>OY728121.1:1442783626-1445183626 GCA_963277665.1 Viscum album
GGAATGTAATATTGTGGATTTTTTCAAATATTTTCGTTGATTTTTATTTGGATAAGTTGAAATCTAATTCTTATTTTCTTTTGTGATGGGATTAATTTGTCTGTTTCTATTGTCTGAGTTATTGATCATAGTAATTTTGGGATGTCTTCATGGTTTTTTATTCATTGTTTAGAGAATCTTACCAATGTGAAGAGATGAATATAGGATCCTGGAGTAAGATTATGAAGAACAACCAGAATAAAATCCAACCATGGACCAAAATCTGGTTGCGGTTATTGTGCATATTGTTTAGGCTTTGAGAAAAGCACCTACACCCATTTCTATTTAGGATCTGGTTGTGGAAACTCAAAGGGATGAATCTCAGAATTGTTATCAATATTTCCATATCTAAAATCCAATGTAATTCAAGGGATCTAATAATACTCCTGAGGAGAAATATTTTTGGAGAGTGATAGAGATTTATTTTTAGTTATTTTTATCTCTTGATTCAACTAAAGTAAAGTGTTACAACATGATCCAAGAGGGACCAAGAAATATATAGTTTGAATCAATGGTGATGTAAAATAATCAGAAGTGTTTTAGGTAGAAGGAAACTAAATTTTATTTCACTGACCATTGTTATCTAGAGTCTATTTTACTAGCAATGGTGAAAGAGTCTTTCAAAGTCGATCAGGATGACAAGAACATGAAACAAATATGAAAATCGATTTACTGAGATTGTGTAGTTTGATATAGAAATTGTATAAAATTAAAAGATGAAGATTCAATGGTTTGATAAGGGAATAAACATGATATTATTTCAATGTTTATCTTGCTGAAGATCTATTATTAAACTAATGTAGTGGATGAGGTGTTGATGGGAGTTTATTTGTCTCCCAGTGGCAGTTCTATGGGTTCCCATAAAAGGAAGAGAATTTGTGATGTTTCATATGATGGATCTCCAAAGAATTGTTCTTATAGACCTCATATAGTGTGTAGAGGAGTCCCACTGAATTTTATCTAGTGTGGAAATCCTGGTAATTTTAAATGGTTTTTCACTAAGTAACCTATATAAAGGTGGTTTCTATGTTATGTTAGGATAGTTGAAAAATATGTTATAACTTATCTTCACCACAAAGTGGAATGGGCTCATCAAAACATAAATGATCTTTGGTGAAATCAGATGCTTTAAGATATAAGAGGTTTTATCCACATGATTATAAACGAAGCTTCATTACATAATAAAAGAGCCTCTAGATGGAGACGATATGTGTCCAGTGACTTTAAGAAGTACCATTACAAAAATTTCATATTTAGCGACTTCATTATTAAACATTGATGTCCCTCACTCAATTTTTATCAACCCATATTGTTAATATACTAAATATTTTTACAGATATTCTATCTTCTGTGTTGGATAATACTACACCCCTTAAAAAAATAGAGAGTTGGATCTTCATTTTTCGGATTCTATTTTCTCATTTTAGATATTTGTCTTACTTATGATTTTATTCTTCTCAGCATGAATCCTATTGAATTAATTTTAATGATGGATTTTCTTATTTATAATTATGTACTAATTTATTGTTATTTTCTATGGGTTGCCTTTAAAGTACCCGAAAAAGTGTGTTGTATCATTCTGTGAGAATGGGACTTGAGGTTGACTAGTGATAGACCTTCAAATATTGAGATAGGGAAAGTGATATCTGTGGTCCATTTTTATATGGTGTGGTAATATCTTATCGTTTATCTCCCTCATGTTATCTTAGAGTTTACTGATGTTTTCTTTCATTCTTATTTAGTTTTCCCCTGGTAAGGAAGGTAGAATTTTCTATTGATTTAGTGCATTGTACTCAACAAGTTCCTATTTTTTATTACCACATGAACCATCTGAAATAAAGGAGTCCAAGACATAATTAGATGATCTGTTAGATAATTTATTTAAACACTTGATTGTGTGACCTTGTGAGGTTCCTATTATACTTTAAATTAATGGCGATGGAAAACTAACTGTATGTGTTGATTACCAAAAAATAAATCGAGTTATGCTAATAAACATGTATATGTTTATATATATATTGATGATTTGTGTGAATGTATTAGAGGGGAGAAGTAGCACAAATATATTTTTCTATTATTTTTTTATCATTTGTTGAAAACAATAGAATCTTACATTTATAAAACTACTATATGTAGAGGGTATGTAAATTTTTATTACATTTTCATGATATTTTATCTAACCAATGATCATGGAATTATTATTGATTTGATAATAAAGATATTACATGGGAATCATAACACATTATTAGTGGTCTTTGTAGATGAAATCCTGGTTTAATCTATGTATAATGAAGATCATGAACATCCATTGATAGAAATTATGTAATTGTGTAGAAATTATCAACATTATAACAATATTTAAAAAAGAAATTTATGAATTTGATAATTGATATTTATGGGAAATATGGTATCATAACATGGTATTTCAATTGATCTTATTAAGCTAAAGTCTATTATGACATGCTTACAACCACATAATTTTTTCAAGATTTATATCATTTTGGGTTTAGTAAGATTTAATAAATGGTTCATAAAGTATTTTTTGTATTTGGATTCTAGGACGATTTCTCTAACTGGGAAAGGAGTTGTGTTTTCTTATGATGATAAATATCATAAATATTATGTTTATATTAAATTTATTTTGGCTTCTACACTAGAGTTTATTCTTTCCGAGGCTGGGAAGTTCTATCTGGCCATCTATAACACATCAAGTTCATATATGAGGTGTTTACTTATGTAGGTTGATTACATAATTTCATATAGATCTTGATATATTGGGATTCATGATAAGAATTATCTTACACAAGGCATTGAACTTGCTGTTTTGATTCATTCACTTATTTATCGTAAATATTTCATTTTAATAGAAATGTTTACCATGTATTCTGACGAGAAGATCTTTATTTATACCTTCTCTAGAAAATATATGAATCTCCAACTAAGGAGTTGGGGGGATCAATTATAATATATTAATTATGATATTCCCTAAAATCTAGCGAGAGGGAATTACATTTCCACTATGTTGAGTAGGAAACATATAAACAATTCCATGAAATAATAATTAGATGAGTTTTACATGATGGATTTTAGTACATAATTTCTTATTGGAGTTTAAGAAATAGGGGTAGAGGTTTTCTTGGATAGTGTTAGGTTGAAATCTACTCTTATCAATATGAACATTCAGAAAAAGAATCTTGATGATGAATTATATATCATTTGAGACTCCCTCTATTGTGGGGAGACCATTTTTTGTTGTAATTCCCCATATAGGGAATTCAAAATTTTCAGAATCATATTTTTGTTCTATTACCTTTGAGAAAAGAAATGATGGGAGATTTCTATAATTGTAAATGTAATGTGTACCCAGGAACCAAAAATACGTTATATGACATGTGGTGATTATTTTAGTGGCTAGGTATGACATGAGACATCAATAAATTTTTTCCCTGCTTATATACTTTCCTACAGGTCAATGCTGAGCATCACGAACCTTCAAGTTTTATTCAGACACCTCCTATGATGACCTAGAAGTAGTATGATATTTCTATGGATTATTTAGGATTCCATATACCAATAAATATGAGAATTCAGTATGGGTTCTGATTGATATGCTAACAAGATAGGTACAATTTATACCCATTCGTGATACAACCAATACTGAGGAGATAGAAAATATCTATGAGAGTGAGATTGCTAATTTAAAAGGAGATAGATCTTCTATAGTCTCTAACACAAATACCTAATTTAGTTATTTATTTTGGGGAGTCATTTAAAAAGAATTGGAATATCAGATTCATTTAATATTAGAATACCATTTGTAGATGGATTTCAAAATATATAGGGATAAAAAATTCATGAGGACATGCGTCATGCCCACATCATAAATATTAATGGAACATGAGATTTACATAAGGGTATTTTGAGTTTTATTTTAAAAATAGTTACCATTCTATAATTAAAATGGATCATTTGGAGGCATTGTATGGTAGGACATGTAACTCATTGTTGTGTTGATAATAGATCCATGAATTTTTTTAGTGAAAATGATCTTGGTTTAAGAGAAGACATAATTGATTATTTGACTTTTCAAAGAATTTTAAAGTATATAGACAATTTAAATTTTATGAGAATCAATGATGTAGATTGATTGAGTTTTTTGTTGGTGACCAGGTGTTGAAATATTCACCTAGTTTGGGTCATCATTGGATTATGAGGTAAGGGATGCTTTCTCATTCATTTATAGTTCCTTTGGAGATTGGTTATCTGGTGGGGATAATGGATCACCATTTATCACGTCCTCAATAGTTTCCATCCACACGTAATGTGTTCAATGTATCACATGTTCAATGATATATTTCTATCCCATATCATGTCTTGAGTGGGAAGGATCTTTGTGTTGAGCCTAATTTATTTTTGATTGAGCATCCAGTTATGATTTTTGATTTTGAGACCAAGGTACATCATGGGAAGAAGATTCATTTGGTTTGTGTGATATGGTAGTATGGTTCTATTTCCATTGAGATGTGGGACCATGATCCATTGATGATATATTCATTTCCTCACCATTTTGATATAAAAGATTCTTGAAATTATTTCATATGAATTAATTTTTTTGTTGTTGTGGATGTTTTAAAGACACATTACCTTTCTACTCGGTATGTTTTGAATTTTTTTTATCTATATTTCTTTGAGCAATGCCGAGAAGGAATTGAGAGGATACATGTAATGGAGAATTTAGGGATATGTTTTAATTTTGATCATAAAACTGTTTGTTTCTATAGTCTTATTGGATTTACATGTTGTGTAATGGGATTTTATGATTTGGAATCATCTCGAAGGATATTATTTGATTTGGGCACACAATGTGAAACGTCACACACAATTTATATCTTAAAAACTATGTAAATATTAAATAAAATATTTTCAAAAATATGATATAGTATTTTCAGGGTATGTGGGACTCAATAATGGGATGAAGTGTAATTGGGTTACACATCATTTGAAATAATAACTATTGGTTTTAAAGGGGTGGTTCATTTGAAATTCTCATTCAATCGCATAGGGTTCCTTCTATCAAACTATAATCCCTTCCAAGGTAATTTTGGATATGTTTAATCCCTCCAAATCATTGTTTTGGAAATTGATCATCCTACTGGTAGTGGTGTATCTCCCCGAGTACATGATCTTTTTAACTCTTCTATATATCTATATCTCTCCCTCTCTATCTCTTCCTCTCTCCTGCTTGGAATTGGATAGTTCATCTTGGTATTGATGTATCCAAAGCCCATGTATTTGAATCTTGATTATAGATTTTGTTCCTCGATCTTTTGGGCCTTTATATTTTGTTGGAGAGTCCCTTTGTGGGCATTGTGATTCTGTGGAAATGGTAGGTGGTTCCCTTATTTATTTCCCAATTGATTTAACCTTGAATAGCAGGAAGGAAAAAATTTAATTCAACTGATTTTTAAAAACTGAAATCGATGTGATTTTGAAGTGAAATTGATATGGTATGGATTTTTAGGTGAAACCCCCAATTACAATGGAATTGGAATTAGGAATTTGAATTGAAATTGATAGAAATTATCAAATTATTCAAGAGTAGATTTTAAAAAATTGAATATAGTGAAATTGATAAAATCAGTGATTGGTTTCTTATTTAAATGTCATGAAATTATGAAAAACACATATTTTAGTTTTGAATGATAATTTTTATTTTTAAAAGGAAAATTTGGAAACTTAAATTATGAATGATGATTGATATGAAATTGAACGATTTAACCTTCTTCTATTAAGTGATCGAGAACATGAAATCATGTGTAGATAGTGGATTATTGGGATATGCACAATAAGATGGTTGTTATGTAGGAAAAATTAATGATTACAACTACAAAAATACATAGTTAAGAAGATCTCAACCCAAATGGGATGTTGATAAGTCCTATTTAGCTTGATCTTGGGGGATGTGTGTAAAAATATTTCAATAATCACCGATATGAGATTTGTAACGATTATATAACTTGAAAATATTTTAATATAGGTCTAACGACCATGGTGCTTGTATTTATGATTTTGAGTCTAAATTACATTGAATTTGAAACTATTTTTCTCATTCCTAGTTATTTTTACAAACTATTTAATATAATGTGTTTTTTAATACATGTTTGAAATGTTTTCCATCCTTCTTAATTGAAGCATGTTTTGTTTTAAGTATGTAAATTCACTACAAAGCCTATTTTTATTATAATTGCAAGAATTGTTTTTATATTTTTTTGAAATCTTATTATGAAACACATGTTGAGACCCTACTATGATTTTTTGGATACACCCTACCATTTCAATTGGGTATTTTTATATTTTCTCCTTTAATTTCCATGTAAAGGGAATGTACCTACTAGATGAGTTAGATGTTCTTGAATCCATAGGGCTTGGTGGGATGTTTCTATTAGTACACTGAGTTTTTTTATTAGATAGTAAGTACATTGGTGATGTATTCATCTGGGTTTTTGAGATAACTATTTTTTTGGAACAATCATCTTATTGAGTTCTTGAGACTAATGATATGTATCGTTATCTTTTTCTATGTTGTAGAAAATTTATTTCAACTTTTATATTGGAAAATTCTAAGTACTAGTCTCCAACCTGTGGGTATCGGGAACACACATCTGGCCATGTCTATTCCATATTGGGTATCGGGGTACTAGGGTATCTAGGATTGTTCATGACAAAAACATACAAACCTTTTAAAAAACACACACACACATATTAACACAAACACAACACAAATACATGCTATCAGGAATACATACATAAAAACATACAAACACACAATATATTTATATATACATACATATTAACACACACAGGCACACATACACACAATAAAAAACACACACATATACACACACATCCAACACACACACACACACAATAGACAAAAATCATAATTACATGAAGGCAGAAACACACAAACCTGTATCTACATACATGCACATATGTTAAATAGGTACATAAATAAATATATAGATACATAGATACATATACACATACATCTATCCATAAATCAATCATTTGATCGATAGATCGATCCATAAATCCATAAATCCATCAATCCATCTATCCATCTATCCCTACATACACACATCAATTCGTATATCTATCCATCCATCAATCCTCAATCCATCCACCAATCAATCCATTCATTCAACGATCCATCGATAAACCCATACATTAAAAAAATATCTATTAATACACCCATACATGCTTTCATACATAAATATATATTTATAGAGACATAAATACATTCATTAATATAATAATTCATTTTCACACACACCTAAACACCTACGTATATACAAACACAATGAATATATGAATACATATATCTATTTATTCTTGTATACACAATTTCATGAATATTTCTATATATACACGCATACATACATTAACTCATACATGCATACATGTGTGTGAAAACTCACACACCTACATATTTAAATAAAAAATGGTTAATAAATTTCAAATAATAAGTTACCTACTATTATTTTTGTTTATATATTAAATCACCTTCCTATGTATGTAAGTATTTTATTCATACCTAATAATTTTATTCCTCTCAAATAAAGGAAACTATTTTATTTATACAATATTTAGAAATTATAATAATAACATTCTATTAAAATTAAATATATTTAAAATTTAACTAAATTTTAATACTCTTCCAAAAACACATCATTTAGCTATTATGAATAATTTTAAAATCATTGATATGAGGTAAACCCTCATGTGAGATCGTAAATCTAGTTAAGCACCCTATTAATGGGACATAAATAAAATATCCCCTCTAATCAATATTCTATATCAATTGAGTTACCTTTTTTATCATGGAGTTTCAATGAATTATATTTTATCTATATAAATTAAATAACTAAACAAGTTAAACTTCTAATGTTTCAATTTTTAAAGTAACAAAATATGGTTTCACAAATATCATCCCATAATGTATGTTTAATTTTTATGGAAAAGAAGAAGTATTATTGCAGGAATTTTCTCACTATAGGAGATAGTGGTTATAGAAACATGGGAACTCCATGAGGTACTATAATAGTATATAATTATAATAGTTAGAGTATTGTAATGTCAAAAACACTCCCTATAATGGTCCTTTTCACCAACATTCAAGGGCCTATGGGATTCAAGTGGATTCAAGCTCATTATATATTTTTAATTTGGGACACATTATACCAAAATGTCTTACAAAATATAAAAATTTATATGATGGGATTTCTAGGGGGTGGGGATAACATTTAGGGGATGTGTGTGGTCTGACCCAAATTTCCCTTGAGTCCATATGTGTTTATTTTATTCTTTGTAATCCTTTAGTCCATATAATAAACATAACATATAAATCTTGGTTTTAAAATTTATGAATCCATGTCAAACCACAACATATAGTATTAGATGATAGAATCGATCAAACAAGAAAAAATTAAAATGAACTAGGAAAATATGTAAAATTAAATAAAATTGCATAATATTTAACTAAGTGTTAAACATGTACATGAAATAGAGTATATAGGGCCTATAGTTAAGGAAGATAAAGACAATGATTAGTAAATTTATTCATAATAAATAAATATTTTTGATTAAAGGGTGGTGAAAAAAGAATTTAATTGGAAGGAAGGGAAAAATAATAACTTTGGATAAAAATACAACTAGATAAAAAGGCCCTGATGGATGTAAGATAATAGCGTACATATAGTTTAAGGTTGTGATATTTTTTATGAAAAAATGACCCTTCAAATTAGGGTGTAGTAAATATGAAAAGGGATTACCAGTTGCAGAAGTGTATGGAATAATGGGTGGAATAAAAGGTGATTCCATATATGTTGTTGGTACTAGATGTGATCCAATACACCAAATATATCTCCTTGAATCCCCTATAACATCCACCAATAGAATCACCATAACAAAATAACTCAAATCATACTTATTATCTCCCATGGGAGAGAAAGCTATGACCCTATTTATTTATTATGATTAGAAAATGAGTTAGGGTAATCGAAAAAATATTATATTTTCCTTGAAATATTGAAAATTGAAAAATTCTATACTCACAAATTTTTTCATAAGGGTTAACCCCTCTTATTGAAATATATTTTTATTTTATATAGTAGAGTTTCTTTAATTTTTTTAAAAAATATACATAATTTATTTAATATAATTGTTTAGAATATGATGATAAAAAATAAGAATCCTCAGAATAGATATAATAATTCACGGAAACCCCCATAAAACTAAACATATAAGAAAATATAATTTGTCAAGTCAATACAACATACCATTTTTATATCATAAAAAAATTATTCCAAAATAGTATAAAAAATATATATTAATATTAGTAATAATTTTATAATTTTGTAGATTTTTGGAATATTATTTCGTGTCACTTGTATTAGAATAAAATTACATTTTCTGACTTAAGATGCCACCATTAATTTTTATTGAAATTTTTAAATCCTAATTCCTCATAGTGATTTTATACCAATTGATTATAAGTATATTATACTATTATACTATAATATTTTGACAGAGTTCTAGTTTTTTTTCTAAATAGTCATTGGTTTTTTAGTAATGTTTAATATAATGATATATCACTGTATCAATATGAATAATATTATAAATACAAAATGATAATAGATTTAACAAGTCAGTTGACTTATATGATATTTGACCCATCTTGGAACAAATTTATTATGAAACTTATCTCTCATTATTTGATATAAATATAGATATAATTTATTTAAAATTTCCTTATGATTTTTTAAAATTATAAGATTTGCATATTAATAAATGTTTCTCTCATGTTGAATAATAATGTTTATTTGATTATGGTTGTTGCATACATGGTGTAAACATAAAATATGTAAAAATTAATTGAATGAATATGATGTGACATATTATACACATTAGTGATGAATGTTAGCAATATATATTAATACAAAATATCAATAGATTATAGAAGTGGGAACATGTGGGATCTGTCACATCATATTGATCATATTCATTTCTCAATGAAAGATTTTATCATATATTGAAATTATAAAAATAAATAGAAAAAATATCTCATTGTCGATATAAATACCAATTGATAATGTATACATTGGAAAAATTCTTATTCCTTAAGTAAGAGGCCATAATGGGACAACTAAACAAGTTACTCGGGTAGACCTGTCATTATGATGTATAAAAAAGATAACTGAAACCAGTCATTAATATAACTGAAATAAGTCATAAAACTAGTGACAAATAAGAAAAAAATCAGATAAAAAATATAAAAACAGTCCAAACAAAAATAGGAATAACTATAAAGAATGAAAAGTTTTCATGAGACCAACAATCACCTCCAAACCACAACACTATGATGAAAACGATGAATGGAGACGCCGACATATAACAAAATACCATTCCATTTACCTGGATCCTGCATTACAACATCTAAAACTACCATATTATAAAAGTATTTTGTGATCATAAAGACTAGTATGATACCACTACAGATTTTATACAAGGTCAAATATCATGAATGCATCCATTCTAGTTTTTAAAATTAAATAGTTTTACAAACCATTTTCATAAACCCAAACACATTTGCAAATAATTTTCCATTAGTTTTGATAAAATTATTTGATATTATTAATTCAATAAATATGAAATTCATATGTTAAAACACATGAAATCATATCTATACAATAATAGGTAATCCATTAATCGCCTATCCATGAAATAACCTATCATTTGAAGCCATGTGAAAACATCCTATAAATAACCATGGAAAAAAATCCATTATAAAAATAGTCACGCAATAAACTTCCATAACTAAAAAACCACACCATAATTTGGGAACTATATTTTGTGAAACTATGTAGTAGATATAAAAAGACACTTAACCAGACTAAAATTTTGATCAAATTGATAGCGAGTCCTTCCACAGTCTATCAATGTCAACAAAACAACTATATATAGTTTTAGAGACACTATGGTCTCTTATTTATAATTCCCAACACACCAAAGGTTACTAAAGATCCATTTTTTTCAAAATACACTTCAATACCATGCACACTATTTATAAAACATTTTTTTGAAGCTAATCCAAACCTTATTGGTGTTTGAGAAAACCATCTTTGAAAAAAAAAATCTATTTTTCTTATAAACCCTATTTAAAAATATTATCATTTAAACAAATACCATGAAAAATGTAATAACTTTAATTAAATGAACAATATAAATGAATTTATCAAGAATGGATGTAAATTCATTGAATTATAACATTTCAAAAAACTTCTACCCCAAAATTGTATAAACATAGTCACCTTCGATAATGGTTATTGGAAACCAAGTTATTGGCCATCAAAAGACAATGCATGTTAAGAAACTAAAAACGATCAATATAAAAACTGTTCATGAATCCAATCCAAAACAATGGAAAATACTAAAACTAAAAAAATGCAAAAAATAATTACAGAATGGTTACATTAAGAGATGCACTACAATAACCCTAATGAATTATTATAGAACAAGCAATATAGAGGGGTAGGGGATCCAAAATCGTCCAAAATTGGAAAGGGGTTCAAGAAATAGGGTTGCAGACTAAATGAAATGAAACCATCCATTTATTTCACTAACAAAATAAAATTCTTGAATTAAATTCTATGTAATCCAATTTCACATCATGTAATCCACAAAACCCAGAAAGGTCGAATGACTAGTTTCCTCGGGTTATAAATTTTTTTACCATTACATGATGTAAATTAATTACAAGGCCTGTAATTCCATCATTCTCAAAAAATTGTAGGGAATATTCACAAATACCATTAAATGATGTGTAATCACACTATAAGGTGTGTAATTTCCCAACATATAGAAAACCACTAAAATTATACAATCAAACCCTAGAACCACATTCATCATTCTGAAAACATGGGTAGAATACTGTAAGGACTTTTCCATATTTCTATCTAGACCCTATTAATTAAAAAAACATACATCACTAAACCTTCGGAAAAATTCCCAATAAAAGGATCTCTATTTTATAGAATTTCATGACTCACCAAAATAACAAAAAAGAAAGAAAAAAACTAAAGATGAGGTATACCTGATAGAAGATAACTCGTTTTTATGCATTATATGATATTTCACAGTAGAAAATTTTTATTTAGTGATAAACATCTAATAATGAGAAATAGTATTCCCAATAAGATATTCCACATTAATATCAAAAAATAGTTCCATCATACCTATGATTAATTAATAAAAAATATTTTATATCTCAAAAATAATTATCAAAATATGTTATTTCGTTTGGACTACATGAATCTTAAAAAAATATTTCGTAAAAACATTACACTATATAAGTGTAAAAAAATAAAAACAACCACACATGAATTTTATAAAAAACGTGATGAATTTATATAAAAATAAACTCATATAGAAATATATGAAATCATGAGTTTCTAATAATTTATATTTCACGTATATAATATTAAATTGTTTAGATATATTTATTGTATAAAAACGTAGAACCTATAGAAATTCGAATAAAAGAATAAATTATTTTTTCATTTAGTCAATCTTTACGTAACAACCTTGAAAAAATTACAACTTATTTTTACAAAATAACTCATGATGGAGTCCATATTTATTTAAGTAATCTATTATAAAATATAAGAATTTGATATTATTTATTAAATTACCCCTGATATTTGGTATAATTTATTGTAATATTTTTAAATTTTTTTCTAAATTATTAATTAAATAGAAACCATTTTACAAGAATTTTACCAACAAGTAAGAAAACTAAAACATTATTCTATCTTTTTAATGTAATGTGGATAAATTTACAAACACTTATTTTTTTCTTGAAGTTGAATTTCCCTTTCCATTTTTTTAATAACATAAGAATTTCATTAAATCACATTATAATATACGTTATGCTGGATTATCCTTATAAAAAATATTATTGATGTATGTATAATCATTTATGTCTAGATATATTATTTTTAGGAACAATTTATACCCATTTAATTTTTTTATCTTTTATCATTCTCCTAGATTACATGTTTTATAAAAAAATAACATGTTTGCCTCTCTTCTATAATAAAACTGAATATCACTATAGATGTAACAAAATAAATTATGGTCCTAAAAAATATTACATGAATATAAAATAAAACCATAAGTGAAATTTCATAATTAGACATACCCACATAAACTAAGTACTTCGACAAAGTTATTATCACTCCTAATACACATTTATTTAATTTATAGGTTCATTAGTTCTAAAAACAGAAACATTCCAAAAATTAATTAGTTTTTTCCTGCATGTATTGGGTATACAATATTATAACCTATTAAACTTAATAAATATGATTCTCTCGTATAATGTTTCTGGTGAAAATGTGGTGAAATCCATGATGATAAAAATAAATATTAGGAATAATTATATTTTATTATCCATAAAATAGTGTATTTTTTGGTTCACATAAATTTATATAATTAAAATATAAAATAAATTTGATGAAACTATTTGATAAAAATTAATTCAAGTATCATGATTACGTAATATTTTTTTATTTCATTATGTTTAAAAAAAATTCATTAAATTAGAATCCATTTTATATAATGATTCACAACATAGTCCCTATATGTGTCTAATGTTTTAGATTCTTAACACCAGTTTCAATAATAATAAAATTTTATTAATAAAATGTAAAATAATACACAATCAATTTCGAATGAGAGATTTAAATAACACATGGATTATTCATACTTATCATGGTTTTATTAATAGTCCATGAAATAATTAATTAATGATAGACAATATAAATTTATAGAAAATTATATGTTCATCGATATCAGCTGGTTTATTATTTGAAATTTATTACTTTAATAATTAGGGTAGTTATTGACCATAATATAGATCATGAACTTATTAAGGGGGTTTATTAGTAAAAAGTACAATTATAAAATAATTATTAAGATATTAATAAAATCATATACACACTACTCATGCAAACTAACACTAACAAAATTAAATATGAATGTGATAAATTTAAAGACAAAAAAGGTCAAGAATCTATAAAAATTAATCTATTTTATAAACATTTATAAAATACTATAAGCTACATTTAAAAATAGTATTAGATAATAATTCACTATTAACAATAAATCTAATTTTAATATCACTTTTAATATTATTATAAATCAAACATGTTGAGGAAGATACAAATAATAATAATAGAGGAGTGATATCTTTAGTTAAAAATAGATTAGGTTATTTTTTATAACCATAATTCATATATTTTACAATCCCATATGTCTCCATAGAGATCTAACATGGAAAATTATTTTTATTACTTAATCAATAAACTTTTTTAGAAACAGGATAGACCTTATTTATCTTTAAATTATTCATCTAAATTAGAACACCCGTTTGAACATGATGAATGAAATATCATGTGAACCATTGTTATATAAATTTTTGATCAACATATAGAACATCATATCAGAAAATTTCATGTCCACTTTAATTTTATATCAATAGTTATGGATATTTTAGTGAACCATGTGAATCATTATTGAAATATTTTATTTTTTCACTGGCCTAAAAGCGAAGAATTTTTAGAGCTTTAAAATAGTCACATATCAATCCAAAATATTTGATTATGTTTTTTCTTAAGGATATTTAATTTTTATATAGAAAATATATGTCCATTTATATGTGTAATTTGGGATATATATCAATTAATTTCATATGGTCCATAAATTGAGCAGATTTGTAACACCCCATGATTTAAATATCTAATTACATTTAAATTAGTCATGTGTTGGATTGTTTTGTCTACATGAATCATTGAGCTTAAATTATAGTATGAATTATTTATAAAAACTATAAATATTTATGTATAATATTTAAAAAAAGATGTGTAATTAAGATGAATTAATTGGAATAAATGATTTACGAAATATTTATAAAATGAAAATAAAGGATAATTTTAATGAATTATATATAATTAGTATAGATAAATAAACAAATAAAGTCAGTTTATTCTTAAAAATATTTGTCTAAAAGTGTTCATTTTTTCATGAAACTAATTATATTTTGATAAGATATTAACGAAATTTATTGATAATATAAATAATATATTTTTAATGGAATAGTTTTTATTTTACAAGAAATAAGAAGAAATAATAATTAACCTTAAAAAAGATAATTTCAAATAGGAATTATTTTCCACTATTCTTTTGAATTTAATTTTAACATGAAATTATAAATATTTATAAATATAATTTTTTAAAAATGAAAATTAATTTTGGATAAAAAATCACAATATATGTTTATGATGAATTTTTCAGATTAAAAAAAGATTTTAGGTGAATAATGAAAAATTTTGTTTTTACAAATCACATGAATTCTATAAACATATTAGTATATAAGTAGTAATTGAAAATTAATTAAACAATTTTTTTAAGAAAAAATATGTTCTTTATATGTAAATTTATAATTTTAGTAATGTTTGGTTTAATTTACCTACTGATTTTTCATATTTTAGAATAAAAGTAATATTTTCTGAAAAAATAGTTCTTAATACAATATATATTTTTATAATAATTTTTTTTATCTCATTAATAATTTAAATCAAATTAAATAAATTTAGTTTTTAGAATATGTGGGATAAAAATAATAAATATGTAAAACATGATTTTTATTTTTAAATTATACATTATCATAGAAAAAACTATTTTCTGTGATAAAATTTAAAATGTTACAAGTAATAATTTAAGTGGTAAAGTGATTGAGACACAATATAAACTGGTCTAGAATTTTTTTTATGATGTATTGATTGAACTTATCTAATCCCTAATAAATTATTTCTCAATTTTGGAGCCACTTTTCATGTTTAACAGGTGATTATTTTATATAAATTTCAACTATATAAAAAAATCCATTCTACCCACTAATAAATGTGGCCTCTGAACACCACTTCAAAGAATTCCTAAAAATTATATTTACCCTTTAAAACCTACCCTTTTCCTATCCCATCGAGAAATATTTTATTCTATAGGTATTATGTTCACATGTGAATTTCCAGTGCCATCCATTTCATGGGGATCTTCTAAGGAAATATAAAGGTGTTCAATACGAGTAATCATTTATTAATTAACATCATTAATTTATAATTTCATATTAATGTTATAATTTTAAAATACATATGTTATAAAATTTAAATTAATTATATATTTTTTTCAACTCTTCTACATAAATAATCTTTAATCAGCTTTTTACCTCTTCAATTAAGAAAAATGAAACCATAAATCATGCATTGTACGGACTACCTCCTCTAGTGCATAAAACATTTTGTTTTCCATCAAAAAAATAAAATGGTAGTATAAAAGAGAAATTTTGTAAATAAATATGATATTTATCTCATTTTTTATTCTCATACAACTAAAATTATTATGTCTTTCTCATAATATATGGGAAACAAAATTTTCAACCAGGCTTATGTGTAGACTACCACTACAATGAAACAATTGTTTTATAATTTTATTTATATGGATACCTAAAACTATTGGCCATTATAATGAGACTAAATATTAAATAATATGTTTTTGTATAAATAAGGGATTCCTAGGAAAAAATTTATATTCTATCAATGATATGATCAACAAAATAATATCATTAATTAAATTGTTTAAATTAAATGAATAAAAAGGAACATGATATATTCTTTATAAGTAATAAATATATAAAATTATATTGTATTTGTAATTTTTTTAATATTGATATATCTCACTATTAATTAGAATATAATATCATTATTTTGGTAGAGAGGTAATACATCTAAAATGGATATAATCTTTTATTAATCACGATAGGTTCTTGTTTCGGTTAGTTTAACAACCCACTTACAACATAATATGAAATTATATCATGGATTATAATGCGACCATACTTTCTGGTATAATATGACATAAATAGGTAACTAATTTTTGTGTGTTTAGTTCTGGTCATGTTATATTAATATATAACATACTAATTAAGAAGTCAGTATTTGTTCCTTAAGAATCACTGAAACATGTTCATCATTGATGTCAAAATCATGGATTATAAGAAGCATCCATGAAATGAAATTATAGATTTATAAAAAATCGTCAAACATATATTCTATTTGATTATATAATATAATAATTATGTAATTTGAAAAAAGAAAATATACCAATATCTATTTTTCAAAAATAGATCAAACATATAATGATTACATAAAGATTGTGTTTAAAATGTGTAAAAACTTGATAATATTTACATGTATAGAATGATTTAAAATAAAATTTATAAATTGTTAGAGTTATGAATAATTAACTTTTTAATGTATTTTTTTATTTTAATTTAAATTTTTGGGATGTCAAGTGAAATTATAAAACAAATTAGGACCGATGTAAAGGGGTTTCAACTAAAAATATTCTCCATGAGAAATGGCTGTTATTATAAATTTAAATTCATTTATATTTCTTATATATTGCAAATATTATATATAATATAATTAATTATATATTAATAAGGTTATTTTTGGTTCATTTACAAGCCCTATCTTCCAAGGGGGTTTAATTCAAATTTTTCTAAGGGTTTTTTCTTCTAAATTATACTTACTTGAGACGTAATGTAATTTGTGCACCATGTTTTATTTTCATGATATATTCAATATCCATGGATATATTTTTATCATAATATTTTTCATTAATGAAATTTACATTCCAATTAATTTATCCTTATTAATGTGGCTATTGATTTAATTATTTTCCCATTATGGAAGTTTTTGTGTAACTCAAATTTTTTTCATTGTGTTATAATAATTTTTGTGAACTTATTTCATATATGTTTGTTACATTCTAACCATATTTTCAATTAAATAGTTTTACCTCAAGGATTTATAGGGATGAAATTTCATATGAAATAAAACTTCGGATAAGTGTTTATAACTTCTTATGTTATATTCTATTGTGACCATCAATATTCATTCTCCGGATGGGGTATGATAATGTTATCCCATTTATTCACATAATTAAATGATTCGAAATACCATATATTGTTAATCCAAAATAAAATTTATTGGAATGTTTATTATGTATTTTTTAATCACCCACCTTATTTATTAATACGTTTTATGATCATGTAATCAATTTTATTTTCATGAGGAAATAATTTTTACTACAGACATAAGTTCATCATATTTTGATATTCTATATGCTTAACTATAAAGGTATCTACATTTTTATCATCTAATTGATACATTTGGAATGTTATGACTTATATTTTTGACTCTCATGGTGACTGTCTCAAACCTAATATGGTTTCAGGTTTGAAAATAAATTATATACCCCCTTGATGCATTGATAGGTCTCGTGATAAAAAATAATATTATGTGTCTAGTATATGCCCATCAAGTTTAGAAATATGTGCTAACTGTAGTCTTGACGAGAAGTACATTTCTTGGAACAATTCCATGACAACATGTTTTCATGTAAAAAATTATAAATTCCATAAGAATGATATCATTATTATTGATATTCAGGTATTCCATTATTCTCATGGATATAGAATGCATACATTAACATGTTTATTATCGATTCATGTTGATTACATGTTCCTGTAAAAATATTTATGAATTTTTATACACTGATTTCTTTAGTTATATTTTTCCCCTATTAATCATTAGTTATCACCCCTTTCTTAATTTTTTATACTCAATGATATGAAGAATGTTATTATAAGTGACATTTTTCTAGGGATATCATGTGGGGAAGAATTTACGGGAGATGTTTAATACTTATAATTAATTAAGTAATTCAATATATATAATTAAAAAATGTCCATTGGTTGAGAAAGGCATGAGTTTTGTTAATTTTTATTTTTTTTAATTATACTACATTATAAACAAGAAAATATAATTTAGATGTAAGAGATCCAATAAAATTAATTATTTATATAATTTTTTAATGTTATATCCATGATTTTTTAGATCATATCAAAAAATATACGTACTGTATGTGTTTATGTATCTGAATCCAAAGGTGTGGGTTCGGTGCTTGACTATTGGTATCGAAGGAATGGTTTAGAAAATATATAAGGTTTGGATGTCAGTTGAAGATAATATAAGTATTGATAATTTATTTTTGATGTTAATAGATAACCCTTTGAAATGTTTTATGATTTATTGTTAATATAATAATGCATATTTTATTTTTTGGTTAGGACAAGATAAATTTAATCCAATCCACAACAACAAGTATAACTGTTGAATAACATTAAAATGTTCTTTTATAGTAGATATTATAATGTTATTAAAATTAATAAATCAATAAATGGGTATTTGAATGTGGATGAAGTTGTGGAACATATACACCTAGGGGTAATCAGCCAGAATAAGATTAAATGATCATTGATTCAGCCATCACTGTGATACATAATTAACAGGACTAAGATTTCACATCTTCATTGACAGTCATAAAGGATATTATTTGGGTAATCAGCTTCTCTTTATGAATGATTATAATTAATATAATAATGATGTTAACTAATCTGGTTAGAGAAACTAATAAAAACCAAACATGGATAACAAAGGAGAGAATAAGGAGATTTATACATTGATCCAAAAGTAAAATATGTTAATAAAAAATAAATGGAGTGAAATATTTTGGACAATTTTTTCACAATAATAGTATATTTATCATCATAAGCAATTTTATTTTTGTATTAACTTGAAATAGGGTCATTGATCTAATTCTGAGAATTGTATTGATATAAAAACATTTAGGCCTCATAACTAAATAAGAGAATTTGATTAAATGTTGATAATTTAAATATATAAATATTTTTATAGAAAATGTGTGTTTTTATAAAAAAAATATGGCATTTAAAATTATATTTTAATGAAAATTAAATCAAAAAATTCAAAGAAGTTATCATTAGTGAGTTATATTTATCAATGGAAAAAAATATTTTTTAAAAGATAAGAGGATTATGTGAAGAACATAATTATTTTTATTTAATAGTGTGGAAGGATATATTAAATGGAATTACTAACCCTATAGAGTTATTTTATAACATGATTATATTCTTGGGGATAATCATTTTACAGAACATGATCATGGAATGAATAACTCTTAGGTTTATTATAATTTGGATGACGACATAGCAAAAAGAGATTTTATTGATAAAGTATGTTGTATTATTTGGGAGAAACTATGATTAATGATTTATTCATGATATTTAGGATGAATTTCATAATATTTTTGGGATCAAGATATATATAGGATAGTGGGTAATATTATTAACTAGTGGTTGAAGACAATTGTAAAATTTTTAAGGAACATATGATCTTTGGTTGTTTAATGTCATAGACATTGAAATGGTTTTCGGGAATTGTGTGTTGTTGAGATTATATGAGTTGGATATATGATTGTATGAATGACTAATTTTTTATGAGGAATGATAATAAATGTAATATATCCTAAGATAACAAGGTAGTTGTCAAATTAGATGCTATATCCCAAATAATGAATATTCTTAGAACACTTTCACCCACATTCATCTGTTATAGATAATTAAAATTAATTTGATTTAATTTATATAAGTGGGTAGCTAATGTAACACCCTATAATGTTTTAATGGGTAATTACCTTTAAATTATTCAATGTGTTGGATTACTTACTCTACATAAAACACAAAACTTATATAAAACCATGATACATTCAGATAATATATAAATATTTATGTATGTGAATTAAAACCCGATTTTTGAAATATAAGGAATGAATAAGAGTAAATACATTATGAGATACGTAAAGGATGAAAATGATGGCTACATTTAATGAAAGTAATTCTATTAGTATTGGTAAAACATAAAATTGAATCATAATACGTATAAAAAAATATTTTTTAAATTGATATATAACTCCAAGAAACTATGTTTGTTATGGTTAGATAAAAATAAAATTTATTTATAATATGAATATTATATTACTAACATCATTATTTTTAATTAATATTATGTAGGAAAAAGTAATAATTAACATTTTAAAAAGTAACTTTCCAATATGAATAGTTTTCACTATATTTTTGAATTTTATTTTAATATTGAATTCCAAATTGTTATGTTTTTATTTTGAAAAATGAACCAAATTTTTTTATTTAATAATAATAATATAATCATAAGTGGAAATATAGGTATTTTTTATTTAAAAAAATTATTTTAGGTCCTTCTGAGTGAATATATACCTGAGTCTCTTGTGATCATAGTAGAATGTGAAACACTTTCCCATAACATAGTGTTTCCACATTTTCATGGAAAATACCACTGCTAATATCTCCCGGTCATGGGTAGTGTAGTTATTCTCATGATTTCTTAGCTTCCGACACCCATAAGCGATCACAAATCACTCTTTCATCAGGACACACCAGATTCTGGTCCCTAATGCATCGCAGTAAACTACAAACCCTTCACCCTCCTATGGAAGCCTCAAGATGGGGGCACTAGTTAGCCTCTGCCTCAGCTCTTGAAAGCTCTACTGGCATCTCTCCGACTTCAAGAACAGATTCCCCTTCTTCTTCAAGGCTGATAGTGGTGCTGCAATTATTGAGAAGTCGGGAACGAATATCCTGTAGTATCCATCCAATACCAAGAAACTCCGTACCTCCATCACACTCCTGGGTGGCTCCGAAGCAAGTACCGCCACAATCTTTGCTGGATCCACTAAAAATCAAGCCTCAGAGATGACTTGTACTAAGATGTGAACCTCTATAATCCAAAACTGGCACTTCTAGAGCTTACCATAAAGCTGGTGCTCCCAGAGTGTGTCTAGTACTACCTTCAAATGGTAGGCATGCTCGTCTTCAGTAGTCGAGTGGATCAGAATATCGTCAATGATGACTACGACAAAGCGATCGAGGTAAGGATGGAAGATCCTGTTCATGAGACACAATAAAACTACTGTAGCATTTGTTCCACCGAAAGGGATTATCGAGAACTCATAGTGGTCATACTAACATATGAATGTCATCTTCTGCACATCCACGTCTTGAATTCTGAGCTGGTGATTGTCTAATATGAGGTTTATCTTTGAGAAACATCGTGCTCCTTTGAGTTGATCAAAGAGGTCGGAAATCCTCGAAAGTGGGTACATGTTCTTCACAGTCACCTAGTTCAGGTGACAGTAGTCAACATAAATCCGCAAGTTCCCATTTTCCTTCTTGTCGGATAGAATCAGGGCTGCCGAGGGAGAAACACTTGGCCGGATGAATCCATTTCCCTTCAAGTCCTCCATCTATACCCGTAGCTCACGAAGCTCAGTGGGAGCCATCCGATATGCTGGAGTAGATAACGGTGTCATCCTAGGGTACATGTCAATGTATAATCCACCTATCAACAAGGAGTTAGTCTTGGAACATCGTAAGGTAAAACATCCACATACTGGTCCACCACTACAGGATAAGTCGTACACTCCACATGAACTTCTCTAAGGGTAAATACAGCCAACAGACGAGTGATCGGCTGCACCCTCCTCTGAGTAAGTCTTTCCTGCACTGCAAAGGTTTCCATCTCACCAGTGAAGGTAAACCTGGTCTTATTCGTGCGGACACACCACACTTTTCATCTAATACAGTCGATCTAATCATGGACTGTAGATAACTAGTCTGTACCAAGGATGACATCATAATGCCTTGACGCCACTATGAGGAGATTCTAACCAAAGCTCTCCCCTCCTAGAGTAAGCTCACACTACCAGCATTAGTGTGTAACCATCGAGTCTGCTCCGGTAGGAGTCTCTAGGTGTAAGGTTCGATCTAAAGGCTCCGTCAGAATCTCCGATCTCTGAAAGAGGGCAGTGGAAATGAATGAATGACAGGCACCTATGTCTATATGAACTGTAGCTAAGCTGGAGTAGACATAGATCATACCTCACATCATCTCCAGAGCACCATGTTCATAAGCCTCAACTGCCTGATGATGAGCTCTCCCTTGTACACCCTCTTTATATGGTCGGGGTGGACCTCCTAGCGATGGTGGGGGTAGTACCTCATAACATTTTCCACCTTTAGCTACTCGACCAGCTCTTCTGCTATGTCCAATTGTGCCCTGCAGACCGGCTCGATCAAACCTCTGCCTCTGCCTGAGAGGTCCCTCAACTAACATCTGGTTATCTGAATGGAGGGTTGGATAGTCACGAGCCATGTGACCCTACCCGATGCATGAGTAACACTGCCTACTACCGGCATGTGTTTCTCTACTTTGTGTACCCTGCACAACTGATCCTGAGTCATGCAGTTGACCACCAGTAGGTCTGGTCCCCTTAGAACTCTATGACATCTGTCTACTGATAGCTAAAGAAGACTCTGCTGCATGTCGGCTAGTGGTGGGTCTCACTGCTAAGATGGCTCAGCAAGGAAACTATCCACTATGAGGGCTCTCTCTAACACCCATGCCTGTGTTGGGATGCTGTAGGAGATCATCGAACCTTTGATCTCTCTCCTGAGCCCCAACTCGAAGGTCCGGGCCCTGATTAATGGGTTTTGTACCATATCCGTGGAGTAGCACGAGAGGCCGGTGAACCTCATAGAGTACTATGCAACTGTCATGATGCCCTATTGCAGATGAAGTAGTTATTGTATCCGCACTGCACGAAGGGCGGATGGTACAAACTCTACCTGGAATAGGCTCCCAACGTCTATCCAAAGATGTGTTGCCTCGACATGTACCTAGAGAATCAGGATCCACCATCTTCTGGAAGGAGACTCGTAGCAAGGATCACCATGTAATATGTTGGTCTCCCTACTATCCTGAAGACTCTCACCACAGCCTCCAACAAATCCTCAGCCGCATGTGGGTCTGTCTATCCCCAGAACCTAGGTGGCCTCTGGTGCTGGAACTCATGCAACGTGCTCAAGCTGCGTACATCATCTACTGCTGGGGCTGGTGGCATCAGTGGCCCAATAGAAAGTGGTACTGCCAATGCCTCCACTGGTCCCTCAATTGGAAATGGGCCTTACACCGAGGCCTCATCACTCGGTGGGATGTCATAGAGTACAAATCTCATGGATCTGCGAGGAGGCATCCTAAAATAAATAGATGTGACACATGCTAAACATTATAACAGGTGAGCTGACCTGGTTGAGATGACTTAATAAATGTTTTGAAAACACACCCACAAATAGTGTTTTAGAGCACTAAGTAAGAAATCAGTAGTCAGGGTCCTTGTGTATGGATACATCGTCCACGCACATCAACACTGGACTCCCTGAACTGAATACCACACTTAGTACCATTAACAATATTTTTTCACAGAAAAAAAAAGATCGGAGTTCTATGTTCTGCGGTAGAACTAACTCCTCTGATACCAATTTGTCACAACCCGTCCCCCAAGGCCCATATCGTGATTACCCCAAGCCTGCCTTCCATAGGCCAGGGGTTGGTGACTAGAATTCAAGGACTAAATCCATAAACTGGGAAGGAATTTCCTTTATAAACTGTACACACATAACAAAGTACACAAAATGAAGTAAAAAACCAATTTAAAACTGTAGAAATTTTTTCTCTCGAATGTAAAAGGGGCCGGAAATTCAAGCCCAACTGTCATGTACAAGTAAAACTGAAAAAAGGAAAAAACAACTAAATGTTATAGAGATGCTCCTAGATTTTACTCTGGGGATCCTACCTGAAGGGTCGGTACAGATAGCCATCTATGGACTCCACGTATGTCCGTCTCATTTGTGTACCGACTCTTACTAAGCTCCACCTCTGGGTACCATCCAGTCATGGTGCTCTTAGCCTCCTTCAGCACTGTCCATCATCTGCATCCAACACAACGAGGTACAGGCATAACCCATGCAGGGGTGAGTATAACGATAATAAGTTGGGACCTCGAGAACCTCAAGGTATAACTAAATCCAACAAGGATAAACCCCAAGTATGAAATCAATATATAACCATCACTTATGTATATGCCCATACATATACCTAAGTTATCTAGTAACCCATCTCATTTGTGAGTTAATCAGAAAATTCATTGACTCAGCTCAAACCAGGATTTTATTCTAAGGGGTAGTATCATGTAACAACCCCAGTCACACTGTCGAAACCTCAGATAATGGTGCACTCCTCTTCTATCGAGTATAGTGGGCCTTCCACATCACATAGAGGCACTTCCCACTCTCCTTGGACTCTTGAGGTACTCATCCTGTCGAATACCATGGATCTGCTGTGCTCACATAGTGGCACTCTCCCACATGGGTCTGCTACGCTCACACAATGGCGCTACCCAGAAGCCTGCTGAGATACTCCACGGGTCGAGTACCATGGGTCTTCCATTCTCATATAGAGGATCTCCCCACCATGGGTCTTCTGCGATCACATAGAGAATATTCCCATTGGGCTAGTCAAAACACCCCAAGTCGAAAGGTTAGCTATCGTCAGGTCTCAACCAGCTACTATGTCTCCTTACTCCACTTGCCCGTCTACGGGAGGATCCGCTCCACGAGCTACAGGTCGATACTACAACTTTTTTGAATACCCACAGAAAACTATCTCAATGGTATTCATCATCTTAGGGATCTCAACACAGTAAATGGCGCGTTAATCAGAAATTTAGTCTATGCGTTATTGGAATTTCTATTCTAGCAGCCCCTTAGGTTTTTTGGTTCAAACCAAAAAATACCGTACACAAACTGTGTTCAAATATCAAGTGGGATATTCCAAAAGAACCATCACCTTTATTATTTCCATCACCGTAGATGGTTCGTCGATCGGACACCCATAGCCAAATATATGTGCGAAAAGGTGTGTTTGGCTATTCGGGCCCAGACTGGGGTCTGACGTGGTCCGCGAGTCCGACCTGGCCCCGAAGGGAGTGGCCCGACCTGAGGGGTGGCCCGGACCGAGATGGTGGCCTGACCTAAGGGGGCGGCTCGGCCCAAAGGTGACCTAGTACAAGGGAGTGGTCAGACCCAAGGGGGCGGCCCGGTTGGCCTGGTGGCCCGGTCGGCCTGGTGACCTAGAGGCCCAGTGTGGGTCCACCTTAGCCGTGACCAGGGGGAACCACATGGCCCCAAGCTTCCCGAATGGCTTTACTGTTTAGGTGTGAGCCGAACCCGGCCCCAAGTGGCTCCAATCCCGCACACATGGGAACCAATGGGCCCCGCTCCTCTCTGCTGGTTGTGCAGGATGCTGCTCCACCTGCTCCACCGTGGCCGGCCCTGGCCATGACTCTCGTGCTCCACACTGCGCGACGGCGTCGCTCCACCTCCACCACTGCCCGGCCTGGCTGTGGCTTCCATCTCTTCCGCACTGTGCGACAACGCTGGTGCTCACCGTCTGACCACTGCAGACCTCCTAATTGTGGCCCTTCCACCTACGCAGCGTGATAGCGCCCTGCCCATTTGGTGACCTATTGGCCCTTGCTCCACCAGTTTTCTTCACAGCCGACTCGATACCGGTCACATTGCTCCACCGTGGTCCATTATAATTGTTGCACCATTGTTCCATCGTCATTGTCAACAAAACAAGAAAAATAAAAAGGGGGAGGGTCGGTCAATGTTCGTGTGGTCCGAGCCCTCCACGTTACGTTTATATAATTCGGAAAATTATTATCAATGATTGAACAATGTAGAATGGAACAAATTTCGACTCAAAATTCCCCTACCTCGTATGAAGTTGATCATTGACGAAGTCGCGGAAAGGCAGTATCGATTCTTGAATGTCAGAAGAGGAAGAGGATATCCTTCATTGGTGGGTAAGCGTTCAGAGGGGATGAAGTCGATGTCAATGTTCTTCGCAGTCGACTCCTCTTTTGGCACGATTGAAGACTGATGAAGATGTTCTCCATTCTTTATTGGAAGGATGAAGTTCTCCAAGTTCATCCAATCCCTCTCTCAAGCTCCACCAAATAAATTGCCAACAAAAAATAATAGACTCTCTATTATTTTAATGGTTGGAATAAATTCAAATGGATTGACAAGGATTTTAATTAAATTTTCAAACTTAACCAAATAAATTAGATGGGTTGGATGAATTAAAAGGTGGAGATGGTGAAGAGTTTTCTCCCACATAAATGGTTGGTTTAAGGGAGTTTAATGCTCTTGTGGGACCCACCAAGGATATACTCCCAAGGGAGGTTATGTGAGGGTGGGCCCCACCACCATAATCTCTCATGGGAGGTTATGGTGTGGTGGACCCCACCTCTAACCCCCCTCTTGGATATTCTAACCACCACAAAATAAAAATAAGTTAACTCTTATTTTAATTTAACTTTATTAAAAACCCCCAAAATATAACTTCAATTCTAGTTAGAATGAAACTATGGTGAAGGTCTTACTAAGCAATCATTGATGCTGCGAGCTCAACGGTGCACCCAGATTTCCATTTTGATCACCGGTTCAAAAGTTATAAAATCTCACACACACATTTACTGAACGTACCCGAACCAAATATTAGAAATTGATTCCTTTCACACCGGGCCTCAGAATCAAGCACCATAAATATTTGCAGACACGTAAAATTCCAATGTATTTAAGAAAAAAAATTCCACAGAATTTTCGGGTCTTTAAATGCACTACCACCCCATCAAAGTGATATGATTTTTTCATACACTATATAGAGAGTATTAATGATGGTTTTATTGAATATATATAATATATATGATTTCAATAATATTCATTAATAATTATAAATATTTATACATATATACATTTTAGCTTTTTTCATTCAACATGATAATAAAACGAAAATAACATTCATGCATATGTATGACCCACCACTCTAAGAACCGTGTATTCCATTTCATACATCTATATTCTATATAATTTTATAATAAAAATATATTTTATATAAATGAAATTTGTATCATGAATTACATTATATAAATAATGATATATTTATAAGGATCAAGGATATCACATATTAAGACACATGCGATGAACAATGTGAATATTTCTGGAAGTGAAAACATAACGTTGGATTATTAAAAAGAGGGTAGTGTAAGGTAATAATGAAACCATATATGGTTTTAGAAATAATAATATGGTTATTTTAATGATTTATAATAAAATCATATTTATATAAATGTGGTCTGAATGAGTTCGATGAGAGTCAAGACACAAGGTAAGGGTATTTCCTATAACTTTTTATTTCCTTGAGATACATGCTATGTTCACTACTCATTCATTTTACATTGTTTATTTACTACCTATTATTATACTCTATTGATATTGTAAATAAATTTATGGGTATTAATATATCCATTTTATGATCTATATTTCATGGGGAATATGTTTGAAAAGATACCAAATTGGTGAAATAGTTATGTCTTAATTTCCCATTTTTGAGACTCATGTTATATTATGAACCTAAATTCTATTTCGAGGTGTATATACTTAAATTCTTTTTGTTATATAATTAATTTCTAATTTTCGAGATATTTTATGATCCATCTAATTTACTTTTTTTAAATGGAGAGTATGATATCATGTTACCATGTTATAAGTGTTTATTTATTGAATTTTATCACTTTCTATATTATTTATGTTTATACATACTTTGATGAAATATTATGATCCATATCTCATGGAAATTCAAGATTTTTCTTCTCATATTACTATTAACGGGTTATTCATATATTGTTACCATTTCTTCTAATATTTGGAACATAATATAGTTAATAAAGTGTTTATATGAAAGACCGAAATTACCCTCTCATTGGTCGAAAATCTATATCCCTTCAAAACTATGTTTTCTAAAAAGGGTTCTCAAGAATATTCTTTTATTACCCTTTAATAAATAAAAGAAATTTTAACTCATGTTTTTATTTTACCAATGATTTGAAAGGAAGATTCTTGTCTCTTTCTAAATAAGTTATTTTTTAACCCTTTTACCATGCAAAAGGAATGTTCTTCTTACCTCGTATAACATATATAGATTTATCTACCTTCAATACATAGAATAATAATTTTCATGATTAAAGTTAAAAATTTAAAATATTATGTAAAAAATATAACTTCATATAAAAAGGTTTTTACAACATTTTCATGATTCTACAATATTTTTCAAGGACAATGGTTTTCAGAATGTTTTAAATCTATGTTAATATGTGTTCGATGTATTTTAATTGAAATGGTTTTAAAAATTATTTCAAGGATTATCTATATGTTTTCAATGTGTTTTTTATGAAAAATGATTTTAATTTTTTTTATGATTGTTTTATATGTTTTCAAGGAAAACAGTTTTCAAAATGGTTTTGGTTTTTTTCATAAGCCATCACGTTATTCAATAAGAAAATGATTTTGAAACGTTTTAATGCATTAAAAATAAATTTTCAAAGATAGAAAGATATTTTCCTCAATAAAATTTTTCCCATGATAATAAAAAATAATTATCCATCTATGATAACATCCATTGATGATACATAATACCTTATTGTAAAAAATATAAATGTTACATTAATATTATTTTTATGAATGAGTTATTCTTAATGTCATGGTCTTTATGAAGCATGTTTCACTTTCATGGGTCATATGTTTATGAAATTAGTTTCTCTTTCATAGGTTATATGATCATGAAATCTATTTCTCTTTCATGGGTTATATTTTTATGAAATCTTTTTCTCTTTCAAGTGATTTGATTTTGATGAAATGTTTATGAAACCCATCCTTTTCCATTGTTTATGATATGATTAAATGTCTATGATACCAATTTCATTACATGGGTTCTGATGTTATTATTTATGAAATTATAGAACATGTACGTATTATTTTGTTATGAGGTGGGAGGGAGATATATCTTGTTCCAAAGATTTTTGTAAAGATTAATATCTCAAGAGATAGACTAATATCATCTGGGGAATAAACCTTGACCACTAAGATGTCAATGGGATTGAACCATGACTACCAAGATGTTATGATGAGTGAACTCATGCCACTAATATATCCATGGGAGTAAAAAATGACAATCAAGATGGTGTGGAGAGTTAACCCATACTTCAAATATGGGTTTGGAAGGGATTCCTTGGATACTAGGGAAATCATATTATATACTTATGTGACTAACATAATTCTATATTTTATTCCGATATTATACTATCATGTATTTTGTTCTTTATTTCCTTAGGATTAATTTCTAATCATCTTTCATGATTTATGCCATTATTCATGTATATGATATTTAATATGTAGTGTATGATCATATATTTTCATGATCTTGTTCTCATACCCTTATGCTAATAATTATGCTTACATATCTCACATAATTACCATAACTATGCATTTTTTCTCACCCCTTTCTTATTTCTTCCTTCTTGATGTTATGAAGAATGGTTTTAGTTAGAAGTACTTAAGGTGGATATGGGAGATTTTGAAGATCTTTCCCCAGGATAGATAATTTTTTTCAATGTTTTCAATGAAACAAAACTATTTGTCCTCGGGAATGTATTATTGTAATGTATATAATATTCATATAATATGGTGTAATATCTAGGTATATTAAGCTTGGTTCTCTATAGGATTATAATTCAAAATTTATTAAGTCTTATTGTTACATTATTTTTAACTTCTAGTATAGTTATATTTATTCATTTGGGGTTTCCTATTAAGATTTGATACATCTTATTGATGTATATGATTTATATGATGTATAAAAATAGACATTTTAAAATGTAGAATGTAATATAGAGTATAACGCAAAGAATTTTAATTTTCTCTAGTAAATTGATATGTTTGTCTTTTTATATATCAAGAAGTAAATAATAGACGATGATAAGGTAACATTAAATAACAAAGATGAATATATAAAACAAGGTTTATGTAGCATTTTTAATTTTATTTGTGCATTTATGTATGGGATGGAGTAAATTTTATTATAAGATGTGAATCTGGTAGTTTAAATTTCATTTCACCCATTACTATCTAATTTGAATAAGATAATATAAAGGGTAATATGGTAATTTTAAGAGTCATTAAGCACATTAGTCTCACTACGGTTTAGGTAATTATGACTAAGTTTAGGTTAACCACTTCTTACATTGTTGATAAAGCCATATATCGAATAAAAACATAGTATATACAATATACAATAATCATTTTACATTGAATATATTAACAAATAGAAATATATTTGAATTTGAAAATGGAGATAGTAATATAAAGTATATAAATTGTTCTAATTTCTTTATATATATATTTATTATCAACCCATAAAAATATCATGACTATTAAAACCATTTATCAATATATATTACTATGTTGGAAACCATGTAATTCAATCATATAATATTATATTAATTAAATAGACTATGTGTGAACATTGTATATCTTATTAAAATAGAAAATACCATTCAAAATAGTTATGGAATTCTGTATCCTAAAAATTTCAAAAATTTGTTCCTTTGGTTGTTCATTTTAGGCGATATGATCCAATTAATGACATATGGTTAAAATTATTCGATGATTCATCAGAATTTATTCCATTATTTCTTTAATCATCATATAAAAATAATTTCGTCTTAATATTTTTTCATGTGATAGGATAATTTTTTATAGTTACTCAAATTTGGTATTATAAAGGGACAATTTTTTAAAGAGAATTCCTCAGTAAATGTTTTATTAAATCCCATTTTTGATGTTGAAAATTTTAATGGAAATATGTTATATTTATTTTGGAATGATGTATTTCCTATTGCTGGATTTATTTTTTGAGGACATCCCTTAGATGATTGTTGAACAATTTATTTAAATTTTGATGCATGAATTTATTGAGTTCATATATTTTGTTTTCTAGAGTATGTATCATAGAAGGGTAAAACATTAACTTTGAAATACCTTTTTATAATTATTACTCTCAGAGTGAATAATTTTATCGATTATAAAATATTCATTTAGTTTTGGTTACTACCCAGACATTGAATAGAGTGGTTTACTCAGAATTACCTCAACTATGGGACCATATCTCATACATCCTGAATCAGTATATACACTCCATAAATAGATATAAGGTGTTATCTGAAGTAGTGGAGTGGTTATAAAAGATTAATAGAATCCATTATTCTATCAAGAATCATAAATAATTAAGGTTATAAGCTGTTATATGTTTAATATTTTGACTATTCTTAGTAATGTTGGAGTTGGTGGTCCCTTATATTTTACATGAGTAAATTTCATGGGGTTATTCAAGGTTTTGTTTATTTTGTGTTTCTATATCATGGAAATTAATTTATGGAAATATCATGAGTTCATTATCCTTTACCATTGTTAGTAGTTATTGAAGAAGTAAAATAATCCTTTTTATGAGTTGGTTATCTTCTCTATTGAACTAGTTTCCAATAAATCTATGAAATCATGTTTCATTAGAGGAGGTATTCACCTAGGCCTCAGATCCACGTTGAATGAGTATGGAATGTCATACTTTTATTTGTTTTTTGAGATGGATATTAGAGTGGATAATGAAGAATTTAAAAAAAGTTATTGGAGGAACTTTATATTAACTTTATTTCATTGCAGGCAACCCATTAGGTGTAGAGAATAATCTAAAAAAATCTCAATTCAGAAGTGAAGGTGGGAGAGGATCAAAATTTTTTGGGCCTTTTTACCCTCATAAGAATAAAATGCATCTCAGGTTCTTTCAGTTTGAGACATCAATGCACATTAATCCATATTTCCTAAAAACTAAGAGGACCTATTTTTATTATTGTTTTTTATGTAATATTAAATTTATTTTTAAAATTATTTTTTGAATGTCATGACCCATATTAGTGTTTCCCATTATAGGAACACCCCAAGCCCACCTCTAATAGATTAGGGGCTGGTGATGATAACTATATAGAAATATCAAAAAAATGGGAGGCATTTTTCTATTTACAGACACAAACACACACAATTCTCAAAGCCAGAAAATGTTGAAATTTGAAAACATATGTAATAATTGCATTTGTACCACTAAGATCTCACAAAAGAGTACAATAATAAATGAAATGGATGTATATAGGGAAATGTACAATCCCACCACAATGATTCTTTAAATGAAGTCCAACCTATAAGAGAAGAGGTACTAGGACTGCTCTATGAATCATAAGAATTAACCTCGGTCTGTCTGTCCTTGCTAAGAACCACCTAGTCCTGGTCTTCCTAGCACTCCATCAAAATTTCAATCTTCTGCGCAAAACAAAACATGTGTGAGGAATTCTTGTATAGGGTTCAATATGACAATAACTAGTAAGACACCCTAAAACCATAATTTAATACCACAAAGGGATACAAAAAAGGAATGAAAGTTTATATTTATAAAACATATGTAGTATTAATATCCAAATATAATCTTTAAAAGACACACAGTCTAGAGGTAATCCCCAACCAATTAATTGTAATAGTATTCTGATCGATGCATGGTCATTCTGTGAGAACTCACTCCTTGATCCATGATATCATCGGAGACACTCATAGAGAGGTCATGCTCATTTGGTATCCACACAAGTATAACATATTGGTTAAGGAAGACTATGATACACAGAGATGGGAGCCTACCGAGACACATTGGGGGAATACGACTTACACTATGTAGATTAATTTTCATTGTAGAGGATCTAGGACAGACACATTGGGGAATACCACTAACCCAAATGATGCGGTATGCTAGATAAAGGACCCACACCCTTCTCTCAGTGGTTACATAGATTCCAAAAAAACTCCACTTGGTGTGATAGAGGATCTCACTCCAGTACAATGTAGGTATACCTTATTCTATCTGGGACTCTATCATTATAGGGGATTACAATCTAGTGGTGGGGGAATAATTCTATACAGAATTTTCATGGAAAGGACCAAGGGATCCCTCTCAACCTATACAAAACCAAAATAATAAATAACCACTTTTATAAAAAGAAAATACTATACACAAAGGTCTCAAAACCTATTATGTCTCAACAAATAGATGTACCATTTAAATGTTCTTAATGTTTGAAGATTAAATGGGGGGACACTAGGCCAGTGGAACGAGGATGGTGGTTAACCACCATGGTCGAACGTGCCTCCAGCTTCTGTTGTAACATGGTAGATGGAGTGAATGTGGATCACAGTCAACATCCACCATTGATTATGGCCCAACTCCTGCACGATCACCCCCATGAACTACAAGCTTGGTCTGTCCCACCTAGTCTCAGATGACTTGGCCTTTCCCAGTCGGTGTGGCCCACTCCATATAGGATCATCCCTCTCCACCTAGACTTAACCCCCTCCACTACAATCTACTCTTATAGACTCATTCAGATACCAGACTCCCCCCCTCTGGTCACCACTTCCCTGATCGCCGCCACCCCGGTGGCCAGTGGATCCACCTTGCCTCACCGAACCATCAGGCTGGACCCGCAATGGTGGTCCCTTCTACAAACCACGAATCCCACTTTAATGCCCAAAATTTGAATTTGTCATCAATCATCACTTCTTAGGTCCCGATATATATATATATATATATATATATATATATATATATCCCCTGTTGTCAGTTTCCTCTGATCTGGGGGTCTGATCTCATTCAAATCCACCCAGAATGTTAAATAGTGACCACTAGTGTCCAATGTAAAAGAATAGGCAGAACAGGGGTGATAAAAAATAAAACCACAAGGAACGAACCTTAATCTTTTTCCACTTCATCGTCAATTCATTCTCATTAGAATAATTAAGGAAAAAGAATAAGCAAAACTCTCAAAATACTTACTGTAATTATAAACCATCCCAAAACAATCAAACCATGGATAAAAATGTTCACTAATTGACCCACATTCATCGTGAAAATAAAGTACAGGAAAAAAATGGAACGACATACCAACCTCATTTTGTATTGGTCATTGCTGATGAATGGTCATCGCGATATCGTTGATCCTCAATTAATCAACTTCGAGTTGTGCCATTTGGTCAATCCATCATCATTCAGTAATAGATTTTCTAAAGGTACTTCTCCATGTCTCTAGTGTATTTTTTAGGTTATGATGATAACACAAAAATTTTTAAACACTTAAAATAAGTGAAACTAAATAAAAAATAATTTTAATAAAATAATTTTATTTATCGATATGCCTTAGATTAAATGTTTTATAAACAACAAGTGCTGGAAAAATTTAAGTCACACATAGGATTAAGATATTTATTCGACATCAGTGAAGCCATGGATATTTTATCTAACCACGGGTTTAGGATTTATTCAACTTTTTCAGGAGAAATGCACATGCATTCTATTAAATGATTAATATTTTTCAATGATTCTTTTTTGGAAAACCATGCCTCAGAATCACATGTCATATCAACTCTTGGTCTTGAAATCAATCCATATAATTTCTAAAATAATACATAAGAAAATAAAAAAAGATACATTCTCCCCACCTTTGGGATTTATATCCCCAAAAACCCAAAACAAAGGCTACTTAAATATGTGAGGTTGTTGAGCATGAATCTGAGCATCCCACTCCCATGTTATATCATGGAGTTTCGCATTATACGACTAGAAACACCCTAATGGAATCTAACACCTATGAATTATGAAGTCTTAGTGATCTTTCATGTCCACTTGGAACTTATAAAAATTCACCCCATTATCGATTTACAGCTCACCCTAGACAATGATGTGTAATTACTCATCCACGTACCTCCTTAGAAATGACATGTGGAAGACATCATGTGCCCGATCTAACAACATTTTTATTGATATTATGTGGGATACATCACAATCTCTACAAAGTATTTAGAAATGGATTATGAATCTCAAAGATAGGCTTCTACCCCAGCCAATTCTCTGTAACCCACTTCGAGGTGAAACCCGAAAGAAGACATGGTCTCCTTCCACAAACTCTAAAGGCCTGCATTACCTAAAAAGATAAGACTTATGATGAATTTTTGTATTCTCTGTCATCTACTAGATGATATGTACCTTCTCAATAGTCGATCGCACTGACTACGATCCCATGAGTGCTGACACTCTTTGGTCAGTCCAGCAAAGGGAAACCTTTAGGGCCACCCATACAAGGACTTGAATAGTGTCATCCCAATGGTGGAATTATACCTTTTTTGTATTCAAACCTCTCTAGTGGTAGGTAGTCCACTCAACTAAGGCCAAAATCTGACATGCAAGCCTACATCATGTTCTCTATTACCTGAATGCTCTTCTTGGTCTGGTAATCTATCTTTGGATGAAACACTATACTCACGAATTACTGGGTCCCAAATGCCACTTAGCATCCCTTCCATTGCTTGGATGTAAAGAGAGCATACTGACGCAAAACTATCATCATTGGAATCCAATGTTGTCAATTTATCACCATCACATAGAGGCATCCGAAGGTCTCGACTGAACACTTATATTGGATAGTTAGGATGTGGGATGACATGGTGAGTCGGTCAAAAATCAAATAGATATCATCGTGAAACCTAGGAATTTGTAGTAAAATAGTCATGAAGATTATCCATATCTCATCCCACATCCATTCTGACACCTCAAGGGTTTAATAAAAACTAACTGGAACCCAATTCATAGCCTTCACTTTCTAACAAGTGAGACATCAAGAGATATAATCAGAAACTATATTCTTCATCCTTGGCCACCAAAACTGATGTCAGAGTTCTTGATACATCATCAAAACACCTATATATACCACCATAGGGGATGTATAGAACTCACTCAAAGTCACATAAAACAATTCCAAAGGTACAACTACGTGCCTTCGGAAAAAAATTACATGATCCCGACCATTTGAGTATCTATCCGGAGCAAGTCCTCTGGAAATCTAATCATGTAAGGTCTTATAGTCAGTGTCTCCAAGTTGTGACTACCTGATTAGATGTAAGAGTGGTGAGGGTGACAACCATCGAATGGTGTTATGTTGTTCCATCTCCATCCACAATGGATATTAAAAAAATCCAACTGTTCTAACACCTCATTCAGTAGAAACAAACAAGATCTCATCCTGATAGAATACACCACCAAAGTCCCCCTCCCCGGAATATAGGAAATCACAAAGTCATAGTCCTTGAGGATCTCTAGTCATCACCTTGATCTCATGTTTAGATCCTTCTTAGAGAAGATATACAAGATAATTTTGATTTTTGTAGATGATAAACTGCTCTCCCATCAGGTAGTGTGACCAAATTTTCTGTGAGAGGAATTATTATTTAGATGCAGGGTCATGGGTCCTATAATTCGGTTCATGATGTCTCAATGGGTGTGAAGAATAGGAAATCACTACTTTCCCCTTCATTAGTACACAAACAAACTTGGTACATGAAACATAGAAAAACACCATGTATTTGATTCCTACCTCCGATAACATCAGAATGGGACTACTCATCACCCTATGCCTCATCTTATGAATGAACTATAAGAATATCTCTAGCCACAAAAAATTCAACCCCTTTCATGTCAGTGATATCAGGGGTCATTATTCTCTTGGGATGTTAGGTATAAACCTATTATATAAACCTTCCAAAAATAGGAAACTCTACACCTTGATAACACTCTTTGGTGGATCCGAAGAAGTCACACCCTCAAACATTGCTCAATCCACTATAACTGTAGCATTTGAGATGATGTATCCCAAAAAATAGTCCTCTAAAATCATGAACTTACAATTATAGATATTTATATAATGATATTTCCCTCCTAAAGTTTCTATAACCATCCTCATGTTCCTCACATGCTCCTCCTCAAATGCTGAGTACACTAGGATGTTGTCGATAAAGACCACCATGAACTGGCCTTTGTAAGGATGAACGATCTGGTACATGAGCCCCATGAATACTTCTGGGGAGTTTGTCATGGTAAATGACATATCCAAGTACTCATAGTTACCATAATGATATATAAAAGTTGTCTTTGGTATATCCTCATCCCATACTCGCAACTGGTGATAGCCTGATCTGAGGTCAATCATTGAGAACCATCATGCCCCATTCAATATAATAAAGAGTTCATAGTTCCTATTTAGTGGATTTTTTTATTCATGGTCCCATGGTTAAAGCACTTGTAATCTATACATCACATCCATATCTTATTTTCCATCATCAAAAATAAAAATTGGGCAGCAGAGGGTGAACCATTTGGTCCCATGATGCCCTTCCTCTACAAGTAGAACAATTGTACCCTCGACTGATGAAGTTCTATGTAAGGGATTCGATATGTAGGTGTATATATCAGGATGGTCCTATGGTGTAGATCAATTTATAATTTATAATTAAATCTCCCTACGTTATGGTAAACTAGGAACATATTCAATAAGGACGTCCTCTTACTCTACCACCACTGCAGGAAACAAATGACTCATATCATCTAGTACACTGAGGGTGAGCCTTGCCAACTGATGAGTAATGGGATGCACCCTCCTATATGAAATTCCATCATGCGATCCTTGTGTTTACATTTTACCAACAAAGGAAAACCTGGGTCTGTCAGTGCAGACACACATCACACTTTTCTTAAAATAGTCAATTTGAGCATGAATTGTGGAGAATCAGTCAATAAGAAGAATGAAGTTTTATATCCTTGATGTCGCTACCAAGAGATCCCAAATAACACTCTAACCTCCAAGAGGTTTGTCACGCTATAGACAATAGTGGTTGATCACTGAGTCTCCTCTCGTAGGAGTCTCTAAACATAACGGTTGAGTTAATGGTTCAACTAGAATCTCTGAGTCTCGAACAAAGATTATGATAGGGGAAGAATGAATTACACTTGTGTCTATAAAAACTGAATCTAAGGTGGAAAATACATAGATTGTACTTTTTATCTTCACTAAAGACCCCAGTCACAACCCTCAATCACTTTCACCTAGCCTTGTCCATAAACCCCAACTCCATGAGGCTTGCGTGGACCACATGTGGGTGGTCCTGGTAATAGGTTGATCCTTTGACCCCTTATTGTTTCCCTAAAAAAAATTATTCCACATATGTAACCCTATGGACCACCCTTCTACTATTTATTCCTCTGCCTCAGTGGTCCCTTGACATTCTCTCGATCAATTGTATGAGGGTTTGGTATTCTCGTGCTATATATTCAAGACCTCCATATGAGTAACACTGTCCATACCTGGGCAGACTCGAGCGAAATTAAGTGGCCTGCACTGCTGACCCTGATTCCTGAAATCATCCCCTAAAGTGCATGTCACACTTGTATCATTGTGACTATCATCGACTGCCTTCTACTGAGGTCCCAACTATCTGGTGCCCACTACTAGCTCCCACTACTAGCGTCTTCTCGTCTAGAGAACTCTCCATTAGAAATACCTTCTCAAGTACCTTAGTATAAGTATAAATTATAAGGCATACTACTGACTCCATTATGTCCTTGTATATTCCATACTCAATTTTCCAATACCTAATGATCTAGTATCATATAATGTCCATGGATTTTGATGAATGATTATTAAACCTCATTGAATACCCTGCCACAGTCATACTGCCCTACTGAAGATGTTGAAGCTCCTGTATTTTTACTGATCACAATGTGGAAAGATTGGTCTCCTATCTAAAGAGGAAATAAATTAAAATATAGGAGAGAGAAATCTTATAATGGGAATGTTTCACCATGCTCCCCCTCATGCCACAGAGCACAGAAGAATACACATGCCGAGTACTACCATCGGGTTAGCAAGCATCCCCACACAAGGAAAAACAATTGTGGATTCCACTTGCTAATCCTTAGTAAACTGGGGGTCCATCTCACCCTAAAACCTAGGATGTCATTTCCTCTAAAAATTGTTTATTGCACTAAGTTTTCATGCATTCTAAACTGTTAGTGCTTGGAGTAGCTAATTCTCAACAGGTGGTGGTATTACTAGTAATCCACTATGAGGTGTTATCTTTGGTACATTACCCTATACAAATGCCTCACCACTATGAAGATCACCCTCATGATCTCATAGTAAAATTTTGAATGGATGTCTTAATTGAGGAATCTTTAAATAAAACAAGATTTACGATAATCAATTGAGTATATTTTGTTAGGAGAATCAAGAATGACATGGAAAACACAACCATTCCTATATGATTCATGTACCATTATTTTTTCTGTAAACAAGTTTTTTCTTGTACTAAGTTAGAAATTAGGTAATCAGAGTCAGGGTGTATGTATATGTCATCCACCGCACCAAAACTAAATTCCATGTCTAAAAATCGTAACTCAAAACACACAATATTATCACCCCAAACAAACCGTACAGAATCTTGATCCTAATGTAGAACCAACCCTTCTGATACCATTATGTCATGACCCATTCCAGTAGGAACCATTTCAGGATGACCAGAATCCCACCTCTAATAGGCTACGGTTTTGTGATTAGCACCAAGTATGCATATCCAAAAAATGGGAGAGATTTTCCTAAGTACCTATACACATACACACATATCTAACTATAAAATACTAAAATGTAAAAAAAATAACATAAAAAATTTGGACATACCACTAAGATCTCACAATAGAGTACAATAGTAAATGTAATGTATATAAAGAGGGATAAATACAAGACCAGCAAAAGGAGTCTATAAAATCAGTCTAGCCTATAAGAATAGAGGTAATGGGATAGTTGTCTAAACTATAGGAACATGCCTCCATTTTTTCTTCCTTGAAAAGCACCACTTGGTCCTTGCCTACCAAAAACTCTTTAAAAAGGTAGATCGTCTACACAAGACATTACATGTTCAAGAAAATACCTTTAGGGGTTGAGTATAACAATACCTAGTATGACACCCCAAAAAATAAGCTAATACCACAAAGGTAATAAAACAAGGTAATACAAAAACGGGATACCACAATGGAAAAGCACAGTCAGCTCCACATATGTAAAAGTCTACAAAAAAATAGAAAAAATATCCAAATATAATCTGTCCAAGACATATAGTCTAAAGGTAATCCACAACCAATTTCCTACCACGGGATTTTGGTCTAAGCACAGTCGTTCTATGAGAACTCACTCCTCAAGCCATGATATCATTGGAGACCATCAGAGAGAGGTCTAGATCAGACCCTGGCCAAAGATAATGTATTGGCCAAAGAAAAAAAATGAAAAACGGAAAGGTGATCCAACACAGACACACTAGGGAATACCAATAACCATATCTGGATCAATTTGTAACATAGAGGATCTGTACGAGACACACTGGGGAAAACCACTAACCCATCTATTGCGGCCCTATAGATGAAGGGTCAACTTTATGCTATCAGGGGTTATGTAAATTCCAAAAAACTCCACTAGGAGTTATATAGGATATCACTACAACCACATGGAGTAATACAATAATCTATCAGGTACTAAACCTCTAGGGGGGATTACAATCGAGTGATGTGGACGTAATTTCATACTGAACCTATGTGGAAAGTACTAAGGGATATATCTCGAACTGTAATGGTCCAAACTAAAAACTCACAACTTAACTCAATATGGAAGCCTCAACATTAGGGAATTAATTATATATAAGGATAATGAAACATATGTACCATTTTAATTTTATTGTAGTTCATAGTATTCAGGGGGGTTTACTGGGCCTATAGACTGACCGTGGCGGTCAGCTGCTGCGGTTGACTGCCTGGACCATCCAACGCAGTCAACCACCTGGACCAGTTGACAAAGTCAACCTCCATACCTACCGCCCTCTGGATTTTGTGGTTGACCACCACAGATGACAGTCGCCCAACTTCGGACCAACCGCCCTCGGGTTCGACCATAGTTTTACTTTCTCGACCAAGACAACCAGGGCCTGGCTTGGCCCACTAACGTGAGGGCCACCTAGCACACCACATGCATCCCAATTGGATATATTTGCTACCTTCACTCCAAGCCATATCCAACTACATACAACACATCCACAAGCATTTTATTCTCAAAATAACTCACATGTTTCCTCGCGCCGCATTCCACGTAGCCACCACTTCTACCTTTGGTCATTGTTGTCATGATCTACACTGACCCATTCAGTAATGCCACCACCTTGCCTAACTGGAAGACTCCACCATACCCATGCCAGTGGTCCATTCTATAAAACAGATACCCACATCATATTCTTGTAATTTGTAACAGTCATAGATCTATGCTCTTATGGTCCCTATCTACACCGAACCAGAATCCGTTTATCTTTTTCCACCAATCTAGTTATCTAATCACATTCAGAGCCACATTGACTGTTGAAAAGTGGCCACAGGGGTCCAAAAGAAAATTATTCCATGATTTAAGAGAATTTAAGATCAAATAAAAACATGATGAACGACCCTTGTCCTTTGATTGTTTCAGCATCTATTTGTATTCATTATAATAGAGAATGAAGAAGAATATAGAAAACTCATGATATAATTCCTATAATTATAAACCATCCCACATTGTTTGAACCACATATCAATATATTCCTAGATTGATCGGTGTTCATCATGGAAATCATGAAAATGGTGTCTATGATGAAACAAATTCCCTTCCTCAATTTTGATTGGAAAATGATGAAGAATGTACATTGCGTCATCGTCGATCCTCAACTCATCAAATCTGAGGGGGATCGTTTGATCGATATATTGTTGTTCGCCAATAGTTTCCCTAGAGGTTATTCAACATGTCTCCAAATTATATTCAGGGTTATGATGCTAAACATGATTTTATAAAAATACATTAATAAAAAGAGTGGTTGTATCAAAAAAATATTTTATTTTTTTTATGGTTACACCCTCTCTAGCCATTTCTAGAAACGACCAATGATGAAAAAAGTAAATTCACAGCAAGGGTAAATTCACTGCTCCAAACTCAACAATTACATCATATTTATGATTTGGGAACCTATGTAGGAGTTATTCCACTTATTCAGGAAAATTTATCACGCATGCTATTAAAAGATTAATTTTTTCAAACAAATTTTTTAGGAAAACTAGGCCTCAGAATCAAACGCCGTCTCAGCACCCGGTCTTGAAATCAATCCATATAATTTATAAATACAATACATGGGAAAATCCAAGACATTACATTGAATATGTTTTAGTTGTATTTTTTCATGGGATGTTTTCAACTTTGGTGGATTATTTTTTAGTTTTTATGTTTGTTAAATATTTTTAATCAATTTTTATTGGATTATGTTCTTTTGGTGTATCTATAATAATTTTATTTGGTTTATTATCTATTCATGTTTTTTACTTAAATATGGTTGATGGGATAATGTTTATAATGGTTTTTATGAGTTTTGATAGCTTAAGGATTGTTAGTGAAAGGAGTGACAAGGAGAATATCAATGTCTATGATCAAATAACAAATATTTATGGTGAATTAGTAAAAAATATGTGTTAGTAGGGGTTTCATTACATTTAGGGGTTTTCTATTAAAAAACTTTATAATTGAGGATATAATTTATCCTTGTGATGTTTCATGTATAGTGGTGGTGTCCCACATTATTTCATGATGTTACTATTTATGGTTTTCCAGATTTTTGTTTTCTTTATTGGAAATAATTAGTGAATTATTTAATTGATTTGGTGGGATAATTTAATGAATTTATAGATTTTTCTATCAGTCATATATCTCTATTGTTTTGATTAGTAGTGGTATTATGTTTACCTATTTTTTGTGGGATTTTTATTTTTAAGGTGTTTGATAGAGGATTTTTTCTATGATTTCAGTCCCTTTAATGGTGTGTTTTCCCATAAAAAAACCATCTTAGATTAATTCTAAATGGTTGATGGATTATTCTTGGCCTCATTTATCTTAGGGATCTAGGTTTTCTAGTAGTGGTGCGGTTGAAAAATATAGATACTCAACAGTGTTTGAGGATTAGGTTTTTTTTTGTTTCTCTGGGTTTTACAAATATACATTAACATGGGACAAACACTAGTTATTCCCCACCACAAACATATATTGATTTTTGTTTTGGAGGTTTCTGTATCATGTTTCCTTTTATTTTTTGGCTATGGATTTTTTAGGGGAATAAATTGGAATTTTTTGTGGAATTTTAACAGATATATGAAATTTTTGTTTTAAAATTATTCATGTGTGGGTTTATTGTGAAATTTTTGGAATTTTGGATCAGTTTTTCTTAATTTTAAATATTTTTCTGTTTTAATGGTTAGCACATTGTTACGAGAAACCAAGAAGATTCCCTAATAAAATATGAAAATGAAATAATTTATTTAAAAGTGGTATTTTAATGGTTGGAATATATATTTTTAACGTGCATGGTTAAAATATGTTAGTTTTATAGGATCCCCCAAGTTGGTTACACACTTTTGGCCTAGAGTTTAGTAATCCATGTGCCCAAACTATTTACCATGCCATGTTTTTCGTAAATACTAAATTTAACCATTATCCACTCTCAATTTTATGACTTTTCTCCTCTTATCCTATATTATTTCACACAAAAAATCCATCCTCATACCCCTAATGAGCGATCCTTCATTATCAATTATTGATTTTGGCTACATTCCTCTAGATTTTATGTTGTTTCCATGGTAATCCCTTTCCTTTGTTCCTCTCGTATCTTCTATCTCCCATATTCTATTTCACAAATGGTTTCACATACTACTAGAACTATAATCATTAAAAAAGGGATTTAATGTTTTAGGATGGATTTAATCTATGGTTTTGGATGTTTAGGGGTTTTAGGGAGCTTTTCATATATTTACATGGCCTACACCATCAAATGTTTTCATTTTACCAAATTTTATTGTATGTGTTTCTACTACTGTCCTTTTAGTTTAAAATCATGAAATTTTTTTGGGTTTAAATTAATTTTATTTAAATTAATATACATGTTTTATATTTATCATGGTTATATATATAGATCTCTTTAACATTACAATATTCATAAGGGATTTTATCTTTCAAATTATTGTTTTTATTTGAAATTTAATGTTTTTCATACCAAAAATTTCAGAATACCACAACAGGGATATTCTAAATGGTTTTAATGGTAAAAGATGTGTTTTGATCTTCTTTATTTTTAAATAATGTTGAAATTGTTTTAAGGATGGATTTAGAATAAATAGGTGTTGTTTATTTCAAAGAAAATTCAAAGGTATATTTAAAAGCAGTGATATAAGAAATGTACCAGACATGGAATTATGGATTGGATTTATTTTAATGGTTCCATTTTCATTTTATCACATGTGATTTGAATTATTTTTGATACAATATTTATTTCCCACTATTCTTAATTTTTCTTATTTTGGGGTCTCTCATTATTATATGATGATTTAAACTATGTGATGTTGATATTTTTTTGATGGAGTTGGAGATAATATTTGATTTACTCTTCTTCCTATTATTGATGTGGTAGATATAATTTTATTATTTAAAAACATATATGTTAGTATGGTAATGGTAACACAGATTACTAAGTGATAAACCATGATTTATGCTACCCTAGTTCAAATTAAAAAGGGCCAGTTTCACTCTAATTGTGTGAAACATCCAGGAAAGGGGGTTAGCTCATAGAGGACAGTATGGGATGGTTGAGTGGATTATTGAATTTTTATGATATAATTTTTTTCGATAGTTGGTCTTGTATTATTTATTACTATAATGTTTGTCTCAATTTTGGATCTAGTTAGTTTCCCATAACACTTATTTCTTAACTAGTGACTCTATATATGGTATTTCCACTTCATTCTGGTTTATAACCCCACTGTCATTTTAAATTTGGAACCACCCAACAATTGATTATTTTTTAAACTCTCATAATATATTTGATCCTGATGTTTTATACTTTCATTCTTTCTAACGTGTTGGTTTCCTAAAATGGTTTTAAAATATGTGATTTTGAATGTTTTAAAATAGACAATAAAGGTTTTCTTTTATGAATTGGAATTCATAAATGGGTTTTGAAATGTGGGAAAATTCATTTTATTTGGGTTTTATTCATATTAAATGTCCTCCCTTCATGAAGTATTATTTTTTCTAATTTATTAAGAAAATATTTCATATAGTTTTACAAAAGAATATATTATTTCAACTATTATATACAAAGGTATGTTTTTTGTTTTTAGGGTTTATAAAATTGAAAACCATATCTTCTAATGTATTTAAAACTATCATTTATGAACAGTTTATTTAAAATAATTTCATAATATCCTTGATGAGATCATTCTATACATGTTATCTCTTTCCCTAAATAGGCTCTCATGTGTATGTATAGCACTTCTCTTTTGTAGAAGTAATTTTTCCATTTTTTATTTCATTCTACAAATATCAATTGGTGAGTTGGGATGTGTTGAACAAATTTGGGTTGAATAGAGGTTATCCCTCAATGTGGTTCTAGTTTTTTCATTTTTGGGTTTTTTATCAGGAAAACCATCCTTTAATTGATTTTAATAATATATATTTGTTATATATATTATTTTATATTTATTTTTATATGATGATTTATTTTTATATTAATTACTTCTATCATATTTTTGGGATAAAAATAATTTTTATCTTTTATTTATTTAATTCATCATAATTTAATTTGGGTATATGTACATGGTATGGGTGTTATATATAGGATTTTTTGTGGAGCTGTACCAAATTTTTACTCTTATTTTAGTATGAAATCATTCCCAGGGCGAGTTCCTTAATTCTCAAGAACTAGTTTCTTGATCATGGTGATTTGGAACTCCTTTTGAGACGAGTGGAGGACTGATCTTCATGATGTGGTAGGTCTACATTGGATGGTTTATTATAGATTGAAACCATCATAAGAAATAACCAATATATAATTTCACATAATAATGAAAATGTAAGTATATTTTTCTTAAATTTATTATCATGTTAATCAAAATTTATGATTAAATAAATCTTACATCTATTTATTTGTCTCCTATTAAGGACATCTCATATGTGTTTCCTTTTCATCATAAAAAACCATATTTGATGTTTTGAATAAATCTGTAATATAACATAAATTATTGGGGACAATGTGATTGTATTCCATATTTATATAGATTCCACAGGTATGTTACATGTTTCTAATACACATCCAAACATAAATTTCAATTTTAAACTAATATTACATGTTTAGGACATTCATAAAATTTAATTGAGGAAATTATGAACTATTTTTTAACAATGATGCCTTATGATAATAATTTGGGACCATTAAATAATTATAAATTAATTAATTTATTGGTTAATGTGATAATAATTTCAAGTATTAAGGAATTCATACATATTTTTCCATCGAAAAAAACATCAAAAAATAATGTTGTGTCGGTTTATTATACTCATGATACGATAGTGACTTTTCAACCTATACATATTTCATAAGTCTATGAAAAATATAAATTATCCTCTTATAAATATATTTATTTACTCAATTTTGTAATCCTTAATTCTATCATTGGAATATAAGTGCTTTAAAGATGGATGAAAATATAGAAAATGATCAAATATTGAATCCTCAAACAACCTCTCATGGCTTTCATTATTGTTATGTTCATGAAAAAAATATTATGGCTTTGAAACCTCATAAATATTTTTAAAAAATAATGATATTCTAACTCAATTATTTTAATGTTAAACAACATAAACTACTATAATTATAAAATTAAAATCAAATGTGTAATTCTACTACTGAATTATTTAAATTTCTTAGTTCCCATGTATGTTTGGTTACAATGGGGAGGGGGGATCAATGTAACACTTTTTAATTCATTTATTTACAATTTAACTCCAGGATAGATTAAAGACGATATAAAAACCTTATTTTTAACTTCGACTCATATTTATGTAGAAGGAAAATTATAAACACATGAACATAATATTTTTACCAGGTTTGATCTCTATGTGAGAACCTACTCTTTTTCCTTGATTGGTAAGTCAACCCAATAAATAAATATTCCACTATAAACTCAAGTTGTTACCACATGTATATTCTAAATACCATTACCATAGAGCCCTAATATGCATATAGAGCTTCCCACATACAATTACAATAGTTTTAATCAAAAATGAAAGATCATATTTTTCTCATGGTTCGATGGGAACCAATGTAAATAGTTCTTACTCCTCACACATCCTAGATCTATATTGCAAAGAATGTTAAATTTTTCATGATATTTCGAAATAAATGATAATTATTATGTAAATAATTTTTATCAAAATAACTATATATTCCATGATGTAGTTTTTTATTAATCCACTAAATATATGTTCATTGTAGGTCTTCCTATATTCTCTAAAAACAACCTACTTGAGTCTCTACCACTTCTCTCTTTGATAGATTAGTGTATTGAATTAGAAATTATTTCTCATGAATAAATAAATTTCCATTAATCTCTTAAATTTATTATAAAAATACAATAATACCTTTAATAGTAGTCTACATATTTTAAATATAGAAACTCTTCAAATTGTAGTGGACAATGAATTTTCTCATTAAAATTGGATACATATTTTGCAATATTAATCCCCATAAATCCTTATTAAAAATCCTAATAAATTAATAATTTAAATATCAAATATTACCAGTATATTTATTTTCAATAATGGTTGAAAAAGTATCTGGGTATAAAATCTTTTGAAGTCTTCATCCATGTGTTCAAGAATTCATTCATTATGATGTAGTTATTTTCATTATGACATGGAACTCCGAAGCTCTATAAATAATCATAATATCAAAATATTAAATTTATTATTATATATACTAGATTCTTTTCATCATATAATTTTTTATTATTAAAATATTAATATTAAATTATCATATATTCCAAATAGGAACTCAACCTTAGGTTTTTCCATCATTCCAGATTATACTCTAAATTTGGCATAGTAAATTACTCTTTCTTTCGTAGGGAGTATCTTGGATTTTTCTAAATCCTCACTCAAAATGTACCTTTTTTCAATGATCCGTAAAATTATACCTCATTATATAGATTCATACATACATTTTTTATTGTGATCCACACATAGGAAAACACCTTTACACATTTTTAGTTTTCCCAAAAAAAAATTTATCTTGATCCAGAAGAATCCCATTTTTATTGAATAACTCATAAATAGTAACTTCTATTCCCAAATCTCAATTATAATTCTAGAAATGGATCCTATATAAATATATAGGAATTAAATATTCTTCTATAGAAGTGTCATGATTAATTTTTATTATACTTACATGATATTTTTATGAATCATACATAAATTTACATATAATAGCAACCTCTTTTAATTTTCTTATCTAGTATGTTTTTTCTATAATTCACTAAAATATATTTACAATAAATTTATATATTCATAGGGATTACATAAAAAAAATAAAAACATCCAAAACATCTTTTGTGGGTTTATCTTCACCTAATACAGTAGAATGCATGTTAAGGGCTCCATACATTGATTCGTTATACATTTTTTCAGATTATATTCTTGAAAAATAATTTCTAAATATAATTTTTAACTAGATTACTTTAAACTCAAACCAAAATATTTTAGATTTTACGAATTCATAATCATAAATATATATCATTGACATGAATAACAACACATAAGTCATCATATTCAATTGATGGTATCGTGAATTTGAGTATCATGTTTCTTAAGAATATTCATCAAATTCCATTTTATATTTAAAATATAAATAGTACACACTATTAATTAACTTAATATAATTTTTATTAAAAAAATACCATGTTATCATTATAAATTAAATTGGGAATTTAAAACTAAAACAAGGATTTATTTTCAATAACCAATTTACTTTTAATGTAAATTTTTTTATTCACCACATTTTTTAAAATAAATGTAATGGAATATAAGGAAATAGATTATCATATCATATAAATAATTCATTCAATACTCTATAAAATAACATAATTTTTCCTTTATATTCTATATAATAGCTAGAACCCAATTATTGGGAGAAGTATTCCACTAAATTAATCATAGAAATGAACCCTTAGTTAATTAACACTATTTCTAAATGGGGAATCATAGAGTATAAGAAAATATTTATTTAACCAATAAATCAAGGTTATAAATTAATATGAAAAAATGAAATAAAAATGAGTTTTCTCACTAAAGTGAAAATAAAACCATATATTTCAAGAAATATGAATTTGTGCTCCATATCAACAAATGAATCAAAATCATGAAAGTGAATGGAATATAACTCACCATTTAAATTTTATTAGATATCAAAAATCACTCCACCTTACTAAAAATATTTATATTTATCATCTAAATAATAAATTGTTCAACGGAAAACCTCTAATAAATATTTATATGTTCTATTAAGATTTTTAATTTGAAAAAATATGGTTTATTTTTATGACGTCCTTTCATGGATGTGTCCACCTAAAGAGATGTTGTCACCTTTTCCTCTAGAATATTTTCTCAACACTAATCAATGATGACCACGACTATATTATATGTTAATAAGTAATAACATGTTCTACTCGCCCATAAGTTATCCGTGTCTATTCATGATATGTTATTATAAAAAATATATATTAGGGAATAATGAGGAACCAATTTTCACATTAGATTAAAAAAGGATAAGAGATTCCATTCTAGTAATACACTTCAATAAAATAAATTTCCAAAAGGCATGAGTTTTAAAAGATCTATTTTTTTATCATGTGTCTTCATAGGTTTCAGGGTAACGTTCTTTCACTAAAAATATTTCATTTCTCATGTTTTCTTCTTAATATCATCCTTTATTTAAAATTTATTACCTAGTTCTTCCATTATTTATTATTAACACTTATTTTAATTTGACGGTCATATATTTCTTCATTTCATGTCAAATTTCATTTCACCTTCCACACATAATTTATTTATATTTTAGGTCATATCATTTAGTTATCCTGTCATAATGTTCAATCTCATCATTTTAAATAACTTTTTCCCATTTATCACTTAAATTTTCTCATGGTATCGTCCTATATTTTTCCATTGATAGTTGGTATAGAAAAATATTTAAGAACTATTATTTATAAATATATTCTTAATTTTTGGTTTCATATGATTTCGTTAGAGCCTAAGATAACCCTACCTTCTCATCCTTTATCATTTATATTCCCTCTAATTTTAATTAATTGGGAATAAATACTAGCTGGGTTGTCCTGAGTTTTTCATCTCTATGGACCTACTATTAAAATCTACAAAAACATTATTCTAAGCATTGACACCTATTTTGTATTTGATGATTTCCAAGATTCCAGTTTACATGTTTCCTCTTTTGATAATCCCCCCTTATTTGCTCAGTATAACTATGGATTGGTTCATGCCTTTTTACTAGTAATGACTTATTAAACTAGAAAGAGTATGACCTATCATTAATAACCCCATAACACTAGAATAAAACACGAATCATTGGTTATCTATATTGATGAAAAAACTCTTATGATTACAGCTTCTTCTATCCAGATTCAAATTTAGGATGACGTCATCTATGGGATTTGGGATTTTTAAAATATTCCCATAATAATTTAATGTGTTATATTGCAAATCAATATTATTATTTTTCCAAAAGAGATTAGTATTTTATTGTTAAATTTAGTTTTAGTGATAATTTTATTTATTTGAAACTAATTTGGAATTTATCTAACATTTTAATTGGTTTCATTATTCTCACCAGCTTAAGAAGACTAATATTTAACCTCAAATAACTTCTCAAAATCTTATATGATATTTTTTAACTTCTTATGATATTTATGACTTATTTATTACATCTAAGATATCCATTATTATTTCATAACTAATTTTTCGTCAAAATTTCTCACCATTTCATCGTATAATACTATTCTAAAATTTTATTTTTTAAAATCATCATTATAAGATAAATCATTCTTAACTCACTTTTCTTTTAATAAAACCATTTTATCCTTATAATTTATCATCATACACTATTCTCTATAGATTTATGTGTCCTACTTAATTCAAGAATATAACTCATTCTTTCACTTTTTTTCTGCCACTGATTTGCCACCTTTATCAACATCAATAATTTATATACCAGAAAAAATTTCAGCAATGAAAAAAATTACTTTTATAATATAATTAGAATATTAATGTGGTTATACATTTTTCTTTCTCACACATTACATTACATATCTTATTTATAGATTATATAATTTTACTGTTACCCCATTTTTCTTTTTATGATTTCTCATCCTTCTCATCTGATTTAGATTCTGTAGAATTCTTTTTGGAAAAGTTATAGACAAGTGACCAATTCCATTATAATTTTAGCTCATTGGTGATTTCATTTCCTTTTCCTAATCTAATTGCATATATGAACATATTATATAGAAGAGTGAAAATATTATTTATGACTTTATCACTATCATCATTATTAGAGTCACTTGATTTATAAATATCATCTCAGATTTAAAGCATTCTAAAGGCCTCAAATGTCAAACAATCATTGATTTTATAATTAGATAATATAATTTTTCTCATTTCAAAAGCAATAAGAATATTAAGTGGTGAATCTACAAAAAATTCCCCTATAACTTCCAATGAAAAAATATTTGAAAGAAACATGTTTGGAATATTTCTCATTAATTTTTGGATAATTATATAATCACCATATTTTCATGAAATCTCCAAATATTTCTGACAATTTCATTATCTATAGTTAAGTATTAAATAATTTTTTCTTCATCAGCTGTTTTAATATCTCCAATCCTTCTCCTTCAAATTTTTAATTTTTCCTCCTTCAATTTCACATTTCCATCTTAAATATTCTTTAATTTATATAAAATTTCCATGGTAGTATGAATCCCAGTTACTATTATATATATTTTTTTTTTCAGGAGAAATTGATATGGAATTATGAGCCTTTCTATCCACACACTTATTTCAATTTTAATAAATTGATATTGTAACACCATAAATAGTTGATGGATATCCCACTACTATGACTTCAATTTGTTCCTATATAAGTGATAAGATATATATAAATATCGTATTCCTTCATCTATGGTAGTTCATGGAATTAAATGAGGGAAACCTCTATTGTTATTATAAGATGAATTCTCCATTTTTAGAAACTTATTGTATCTTTCAGTGGGTAGATTTACATTCTCTTTCCCCACTTGTAGTTTACATGTCAGCTTAGTTCTACTGAGAGGGATTTTAGGGGTAAATAAATAGAAGTATTTGGAAAATTATTTACATAGAATTAAAATTCGTCAAAACGTAAAGTAAATATCAAATCATTCATTATTAATCATCCTCACTAAAATAAAAGAGTAAAATAATGAACATAATAAAATAATATTATTATATGGTTTAGTATCAATTAGAGAACCAAATATTTTACCTGATCGTTTATTTATCCCAATTATTGATTCTTCTACTATACATCCATGTTGTTACATAAGGGTTATTTAATGTACATTCATAATAGAGTCCCTCTCTTATTATATTCTAATGTCCTATAAGGAAACTAAATCATCACACTACCAATTAATAATGTTCAAACCAAAAAAGAATGATCTCCTTCTTCATTGAGGTGCATCTGTTTCAATGAAAGTAGATCCTCATCTAGATGCCTCCCAAACCAGCATTCCAACATGCTCAACGATGCAGATTTACTTTTCAGTTGCAGTTTTCCCTTTCCAGTTGTACTTTACTTTCAGTTTGGGTTTGTATACTGGCCCCCTAACTTTTCCTCATTTACTATTGTACCAGTTTTTTCGTAGTGTTTACTTCTGCCCGCTTGCTTTGTGGTGATTATGGTTTAATTTACAAAGGAAATTCCTTCCATTTTTCTGGGATTTACGCCTTGGTGATAGTCGCCAACCCCTGGCCTATGGAAGGCGGGCTTGGGGTAGTAACCGCACGGGCCCTGAGGACCGGTCATGACAAATTGGTATCAGAGGAGTTCGGTTCTACCGCAGACTCTGATCTTTTTCTATGTAAAGAAATAGTGTTTAGCTTATTGGGTGTGGTTATCAGTCCAGGGAGTCCAGTGTTGGTGCGTCGGCCGACGTATCCATACACCAGGACCCTGACTTCTGATTTCTGACTTAATGCACGAAAACATTGATTGCATGTGTGTTTCAAGTTTTCATTGTGATTACTTTGAATCAGCTCACCAGGTATACTGTTCTGACCATGGTACACTTGTTTCCTTTTCATGATGGCCCCACGACGGCATCCAGCTAGGGTTCTCAAGAGTTGAGAGAGACGACAGCCCGCCGAGCGACGAGGCCTCGGTGTAGGGCCCTTTGACAGCAGAGGCACTGGCAGTACCTCTACCCCCTGAGCCACCGATGCTTCCAGCCACAGCCGCTGATGATGAAGGTCACCACAATACACTGCATGTGTTCCAGTGCCAGCAACTGCATATGTTCTGTGGGGAGACGGACCACCAGGCAGCCGAGGACTGGCTGGAGGCAGTTGTACGAGTTTTCAGGCTAGTGAGAACACCAGCAGACCACATGGTGATCCTCGCAGCGAGTCTACTGCATGCAGTAGCGGGCCGATGGTGGAGCTTGATGCTCCAGGTGCACGATGAGGCATCTCTCCTCTAGACATACTTTGAGGGCCTCTTCTGCTCAGAGTTCGTCCCGGGCACTCTCCGTGCAATGCGCATCCAGGAGCTTCTTCAGTTGCGGCAAGACAGTTTGACGGTCTCCTAGTACTCGTCGAGATTTACCGATTTTTCTCGATACTCGAAAGACATGGTACGAGACCCATTCATCTGGGCCCGGACCTTTGACCAGGGATTGAGACACGAGATCAGGGCATCTCTGATCTCCCTTAGCATTCTGACTCAGGCATGAGTACTGGAGCGAGCCCTTTTGATCGAGAGATTCCTTGCTGAGCCTTCATCAACAGCGAGACCTACTGCGGGGCTGCATATAGAAGATTCTTCTGCAGCAGGTAGTCGACGGATGAATCAGGGGTCCAGGCAGACCAGACCCTCAGACAGACGACCTCTGGACACTAGCTCAGCAGTGCGGGGCACACAACATGGAGGCTGTCTTTCGAGAGGCAGGCAATGCTACACATGCGGCGGGCAGGGCCACATGGCTCGTGACTGCCCGACCGACCATGCCGAGGAGCAACAGACGGTTGAGGGGCCACCCAGGCAGAGGCAGAAGGGTCGACTGTGGCGGTCCGTAGGGAGGAGGTGGACAAGGCAGAGGAGCTGGCCGAGCAGTAGGTGGTGGGCGACGCTTTGAGGCTCTACCACCACCACCACCAGGAGGTCGACCCCGACCATAGGGAGCTGGCGGGTAGAGACAGGCCCAGCTCCATGCAGCGAAGGCCTATGACCGCGGCACGCCCAAGATTATTTGAGGTACTATCTGTGTCTATTCCACCCTTTTTGTAGTTCTTATAGACATAAGAGCAAGTCACTCTTTCATAGCCACTTCCCTTGTTCTTATCTCGGAGATTCCGACAGAGCCATTGGCTCGATCTTTATGGCTAGAGACTCCTATGGGAGCGGACTCGATGATCACGCACTGGTGCCGGCAGTGTGAGCTTACTCTAGGAGGTGAGAGCTTTGGCTGGGATCTTCTTGTAGTGGCATCGAGGCCTTACAACGTCATCTTGGGCATGGATTGGTTATCTACAGTCCATGCACAGATTGACTGTATTAGGTGCAAGGTGTGATGTGTACGCACCGGCGGGAGCGGGTTCACCTTCACTGGTGAGAAGGGAGCCTTCGCAGCATAGGATAGACTTCCACATAGGAGAGGACAGTCCATCACTCATCAGTTGGCTAGCCTCATCCTAGGAGCAGTTGACGTGCGGAGCCCGAGTTTTCCTACAGTGGTGGATCAGTACGCGGATGTCTTTCCCGACGACGTTCCAGGGCTACCTCCTCGTAGAGAGGTAGACGTTCATATTGACCTGTACCCTGGGACAACCCGGATATCAACTCCAGGATATCGGATGGCCCCCGCTGAGCTTGAAGAGCTACAAGTATAGTTGGAGGACTTGCAGGGCAAGGGATTAATCTGACCTAGTTTTTCACCCTAGGCTTCCCCGATTTTGTTCGCCAAGAAGGCGGACGGGAGCTTGCGACTTTGTGTCGACTATCGTCTCCTGAACCAAGTGATGGTGAGGAACAAGTATCCTCTACCAAGAATTGATGACCTCTTCGATCAGCTCAAGGGAGCATGGTGGTTCTCGAAGATAGACCTCAGGTCAGGCTATCATCAGCTCAGAGTTCGGGATAAGGATGTGCAGAAAACGGCCTTCAGATGTCGGTATGGCCACAATGAGTTCTTGGTTATGCCATTAGGCATAACCAATGCTCCAACAGTGTTCATGGGCCTCAGGAACATGATCTTTCAGCCATACCTCGATCGATTTGTCATAGTCTTCATCGACGACATTTTGATATACTCGACGACTGAGGAGGAGCACGCCTACCACTTGCGTGTTGTACTAGACACACATAGAGAGAACTTTCTTTATGGAAAGCTCTCGAAGTGTCAGTTTTGGTTACACGAGGTCCACTTCTTGGGGCACGTCATCTTTGAGGCAGGAGTTGTGGTGGATCCGGTGAAGATCGAGGCAGTGCTAGCTTGGGAGCCACCCAGGAGCGTGACAGAGGTGCGGAGTTTCTTGAGATTGGCTGGATACTATCGGAGATTTGTGCCAGACTTCTCCAGAGTTACGGCACCACTGTAAACATTAAAGAAGAAGGGGTTATCATTTGTGTGGTTAGACAGATGTCAGCAGAGCTTCTAGGAGTTGAGACAGAGATTGACCAGTGCCCCTATCTTGAGGTTGCCTGAGGAAGGAGTAGGGTACGTAGTCTACTGAGATGCATCAGGGACCGGACTCGGATGTGTCTTGATGTAGGAGTGGGCCGTGATTGCCTATGGACCACGTCAGTTGAGGCCACATGAGCATAACTACGCTACCCATGACCAGGAGTTAGCAGTAGTAGTCTTCGCTCTGAAGACATGGAAACACTACCTGATGGGCGAGCGCTTTACAGTCTTTTCTGACCATCAGAGTCTCAGGTACATCCTCTCTCAGAAGGACCTAAACCTGAGACAGTGGTGATGGCTCGAGTTCCTCCAGGACTATGACTTTGAGATAGTATATACTCTTGGGAAGGGGAACGTGGTAGCCGTTGCTCTCAGCAGGAGGACATGCATTCAGCTACTTGAGGAGGGGACAGAGGAGCTAGCTGCTTTGTAGATATCCTTTGTGGATAGAGAGGGAGCAGCCTTCCTTCAGTCTCTCACAGTCACCCCTCCACTACTACAGTGAGTCAGAGAGGCACAGTGGGGGGACGCTGACTGTGAGACGTGGCGTGCACATATATCCTCAGGATAGGCACCTGATGGTTTCTCCTTTGGAGCAGAGCATGACATCCTTTTCAGAGGACGTACCATGGTACCAGTTGATTTACGGGAGGAGGTGCTGAGAGAGTTTCACACTTCTCCTTTGGCGGTACATCTTGGAGTGGTGAAGATGTACAAAGACCTCACACGACAGCACTGGTGGCCAACCATGAAGAAAGATGTGGCAGAGTTAATTTCTCGATGCCTCACCTGCCAGCAGGTGAAGGCAGAGCATCAGGTACCAGCAGGCTTGGTACAACCCTTGGAGGTCCCGGAGTGAAAGTGGGACGGCATATCTATGGACTTCGTGACTGGACTTCCACCCACTTCCAGAGGTCACAACTCCATTTGGTTGATTGTCGACCAACTCACCAAGTCGGCTCACTTCTTACCCATCAGAGAGAAGGGCTAAGTGGAGAGCTTGGGACGTCTCTACATTCAGGAGATTGTACGGCTTCACGATGTGCCATCATCTATTGTCTCCGATAAATATGCTCGCTTTACTTCCACGCTTTGGAAGGGGTTGCAGGAGGTGTTCGGGACGCAGCTACGTCTGAGCACCACCATTCACCCTCAGACGGATGGTCAGACGAAGAGGACCATTCAGACTCTTGAGGACATGATCCATGCATGTTTCCTCAACTTTGTTCACATCTGGGAGGACCACCTACCCCTGGTGGAGTTTGCATACAACAACAGCTTCCACTCCACCATCGGGATGGCACCATACGAGGCATTGTACGGCAGACCTTGCAGATCCCATTTGTGCTGGATAGACCCTGGGGAGTCAGCACTTGTGGGACCAGAGATGGTCCGGGCCCTGACAGAGAAGGTCCAGGTCATCTAGGAGCGGATGTGGACAGCTCAGAGCCGGCGGAAGTCTTATGCTGACAAGAGGTAGAGGCCGCTAGAGTTTGAGGATGGTGATCACGTCTTGTTGCGTGTCTCACCACAATGTGGATTACGGAGAATTGGATGAGGTGGTAAGTTGTCACCACGCTTCATCGAACCATTCCTGGTCCTGAGTAGGATCGGTGAGGTGGCTTATCACCTGGCTCTACCAACTCAGTTGCACCAGGTGCACGACGTCTTCCACGTATCTCAGCTGAGGAGATACGTGCATGACCCGACGCATATCATCGACCATGGGGAGATAGACATTGATGATGGGGATACTTTTGCAGAGGTTCTGATAGAGATAGAGGATCGACAAGAGTGGGTCCTATGTGGACGATCGATTCCTCTAGTTCCCATCAGATGGAAGCACGAGAATGTCTAGGAGAGCACCTGGGAGCGGAAGGCTCAGATGCATGCTCAGTACCCACATTTGATTCCCTAGCTTATGATGTATCTTTATGGGGAAGTAAAGCCCTGAGGTGGGAGTGATGTAAAGACCCCTAAAATTTCAAGGAAATTTTTTCTTAATTTTCCTTAGAATTTTTCAAGAGCGCAGTTTCTAACGGCACGTGATTCTGAGGCCCGGTGTGCCCATAATCATTTTCCAAAGTTTGGCTCGGGTACGTTTAGTGAACGAACGAGCGGGTTTTTTCTAACTATTGAACCGCTGCTCAGAATCAAATTCTGAGGGCACCGATGGAATCCCAGCGCCGGTACTTGCTTAGAAACCCCTCTTCCGGAGTTGCGTTTGTGCGGGTGTAGTTTTTAATTTTTGCGGTTAAGTGATGAAAATAAAATAAAATGGTGCGACAACTTTATTTTATTTCACTTAAAGCCACTTAAAGCCACATAAAATCCACTTAAGCTGGGTTGAAGAAGATGGGGTGGAACCAAAAATATCCTACCCTCTTGGAAGAATATTTGTGAGGTGGGGCTTGCACGATCCCCACCGTTTCTTTTCCGCTAAGTAACGCACCCGCGAAAACCCTTTTAAATAAATGTCAACTGAGGCGTTTTCTAAATTCGTAACGCCCCTATTAATTGGGTGGTTAGTTCATTGAAATTAATTCTATGAATTAATTTGTTCGTTACATAACTTTAATTTTAGTTTGTTGGCATGTAATGAAATAAGACCAACACATGTCTTCTTGAGGATTGTTCGTTGAGAGGTTTTGACAGAAACTTTAAGTCCTTCATCCTCCTTCACGAAGAACACGGACAATGCCAGCCTCCGATGAAGGGCGAAGAAGAACGCCAGACCCCCAGAGATCGACGACGTGATTCTGACGATTCTCCCTCTGCGATGCTTCTTCCACGACGATCCATCCCCGCAACAATCTTCGATCAGCATCTTGAGGTAGGGGATTGCGGTCCTTTTAATTATTTGTGGATTATAACATCAACATGGATTTAATTGTTATAATTAAATCTGTATGTTCTTGATCCTCATAGTATGTCTATGTGACACCGAGTACCGCGCGACAACGACACCCTTCTGCGACGCGACGATCCTTTTCCTTCTGTGACAGTCAATTCCGTGACGAACTCGCGTCCGACGACGATGTTGAGGTAGGGGTCGTTTTCAAAATGATAATACCCATGTTTTGTTTTCCTCCAAGGAAAGAACGTGGACCAAACAATTAACAAGTTGGTCCATGGATTATTATTGTGGGTCGAGGTTTATTAATTTCTGGGTATTATGGCGTTGTTTCTAACCGCTAACGCGGTGGGTGCTGACCAACGAAGAAGTCCGAACCCACCGCCCTTTTGTTCTTGGTGTGCAGAACGGCAGACGATGACAAAATGGGCCGCAGAGATGATTTTTTGATTCCGCAGTGATGAACGAGACCTAGAATGAGCTACGACGCAGACAGAAATGAAATTGGACCACCGAAGCAACTCCGGTGGCCCGTGGACTCCACCGGCGGCGACGCGCCGCCGGACGAAGCTGTCGCGGCTGAAGCCATGCAGAACTGAAGGTAGGGACATGGCCGGCTGCCGCATCCATTGGTGAGAGGCGGCCCCAACCGGGGCCATGAATCCTTCACGCGGGGGTGGCGCGCCCCCACCCGCGGTTTCCCTCGCTCGGCCGCGCGGCCGGGCCGGGCCGTGCCGACCCGCCGGGCTGGGTAACTCCCAGGCTAGGCCGGGCCGCCCTGGCTGGGCTGGGTCGTGCCCAACCGATCGGACCAGGACCCTGATCTGGTTGACCCGGTTCGGGCCAACCAAGGGGGGGTCGGGCCGGGTCGGTCCGGGCCCAGACCCCCCGTTTTCAGACCATTTTCGGTCTCTTGCACATATCTTGGGATACGGACCTCCGAACGATGCACCGTCAGTGGAGATACAATACTGGGATCGAGACGGTCGTTTCGGTATAATACGACCAAGGTTGTGGCATACTTTGGGTTCGGCCTGGTTGGTTCGTACACGAAAACCAACCGGGCCCTCAAAGCGGAAACGATCATATCTTGAGCTTCGGACGTCCGATTGACGTGATGTTGACTTTGTTGTTTTCTGCTAAGTGAGACGGATATTTTGGATTACTCTTCCTGAGGTTTGGACGTAGGTGGAGTATGGTTGGGTTGGTTTTTCCTTAAAAACCAATCGGGCCTCTAGGACGAAAAAGACAATAACTCTTAGACCCGGCGTCGGATTGACGCACCGTCTGTGACGTATTGTTTCTGTTGACGATACTGAACATTTGGATATATCAACTCCTTACTATGTGTCAATTGATGTATCAGCCTCTCGTCTCATGGAGTGGACCCTCCCGAATGAGCTTGCTGTGTACGGGAACCTTAGAGCTGGCTGCGACTGCTACTGTGACGGCGACGACTGTAGAGAGATCCTCAGTGAATTCGACGACGACGACTACATCACTCAGAGAACCTTTGTGGGTTAGTGCTACCGATCCTGTGTGGGTCCGATCCTGTGTGGGTCAGCGCTCAACGGTCCTGTGTGGGCCAGTGCCTATAGATCTTGTGTGGTTCTTTGCGGGGGTTAGTTACCTATCGATGCTGTGTGGGTCTGATCCTTTGTGGGTCATTGCGGGAGTTAGTTATCTATCTATCCTGTGTGGGTCAGATCCTTTGTGGGAATTTCGGGGGTTAGTACCTATCAATCCTTTGTGGGTATGACAGCATAGATGAATCAGTGGATATATCTCATCATTTCTATCGTCATACGAAGAAGTGTACCTGTGTGAGCTGAATCCTGTTTTGCTTTTCTATGTGGATTGTGTTGTGCTATCCTGTGTGGATTTACGTTTTGCTTTCCTGTGTGGAATGGGTTGTACTTGGGCTCGGGTGTTGGAGTCGAACTAGATTTGATTACTTAGGTATATGTATGGGCATATACCTATGCAGTGTTGAATGTTACTTCGTGATTGTATATTTCCTTTGTGGATTATCCTTCGTGGATTCTGGGAGACCTTCGGGGGTCTCGGGGTCCCTACTGAGTAGCTTATACTCATCCCTACACGGGCTATGCCCGCACTACGTTGTGTTGGTTGCAGACGATGGATAGCGCTGATCGTGGTTGAGGCTTGTGGAGCAGGACGGTACCTGGAGGTGGACCACTGGGCGGGACGTACTCGGAGCGGTCGGCTGGACCCGAGGAGCTGTGGAGGCTATCTGTACCCACCCTTCAGGTGGGATTTCCAGTGGACAGCTCGACAATGCGGCTTTACTTTTCAGTTTTTGTTTTCCCTTTCCAGTTTTACTTTACATTCAGTTTGGGTTTGTATACTGGCCCACTTAATTTTCCGCATTTATTGTTGTACCAGTTTTTACTTATTGTTTACTTCTGCCGACTTGCTTTATGGTGATTGTGGATTACTTTACAAAGGCAATACCTTCCCTTTTTCCAGGATTTACACCTTGGTGCTAGTCGCCTGCCCCTGGCCTATTGAAGGCGGGCTTGGGGTAGTCACGGCACGGGCCCCGAGGACGGGCCGTGACACGTAACATCCATGAATGTTCAAAAAATCCTATGGTTTTCACTCTTTTGAAATATCTGTCCACATTTTCTAGGCTACATGATTTTCGGATTTTAACATTCTTGAGTAGCATGGTACTATCAATCTCAATTATGAACCACAATGTCCCATTTTGAAGTTTATTTCAATGAATAAATTTTTTTTGAGTCAATTTAATTTTTATTATTTGAATATTATTTTAAAATTCTCATAAACTATACATCAGAATTCATCCTTTACGAGGTCAAATATTATGCATTCTACTAAATATATGGATATGTAAATAATGATTATCATTCAATACATTATTAAATTCTCACATATAATAATTCTATTTTCTGTTCATCTTTACATGGATTTCTAATGACAATGCTCATAAATAATCTTAAAAAGGATTCCCCTTACCAATTTCTTCATTTTATCATGAAAATGATGCATACATAAATACAAGAGACTCTCACATAATTGTCTAATGACATTCACATTGTAATTATTTTTCAAAAATTTTAACATATTTTTGGAAATGAATCCTACTGTCATATGGATGAATAATTCATGAGTCCGTAGATGACTCATATGTAGAGTGAACGATGATTATATGAGGGTTGATGACTCTTACATATATCCATGTATGATTTATTTGTGAATTTGGAGCTCTAAGATTTATATTCTATTCATCACTCAAATGTATTCATAAATTCGTCATATTTTTTAGTGATTTCTCAGACACATTAATTAAATTTAAAAATCCTTACAATGATTGTTTTTCATCTGATACAATAGTTTGCATATTAATGTGTCCATGGATTGATTATCCATAAAATCATCTTTAATTCTTGAATAATCATTATCAACTCCCCCCATTAGCTATATTTATCTGTTCTTAACCAGATCTGTTGTAGAAAATACCACTTATTAGTTAGCATTATTTGTCTATAACTTCAGAAAAAACACAAAAAACATCCGATGTAATTATTTCTTTATTTAATCATAATATCAAAGTCCTCTAAGAATATTCATTATCTATTTTTTTCATTAACAATGGAAATAAATGGATCATTATTCATTAACTTTAGACAATGAATATTGACTTAAAATATCACCTTTTCTGCACTAATCTATTAAAAAACATCAAAAATTAAAATGGGTTATTCTTATTATAATACACTATTGTGGTATTGTTTTCAGCATTTATTCATCCTTAATGCAATATAAAATTAAACAAGTAATATTTATCTAAAAACTATTCTTTTGTTATTTTATAATATATTTGAATCTTGAACCGAGTTCGTAGTAATAAAAAATAATTATTATTTTCAGTATTTTTAATATTAATTATATTATTATTATTAAATTTTTAGGAAGATTCAATTACACATTCTTATATACAAAAAAATTATATTTTTTATTTAATTTTTTTGATAATTATAATTTATTATAATTACTCAAAACTACTTTTCGGAGAAATATATATAATATTTTTTTAATTTTATTCCATTAAAATATACTTTTAATCATGATAAAATTAAAATATTGAATTCAAGTATCATAATTTTTAAGAATTTTCTATTTTTAAATACCATAAAATAAAATGAAACCCATAAACGTTTGTGTATATATTAATTTTTTTATTTTTTTAAATGATTTTATATTTCTAAATATATATATATCTATACAAAAAATTAAAAAAAATTATAACAACTTGTATTATTATTTTATTCTATAAATGCAATCTCATATTTATTTAAATGAATCAGTTGTCAATGTGAAAGATTTAGGGATTAAAATACTAGTATAAAATTGATTCATTGAAGATTGTTTTATGATGGACTACAACATTATTTTGGGACATGAGAGTGATTTTCCTTAAATCCCAATGTGATTCATTGATTTGATTTAGTTTCCTTATCAAAATACATAAAACTAATAATTAGCTAACTTTAATTTATAGTTTTAATATATATATATATATTTATTTATTATAAATTTGTAAGTGAATTTTTAAATTTTCTATGAATGGATATGTCTCCAAGAAAACCTTCTTCACATGTGGCTCTTTTCATGTATGCAAAAAATGTTAAAATTATAAATCTGTAATTTCTCCTATGGTATTATATTTGGAAATCAGTGGTTGATCTTCATATAGCTGTAAGGTTTTTTTGAAACCACTATGACAAAATAATGATTTGAAATCATAAAAAAATACCAGATGATTTTATTTGAGAGGTTTATAATAATAAAAATATGAAATTAAGAACATACCATTACTATGATGACACTATAAATTCATGTTTTTTGATTGTGGAGAACCTATGAAAAATTTTAAAAAGTTATTTCTTCAAAATATATAAAAAATAAGTATAAATGACCATGAAAATTTTGAATTCAGATTATTCCATCACTCCAAAACATGTTAAAAATATTTTAATTTTAGAAGGAATAAACAATGCAAGCTTAATCAATGTGTCACATAAAAAGACTCTGATCATATATCATAAGATATAGTTTAACAAACCTTATATTGACAGTTCATAGATTCTCCAATGGTCGAGTGAATAATGATAATTTCTTACTAATTTTATAATATACATTGTATTTACTTAATTAAAAATCATGTATGACTTTTTAAAACATTAAAATTTACAAAACCCCAATAAATATCCATAATTGATATTCAACAACATTTGGATAGCAAAATGTATGTGATTTGGGATATAATATGTGATATTAAAATATCAAATTCATATTGTGGATCAATATGTATATATATATATATATCTTCCTTTATAGGCATTGTACATTATTATCACATAATTATACATGCTTATAACTATCTGATGATATAATAATATTATAAAACATATTTATATGACATATAACATTATTTTCATTTTAAAAGTTTCCTTAGGACCTATTAGTTCATTCAATTTATTTTAATATCCCAGTTATACTAAAACCTCTTCAAATTTATATAAACTTATCCCTATGTCAAAATATATATATTATCTTTTTAAATTATACCTAAAATGAATTTAAGAGATCTTTTAAAATTGGTTTTTTATAATCTATCAAATATATCTATTAGTTTGATGCACATACCTTCTAATGTAAAAAATAATAATTAATAAAACCATTTTGGTAAAATTTTGGACTTCATAACATTAAAAATGAATATGAATACATAAATTATAACCATTGTAGAGGAGAGTATTATTGAAATTTCTCTATGATACTCAATATAGAAAATAATCTTGAATGGTATCCAACACATTTAATAATTTCTTTAAAAAATTTGATTAGATATATCACATACATAATTCTTAGTCATATAGTCTCTTTCTTCGAAAACATTGAGCATATCCATACGACGTAGAGCACACCAATATTATATTGGATAACTCACAAATATTTGATTATTTGGGTAAAGAATAATGAATATATATGAATAAATCTCATGCCATTCATCTAATTAGATGATCATATTTGATGTCACTCATATTATTGTGACCATATAATTATTTAGTCATTCTTATTGAGGGATCATATTTCATACCCATCATACTGGATAAAAAATGTAAACATGATTAATAAAAACCCATTACCTGAAAAATAATTTAACTAACCAAAAATTATTAGATATACTTTAATACAACCATAAGAAATGGATCATGTTATGATGGGTCTCGTTATAGGTACATTGTTATCCTCAAATAATTTTGATCACAATGAAACATACCATCAAAATAAACCAATGAATTTTTATAATGATAAATGATATATAATTAGTTTGAAAATATAAATCCAAATTCAAAATATTGTCTAATGGGTAAAACTTTAATCTATATACTATCTCCTAATCATATTTGTTGAAAAATATCATCATAACTGATTCATTTCCTTGACCATCATTAACCAGTGTTATTGAGGTCAATATTTTCTAGTTCCATTACCATGTGTTTTATAGGAACCAGAGAGAGCGGAATTGAGTCCGATGTTAAATTATAGATGAATGGATATATTTTTAAAATTTTAATATAAGGAAATTATTGGTTAGGTAACTATATATTATGGTTTTTACAAGTACTTCACGGTTTAGGTAATCCTCATGGTCTGTTGGGAAATGACCTCAAAAGGTCAATGTGGGTCATTTTTGTTGTTAGAAATGTGAAGGACGGTAAACCACAATAAGGTTTGTTTCATGTAACTGTGGTTAGATCTACCCAGAGTTAATATTAAATATGAAAACATAACCTATTTAATTTTTTTCCCTAATACTTTATGAAACCGATGGAAATTATGAGTATTATTTCTATTGGGATTAGATTACTTGGTTTATCCATAAGTCTTTCCTCCTGTGAAACTGTTTCCCTGTGATTTAAGGGGGTTTCCAAATTCTCCCAATATAATCTTAGTTATTAATTTTCCAAGAGTTATTATAGTTTTCATGTGTATATATTATATAGGATTGATATATCGATGGTGTAATATAGGATTTTGGAATAATTCTTATGATATTTTGGGAGATTATCAAAAATATCCATTTCTTCTTGGTGTTTAAATTGTTTTAGATTTGTTGAAGGTAGGTGATTCAAGTTATATATTTTATATTGACACTGATGATGTTTATTAATCATTATTTATATTCTATTAGTGTAAAGAGACAAAAAATTTCAATATTTAATATATTAATTAATTTTTTTTGGAGGTTCATGGTTTAACCTATGTATAATTGACATATATATTTTGATTAGTCAGAATTTTCAGTTTTTAACTCTGGAATATGATATAATATTAAATATTAGTATAACTTTCATTCAAGGAAGTGTTAAAAGATGGAATGAAATTATGAAAAATTATTACGGTAATAGAATATCTTTTATAATTGTTGCACAAGTATTATATGAATGAATTTATTGTGGTATTCAATCTCTAATTCAATTTTTTATTTATCCTGATAAAAAATGACTCATAGTTTGGTGTGATAAACCAATATATGTGATAATTTCAACTAAATAAAACCCATTAGTGGAATAATAGTCTTTTATAATGATTTCACTACTCCCCCTCCATATATAAAATTCAACATCCACCCTCAATATGAATCTAAAAAATATTGTGTGAGTACATTTCGACACAACTCCCTAATAATTTTTTTAGTAGATTCAATTTAAATTTGTCATTTTTCATTTCCATTCATGATATTTTTTTATTTATTATCATATTATTAGTGGATGTAGTTTTAACATTGAATAGTTGGTATGGTCGGTGGGATATAGTTTCCTATAATATAAAATTTTATTGAAAAAATAAATATATAAAAAAACATGAACTTTGAAATTTTTTATAACACCCTTGGAAATGTGAAGCATAAAAAGAAAAAATGTTATTACCCATTTCAACAAGGTGTACTATTACTTTCAGGTGAATATCTGATTAGAATTCCACAAATAAGCATGCCTGTCATGGATCATGTCAGGATGGGTGATCTCTTAGGATGTTTCTTAGAGTGTATGAGTATGTAATAAACACCCTAAATGAGAATGTGTTATCCTTTTGGGATCATAATTAATATGATATGTGACCCAGATGGGTAATATCCTATGCTTTCCTACAAATTAAACCAATGTATTACAAGAGAACAATGGGGTTAGATAAACAGGTTCATTACTCTAGTAAGGACGAGACAAGATAAAGTGGTTTCATAGCTTTCTCTTTTATTCACTTTTTATTTCATAATTGTAGAAAGGATACTAGAAATGTTTCAAAATACAGGAAATAGATAGATTCTGGGATTATAGAAACCCACACATGAGGTAAGTACCAAGTATCACCGGATGGGGATATTGTCAGTATTTTTTCTGATTAAAAATTATTATTATTTCACCTGGAGTGATTGGTAATAATTTTCCACTAGTTGTGGATTTATAAAATTTACCCCTTATCCCACCATGGCAAGATATGAGTTGTGTTCATTCATCAAAATAGGCGTGTAAAGATTCACATTACATTTATATTCCAATCCATGCCGAAGACATTTTTTATTTCATGATACTTGATGTATGTGTTTTGATTGACATATATATTATTTTACTAATGTTTTAAAAATACAAGTTTGAAAATTAATTTTTAATTAATGAATCTACATTAACCGAAATGGTTATTTCCCACATAGCTTTATGGGGCTACCATAGGTAAACAATTATAAAATGTTTGTGCCATGAAACATGGGTTTCATGAAATGAAATTTCCGTGGTAGAAATTAAATGGCTTCAAATATAAATTTATAATATTTATAATCATTTACAAATTGGTAATTGTGATATATATATTTGAACAATTGTAAAATTCCAGTTTCAATGACATGAAATTCTAATTATAACTTATAAAACATAGGCATGTATAACATGGGAATGGCCAAAACATTTAATTGAACCCCATTATATATATACATAACATATGAATTATAATAATTATATGAAATGGGGTGAAACTTTTTAATTAGAAAACTTTAATGGATGTTTAAATTTCATGGAAATTGGAATGTTTAAATATATTGAAGTTTTTTACTTAAGTATGTTTGTTAATTGATATGTCAATTTCACCTTAATAAGGCTATTACCACTATAACATAGGAATGGGAACCCATATAAAAAATCATTATATTACTTACTTAACCCTTGTATGTGTGTTTTATCATCTTATGAATAAGTGATAACCCTGTCTAGGGTGTTTTAATATTTTGATAACTTCATATTTAATGTGTTTTATTAAAATGGGATTCCAGAAATAATTTATAGGGCATTGAATCCATAAATTGGGGATGGATTCCCATATAACCAAACTAAAGTTTAAATTGTGGGACCCACATAGGTTGTCATTATATTTTTATTTTCTTTTATTCTTATACCCATGGGTATATTCATATTGAAAGGGATGGTTATTAAAGATTTTAATAGCCACTAATATGGGGTCACATATTAATTTATCGGGGAATCATACTTAAACGATCCCACTGGATGATAGATAATAATTTATTTAATTTTGATAATAATTTACATGAGGTTTTAATTAATTAAAATTCCTATTAGACTGTAAAGGGTTCTTTCTTCTATAGGTAGGAGTGGAAATTTTCATTAACTATGACTATTTTTAATAACGTTTTTATTTAAAAAAACGCCTTAAATGAAATTATGTGATAATTTTCCATGAATGAGGAGTATGATATAAAAGTGACTAGTATTGTTTAAAATTCATAAATAGTACTTGATAATTTGTATACCTAAGACTCTTAAATGATATAATAAATGAGAATTCGTGAAACATCTTGAATAAAAAATTTGGAAGTGTTGTTAGCAGGAATCCTCATGTTAGGGTTAGATTTTATTTTACCTTGAGAGATTATTTGAAGGGGAATATGCTCATTTCCCATAGGTACTTGTTTACTTCTTCTGTGGTTGTAGTATTGGTTTGATTCATAGTTATATATGATCATAGTTGTTGTTGTTTTGTGATGATGGTATGATTAAGGGATGTGTTATAGACGTGTTGTGTTATAAACTATTTCCTAGGATAAGATTGTGTTATTTTATATAATAATATTATGTTTCTAATTTCTCGTAGAAGAACACTCAAGTTAGGTAATATGATCATGATATATATGACATTTATTGTACCAGGTAAACCCAAATATCATGAATATGGTTGATACAAATGTCTGATTACTCATCCTATCAAGAATCCATTATCATCATCGGATGGTTATGTATAAGTTGAAGTGGTTGTGCTATGTAGTTGGTTTTCACACGGTTAGTTTATGTTATATTTATAAATTAAATATTAATATAGATTATGGTTATGTTATAAAGAGTAGAAAATGATTTTGGTATGTAGATTTGAGAAGGTATGGGTGTACCATGATATATTTTGTTCTGTGGGGAGGGAGAATTTCTCAGTGGGGAAGTGGGTGCAGGGTACCATCTTTTCTATGTTTTCACAATTTAAAATATATGTATTATTTATTCTGATTCTATGAGTGATATTGTGATGAAATGAGCTAATTAGTCATTCTCATATGGGTCATGATTATGTTTTACTACTTATTCACTATTTATTAACAATGATTCTCAAACAATAGAATGACTGTTTATTGGGAAAAATGAACTGAATAAACAAGTTTAGTAATTAGTACTTATATGTAAACATTTACTAGTTTTTTAAGATAATTTCAGATTTTGTATTGTAGATTACATGATCATGATTGTGTGATCAGTAACATGAAATTTTTATCCATAAAAACTATTTAATTATTTGTATTTTCATTAGAGATATTATTTTTTATTATATTATATTATTTGTATATCTAAATCGCATAAGAGATTAAAGTCTTTTTATTTTAGGGAGATGTTTCAATTAGTTGTTTTATTATTTTTATTTGGATAAAAAATGATAATGTCGCCCATATTGTGTGTTTTATACAATTAGTGTTACTCACGATCCCATGAACTGTAGAATGTGAGTTTCAATGATCACACTAACCTTAACAAATTACAAATGAAGGTTTCTTATGGGTGTGACTTTTAAAAGAGTGGTATAATATAATTAGTTAATACTAGGCAAGAGTTTGTTGATATGAATTGGTGGGGATTTCATTGGGTTGGTATGATAATAGTCCCTTTATAATTATCCTTTAATGTAGAAAAAATTATAATATATAGATTGTACCCTATTGTGTAGAACAATGACAATTATACTTTTGTAAAATATCAGAATGAAGCTTCTAGTGATTTTTTGGTACCGACCATTGTGTGGATTATAAAGCATACCTTTTTCATGATTTTCAATTAAATTATATATAGGGGAAATAAAAAGAAAATTAATTAAAATATTTTAAATTAATTATATATCTTACATTGAAGAGTTTTTTTTGTAACACATTTACCCCAATAGCCCAATGTCAGTGCATTATTATATAACAATGGCATTATATATGGAAATAATGTCCTGAAAGACCGATCAGTTTAGTTGCCTTGGAAAATACTAGATACATTCATAAGTTTAACATTACATTATAAAATGGAAAACTACAACACATTGTTTCCATATACAACACCGAGATCCCATATAATATCCCTATAGGTCAGTCATGATATACTTGTTCGCATCCTGAGAAAAATAAAACATAGAAAGTGGTGTGCTCAGATACTCAGTAAGGATAAGAATATAGCGAAAATTTTGATAAATAAGAATAAATATCTAAGGTAATGAATAAAACTAAAACCAAATGCTTTTAAACATAATCTTCATCATAATATGGAAAATATAAATCAAAATAATTCCATTTACTTACTCACATGGATATTATACTAGTCAAATAATCACATGAAATATCAATAGCCACTTTCATAATAACAGAATGCATAATGCCAGACTTCATAACCACATAGTCAAGGCCTAATGTCATGACTAAAAAAATGATATTATCAAGGCCTTGTTCCAAGTCACTAGTTAGTATCATGATACCTACCGATGCATCAATGAGCTAGAGTGGGCTACACCCATCACTTACTACATCCAATGCAATCCTCATAAGAAAATGTTTAAACATAACATAAACATTCGTATTGAAACTAGAATATGAAATGTCAACACTTTATCCATAAACCATGAAGAGTATGAAATAAAACATCCACAATAAAACAAATCACAAAACCTTCAATACAATATGGATGTTTTGTATCATAATAAATCATCTTCAAACAAACTTAAAATCCATCAAAGGATGTTGACATAGATGAAGTCAAAACCTTTTTAGAGAAATATATCTTTATATTTTGTAATCATTTAAAATTTATGTAATTTTAAAAGAAAAAATATATTTTGAAAATTTTATTATAAGCTTGTAAAGGAAGCTTTGACGATGTTGTAATGGCGGAAAATAGATTCACCCACCGTATATGTTAAAAAAACATTCTTACCTTAAATTTGTAGAAAAGGTCAAAAAGTACCTTGTTTGGAAAATGACGGAATGATTCCTTCGAAACAATTTTATAAAAAGTCAAACAAGGGTATACAAGAAATTAACCCAATTTCTAGAAATTAGTAATTTTTTTGGAATATATTTTTATGAAACATGGATGTGGACGACAAAGAGGTCTCAGTAGATAATTACGTATAAACAACCTCAGATAATAAAGAAATTGTGAAATTAACCCTTACCTTGTACTTTTCCTTGGTCGAGGGTAGGTTAACATCCTGTATAATGGTGAAATAATTGTAATTATATTATACATGAATCATATACATTAATATTATATCATATATGATCTTTTAACATTGCATTGTTAATAATATCTTAATATTATCATCATTTCTGGTGTTAACTAATTCGTTTTCCTTTATATTATTTATTTTGTAAGTAATGTTTGTTATGGATATGATGTATCGTATTCATATTCAGAATGATATTAAGTCTTTAATCATTATATTTAATCATCTAAAAAAATTATTCTTGAATGGATATGTTGGGGAATGAATCTCATCACATTCGTGGAGATGGTAATCCGTACGTACGCACGAGAAACAATATCATTCTTTTGATATTAAAATAATATATAATTGGATGTTATATCATATATATAGAATCATTATCATGTTATATTTATTATTTAAATCAATTACAGATAATTATTATACCCATACAAATAATAATGTATTGAATAACAATTACAACACGATGTGGAGACGGCAAGCCGTACGGACGTACGTATGGTGACATGTCATTCAAAGGATGGATAGAACAATGAATATCATTGTACCATATTTATAATAAAATCACAGTATATATAAGTAATGGGAGTTATATTTTTATAATGGAAACAAAAAAGAAAGCGGAAGTAGAAGAAGAAAGTACTTTGAAAGTGGTAATGAAATATTTACCGCTTCTTTGGAATCTTCTATTTGATTTGATGAAAAGGGATTCTTAAGTTGGATTTATGACTAAATAAGGCCTCTAAGATGAAAGGAGGAAAGTTTATATGCTATTTGGGTAGGGTTTTTTGAGACAAAAGGTTTTGAAGTTGTGAATTGGAATGAATGGGGAATTCCCTTTTATAAGAGGGGTGAGGGGCACCTTAGGAAAAGCTAGAAATATTATTTTATAATAAAATAATTTTTGGTTTATAATGGCTCCAATGTGATTTATTTAAATTATTAGGTAGGGATGGGTAAAAAACCATTGAACCAATATGTTTTCTACTGGATTAGGTCACTATATTTACTCTCTTTTTTAGATTTTACACTTAGTTAAATATTTTAACATTTACCATGTCTCTTTGTATTTTTATATTATATGGTTAATAAATATACTATAAACTTACAAGCTAACCTCATGTAGTTCAGTAATGACATATATAATATTATTTAAGAAATTTTGCAGATCCATTGATTTTTAGGGATAAAATATCAATTAATAATATAATATTTGTTTTAAAAACACTTTTATGACAATTTTTACACTATTCGGTATTTTGTTTTTTCTAAATTAATAATAGCATTATTACATCAAAAAAATCATCTAACCAACTATAAAATGTAATTTTAACTTAAAAAATTTGTTTAAATCATAAAAATTCTCAAATTACATTTATATAGATTTTTATAATATGAAATATTTTAAACTTTCATTAATACAGTAATTACTACATCATCATTGTGTCATAAATAAATTTATGTATTTAATCTCTAAAAATTGTAAATAAAATACCATTATGTCGTAAATGTTTTTATCTTTCAAATGAAAATTTATTTTCGAATTCATGTAGTGTGAAACCCTATATTAAAAAGGGTTTATTTATTATACATTGAAATTAACTCTTTTAACTCTTTTTTAAATAAAATAATAATAAATGTCCTACTCTAATCCAAGTGGACCAAAGAGGTTCAAATTTTATTCCATCGGTTTTTGAGTATAATTATACGTATACAATAGAATTAGGTTATGTGTTAGGGTAATAATAATATCATTTTTACCCTTAATTACCCTATTTAATTTTAACTGTGGAAAATAAAAGTAAAACAGTTACTATTCACAAAAAATTATTTTCATCTTATTGAACAAAATTTTACTTACTGATATCAACTATGCCTCTCATATTTTTCAAATTAATATTATAAAAGTTGTAAAATTATGTTATATGTAATTTGTAAACGCTTTTAGGAGGTGGGTAAAATGCGGTAAAAAGTTCAATAAATTTTTTATATATCTAAAATTATTATATGATGAATCCAATGAATTGCATTAAACATTCATAAGTTTTATGTATCTATTTTGACATAAAATGAATTTATATAAAATAAATAATTATTTAAATAAAAAATTGGTTTTAAACTATAACTCATTGTTTTTCATTATTCATCAAAAATTGAAAGTTTGTCGAAAAATACCAAAAAATTCACTCTAAGCTAAATTCAATATTCCGAATCCAAAAATGATGTCCATTTTGAAAAATAAAATTTATAAAATTTAATAAATTTTGTGTTTAAATTCATAATGGCACGTTTGGTTGGTTTCTTTGTTTTAGAATCTCAAAGTTGCGTACAATGCAAGATATTGAATTATTCAGAAGGAAGCATACCATGGATGGATGGGGCGTAACATTTTCCGCTCCTTAAGATAATTTTGTCCTCAAAATTTCTAGAATATTACTACATAAAAAGACTCGGGTGGTTCTTCATCGTATGTTCATCAGGTTCCCACGTTGCCTCTTCTATCTTATGGAATCTTCGTAGAAATTTTACCAGACGTGTCATCCATTTTATCATCACTTGTTATCTTGCATCAAGAACCTTGACAAGATCATTGCAATAAGAAAGATCAGGTTCCTATTCTAATTACTCTTAGGTGAGTGCATGTGTTGGGTTAGGCATGTATTTTCTCAGCAGTGATATGAGGAATAAATCGTGAAATTTGAAGAGACATGGCGGCATTGCCAAACAGTAAGATAAAGCCCCAATTCATTCTACAATTTTAAATGTTCCGATGTACATGGGACTCAATTTACCCTTCTTACAAAACCTTATAGCACCCTTACATGGAGATACCATCAATAAAACTTGATTTCCTACCTGAAATTTCAAATCCTTCCTTCAGTTATCAGCATATCTCTTGTGGCTACTTTTATCTTCCATCATGTGGGTTTTGATTACATTCACCATTTCCATCGTTTCCTCATCATGTTATGGTCCTAAAACATTTCATTCACAAAAATCTTCCCAACAAGTTGGTGTGTGACACATCTTTCCATATAACGCTTTATATGATGCCATCTGAATACTTGAATGGAAGATGTTTTTATAGGAAAATTCTACCAGAGGTAAATATTGACCCCACATACATTGATCATCAGGTGAGAAAGATCTCAACATTTCTTCTAAGGTTTGAATAGTCTGTTTTGATTGTCCTTCAGTTTGAGGGTGTTAGGTAGTGCTCAATCAATGTCCAGTATCCATGGATTTTTAATGACTTTTCCAGAATCATGGTGTAAAATTGGGATCACGATTAGAAAAAATCGATAGTGGTACTCAATGAAGTCTTACAAATTCATTAATATATAGTCTTTATAAACATTCATGTGGTAAATATTTTATTATAGCAAGAAAATTTATTGACTTGATGTGAAGATCAACAATGACCCATATTTCATCATTCATTCTAAGAGACTTAGGTAGTCCCAGGACAAAATCCAATGTAGTATTATCCCATTTCCAATCAGGTATGGGAAGAGTTTTCATGACTCCTCCATGTTGTTGCCTTCCATCTTTCACTTGTTGAAAAACTATACATGTTGACACAAATTCAACAATCTCCCTCTTCATGTTTTCCCACCAAAATTGTTATTTCAAATCTCTATACATCTTAGTGCTACTAGGGTGTATATAGAAATTGGAACTATGAGAATTATCCAATAATTCCCTTTTTAAATCAGGTATATCAGCAACACAAAGCCTCTTCCCAAATTTACAAATTCAATCTTCATACACAAATTCACTCAATATCCCATCATTTACAACTTTAATCTTCTTTTGAAACTCTTCATCATCAGTCTGAGAACACTTTACCCTTTCTAGTAAATATAGTTTGGAAACAATTTCAAAATGTATTGATGCTTCACCTTCCATGGTGATTCCCATATCCATCATTACTAGATCCATGTGTATAGGATCCTTTTCCAATCTCATGTTGTTCAAAACTCCATGATCTTTTCTACTAAAATATTATGCCAACTTATTTTCCTTCCCTGGGTGGTAGTGTATACTGCAATCATAATCCTTGGGTAGTTCAATCCTTCTCCATGGACTCATGTTGAGACGTTTTTGTGAGAAAATATACTTCAAACTGTTGTGATCGGTATATATCTCACATTTTTCCCCATAGAGATATTGTATCCAAATATTCAAAGCAAAGATTACAAAATCTAACTCAAGATCATGAATATGATTGTTTTTCTCATGAATTTTTAGCTACCGTGATGCATAGGAAATAACCCTATCATTCTGCATAAGGTCACAACCAAGTCCTTTCTTTGAAGCATCATTATAAAGAAGAAACCCTTAATTCCACGATGGTAGATTGATGATAGGATCCTCGACTAATCTTATCTTAAATTCATCAAAACATTCTTCAAAATCTTATATACAATCAAATTTAACCCCTTTATCTATGAGCTTCATTAATGGTTTAGCTAATTGGGAAAAATTCTGGATGAAAAGTCGATAATAACATGTTAAACCAATAAATCTGCATACCTCAGTTATACTTGTCGGTGCTGTCCATTCTGGGAATGCATTTGTCATAGAAGGATCAACAAAGATTCCATCCTTAGAGACAATATGGCCAAGAAAACCAATCTCCTGAAACCAGAATTCACACATGCTAAACTTCCCATATAATTCATGTCTTCTAGGAGTCTTTAGGATAATGAGCAAGTGATTTTCATGATCTTCATAGAATATTGAGTATACTAAGATATCATCAATAAATATCACTACAGAGTCCTCAAGATATTTTTTGAAAAATATTTTAATTATATCAATGAAGACATATGGTGCATAAGTTAATACAAAAGGCATTACTGTAAACTAGTAATCCTGTACCTATATAGAAATGTCGTTTTGGTAATGTCTTCCTTCTTCACACATAACTGATGATATCCAGATCGAAGGTCAATATTTGATAAGTATTGAGATCCATGACATTGGTTGAATAAATCATCAATGTGAGGCAGGGGATACATGTTATTTATTGATATAAAATTGATCTCCCTGTAGTAAATGCACAACCTCATAGATGCATCTTTTTCTTAAAACAAGAACAGGGGATCCCCATGGAGAAACACAAGGGTGAATAAATCCGTTATTACTCAATTGCTCTATTTGTTTCTTTAGTTCCACTAATTCCACAGTGGCCATTCTATAATGGGTCTTCGATATGGGCCTTGAACCAGGAATTAACTTAATGGAAAACTCAATTTCTCATTCTGGAGGATGTCCAGATAAATCCTCTAGAAACACATCAACTTATTCTTGCACAATAGGTAAATCCTCAATTTGGACATTCATTTCCTCACCCAAAGTTATTTCATTATCTTCCTCCCCAATAATTGAATTTTGAAGAGCTACTGGGGGTGGATCTAGATAAGAATTAGGTGGTGATGTTTCTGCTCTAACGATAAGTTACTTGTGATCATCATCAAAAATTGTAACCTCCTTCTCCTTATAATAAATTTTCACATCATTTTCCAAAATCCAATTCACACTAAGGATTATATCAAATTCATTAATGGGAATGACAACGTGATCTACAGATAAATAACATCTACATGCCTTAATGAGAATTGATTCACTAAACATTATTGTAATGATACTTCCTTTAAGAGTTTTTAATGAAAAATTCCTTGTTAAATCAAATTGAAAATATCTAATTTTCTTAGCAAACTAGGAAGATTCGAAACAATGAGATGATCTAGAATAAAATAAATCATTTTCTAAACTTGAGGAAACCATTAAATGACCTACCACCACATCTTTCTGAGCTTCAACCTCAAAAGTAGAGATAACATAAGCTTGACCATGATCCCTTGTCCTTTTCAGTGGTAAGTTCCCCTAACACTTAAGACATTAATTTTCCTAATTTCCCATTTCTCTACAATTGTAGAATACAACATTAACATCCTCTTTCTTCCCCTTGAAATCATGTGCTTGGTGGCCTTTTTTACCACACTTGTAACAACCTCCCATTCCCTTCAGAAAAGTACCAGGATGTTTTTACCCACATTTAATATAGGATGGATATTCAACTTTTCCCTTCTTCCCCTTAGTTCAATTTCCATGGTGTTTAGCAGATCTCTTCTTCTCTTGATTTTGTTTAAAGTCATAAGACATAGTGAATTCTTTTTCTGTCTTGATACCAAATGAGACAATATATTCATATGATGAGAAGGATTGTGACACTAATGCTCGAAGGATAAATGGTTTTACCCCATAAAATAAACAATCAATATTACTTCTTGGATTAGGTATATAAACGACAGAATGCCATGCTAATCTTGTAAAGTTAGCTTCATACATTGCGACATTCTCATTCTCCTTTGGCGTTCGACTCAGAAATTGTCTTTTTATATCCACTCGATGGTCATAATTAATGTATTTTTTCTATGAAAATTTCTCTAAATTCACTCCATTCCATATTTGATACTTCATCATATTCCTTTTTGTTTTGAATAAATGACCACCATTGATCAGTATCTCTAGTGAGGGGGTAAACTGTCATGACAACCTTTTCCCTTTCTTTACTCTATAAGGTGTCAAATATTTTATCTAAGGAGTTTATCCATTGCTCAGATTATAGTGGATTCTTCCCCCATTGAATTTTGGTGGTTGTTGCGTCATGAAGCTATCTAACATTGATCCTCCTCGTTACGGATCAGGGTGCTCCATATGGGTGAGGTTATTATTCATAACAAGAGTGAGTTGTCCTAGTATGGTGATTAGATGATCAGTACGAGTTGCATCACCAGCTCCACTATAATTATCTTGAGTAGGAGGGAAATCTCTACATGGAGTGTGTTCATTGATACTGTTTCCATTCCTTCCCCCAGGGTCCATTTCTAGAAAATGGAATACACTAGATTAGTTTATGAATCACAATATATAAATACAAACTTATAAAACAGTAAACATAAATTGAACAGTTTATAGATTTAATTCATAATAATAAACATGCTTTCATTGATGAAATTATATACTCATAAACCCTTTTTAATGGATTGTAAAGAAAATGAGAATTATCCTAAGCATATCTCTCGGGGGTGTTGTAACCAAGAGTACAGCAAGGCCCATTGTCGTGCACCAGTTCCTGTTCGAGTCTACCTCAAAGCAGTGTTTTCGGGTTTACCCTTAGGTACATATGTTCCAGAGCGTCCTATACCTACTCGTATCCAGACATGGATGTATTGATTTAAAAACTCACAAAATCTCTACAATACCAATATTCTCAAAAGATCTTCTATACTAATCCTCAAATTATATCTTAGGAAAATGTGATCTAATCAAAGTTTTCTAAATCTATATTCCAAGGTTTGTACTAAATTTTATTTGATAGAAACTATAAGGACCTGATCCTAGAAGCCCATAGTAAGTGCTTTATTACATAACCTTGGAATGATATAAAGAAATCATGTCCTGAAAGACTGATAAGTTTAGTAGCCTTGGAAATACTAGATACATTCATAAGTTTTACATTACATTATATAATATAAAACTACAACAACATCATTTCCATAAAAAACACTGAGATCACATAGACTAAACCTGATGTTAATTCATAATATACTTCTTCACATCCTGGGAAAAATAATACATAGAAAGGGGTGAGCTCAGATGCTCAGTAAGGATAACAATATAGTGAAACATTAGCAAATAAGCACAAATATTTAAGGAAATTCATAAAACTAAAACACAAGTCTTTCCTATATAAACATAATCATAATATGGAAAATATAAATTAAAATAATTCCATTTACTTATTCACATGGGTATTCTTCTAGATGAATAATCAGATGCAATATCAATAGCCTCTTTCATAATCATGGAATGCATAATTCCAGACATCATAACCACATAGTCAAGGCCTTGTGCCAAGACTACAAATAAGATTTTGTCAAGGCCATGTGCCAAGACACTGTTTTGTGTCATATGACCTATTGATGCATCGAGGAGCTATATCGGCCTCCACCTATCACTTACTAAGTCCAATTCATTCCTCATAAGAAAATCACTAAACATAACATAAGCATTCGAATTGAAACTAGCATAAGAAATGTCAATACTATATAAATACACCATGAATGGTATGAAATAAAAAATCCACAGAAAAAAATATCACAAAACCTTTAATACAATATGGATGTTTTGTATCAAAATAAATAAACTTCAAAAAAACTTAAAATCTTGCAAAAGATGTTTACATAGATGACGTCAAAACATTTTTAGAGAAATATCTCTTCCTATTTTGATATCATTTAAAAGTCATGTAATTATAAAAGAAAACAATTATGTTGAAAATATTCTTATAATCTTGTATGGGAAGATTTGACAATGTTATAACGGTGGAAAATAGCCACACCCACCATATATGTTAAAAAAAATTCTTACCTTAAAATTGTCGAAAAGGTCAAAACGTACCTTGTTTAGAAAAAGACAGAAAGATTTCATTCAAACCATTTAATAAAAAGTAAAAAAAATGGTATAAATGAATTTAAACCATAGACTAGTATATAGTAAAACAATTTTGGAATACATTTTTATGAAACAAGGATGTGGATGATAAAGAGTACCCAATAGATAATTACGTATGAATAACCTCGAATAATAAAAAGATTATGAAATTAACCATTACCTTGTAATTTTCCTTGGTCGAGGGTAGATTAACATCCTTTATAATGGTGAAATAATTGTTATTAAATTATAATAGAATCATATACATTAATATGATATCATATATGATCTTTTAACATTTATTTGTTAATAATATCTTAGTATTATCGTCGTTTTGGGTGTTAACTGATTCGTTTTCCTTTATATGATATGTTACGTGAGTAATGATTATTATGTATAAGATGTATCTTATTCATATTACGAATGATATAATGTTATTGTACATTATTTTTAATCATATAATGTAATTTAGAATTGAATGGATTTGATAGGGAATGAATCTCGTCGCGTTCATGGAGACGGTAATCCGTACATACGAACGAGCGACAATATCATTATTTTTATATTAAAATAATATATAATTGGAAGTTATATCATATATACATAATCATTATCATGTTGTATTTATTATTTATGTCAATTAAACATCATTATTTTTCTCATCCAAATAATAATGTATTGAATTACTATTACACCACGATGTAGAGACGGTAAGTTGTACGTACGCACGTAAGGTGACATGTCATTCAAAGGATGGATATAATAATGAATATGGTTGAACTATATTTATAATAAAATCAAAGTATATAGAAGATACTGGAGTTATTATTTTACAATGGAAACAACAAAGAAAGCGTATGTGGAAGAAGAAAGGAACTTGAAAGAGGTAGTTAAATATTTATCTCTTCATCGGGTTCTTCCTTTTAATTTGATCAAAAGTGAACCTTAGGATTGATTTATGACTAAAGTAAGGCCTCAATTATTAAGGTAGGATATTTTAGTGGGTATTTGGTCAAGGTTTTTCCCAGCCAAAAGGCTTTGAAGGTGTGAATTTGAGGGAAGGGGGAGTTTCCTATTATAAGAGGGGTGAGGGGCACCTTAGGAAATGCTAGAAATATTATTTTATAATAAATTAATTTTCAGTTTATAATGGCTATAAAAATAATTATTTAAATTATATTGTGGGGGTGGGTCGAATACCACTCATCCTATAGGTTTTATACAGGTTTGGGTAACTATATTAACTTTATCTTTTAAATTTAACTCTTAGTTAATTAGTTTGACATTTACCAAGTGTATTTGTATTTTTATATTATATGGTTAATATACATACTATAAACATGAAGTGAACCTCAAGTGGTTCATTAATTACATATATAATATTATCTAAGACATTTTTCCTAACCATATATTTTTAGGAAAATAATATTAATTAATAATATAATATTTGTTTTAAAAACTTTTTTATGTCAATTTTGACACTATGTTGTATTTTGTTTTTTCTAAATTTATAACGGAATTATTACATAAAAAAATTCATCTAACCAAAAATAACATGTCATATTAACCTAGTAAATTCTTGGAATTCATAAAAAGTCCCAAATTACATTTATGTGGATATTTATAATATCAATTATTTTAATCTTTCATTAATATGGTAATTACTGCACCATCATTGTGTCATAAATAGATATAATTATTTAATGTATAAAAATTATAACTAAAATTTCATTATGCATGAAATCATTTTAGTTTTATAATGAATATTTATAGTCAAATTTATATTTTGTGTAATCCTATATTAAAAATGATTTAGTTATTAAACTCTAAATTTAACTCTTCTAACTCTTCTTTATATAAAATATTAATAAATGTTCTAATCTAATACAAGATGACCAAAGAGGATAATATTTTATTCCTAAGGTTGTTTTTGGTCTAATATTCTTATCCAATATAATTAGTACATTTTTAGGGTAATAATAAAATCATTTTTACCATTAATTACCCTTTTTATTAATAGTGTTAAATAAAGTAGAAATATTACTATTAAACAAAAAATAATTTCATCTTGTTGAACCAAATTTTACTAACATATATAAACCATTTCTCTTGGATTTTTAAAATTAAACTCATAGAAGTAGTTAAATTATGTTTTATGTAAATTTTCAATTGCTCCTAGGAGGTGGGTAAAAGACGGTAAAAAGTTAAAAAAATTATATATCTAAAATTATTAAAATCTAACTACAATGAATTACATTGAACATATATAGGTATTCTGTATCTATTTTGACCTATAATAAATTTAAATAAAATAAATAATTATTTAAATAAAAATTCTGTTGTAAACTATAACTTAGTGTTTTTCACTATTCACCAATAATTGAAGGTTTTTAGAAAATTTCCAAAAATTCACCCTAAGATAAATTTGATGTTCTAAATCCCAAAATTAAGTCCATTTTGAAAAATAAAATTTATTAAATTTCAAAAAGTGGGTATTACTATTTATAATAGCTATTTTGATTGGTTGTAGTGTTTTAGAATCTCGATGTTGCGTACAATGCAAGCTATTGTATTATTGAAACGGAAGAGTACCGTGGAAGCTTGAGGTGTTACAGTTTTTTGTGTGTTTTTAAATGCGGTTGGAGAATAATGATCCAATTTATTTTATATTGTTGATCATAAGTTGTATTCTAATAATATCATAGTTGGATGGATCAGAACGATTATTATTATTATAGTAACACCTTTCTTGCGTTCCAAACATGGACTCTATCAAAATATGAGAGATATAATTCTGACTAAGAGAAGGAGAGGTTGATGGAGGAGACTGATATTTCCTTTAATCTTATTAATACAATGGGTTAGTGTGAGATTCCTTTGGTACTTCTCTTTATAAGAGTAGAAAATCAATAGCATATGATTCATTTCCTTGGAGATATATATAGGATAAATATGATACAATATATATTCAATATTCATTTACATGTATAGTTATTTTATACACAACATAATGGTTATGTATCATAATTAATTCCCACAATTCAATAGGTGAGCTTCAATATGTAGGTTTTCAAGGGGTGTACATTAAACGTTCTTTTCCATTATCTTAATTTTTTACCTATTATCATGGAGGACCTAAAATTAGGAGAAGGATTTCCATCTGGAGATCCGATATTAGTTATTCCAATTTGAATTTAAGATGACTATAAAGGTGTTAAATATATATAATACAATTGCTAAGCTATTATAATGGAATTATATTTATTAATAAATAAGCTTTGAATATATCATAAAAGTGTAACTATTTATAGGGGACTATATTTTTCTCTAAATTGAGGTTTCATCATATAATTAATCTTCCCAAATACTATTTTACTCATTTCATTAAATAATTAATTTCATAGTATTATACAATGAAATCATGTATGATTTTTTGTATATATGGTATGAAGGAAAATCTATGGTATAAAATTTTAACCATCCTTCTTGGTTCAAAGGGAGTTGAATTTATAGAAATAGATATACCTTGATTGTTTGTACATTAGTTTCCATCTAATAATTAGTAGTACCAGCTCAATATTGATGATTTTTTATTATTATGGTGTGATGGATGAGTTTGATGATAATACCATGATATTACCCATCACATGGATCAAAAGTATGTACATTAATGATAGAGTTGATGAAATTTTATATAATTTGGAAATTGTGTATATCACAAATAGTTATAAGATAAAGAGATCATAGTATTAGGAGGATATATGATCTTCAAGGTATTATTTATCTATTATGAAAATATTTTTTATTTAGATTATTTAGGATTTCATCACTCCTTCACTACACATACCTTCATCGATGAATTGGAAATTATGGTGGGTAGGCTTCCATTGTTGTTGGTGTTATCCATGCTAGTTAAATATCCATCTAGTTTAGATGATATGTTTCATGTTTATTTCCTTATGTGTATAATGTATCAATGAGGTATAGTTTTCAATCCTATGAAGATTCATGTGGTTATTATTCTTTTTTAACCAAGATCATTAAATATTTATAAAATTTCTTTGGACTTACAAGATTTTTTAGATTATTCAAAACAGATGTCTCCTAGATTTCAACACCTTGGATTACATTTACTAAAAATCATTTTTCATTATTATAAATTGGAAAAATCAATAATAAAATATGTAATCTAAAAGAGAACCTTATCATCTCATTTATTATTTATTTTATTATTGGATATTTATGATTGAGGTTTTTTATAATTATTTTAATAGTTGTTTGGGTTACTTGTTGATGATAGAGTGAGTTGTGATTTTTATGGACCTAAATAGTTGAATAATAATGAATATAATTATTCCACCCCTGATTGAGACCTTGTAGTGGTATTTTTTAATTTTATGTTCTCGATGAATTACCTTAATGGGTAGTGCTTTATCATTTAAACCAACTACAAGAGAAAGTGGTATATTCTCTCCCTATGGAATTTTAAATTGTTTTAGGGTAGATATGTGGAGTTCATACATGATTACATGTTTGAGATATCTTCCACCCTTTTTAAATTTAATGTCTTATATAATATGTTTTGTAGTAAAATTCATGGTGATTTTACACATGAATACATGGATAAGTGGGGGTGGGGGTGGGGGGGAGGGGTTGCATATTATCATCTCGATATATAAGAGGTAATTTGTGGAGTTATCCAATATTATATTATTATAAATTTTTATTTCTTTTAAAAAGTTTAAAAATATTAATTTGGGGGTCCTAAGGTAATGTTTTTTTGGAGATTATGTCTTTCATGGAGATACACATGAGAGATAGATAATGGATGGCCCACATTGGGAGTTCATTCAAGGCAATTTGTTAGTTTCAATAGTAAACATGAGGAAATTATATAGGAGTTTAACTTATCTCCATTGGATGATTTACATCATATTTCCTAGATTAAATCTAAATATAGGAATCAATTATTGTTCCATCATATAAATATTTTAGTGTCCATGTCTATACCATTATATTTTTTATTAATGAATAAATGTAGAGTATCATGTTTCATCATGTTTATTTCATTTATTAAATTATTCTTAGAGGATGTTGGAGGACATATCTATTTATTTTATTAAATTTTATCATTAGGAAGTGAACAATTATAATTATTTTTTTACATTTTCTTTCGATAAAGGAATTGAGTGTTTTTATTCCAGGGTAAGAACCTATGTTGAATTAGTGATATTTCATGGGGATTCACAGAAGATCATATCTAGTAAATAATTATATTTTAATTACTATGTTCAAAAGAAAATGTAATATTATTTTAGTTATAGTTTTTAATTTTTCTAACTTTTTACCCTTAAATAGTTGAAAAAATATAATAGATTATCAAAACATTAGAGGACATTTTATGATTATGTGCTCTAGATGTTGGAATTTCATGGGTGAATTTTCTACCTTGTATTGAGATAAAAATTAATACTATCTACAAATAATCAATATAAATGGATCCTCTAATGTAAATTTAAGTGAATCCTTATAGGTCATCATTATTCTAAAAAGAGGGTAGAGAGTTTGCGATCATGGGATCAAATTTATAATAGAGTGCGATAGATAAATTCTAGGTGATTCATGAGGGGATAAAAACATCTCATAACCATAATGTTTTTCATATGAATCATTGGTGGAAACTACACTTATTTGAGGTTGTTGGAAACATGTTTTCGTAGTTCTATTTTTGTTATGAGATGTATTGGTTTGGTATATGAATTATGTTCTCCCCAATGTTCTTGGGGCCATTCATGTTATTAGAGTGACTTGGGGAGTTATCATACCAGTTCATTATTTCGCATCAGATGAATTGGATTGAAGAAAATTTCCAGGAGTTATAACATTAGGGGAATCTCAGTGATTATTCCCAAGACATTAATTGGGGTGAGTTCTATTTGGGGAGGATATTAATTTCTAGTAGTTTCCAAAAGAAATTATTGATTGTTAGGAGAATGTTATGATATGATTCATAATTATCATTGAGTTATTAATATAATTGAATGGATTTATAAATGAATATATATAGGTGTGATATTCATAGGAATGGCCAATATATTAAAAAAATGTGAGATTCACGTTTATTTTTATAAATTTTATATTTAATTAAGTGATAAAGTGGAAGATATTTTTTATCCATTTCCATGTAAAACTGATATTTTATAATGGTGAGATACTATATTAAGAGGTATCATATTGGGTGTTTAAATTTTTTTTGTTTGGATAAACATTTATCATGTTTTTTTATTCTCTAATAAAATCATAATTTGAGAGGTATCTTTTGTAGATGTTGATATTTTCATATTACTTTAATTTTCTTTTTTAGGTGTTAATTATGTTGAATTTGTGCTTCATGGTTAAAAGTGCATAAATAGATGACCTTATGAGATAAAACAACCTAGTTAGGTCACACTATATAGTAATTTGTATGTATTGATCATTCTTTCATTATTAATATATATATACTAGGTGTGGTTTGGGGCGTTTGGGTTTTTCAATTATTAGATGGCTACAATGAAGTTAGTAAAATATGACATTTTTTTGGGTGAGTTTTTTTCATTTCATTATTTAGGGTTATATATTGAGGAATGTTAGGGCTCCGTGGTAAGAGGGAATTGTACCATGGTGTTTACTTTGGTGTAACAATAACATGGTTGTATATTATAATACCTATTTATTAAGGATTAATGAAAAATTGTAATTATTAAATTGAAAAATAATGGTTTTGTTAAAGATATGTTTTATAAATGTAAATAGTTTATAGATATTTCAATAATTAATATTTAAAATGAATTATGGAGTTTGGATCAATGTTGACCAAAATAAACGAAGACATGGATTATGTTCACTGATTTTGGGTTTAAGTCACTGATATTTAAATAGAAATCAATGTGAATATCCCCATTTATAGGAATCCATTCCCCATTTTTAAACCTTATATTAATAGGTGGATAATTTTTTGTGGACATTCATTCCCATTGTAGATACTTGAGTACCTTCAATTGTGGGTTCTAGTTTTCATGATTTCAGGTTCCCTTTATCCCCTATATTCCTATCATCTATTTTTTTCAATATTGATGGTATATTAAGGTGGTGGATATATATATATATATATTATAACACTGACTATTCGATATTGGATTATTGGTTTGAGGAAGAATACATGAGTTATTTTTTGAGTTTGATAATTGATATTCATCTTTTTCTGGTGTTATTCTGGTTCAATATTCATTTGAGGTAAGCGATTCAAATTGTACACTATATAACATAGTTAATGTGGCTTAAAAACATTTAGTTTCACAATAGGTAAATATATGTATGTGGCCCAAATTATGAATATAAATTTTATCATTTTAGATGGGTTATCAATTTTTTGTAGTATAAGTAATATAGATGGTTATATGTTGTAGTTTGTATCTTCTTTATCAGAAAAAATGTTTAGTTATTAAATAAAAGATTAATGAGTGTGTGGAAAATTGGTAATTTATGTTTTAAAAAGATAAATTAGTAATATTCTAATAGAATTTAATTTTTTATATTATTTCTATAAGGATTAATTTTATATGGTTTTTGTTGATAGATCAGGAATGTGGTTGTGGTGTTAGATTTTATAGTTCTTATTGATGTTGAAGTATGACACATTTGGTATGGTTACATATTTATCTTTTCCCATTAAATATAAGTATGTTAAAAAATTATGGAACTAAAAACAATGAATGGTAATGGATTTATGTTCAATAAATGGAGTTTTTAATAATTCAATTAATATAGTGAATAGTGCAATTTGATAATATAACTATGAATTTTAAAACTATATATAAGTGGTTAGTCATGTTATGAGTATTAAATTTAATTCATATTATAAATTGGATAATTAATTTAATGTGTTTATTAATTGATGACAAGAAAATTTAATTCAATTATGATATTGGGATATAAATAGAGACATTTGTACGATTGTTGTGTGTTTTTTGTGTGGGTTAATTGAGTGGTTAGATCTGGATATTGTGTTTGTTTTTAAGTGGTGATTGTTTTATGATAATATTTTCTTATATAGGTATTTTTAAAATAAGTGGTCCCCAATATTGGACTATGAAATACTAGTTATTTGTAGAATATTTTTTATTTCATACACCGTTCCACATGATTTAATCACATAACTATTTTATATATGTGATTTTGGATATTTTATGTATCCTTAAATTTTAATATTTGGGTGATATTAATAGTTAATACTTTCCAAATAATGTTGTTTTGTCTATGAGAAATTTGTGTATGTTGTAGTGGTAGTGGTTTTGGCATGTGGTTGCTTTGGTAATGGTATATTAATACTGTATGTGGTGGTATTCTTCAGATGTGTAATGGGGATATAGAATGGATTTAGGTCAACATTAATTGGATGTGGATATGAGAAGGGATGAGGGTGTAATGACATATGAGTTGGGACATGAGAGAATCTAGATTAGTAGGGGAGATGTTTCGGGGTAAAATTTTTTCATAAATTATAATGATTTTATTTTTATTCAGATTGTATGTATATTAACATATTAACCCTAGGGTGAGGTGGGGGTTTATAATGATCTACAATGGAACATGGGTAATTTTAAATGATTTTGAGAGTCATTAATATAATTCTTCTCCATTAGCAAATATGTTTTTTAGGAGGAATCTACAAGATATGCTTCAATTCTCATAAAATATATGAAATACTATTTTTATAAATTTTTGGAGGGTTTCTAATATTTCGCTATACATTGGTATATTTTAACGTGGTTATTGGTATTTTTTATATTTTATTGTGTGAGTAATTTTATTCTTGATATTATCTTTTTCAGTATAAATTTTCTTATAAAATTACATGTATATTTAAATTATGAATGGGATTTCGGTTATTTAATTTTATTTAGAGGGTCTGAATATTGTTTTTCCTTATATTATTGGAATCAAAGTGGACAATGTATCTCATAATGTATGTTTGATACCCTCAGTCCTAGATTTATACCCACATAATATTTGATGTTTTCTTGGGGGGGGGGGCACTCGAGTCCACTTTTGACCTGGCAGCGGTTCTTGTGTGGTCGAGACATGGAAAACAATTCCATAGAGATTTTAATATAATGAGTTAATTTTCATTTAACTCTCAAGATACATGAAACAAAAGTGACTAGATAATAAATTGAAAAGTAAATTTCACACCATTATAAATTAAATAAATTAACAATAAAAAATAAAAATAAAAATCAATATCACTACATCCTAATACATAGAATCGTTAAATGAACATATCTTTTGATGAATTCATTGGTTTGATATGAAATGTTCATATATAAAATTATGACCAAATATATCACCATGTATCCATATACTATGTCACTATTTATCCATCAGATAATTAATGGTCCAACAATATTCTCTTAGTAATACAACATATTTTAAGAAATAATATAATGATAATGGAGGGATTAAATATTATTTATACTTATGATTAATAATTGAAATTTCAATTCAATTTTCTTTATTGCATAATATCTAATATAACAATTTATTCAAAATTAGTCATTAAAATGTAATTTTTTTAGATTCATTATAATGAATAAGTATTTCTTTGAGATCATTGGTAATAAGAATCAATATAACTCCTTATATATAATTTTACACCTTCAAAATTGTTTTATAGAGTGTACTTCATGAAAATAAAAAAATTTCGTTGAAATTATCACATGTAATGAACTAATATTTTTTAAATAAACATTTTTATAACATTTTTTAAAATTTTAAACATCTTCATGTTCAATATAAACTCCCACTAGATTCAAGAAAATATATTTCTCAAAATAAATAATATATATTAGATGTAATAATTTTAACCTATAAAATAAAATATCACATGTTTTCAAATAATGATATACATCTTGGGGTGCCACTAGAATGAATACAACCTAGGATATATGTAGAAAAATTTGGGAGGGTTATTTTTTTGGATTTCAAATGATAGGGGTAACATGGTTTGTGATTTTAGTGTTTTAAATTGGTATCTAAAGATGGTTATATGTGTATGGATGATTATGAGATTAATTTCAACATAGGTGGTAGAAAAATGGTTCATTACGATATATAAGAATCCTATTAGGCACATGGTGTAATTCCATGAGTAATATGGTGAATTGACATTAGGACCCCATTATCCAACATTATTGGGAGTGGGGGTCCTACAAGAGTTCAATGGTTTCCCCTAAATCCATTTTTTATTGGGGAATATTGATTATTTTATGGTTTTTATTTATAACAAAACATTAAGATTTCCATTTCCAATATAATCACATTAGTAAAAGCCTAAAATATCTATTTATTCTTCATATCTCCCTTTATCTATTGATCAAGTGTGACTGGGAAGGTTGGGGTTCATCGATCATTGGAAGTATCACTATTTACATATCACAAATATTTTTCCCTTGTTATTATCTGATTTGGGTATGTTTAGTTGTGAATTTGGGATAAGATTGCCATATATTTTGGTAAATAACATCACTATGGTTGTTTTTTGGGTGTAGTGGTTGTAGGATACATGGATATGATAAAAATATTCTATTTGTCTCTATTTGAGTAAATGAATTTCTTTCAATTATTTATTAATATAATTTTATAAAATTAATATTCAATTTATGGTTGATCTATTATAATAAATTTTGGAATGTATCATAGTTTACTAGGAGTTATCTATGAGTTATTCTGACTTCATAAAATGGTATTTTTGTATCTTGATTCTAAATGGAGAGTTTTATATGTTTTAAAGAAATTATAAATTCATTAATTAAATATTAAGTGATTGATTAATTGGTGATTTCTAATGGGATATGTTAACATTGACCTAATGTATGGTTGGAACACTCATTAAGTAATTAATATATTGTTATATGTGGTAGGTTTCATTTATTAACTGTGTTTTTTGAGTTTTATTAATGTGTTGGGTTTCTAGATATTATTATATGATCTTATGAGATATTATTTTTAGAATAAATATAGTTTTGTAACATTTTTTGTCTCCACAATGTCGGATTCCCTCATGTTTTCCTAATAGTAATTATTGAATCTCATAGCTGGGGTTAATGATTTATTTGGTAGTTATATAGATGAAAAACTGTTAGTATCCCATATTAGAGACTTGATGGTAGTGTGAGTTGATTTGATTGAATATTTTTTAGAAGTAATTTTTTTACTTAAAAATTGGATTTTATGCGCTGTATGTTTTTTATATAAAATTTCACAGTAAGATATTATTAAAAAAAGGTTCTTTTGAAATAGGATTTCCAGGTGAAAATGGGTATTTTAAATATAACTTATTAAAATATTTTTTAAAAGTGACTTTGGTGTGTTAATGAGACATTAGATTTCATTATAGAAAATTTATAAAAACTAGGTTTTTGATTTTAGTTATAAATAAGGGAATCAGAGTTTGTCTGAAAATTGTTTTAGTGTATTTGAAATTATATTTTCAATGACTCTATTTTGGAATTTTATTTTCTTGATTTATCTCTTTGTAGGGTAGTTTCATTTTGTGGTCTCCCATATTTCAAAATAATGTATAGAATATATTTTAAGATTTACCATGGGTAATGAGAGGTTTTTTTATGTTAACATATTTAGATATTACCTTATTGACCATAAGAAAATGATACCTTGGAGACACATCATGGGACTATTGTAGTGTACTGAATACTTAAGTTCCATAATAATCAGATCTAACACATGGGATTCCAATATAAAATTTTATAAAATCACTGTTTGGATATAATTAGTACATTGGATAACCATGGGAAGGTTATCTAAACCTTGAGATGGACTAAGTGGTGGTTAGGATGCTCACCACTAACTTGAGGGAAGCATTTTATATTTTATTAGACATACCTTGTTATTTATTGATTTGTGTCTGACTTTGTGTTTTGGAATGTAGTCCAAATTCTTTAATTCCCCAAGAATTGTATTAATATCATATTTTTGTAAGTGACTGAGTTCCCTTGATTGTTTATTTTTCTATTTTTTTGTGTGAGTTAGAGTGACTAATCATGTTTTCTATAAGGTTTACATGTTTATATGATGGTACTCACTTATACAGTTACTTACATAGATGACCTTAGGTATAATGATCATATTAAATAGTATAACTCATTCTATTTTTAGTCTAATTTCTTGGAAAATTATACCCTAGGTCAATAAAAGTTCCTCCCATGTAGGGTTTTTCCATTTATGTGAAAAAATATCTCATTATGGATTAATTTCTTCTAGATGTTATGGGTGATACATATTTTTGGATAATATATTTACTTTCTATAAATAAGGTTTTTATTCTTCCATGATTCTCAAGGGTATGAATGTGGAAAATGATCATGAGATAATAATGATGATATGATTAATTTACAATATATTGGGTATATAAGTTGTCAATGTTTTATATGAATCTTAGACATGTGATGACTTTTTATCTATTAAATATATTCATTAGACATCTATAGGAAGTCAATCCTACAACTATGATGAGTCCAGATGGGGCCTGATAGGAATATAGGGATCTATATTATTTCTTATGGTAGGGTCTCATTACATAGTTTCTGTTTTATATTATAATTATATTTTTTGTTTTATTATTTATTATTTGTGCCCTTTTTTATATCCTATCACATTAACATTTTGGTTTCATGAATTTATTTGACCTTTTATCCCTATCTGATTACCTATTGTTAAATTTCTTATTACATGTTTTATTTCCAATTATATTTTTATTTTATGTATCAATGAGTATAGAAATAATCAATGACTTATGTGGGATAATATTGAGTGATAATTTTTGAGGATTTGAGGTGAAATATGATTATGATTATGAATGATGAGATAAAATTGTATGTCTTTATAATACCCTTATGTTGTGACTAGAAATGTGTATCTTTGGACATTGTAAGGATGGGTTATGGCTATGGATGTATAGAATTGGTAGATGACATTAAAGAGAGTGTTTATTTTTAAATATAATGCTTGAAAAGAAATTTTTTTATTATATATTTGTGGAATATAAGTCATATGGATTGAGTGATATTCGTAAGAATAAAATCGATCATAGGTACTTGGGGAGTTGAGGTAGGAAGGGGTATGTTATTAGGTTATCAGACTAACACCTACCAATATACATGACACCAGCGTCCCTATTTTTGGGTAAAACATAACATTTTTGATAGAATTATGTAACATCTTAAATATGGATTGATGCCTCTAGAAATGTATTATTTCTTAGAATAATGATTCAATAATAGGTGTTATTGCTATTTATGTAATATTCTTCTGATTTTTTTATTTTTACTATATAAATATTATCCATGTGGACTACCAATTTTTTATTTTGTTGTACCCTATGATTTGTGTTTTTATACTGAAATTTCTAATATATGGATGGAGGCCATATATAAAAATTTTTATATAATGGATTATAAGATAAATCCTTTGGCTCCCCATTCTTTTTACATGGTTTTAGGTAATAATCATTGCATGAATGTTTCATGTATCTTTTATTATATAGTTGAGCATGATCTTTATGGGATTAATTTGTGGTAATAATAACTCCTTGTCTAGTTTTAGACTTCTCCACTAGTTGGAAGCCTCTATATTATATAGGGTAGTGTTTTCTATCATACAAAAACCAATCATGATCATTATTTGGGTAATCCATGTTAGGTATATTATAAAGGGAATGAAACTAAATATTTTCTTTAGGATGAAAATAAATATATGTGGGAATGAGATTTTGGGTAGTTGAGAGAAAGATCCCGAACATTTCTAAATAGTATTGATATAATTTAAATGAAAATTTCAATTGGATTTCATATGTTTAATTTAATAAATTAAGACGAGTCGTGTTTTAGGTTGTGAATATCAATGTGCGATTGATGGGACTTAGGACAAGTAATAGGTCTCAATGAGGATCTAGGTTTTGTAATGTTTTTAATTAATGATAGTGTCATACATATGAAATAATAAAGAAATATAAGTGGAGGGTTTATTGAATTACATCCTATATATAATTTAGTAATTATTAATTAGAACAAATAATTTAGTTAGTATTTTCTCAATTACATTTATTTGGAATTTATTAATTAAATTAGATAGGAAGGTTTTCTTATATTTTATTAATGTTTTTGATATTTTATTTTCTATAGTGTAATATTTTTGTTGTTTTAAAAATATGTGGTTTTGAATAAGGGATAGTTTTCTGATTTCTGTGGGAATCTATAAAATAATATTTAAATTAGTTTTACAGGAAAAAGTCTAGGGTCCTAGGGGTTTTGAAAAAAATGTGTATTTTTAAGAAAATACTATTTCAAAAAAGTGGTTTATTGTTAATTTATTACATATGTAAACCCAATATAAGAGTGATTTTTGGGTTCAAAAGCAAGAGATTGTGTATATTTCAATGTTTTTATTTAAATAACACTAGGATTCTATGGGAAGTTGAAAATTTTGGTATGTATTAATGGAGAAATATATGATAGATTTTTCAAATATTCTAAAGGTTTATGTGTAATTTTTTACATGATTTTATTATATATACATTGAGTAACTTCATTATTTATGATTATATGTATTTATTGGCATAATTTAACCATTATTGATGCATATAATATAATTATTTATAGTGATCCATTTAATAGGGGATCCCAGAAGGGTATCTAGACTACAAATATAGCATTGAGATATATGATTTATAAGTTTCATGTGATTCAATAAGTGTAATATATTTTTAATAATTTATTTTTTTTATGGGAGAATAATAAATAAAATTTGGTTATTAATATTGAGTCCATATAGTGAAAATTACCATAATGATAAGAATTGATCGACAAATAGTGAATCTGGAATGATGGTTTCATCAATGAATTTTCTCGATAATATATTAGAATATATGTATGAGGAACTCAAATGATCAGAACAATATTGTGAGAGGTAATATAGAAACAAATATAATAAAATGGTTCCAACAAGATGATAGATTCCATATAAAATATAAGAGAGTCTTCAAGATTGAATGGAAATTATTTGTGGTGAAGATCACATATGTGTGACTAGTTTTACGACAGAAGCACGATAAGTTGAAATAGATATAATGTAGAATGTTTTAAATTATTATAGCTTTATATTTATCAATGAATGATTTTATTGTATTTTAATGGATGAAAAAATTTATTTAATAATATGTAAAGACCTTTTTGGTTGGGTGTTGAGGGAACCTTAGAAAAACAAAATGTTATTGAAGAGAAATTCAGTAGTGTTTATGTCTATTAATTTATATTAAGGGATGGATCATGGTTTGTTTTATTATGAGTATGATATTTTTGTTTAAATATGAATAAATTAATTAGGAATCCAAGGGTATAAATTTTATTATGGGTGGTGGAAACTTGTTTTGGTGGGATGAAACATGATCCTACCAATTTATTTAAGGAAACCTATTGGATGTTTGGTGGTATTAATAGTGGTGTAATCCCATTTACCCATCCACCGTGAATGTCTTAGATCAGATGAACACTTATGGAGGACCATTAGGATTCTTATAGATACCCTAACCCCTTTTGTATTGATTAATTTCATTTTGAGTGTTCTATTTTTAACCCATTTGTACTCTTTGTATCCTAGGTAGGCAGATATGGGGTGGATGACCCTCTTTTTCTATTCTCCTTCTCTTAGTCCATTAATTAGAGGTGTTTATCATGGTATAGTTTAACTATTCCACGTTAAAATACATCATTTCTTCTACCATATTATTCTTTAATTAAGGTAAGATTAGTTTGGGAGTTGAGAATTGATTTCATAATATCATGGTGAAATGTCATATTTGTTATGGGGTTTTCATGTTAAATGTCTAGTGCAGTCATGATGAGGTTGAAATCTCAAAATTTTAGTGATGTCAATTTTTCATGTGAATTAATCATTTGATTTTTTTTAAATTAGGTTAAATTTATGGTTTATTGAGTCCAATAAATTAATAATTTCGTTATATGGGGGATATGAGTTGTTTATTTTCCATTTATTATGTTTTTTGTTTTTTGTTTCATCGTAATTCCCTGAGGAGATTTTTCGATGGATGAAGAAAATTATTGTTTTTGTTATGAATTGTTAGTTAATGATAAATTGTGAATTCTTATTGAGATTGGAACTCTTTGACATTAAACAATTTCATTAAATTCATTTAACATTAAATTAATTGTGACGTGTTTTATGTAACATATAGTCATTGAGTATTTTTATTTTTATATGAAAAAATTGAGTCACAATTTGTCATTTTATACTAGTGAGTTATAATATCACTATGAAAAATATAAAATTATGAAAATTATATATGAATTTTTAAAATGGAATGACGTAATTTTAGCCTAATAGTCAAAAAAGGATCATATATAAAGCCAAAAAATTTATTTTAGTGCATCATCAGTTGAAAAATTATTACCATACATTTTAAGGATTTTAGGGAGTTTTTAGTTTATTATATAGGTATGTTTTTTGAAAATAAATGGTTTCTTAATCAATGTTGTATTTTAAATGGTATATTATAAATGATATAGTAAGACAATATATGATTTATATATGGTGATTTTAAAATAATATTTCTAATGGGAAATGAGAGATTTCCACTGGAATTTTTTTAATGTACATGGGGTTATTAATGGAATATGTGATTCCTATTTATATGGTTTAATTTTTTTTTTATAATTCGTGTTTCTAATAAGGTTTGAAGATAATTTTTGATAAATATATTGTGTTGATTGACTTAGTTAGGGTAGTTATCCTATTTTGAAAGATTTCATGTTTGTGTTATCTCTTGGTTAATATAATTATTATGTGGACTCCCTTGGTTTATGATGATTAATTTATTATATTTTCAAACTTCCCAAGATTGATGGGTTAATTAGACATTGAAAATATTTATAGTGAGAATCATATTGATGATATACCCATGTGGCATTTGAGGTATATGATGGGATAAGATATATCATAGTACTCTTCAAATCCCAACTAATTAGATTTATGTTCTAGGATCATTTTAGTAATTTGTATTTCATCACATAAGTGTGGTGATATGGCCATTGGATGACCTTGGGTAGGTGTGGTATACCATGACATAGTATGAGAGATGGGGAGGTTCATGAAAATCAATATGAGGCCATTGATTAGCATAGTACAAGGTAGACCTAGTGTTTATTTGGTTGATTTTTGAGGTTAGGATTACAGAGTTATTCATAACATTATGATGATCCATGGCAGAGACTATAATAATGAAATTGGAGTTGACCAACAACCATCCATGGTATGTTTTTCTTATTTAATGATTAATTAGTGAAACTGTGTGACATCCCAATAGTTATATATATAAATATACATTATGAATATATATGTGTGTCAATATGTTAATATAGATGATAATATATAAATTCACATTATCAATAATTTGGAATATAATATGTCCACTGATATATTTCATTCCTTTATGTTAAACTTCAAAAAAACAATTATTACATTTTACAAATAGATTTCTAAAAAAAGTATAATTTGCAATAAAACATAAATATAAAAAAATTAATTTCATTTTTGGAATCAAAATTCACAAATGATCCTATGATTAAATTTAGTGTTTTCCTAAAATAATATGTTTTCATGTTAAATAGTGAATTATACTATCTCTTAACAAAATTGTAATTTTATATATTATCATAAGAAAATATTTATGAAAAAATTTATGAAAATTTATTTTTTACTTAAGTAATAATTTTTTTAATTTAATAAATATTGTGTTGGACTCAAAAATCATATGCTTTACAGTTTTGGTTTTATGAAATATTTAGTTCAAATAAAAATTATTTTTGGCCTTTATATAGAATTAAATATTTTTTTAAATTATATTTTGGATTTATTTCAAATAAAAATTACATTTTTAGTTTTTATAATCATTAAATTTAATTAATGAAAATCATAATCATTGATAATCTTATCCTATTCATAAATTTAATGATTTATGTGAACATTTTTATGATATGTTTTTAATTTGTTTTATGATATAATATAATAATTAATTTGTACTATCATGAAATTATTTCTTTATAACCCTATTTATATATTATTAATCATAATTTTCAAAGAAGTATATAATTCCAATTTAAATTTCTCTCATTAAAATTTGTTACCAAGAGTTAATGTGGATTTACTACTTTATGTGAAAATTATTGTAAATGCAGTTTAATATAGTTAAAATTATTAACACATGTCGAAAGAAACAGTTATATTATATAGTGGATGGTGTATTGATCTTATATCTTTACCCAGGTCTTCCTTGGATATTTTTAGAGGCGTTGGACTAGAATAATGTAGAGATATTACTGAAATGTAACAAGATTTAACAAAAATGCCACTCTTCCTAAATGGAGTTCATCTCATCCCCATTTCTCCACCAATTAAAAAGAATTAACTGAACCCAAAAACTACACTATTCTCTAATTAAAACCCTCCCCACACCCAATAAGTCATTTTCTTCACAACAAAACCAAAATTTGTTTCCCTAATAAGTTACCCATGAGGGAACTTCCCAAGGAGATGTTACACCGTCGCCAAAACATTTCTATCTATTTTCTTCATCTACACCCCTAAAAAATAATCTTTTCATGATGATATGATAATAGAAAATAATTTTTAATATTATTAACTGTCATTATAAAAATTAAATATTGATTTTATAATTTCATCCAAATTCATTGTGATAAATAAAATTGTCATCATGCATTTTTGTAGACTTGTCCTGCCCTGAATATTGGATTTATTTTTCATAAAATATTTACATTGATAGTAAAACATTTTATTTAATTAATTAATAATATATATATATTAAAATTTTTAAATGATAATTATTTTCTCTTTATACATTTATGACATTCTGAGAAAAATTTGAGCAACATCATTTTACATACAGACAACGGCCTCCACAAAATGATATATTCAATTTTTTCCAAAATCACCTAACATGAATGGTTTTAAAAATAAATTTATTGTATAAAAATTATATTTAATACATGATTAAATTTAAATAACAATAATATAAGATAATTTATATGTAATAAAAACAAAAAAAAATTGTTGTTTTGTTAACTACATTAAATGGAATTATAAAGGAACAATTTTTAATTTAGATATATTTTTAGATAAACATTGATATTAAATAATTATTGGATGAACGGAATTATAAATAAATAAACCTCTAAAATTCTATAGATTAAAAATTTACTTTTCAAAATATTTTACCACTATCAAAAACCGAAACTATTACATTGAAATTAAAAGATCAACCCTGCGTAATAGATATAAGAGAAATATATTATAAAAATAAATAAATAATATTATTATATAGACCATATAAATTAAAAAAGATGGGTATATATTTAATTAGCAAAATTTTTGTTTATTTTTGATATTTTTTACAACTCATGATCACATTTGGCCAGGAGGTTAGTGATCATCCGTACCACCATCACTACTAGTTGGTTACTTGTTCTCATTATTTTTATCCCTATTATAAAATAATATTCTTTTGAACTTATAATACTTTTGTATATATGTTCCTTGTATATATCTACCTATTGTAAAATAATTTTTATTACTGTGGTTATAATATTTTTATTTCTGTTTGAAATTCAAATGTTAATGTAAAACCTATGTATATAAATTTTACCATATGTTTTTTCATGTTATGATTAACCAACATAAAAATATTTCAAAACATTATATATTATAAATAACCTCATTGTTTTTTATATAACCCTCTTTTATCAATTTAGGATTTATGAAAAATAGTAATGTCTTTAATTCTTTAAAAGATCCTGTAGTAATTTCAAAAAATCTATACGCATCTAACTCATTTTATTCACTTTTATCAGGCTCTTTATAAGGAACTTTATATTATGGATATCTATGATAATAAACTATATCTTTTTAGAAATTCTAAATGAAAAAAATTAATTTCAATTGTTTTATGAATCCTTATGATTTAACCTACACTTATTCCTTGAATTATAATTATGAAACCTAGTCACTTAACATTGATTTGAACATTAATATAAATTTTAAGGAATATTTTCCTTATGTGGAATTCATATGTATTATTTTCTCTATGTGATGGGTTATCCCAAAATTATACTGACCTCTAATAAATTGGGTAATGTGTTTATCACACGAGATACCATTTTTGGGGCATATAAAATTAGCTATATAACAGTATTAGAAATGTTAGATTTGAATTATATATCCATATAGTGTATTGATAATGATATATTTCCCATGATTTGTAATGTGAGGGTTTAGAGAGTGAATCTAAATCACTACATTACTTTTTCCTCTTTATGATGATAGATTTCGGAGTAATTGTTGAAATAATTTTAGGTTTTTTGTATTATGTTATTTTGAAATATTCCATGATTCCATTATATTATGATTTCATACCATATTCCATGTTTACATGAATATTATCTTTCCCATTATGATTCCTTGTTATGTCTCTTGTCTCTCATGTTATTAATTATTCCCACGTTTCTTCTAATATTATGCCTTACATATCCCAACATTCCATATGTATTTTCCCTAGGTTATGCTATGAAAATTTATATAATCTACATGAATAATAATAAATATATGGAGACTAAAATACATAAAATTTATTTTACTTTTTTGATGATTTATTAGTACTCTTATAGATATGAAGACACTACACCTCCGGATTCATTGTTTTTGTTTGTTGGAAACTTTTGTGAAAAATTATAAAATAAATCCTATTTAAGGGGTGGGTTATTATAGTTGATATTAGATTAAGGTATAGATATTTTTGGACATTAGGTTGAGATAATATTACTAATAACCATGTGCATATTCCAAATTTCATGTTCAAATAATTTAAAATTAAATTTTTTTGAGTATATAGTTATCCTAGAAATAATAAACTTACCTGGATATTGTATGGGGATACTACATCAGAAATATATATACCTTGGGGAATTAACCCTAAAATTGGTGGAATGTGTATTAACTAGATCACTACTTGGTTCTCAATAAAATTCATTAATGTTACACCAATTTTGACACTACTGGGGGATATGAATTGGGTAATTCATATGATCTTTACAAATCAATATAATGGGTTTGAATAGTTTTTTATAGATCATAATTAGGATAGAGAACCTATTAGGAAAATGAAAATTAATAATATAAATTTGAACATATATATTCATAATTACAGTTCTACATATTATGTAATTGTTAATTTTTCTATATCTATAGTTTTCTATTTATATGTTCATTAATCAATGAATTGTCTTCCACATCGGTTATTTGTTTTATAAAATTTCATGATGTCAAAGGAATATTGTTAATGACATAAAAATTGAGAAATTTGTAGACTTCCGTAATGAACATCCTTGGATAATGGGAATTAGATTTTATAACCTCATGGTAGTATTAGAAAATGTGATTCAATTTAGGACTAATAACTTGAATCATGTGGAACACCCTATAGGAGACAAAGTTGTATTTGATGCTTTTATTTGTCAGAGACCTTCAACTTTTAGTGGATATTTTAATCCCATAATCATTGAATAATGGTTCAACTACATTTAGAATATATCCTATATCATTCTATTCTTTGAGAAATAGATGGTCAATTTGGGTATCTACTTCCATGATAGAGAAGATTATCTTTATTAGATTCTGATCAAGAAAATCATTCCTAATAATTGCATAGAATCCATGGAGTTGGTTTAGTTTAAGATATTATTTATCTATAAAAGTTTCCATCTCGAACTACACCTCAAAATAGAGAGATTTATCCCCACAAGGAAGAAAAATAAGGTGAATCTATTGTTTTTTATCAACACAGAATATATAATTGATTTATTATTTAGTGGGAAAAATTCAATTCTATGAAGATAATTGAAACATAAAAGCATTTATATATATGAAAATGTTTTATTATGTACCCCCAAAGTTGATATTGAATTGGGTTATTCTCAGTGGTCTTGTGGGACTGTGGGTTTGAAATGAATAATGAAATTGATCCCTAGGGGATTTCAAATTACAATCATGGTAGAAAGAAATTTCAACACCCCACATATAAAATGTTATGAAGAAATAATATTTGTAACTATCTCACAGTGGCTAGGAAATGTTTCAAGTTCGAAAAGGTGGGACATAATGATGAAAACATGTATTAGTGAGATAAATAATGAAAACAATGTGAATAGATGAATGAATTTACATATCAATCCTTATCCTATTATATAAATTTTCAATTGTGATAAATGTATAAATTATGAAATCCAATTCCCTATTCTAAGGGTTATCTGTTACCTACAATGGAAATGACTGCTATGTCTAGGAGAGCATGTGAAGGATCATGCGATCCTTAATGTAGTGGCCGATCACAAATATTATCTTGTGAATAGTATGTTAGTTATTAATTCAAGAATAAAAAATGTACCATTTTTTATTGTTTGAATTTTAATTATATATCTTCAATGTTTTGTAGAACTATTCACACACAACCAAAAAACATAGAGGTTATGTTATCTGTAAAAATATTTAATGGTGTGATTAATGCATATGAGGTATATCAGTTTTATCTAATTAATAAATGTGGGATAAATGTACTAGGGAACCTTTTTAAAATCCATTTTGTGTAATTCAGTGTTATACTATCAATATAGAATATTTCTATATATATAAGCCTCATCTACTAGAAAAAGGGTTTAAAAACATTCCATACCTTGAATTACCGTCCGATTTCAGACATGTTAAAGGTGGAGGAAGAGGATAAATTAGAATCTTATTGAAAATCATGTTTTTTTTCATATGAGAAATATATTATAGCTCATTTAATTGAAAAATATTTTATGTTCCCCTATATATAACAAACCCACTAAAAATTTATTATAATGTATTCACAAAATTATTTTTTAGTATTCCTTTAGATCAAGATTTTGAGTTATCATTTTATTTATACCTTTATATCTATCAATAGTAAAGACTCATTATAGAATGATCTCAATTGAAGTAGAATAACTCATGATGAAACTACAATAGAATCTTGATAATGGTTACATTTCCCTATTGATTCACCCTGTGGTTCCCTAGTTTTCTTCTTCAATAAGTATGAGGGGTTGATGGTCCAATGTATTGATTATTATCACCTCATCGAGATCATCAGAAAAAATAGGTATTCCCTACTAAGAATTGATTACTAGATTGATTAGTTATATGGCGATTGATACTTATATAAATTTGAACATTGTTCAGGATATCATTAGTTAATTGTGAAGTAGTATTTAACTAAGATTGCATTTCTTATGAGGTACACATACTATGAGTTCTATTTAAATCATTTGGAATCAAAAATTCTCTAATGACCATTGTATTCTTAATGAATATAGTCTTTAGATATTACCATTATAAATTTGTGATTGTATTTATATATTTAATATTATAGATAATATTAAAAGAAGTATGAGGAATATTTGAGTACTTCTCTATGGACATTGAGGAAAGATATATTATATGAAATTTATAATAAATGTATGTTTTTGATGTAGAATGTATTATTATTAGGATATTTTATCACATGTATGTAGATATGTGTTTATTATTCAAAGAAAATAGTTATTGTGGAATGGATTAAATCACCATTTGTAATAGAGACTCATAGTTTCACTTGATTATCAAAAATTTATTGTTTGTTTGTGATAAAAGATTCTTGATTTTCAAAAAATATAACGAAGTGAACTAGAAAGAGAGAGAGGTATTTCTAGATATGTTAGAATGATGAGATCGTAAAAGATATGAAGTAGAGGATAACTAATACACATTTTTGCACACCAATTATAGGTGGGGGAGGTTTTTCAATTTATTTTGATTCTTAAAAGAAGGGTTTTTGTGGCGTACTCATAAAAATTTATAATGTGGATTCCTATTCGTCAAGAAAATTTGAGGTGAATGAAAGAAATCATCTAACACGTGATCTAGATTTGTCCTTGGTGATATTTTAATTATTGTTATAGAGGTATTATCATTTCAGAAAGAAGTGTGATAATTACAGATATATACCATATGATCCATAAATATAAATTCACATAGAATGATCTCAATATACTCATATGATGATGGTCATATCTAATCGTTTATTTTTACATTTTAAAAAACTATCATCTAGGGAACGTGAATAATGTGGTATATTCACTGAATATAAATTATATTACAACCATAATAGTGAACTTGGTTGAGAAGAATATTGTATTCTTATATGGATATAAAATGGGAGAATTTGGAAATGAAAATATATACCCTCATAGATGGATATAAAAATGGAGAGGTACAATAATTCACATAAATAAACATTCGCCATCCTCTAATGAAAGACAAAGATGTTTAAAGATCTTCAAGAACACTAATGGTGGGGAAATATGAAGAAATATACTATAAAATATAAATATATTTGAGTAGTGTGTCAGCTGGTGAAGTTTCAGAGGTAATAATACAATAATATGATTCAAATATTGAACATACATACATAATAATAGTAAAACATCGCAATTTACTTTTCCGTTGGTATTGCCTATACCCCAAAATGGAACACTGCTGTAAGGATTATGGTGGATAGTATTATAAACACTTCTCACTTAATTTCCATTTCGTAGGACTTGACAGTGGACCAAGAGGATAATATATATATATATATATATTAATGATTCGGTAAGGTTGTATGAAACACACAGAAAAAATTTATATGATCATTATATAATAATGAAATCAATGTTTGTTAGATCCATTAGAAATCTATAAAATAGAGATAAAATTTACTATAACCTATTTGAGAAATCCCAAAAGTATGAATATATTATTTTGAGGGGGAGGGGAAAATTAGTGATATATTTTTTCTTTTATGTTTCCTTTATTTTGAAACAACGTTCAACTTCTGCTAAAATGTTTTTTCCTTTCTAAATAATACAAAACGCACATCCAAATGAACGTAAGAATTCACAAGGTTATTTAATAATAAATAGTATCTATGTCATTTTTATGTCTTGGAAACAATCCAATTCCACTTAATCTACTTAAAAAAATATTTTTTTTCCCGAATATGAGAAGTAGGATGTTAACATACCCTCATGTAGAACTATTTTCATTAAAAATTTCAAAATTCTTTATGTAGTAGAATATGAGGTAAAAAAATTCCTAAGAAGTTATAAAACAAGTTATTATTCTTCCATGTCAACTTTAACCAATATGTTCATTAACAAAAAAAATTAATTTATTACCTAGTAGTATAAAAGGGATTCCTATAAATCTTAATGATACTCATTCTGATTTCCCAATCTAATTTCATAGTATGATAATATAATACTCTGCCCGATTAACACAAAAATCAATTCTAAACTATTTCTTTCTCTGTTCCAAAATCCCTTTCTGATTTCTTGTTATAATCTAGAAACACTGATTATGATCTTATCTCTTATCATTTATTCTTTTTTCTAGAAAACATCCTCAAGAAAGCATGATCCAAAACCACTTCTCTCAAGAATTATTTAGTGATCAACCTTCTCTCTTGAATATTACTTCAATTTCTTGAAGTACAATGTACCTACTCTTTTTTAGGATATAAAAAACAATTTGACATGGATTATAAAACAATTTCCTGCTAAAAATATTACCTGAAACATAAATTCTCCTTGATTTTCAGGTGAATATTAACTTCTTCAAAGTTTATCAATTTTTCTGAAAATGTCTAAAATATTTTCACAATATCTTATTGATTCATAATTTCTTTTCAATCTCCAGAATGATTCCAATTCTTCAATCCGATTTTCTCATAACGATAGAAATATTCGATCACTTTGATTTTCATTCGAATACATAGAAATTCGACATAATTGAATACTTTCCATTATGATAACCACTTGATGTCATTCAAACCATTTTATATTTGTGATACGTTGTCTGGAAAAAATTTACAAAATCACTATAACACATTCATTCAAGAACTCCCTTGATATTGTTTTTGTAGTAGCTAAACAGGAGTATTATTTTCTTCTTCATCTCAGACCAATTATTCCACAACTGATGATTTTTATTGGCTCCAACATGCATTATATTTATCGCTCATAAATTCAATGTAATAATTGGTGTCAGTTCCCATATGATTACTCATGAATGACATATTAAAAATATATCTGAGTTATTCTTTATCTTGGACAATTTGTAATGAAAAAAATCTCCAATATGAAAATCAATAAAGAATTTATCATGATGAGAATGGAAGAATATATTGATTTAATATCTATGAGTTTCTTATTTGTAAAGTTTACAAAAAACTATTAATATTCTCTAATTCATTGCTCCTAGCAACTCCCATTTTCATTCAATTTTATTTTTTCCAAAACCCCCCAATAAAATATTCCTCCTTGTATTTACATGTTTTGATCTGTGTGAGTATGATGTTGATTTTAAGTGGTACACCATGAATGATGGATCAGTTTGAGCTGATTCAACTTTATCTTGTTCATTACTTTTTAAAAAATGATTCCAATGAATATACAAACCTAAAATTATATCATTGTATATTTATATCATAGCCTTATTGGTTTACTAAAAACTAGTATCTCCATATCACCTCATTTTGATAATCATTCTCATCCTTCAAAAAAATGTATGTCTGGTTATCTCGCACTGATAAACTCCTATAAAAAATATTAATCATTAAAAAATTTATTCTTTATTAAAACATACTTATTATTTCATGAATTCCTCATGAAAATGGATACTTTTGAGATTGGTATAGAATTACCTAATGTATAAAGTAATGTGTTATAACATCCCATTCCTCTATCAAATTATTTCATTCCAATATTATCATCAATATTGTTAACAATATCAGATATTTCATATCCTTTATAAGGGTTTCATAACAAGTCTCCAAAAAACATATGACTTTTGTGAATTACAAAATAGAAAAACATCACCAGATTTACATTAGATCCAAGTAGATTCATATTTTCTTCCACATTATAATCATTAATTTATTATAAAACAAATTTTAATATAATGAATCATTTATTACAGAAATCATCTAACATATCAGATGGAATTTCTTAAGCATTGTGATTCTAAAATCCTTAATATGACGATATGTCTAGTAAATAAAAGAAATAGATTTAGTGATTTATTTACATTGACTAAAAAACATTTATCATAGAAAAAAAATCAATATTCATATGAAAAGATTCTTTTAACAAACATGGTACCCAAAATATCCCATATGGATTTTTTCCAAAAAATATTAAAAAATCAATAACCTTTCAAACCTAGATAAATGGATTATAATCAACAATTCTAGTCCTATGTGTGGTAACTCATTGTAGGAAAATATAATCATTGACAACAAAACCTCGTTTTTCAATAGCATTGACTCCTAAATTTTATTAATATTTTAATCCCCTTCGTCTTCTACTTTCACATTCATTTTAAGAATTATTCCTAGAATTACCACAACAAACAGTTATAATATACAAGACAATTAAGATGATTAAACAACTATTTCCCAAAACCCCCCCTTTCATATATTCTTCCATTTTATGTTTAGCATATAAAAATGGATATATTTATGAAAAAATTATCCCCTTTTCCATCACATTAAAAAAATATGAGAGAAGGAAGAAAACATACCTCAAAAATGATGAGTACGTGGTTGGATTCCCATGTTCAACTTTTGTTTATTAAATGGATCAATTGGTAATGGTTCTTGGAAAATGTAACCAACTTGTTCCAATGATGGAATATACTCAACATTCAATTCAATCTTCTTAAAATTCTATTTGAAGAAACAATATTTTATATTAATATGTTCTTAACACAAATTTTTTACTATGTTTCATGAAAGGTTGATTTAAATTTGATTATCTCAACACACGAGAAAGGGTAACTTCATATCAACATTTAAATCATCCAACTAATTATTCATCCATGTATGTTAAGTAGTGTAATAAGTGGAATAAAAATACATATCATTAGAATTCCAATGAGTTAATAATTTTTTTATTATATGACAACTAACACAAATTTCTACCAAAAAGGAAAATCTACTAGTTTTATATAGTATGCTATCAACATTTCTTGCCCAATCAGCAATTGAATACCCAAACAAGTCATTAAATTCTGAGCTATCATACCTAATTCCTAAATTTTATGTTCCTTTCTTATATATGAGAATTATTTTTCCAGGAAACAACATTGATTATTTTAGATAAATATGAAGTGTTTCAAATAATGTGATAACATAAAAAATGATGGGTTCTGAGGTAGTCAAATATATAAAACATCATATCAACTTCCAAAATACATTTTGGTAAACATTATTAAATTATTCATCATTTTTAATTTTAGATCCCACTTATATCAGTTTGGAAATAGGTTTTGAATTATCCATGACGATCTTTCAAATGATTTCGTTATCAATATTTTCATGGGAATGAATAATGTGTTTCTTATTTTGTGAGATTTGTAACCGAAAAAGTTATTTCATTTATCCTATCATAGAAAACTCAAACAATTTTTTCAACTCTTCAGACATATTTACACATGTCCTTTAATTATTTCTAGAGAATATATTAACATCAATTGAATTAATTAATATAATGGAATAATTCTGAATTTCTTTAACATATATATTACTATCAACCATACCATTCCTAGTATTCATCTTCCATAACCAAGTATTCTTTTTGGAATACAATTACCTAAGAGATATATTTTCCAATAAAAGACTTTCATCAACATTCACAAATAAAAATCATCGTTACGAACATAAAATATTCATGTTTATTCAATATAAACATCCTCATTAAGATTATCATTCAAAAAAATAATGATTCCACGTCCATCTGTACAATTTTTTAACTTCATTGTGTAGAAATAACATTAAATATTCAACTTATTTATAACCTATCAATGAGAGAAAAAGATACATTAAATTTAATACCTAAACTTTGTGACTATCATTTGCACACTAATATTTCTTTATTCCTAATCACTTTACTATCTTTTTTCACATTTTTCTTAAAAACCCACTTTCTACCCATAACATTTTGGTCATTTATTTTAAGTATGAATTATCACATATCATTATTTTCAATCTCATCAAGATCATCAATCATAGATTGACCCCCTTATGGATGATAAAAAACTCCATTCACATGTATTAACTCAAATTTTGAATATAAAGAAGTATTTTTAATTATTTTCCTTGTTTGAGCCATTTAATGTTGATGACCAATTTTTTTGAGCATCAAATATATTCCTCATCTAGGGTGATATTTTATAGATTATTCATAATTATTTGAAATAGATGTGTTTGATTCTTCTTCTAGAGATTGATTACAGTAATTTTTATCATTATTATAATCCTTATCTGAAATTCTTTCTTCATGTCCATCCTCATTATCTGTATGAGTATGTTTATCTACCATAGCCTTTTAAATAAATTTAAAATAAATAAATCCAAATATTCTTCTTATATAATTTTTAAAACATATATTTTCTCTTCCATATGGAGCATGATGAATAAAAATTCTATCTTCTTCACTCTACTGATGTTTTACAATGTTTCCTCCTTTATTCATTATAATGCGTGGACTCCTAAAAAAATGTTAAATGTTTCTGGCTGGGAGTTTTCCCATAAAAAATTAATATAGTGTCATATCTGAATGTGGATTTTTGAAATATTATATTTGAATATACACAAAAGTGTAAATTTATTGCCTCCAAAAGTAATGATAAAGACCCTGTTTAAGTAACATAGTTCTTATAACTTATAATAGGTTTATATTAATTCTTTTAGAAGAAGAATTTTTTGATTTGTATGGTGTGCTGAATTAATTCCAAAATCCATCCTTCTCAAGATATCGTGGAAATTAATTGTCATATTTATTCACCACCATTTTCTATTATCAACTTTTTCACTAAATACACACATTTATTCTAATATTTCCTCAAGATAATTTTATACATTTTGAGAGAATCTAACTTTTGTTTCAGACATATAACTCAAGTAATGCAAGTAAATTCATAAATGAATGTAAGGATGTACTTATCTCTATGAGTTTATTTTTTGATCGTTATCCCACAGATTTTATAATGAATAAGTTTCAGGGGTCATTTTGAATAAATTTCTACTTTCTTATTCATAATGTTTTCTATCATTCCCATCTTAAATTTTATGAAACACAATATCTACTTCCTAAAATATCAAGGATTCTATTGTCACCATGCCTCTTGGATTAATATATCATGTCTCTATGACACATGTGTCCAATCATTTAAGGCCAAAAATTATTTTCCCTCACCATAATAAAGTATGAATTTATTCGAACCTCAGAAAAAATAAAAGATTTTCCTTTTGAATATTGGCCACATTTTACTATTTTTTTAAATTCATCATATACCACAAATAATTAATCTTTTAAAAAAAATCATTCACTTTATCAAAATATTTTGAAAAACATAGAACATTGTGTTTCATCCCATAAATGGAAATTTCCCATTTGGATTTTAAATTTTCTCCTATAATGATAGATCATCCAACACCATTGATTTTTTGAAATTCATCATTGGGAAATTATTATTTTTCTTATTTGAAGTATTTCACATTCTTTAAAAAAATTATGTCTCCTATCACAGGAAGAAAACACCCACCAATAATCCATGGTCATTATCTTATAATATCTTTGAGAAGATTTTATACAATATGATCCTTTCCTTTTCTATTATCTTTCGTAACATTTAGCTTCTGAGAATTGTTAACAAACTATTAGTGTTCCTATTAAAAAAATAGGGAAACCTTTTTCATGGTTTATAGGATGTTCATATCATTCAATAATAGTATCTATATGTAGGAACATATTTTTAATTTTTATACAAACCATGTGAGGTTTTTTCATAACATCCTTCTCAAACCTCTTAATTTGAGGGGATTGAATCCCCGTAAAAAATTTACCTTCTATATTTTTTGGAATTATTGTAATATTGTTGGTTAAACCTACACGTATTTTCTATATATGTGAATCCAACACAATACCATAAGTATCAACAAATTAAATATTTTCAACATTACTTCTATACTGATAATAGTTGTGAAAATGTTTCTCAGAAACCTTCTTAACATTCTTATAATAAGTTTATTCACCACCAACCTTTTGGTTATCAATTTGGTTATTCTTTTTCAGAATGATTATCTTTTCAACCATATAATATCCATAAGTAGTTGAAGATGTTTTAGATTCAGGATTCTTATAACTTCTGACTTCTCCAAAATATTGGTCTTGGACACATATTTTTTTCCAACCATCATATTCTCATAAAAACTTTCCACTTTTTTCTAAAAAATTTAAGTTAACTATTGATTCATATCAGGTTTTCACTTTAATGATCTTTTAATATCCATAGAGATTGAAATATTGAAATTTTAAACCATCTGTTCTGATTTAAAATGTTTTTGTTATACAATTTACAACTCATATTTCTTTTATTCAATATTAATTAATTATTTTCATTATGATTCTTTTCATTCTCAATATATTTATTCAAATAATTAATCTCATCCTGGAACATAAATTTCTCATCATGAAAAAAATCATGATTTTTTTGAATATTATTCACTTATGATCTTCCTCATTTCATTATCAATACATGAAATCTTTCTCAAAACTCCTTCCAAGTCATCATTCAGATAAATTGTAGTTGTGTTTTTTCTTATCTAGAAATTATTATTCCAAACTCTATAACGTTCACTATTGTAATGAATGTATTTTTTCCAAACATTTCAAATGTTTTTTAGATTTAAGATCATTATCTTCTCAAAAATATTCATATTTATAATAGAAACATTATCTTTCTTATTTGGAGAATTTTTTATCATTACATTTGGAAAAACAATTAGCCTTACCACCCTATTTCTTCAAGGATTTTGTATTCCTTCAATTATTTTTCTCATTATCCTATTCTTAATTTCTTTATGGAAAATTTTCTAAAATGTTCCTTAAGACCCGACATTCGAAAACATCAAGGAAAGTTTCCATTTAAATTCACCTATATCAATTTTCACAGTTTTATAATACAAGTATAAAAATTCATCATGAATTTTAAATAACTCATTTTTTGAATTAGAATCACAAAATTCTTATTTAATAAGAATATTCGTTGACTTTTCATTCTTCAATTCCCTTAAAAACACCTCTGTCAATTTTTTTTTCATTTCATAACCTTTTACCTTGTATCTCATATATAATTAGATTAATATGAAAATAATCCGATGATAAAGTTTCTAGATCAATTTCTTCCAACGAGGATAATATTTCATCAAACCTGTCAAGAAAAATTATCAATGCATTTACAAAAATTGTAAAATATTCAAATTTATCACCAAGACATGTAATAGTGCAGAAAATTACATTCACTGTAGAAAATCAGTCAACAATATATTTATATTCACCAAATATGATATCTCCATACTTCAACCACATGATTTGAAACATTCCCTTACTTAAAATCATAATTCCATTATATGTTTTTTTTCATCTTATCCTACATACATGTGGTAATGGAAAATACTTTCGCTCATAAAAAAACACATTCAGAAGGTGATGATAGTAAGAAAATCATATTTTTTTCATAACTCTAAATATTCTTCTCATAAAAATGTTAGAGGAAATTTTTTATTAATAGGATAAAATCAATCTTTTGTAACTTCATGAACAACATTGAAAATATACATAAGATAAGGACAAATAATATATTTCTAAATATGATTGTTCTTTCCATCGAAGACCAGAACCTCCTTTTTTTCACAAAACTATGAATATAAATCACAACTTATTCTTCAAAACATCATCACATTTTATAAAAAGGGAACCTCCTTTTAATTCCTATTGAGAATGGCCACCAGGATCAATGTATCACTATGAGGTGCAGGGGGGGTGAATCAATGATACCCTTTTTATTTAATATTTATTTTGTTTTTAAAAAATCTACTAATCATATTAAATAGTTTTTACATTTCTAAAAAACTAAACACACATCCAAAGGAACATAATAATTTATAAGGCTCAGTAAACAAAAATAGTTAATTTGTACTTGGTATAGTATGAATATAATTCAATAGAAAACAATTATAGTTGAAAAAAATCCTTTTTGTGGAATGAAATTTTCAGGATATTCCGAATAACTCATATAGAACTCTGATCAATAAATCACTATATTTTGTTCATCTCTAAATTAATGAGTTAATACAATTTTGTGTAACATTTTTAGAAATATGTTACAATTCTTCCTTGTCAATTTTAAAAAATATTTGCTTCAATAGAAGACTGCACATTCTTACCCAATAACTTTAAAGAACATCATGTACTTCATAATGAAACACAGTATTTTTTCCTAGTCAAATCAACATAGTCTGATGAAATAAGACTCTTCCAGAATACACCTAAAAACAATTCTGTACCGATTCTTCCTTAGAACGAAAATCCCAGTCTGATTCTTCAGCCCAATCTAGAAACAATGTTTATACTCTTTCCTCTTATCCATTTTTCTTCTATCTAGAAAAATATCTTTAAGTAGGAGTGATCTAGAATATATTTCTCTCTATAATTCATTAGTGTTACACATTCTCTATTTAATAGAAATTCGATGTCAAAAAGTACAAATTATTCCTCTTTTTAAAAGAGACCCAAAAATTGTTTCGATGAGATTCCTAAAAACATTGTTGTTCAATAAAATTTCCCAAAAAAAATTCTCAAAAAATTTATGGTTTTTCCTCACTTATTCAAAACTTATCAACTCTTATTGAAACTTCTCCAATATTCTCACAACTTAATATCTCTACATAACATATTTTCAATCATCATACTGATATTGATACTTCATTTTGATTTTCTCATAACGATAAAAGAAATTGGTCACATAAATTTTTCTTAACCAATATAAAAAATAATTATAATTGAATAATTTAAATTACTATAATTTATTGAGGATATTTGAAAAATTATACCTATATTTAGTCATTATGTGACAACACATTGAAAAAGAAACACAAACACATTATTCCAGAACTCCCTTGACAAATTTTTTTAACATTCTTAAAACCATTAATCATGACATATTTTTCACATTACATTGATCCTACGTATGATGATGTTTATTAGTGTCAAACTATGTCAGATGGACCAGACTTGACATTACTCTAATTATGAGTTTCATTTCCAATCCTATTACTCTTGAACAACATGTTGAAAACATATCTGAGTTATTCTTTTTTCCTGTACAAATGGAAATGAAAAAAATTACCACATGAAAAACAATCAATAATTAATTATGATTAGAATGGTTTACTATATTGTTGACTGATATCTAATTTTATTATTTGTAATACACATAATTAAATTTTCCTCTTCTATGTATTCATTTGTCCAAAAAACTCCCATTTTCATTTCTTTTTATTGGTCATAATTATCCCCCTTTAGTAAATTATATCTCAGATTTCCATCAGATGATATGTTTTAGTATAACTCTAATTATCATTGGCATACCACATCTGATGGACCGATTACTGAATCTTTGACTTCAAAAACATATTTTTTTTATTACAATACCAATGAAATTCCATCACTTAAATTATTTATTTGATGATTTATATCCTTTTCATTATCGGTCAGAGAGAAAACTATCATCTTTATATATTTACATTTAGATCAGCCTTCGTAGTATTGAAACAGATAACCATATAGAGATATCACATTAATGAACTGAAATTGTAAATCATCAGCTTCAATGAATTTATTCTTCTATAAAAATTCTTATTGTATCATGAATTCCTCATAACATTAGATACATTTGAGATCTAAATTTCATTCCGTGAATTATAATGGCTATTATTATAACTTCTCATTCCTCCGTCAACATCATTCATTCCGAAACAAATCACAATATGACTGGAATGATTAGCACTCCATCATTCCTTAATAAGGCCTTCATCACCATTCACCATACAAATTTTGAATTTTTTTAGTTAGAAAACTATAAAGATTAGTTTGATTTAAATCAGATCGATGAAAAATGTGATTCCCTTCCTCCTTACGATCAACACGTCATTCTAAAACCATTGTGAGTTAGATGAGTGTTTTATTTTAGAAAATTTATTCAACCCAAGATCTAATTTATTAATAATCATGAGTCTAAATTCAATAATACATTAGTCATTATGATCATTTACCTATACTGTGATTATGCAATCTCTTTATGTTCACATCGAATGAAAATTCTCTTTAAGACATCTTCATTAAGCATTCGAAAACCACATGTAATCCAACATTGCCCTAACACTATGAACCCCATAATGAAATACAATATGAATAAAATATCCAAAAACATGACGATATACTTAGAGAATCGTTGATAGACAATAAGGGAGGTTGGGACCTACATCTTCAATTCATCGAGTTCCCATAAAAAATTGCTTCCACTATTGAATTAAAATGGAACAATATATATCCATCCATCAGAATAGATATATAATAGATATGGGTTTGGTTTATGTTGGTTAATAAAATATTATTAGATATAATTTTGTTAAAGAAATTGTTTAAATGGTCAAGGCTATTTAGCAACAAAAATAAATAGATCATAGTTAAAAGAATATTTATGCTGAAAACTGCTATTGAGACCAAGAATTTAAGGATGGTGAAATTATTTTAACATGTATATCTCTATAGAATAGAGTAATGTGGTTTGGGATGGACGAGAAGCTATGTCATTGATACATTATCTAGTATTTTAGTTATAACCCATACTTTTTTAATGATATTTGTTTTCTAGAAATGTTTGTTGTGCAATATAATACATAACAGAACCATATATATTTTATAATTACATAAATATAAAGGGAAATGTGACCACTTGGATTCAACCATTATATATCTATTAGTAAATTATAACCAATTTTCAACATGACCATTGGAAAATGTACTATTAGTAACATATTTTTCTTTATTATTAGTGTTTATAAGTAAAAATGTGAAAGGATAATTAATAAAGATATTTGATTTTATGGACCCAACCAGTAGATTCATTCCTTTTAAATCCCATTTTTTTAGAACATGCAAGGGAGTTATCATCATTGGAGTTCACCCTAGCCATATTCCAAGATGATATTCAACATGTGAATCATTAATAAAATCATCAATGGGAGAAGTTCGTGTTATTGAAAATTACCACTTAGGCAATGTTAGTTGAGCCATTCAAGGAATCTATCACTATCTCGTACCTTACCCTTCGGTCGTACATGGTTGTTTTAAGATGTTTTGTTTCTAATACATAGTTATTTAAATTGTAAATAAATTTTATAAATAAAATACTCATTTCATTCATTTTTTATTGTGAATTCTTTTTTTAAAATTTGATGAATCTGATAAATTATCTTTTTAGACACGAATTGTAATTTTTAGAAAAGATATAAATTTTTATAATAAACTAAGGTATTATAAATGTTTTTTATTTTTATTAAATATTATTATTAATTTTTTATTTTAATTTTAATTTTAAAATTAACTTTATTAGGTCCTTAAATATTTTCCAGTGTTCGGAATTTAACATTGAATATTCAATATGTATTTATTTTAATAAATTAAAATTTTTATAGTTAAAAGATAGATTTCTCATCCTTTGATTAATATTATGATTAAATAAATGTCATATTTGAAATCAGAACATTGAATATTTCTTATGGTGATTTTATGATAATGTTTTAAAATATAATATTTTTCCATTAATAGTGAAAATACAGTTTCAGTTTTTCGTTATGTTTAAAAAAATCATAATTATATAATAATGACGTAATAATAACTTAAACATAATCCAAGACTGAATATATATTTTTTTCATTTCTATAAATTATTTCAATATATTTTATTCATGTTCCTAACGTAAATGTGACTTTCTAATTATTAAAATGGAAACTTTCCCATTAAAACAATATTTTCTAAACAATTTCCATTTCCATTCAAAAAAAGATAAAATAATATTATGTTTTTTGTGTGTTTAAATTATATAATATATGTTCCAAATGTCCAAAAAAATTTCAAAAACCTACTGTATATCCCATGGATTTAAATTTTCCACAACCTAGATATCTATGGCCTATATTTGGAAATTATTAAACAAACCCTCCATTTTTCTATAAATTCCCACCCATTTGGACATTTTATTTCACTAAAAATCCATCCTCAATGAATATATGTTATTCTAACATTATAATTATTCCCCATATAGTTTCCTAAATCCCATAAGCTACCACTCCTCTTGATATAGGAGAAACTCTTCTAGGTAAGGGAATTATCCTTATTTTTTCTTTTATTTGAGAAACACTTTTTGTATATGTCTTAGAGATGTTATGGTTACTATCTTTGATTACAAATTTGTTCATGATGTTACATTAAAATTATGTTTTTTCAAGGGTATAAAATTTTCCGCTCTAATTATACCCTTTTTCAAAACCACTTCTTAATCTCGTTATGTTGCAGAATTTATATCTCAAAATTTCTCTATTCACCAGAAAAATTCTCAATAATGATGTTTTGTGAATACACATCCATAATTATTTTCCATGTGTATTAAAATTTATCTAAAAAATATTTATTTTAATCTTTTATTAATATATATGAAATGTAATTTCCTATTTGTAGGCTCAAAATGATATACTGATAACGTTTTTATGTTCTTTTGAAACCCCATGAATTGGATATGAAACCAGTTTTTTATTATCCACTGGTTATTTATGAAATTTATAATTATGATATATGAGGATGAAATTAAGTTATACATATTATGTTTTTCCTTTTATATCACTCATATGAATTAGGTAAATAATTTTATCTCTAGAGATGACATCTTTATAATACCATGTTAAATAACCTTGTTAACCTTTCACTTACTACACCATAGTGATTAACCATGATGACATTCTTATGATTGTATAAAATAAACATTTTATCCAAATTAATATGTTAGTAATCATGTTCATTTATTATTACTTTCCAATTTTTCAATTTCAAATTCCATAATGATAATACTCTTGATCTTATTGATATTCCTAATGAATAAATTTAAAAAATTTCTATTACTAGGCCTTATGATCAACCCATTGCTTGAATTTATGTTCCCAGGTTATTAAAGGCATTAAATATACATCATATGAACATATTAATAAACCTTGAATGTTTTCCAAAGAAACGTTTTATATTTCCATGTATTATGTTCCTATTTTTTAGGGAATTAATCATGAAAATATTCTCTGTATTGTACAATGTAATGGAATGTTTATGTAATAAAATGGTTGGATTCCATAATTAGTGTGAAATATTTTTTAGTTATTTATGGAAATTAGTATTTTAAAACATTAAGAAGAACCCAAGGAACATGCTCCCATATAAGAAACTGTCCTAGTATTTTGGTGAAGTATTATATAAGTGGATTATGATAAAGGAAATCACTATATAGATATTAAAATGTAGATGTTTGTTTGGAATATATATATATATATCTATATCTATATAGGGGAAACAACCAAAAAAAACAAATTGTTATAGACTCAAACATAAACTGGTGAACCAAAATGGTCATTTCTTCACCCATGTATTGAAACTCCCATATTATATATTTGGTTAATTAAAATATTTTTATGAACCATTATACATTATTTATTGAAAATAAATTTGTTTTTAAGAATTAAATATTTTACTTAGATGTTTTAAGAAATAAAATTTCTATAGAATTATAATATTAATAAAATAACATGTTTCTCACTATGGTTTTCTTCTTTTTGAAAATGGTTTAAAGTAGTATGAGTATAGTAATGGATGGGAGTAATGGACCATGCACTGATGGACCTCTGATGGAATATGGAATAGAAAACATCCGATGAATGATGAATCAACTAACTCTAGTTATGATCAATAACATCAATCAAGATGAATGATCAGATTCACCTTGAAGGAAACAACTTTCTATTGATTCCATTATGAATCAACAAACTCATTGTCTTAGTGTAACTATACACCAAATTATTTCTAAATAATTGATATGATATATAGAAAATATCATTTATATACTCCACTATTCAGACAAAAAGAAATTAACCTTGGATATTTATCACATAGAGGGATAAGATGATCAGTGGTCAACCTTGATTAAAAACACGAATCCAAGAATGGAGATTTATGTTCTAGAGTTGGAAATTATAATAGGATCTTTATTCACTAAATAATTTCCCCTTTCAATGAGATTGGATATAGAGAAGTATTTTATAGTGATTAATTAGAAATAAAATTAATCCATGGAATGATATGATATAAACATTAGAATATTTTCTGATTTAACCACTATATTTGTTATATATAATAATAAAAAGGGTGGTAGATTTTTTAGTGGGGGAATACACCATCTACATAATATTATATCCAATCATTACTATGGAAACTATGAGGATATAATAAAGAATTCTATGAAGGTTGAATTTGATTTCAGAGCTATGTAGTTGTCACATAAATTTTTGAAAATAAGAGATATTTAGAGCCAAATTTAAGGAGGAACATTGTTCACTAAAGAGTATTAATGAATTTTATACATACAAATTGGATAAAATATTAGGAGTAACATTCAGGGAACTGTATTCATGGGATTTGAAAATGAAAAAATCATGGAAGATATTTCAATATAGCTCAGAATTTTCATAATGAGGCGTAGCCTAAACATCTCAATAGTACCAAAAAGGAAGATGGTGAATGAAATATATAAATAATAATGCTATATGTGTGGATATCATGGGATGTTTTCAAATAACTATTCAAATTAATAGATAATGGAGGGTAATAACAATAAAACTTAGTATAAGAAAAAGGGAGAAAGGTTGGGATATTTATACCATAACGACTGAAGTAGATTCTTCAAATGATTTTCTGGTAGAAACACTCATTGTTCATTCAATGCTATAATGTACATTGTTCTATTATGTTTCTATGAATACCATTATTTCATAAATTATTTTAATTAATATATAATCAATCCCTAAATATATAGAAGTATATTTATCATTCAAGTCATTGGGATGTATTATCCAAGAATCAACTGTGTATAGAAAATCATCTATTGACTTTCAAAAGCACAATATCATACAAAATCTTGAAGACAATTCCATGGTGGAATTTAACATTATTATATGGATAGATTAGATCTCAATGTATAATTCTATGATCATATATAGATGAAAGGAAGTATCATTAGTCTTGAATGGAAAACCTACATTTGTTTTCAATATAGAGATATTGTGGACAAATATTTGTCTAGAAGAACCTCCCATAGCCTGCATTCTGAAGATGTTCAGTGACAAGGAAGAAAGAAATTATTGAATTGAAATACAAAATGTTCCCATAATTTAATAATAAAACCATGTATTTAATAAAAATTTACCCATACCTCTCCATGAATTATAGGTAGATTTCTCCATCAAACTCTTAGATATATCCAAGATAATATCAAATAATCCATATAGAAAACAAATGTTGATCTTGAAGAATTAATGAAAAAACATCCTGAAATTTTGGATATGGTGTTTATCTAACCAAGTGTGTTTCCTTATGTAGAATATATTAATTTTTTTGAGTACAACGGATCAATATGGATATGCATTGATTACAGTGAACTTAATGGGATAATAGTGAATAAAAAGTACCATATCCCAAGGATTGATGATTTATTTGACTCGCATTAAGGGGCTCAATTATTCTACAAGAATGATCTTCAATTTGGTTATCTTCAATTAATGGTGAAGAAAAAAGATATAACAAAAATCACTTTATGATCAATATATGATCATTCTGTCTGTTGTAATTCCCTTTGGATTGACTAATTATTTGGCTATATATATGGATTTGATGTATAGAGTATTTAAGGAATACCATTATATATATATGGTATGATTATTGATGATATTATGATGTTTTCTAAACGTATCATGGATAACAGAGATCATATTAGGGTTATATAGAAAACTATATTATAGGAGAGGCTATTTCGAATGTTAAGAAAATGAGAATTTTTGTTACAAAATTGTGTTTCTTGGGGAACATTGTAACAAATGAACAAATATATGTTTAACCTATAAGATAATGTATGTGGAGGAATTTTCTCATCAATAAATAGTATCTATGGTTCATAGTTTCCCTGGTTTAGTGGGATATTATAGGAGTTTGGTGAGAAATGATTCAGGAATTTGTAATCCCCTAACCAGGATATCATTAAATGGTTATGTGTTCCTATAAAAAATAAGTATGTAGAATATTTACAAGAGATGATGAAGATATTTATTACTGCACTTGTGTTAACTATACCCTCCATCGGAGAATGATTCATACTTTTTTATGACTAATAACTGAAAGCGATTGGGTACATCCTCATGAAAAATGACAAGGTGATTTCTTATGAATATTGACAGTTAAAGCCTATTGAGAAGAATTATCCAATGTATTACCTGGATGTAGATACTATTTTTTCTATAAATATGTGGAGGGACTATCTTAATTGTGAGTAATATGATATATATATAGAACACCAAAATTTTATGTATTTATTCACACAAAATGGATTGAACATGATATAAGAAGTTGTTTGAAAATCATAATGAATATTAATGTTCAATTGATTATCACCCCAAAATAGAAAACAATGTTTTAGGAATCATTAACTATGAAATACAATATTTATTGGGAAATAATGTTTGTTAAACGAGTTGATTTGATCAAAGACCTAGTAAAACTCTACATGGTAATCTTGAGGTAAGGGACATCATCAATCCAATACAAAATGATTTCTTACATATCATTACAAGATAATATCATGATATCTCAAAGAGAAGATCCCTTGTTACAAAAATAATATAGAGTCCATGAAGTATGTGACGTTTCTTGAGTTCAATATTGATAATCAAGGTTTACAGAATTTTAATAAATGAATATGAATACCATCTATTCCGTAAATAAATAAGGAGACGATGGATGAAGGGAATATCTCTTTATTCTATATACATCGTAGAGGAACAAAAATGTATTGAGACCTTCATGATCATTATTGGTAGCATAACATGGATATGGAGATTGAGGACTATTCTATAAGGTTCTTGTTATGTCTACAAGTGAAGGCAGCATAACAACATCATAAATGGGTATTGAAACCACTACCCATACCAACATATAGTTGTAACAATATCACATTTAATTTGACACTTGTCTCTAGATAACATCCTAATGAAACAATAAGATATAGGTTATAGTGGACCAACTCACCAAGGCTTATCATTACATTTCTATTCGAGATGATTTATTTCATAACCAATATTAAATGATTTATGAAAAGGAAGTGTTGAGGATGAAAGGAGAACAACTTTATTAAATTTATGGTAATGATCCCAATTTCACTTCCAGGAAATAGAGATGTATATTGAATTCCATGAAAATCAAATTTAATTTCAGTACGACCTATCTCCACAAACGAATTTCTAATACAAATTTACTATTAAAAAACGTGAGGACACATGTAGAATTTACTCAATGAATTTTAAATGGTAATGAGATCAAAAACTCCATTAATTTGTGTTCACATATAACAATATTTTCCATTTTAGAATTCTAATTGCACCCTATGAGTCTCTATATAGGAAGAAATGTAATAATCATACTTGTAGAGATATTGTTAGCGGGGGAAAGCTTATTTTCTATGATATTGTGAAAGAGAAGATAGAAAAAGTTCATGACATCAAACAACAAATAAAGGCTTCTAAGAGTTGGAATAAGTTCTATGTTGAATACAATCAAATTGAAAATTTTTTTGATGTTGGTGACAAATTGATCATTTGAATTTCACCATTAAAGAGGGTCATGTGATTTTGGATGAAAGGGAATCTTAGCTAATGGTGCATTGGGATCTTTGAAATACATGATCAAATAGGATAAGTAAACTATCAGCGTGAACATACACCAAATATTGCTCATGTTCATTATTTATTCCACATATCACTATTGAGAAAGTACGTAACATTCCCTTCACATGTACTAAACATTGTGGTGGTATAACATTAACATGATCTCTCTTTTGAGGAGTAGATAATTGAGATCTTAGAACATATGGAGAAGTATATACAACACAAGATAACCCAACTCATAAAATTGTTTTGGAGGAACCATAAATATGAAGATGTGATGATGGAAATAATGGAGAAAACTAGAGAAAAAACTATTCTAAATATAAAGAACGAGTTGAAAATATCAAAGGGAAAATTTATTAAGGGTTGAAATTGTAACAACCCAAACATTTTTAATGAAATTTGTTTCTAAAAAATTTGTGATATATTATTTTATACAAAAAATATATTATCTATTTAATAGTGAAATGTATATAAATATAAATGTGACCACATAAATTCGACTGTTATGTGGACATTGGTCAATTATGATCATTGGTCAATATTACCATTGGATATTATAACCTTGATAAAAATTTCAATGTTATAATTATTATTTATTAGTAAAAATGATAAAAATATAATTAATTAAGAAATGTAATTCAATTGTAAGGTGTCAGTTTTGGGAGCCACCTAAATGTACATAAACCTATTTGGTCACATTAATTCAAGTTAATTTACCCAAATTCAAGAGTTTGTGTCTTTTACTGAGGGACAAGGTGTGATAAAAAGGAATCTATTACATCATTGTAAGAGTATACATACCAGGAACTAATTAGTAAACAATAGAGCAATATGTAATACCAAATAAGAATAACAGTTGATGATTGAAATTAAATCCAACAAGATCTATAATATATATATATATGATGCAAGGAATATTTATCTAGAAAAATAACCAAAAATGTCACAATTCTAGAAAGACATATAGAAACCATTTTACAAATGAAAAAAGTAAATTTTAGTAGCATCAAAATCATCAGATTGGTCCCATGCCCTCCAACTCCAATAGCCGCAAGATACTTGATGAAGAAGTGTGTTTTCTTTATCTATACATGTATTCATATAATCATTTTAGATCCAAAGGATTGAACGATATATGGTGTGAGATGACTCCCTCTAGGAGACCACCAAAAGACCTATTCCTAACTATCAGAGAATATATATAGAAATTAATATGTATGAATGATGTAATAAACATGGAAGTTCTCAAAACTAAACAATCCTAGAGTTTACAATTACATTTATTTAACATTTGTTATTAATCCCTTGAATCCGGTATCCTTGGGATCTATCCTAAGCTCAGTATCCCCTCTGTAATGTAACCAGAACAGACGTCTAATAAGACCATCTTGTCAATTATGTATGACAGAGTCCAAGCTTGTGCTTTGTCTTGGTAGACTTGACACAGTCATTCAATTATTCATAAATGACCCATTGGTAATGTTCTCATAGTCTAAACCCTCTGTTATAGCATAACATTAATTCATTTTATAACAATACTCTTGGAAGAACTCACAGTCAATAGGCTTTGGTCTAAAACAACATCAATACATTAAATAAAAACCCAATGGGAACGGTCTCATCGTCTAACCCCTTTTATCTAACATAGCTTCAACAATTTCAATTGACCAACACAGAAAACTCTCTTGATCTATAACCATGGGTGAAAGAGTCATTTAAACAAATATATATGCCACAGGAGTAGATATTATGGTCTAACCCATTTGGGATGCCCTAATAGTCCAATCCCCTTGGTCAACATTCACAATGCATATAATAGGAATTTCAAATTATTAGTAACTCTATCCTAACAAAACATCGCATAGAAAATCATGCATGCCTAATAGGATTTCTGGACCTAATGGCTGTAAAAAATCAATCAAGGGTAAATTCACCAATGGGGTGTCCCAATAACAAGGTATCTAATCATACAAATAAGCAATAACCCATTATCAATTAATTACAACATAGCTAGTAATAAATAGGGTCGAATTCCAAATCAACAAATGCCCCAAACATGGGTATGCAACACTTTTAACGTATATTATCCAAGACAAACAATGTATGTCAGAAACCAACTACCTCAATATTATATGATCAATATAATTGAATGGAGGCCCTTGAATTTCCCTAGGTTGGAGTAAATCAACAAAAAGATGAAAAGATCACAACCTTGAAAAAATCATGAGAGTGATGGAATTAGGATGAAATGCTCTAAGGGTTTTGAGAGCTCACCCATGGGTTTCCAATGCACCTGAAGATGTATCAATAAGAGTAAAGACAAAGAATTAGGAGGGGTTCCGAATTCTTCATTCATTATAAAGAGCTCATATATGAGTCCTTTCCAAAAGAATATGGTTATGGGTATGAGACACATCACTTCACTTATTTATCAAATAAAAAAGAGTAGAACACAACTTGTTCATTAAAAAAACATGACATGTATTAGCCTTAACCACCCCCTACTTAAGTAGTCTTCTAGGCCACCACACAGCCATTTTAAAGGAAGTACACAGTGTGTACTCAGACAATCCCCATTTTTTCATTTTTCTTAAAATAACCTGAAAATAGATCCATACCTAAAAATAAGATCCAGGATTTTACAAACATTACCCCTTAAAGAAATTGATCATCTAATTTTTCTTCTAATAGTGGAGAAATAGAATCTATGAAAAAACTATGGCCACTACGATCACACATCATCCCCCCTATCCCATGTATCATATTGTAGTCACTCGTGCTACCATAGAACCCATATCAGAGGAACATAGCATCCACAAAAAACCTTCTTGTTTTGATCCAAAATCAGAATAGGGTTCTCCTCAACGGATGCATCCACCACCAACTCCATCTCTTCAAGATGGAAAACATGAGATGATTCTTAAATGATAATTTGTAGACGAGAAAAGTGGAAGACATCCTGTATAGCTTGGTACCTCTGTGGTAATTGCAACTAATAGGCAACTGGACCAACTCTCTCCAAATACTCAAATGGCATAATGTATCTCTTTGAAATCTCCACCTCTCTCATAATCCTTTTATGTCCTGACCAATGGGAGGCACACATGAAGACATTATCCCCAACTGGGAACTCCATAAGTCATCTCCATCGATAGGCATATGATTTTTGGTGGCACTATCCAGTATCCATCCACTTCCAAATAAACTACACTTGCTCAGTGGTCTCTTGGACATGTTGAGGTCCCAACACAGTTTCCACTCCTACCTCCATCCAACATAGGGGTGATCAGTATAAACTAACTCACAATTCCTCATAAGGTTCCATCTGAATCATTTTTTGGGAAACATTGTTGTAGGATTACTCCACTATGGTTATTTGTATCTCCCATGAGCCACCAAAATCCAAGATGCATTCTTGAAGCATGTCCTTCGAAACCTGAATCGTGTGCTCGGACTGGCCATCAATCTAGTGATGGTAAGCTGTAATCAGATGTACATGTGTAACCAAATCCCTATATAGTCCCTCCTAGACACGATATGTAAACAAGGAATCCCTGTCTAAAACGATGGAGTGAGGAACCCCATGTAAACATACAATATATCCGATGTTAAAAATTCCATAATCATCAACACTAAAGTTTTACTTTATTGTAAGGGAATTTGAATCCATTGTGAGTCCATAAACAACAGCATATAAAACATCATTTCCTAAAGGATACGTTGGTAAACGCATCAAAAAATCCATTGCAACATCATTCCTCTTCCACTTGGTAATGGGAAACTATTTTAATAGCCTTCAAAGTTGTTGATGACCCACCTTCAGCTACTGATAGGTGGAACGTCTAATAAAAAAATCTGCATCCCGCTTCATTCCTAGACACCAATACTAACGATGTAGATTTCAATACATCTTGGTGACACCAATATGAACTGCCCATATAGAGGCATGAAAATCTCACAAAAGAGATTTTAATATGTTTGTAGAAACTCATACACAACCATGAAAATTAAAAACCTCATCCTTGCCTATAGTTCACCCCGAAGTAGGGTCCTCGCCTAACACACTCACCCATAGGACTAGGCCGTTGGAATCCTAAAGCTACCTCATTCACCCTCAGTCTAGTAGAGTTGAGATAATAGCTATGAAATAAAGAAATTTCCCCCCTATCTGTCATGAACCTCCAAATTCATCTTAGAGAATACATCCATTAGCTAACACTCATCATCGGACTTTATAACTACATGTATCTGAGTCCTCCAACACACCGCATTAGCCACTGCATTAAAATTTTGTGGTGTTTAGTAAAAGTCAAAGGCTACAAACTAAAGGTAATCCAAAAACCTTTACTATCAAAAATTCTAATATAGTTGATTAAATATATAGATGAGGATTTAGTGGTTAGTGTACACCACAAAATGTTCTCCTAAAAGATAATGTCTCCAATAGTGCATATCATGCATGATTATAGAAAAATTAAGTTCTTGCATCAGGTAATTCCTCTCATGTTGTCTCTATTACCAAGACCCATATGAAATCACTCCTCCCCCCTATATAAGCACTGCTCCCAGACCAATATATAATGTGTCACAATAGACAATGTATCTATTACCTCATTCCAAAAAAATACAATATCAGTGATAAAGTGAATCACCTATTCTACTCCTCAAGGGCTGAATCAAAAGAATCTCTCAATATGTACATTGTGTGCCTCATATTCAGGACCTTCAATTGATCTTTTAAACTTGAAAAGTGATGAATAAACTACCATTATTAACAATTCTTCCCTAGAATACTCTATACCTCAAATAAGTTCTTTGGATTCTCCAATGAAACAACAGCTATCACCTTTTCTGGGTCTACTGATACTTCTGTCTCTGAGATGACATGATCCAGGAAATGAATCTGGTCAATAAAAAAGTGGAACTTTGAGAGAATAATATATAACAGATGCACTGTCAGTGTACTCAATATGATCTCATAATGGTTTTCATGGTCATGTCGAGTTTGAGAGTACACCAAGATATCCTCTATGATGACTACCACAAAAGAATCCAGGTAAGGATGGAACACTCAGTTAGTCAGTTCCATGAAAATTTCCAATGAATTCGTGAGACTGAACGACATAACTATATACTCATATAGTCTATATCTACTCCAAACGGTTGTAAAAGATATATCTGATGGTCTAACATGCAACTTATGATATCTGGATCACTACTAGATCCTTGAGAAAACACAAGCTCCTAGATGTTGATCAATGAGATAATAAATCCTTGAAAAGGGATATCAGTTCATGACATTAAACTGGTTTAGCTTTTATAATCTACACAATGTATGAGGGTACCATTCACCTTTATCATAAAAAGTACAGGTGATCCCAAATGAGATGTACTCGGTCCGATGAAACCCTTTTCTGGAAACACACCTAACTACTTCTTCAGCTCCAGTAATTCTGGTGTACCCATCCTATAAAGAGTAATGGACACCAGTGCCACTACTGGCACAATATCAATAGAGAAATCCACCTCTTTCTCCATAGGTGAACCTAAAATGTCATTTGGAAAGACATATATAAAATGATCCACCACTAGAGTAAATTCAATATGTGAAGTCCCCTGGTCATATTTATATATTCTAGAAATCAGGGCTATAATATTTAGCAACCCATGATGCTCGGGTCGAGCTCTTCTCCCTTAGAAATCCCATTCGACCTTGTCTAGAAAATATCCCCCCCCCCCGGTGATGTAAAACTCATCCTATGGTGATAGCAGTCAACATAGGCCTGAAAAGAGGCTAAACTGTCTATTATGAGAATGACATCAAATCCTGTCATCTCTAAGTCATAGAGGTCCTAAAAGAAGTGACTCCCACCAACCTCTAGAGGGAACTCCTTTCATAGATGTAGACTAGACATCTTAATCCCCAATAATGTGTCTAGAATCATAATATCATCCAGCGTAAAGATACCGTGTCCAAGTCTCTCCACAATGGTGACCAACATAAAACTAAGGGAATCCACTATATCAAAAACAGTAGAAGATAAAACTGATGCAACTATAATCACACCTCATACCGTAGAGGGTCTGGGATCATCCTCCTCCTAGGGTTGTTCCATTGCAAACATTTGACTGGTACTGGAGCCATGGGAACCTGCCTGGCTACCCTGAGCTGATCCACCCTCCAGTCACTGGAAAATAGTCATCTGGGTACCATGGACATGACTAAATCCTTGTCATGAACAACTTGATGAACATCAATTCCTTGACTGATGAGGAACTGGTGGACCCACTCTTTTATGTGGAGTCCTGATAGATCCCCTCTTACTAGCTGCTGGTGAGAACATCCTGCAAAATTGAGGAATATGATCCATCTTTCCACAAGATCATCACTCGACTATGTCCTTTGAGAAATGAAGTCTCATATGACCATGTTATCTACACTTGTAACACACCACTCGTGTACCTGAAACAAACATCATGTGAATGCTCCCAGTGGTGCTTACTGCTATCGGTCAGAGTAATAGCCCAGGAATCTAAACCCCTAACTCATAGCTCTAAGATCTGTCATATTGCACCGAATAGTCAAATATTTGTTAAAAATTTCATTAACAGAAGTCAACCTAAAAAAATTCACTTGTGATCAGATGTCATATAGGTTACCTACTTTAAATCACCTAAATAAAGAAAACATGCCACCCCTCAGAACAGGTGTGATGCGCTGAAGCTCTGTAATATGATAATAGTAATCCATCACTAAAAGAGTTCCATATTCAAAATGCATAAAATCCTAGGTTGGATAGGCCCTGAATGAATTGGGGTAGAAGTAATAATAGATGTTCCTCTAAAACTCTACCCATGATGTATCCTGATGACTTCCTGCCTTTGAGATAACATCCCACAATCTCTTGGAAGAATCATGTGGCATGTATTTTGTAAGCTTCACCCCCCTATCTGGAGGTGTATCCAGATGCTCAATGGAATAATGAATGGCCTCTAACCGTTACTATATAGCCGGTGATCATCCATACCCAGAAAAAGTGGGTGGATGCTGCTGCTGGAACACCCACTTCAACTCTTCCATATTTGAGGTAGGATGTAGTGCCCCATGAAAAGTCTGTATCATACTCTAAAATCCTTCACAGAACAGTGCATGAACACCTATTTCTAGTATACATATCATGCTAAGATGTGCATGAGGGATGAATCTGCTAGTAGTTCTTGATATACCATTTGTAGTGTCTGATCATCACACTATACTAGGCGTACAACCAGAGGAAGTCTTGGTGGCATGAATATGCATGGTCAAGAAAGCACCGCAATATACGATTAATGGAACAAAAATTAAGAAGTGCAAGAAAAAAAGAGGAGAAGGAAAAAATTCATGTTTTACAAAAGAGGATTACACGGTGTGTTGTACCACTACACGAAATGTTCCGTTATGCCTTATCAGGGGCATTTACCTCTTCCAACATGGACATATAACACCCCAAACACACAGTGTGTTCCTCAGGAGACTCGGAATGTACATGACTATCCCCTTCTTCCTAGGTCTTTCTACATGGCTATAACTACAAAATTGTACTGGTGTAATATTTTATGATTTGTTTACCCTAGAAATGGCATGTACTCAAATGTTCTATCCATTCATGTCATTAGTCACACAACTAGATACATAGTACACTATAGCACAGAGTGTACTCCTAGTACACAGAGTATTCTACCAAGAGTTTACCAACCTCATTTCACTTCTCATACATTCAGTCACACAGTCCACAAATAAAAAATGTGTATATATAGTACATGGTGTGTACATAATTAAATTCATTTCTTCTATAACAAGAGAATACATGGCATTTTTTCATAACGCCATAAATCATGTTTTCTAGGTTTTCTACATAGTAATCCTCTGAAACATCTTCAAGAATCCCAAAAACATAAATTTTGTGAAGGAATGCAATTTTTTGATCTGTGGGACCCTAAATACCCTGGGAATAAAATTTTTGGAATGCTTATTCATGTCATATCTTAATAGAATTAAATTAATGTTCAAACATGATCTCTGAAATTCTAATCCAAGAGGGCTCATAAAACCTCATGGACCAAATCTTGTGATATATCTAAATGAAAATTTATATATACCAATACCCAATCAAAATAGAACATATTTATATTGAAACAACTATCACAACATCATGCATTTCAAATGCATCATCTATCACAACATCATGCAATCAGTAATGCACCATAAATGGCATGGAAAAAATTCATGACATGTGATCTCTAGCATATTCCTGTATTTTTCATGAGATGAAATACACTCTATTAATCATGTTGAAACACAAATATAACCCCAATGGTATCAATCATAACTAAACAAATCAAGGGAATCACTCAACAGTGAATCAAAATAAACACTAACAATTGAAAAACCCAAAAAATTGAAATATTCATGGTAACATGGGTTTTACTAGTACATGTGTCGGCTACTCCCAAGAACATATTATTACCAACTACATATTAAAAAATTTTCAATGGTAGGTGTTGATCCCAACAACATTTTAAATCCATATAGAATTCTCTCAACAAGTCTTCCAAAGTTTTATTTATCCTCTCAGACTGACTGTCTGTCTGAGGATAAAAACCACTACTGAAACATTGCCCTATATCTACAGTATGCAGAAGAATTTTCTAGAACATAAAGGTAAACCTCAGATCCCAAACAGATATAATGGAAATTGGTAATCCATGAAATCTTACCACTCCCATTACATATATATGGGAAATCTGATCAAGAGATAAGTCTTCTATAATATAAATAATGTGTGCTGACTTCGGAAGGAGATCAAATTTTTCTTAGATAACATTATTTCCTTATGATGTTATGGGATGTCCGATGACCGAGTCCATAGTAATAATTTCCCATAGGCATTATGTTATGGTTAATGGTTATAACATTCCTTTAGTTAACTATATCTTAGCCTTATCTTGCTGACAAATAAAGCATTGAGAGACATATTCATTGACATATCATTTCTTTCCATCCCACCAGAATTACTCTTTCATGTCCTCGTACATATTTGAGATTCCAGGGTGAATAGAGAATGAATAACTATGAGCCTCATACAGAAGTTTTGAATATTATTATTTCATTTCAATCAAGATTGAATTAAGGAACATTTCTCACATTCTTTAATAACTTTACATCTTCCTTATGTGCCTCTTTAATTATCACTTGTATTGATGGTTGAACATTCATTTGAGAAATATAAGATTTATTCCCTTCCATTGTTATTTCATGATCCATCATTTTTCAACCCATAAATATTGGATCATTCGTGACACTCATCATGGATAAGTTAGCATGGTCTTGTCGACATCATCCAACTGCCACCTTATTTTTTCCCATGTTGGTAATGTATTGAGCATTCATAATAATTAATCAACTCCAACCATATTCATTGGCGCATATTCAGCTAATTTTGTGTGAAATTATACTTTAATCATTTAAGATCAATAAAAATATTACACTTTTCACCATAAAGATAAATCCTTCATATCTATAATGAAAATATTACCACATCCAATTCCAAATCAGGAGTTGGGTAAATTTTCTCATCGATTTTCAACTCTGTTCAGGCATAAGATATCACCATATAATATTTCATGAGAACACACCCCATCCCCCTTTGGTATGAATCACTGTAGATCATAAACCTTATATATTACTAGGAAATGTGAGCACAAGGGAACTAGGTAAAATTTTTTTAGCTCTTTGAAATTCACTTCACATTCATCCACCCAAAAAAACATAACTCTATTCTGATTCAACATGATGAGTGGATTAGATAATCTGGAAAAATATTTCCCAAAATTTCAATAACATCCATCCAAACCATGAAAACATTGTATCTGAGTTACTATTGATGGTCTGGACCATCTTTCAATAACCAATGTTTTTCTAGATCCACATATATCCCCTCTCTTGTGATTATGTGACCAGAAAATGAAATTTTTTGAAACCAAAATTCACACATTGTATATGTTGAATAATGAATCTCTTTTTTAAGGGTCTTTAGTATAATTCTCATGTGATCATCATGTTCTTACTTACTCATTGAATATACTATAATATCGTCTATAAAGACTACCACGAACTGCTCATGATAGTATCTAAAGACTCAATTAATTTGATCTATGAAGATAGGTGGGGAATTAGTAAGTCCAAAAGGAAACACTATAAATTCATAGTGTCCATACCTTTTAGGGAATGTATTACTTGTTATATAATCCTTTTTGACACTTAATTGATGATACCCTAAACGAATATCAGTATTAGAAAAGTATTGGGCTTCGTGCAGTTGGTCAAATATGTCATCAATGAAGGGAATAAGATATTTTTTCTTGATCGTGATCTTGGAAAGTTATCGATAATCAATGTAAAGTCTCATTGATCCATCATTATTCGTAACGAATATAGCAGGAGATTCCCAAGGTGACACACTAGGGAATTGGAATCCCTTATCAAGATTGTCTTGGATTATCTTTTTCAATTACTGCAACTAAATTGGGTCCATTATATATGGTGTCTTTGAAATGTGCATAGTACCTGGTATGAGTGCTATTGAAAAATCAACTTCACGATTTGGTGGAAGACCTCCCAATTCCTCTGGAAAGGCATCATCTAACTCCCGTACAATGGGAATATTATTAATCATGAGGTTCTCCCTGAACATTAGATATAAATTAACTTCATTTATTTGAATGAAGACTAATAAGATGAATGAAATTTCCACTAGAATGTTATATTTATCCTTGCATCGATTGATACGAATAGATTGATCTGGAATATGAAATGTGACTTACCTTATTTGGAAATTGATATGATCTTTATATAAAGAAATCCAATCCATGCCAATAATCACATCAAATTCAACTATAAGATGTTTCACAAGATTTAGAAGAAGAACATTCCCAAAAACATTAATTGAAGAAGAACTAAAAACATTTGATGCAACTATTGTTCCTTTAGGAGTTGTCATGGATTACACAACATCTTATTGTTGAGGAAATATGACTATACCCTTAGAAAATTCATGAGGAATAAAAGTGTGGGTGGATCAAGAATCAAATAAAACATTTTATACTTTAGAGTGGATGGTAAGTGTACCTTTCACCGCTTCATTATCGTACTCATTGTCACTGATAGTAATTGCATGAGACATTCCCTTGTATTTGGCCTTAAAAGTTAATTAAAATCAATCATCATAAATAACCCTTGGATTAGAACATTGATTATCAAAATTCCCTATTTCCTTACACTTATAACATTTAAGTGTAAGAGGTGAATTATAGTAATCCTTTTTTTTGTTCGCATTATTAAACTTCTTTTTCCCATCACGTCGGTATTCAATTGCCTGATGACCTTATTTTCCACATATAAAACATTTACTAGTTCTTTAAAGGAAATTATCCCCATGATTCATTATACACATTGACCATAAGGGAAAACTCCTACTCTTTTCAATGTGGTCTTTAGATTTTCCTTTGAATTCCATTTTCCTCTTCATATCAAACCCATATGATGGATGGGTTATCCTAATCTCCATATCAACTTTAAAAGTACACCGAAAAATTTCTTTTTTTCTGTTGACGTCCCTTATGGCTAATTCCCTTTAGAGACATGGTTTTAAGCCACAAATGAAATGATCAATCTTACTATAATGATGTATAATAATTCCAGAATCATACCTTGAATGTCTTGTAAAATTTTCTTCTTAGGTACCAATGGATAAATCATCCTTTTTCTTATGTTCCTAGAATTACTTCTCCATGATAGTTAGATGAATATGAGGAAAGTACTTATTAAAAAATAAGTTCTTGAACTAGTCACATTCCAGGGACTCAATTTCATATCTTTGCCTCATATTCAGGATAATATTCCACCATTTATGAGCTTCACCTTTCGAAAAATATACATCTAAGATTAATTTATCATGTTCAGAACACTATAGAACTGAAACTATCTTTTTAGTGTTGCTAACCCACTATTTAGAAGCTAATGGAGAAGAAGACCTGATGAATGATGATGGATTCTACCTCATGAATAATTCAACAGAATTTTGCTCCTTCTATTTCTCATTTTGAAGTCCTGTATAATTTATTTCCTGAAAAAGTTCTGTGATCATGGCTACAAGATTTTCCATTTGAGGTCCCATAACATATGGTTTCTCTAAGGGACAATCATTGCATTTATCATCATATTTAGCATTAACGTGGTTCCTTTGGGTTCAATCCATTCACTAAAACAAAGAAGAAAATTTTGAGAAACACTAATCATAAACAGAAAACAACATAATCCACAATAAAATTTCAATTTATCACGCATTAGGTTTTATCATAGGTTATTCATGGTCATTTATAAAACACTAGGATTTTAACCTATATATAGATATTTCATTATTTTTCTAATTAGGATTTATCATCCAACTTTACAATGATTAACTAAACATTTCCTCTGATAACAACTATAAATACCCATACTTTACATACATTGATATTACTTCGGAATTGATGTATATTTATTACAACATATAACTATACTATAATAGGACTGTATAAGTATAATGTCTTTAGAAAGTGGGAAACATAAACAACTAGTTCATAATGAATATATATTTTTTCCCATTTATTTTATCATGACTAGAATACTTTTGGTATATCATACATAATACACTTCTTCCTGACATGGAGAAAATAATCCAAAGAAACGGTGAGATAAAATTCTCAGTAAGGGTATACAAAGGAGATATCAATCATGTATAAAACTTAAAAAACTTATTATGCAAATGAGAGATCATAATATCATGGCATGGGATAAATCATAGTAGTTAAATATAATCCCAATAATCATAAGGCATGATATTTTGTGGCATGCACATATTATCTTAGAAAATCATTTTATACTATTCAAGGCTCTTTTCCAAGACCATTATAGTGGACAAAGTCCATTACAAGACCGAGTTCTCTCCTCATTCCAAACCTGTATCACTGGACCAGATTAATATGTCTTTCCAACCATGTCAATATCATGAGATATAAATCATTACCCTATGTATCAGAGGGAGATATAGGTCCCACCCATCTCATAATTAAATCATTCTTATTTGTTCCGCAAAACATAAAAACATTCAACATAGCATATCCATGTAAATAAAATGAATTTATTAAACATCATTATATCTTAAAATATTCCGTATAAAATATAATTTCATAATTAACCCAATTAAATAATATTTATGACAGGGATATAAACATAACCATATTTAAAGGTCATTATCTTAGATGAAAATAATTTTGATAAAACACCAGAAATTAATTCTTGAGGAAAATATCTTTTCTTCATAACAATGTTTTTTTCTAAAATAGTCATGAACTTTTAAAATAATTGAATTTATCTGAATATAAAGTTTTAAACATATAGAGGAATTTTCATGGAAATAAAGCATTATCATGATGTAAATACCTGTTCATTCTATATATGTTTAATAAGTATTATCCTAATACTTTTTCCAGAAAAGTAAAAATTCCCTAGTATGGTAAACTATAAATATATTATTTCCAAACCTTGTAGTAAAATTAAAAATGGGTAAAAATGAATTTATCCATAAATAGAGTAATAGTAAAAATTTTATGAAAATTTATTTAGAAAAAATGTACGTGTATGATAAATATATTCCCAGTAGGTACTTACGGATAAAAAATCTCAGATAAAACGAGATTTAAAAAATTAACCCTTAACATATGTACGATATGCTTCATATGTATCCAAACATCCGGTATAATGATTTAAATAATGTCACAGATTTAGTCTAAAATCATAATTACTTGTATGATAACATTTATGATAATTTTCCATCCATTAGTTTTTAACAATTCATTGTTACTTGTTTTTTGAGTATTATCTTCTTTATGTTCCTACATATGTTTTGTCAGATATGTTATTATTCCTCTTCTTTGGTTATAGTAATATCATTTAAAGAATGTTACTAATATAATATATATCATATATATTAATTAAATTCATTTTTATACTATTGTTTTAATGAATATTATGTAGAACAAATCACATCGCACCGTGGAGACGGTAATTCGTACGTACGCACGAGCGACGATATTGTTCCCATAATTGATAAATTGTATAGAAGTGGATGGGGTGTAGTATCTCATAATTTGTATCATGTTAAATAAATGATATATAGTAATTATTTCCACTATTATTCCCATCCAAGTATGGTGGATGTCAAAAACAGATTATACGACGACATGGAGACGATAACCCGTATGTACGCACACGCGATGATTGCGTTTTTTGTTAGAGAGATCGAATGTAAAATATGGTTGTTTAATATTTATAATAACATATAAGTATATTTGTGATATGAATTTTTTTACTTTATAGTGAAACATAAAAATAATAGTATGTATAATAAGAAATAAATTTTAAACAATCGGTAGAATAAATTACCTCTTCCTTGACCTGCCTCGTTGAAATTTCCTCTTTAGGAACTAGTGTTGGTTTTTTGAGAAGACCTGAAGCTGTAAAATGTGACAGGGGATGTTTATAAGTTAAATGGACCAAGTTTTCCTGAGCTTTATGGTTCAAAATAGAGTGAAGTAGAGAGGGAGGAGGATCTCTTTTATAAGAGAGGAGAGAGGCACTTTAGGAATCTCTCAAAAATATTAATTTATAATAAATTCAATTTCGATTAAAACTGGTACAAAACTTTTTAATTCTAATATAAGATTATTTTTGTACGAATAACCATCATACAATAATATTTAGACATGTTTGAAATATTTCTGAATCCTTATTTTTTGTTTAACCCTATTTTTACCCTTTTTAATCTTATCCTCATATCTTGTTATTTACACATTGTGGGTTAATGTAATAACCATATAAGGTCAAAAAACAAAAAAAATATTTATGTAATGGTTGGTCTTCTATAATCCAATTTTAGACATCTTATATTTTTATGAATTTAATATATGTTAATAAACTATTTTTTGGTTTAAGTTATAAATAGTGTTAATTTTGGACTCTATTTATACTTGTCTTTTTTGAAAATTCATAAAAACATTATTACATAGAATGTAAGGAATGAACTCAAATAAAATATGTCAATTTCGACTATAAAATTTTTGTATGACATTAAAATAATCAATTCACATTTTGAAAAATTATACAAATTCATTTATTTAATCCTTTAATTCATGAGGTAATCACTATATAATATTTTTGTCATAAATAATATTATTTATATAATCTATAAAAATTATAAATAAAATACAGTTATGGAGGAATTATTTTTATCTATTTAATTAATATTGATAAGATAAAATAGTAGTTATATATCCCAATATTAAAATCAATTTAGAAATAGGTATATGTTTAGGTTATAAATTTATTTACTTTAAAATATTTTTTATAAAATTTAATTTTCACATCCATGTGAATATATGGGGCCCCAAAATGGACCCAAGGATTCCCTTATTAGAATTGATTTCATTGAATAGTATTAGGACACATTTTAGGATAGTATTATATCAATAAATTATTATTTTTTACCCATATTAAACATATTTACCGTTTATCCATGGTAAATAAAATGATTTCTGAATGTACTATTCATAATATCAAAAAATAAAAGGTACCTATTCAAACAATGCATACCTTTTGATACAAAATATAGAATCCATTTTTCAAAATTCAAAACATATATTGTTTAGTATGTTGTTTAAAATTATTCCATTTGTTGAAATGAGAAAAAATGTTTTAAAAGTTAAAACATTGCAAAAGATTGGAATTCTTTTAACTATGAATTCAAAGTAAAATTAATGATAATGATTTAAATTATATTAAATGGTAGATGTATATTATATTTATATATTCAAAAAATTAGAAATTATAATTTACCCATATAAATTTTTTCGATGAAGAATGTTGTTTTTTATAAAAATTTAGCATATTATTACTATTCATAAATAAATGAATGTTTTCAGAAAAATAACAGAAATTTTTCCAAAGTAAATATTTATATCGCTCTTCAAAATAAAATGATTATTTTGACAAATAGAATTTATTTATGTTCTAAAATATTAATTTAATATGGGTTCCCAATTCAATATTATAAAATTTACTTTTTAAAAAATGGGTTCTTATACATAAATATGGGTTGTTCATACCTTATGACTAAATTATCAATTGCATGAATATAAAAAAATATTTTATTAGTTATATAACACATAAATCTCATTAATATAATTACCAAATGTAATTGACAAAAAATAAATAAAAATATCTAATTGATTAATATTTTTTATAAATAATTAATAGGCAAAGAATTCATAATGCATTTTCATATGATAGTCATTATTATTCATGATTACCTAATGGATAGGCTATAATGTAAATTTTATATTAAGGGTATATCATTGTTCTTTTAAACTCTTAATTGTGTGAAAACAATGTTAACGAAGGATAAAAATTATTTAAAGGAAAATATTTCGTAAAAACATCCAGGTATTACAATAACCTGATAGTGTAACTAAATTGTTACAAATATATTTAAACGAGGTACCTAATGACATAAATGTTGTTATTATCCTTTCACCTTCAACCTGGTATATACCAGAACATTTTTTAAATCATTGGTAAATTTATAATTTTACAACATCCCAAAAATAATTTTAAACCCATTCATATTCTTTTTTTTGTTGAAAATCCATCTAAAGTCTCTCATAAAATCACATATTAGTTCTTATACATATTTATGTAATATGATACATCTATCATTAGTAGATACATCACTAGGATACTATAATAGATCTCTTTTAAAATGTAATGGGGAAGAAAATCTCTCCTTCCTCTGATTTTTTACTACCTCTTTGAGCATAATTTAAAGTAATTAATAATCAAATCATATAGGATACTGAAATTCCTTGAAGATGTGATGAATCTTACATTTTAGAATATTTTTTAGGGATCAATGGGTTATTTGGTATGTGAACTTGTCTCTATCACATAATATAATATTTTTATTATTAGTAATGAAATGGGGTAGAGTGTGATGTGAATGAAAATGGTCATATTTCTAAAAATTATTCTTGTAAAAAAGCCTTCTATTTAAATTTTACATTTGGTAAACTATGTTTTTTTGTTTCAGAATTAATTTCACTCTTCATATAAATTGTTCATTTGGTTAGTCAAATTGTTTTTTGGTATTCATTTAATTTATATATGTAGTAATAATAGTACAAGGAATCATATTTATTTGGGAATTTTAGTATATTTTTTATATATGTTCTTTAGATAATATTGGAGGTGGATTAAAATTTGAAAATAAATATATAAATTAAAAAAAATTATATATTTATTGAGTCAAGATATATAAAATATTATCACTCATATAGAGTATTTATTTATAATATGTAGAATATTTTCCTTCCTAAAAGAGGACATAATATGAACACACATTTCCCTATTTTTTATCTTCTGTTGATATTGTTATTTATCTTGTATTCCTATCATGGATATTATGTGGTATGATTATCGTACTTCTTGGCCCAGTTCGCATGTGGAGATTGAAACCTATGTAATACCGAATGATTATTTTATGCCTTTTTATGATGGGATGCTTATTGTTTTATTACTGACTTATGTTTTTAAAATATTTATACACTTTTTTTGTGATAGATAAGTTTTGGTTGGGTGGGGTTAATATATTGTGTTGTATGTACTCACCCCATACAAAAATGACTTGTTATATATGTATATATTAGTTTCTACAATCTAGTAATTGGAAAAGCCCTAAAATAGAAGGGTTGATTGCCTTCATAGTTGTTACTAAAAATGATTATTGTAGTAGGTGAATGATATCCAATGTCGAGAATGTTTTTTTATGAATTTATTTTTACCTTTTTTTATATTTTATATATTTTATTTACCTTTATTCATTACATATTCATGTTTTTACTATACATAATCTCAAATATATTTTTTATTGAATCTATTGTACTAATTTTTTATGATACTTATATATTTATATTCATGCCATGTATATTTAGATATCCTTTTTCTTTATAATGTTTAGTTTAATTTTCCAATGTAAATTCAATTATATTATTTTTATAGATATTAAAAAGTGTCTAAAGAATCCTATGTGAAAAAAAACAATTGAAGTGTTATGGTAATTTGTGTTAGAATATGTAGTCCATATCAGGATTTCATACATTGGTTATAGATATGTTATACCTAAACTATGTATGTGTAAAATATTTATATGTTCATTGAGTTCATTAGTACTATTTAATATAATTTCAATCTGGTATGATGATATTCATTACTCTGTGAATTGAAGTGAGTAAGAATGATATACTAGGACTTTGGTCTCACCCATACTTATTTTCATGACTACGATTTAAATTTATGTGTGTTTATGTTTTTTATATCTTCTTGTAACTAGAATGATGTTTTAGTGATAGATTAAGTAGATTTTTTTCATTGAGGTTAAATATTCCATATGATATTTTATAATGAGTTTTCATAGAAGTACAAGGATTTTTTAAATTATTTTTTCAAGATATGCAGTGTCCAAGGGGGAAATATGTTTTTTTGGATTATAAAATGTGATTATTATTTTTTGAACATTTGAGATTTAGGTTTATATAAACATAATTTTATAGTTTAATGTTTTTATATTGACCAACAGGATACAAATTTGGGTTTCATACTTTGTTTCCATTGGTTTTGTGTATATCCTTTGTACGGATGGGTCATAGAAAATTTTCAAAAAAATCAAGCATAAAATATATTAAAATATTTTTATTTCACAGTATCCCCATAACTAATTTATGACCACATATTTAGCTCATAGAATACGATATATAGGAATATATTTATTAAATGTAATGACCTTGACTCCAATAACCAATAACTAATGGTTACTTTATTTAATTGGTATTAGATACATAGTATCATGTTCAGAAGGACGGAATAGAACTGTATTCTTATTAATCAGGATAAATTATTCAATATTACATAAATTTGATAACATGAAATAGACATTGTTTTTTATTTAAGAAGCCATTTATTCTTCGTATTATAATCCTCCAGATCAATCACAAAATACATCATGATATTTGGGAAAATATAAAACATATGAATGGTGTGAGCACGACATTCAAGTAAGGGTTTGAATACAATATAATCTAATGTAAATAAATAATAATAATCATTATAGGTAGTTAAATAAATTAAACATGATTAATTTTTAAATAAATCTTCATCATAATATTGTAGGAACACATGATAATGAAATAAATCCATATAAATAATCAAATTATCTCTAAACCTTTCCATGAATATTCTAATAAATAAATAAATAATATATACATAAAAAACTAGTAAATAATTATGGAATTTATAATCATGGACTTTTTAAACATAATTTTAAGACCATTCAGAAGTTAGTTTGACTATGTTTGTAGAAACCCATCTAATTTGGCCAACAAATTTGACATATGAGACCTATCGATGCATTGATGAGATATATATTACAAGGCCCCAAAAATAATAATAATTATAATAGGTTCTTCATATTAATTTTTTGAAACATAATCAACAAAATAATCTTTATTGAAAAACTCACATAATAAATGTTACTAATTAAACCAATCAAATAAACATAATTATAAATCACCTAGTGTAATATGGTGAGTTGTAATAGAATTGTACATCCTTAGTTAAAGAAATCATAAACCATCCAAATAAATAATAAGTATGATATCAACATAATATATCCATATTGGATCATATGTACAATAAAGGGTTGGATTCTTTAAGGAACTGGAATACCAGAAAATCTTAAAAAAATTATTCTTAAAAAACTAACATTTCACATTGAAAACCCTATTAACATAAAAATTTCCCAAAATACTTTTAAAAATACTTTTCTTAGAAAATTTATATTTTATATTTGAAAAATTATACTTTAAAAATTATGTTTTATTTAAGGAGGAAAATACTATTCATGATGTATATATTAAAATAAATATTCCCTTTATATTTTTGGTAAAATCTAAATGTCCATTATCTGGGAAATAACATGAATTTATTTTTAAAATGGAATAATTGGGCTAAAATTTCCTTCATAAATAGTGTAATTTACTTTTAGAAATATCATTGAACATAATTTTAGAAAAAAATTATTTCCAAGAAAATTGTTTTTTGACTTAATAGAAAAATGATATTGTCATATCATAAAAAACATTTTTCGAGTAATATTAACTATTAAAGAGTGGAAAATGTAAATATTCCTTTATAAATAAATAATAAATATAGTATAATGAAATATATTTGTTTTATGAGATATGCAAAAAATAATTTCACTAAGGGGGACTTAATAAAAACGATTCTCGGATAATTAGGAGATGGTGAAAAAACCCGTTATCACTTTGGTAAAATTTGAATAATTGGTACCTTGAAAAAAATAAATTCAAATGATATTTTAAATACCATCAATTAAAATATATTCTGGAAATTAAATTTCAAAAGTGGTATTATATATACCATAGAAAAAATAAGTGTTGAATATGGCTTATGTCTCATAGAAGTAAAATCTAGATGAGAAACCCATACCTCAGGTTCGACTCCATTGGTATTCATCATACCATATATGACCCTGTTGTAACATTTTCCTCCCATTAATAACATTTCATTATTTTTATTATTTTGGGTGTCAATTTCCCTATTTTCTCATGATTGTTTTGTCACGAATGTTCTTGTTCTTGTACATTGGATATTGTTCCATCATAAACAAAATGATATTAATGATATAAATATTATTTTCTCAATATTTAAAACAATATAACCATTCTTAAAAAGTGGACATATAAAATGAATCACGTCGTTTTGTGGAGAAGGTAGGTCGTATGTACTCATGAGTGAGAGATCACTCACAAGGTCGAAGATTAAGGATGTGTAAGATATATCAATTTAAAATAATTTTTATCATTTCATATGTATAAATACATTCATTAAATATATACATATTACATTCCATGTAAATAGTTACTAAAAAATTAATCACATCGATTCGTGAGGAGGTAGTCCATTTTATACATGAGAAACATTATCATATTATAAATAAAATTTAATTTAAGAAGTTAAATTTTATATTATAAATCCATGTATATAATTTTATCATATATATTATACATATACATTAAACACAAAGTTATTTCCAACGGTGAGACATTTTGATGGAAAATGATTAACATCTATTCATGAGGTTGTACTCCTCCCTACATAAGATTGATGATATTATTTTCCATTTGATATCAGTTGAGTTTGATAAATATTATTCTAAAAAAATAATAAATTCAAAGTATAGATTAGATACATGATTTATTATATTGTATGTTTTAATACATATTTTATTCTTTTAAAATCATAAATAAATATAATTATATTATTAAAGTCAATTACCTTCTCTTAGAAGAACTTATTTTTGATATCTTCTTTAAGTAACCTAGGGTATTTATTTTGGTGAAAACGATCTAAAATTTGGATAATTAGTTTAGGTAGGGATTTATTTATTGTTTGGTTTCTTCAATGGATTGAGAGGTGTGAATATGAGATTGGAGTGAGTGAACATTTATAGTTGTGGTGGATTGAAAATTTTTAAATGCCCAAAACTATTTTCTAAACGGAAGTCAAAATCATCCAAATGAGTTAAAAATTTGATAATTATTGGATTTTAAAGAAGATATGATTGAGACATTCCTTCAATATAAAACAACACATTTTTTATAAAACACATTTTCCTTAAACTCAAATACTTGTTACTTTTATGAACATAGTTTTTCACTACGGTAACTAGACATTTTAAAAATGGTAATTCTTATTTTATGAAAAAAACCGGATTATTATATATTTTATACTTCCTAATTATAAAAATTAAATCAAATTTATCAAATAATAGTCATATGTGTGTTGAAAAGTAATGTTAACACAAGAACATGTAGAATGAAAAAACAATACTTATACTTTAACTATACTAACAATATTTTTACTCATTAGGTGTAAAAATACTCACTATAAAAGAAAAATTGATACAATAATAGAAAATATTTTATATTTTTAATATGAAAAATATATTTGTAGGAATATAGTACTTTTATTAATTTTAAATCCTTTAATAAATATCATTTATTATAAAATAACATTAATGTAAATTTTGACACTACTCATTTTATATGAATTAAAACATCAATTAAATTATGAAAATACAAGATATTATGTTAAAACCTATATATAATGATATTTTTAGCTTAAAAATTAAGTCCCTACAATAATTATATCAATTTATTAGACTTTTACTATTTTTATAACAATTTAATTTATTTTTTACTAACTAAATAAAAACTAAGTTGGAATTTCTTGCAAATTTAAAGAAATTAAACGATAGGTAAAAATTAACATAACATACCATAAAAAAATTAATATTTTTATTATAATAATTACAATCCATATCCACTCTCACATTTTTTTACCTATATGAACAAAAAATTGAAATTTTATATCAAGATGGTGACATTCTGTATTTCCCCTAATATTAATTATATATAGGTCACATTCACTAAAAGGTGACCCACTAACTCATAGAAATAGATCCTAAGGTTATTATGGAATATAAAATTCCATTAAATATGAATTGGGACAGTTTTTATGTAATTTTATCCATTACCTCTTATATTAACCAAGAGTAAACACATATTTACCATAACCGTGGTAATTTTTTTTATAATTTTTAATATTAATTATGGTAAAATGTTATGTTGATCTTTTTAGATAATAATAATTATTCTAATTGAAAATAAGGAATACCATTTTAAAAATTCAATAAACAAATTTTTCATAAATGACTTTAAAATTATGCCACTAACATGACAAAAAGGTGATTTTTAATAGAAAAAATGCACATAAGTATAGATTCTTTTAATATCACAATTCAAAATGAAATTTATTAAAATGAAATTAATTATTTAACATTTAATAATATATATATAATTTAATATTGAAAATAATTTATAATATAAATGAACATTTTATATTATTCAAATGAAAATGCAGTTTTCAATTAAAATTAGTGTTTTTCACTATTTATTAAAAATTGACCTTTTTAGAAATTTTCAAAAACAAACCCAATAATACATTTAAATTTTTTATTTTGAGAAAAAAGATTATTTTTTAAAATAAAATTTCTAAAATTGGTAAAAATAACTTTTAATCATCTACAAAAATATAATATAATCTACCTTTATTAAAAGTATATTTTTTTCAGAAAAAATTTCTTTATCTTTCAAATAGTTATTATTTTATTTATAATCAATAGTAAAACATTAAATTTATTTAAAGTTTTTTTGAACCATATAATTTTCATAATTTAATTATTACTATTCATACTACCCATTTTAATAGCTAGCTTATAAAGTTCATGTTTATGAAATATTATTTTAATAGAGCGTCAGATGTCATTAAAACCCTTTGTTAAGTGAATTTCAAGCTATCCTAGATATTGAATTTATTTAAAAATAAATTTAAGATAATATAATTTGTTGTTATATTTTCACAAACCCCTACCTCAAAGTTATAGAACTCTTGGATGGTTATGATGTAAGGGAGACATTGAATATCTGAGTCTGGCCTCCTATGGGCCCCGAGTTGGCGACTGGCACTGAGTGTATAATATGCATACAGATTATATTCATTTGGCTCTATGATAACATTAAAAATATGGAGAAAATTCATTCACTATAATGAAAAACCATCTCAAAAAACACAAAAACAAATATAAAATTATATCCCATGTTAAAGAAAGCGATTCCATATAACACAACAAAAACATCATGGAAACTACATGTACTAAAAATGAAAAATTGAAAGTGGCCATGAAGCCCAAATAACAAATGTGGAACCATGAGCTAGTAATATCCATCCAGATCTCCAACCTAATCAATTGAACTTTAATAATAGATTAAAAATATTATGTGTTGAGATAAAAATATACATAGAAGAATCATCCTTAGTGACATTCATGAAACATATAATGAAACAATGATAATGAGCAATGAACCAAAGTGAAACTAAATCATCACCCCACATATATACTATGATCCTAAAATCACTATGGCTAACTCTCACCATGTATCATATAAAAGATAACATATAATATAGTAATGTAACATCAAGTTTACCACATTTCCAATTCCCCATGAGATTTATTCTCTACCAAAACATTACATGTCCTGATCCATATCTGTTCAAAATAAGTTATCACAATGATACCTAGAAAAGATGTTAGAAAAAGAACCCGATTCTTCACATCATCTCCTAATCCAATATACATTTCTATATATTAAATAGGTTGTTTCTGGGAACCACCACATTCCGTATGAAATTCATCATATATCTAGTATTATACCTTAATCCATTATAACATATAAACTTAATGCGTTTCTCAAGACATCACATCCTATACACAACATAGATATAATAATATTTGGGATATTATATCTAGATAAATTTTCTGTGAAATAACTTAAATCCTTTATAGATCGCAACACACGTATATGGGAAATTTTACTTCCATGCATACCAACACAAGTACCTACAAATAGAATAGAACAAGGCCTGAGGGGGTAGTCACCCATCTATCCTCCAACCTTGATGTTGGGGAAAACACACGTTTAGAGTCTACTTGGTATAATTTTAACTAATATAAATGTGTTGAGTAGCAAATTAAATAATATATTATACAAGATATAATATAACTCAAAACAAAACATTGTTAATAACAATGTATTTCACTCAATTGTAGCTAACATCACTCATACACTTGACAACAACTGCTATGACCAGATATCAGATAAGTACACAAAAATTTAAAAGAGATACATTAATAAGTTTGTTCTGAAAAACATCAAGTTAAATTGTTTGATTCATTATTAACTAACTAACCAATAACATTAATCTGATTTTCATTACATTAATCATGGTAATAGATTACCTCCAATTAAGTGATTTTCCAAACTGATTCTAATGTTTCCCAAGATTAAGATCATTCCAACATTTTCAATATATTTTTTCTGACCACATGGGTTAAAAATTTATTAAAAATTTATACTTTTCATATTCGAAGTACTCTATGAAATCCATCCTATGGTATAAACAAGAGTAAACATGAAACAAAAAACATCCATATTCTTGAATTAGTGTGGAAAAGATTGAAGATAAAATAAAAAACCCATCCATAGGCCGTTAAAAATCTTTATAAGTGAGCATATCAAAACATAGAATCAAATAAATAGTTCTTCCCAGTATCAAACCATTCCATTATCTATGGTTCCATCACTGTAACCCACATGAATAAACCGGTGAATCTCTCTATCACATGAATCAACTTATACCACATCATCTGGTTGTACCTTCCCACATATAACATCAGATATCCCATGATCACAACATCATCAAGGACACCCCACCCAATATCACATCACATAGTGAATCTCACATCCTGGGAACATCACAGAAGTATCACAAAAAACATGCATACCGAATAATTAATCATGGGACTCAATGTATAATATTTGGTATACATATGAAAACAACCTCTTGTAGCTCAGAACTCAGGGCACTTCGATCATCATAAGAAATTAGAAACTCAAACCTAAAAATTTAATTTATTACACAACTAGTTCTTATAGTATCTTGAATTGATCAATTCATTATTAACCAGTTCCATCTAAGGGAATCCTAAGTAATTAATCAATAAAATGATAAAAACATTATATACATGATCATAAAATTAAAACCATTATCATTAACTTAATTATTTTTATTATTATTAATGAGCACTAACATGATTCAAAATCATTATCAATTATAATAAAACATGGTTAATCTCCTTTAACTGACAATCACATTGAATCAATCTGATCATTATCATATTACAACAAACTCTTAATTACAAACATAACTCTTTGTTACCTGTTAGGCCAATTAATTATCAATTAATTATGTTCTGATTTACATTCTTTCCCAATTTTGGCATGCTACACCAAGTATAATAACAAGATAACATTTAATAACATAGTTATCACACTATCTAAAAATACAAGAGGAAAATAGTTATAATGATATATGGTAACAATATCGACATGAGATAATTAACTAATTTTATGTTGATCTACTTAAATCATTTTCATGTTAATTTTAATTCATTTTCAAGGGATAAAAGAATATCAATTAATGATTTCATGAAAATGAATAGAAAATAAATGAATCCCCTACAATAGAGGAATCAGATCTCTTCTCACACGAATAGACTAATGTTGTAAAGTTCTATTACCTATCCTAAAATAAGAATCATAACTCTATATATGAAATAGCATAATAGCACCGTTAAATACTATGAAAATACATATTAGAAATATAGAGATGATATTCTATTGCATGGAAGGAAGAAACCAATGGAACCTGATAAAATATTACAAGAGAAGTTTTAGAAAATAGATCAGGTCACCACATATTGATAACTGATGTATAAGGATAGATCCATATTAGAAAGAATCCAAAATAATTGATGGAATGGTCACTAACTACCACGAAATTGGGAGAAGTAGTAGGGTTTAATAAAAACCTTAGCAGCAACTGTATTTATAAGTGAGCTGCATAGGGGAGTTACATTGCGTGAAACACTTTCACATTTTTCAAATGTCGGTCATTATGGTTCCTCCTAAAAATGTATCACCACAATGAATTTAACTTTGAATTTTTACAAATCGAGTTGTAGACCATGAACTAGACTGAAACAAGATCTGAATTGCCTTCATTCCATGAACAATCCTTATATAATCAATATACTCCTTATACATGACATGAAACATAAATTGGACCTATATTCTTTTTAATTTTATCTTTTAGAAGCTAAACCCCACTAAAATATCTACATACCTCCACCGAGCACCAAGATGTTTAGAAACACACAAAGGTTCTGGTTACATAGATCTATTCCCTTATATATATATATTCTTTTGAAATCCTAGTGTTGTGTGTTATATGTAATATCAAATATTATGAAACACTTTTAAAATCTCAGAAGTGTTTCACTATACCCCCTCAAAAATATTACATCCTTATAATTAATTCTTGATATCATTAATCAAGAATTTGAAATTTAAAAATACCTTTCTTGAAATTGATCATTGTAGGAAGGGTTAATAAAGCATCCTCTTGATAAGAGAAAATGTTAAGTATGAGGGTCATAGAGAATAATCACATAACTATGTTTCATGGACAAATAAAACAAGTGGTAATTAATTCTATGATCATTAGTCAAAAGAATAATTCAAAAATAATGAAGGTGGGTGATCGAGGTCATTGATCAAAAGAATTTTATTATGAAGATAAATTTAGTAACAGAAAATAAATATATATGTGATGATTCAATTGACCAATGGTATTTTAGATATTAGGGTAATAAGATTACATTACTTTCACATACTATTCCTAATGTTTAGGGTTTCATAAACAATATTAACTAGTAATATCAGGATATATAATTACATGTAAATAATAATTTTGTAATTTAATCATTTACATTAGAATCTAATATTTTTTCAGAACGATGAGTAATGTAGGTGAAATTATCATGTCCAAAGATCCAAAATTATTATTTAATATACCATATGGTATATAATGGAATGAAAATTAATCCCTCATATATCAATATTATTTCCAAGAGCATAATTATTAGTACAGGTTCCAAAATAATACCAAATGTACATCTTTATCAGTTCTATAAATATTTTACACTAAGGATCATCAAAAATATTTACAAACATGTTTTGATGGAAGATCACTAAATCAACATTATATTCATCATGATAATATATAGAGGATCTTAATATGAAATTATAAATATATTATTAGTTTCATCACCATAAAACCCTAAAGAAAATATTTTTTCTTAAAAAAATAAAATATACTGCTGTTAAATATATTCCATAAATCAAAACAATAAATAAAATCATGAAAAGATAACACAAACCAAAAAATCCAAATAAAAATTCATTTTCACTAATACTATCCAATAAAAATATATTTATCATTATTACCTCAACATCATTCAAATATTTGGGGTTATATTACCTCAATAAATGTTTTTCCAAAAATATCATCTTCCTACTTAATTTCATTTCCTAGTCATCGATGCCAATCAATATATGTTCTCAAATCCATAATAAAAAATTACTACAGTAAAATCATTTTATTTACCAATATTATTAAAAAAATAACATTGATTAAAATACTCATATAAATTAACTATTGGGTCCAAATACACAGTTAATTTAATCATTCCAAATTTTCCACAATAATAAAATAACCTTGACATTGATCCCTTAAATTATTTTGAGGTAAATTCTCTAGATTCTTGTGGAATTCATTTATGAAGTTACCCAGATCCTTATAGTATAAATATTAAACAATACCATTTCTTTATTAACCACTCATTCCCATTTATAATTGTCATTATCTCTAGATAAGATGAAAACACCCATTCTATTCAAGAACGTACATTGTTGTTTCATTCCATAATTATATGATATAGTATAACCCTTATTTCCCTTCCTCACTATATCCATTTTTACCTTCAATACTATAATTATATTCAACACTATAGAAACTATAATACACTGTGAATTATTAATTAATATTAATATAACATTATAATATAACTATATGTGATGATAATATTTGGGAAACTAGGTCCCTCCGAAATATTTTCTTAATCACATCAGGGAATGGATCATTACTAGTATTTGGGTAACATGAATTGATACAGTTCATATTCCGTATAATACATGAAATTTATAAATAATTGAATAAACTATATTGGATCATAAAATTTTGTTTCATAATGTATAATCCCAAAAATATCAATACATGAAAGTGATATTGGAGAATTTGTCCATTGATAACCTCATAATCATAAACATTTTTTATTTGGGAATGATTCTAATTCATAAATTTTTTGACATACAACATGATGGTTTATAAAGAAAATGTGAAAAATTATTAGTTTATCCCCCCAAGAGTTTGAAAACATTTTCACATTAAGGAATATATTTGTGTACCAGGAGACACTTGAGTCAAGCCCGAAATGACTTTTTTAAATTTATTACCAATAGTTACATATTTTCTAGAAAAACATCCACTTTTAGTTTACATATAAGGATATATATCTATAAAAAACAACATTATTTCTACCTTACAAAAAATAAGGATTTTATTCTATTTTCCTCCTCAATATTTATCATAGGCTTATATTAACTAATATATTTTATCCTAAATCTAGTTAACATGGTTTCCTAAAAACCTCCTAAGATACCTATTTTAAAAAACAATATTCTTGAAAAAAAGAGATGATTTCTAAATTATTACTTCAACACTGAATACATGGTATCACTTACCAAAGGAATGAATAGCTTTTTAGTGCATGTAATGTAGCAATATACTTGAATTATATATATATACCTATATATTAGAAAATATAAAATATAAAATTATTTTTTCCTTGAAAACAACATTATTCCACATGGTGTATTCCTTCACATAAATCAAAATATTTTTTGGTATCCTGTGGAAAATAAAACTGAAGAGAAGATGATAGAACAAATACTCGATAAGGGTATGCATAAAATAGATATAATCATGAATTACATAGTAAAGTTAATATGTAATGTTTAATAACTTAGATCAAACCATTTAAAATAATAAATTCAGAATAATATGGTTAGAATAAATGGTTAAAAAATAAATCGCGATAAATAATCACATAACCCTGAAATTTATCGATGGATATTCAAACTAATAAAATAAAAAAGAAAATAAATAACTGATTCATAATGAGGTAATTCAAAATGCAAGATTTTTTCATGACCCTTACCAAGAAAATATATATATATGTGGGTTTTAACTCCTGTAGTTTTTCCAACCAATTTTTCTCATGAGACATGTCCATGCATTGAGGGATTATACATAACCGAGAAAACCCATCAGTTAATAATTCCAAATAATTTATCATATGAAATGGGTGAAACATAATCCACATAAAAAATCAAATTTATAATATAACATAAAAATATTTATACTTACAACAATCAAATAAATAAAATAATAAAAAATCTACTGTAATATTGGGAATTGTAATAAAAGTGTTCATAAATAGTTATAGTAATAATAAACCATTAAAATAATTAATAATTTTAATATTAATACAACTTATATTTATTAAATTTCTATTAAAATAATGGTTTTATGTCATGGATGAATAAAAATACCAAAAAAAATGTCCCTAAATTTAATTTTGTGGAATGTATCATTTCCACATTGAATATATAAATATATTTATATATATATATCACAACACAAAATGTGAAAAAATTAACCTTGAAAATAAACCTTGAAAAATTATAAAATAATATTTAAAAAATATAGTAGTCAAGATGTTAGATAACTCCATTCACGTCATAATCATTAAAACTAAGATTCTTTAATATTATCAATTAAAGCTATACTATATTTTTTTAGAAAATTACATGATGATTACATTCAAATTTTTTTAAAAAAATTAAATCATATGTAAAAATTTATTAAATAAATAATTTTTTTTATTAAAAAAATTACAATAGTTTTAGAAAAAAATATTTTAATGAAAAGAGACAATTTTTTGTCTTTTTATAAAAACTTTTTCTCAATCACATTACGAATAAAATAGTTGAAACATATTATAATAACCTTATAAGTTCATTAATAAACATATTACAAATAATTATTTTGGTATTATCATTTAAATATAATATAATTTCCTCAAGAGATACTTAAACACAGATAATAAAGAATAATGATGAGATTGTGTAATAAACCCTTACAACTTTTTTAAATATTGACTCATAGACCCAAAAAAGAAAAAAATAAAATAAAAAATTATTTACTGTTAATAATAATAAATTAATGATATATCATAATAATTTGTAGTATATACACCACATTAAATAATAAGGGATGAATATGGCATATGTATCACATAAGTAAAAGTAGGACAAGAAACCCCAAACTTATGGTTAAATCCATTAATATGTGTCCAAAAACAAAATATAATAAATATTGGTATATTATAAATCTATAACTGAACGATAATCATAAATATAATAACATGTATGATCCTATTATATCATTTTACCACCCATTTGTTACTAATATTTAATTATTTTCACTATTTTCGGACTTAATTGTCCTATTTTCTCATTCACATTTTGTCATGAAAGTTCTTGTTCTTATAAATTATATATATTTATATCATAACAAGAATGATATTAATTCTATAAATATAAATTTTTCTCATTATATATTTTCTTATAACCATTCCTGATAATTGGACATATAAAATGATTCACATCATCTAATGGAGCCAGTATGTCATATGTACACATGAGTGGCGATATCATTACATTAAAGGGTGAAATGGTAAGTATTTTTATGATATAGTAATTTTAAATAATTTATATCATTCCATATATATAAAATATATTCAATAAATTTATCACTAAAAATTTTCATTTAAATCATAACTAAAAAACTAATCACATCCTCTTGAGAGATAGTAATAAAATGTATACACAAGGGACATTATTGTATTTTTAATTGAATGGATACTAAGAAGGTATATATGATATTAAAATTAATGGTGTATAATTATGTCCTAAAAATTATATATATAATTTTAGTACATAATTATATAAAACTGTGAGATTTGTTGACTCAAAATGTGTTATATCAGTTCATGAGGTGGTAGTATGTTGTAAATATGATAGAGGATTTCATTTCCAATTTTATGGAAGTGTATATCAATAAATATTATTCATCCATCATATAAATAACAATATATTATATGTTAGATAAAAAATTATTTTATTCTAAGTGTTAATTAATTATTTAATGGTGTAAAATAATATTGAATAAGATTGATCTGAGTGAATACATTTTACTTCTCTAAGACAAACCAGTTTTGGATCTATTCTTAGGGAACAAAAACTTGGTATTTTGAAAAAAAATGAGTCTATATAATCTGGATACTAATTTTGGGGAGGGAATTTTTTAATTATCATATTTAGACAAATGGATTGGAAGGTATGGTTAAGTGAGCGGTAGATTGCCATTTTATAGCTGAGATGGACTGTTATTTTAAAAAATACAAAAAAATAATAAATAATGTAAAGTTACTACTACCAAAATTGGAGAATAATTGAAACTAAAATGGGTGTATGGATGATATGTTCGACCCATATCTCATACACACTATTTGTAAAAAAATTTATTAATATTTTTATTTAAAAACTATGTTTCTTTATAAGATTTTAGTTTTCCAATACAGTAACTTGTCTATTCCAAACAAGGTAATTTATCCATAAAAGAAAATATAATATTATATTATTTGAAAAAATATGATAAAAAATATGAAATAGAATTTATAAAATAAAAATTATTTTTCTATTGAAAATAATTTTTAACCCAACCATTTGTAGTTTCCAAAAACACAACATTGATCTTAACCGTGGTGAAAAATTGTTTACTACTTTGGTGTCATCCAATTCACTATAAAAGATTTTTTTAATTAATGAACAATAGATGATATTTTTTTTACAATTATAATCACTTATATCAAGATAGGATAATGAGTAATTTTAAATCATTTAATTAAATATCAATATTATAAAATAATACTAATGTAAATTTTGAAACTATTAAATTTACTTGAATTAAAAAATATCAATGAAATTATGGAATCATAATTTGTTATGTTATAAAATTTATAAGAAGTTAAATTTTTCTCAGAAATTAATAGAATATAATAATTTATTCAATTTATTTTTTTATTAACATGTTTAGTATCATTTATTTTATTTTTTTATTAACTGAATAGTTACTGCATTTTTGTTGCCTATGAATTTAAAGTAATAATATGATTACTAAAAATTAAAAATAAATTAACTAATAAAATCAATTAATTTATTCTCAATATTACCATCCATGTATGTTCAAATATTTATTCTATCTCTATATGAGAAAATATTTTAAATTTAATATTAAAAGGGTGATATTTTTTCTAATTTTTAGGTAAATTTTTATATAGGTCACCTTCATTGATAACTATTCCCGAAAATCAAAAAATATATCATAAGGGGATAATGATCAAAATTTGGATATTAAATACGATTTGGATATGTTTTTATTTAAATTTGGCCGTTTTATTCATAATTTAACCCTCAATAAGCCCATTTAACCTTCATTGTGGTAACTAATTTATAATTTTTCTATATTAATCAATGTAAATGATTAAGATAAAATTTGTAGAGAATTTAAAATAATATGATTCACAAAGTGGAATTAATTATTCCAAAATTAGTTCATTGAAACTATTGAAATCTATTTGAAATTAAACCATAGATGCAATGAATGGGTAGTTATAAATAGGGAAAATTTTCATAAATATTGAATGTATGAATATACATATTAAGTATAAAATTTTATTAAAATTACTTAATTATTAAAATTTAAATTTTTTACTAAATTCTCATTAAAAAATTTTAAATATAATTTAGCTTTATTAAAAAATGAAAACAAAATAAAATTTTCAATAAAAATAAATTTTATTCACTATTTATCTGATAATTATTATTTAAAAAAAACTAAAAAATTAATCAAAACATAAATGTGAAATGTAAATTTAATTAATGAAGTTTATTTTGTCAAAGAAATTTTATAAAAGTGAAAAAAAATTAATTTTAAATTATATGTGCAAAGATGGATTAATATTTCATTAAAAAAGTACCATTTTGAAGAAAAAATTTCCTTCTCCTTCAAATAAATCACATTTTTATATAATCAATAGATAAAAATTAAATTTATTTTAATCAGGTTTAAACATTATAATTTTCATAATTTAGTTATTACTAATCTAACCCAATTTTATAATGACTGTTAAAAAAGCTTGTGTTTAAATAATAATATTTTAATATAGTTTCACATTTTGATCAAACCCGGTGGTGTAATAAGTAAAATATATAAAAGAGATAAAATTTATTAAAATTGTAATATTTCACAATGTCTTATGATAATATATTCTCTTCTATTCATTGTGTTTTGTATCAAATAATACATCAACTTAAATAATCCACTTTTAAAATATCAAGGAATTACATGAAATCACACTCGAACCACTACCTTCCCAACTATTTCAAACAATCATTTTTTAGATTATTTTTTCTATATTTTGAATCAAAATCCCATGAAATTTTCCATTTTATGTTTCAAAGCTGGGAAGGCCGTTTGAATACATTTAGTACAAACTATGGAAAAAATCATGTGATGTCTTCCAATCAATAATAGACTGGTTCTTCATGATTGTGGAATAGTTTACCAAATCATAAGTCTAATCCATGCATTACTCTAGGGTGGTCCAGTGAAGGGTACATGGTTAGTGCATGTTTTGGTAAATTTTGTATCTAAATTGTGCACCATACCAAGAATTTAATATTTGTGAAATTTATATTCAACCATCCCCAATATAAGAAATATATTTTTCCACTATCTTCTCTAAATCACATGACCCATCTGTGAGAAGCCCTAGGAATCTCTTCCACTCCTCCTCCAAGGATTATTTCTCATACATCATCAATTATCGGTGAATTTATCAATGTTATTGGCCTTTTTCTATTCACCCTTTCCTTTTATCATATTTTATTCATTAGTCTAGTATTTTATTGATCATGAATTAACCCAAGGTGGGTTTTTTAATAAATATGGATTTTAGTTTTAGGTAGTTAAATATTCTATCTGTGGTCATCCTCTTCCTCTATTTAATGGTTTCACATCATCTGACCCCTATTTGAGGTAACTCTGTATAAAAAATGTTATTTTATATGCTAATTATTTCATGAAATATTAAATTAAAATACACATAATAGATTCCCAAAATTTTTATATTCCTTGTTTATTAAGTAATTAGATAAATATAATAATAACTTGGAATTGGGATATAACAAAAAAACATTAAAAATCCAATAATTTCCAAAAATACAATTGATCGTATAAAATTTAATTAGATAACATAGGGACCCACATATGAAATTGGTGAGAAATAGGGCCCAAAAGATGAATAATCATGGAATAACATAAACTACATTAGTAAATGTGATTCAATATATATAATGTGATTAATGATTCTGGTGTGGATAATAATGATAAACATCGATGCATACAAAATTCCGACAACATCAAGGCATTATAAGAAAAAAAAATTAAAACATCAAAAAACAAGAATATGTTAAGGATAACCTCCTAGATTTCAAAAATTAGTGCTCTTAGGCTCACCACCTATGAATAATTAATGGTATCGCATGAGATAAAAACATTACCTAATGGAATTGAGGACTGTATGATTGTAGGACTACTGATCGAATTCTTATGATGTGTATTTATTTATAAGCCACATAGAAGACACTAAACAAGAAAATATTTCATCACATTTAATCAATATATTATTTAATTTTGTTTATATATATATATTTGACCAATAAGGAATATATATGTTCAACTAGGTTAATACCATTGAGTGTAAATATTGATGGGATTTCACAATAAAAAATGATGGCATGGAAAATCAAAATTAATTAGAATTTGATAACACATGTAAATAATGGTTTATAGAATGGATTAATGAGAGTGAATTTGGAAAACCAAATTAGTTTAAAATAACATTATGTTTAATAGAATAGTCAACATGCAACATAGTGTTTACAAGTTCCATGATATTAAATTAAAACATTATTATATATAAGTGACTAATTTAACCTTACTATTAAAAAGGATGGTATGAATAGTATTAAATTCTTTAAGAAATATATAAAATATTACTATATAAATTTATAGATTAAATCATAATAGGAAGTCAACATTTAGTAAATATATTTTATTCTATAAGAAATATATTTCCTTCAAAAATGGATATTATTTCTTTTTATAAAAAATATTATATTTAATTTAGGTGAAATTTTTAGATTTAGTTCAATAAAATTAAAATAAATAATTATTCCACATAAAAAAATATTATTTGGGTGATACATATGGATATTTTTTAAAATAATGTATTTTCAATAAATTGTGAAAAGTAATAATTTTTGTAAAACTGTCATTTATTTTTAAAAAATTATGTAATTTAGAATTACCATTTATATAATAATTTTATTTTAAAGTAAAACAATTATTATTTATATATATTTAATCGAAATAATTAAATTTTAATAATATTTATATCATATTTTACAAAAATTTTGTTCCTAGATTTAAAAACACATTTTTCATAAAAGAGTATAAACAAAATTTTATTTCTCTATTTTAATAAAATGAAATATACCCTCAAATGGAATGATTGAAATGAAATTTATATATTATAAAACTACCATTATGAAATGAAATTCGTGTAAATGGTATTAATATTAATATAGATAATATAAAATCATCATTTCCTTGAATAATGGTTTTTTAGAAAATTTATTTATCGTCACATAATACGGATTTATTAAAAATTAAATTCTTCAACTAATTTGATTTTAATTCTATAAAAATGACTAAATAATTGGAAATAGAATTATTTATATTATATTATATGTTGAAGTTAATTTTTGGACAAAATGAATAGAAAATATTAGTACAACAACTAGTAACAGTGGTAAAAAAATTTAATTGGTAATAGTGAGTAATCAAAGTGATAAAGGGGTAAAAAAAATTAAAAATCTTATTATTTTTAGGGATGAGGTTTTTTAATATATTTTTATGTCCAAAAAATAATTTTTTTCAAATTTTGAATGCACTTTTTTTTGAGTGATGTCCCATTATTGAATTTTTTTTGGGTATTTACAAATATTCAACTCCTCCTTAATTATAAATGGGGACCCCACCTATCACATATTCACACCAATAAAGACATTTTCTTCATCAAAATAATTAGAAAATACATCCCCTACATCAATATGAACAACATATAGAAAAACGTTTTCCCAAAAGACCAATCATAGGGTTCTTAATAACAGATACAATGGTTGTTCTTCTAAGAGATGATTGTCGTGTTCAATGAGCTCCTTCTTTTTTAAACTTTCTTTTTATATTTTAAATTATGAACATAAATTTAAATTTTCAATATATAATTGTCTAAAAAATAATAAAATTTTATTGTAATTAAGTAGTAAAATTTATCCATATCCTCCTTTATTAAATGATCATCGAATTAGTCATTCATGTGTGTAATGTACTACCGACTCACAAGCCGATATAATTTTTTTTCTTTTTTTCCTCTAATAAAAATTCAAGTTGATTGATTTAATAATTATAAATTATCATCATAACATATGAATAATTCTAGATAGGTAAGATATCATATACCTTCTAACCTTAAAATCCATTAAAGAATGATAACATCATTTGTGTGTACGTTGGACTACCACCTGACGAAGTGATCTACAACATTTTTTATTACTGAATCACATGGATGCTATATATATGAGTACTTTAAATAAATAATATTATATTTTAGATATAAGTGATATTATTTAAATATAATATAATACATAACTTCCCTCTATCATAATAATTGAAAAATAAAAAATTTTACTCAAGCATATGTATGACATATTGTCTCAATGATTGTAACATAGTTCATTTCTCAAATCCAAAATTCATTATTCGTTTTCAATGTATTATTTAATAAAAAAATGTTAATTATGTATTATGAATTATTCTTTAGATTATGAAATATAAATAAATCTGACATTATCCATCATATAAATGTGATTTAAGATAAATTAGTTAATATCTTAAAAACATCAACATGATCCTAAATTATTTAGTAATTGAATATAAAATGATAATAATGAAACCAAATGAATAATATAACATGATTTTCTAAAACAATTTAAATAATTACCATATTTTTTTATTCAGGATGTTTAAGAACACATGGGACAATTAGTTCATGAGGTAAGGGTTTATATCTGAAATCATCCTTCATTGAGAAACATGTACTTTTATACACATAGTTAATATTATATGGTGCATATACTGCCACTTTACATATTATATCATAAGTCATTAATACTTCATGTATTTTTATCTTAAAATTTACTAACCTCATTAATGAGGTATATGATTCTAAATTTACCTAGGTAGTAAGGTATTTATTTTTCAATATCATTTTAATCCGGATGGTTTATGACAAAATTATAGTTAAAGTAAATTATTTGAACATTAACTATTAAATTGTTTTAATTTTATTATAATGTATTTGTCCATAAACTATTAAGGTAATAATACAATTTACATCTAATTTATGCATAAAATTATTGAATAAATGTTTTTTAAGGAAAATCGACATTATTTCTATCTTCAGTTAAAAACCATTTCCCTATAATGTCCATGTTTTCTATAAATTATTCCCAAAAATATGTTCTAACATATTATCGGGTCTTATAAAGACATTTTTATCAATGTATGATATATTTTTCAAAATTTTTAAACAGAATCATCTTTTTGTTTTATGAACGAGGTGCTTTTGACTTATAACAAAGTGTGAAATAACTGTTTTTTAGATTAAAAAACACTATAATGACAATTATTTTCTTCAAATATTCCTTTAAAAGATATATTGTTATTTAAAATATCGTATTTAAATAATATTTTTTGAATTTCTAGTATTTAAAAAATTGGCATTCAATGTTGAACGGTTGTTTTACACAAGATTTTTTTAGTCATTTTTAAATTATTTCTATTCATCAATGAAAAATCCAATAATTTTCGGGAATGATTCTAAAATATTTTAAAATGTATCTTACAAATATACATAGATCACTGTCCTTTGCATTTTTGGTGAATTAACTCCTTAGGATCATTTCTCAAATTCCTTCTTTAAGAAATCTCTTTCGATTATGATATGATGAGTTGTTATGCAACCAATTTTATATGGATGGTTAATTCATAGTTTAAAGAATTTTTATTTCTTTAATGATGTAAAAAAAATACATGTATGTGAAATGAATATTATAGGTTTTCTTGTGATTATATATCCCTCATATTCATTAGGTAATTTTTTATCTCATGATATGTCTTTTATAGGATTTTGGAGGGAGCCTAATCCATTATGGGACTCCTATCCACCATGTGATGTTGTATCAATGACTAGTCATGAATAAATTTTATATCCTATTTTACATTACTTCCACTATTACCATGATGCAATGATATTTTAATACCGTCTTCCTTATATTATTCTCCCATGTGATTACTCATGATCCACAAATTTTATGAAATCATTTTATACCTCTAAATCACATGTTATATTTCATTATATTGTTTATTACATTATGGGGATATTTAGGTCACCCATTTCATTAATGTATTCCCCATTTCATCGTTTATATTTTTAGGAGGTCAAACTATTTGGAATCTAATTATGGATAATAAATTAATGAATATTTATTTTAGTTTTTAATAACCCAATCATCAAAAGAGATAATGCCTTTAATCACTATTTTTTATTTATTGGATATTAATGTCAAAAGTCATGAGATAATAAGTTTATTTGGATTTCATCACTATATGTGACATAAAAACAAATGTTTAGTAATCCTTTGGAATCTAAGATGAGAAAAAATTAGGGATAACCAATGGGATAAGTCTAAGGATTAGTCAACAAGAAGTAATATATCCTTGAATCATCGTGAAGGATATAGCAAGTGGTTTCCAAGAAATTAAACCTGTATCCAGATAATACAAGTGGATGTGCCCCAAGAATATATGTACCTATGAGTAATAACACCTAAAAGTGAGCATTGTGGAGGGGTTAATCATCACATTTTTAAAAATAATAGGTCTTACTACACACATGTTTTGACACTCCTATGGGATATTAATTAGAGATTTACAAAATGATTTATGAACCATTATATAGGATCTCAAAAAAATTATCCCAGAAATGTTAGTATTAAATGATGCCGAAAATGAGACAAATTATAACCTTGAGACTCACAAGTAATGATATAAATTTTTTTATTAGTTATTTCATCAAGAATTATATGTTTCCAATGACGTATATTATTCCATTCTCAGATTTTTTTCCTTATATAATTTTTCCTAAATTGAGGTAAATATGAGAAATTATTCCAAAAACCAATGTGATGGAATATATAGATATTTCCCTAACTTGATTCATATCCTAATAAGAATGGTAGTTTAAATATTTTTATCATGTAGAATGATCTATCACTAATAACTATTATCAATTAGAACATTTTTGAATTGAAAAACTCACAAAATGAAGTGAACGATAAAGTCTCATGGATTTCTAGTCTTAAAAATGTTAAATAAATGATTATTCAATTTACTACATGTCAAAAATAATCGAAGATGAACCATTTATAATTCTTTACTGGAATTGGAAGATGAATTATTTGTTGCAATGGAGGAATAAAGTATTTAATTCTTTATGGAGAATTAAGAGTATAGTTAACATGAAAGGGGAAAAATGTTAACCTACGACACCACTAAATGTAAAATTTCATAAATGTGGAAAACATGGTAATTATCTGAGTAAATTCACTAATCTAAATGATTAATTCCTTATATAATTGTTATGAAAATAACTGAACAAAAAGGGTTTATGTGATTAGATGTTGGAATTAGATAGTCTTGTTGTAATAAGATTTATTAGAATCATTAAACTACTTATGGATTGTTTTTCCAATATTTTTATTTATGTATTTTGAAAAATATATTAAATGGTACTAATATACTAGAAAGGTGATATGATGATAATGTAAAATTTTATGAAAAAAACATAATTTAAGATAATAAAATATTTGATGTGTTTTATGTAGACATAATTATAGACAATTAATATTTACTGATTTTTTTTTAAAAAAATAAGTTTTATAAAATACTATAGTGGTTAAAAATTTATTTCATAATTAATTTTATTTTGAGGATTTTAATTATATATTTTTTAATGTTATCGTAATTATATTAATATTTTTTTTAGAAAATGGAAAACCTACATGACAAGAGATAACAGATCATATCCAAAAATTTATTAGGTCTTAAACACATAAATGAGGTATGAAATGGGTGATATTAATTTCATGAGACTACAAGTTTCCCTCAATTTGTATTCCCTTATATTTTTGTAATTCATTTTTTTAAAAAATATTAAATTTATTTTAGAAACATATTTAATAATATAATATATTTAAAATTTAATTTTTTTAATGGATTAATGACATTTTTGGGAAGCTTTTATTGGGTTAAGATATATTTATATATATAACATTTATGTTTACTATATATGATTATTTGGGAAGAATAATATTATGTTTTTGCAGTTGTATGTTTAGGGATATGAGAAAACCATTAATTTCAGAAACTAATTATTTTTTCAGGTTATTGATGTTTTTTGGGATATATGGTTATTTATTTAAGGAATTATGTTTGTTAAGCCTTTGGTTTTATTGATTAATTGTGGTTATTAAAATACACATATTAAATATTTACGTGTTATATTACTTTTTATAACCATCTTTCATTTAATAACGATATGAGGAATGATGTGTTACTATTTGTTTATGATAAATTGGAGAATTAAATGTTAAATTTAGTTCATTATTGATATGAAAATTCATATTTTATATTCAATACATTGAGTATTAGGTGAATAGGAAATTGACCAAATCATAATAAAAAATGATATTGTGTTTATGAAATAAAAAGATATCATGTATGTATATTTTATACTATTCTATATCTTGATAATAAAGGAATCCCACTGATCTAGAAAAATAATCATGAAACAAAAATGTTATCCTATTACCTTCCTATATAATGAATCAATCTTATATAAATTCATTATAGGATTATATTTTTTGGTTGTTTACATTTCAATGATCAGTATCTTTTTTCTGATAAATTATCTATATCACACTCCATAATTATTTATGATTTTATTACATGCCCATATTTCAATTCTTTCTGATGTTATCCCATATTGAAACCTAGTCATTTTTTATTCCACATGAACATCATATTTCCCTCACTCTCTTTTAAGAGGATGTTTCATTAACCTGATGCATGTGATCAATCTAGGATCAGTTGTTCATGGATTTAATTCCTGGAGGTATTATTTCTTGGGAGAGCAATTTTGGAATATAAAAGCCGAAAAATACTCAAATACATATTTACATAGTGTAACATAAATCATATGAGGAGAAAGTTTATAGAATACCTAGAATACATACATATTAATATTTCATATATGATTGGGAAAACAATGTTTTAGATGATTCTATTACTCAAAATACATAGAAAAAACAAGTTGAAGAGAATAGTGATGAATTTTAGTTGGTTATCTAATTTTCTGAGATGCATTATGTTGTTTAAGTGTGTAACATGAAGCCTAATTTTACAAATCTAGTAGTGAAATATTAACATCTGGATAGAGTTATGATAATGAAGACCTATGATTATGAGGTAATGGTCCCGAGGGAAATAATTTTTGGTGGGGACCCACCGAATGGTAGGTTTATTGATGATAATGGGATCCTACACATTCATGTAAATATTTGGGATCCAATAGAAAAATGTAATCAATTGATGTGAGAGTCTCATACTTTTGTGTGTGAAATAAATTTCAATATTACAAAGATATATCATGACTTATGTTCCTTGTATTGGTTTCCATGTATGGATTGAGAGATATTAATTTATGTCACTCTACGATTCATCCATCTGTCGATTGAGGAGTAAAATCTATCTCTAGATAGAATGTTACAACATTTACCCATTCTGGAGATGAAATGGAATTTCATGAGCATAGTTTTTGTGATGGGATTTCCATGATCTCATTGAGGCTTTAAAATAATATGTGTGATCATTGATAGTTTGGCATAGGTCACCCAATTACTACATATTAGTGAGAACTTTTATGTGGATGAACTTGGTAGAATGTATGTTTATAACATTATCAAACATCAGATTATCCTTATTTCCATCATATCAGATAGAGATTCTCTCTTTACATCATGGTTCTACCATGGGCCATAGAAGGCAATGAGTTTATATGTTCCCTTATGTACATTATATAACTAATAGATCAATGATCCATCCAATAATAATATTTAAATTTCAGAGGACATGATTTAGGAAACATCATTGATTTTGGATTTTATTGGGAGAAACATTTACCACCTTCCAAGTCAGTTCACAATAAAGGAATCCAAGAGACTATACAAATGGATCCTGATGTGGACCTGTATGGTTGGTTGTGACATTCAAACCTATGATATATTGAGGTGGGCGAGTCAATACTACATAGATCTCATCTCAATTCTAGTGAAATCAGATATTTTAAACCTATATAAATCATATGATATCAACATAGTCTAGGCAGAAGAGTTATGGAAATATTCACCCCAAACTCTTGAGTATGAGGTGGCAGATCGGGTTTTCTAACTTATTTCTCATAGGATAGGAACTAGATGTATTCATAGATTGGGAAAACTCTCAACTCATTCAATGGGATCTTTTTATATCATGGATAGATTTAGGCCGATATCCTATTTGATTATTCATCTTCAGATGTACTAGGACATGGAAATTTTCTTTTATACATCTCAGCTACATTTTTATCCTTTTTTTATCAAATAATTATTAACCAAAGGATATCGAGTTCAGAGACAATGATTCTTTTCAGGAATATCATATCTGAATAATTAATCATTCACAAATGAACTATGAAATTACTTAGTGACTAATGAACATTTTCAATGGAATCCTTAATGTGTATAAGATGAGACATGGGTGTGAGAGGCCTATATAAATGATTTTATTTTATAGTAATTTGTAGTAAATGCTCAAGAACCCTTATAATGGAAACCTGAGAATGATTTGTATAATGTTGAAAATGTTTTATAATCTCAGTTTTTCTCACGAGGTAAAAACACTTTAGATTTACTTTTAATGTTTTATTTTTATATATATGAAATTAATCAGGGTGTAACAACCCATGTTTTATGAAAGAAACATTATTTTCAATACCATACATGATATGCTACATTGAGTTTAAATGAACAACTAAATAATAATATTTCTGTATTACAATTTTAACAAACCCATTGGAATGAGAGAAATGAATAGTATCAACTGAATTATGAAAATAAGTTTTACACATGTTAAAATAATGATTCATCGGTCACCAAATTTATCAGAAATGGAAATAAAAACCAGTTAAATATAAAGGATATTTTTTTAGAAAAAAATATTTTAAAAAAGAATAATTGTGTTTATAAAATCATATCACCCTTTATAAAATTTTATTTAAAGAAAAATATATGTTAAATATTCAATTAAATGATTTAAATTCATCCTATATGTTTTCTATATGTGATATATGAACAAATTCAATTGTTCTTATAAAATAAGTATTTTTAAAAAAATGTGGTTTTACCTTATTTTCATTACATACACTTTTTAAATTTAGGTTTTGAAACAATTATATGTTCTATTGGAAAAATATAAAATTCTTCTTTAAAATTATAACCTCCTAATTTACTTTGGATGATAGTTTTATTTTTTTCTTATAACTATCATGTTTTGAAAAATATTAAAAGAATGCTAAATTTTAATTGTAAACAACTTCTTCCAATGAGATAATTAATATAGTCAAATCCTAATATTTAATGGGATAAATGTATAAATAGAATATAATTTTATCATTAAATATAATGTTTTTCATTATATGTAATTGCATATTAAAATTGGACATAAATACATGTCAATCGTTTGGTAATTTTTATTTTTTACAAACACACTTTCAGTTTTTGATAACAAAAATTAATTTTAAATTAATTACTTCAATTTATATGTTTTGAATTTGTAAAAATGGATTCCATATGTGGAATAAGAAGGTAAAAAAATTTTAAATAGGCACCATTTGTTTTGGGAAAAATGAATAGTATGTTCCATAATTATTGTTTTATTTATCATGGTTAAAGTGTAAATCATTTAAATAAGGGTAAAAACTAATATTATATTAATATAAAAAACAATAAAACATGTCCTAATCCAATTTTTAGTGATATTTCCCCATATTATAATATTTATGTTGGACTTTTGGCATTTGGGAGCCACTTGGCTGTGAAAATGACAAACTATAATATTCAATTTAAATAAAAGTGAAATATAAAATAAATGAATATATTTTACAAAATAAATAATAATATCAGGTTATTTAACTGATGTATATGACTATAAAAATTCATTATAAATATTAAAATATTTCCAACATCATGATATTTTATTTATAATTTTTATACATTAAATAAATAATATAATTATGACACAATGATGACGCAATCATTGCTTCATTAATAAATGATTCAAATTTATTAGATTTTAAAAATTAAAATAAATACTATTTGATATAATTAATGTCATAAACCTATAATCAAGGTTAATATTAAATTTTATTTTTGATTCAATATTTTTTCTTCAAAGGAATCTGGTTTTTAATAATTTGAAAAAAAGTCAAGTATTAATAGAGGCCAAAACTGACATTATTCATAACATAAAATATAAAAAAGGTTATTAAATATTATTAAATTAATAAATATATAATATTTGAAAAAATTGTTAATATAAATACATATTTTTCATAAATGGAAATTTTTTGTGTCTTTTGACATGATAAGGAAATTACTATAACCCACAATGTGTAAATAACATGATATCACTATATGATTAAAAAGTGTAAAATAAGTGTTTAACCAAAAATATAACGATGAAAAAATATTAAAAACATATATAGAAATTATTGGATGTTGTGTATCAAAAATAAATCATCTTATATTCAAATAAAATGATTTACAGACCATCTTCAAACGAAATTAAATTTATAATAAAATAACATTTCAAGACATTTCTAAAGTGACACTCCTCCCTCTTCTAAAGGGCCACCAAATCTACCCCATTAACACATATCAACCCCCATGAATTGTAAAAAAATTGTTCAAATAATCTCCCAACATCCCTACCTTCTTTATAGAAGCATTACATTGGCTAGCAGGCAATTCAAGAAAGCCTTTTGGCTCAAATCCAAAAAAAGTTACCCGATTTAGAGGTAACATCTTCTCTCAAATTCCTTTAATTTATTTTCTTTCTCCACTTCATATCCTCTCATTATTCTCCGATTACATAACAAAAACAGTCTCCTCAAGATTCGAGGTTGTTTTTATGAGAATATTTCTCACTATACTTATACACACCCCTCCATCTAATGGATACGAATATACTGTAACTATGTAAGGAGAACGACTGCCACACTAAATGATGATTATTCAATTTTCAACTACCACCTCTAATTGTGAAAATTATGATGAATCTATATTTATATATGATATATTGTACATCAAAATTTTCCCTATTATTCTATATTTTTTATTTATAATATACCTTAATGCTTTCCATGATGTGTAAATAAGATAATTTCATTTGAGGAAGGGTGGACTTCCACTCCCTTAAAGTGATATGACTCGTTCATTCTATATATAGAATGTATACTAGATGGTTTTATTAAACATATGTCACATAACTAACTAAATTATAATACTAGAATTCAAATAAATGTTTATATCATTTTGTTATTATTCTTTTAATATGGCAATGAAATGAATGTTGCTTTTCTGCGTACATATGGCCTACCACCCCCATGAACGGTGGTGTTCATTTATTATATCCAAATGTTGTGGAATATTATAAATAAAAATGCCCATGATATATATAATATTCAAATCATGATTAATATTTTGGAGATTTTGGTCTTTTGACAACCTGTTCAATTTACATCAAACACGTTCATTTTCAATAAAAATACAAAATATCGACAAACCGACCAACATGAACTGAAATAATTATTTAATTTTTACAACATGATGATAATTAATAAAAAAGAACAATAAAAATGAAAATGGTTCATAATAATGAAGAAACTAACCATATTTTTTTATTCTATAATATACAAAATGAACGAGACAACTTAGACTCAAGGTAATTGAACTTATTTACCAAATTTCCATTCATTAGGTAATATTATAATTTTTTATTATGTCATGAGATGACTATGTGAGAAATAAATTTTGATATATTATCTTTTATTTATAATTGATTAATGAGTATTTAAAGTGAATACAAATAATAGATCTATTTTTTAATAAAATCATCTTTGTAAGGGAAATCCTAACTCAATCTTCATTCATTGAGTTAAGTATCCATGTCATTTTATTTGTTTTTAAAATAATATGTGTGAATGACCTATGATTATTTTAAACTAAATATCCACTTATATTGGGTGTTTTTATATTTTTCACAAATAATTATTTCTTTTATTAATCTTTATCTTAAGGACATAATATTTTTAAGGGATTATGTCTCAATCTCCATTCATTAAGACATATCTTGAAAATTGTTCACATTTATTATCCTATAATGTGTATATACAACCCTTTTGACATTTTATATAATGAATTAATATATTATAATGATATTTAATGTTTTATTAATTTATTCTTTAAGGATTTTTGTTTCCTTTGTTCCTCAAGTGGTATGGTATTATTTGACAAAACATCATTTTAAATGTTTTAATGGTTTATTCTTCTAAATCATTATAATTTAAGTCCATGGTTTTGAAAAGGTTTTATGTATTTACTTATTTAGAAATTAATGTTTTAAAGTAATAATTTCATTAAATTTATCAATGTGTTATGGGACACATTGATTCATAAATCATCTTTTTAAATAGTTTAATTTATTAAGAATTAATTGATTACATCAATACCATTAAATAATATCTTAGGATTTCAAAGTGGAGATGTTATTTTTCATTTAGGTGTTGTTTTCATTATGATTATATTATGGTTATTGGGCATTGATTATGTATACAGGTTGTTTGGGTATAAAATAAGTGTGGATGAACCCGTCATCGCACTCCAATGCATTGGGTAACATGACAGTGGTAAATGTTAAGGTTTCCCCTAAATGATTTAGGGAATATATAGTGAAGGGTATTGCAAACGTAACCATGAAGGTTACCCACAATGATGATATGAATGCTACAATGTAATTATGTTATCGATTCCACAAGCTACCTTAATGATTTATTATTTATATGAGTAATTCATAAATCTTATGATTTCATGAGGTATATTAAAGAGCTTATGTTTTATGAGTAAAAATTATGATTTCATTGATTTTTATATATTCATGGACTAATGTTTTCTTTCTTCATATTATATCCCTTACTGTTCTTCTTATTCCAATCCAATATTTTTTTTAAAAAAAATCACATGGTGTAAGGAATGGTAATGGAAAGGAAGAATTCAAGAATAGTTTTTCCATGAAAATAATTATTGTTTTATTTAAGTATTATTATTACTAAAATAAATTTTGATAGAGTATTAGTGTTAAATTATTAATATTTGAGATGTAATTTAATAGTTATGGCCTAATTTTCTAAAACATTAATCCTGAAAAATCCTTAATGTGAAAGAGAATTAATTCATGGTTAAAACTCAAGATTACGTATTGTTTTAAATATAGGGCCTTACCGTAGGTATCAGATGTCGGTTTAGGAATCTTCAGGGATTTGGAGTTTTGGTTAAACATATGGTATTTCACTTCCTTTAGTTAAATCCTAGTATTATAACTTTTTCGTATCACTAGAGTCAGTTGAAAATGGAAGGAGGATGACCTCAAACAACATTAATATATTTTCATGATGACATGCTTGAAAAAATTATTACAAAGTCATTTTAGGATGATTTTGAAACATTATCAGGCATACAACTCACATGACAATAGTTGTTTCAGATATCAAACACCTCCACTATACCTTGATACTATCATGGATCAGGGGTGGAATTTTATCAAATCCTATTTCATTAATATTCTCATATATTCATGAAATTTAAATATTATTTAGGATTTTTCGAATTTTTTACCTTATCACATGATTTTGAATGATATAATGATTTTCAAAAAGGTGTTGAAGAAGTTGATCCATGGGAAACCTATTTTTATTTTCCATTAGAACATAGACTTTCAGTACATACTTATTGAATTTTGAAGGGTCCATTTATTGATAGATTCAACTCAAACTCGATCAAAATATTTAATAAAACTAATGTTTTATTAGGTGTTTTGAATTTATATGTCCTGCATGATTATTTTAAGAAATAATTTTTTTGTGAACACCCATATGACCCAAGTTGTGGATGGTTCATTTGAATAAATGAAGTAATCGAGATTGAAGGTGCTATAAATAATTTTGAATATACATGTACATTCTATTTACGTGGCCAAGATAACGATGAATCCAAGTGGAGACCATGATCAATGTATTATTTTCTTTCTATAGGTAATTGATTTATATTATCTTTTGTAGGTGAAAAAAATATCAAAATATATAAGATATCATGAATTAATATGTTTTGGTAAAAATGAGTTGGAATTAAAATGAGTTTTAAAAGACAACAAATGAGTTTAAAACATGTTATGGTTATTTTTCAGTTTTATAAAAGGGACAACCAGCAAGATAGTTGACAACTCATCATTTCCGAAAAATCTATGGGAATCAATGTATGAATAATTTCTTAAATGATTTTATGAATCAATAATAAGATGATTTTGGGAAATTATGTTTAGTCAAATGGATATCTTTTGTATAGGAAAATGAATTGGTTATTATGTGATAAATTATATATTGGAAGAAGTTCACTCATTTGGGAACACTATATGGTTGAGCAAAATTGAATAATATGGATTTTCATTTTTTGTAGTAATGGTTGATTTTTATTTTTGAGGAATCTCTGTTATTATTGTGGACATATGGAGATTTATATTATATATTTAAATTATTAACATATCATAGAGAATATGTGATTCAGTTATTTATATTTAAATACAATACTTTAAGAGTAGTTGATGTTATTTGGAGATAAATTATAATATTTATTGTGGATTAATTTTTATCAAATCCTTTCAAATTTTTTGTTTAAATGTCATATTGGATTATTTTGAAAAATATTAAGGAAATTATTTATTTAATGGGATTTTCTTAACATTGATTATTGTTTGTTGAATTTTTTAGATTAAGAGTAGTATTTTAATTTATAATGGATTATTCTTCTTGGGGATTATATGATCATTTTATAAATATTTTGGTTTTGTGTTATTGTCTAAAGACATATAAAATATATAGTTCATTTTTTATGGATAATTAGATTCTCTATAATTTGATTCTAGCTCTTCAGGTGTCATGATGTAATCTCAAAATCTCATCATTTAAAAAAAGATAAGGTTTTGGTAGATATTTTTTAAAGGATAAAACTATACATTAAAATTAAATATGTTTCCTTATGATTTTTTATGTCATTTTATAATTCCTCAATATTATGAAAAGGTCTTTAAACAACATTGTCTATTTACTTCTCCTACTATGAAATCAATGACCGTTTAACCCAACAGACGTTTATGGTATTCTAGTTGTTAAACATCTCCTGATCATATTTTATATAACATTCCATTATATAATGATTCTTAGATTCTCATCCATATCTATGAGTTCTTATATGGAAACCAAGTATGTGTTATCTCGGGTAACCATTGTACTTCTCTTTTGTTATTTTAAAGTTATACTTTTATTAACCCTTTTTATGATGTGGTATAATTTTAATGAAGTTAAAATGATAAATTTTAAAATGATGAGTATGAAATTCCCCAAAGGGGAAAATTTGGTAACATCCCAATATTTAATATAGAAACACTATTTTCAATAGTATACACGTTATACTAAATCAATCTTAAAGGAACCACCAAATATTATTATTTAAAATTTACCATTATAACATCGACATTAGAATAAAGGGAATGAATAGTATCAACTGAACTATGTAAATATGGTTTACACATGTTTAAATAATGATTCATTTGTTAACAAATTTATTATAAATAGAAATAAAAAACAATTGAATATAATGAATTTGTTTATTTGAGAACGTATTTAAAAAGAGAATAACTGTGTTTATAAAAACATTTCAAAATTTATGGACTTTTATTTAATATAATATAAACGTTACATAATCAATTTAATGTTTTAAATTCATATTAAATGTTTTCTAGGAATTATATAAAAACAAATTCATTTTTTCAGAAAAAAGAAGTATTTTTCTAAAAATAATGTTTTTACACCTTTTGAGGGGGAAAAATTGTTCAATTTTGTTTTTGACAAATATTTATATTCTATTTGAAAAAATATACCTCTTATTTAGAATAGGAACTTAAAATTTTATATTGGATAATTTTTTGATATTTTTCTGATAAATTTCATGATTTGATGAATATTAAAAATACGATAAATATTATTATAAAACAAATATTTCCATCTAGACAATTTATATAGTTAAACCATGTTTTTTAATTTATTTAAATTTTGTATGTAACATATTTTTATTATTTAATCCAATTTTGGCCATTATAAGAAATTTCACTTTGAAATTGGAAATACAATCATGTCAATCTTTTGGTATTTTTTCATTCTTAAAGACTTGTTTTTTGGTTTTGACAACGATATTTTATTTTAAATTAATTACTACAATTTCTGTGGTTTGAATTTTTGAAAACGGATTCCATATTTGGAATCATAATTTCCAACAATAAAAATTTAAAAACCTGGAAATTCTTTGAATTTTTTTAATACATGTAATTTTAACGAGTCCGTAATTTCTAACAGCTCTTGATTCCGAGGCCCAGAGTGCCCGGAATCAATTTCGGATGTTTTTCATGGGTTTGTTCTATAAACGTACGTGTGTGATTTTATATCTTTTTGAACCGGTGCTCTGAATTGAAATCTGAGGGAACCATTGAACTCCAGTGCTGGTATTTTATTAAGGAGACCTTTACCACAGTTGTGTTTTATCGAGGTTGGATGTTAATTTTTTTTGATTTGAAAAAATATATGTGTACATATTTTTATTTGATAGGTGGTTAAAACCACAAAGTAGAGGCTATAGGTGGGCCCCCCATACCCTAACCTCCCTTGGGAGGATATGACTAGGTGGGGCCCACTCTAGTTTAAACCCCCTTTATCCCCCATGAAACTTACATTTAATTTGGGGAAGTCTATTAAACCTCCCTTGAAATTAATAAAGCCACCTCTCCTCATTTATTTTGAACCTTCCACCTTCTCTCATTAAAGTGACAACACCCGTTAATTAATTAATTGAGCTCCCACAATTAATTCATTAATTTGTAGAGATTTGAATTCTTTTGAATTCCATTTGGAATGCATGGCATGGATATAATAATAGGGAAGCTATTATTTTAGTTTGGGGTGGACACATAACAGATTTGGGAGAACTCTTGGAGAAATGACTTCTTCTAATGAAGAGCGACCTATTACAACGTAGAACGCACCTCATCTCCGAAGAACGTGAATCATTACCTTCTTCTTTCTTTATCCAGGGCAAGGAAGTGAAGCACCGCTACACAAAAAGTACACCAAGGGTGTCATCTCGATTCATCTTCACCGAGCTTTTCATCCTCTGACATTGATGGAACGACGTCCGTTTTCTGCGACGTCGGTCTTCTGCGACTCTTCAATGTACTACAAAAAATACAAGGTAGGGGGATTTAACTTTCTTGGGATTTAATGTCTCTGTTATTATTTCTAAACGAAGAACGTGGACAATCCAACGAACTTGCTGATTCGCAATTTGATCGTTCTTGCAGGTAAGGGAAGAAATTCATGCGGGGTTTAGAACTAGGATGGATCATTCCTGTTGATGATATTTATTTATCCCAATTATGATATGATAATGAAGAGGGTGTGGGCCAATCCGAACATAGCCCGATTCCCTCCGTGGATCTTGTTATGTTCTTCATCTTGTTGCGTTCTTCAATGGTGATGGGACAAAGTGGTAGTGATGGAATCCGGAGGGTCCAGCGCCAAGGGCGGCATCTCGAGTGGACCCTCGGCGTAGACAGATCGAATTTCCGACCATCGGAGTAAACCCGGTGGTCTGAAAAAGGTGGGTCACCAGGCGGCGTCACTGGTGATCGCAGGCGGTGGTAGTGGTCGCGGGCTGGCCACGTGGAAGGACCGGCGGCCCCTCAGGTAGCCCGGTCCGTGGGATGACCGGCCAGCCGATCTTTCCAGCCCGCTGGAGAACCGCGGCGGCCGTACGCGCCGCATGGGGGAAGACACGGCCAACATCAGCTGGCCACTCAGCTGGGCGAATTGACCTGCTATGTGCCGACAGGTATGGAGAACTGAGGTGCACGCAGGCGCCACGTGGGGAGAACTGCGGCTCGCAGCGCGGGCTGCGTGCACTGGACTAAACCGGCCAACTACGACCGGCCGAGGCAGAGGAGGAGGTAGCGCCGCATGTTAGCACCGGGAAAATCGGACTGGCCCACAGCGTAGGCCGGGTCCATGGATGAGCCTCACCCCACCGGGCTGGGTCACGCCCATCCGGGTCGGACTCGTCGAGCTGGGTTGGGCGGACCTGCCAGCCCACTGGGCTTGATGGGTCGGGCCCGTGTACGTTTAAATGCGAATAACTCCTAGACCGTGCATCTGATTGATGTGCCGTCTATGGAACTAGGACCCTCATGATGGGATGGTCCATTTGTGATACTCTAAGTGTGTTTCAGAAAAATTTGGAAAAAGGCCGGTTTAAATTGAACATAAATCCAATAGGGCCCCTTAAACGGAAATGCCAATAACTCTCAGACTTTGTGTCTGATTGACGTGATGTCTGTCGCATTGGTTTCCTTATGATGAGACATAAATAAGGGATAAATCAACTCAGGAATTCATGATAGTTAATGTATCGAAACATGGATCGAGGATAGGAACCTCCTGGAATCGAATGTGCTGTGTGCGGGATCTCTGGGGCTGGCCGTGACTGGGATGACTAGATCCTTCGTGGGTTCGACAACGATGAATCTTTACCATGATCCTATGTGGGTTCGATAGTTTTGACTACAATAATGGAATACTTTGTGGGTTCGATAGCGATTACTACTGTTCAGGGATCCTCTGTGAGTCCAACAGTTCTGACTTCTGTTCTTGTATCTTGTGTGGGTCCGACAGAATAGATGGTCATGTATCCTGTGTGGGTCCGACAGCTTTACTGGTCCTGTATCATGTGTGGGTCCGACAACTTAGTTGAATCAGTGACTACATATAATCATCTCTATCACTATATGAATGATGTATACCTATGTGAGATGAGTCATGTCTTTCAACCATTATCATCGTGGTGTTTGACTTTACTTCCTTTCTGGAATGGTTTGTGCTTCGGCTCGAGAGTTGGAGCCGGACTGTGATTGATAACATAAGTATATGTGTGGGAATATAATTAAAGTAGGGTTGGTTGATACTTCATTTTTGTATCTTTATTCTATGTCTTATCCTGTGTGGATTCTGGGAGACCTCCAAGGGTCTTAAGGTCCCCTACTATGTATTATTATACTCACCCCTGCACAGGCTTCTCCCGCACCAAGTTGTGTTCTGTGTAGATGACAAAAAGCAGTGATCGTGCCTGAGGGTGACATATGGGAGGCCAATCTGAGCTGGACTAGACGGTATGTACCACAGGGATGAGTTTTTTGAGTTTTGTACCAACCCTTCAGGTAGGATTCCCCGGTGAATGATCCAGGAGTTGTTTTCCCATTTTGCATGTACTTGTTGTTCAGTTGGGATTGTATACTGGAACACTTATATTCAGCACACATTTATTTTCTATTTCAGTACTTGTTTCATCTACTTATTTTCTTTAAACTGTATGTCCTAAAAGTTTATAGGCAATGCCTTCCCTTTTTATGAGGTATTTTCCATTAGTGCTAGTCGCCAGCCCCTGGCATATGGAAGGCAGGCTTGGGGTAGTCACTTCAGGGGCACGGAGGATGGGTCGTGACAAATTGATATCAGAGGAGTCAGTTCTACTGCATAACTTTGACTATGATTCTTTTAACAGAAATATGGGTATTTGTTTTGGGTGTGCTTATTAGTTTAGGGAAACCAGTGTTGGTGCGGCGGACGATGTATCCATACACTAGGACTATGACTTCTTTTTTCTAACTCAGTGCACGAAAATACAGATTGTGTGAGTGTTTCCATTGAAAATGTTTTATTTGTGATTACATTGTGTTATCTCACAAGGTATACTATTTTAACCATGGCACACATGTTTCTTTTCAGGATGGCCCCACGAAAGCAGCCAGCTAGGGTTCCGAGTTACGTACGAGATGGTATCCCACTGAGCGATGATGCCTCGGCGCAGGGCCCCATCACAGCGGAGGTACCAGTGCTAACACTACTAGCTGGGCCACTGATACCACTAGATCTAGTAGTAGAGAGTGCACGCCGTATGATTACATTGCATGAGTTATAGCACCAGAGGCCATCCAGGTTCCGGGGAGAGACAGTCCCACAAACATCTGAGGATCGTATGGAGGTTCTCGTGAGAGTATTCAGATTTGTAGGGAAACCAGTCGACCTCATGGTAATCTTTTCCTCGAGTCTCTTGCATGAAGCATCAGGTAGATAGTGGATCCTGATGATCCAGGTGCATGAAAAGGCAACATTTCTATGGACAGACATAAAGAGTCTCTTTCCCTAATAGTATGTTCCAGCCACCCTTCGTGCAGTACGGATTGAGGAGTTACTTCATCTCAAGCAGGGAAACATGTCAGTATCGTAGTACTCAGTGAGGTTTCCCGACCTCTCTCGCTACTCCCTGGATATTGTACGAGACTCATTCTTCAAGGCCCGGACCATAGAGTAGGTACTCAGGCATGAGATCAGGGCTTCAATGATCCCCCTCAACATCCCAATGCAGGAGAGGGTGCTGGAGCGAGACCTTCTAGTTGAGAGTTTTATCGCTCAGCTGTCACTAGTAGCAACACCCACCACATGGCAACACGTTGCGGAGTCTTCTACAGCTGGTAGTAGAATGATTTACAAGAAGACCAAGCGGACCAGACCATTAGGTGGGAGACCCCAGGATACAGGTTCGGTTGTGCGGGCCACACAAGAGAGAGCCAATAATATGAGGAGAAGATATAGATATGCATGCGGCGAGTAGGGCCACAAGGCTCGTTACTTCCTGAACTACCATGAAAATGATCAGCAGATAGTAGAGGGACCTCCCAAGCAGAGGCAGAGTTTGACTTTGGAGGTCCACTGGGAGCAGGCGGACATGGGAGAGGAGTTGGACGAACAGTGGCTGGTGGATGAAGTTTCGAGGCTCTAACACCACCACCACCAGGAGGTCCACGCCGACCATAGAGAGCTGGCAGAATGAGGTGGGCTCAGCTCCATGAAGTCTAGGCCTACAACCACGACACACCTGAGATGATTTGAGGTACTATATGTGTCTACTCCAACCATTCTACAGTACTTTTAGACACAGGTGCGAGTCATTCTTTTATTTCCACTTCCCTCGTTCGGAGCTCGGAGATTCTGATGGAGCCGTTGGCTCGATCCTTTTGGCTAGAGACACCTACTGAAGCAGAATTGATGATTACGCACTGGTGCTGGTAGTGTAATATTGCACTAGGAGGTGAGAGCTTCGTCTAGGATCTTCTGGTAATGGCATTGAGGCGTTACAACATCATCTTGGGTATGGAATGGTTATCCATTTTTGATGCCCATATTGACTGTATTAGGTGAAATTTGTGGGGTATCCATATGGATGGGACCGGTTTCACCATCACCGGTGTGAAGGAAGCCTTTGCAGTGCATGATAGACATACATAGAGGAGGGGACAACCGATCACACATCATTTGACTAGTCTCATCTTCGGAGTGGTTGATGTTCAGAGTCTGAGTTTTTCTATTGTGGTGGATCAGTACACTGATGTTTTCCCTGATGACATTTCAGGACTACATCCTCAAAGAGAGTGAGACTTATCTATTGACCTAAACCCCGAGACGACACTGCTATCTACTCCAGAATATTGGATGGATCCCACTGAGCTTTGTGAGCTGCGGGTATAGCTAGAGGATTTGTAGGGGAAGGGATTCATCCGACCCAGTGTTTCACCCTAGGAATCCCCGATTTTGTTCGCCAAGAAGGTGGATGGGAGCTTGAGATAGTGTGTTGACTGCCATAACCTAAAATAGGTGACCATGAAGAATAAGTACCAACTCTCGAGGATTGAAGACCTCTTTGATCAGATCAAGGGAGAATGATGGTTCTCAAAGAAAGACCTTAGGTCATGCTATCACCAGGTCAGAGTTTAGGACAAGGATGTGCAGAAGATAGACTTCAAATGTCAGTATGGCCACTATGAGTTCTTGGTTTTTCCATTTGTCATAACCAACACTCCAGCAGTGTTCATGAGTCTCATGAACATGATCTTCTTGCCTTACCTCGATCACATTGTCGTAGTCTTCATTGAAGACATAATGATCTACTCTACAATAGCGGAGGAGCATGTCTACCATTTGCGGGTAGTACTGGACACACTATGAGAGCACCAACTTTATGGTAAGCCCTCGAAGTGATACTTCTAGATTCGAGAAGTTCACTTTCTAGGAAATGTCATCTTAGAGGCTCTAGTTGCAGTGGATACAATGAATATCGCGACAGAACATTCTTGGGAGCCACCCAGAAGTGTGACAGAGGTATAGAGTTTTCTGGGACTGGCTAGGTACTTTCGGAGATTTGTTCCAGACTTCCCCAGAGTTTCAGCACCACTTATAGCATTGATGAAGAAGGGGAAACCCTTCATTTGGTTATAGAGATGCTAGTAGAGCTTTCCAGAGCTGAGGCAGAGGTTGACCATTGCACCCATCTTGAGGGTGCTGGAGGAGGGCGTTGGGTACGTAGTTTACTGTGACGCATCATGGATTAGAATTAGTTGTGTCCAGATGCAGGAGAGAGTAGTGATTGTGTATGGTTCTCATCTGTTGAAACAATATGCGTATAACTATATTACCCATGACCTAGAGTTCGTAGTAGTGGTCTTCTCCTTGAAGATGTGGTGCCACTATCTTTTGGGAGAACTTTTTACAGTCTACTCTGACCACCAGAGTCTCAAGTACATCTTCTCGTAGAAGGACCTGAACCTAAGAAAATGACGATAGCTCATGTTCCTCTAGGACGATGAGTTAAAGATTGTCTATACTTTTATGAAGGGAAACGTTTTAGAAGATTATCTTAGAAGGAGATCAAGCATTCAGCTAATAGGATAGGCAACAGAGCAGTTGGCCGCATTATATATATCTTTTGTGGATAGAGATGAAGCAACCTTTCTATAGTCTCTCATAGTCACTCCACCAATTCTTCAATGAGTCTGGGAGGCACAACATGGGGAAATTGACTGTGAAGCATGACGTGGACAGATATACACAGGGAAGACACCTGATGGATTTTCTGAAGGTGGGGAACACATAATTCTTTTCAGAGGACGTACCATGTTACTAGTTTCACTTCAATAGGAAGTGTTGTGGGAGTTCCACACATCTCCTTTTTCAGTACAACTAGTAGTGGAAAAGATGTCTTAGGACCTCTGACGATAGCATTGGTGTCCATGTATGAAGAAGGCAGTAGAAGAGTTTGTATCACGATGACTCACTTGTCAGCAAGTGAAGGTGGATCACCAGTTTCCAGCAGGCTTCGATGAGCCCTTTGAAGTCCCAGAGTGGAAGTGGGATGAGATATCCATGGATTTCATGATGGGACTTCCACGTACATCCAGAAGACATGAATCTATTTGGGTAATTGTCGACAGACTCACCATGTCGGCCCAGTTCCTACATATTAGAGAGAAGGGATGATTAGAGATCTTGGGACTCCTATACATACAGGAGATCATACTGCTTCATGGTGTACCATCGATGATCATCTCCGATCGAGATGCTAATTATACTTCCTGGCCGTGCAAGGGGTTGGAGGAGGCTTTCGGGATGTAGCTATGCTTGAGCACTGCCTTCCATCCTCAGAAGGATGGTCAGACTGAGAGGACCATTCAGACTCTCGAGGACATGCTCCTTCCACGTTTCCTTGACTTTGGTTGTAGCTAGGAGGATCACATACCCTTGGTATATTTTTTGTAAAACAACATCTAACACTCCACCATCGGGATGTCACATTAAGAGACACATTACAGCTGACCTTGCAGGTCGCCTCTATGCGAGAATGACCCAGGAGAGTCAGCACTTATAGAACCAGAGATGGTTCAGACTACGACGGAGAAGGTGTAGATCATCTAGGAGTAGATGAAGACTGAATAGAGGTTCCACACGATCGACCACATGGAGATGGACATCAAGGATGGGAAAAAATTCATGGAGGTTCTATTAGAGAATGAGGATCGATTGGAGCGGGTCCTATTTGGATGGTCAATTCCTCTAGTTCGTGTTCACTGGAAGCACAGAAACCTACAAGAGAGCACATGGGAGTGGGAGGCTCAGATGCATGCTCAGTACCTTCATTTGTTCCTTTAGTATGAGTTGTATCTTACGTGGACGTAATTTTCTGAGGTGGGTAAAATGTAAATACCTTTAAATTTCACGATTTTTTTCAAATACAGGGGATTTTTACGAGTCCGCAGTTTTTGATGGCGTTTGATTTCGAGGCCCGGTGTGCCCAGAATCAATTTTTGAAGTTTTTCATGGGTACGTTCAGTAAACGTACATGTGGTATTTTATATCATTTGAACCAGTGCTTGTAATTGAAATCTAAGGGCACCGCTGAACTCGCAGCACTGATATTCTCTTATAGAGACCTTTACCACAGTTGAGTTTTATCGAGGTAGGAAGTTAATTTTTGGGAATTCTAAATAAAATAAAATAAAAATATGTGTACATATTGTTTTTAGATTGGTGGTTAAATCCACCAAGTGGAGGTTAGAGGTGGGCCCCACAACACCCTAACCTCCCTTGTGATGATATAATTATGCGGGGCCCACTCTCGTTTGAACCCCATTTAATACCATGTAACTTTAATTTAATTGGGTGCAGTCTATTAAACATCCCTTGAAATTAAATAAGCCACATATCCCCATTTAACTTTGAACCTTACACCTCTTCTCATTAAAGTGCCAACACCCATTAATTAATATATTGATCTCCCACTATTAATTCATTAATTTTTATAGATTTTATTTTTTTTAATTCCATTTGGAATTCATGGAATCATCAAAATAATAGGGTGGCTATTATTTTAGTTTGGGGTGGACACATAATAGCTATGAGAGAACTCTTGGAGAAACGACTTCTTCCAACAAACAATGAACTATTACAATGAATAATGCTCCTAGTCTCCGATGAATGTGAAGCATAATCTTCTTCCTTCATCAACCAGAGAATGTAAGGGAAGCACCGCCGCCCACAAAGTACACCGAGGGCATCGTCTTGACACATCTTCACAGAGCTCTACCTCCTCCGACGTTGACGGAACAACGTCTATTTTCCACAACGTCCATATTCGGAAACTCGTCAATGTACAATAACAAATACGAGGCAGGGGGATTTACCATTAATGGGATTGATGTTCTCTATTCTTATTTCTAAACGATGAATGTGGACCAGCCAACGAATAGGATGACCCGCGGTTCAATCGTTCTTGCGGGTAAGGGAAGAAGTTCATGCGGGGTTTAGAACTGGGATGGATTGATCTCGTTGATGATCTTTATTGAACCCTATTATGATATGCTAATGCGGATGGTGCGGGCCATTCCGAACATGGCCTGATTCCCTCCGATGATTTTGTGATGATCTTCATCTTGTTGTATTCTTCGTGGGAGATGGGACAAAGTGGCAACGACGGAATTCGGAGGGTCCAGTGGTGGGGGTGACATCCCAAGAGTACCCTTGTCATAGAGGGATCCAATTTCTGACCACAGGAGAAAACATGTTGGTTCGCAGAAGGTGGGTCACTGGGATGGGGCATTGGCGACTAGAGGCGGTGGTGGCGACCATGTGGCGGCCATGCAGAGGGACCAGTGGCCGCTTGGGCTTCCGGTCGGCGGGATGACCGGCCGGCTGATCCGACCGGCCCGCTAGAGAACTATGGTGTTAGCAGGTGCCATGTAGAGGAGGATGCAGCCCGCATCTGTGGCCCTCTCAGCTGGGAGAACTAGCCGGATGTGGTCCATCCAGGCTGGAGAACCAAGGCACCATGTGGGGAGAACTGTGCCCCGTATCACGAGCCACGTGTGCTGAACCAAACTGGCTGGCTTTAGCTGGCTGGGAAAGAGGAGGTGGTGCCACCGCATGGCACCGTCTGCCGAACCTGACCGGCTCGTTTCACGGTCCGGGTCCAGGGGTGTGCTGGGTCCATGGGGGGGGGGGGGGTCCCACCTGGCCGGTCCGACCACCAGCCGGGTCGGACCCACCATGCCGGGTCGGCCTGAACCGCCAGCCCACTGTGCTTGACGGGCCCGAACTATCATCGCTTAAATGAGAATAACATTTTGACCGTGGATCCGATTGACACACTATCTATGGAACTGGGACACTCGTGACGAGACCATCCTTTTGGGATACTATAAGTGAGATTCGAACAAATTTATAAAATGGCATGGTTGGATTGAGCGTAAATCCAACTGTGCCCTGGGAATGGAAATACCAATAACTCTCAGACCGAGAGTCCGATTGACGCATCGTCTATCGCGTTGGGTTCCTTATGATGAGAAACAACTACGAGATACATAAACTCAGGACTTTTTCATAGTTGATATTTCTACACTTGGCTAGAGGAGCGAACCTTCCTGGAATCCAGCGTGCTGTGTGGAGGAACCCTAGGGCTGCCTGCGACTCATATGACAAGATCCTCTATGGGTTTGATAGCAATGATACTATACCTAGATCCTCCATGGGTTTGACATCGATTACTACTATACCAGAAATTTCCCTGGGTTCGACATTGATGAGAACTGTACCAGGATCCTTCGTGGGTCCGACAGTTCTGACTTCTATTCCTATATCCTGTGTGGGTCCGACAGAATAGCTTGTCTTGTATCATGTGTGGGTCTGACAGCTTAGTTGGTCCTGTATCATGTGTGGGTCCAATAGATTAGTTGAATTAGTTACTACTTCTGATCATGTCTATCACTCTACTCATGATGTATACCTATGTGAGCTGAGTCATGTCTTTCAACCATTATCATCATGGTGTTTGATTTTACATCCATTGTGGAATGGTTTTTGCTTGGGCACGAGAGTTGGAGCAGAACTATGATTGATTACTTAGATATATGTATTGGCATATAGCTAAGTAGGGTTGGTTGATTCTTCATTATTGAATCTTTCTAATGTGGACTATCCTTTGTGGATTCTGGGAGACCTCTAGGGGTCTTGGGGTCCCCTACTAAGTATAGTTATACTAACAACTGCATGGGCTTCTCCCACACCTTGTTGTATTCTGTGCAGATGACAGACATCTGTGATCATTGCTAAGGGTGACAGATTGGAGGCTGCTCAGAGCTGGACTAGACAGGAACTACCACAGGGATGAGTTTTTCGAGTTCTGTACCTACCCTTAATGTAGGATTCCCCGGTGGACGATCCGGGAGCTGTTAAAACTTTTAACTTGTACTTGTTGTTCAGTTGGGTTTGTATACTGGCCCACTTAATTTCAGCATAGTTTTATTTTCGATTTTTGTAATTTTTGCCTCTACTTCTTGTGTTCAGACTGTGTGTGTTACAGTTTTAAGGGAAATTATTTCACTTTTTATTAGGGATTCGCCTATGGTGATAGTCATCAGCCCCTGGCCTATGGAAGGAGGGCTTGGGGTAGTCACAGTATGGGCCCCGAGGATAGGTTGTGACTAAAAATAAGCACCTTTTATTTTTGGACATTGTGAATAGTAACTTCATTGATATTTATAAATTGTCTTTGTTAAAGGGTAAATCAGGTAAATAATTGTAAAAATTAAGATTATAATAATATAAACTACTCTAAAACGTTTCAAAATCCTATTGGATGAGCAATGTCTATCAATGACCATCCTTATGACAAACATTTTTCATATGGGAGCCACTTAGGTGTTAAAATGAAAATTTATAATATTTAATATTATGAAAATGAAAATATAACATAAACATATATCTTTTAATAAGTAAATATTAATAAAGTGTTATATAACATATTTCTAGGAATATAAATTTTCATAATAAATATAAAAATATTTCCTACATCATGATATTATATATATAAAGTTTAGAGATTAAATAAATAAATTTTATTATGACACAATGATGATGTAGTGATTTCTTCATTAATAAAGGATTAAAATAAATGATATTATAAATATTTAAATGAATAATATTTGATATAATTTATGTAATCCATGAATTTTCTAGGTTAATATTACATATTTTAATTTATTCAATGTTTTTTCAAAGAAATCACCTAATTATGAATTTTAAAAAATGTCAACTACGAATAATGAACAAAACTGACATAATTCATAACATAAAATTTAAATGATTTTATTTAATGATATTAAATTACTAAAAATATACTATTCTAAAAAATGATTAATATAAGTCCAAATATATACTAAATTTAATTTTTTTTGTGTCTTTTCACGTGATATGGTAATTACATTAACCCTCAATTTGTATATTACATGATATCGCTATAGGATTAAAAACGGTAAAATATGGGTAAAACAAAAAATATAAAGTTAAAAAAATTTCAAAACTAGTATAAAAATTATTGAATGATAGTTATTAAAAAAATAACTTATCTTAAAAAAAATATTTCTAGATAATTATTAATCAGATTTATATTTATAAAAAAAATATTATTTCTAGACATTCTTAATGTGCCCCCATCCCTTTTTTAAAATCCACCACCTATACCCAGTTACTCACTCCTCTCAAGCCCCTTTGATCATAAAAATTCTAATCAAATAATCTACCAACATCCCTACTTTAATCTTATGTTATCCATGATGTGTAAATATGATAATTTTATTAGTGGTAGTGTAGACTAGCCCCCATCAAAGTGATATGACTAGTTTTTGATATACATTGGACATATAAAGGATAGTATTATTAAAAATATGATACATACATGAAATACATATAATAAATTTATTATAATAAACTTTTTCATCATTTTAATATTTTTATTTTAATATGGAAAATAAATTAAAGTAGCGTTTATGCATACATATGGCCTACCAACTCCATAAATGGTGCATTTCCTTTATTATCTCCATAATCTAAGGATGATTACTAATAAATATGTAATAGAAATATATTCTATTTAAATTGAGAATAATAATTTAGAGATGATGGTTTTTTGAACACATGGACAATTTACATCTAACAAGTTCATTTTTGATTCATGTACCGAATATCGACACACTGGCCAATATGAACATAAAAAGTATTGTAATTTTTATAACATGATGATAAGTAATATAAAAAGAATAATAAACTTGAAAATGGTTCTGATCAAATTAGATATTCACCATTGTTTATTATTCTGTAAAATAATGAATGAATGAGACAAGTAATAGTCATGGTAGGGGAACTTCTGAACAAAATTTCTATTCATTGGGATAATCATCTACTTCTTGATTATGTCGTAATATGATTATGTGAGAAGTAAATTTAGATATAATATCTTTTATGTATACTTGATTTTTGTTTATTTATATTTAATATACATAATTGATCTATTTTATTCGCAAAATGATCTTTGTGTGAGAAATCATAACTCAAAATACATTTATTGAGTTAAATATCCATGACATTTGTATTATTTTTCAATGAATATGTTTGTATGACTTCTAGTTGGTTTAAAAATAATATCCAATTATATGGGATGTATTTATATTTTTCACAAATAATTATATCTTTTATTTATCTTTATTCTAATGAATTCATCTTTGTGAGGGACTATGTCTTCACCTCCTTTCATTGAGGCATATCTTGATTATAGTGCACAATTATTATCTTATAAGTTGTATATAAAACCATGTTTACATTTTATATGATGAATTTATATATTATATTTATATTTAATGTTTCGTTTTATGTTATTCTTTAATGATTTTTGTTTCAATTGTTTCCCAAGTGGTAAGTTACCTTTTAACTAAATATTGTTTTATATGTATTAAAAATTTATTCTTATTTATATTTCTCTGTAATATACATATTATATAAATGGTTTAATATATAAACTTATGTAGAGATTAATGTTTTAATATGATAATTCCATTAAAAGTTCAAAGTTGTATGGTACGCGTTTTTTCTGAAATTATCTTTTTAAATGTTTTAAATTTTTGTTTTTAGAATGAATCGATTATATCAATATCATAAAATTATATATTGTGATTGCGATGTGGAATTTTTATTTTCCATTTATGTGTGGATTATTAGTTATAATTATGTTATGGTTCTATGGTATTGCTTAAGTATATGGGTGGTTCCATGATAAATAGATGGTGGGTAAACACATGATATCTCTTCATTGTATTGGGTAATTTGACAAAGGTAAAAGTAAGTTTTTCTCATAAGAGATTTAAAAAATCTGTCAATATGGGTATTACAAATGTAACTATAAAGTTTACTCCCTATGTTTCTATGAAAGCCATAATTTTTATATCTTATGTATGAAACAAGTTACCATTATGATTTATTATATCTATCATTTATGATTTTATGAGCTATGTTAAAGAGCTTATATTTTATGAGTAAAAAGTATGATTTCATTGAATGTATTTATTCATGGACTAATGTTTTCATTACATATTTTATATCTCATAATGATATTTTTATTCTCATCCCATGTTTTTGAAATGTTTTTCACTGGGTATAATGAAGGATTAGAGAATGAAAGAAATCAAGAATATTTTTTTCCATATAATAATTCTAGTTTTATTTATGAATTTTTATTATTTTGAAAAATTTTGATTGAGCATAAGGGTATACATAGTAATATTTGATATGAAATATAATAGTTATGGCGTAATTTTCTAAATCTCTAAACCTGAAAAATAACCTCAATGATAAATAATTTAAATTCTCGATTAAAAATCACAATTATGTTTTGCTTAAGGCTATGTCCTTATAAATGGTTTAAGAATGATTTCAATATTACCATGATCTTTTTAAAGATAGGTACCTTGTTTTGGAATGAAATTGATGTGCTTTATAGTTGGCACTTGGTTAGTAAAAACCATTCAATTCAATAGTGTGACCCCAAGGAGGTCATGTATAGTTTGAGAAATAGTGATATTCAGTGCGAACGACCATGTGTTCATGCTATAGATAAAATAGGAGGCGATTCATGGGTAGTTCCAAATTTTTCATACCACATTCCTGTCCTGTGTATGGGGTTGGAACCTCTTATATTGTTGGAATACATTTTTCATACTTTTTTCTAATAGTGTGGCCAATCTATGAAACTTTTTAAATAATTGGAAATGACCATTTTTTCCAACTTTACTTAATACTTAATCTCGATTTTATTTTCTTGTACATGAATATCCCCTCTCCATGATTGATAACCCCCTTCTTCTGTCCATATAATTTGATCCTCATCCCACCTTTAGTGTCTGAATAGGTAATCTTTTGAGATTTTTGATTATCAATGGTATGTTATTCTATACTCTTACCTATTTTATTCATTTATCTCTATATATAGAATGCTAAATCTATATTATCTGTTATTCCCTATTTCTATTTTTTCATATATTATTTAAATTTCTCCTATTCTAGCGCATATTTTAGGTCAATAATCAATGAGGATTTGTCTTCCCTTATAAGTTAGGGGGTCTAATAATTTTCCTTAAAAGTGTAGTTGTTCTATATCATGAAACATGACCCTTTGTTAAAGACCATTCAAGTGTTTCCTTACAAATATGATTTATCTAAATTTAAATTGTAATCCATGTTTGAAATACTTCTATTTTACCTATGAATTATGAGTGAAATTTCCCACATAATGTTCCCCCATTGGGTATGGTTAATTAAATTACAATGACATTATAAATGATAGTGTGAGAAACCCCTTTTTTGGTGTTTTATTTAATACTATTAAGATGCATGGATTCCAATTGATTCATGTGAATGTTACCAAAATGTCAAAAACCATTTAAATAAATTATTTTATGGTTAAAAACATATTTTGGATTATATTAAAGCATTACATGGATGAATTAATCTGGATGTTGCAGGAAAGTTTATCAGTTTTTTTATAATATTAAGGATAGTGTTGTACATGAATCATCACACCCTATTGATGTGTCATTTAGGAATTTAAATTTCACATAATTTATTTAGATTTCATAAATTATGGTTCACGTTCTCTAAAAAATGATAATTATTGAATTTCAAATCACTTATTAGGATGATGGATATAATTTTGTCCATATTATTGATCATATTCATGGGATAATACATATGTAAATATATTGATACTCCATTTATTATAAATGGATTACTTGGTTATACCACGAATCTAGGATGGTATTAAATATCAATGTATGGAAGTGTTTTCTCATACATATATAGTAAACACATATAAATTACTAATTATATTTCTATATATTGTGAAACTTTCTTTGAGAAATCCCCGCATAGTCTATAGTAAGCATAGTATGATGAGTGTTATCTAGTATCCCAAGATGATTCTGTTATATTTGTCCTTACTAGTTTACATTCAATATACTTGTACATGACTGATTTTATGGTAAATAGATTTTTATACTGGTCACTATTGGTGGTGGAAAATTGAGTTTATATCATACATCATCCATGCAACATATTAGTACCTAAACTGATAGCATGTATGTCAGTAGGGATAAAGTGAAGAGTCCATAAATTTATTCTTGATTTTCTATTAAGATATGTTCTTGGTATCATATTATAGAGACATATTTTTATATTCTAATGGGGTGGTTTGGAGTTTTTCTACTATTTTGTTTCACAAGTATTGTAATTTACTCCAGACACCTTGTATACTTGATTTCATTTTATTATAGTTTATAGATATGAAATAATTTTTTATTTTACTATGGTTATATTATTTATTTGATACAATCTAACATATTAATAATAAATCTCGATGAGTTACGTTATTAAAATTAATTTATTATAAAATTCATTCTACATATCATTATTAATATACCACTATGATACACATTGATTATAAGGGTATGGTATACCCACTATACAATCATAAACACTAACTTATAGTTGGAAGCCTCTAGAATATGATGAGGTGTTATTGAGGCCATGTGTATGACTGAGTTTAGTTACATACGAGTTAGTGGGATATGAGACATCAAACCTTATAACTCAATATTTAGCAATTTTCAGCTACAGAATATTTTGTACCATTTAATATAGATCCTTATTTTATTTTTAAAAATATGTGATTCTATATTGAATGGAATTTTTAGAAACTATTTGAGAAATGTTTTATGAAATTATGTTTATGATTCACATTGTTGAAGAAAAAATTCCAAGAAGGCCAATATCGGGAGGATAATGAGAAAACAAAGGAGCCTCTGAAGGGAAGAGAAGATTTTGGGACACGGGAGGCAGCTGCGCGCAAGATTCTTAGTTTGCACGCAAGTAGTCCCTAGCATGAAAAATCTTGCATGCCCCATACAACGCAATTGGAGAATTCCAACAAATCTCCCAATGTCTTTCCAAATGTGGCGTCAAGCGTGCGTTTTTGTTCCAAATGTGGCCTCTAGTGCACCTTTTGTGTGCCAATCCCTTTTGCGTGCCACACTGAAGACTTAAGCAGTAAAACAAAATGTACCCCTCTCTTCGGGTTGGGGGAGGGGGTAATAGAAGACGAAGTGAAACTTTACTATGTGAAAACTTATTCTTCCACATCTATGATAAAAACACCATGGCTCTTAGTTTTTATATTTTTCCTGACAGGTCCCCCAAGGGACCTCCATCGGGTGGGTCCCCTTGGGCATGATCCTCGTTAATTTAATTTCTCCCAAACGCATTTTCAAGTAAGATACCACATTTCCACATATGTTTCCTCTGTGTTAGACCCCTATTGCTTGAATCCCCTTCTATTTTGCACACAACCCTTAGATGTTTCGAAAAACCATTCCATCTTGAACGCAACCCTCCCCCCTTGTGCGCAACCCTTACGTCTTGTGCACAAACCTTCCTTATTACACTCATCCTACTCTCTTGTGCATGCTCCCTGTGTTGTCCTCCCCTCAAGGAACCATGTCTGAGCCCCTCCTATGCGCACCACACCTACATCACAAGCTATTTTTACGTGAAACTCTTCACATTCGAATAAGTGATTTCAAAGTCCCTTGGGCGGTGCCACACATTGGGCAGCTTCTCCTCATGCTTCTTTGCATTAGCACACTAATGGATATTGATTCTCCAAATTTCCACACTAACATGGTCCCCTAAATGTATCACTCCATAACACCCCCTAACCAGGGTATTGTTGATTCCATCCCTTCCCAAGGGGCGGGAGGAATCAGTTTTGTACTTCTTAGGGGTGTTTTGTGCACCCACATTGTCTGACCTGTAGGATGTTAAACTACCAAGAATCATCATCCTTAGTAACCGAAGTTAAATTGTGACCTTGCCTCATGCATTGTACATGGGGTTCCCCACCTCAGAAATTCTGCACGCCCACTCATCTCTATGGTAGTGAAATCATTCATCACATGGAATGAGATTATCTTTATCTGAGTGGCATCTCTCTGCGAGTAATTGGAATCCACCTTGTTGTATGTCCCTATCCTTTCTTACAGAAGGCAGAATCCCTGCTCATCCTTTCTTATTAGGTCCCAAGGACCAGGAGGTTGACATTAGACTCCACTGTTCTTTGGTTCCAAATCCCTCTTCTGCTGGGATTTTTCACCACTCGGCCTCCACCCTAGAGTAAGTCCCAATCTCTGTCACCCTGGGCTGCTAACCACGTGTAAAACCATGTTTCCACTTTTGGTCATGGACCATGCATAAGCCCCTATTTTCTTTTTGGTATACTAACCATGTGTAAGCCCTCATTCCTCTTCTCATGGACGCACCTTCCATGACGTGATCATCATGACTTTGCTGCCTCTTGTCTCTGACACCATTCATGACTCATGTGGGCTTAGAGTAAGAATAGACCATGAAATCTTCTCCAGGAAGCCTGGAGTTTAATCCACAGACCATCCCCAACTACATGGACATTGATCCTTTCCAAGGCAAGGCACGTCATAAGCCTCTCTGATGTTCAAGTCCAACACCATTGGTCCTAACCATCTTTAGGTTGGCTCAGAAAACACCATCCCTAACTACGTGGACTTTGATCATTGCCAAGGAAATGTACATGGGAAGCCTCCCTGTCGATGAAGCCCAACACTATTTTCCCGGACCATCTTCACGTCGGCTCACCAAGCACCATCCTGAACAATGTAGACATTGATCCTTTCCATGATAAGGTACGTAGGATGCTTCCCTGAGGATCATGCCCAAGACCTGTTGGCCCCAACCATATTCAGGTATGTTCACACAATTATCATGAACTACGTGGAATTTGATCCTTACCAAGGCAAGGTACGTAGGAAGCCTCCCTTAGGATCACGCTCAACAACATTGGTACTGACCATCTTTACATCGGCTAACCAAACACCATCCTAAAATATGTGAAGTTTGATCCTTGCTAAGGAATGTTATGTAGGAAGCCCCCCTTAAGTTCACGACCAACACTATTGGTCCCGACCATCTTCATGTCGGATTACCAAACACCATCCTGAACTACGTGAACATTGATCCATGCCAAGACAAGGTATGTAGGAATCCTCCCAGAGGATCAAGACCAACACACATTGGCCTCGACCTTCTTTATGTCAGTTTCCACACTCATCCAGAACTAAGTTAACATTGATCATTGCCACGAGAAGTTTCGTAGGAAGCCTCCTTGAGGTTCTGGCCCAACCCCAACTGGTCCTGTCACCTTTTACGTCAGTTCACCAAAACCTATTCTAAACTGTGGGGACATTGATTCTTTCCAAGGCATGGTATATAGGAAGCCTCTCTGATGTTCAAGCTCAACACCCACAAGTTTTGACCACCTTTATGTCGAACCACTTTCATCCCGCATGACATTAAACTTCATGCCACCTTTTCATCCTGCACGACGTTACACTGCATCCACCATCCTGAATTATGTGGGCTTTGATCCTTGTCTTATAGACGAGGTACGTAAGAACCCTCCATGAGGTTCAACCTCATCCAACGGTAAGCCATTGTGACGCCATCCAAAGGTAAGCTGTTGTGTATTCGTCCAACAGTAAGCAGTTGGGACCCCATCTAGTGGTGAGTCTTTGTAACACCATCCAGAGGCAAGACATTGTGACCCCATCTAGCGGTAACACATTCTGACCCCATCTAGAGGTAAGCCATTGTGAACCCATCAAATGGCAATCCATTGTAACCCATCCAGCAGTACACCATTATGGAACCATCCCGCAGCAAGCCATTGTGAGCCCATCCAGTGGTAAGTCATTGTGACTACATCCAGCGGTAATCATTTGTGACCCAATCCAGCCGTAAGCTGTCATGATCCCATACCCAATGGTAAACCATTGTGGTCCTCAGGAAGTGGTAAGCCATTGTGAGTCCATGTCAATGGTAATCCGTTGTCAATATGAGCCATGTATAAGTTTTTGTTCCCATTCTATTGGGAACCATATCGTTGGTCCGTCATAGTGTCATCAGACCAACACTCGTTCTGCTAATCATGCATAAACCCCAGCAAGTCATCGGGTCGCTGTCCATCTCACACACCACAATTTCATTCCCGAACCTGGAGGTTCCACTTCCTTCATGTCCCATCTATACGGTTCACCTCATTTGGCGTCCGATAACTTCACAAACTATAGATATATTAATTCCCTACCACAAGGAAATATAGGATATCTCTTCGAGGCTCAATCCTAAAATCACCATATCCCTCAAGTCGACGCAATTTCATTATTCATCTACATCATTTAACCATCCATTATCTATCCTGATTCTTATCAGTGCCAACACATCTTGGTGAGATCATGCCAATTCACCTCCTAGAATCAGTGATTCCTCCATGGGTGACACCCATCTGATCAACCATAGTCAGTGTTCTGATCAGTCTGATCTATCTCCGCAAGCTGTTAAACTGCCAACATACCATGTGGTAAACATAAAATGCTGTGGAAAACCCCGGATAAATACCTATGGCATATAATTCCATGCACTCGATGTGGGATGCCTCGGGCTTCCCCGACCTCAAGAAGCCCTATAATAAGGGTAAGAAACCCAGATGCACTAGTGTTATATCATCCAAACACACTAGTGATGTCCAACGTGACTACTCCCCCGACCAAAGGTTGCTACCCTAACCAAACCCATTGTAATTTCCCGACAGAAGCAGTGTAATTAACCAGTGTCTATGAAGACAAAGCAATGGGAAGAGTTTCATGAACAACATATTAGTCTATAAAGGAGACATGTACTAGGTGACGAGTTTCGAGTAGGAATCCTTGGAAGGAAGAACTGACATCCCACCATCCCATTCATATCAGGGAGAAAGCTTCCCTGAATATACGACAGATGTCGCCCGTCTTTGGAAAGGTGGAATGTAGGGAAACAGATGCACATCCTCCACAGACGGATGCATGCACCCTGGAAAAAGCATCGAAAATATAAATGGTGAACCCAACATAATGATCTTATCTTTAATATAGAGATTAGTAGCGTTCGATACATCAATGGATTAGCGTATCACCAGATCAAGCAATCTGGCACCTCCTCCCGCCATGAAAATAGCGGGCCTGGTGTAAAACTCAGTAGAATTTAGGTCAGTCAAAACATTGGACATCCCAGTTGGAGACATTTTCAGCGTAGAACCTTCTTAATAGCCATGGGAGATGGAATGGCACTAGGGAACTGGATGTCATTTTCATTTTTTCCAAACTAGTGGATTTATCTCGTTACTTTTTAGGAACCAATATATTGCACTAGGAGACCTATCGCCACCTGCCCACTAACTCAGGGGTAGGAAAAACACCAATGCAGCTACCCCACGTTGCTCACCTACTTCAGTGACAATCTCCAAAACCACAGATTTTGGGTGCCCGTGCCCCATCTCCCATTTTGAATTCGTCCAACGAAGGGTCATAAACGACCTCGTATGCCGATATGAGGAGGAGAGAATTATCCCAACACAGGATATGGATCTCCAAGACATAGATCCATATTCACCTCATCACCATCCCATCCCCAAGGGTTGTATAGGAAGACACTACTCCCCACCCGATCATATAATCATTTCAGGTGGCTTTCCCTAGAACGTCTGGACGACTACTTCCCCTACGCCGACGAGGTTTGGGATATCTGGGCCAAATTAGCTGGGATCCCATTTTAGGGGCTCCCAAAGAGGGATCCCACCAAGCCACACTAGAATTTCCATCCGGTCCCATGAGTTTAGGAGTAGGTAAACCATGTGCCTGGACCACTGGCCGTAGTCCTACTGACCCAATGCCAACACCAGGCACAGACCGAGGATGACACTCGCAAAGGGGTTTCAACAACAACTAATGTGGATCATGCCATTTCCGACTTGTATCATCATCCCCATGCATATTTTGTGTGCGGAATATGTATACCTGGCCCGAATCAGGCCCCCAACCGCCCCACATGCAGGCTGGGTTGAATATATTGGCCACCGACATAGGTAGTGGCCGCCTCTAGTATGGATGTCCTCCCCGTACCACCACCATAGAGAATGTGGGCCTTCTTGTCTTCCAAGATCATCATGGAGGTCTTCCTCATGTTACCCTCAGTCTGAATGAGGGATCTACCCATGATGGTGACACTCAGCACGGAAGCCTCTCTCGTTCTCATTATATCAGGTATAGAGTAATTCCTCATATCACAGACCACCGGGGTGGGAACGTCACACATCCGATCAATCTCTATCATGGGGGGCCTCCCCTTGTCCTCAAAATAGCTGGCGAAGGTCCTCCTCACCTCAGCAATTAGAGGGGAGAAGGCCACCATCTCTTCACCAACACCCAGCACGGAGGACCTACCCGTGTTGGGCTTAACCAGTACGAGGACCCTCCACAAAATGGAACTGCCAAGGGAAGGAAACATGGGGGTCCCACCCATGCTTATATCAGCTTTAGTGGAGGTCCTACATGCAACAGTGATTCTCGTGGGGATTCCCTCTCCACATCAGTCAGTGGACAGAGAGGTCCTCCCCATATTCACTTCAATATTTTTCCAGGTGCGCCTCGCACCCCGACTTACTCAAGCAGAAGTCCACCCTGCCCCAAAACCAGTATGGCTAAAGGAACTCCATGGGCTAGAAATCCACCATATCCTAGAGAACCATCTCTAGGAAAGAGGGTGGGTCATCACTTCCATAAAAAGAGCACTAAGAAAATTCAGACTGAGATCAAGCTAGTTTTCTTCTCAGAATCCGAGGAGGAAGATGACTCAATGATGGATCCGTATCCAAGATCCTCCATGTCAAAGGTTAGGGAAAGTACAAGGTGAATTAGACTCATAATTCCATAATGTGAGGTCAATCGGATTAACGCCTGCCTACAAAGGTATATTCAAGATAGTGGAAATTTGGTAACACAATAGGTTGCGGTTTTTCAATCGCCACCATCATCACCTAAATCACCCTCAACCTCTACTAGAGATCACAAAGAACTATTATTGGGAAATATGGCAGATGAGTAGAAGGGTGTTCCACCACCAGTATTCATAGCCCCTACATCAGAAACTATGGTCGTCAGCCAGTCTTTCCGCGATGTGGTGGCCATGTCACTACACTCTTCAGAGGATAGTCAAAGATGCGGTGGTTTGTCTGCTCACTCGCCATTTTCTACACCGGCCATCCTTCCATCCTAGTGGTCCACATCCATAACACTACCAGTTCCGAATAACCTCTTATAGATGTGTGTGGAAATTAAGGGCCATACCCTGAATCTGGACCAAGTATCTTTTGCTATATCCTCACAGCAGACCATTTCCCCAAGATATTCTGGCCTGTTGTAGCACCAAATTAATGTATTACAGAACCCCCCCCCCCCAAATAGGATGTTTATTGTTTCCTATAGACCCTCTAGTCGACTCATTTCAATCTTTATTATCAGCGAGTGGCTTACCCTTAGATCCATGCACATTTCAAGGACATTGGAGAACAACGTCGTCTTGTTGATTTGGCCGCACTCCATGTGGCCTAGCGCCCTATGTCACCAACGTGCCTTAGGTCCCCCCAGAAATGGTGCATTCAGAGTTTAAGGGTAATCCACAGGACTATCAAAGAGGCTTCTCCCCTCATAAAGATCCATGGATGGGGGTAGTATGCCGGCCTTCTTTTCAGTCCTATCCGGAGACAACCTGATTTTCTTGGTGTCATAGAGGATATTCCTCCAGGAAGAGTTGCGGTTAATTTGGATGACCTGCTGGAGGGCGAGAATTATCTAGTGCTTATAGGATTGGACCTACCCCCTGATGGAGATTCACACTTCATTGATCCATCTTGAAGGATTACTCATCAATAGAGGAATCTATTGGGGATTCACGTGCCCATAGAGACACTAGTCCTCAACCAGAATCCCAACAAGGGAAAGGAACCCATTAGAGCTGCCAAACCCTCCCACCCATCTGTCTCAGTGTAGAAGTTGGTGGAGTACCCTGAAAAACTAGTGTTGCATCAAATTATCTGAGAGAAAAAATAGAAGGTCGATGATCTCCGGGCTGAACGGGCCACATAGCGATGGAAGGACTACAATGATCCTCAGTCGGGGCAGTAGGGGAAGACACAACTATACCTCAGTGAATTGCCTCCAGGTGACCCTCACCATACTTCCCACATAGAAAATGTTGAGGCTAGAACATACTGAAATTGGGCATGGTGTGTGTTGCCAAATCCTCAGGAACGATGTGACAATCCTTGGGACCCAGCCCGTATTCCCCCAACTGCCCACAGGTTGTTCCACCAGCTGCTCCATGAGGAATTGGGATGCATTATCATGTTGAATAACTTGTAAATGCACTGGTATTTAGGGATCCCTATCAAGACAAGAACCACCACCTAGATGATCCAATTAAATCACTCATTTACCTTCCCGAGACATTTGAAATGTGACAGGTGGTGCTTCCATCAGATGGAAAGCCCTATCCAGTGTGGGTGGATGATATTCTAGCACCCCACCTGGTTTCTAGAATACCACATTTTCCCCCTTAAATGGGATAGGGGACTCTCCACTGCACCTGGTCCACTTTATCTCAAGGTGTGTCCCCATGTTGGGAACTCTAGCGCAGTAGGAGGCCACCAAAAACTGATGATTCACACAGAAATTGGAAAGGCCTATGTTTATCTAGTATATCTAGATACCCTTTGGATCAGCAGTTAGTTGGGAAGACCTCCATAAGAAATTTCTGTACCCATTCAGTTCCACCACCCACAAGATGAGTATCGTATCCCTCTTCAAGTGTAAGCAGAAGCCTCATGAGTGAGTTACCGACTTCTTCGCCCTATGTAAAGGACTCACGTATTCCCTTGACATGCCACTGAATAAGGAGAAATTGCTAAAATGTTCATAGGGAATGTCAAGAAGGAACTGTTCCCCTCTCTGATCACCCAATACTATCTCAGGGGATTCTGTGACTTCTCTGATAAGGCCCAACACCTAGAGGAAGTCTTAAAACAAGCTAAGCAGGATCATATGTTGCCTCCTATAATCCCCCTAATAATGGGCCACCGGGGACGAGCGAACTACAGTGGCTCAATTAGAGCCCCCATAAGAAACAAGAGTTGATAACATCAGAGCCACCTCCATAGGCTCGCAGAGGCCCTCCACCTCAGGTGAATCCATCGGCCCGACAGCTCCCACCTCTGAATCCGCAGGTGCCCCTGCAGAATGCGATGCCACCTCCTATGCGAGATAACCGAGATCCATATCCTTGACAGGCTCCTCCATCCCCTCATCAAAGTTAGGCTATGAGTTCCCCCTTCCTATATAGGAGGAACCAAAACTACTCGTTCCATGAGGCACAAGTCCCTAGTTATTTCTAAAGTGCCCTAGAGTAGGGGATTGTACGTTTTCTTGAGTACAGGAGGCCAGAAGAGGCGATCCTCATTGTTATCTCTAATTTCTTACCCTACCACCGGATCCTTGTGAATACTCTCAAACTGTTCTGTGTGATTAATAAAAGGATTCAATACCAGGAGGATAACACCACAATCCAGTTTGACTCGGCTCCAACACATGGCATGCATCTTCATGATGCCAGACAGCGGCAGCGACAATGACGGTGAGTGGCATCAATTTTCTAGCCATGTGTCCCAGAATTATGATAAATGGATGGCTCAAAAAGTATTCAACTATGCCAAAGGGATCATCTGTGCAAGCCTAAACCAGAACGAGCCTTCGAAAGCTGTAGCTACTACTTCTACACCGCTGCCTCAGCAGTCCCCTTCTGAAAATAGCAAACACACGTAATGGAAACTAAAGTCCCCCACTAATGCCATCGTAATCCCATATTCTCAGTGACTTCACGCTCCTATAGATGGATATACCTCCCAATATCCATCTAGTAGTGTACAACTTTTCAAGTGACTATCAAGGGTATGCCTCAGTAAAAACCATAAAGCTGGTAAACTCTTACAAGATTCCTGAAGATGAGGAGCGCCAGTCGGATCCTCCCAATGTCCATATCCATCACTAGAATCGATAGAGCCATGAATATATGGGCCATCTGAGTTCCTCAGTTAGTATATACATCTAGGTTGTTCATGCTATCGAATCTCGGGAGCAGGCCCAACATTGAGATCAGCATGTGAATCCATCTCATCTGGTGATGTCAGGCTCGTCTTCGTCGTCATTCTTGTTGATAGATTATGAAGAGCCAACTAAACCACACCGTGATCATCCACACCCTACCGAAAAATTTTCTTAGCCATCTTCCCCTCATCTTGTAGCCACTCCACATGCTTTTACTAGTGATCTAGGGATATTGCTCGTACCAATCAGTCATCGGTCCAGTTGGAAGGGCCCGTCATTCCTCATGTCATAGAGAGACCTTCTTTAAGCATAATTTAATTCTTGGAATGGAATTATGGTGTTCTCAAGAATCTTTCTAGAATTCCATCAAGGCTCTCTATCCTTGAATCAGTTCACCTGTTGACAGATATGCATGAGGCCCTAACTGAGGCATTAAAAATCCCCCTCTAGTTTGAGACAGAGGTAGCAGCCGCCAAAGCCATTCATGATGAGGCGATCAAGAATACTGAATTTCATGCCATCATATCATTCTCTAGAGAAGATTAAGGATCTCAAATATAGGGGCACATTATAATATTTTACATCACCAAACTGTTCAATGGCATGGAGGTTCATCGCTGTCTTTTCAACACATGATGTAGAATCAACATAATCCTGACTCGAATACTGTGAAAACAGGGATTCTCATAGTATGATCTAAGACCCTTTGACCTATGAATCCATGGTTATGAAAAGATGGAACATACATCGGTCTGTAAGATCCACTTGATGACCCAGTTCAGTGGCCTACATGCTAGCATTGAATTCATGGTTGTCTCCCAGGACACCGCCTACAATGCATTGATTAGAAGGACATGACTCCACCTGAATGTGTCGGTTCTCTCATCATATCACTAGTTCCTCACTTCCTCCCTTAATGTTCGAGTGGGAGTGCTTCAAGGTGACATGTCTCATTTTTCCTTTTGTGAATTCCACTATCTGGATGCCGACAAGTACAACAGTAGAGACATGTAGATTCAAGATAATGAGGATGAGCATGCCACGACTGTGACCGACCAATGGATAGATCTAGATGACACCGACATCTGTCCAAACCACTTATTAGAGGTTATAAACCAGGACATGGTATAATGCATCACTGATTCTGGAATGTGGGGGGAACACATTCCCCGACCTAAGTGGAGCTGAAATATCACCACATACTCCTATAAAAATCAGGTTCAGTCGATCCCAGAGCCTATTACTCCCATAAGGTATCCAGATGTATGCCCCATGTCAATGATAATACATCATGCTTTCTTGTTTATCCATGTCGTAATTAACTTTATCAAGCAGATGGGCCACTATTACTTTTATATCATCATGTAAGGCCATTTGGGACAAAGACTATATGGGATCAGATCGATAGACATCATCAATATGGTTACGGCAGCACATGAGTTCTCTGAGGCAGTGTCCACTGTCGCTCAGGATTTTACTGGCCTCCAATCAACAGCTGCCAACTCAGATGAAACTCCTCCCACTAAGGATACCTCCTCCATAAGTGATGATGAATATTTATAGGACACTCTTCCCGCCTTTGAAGAGGGCGTCTCTACCAATGATGAAGAAGTGGTACAGGTTATCCTCAATAGCAAGGCAGACTAGAAGCCCACATTGTTCAGTGCCGCAATGCCCCTCAAGGAGAAGCAATAGTACATTGACTTCCTCAAATAGAAAAATGATGTAATCTCATAGAGTTACAAAGATATTGTAGGACTATATCCTTATGAATACATCCACCACCTCTGTCTCCTGGTAAATCACAGAGGATTCAAGTAGCCTCCCAAAAAGATGCACCCTTCCCAAGATGCCATGGTTGTGGCCGAAGTTGACAAGCTCATCAGATCCAATTTCAGTAAGGAGGTATAGTACCCCATATGTCTGGCCAGCATTTTACCTTCCAGGAAGAAGAATAGATAGATCGAATCCTTCATTAACTTATGGGATCTCAAATATCACTGTGTGAAGGATTATTTTCCCCTTCCTGTGATGGAATTGTTTATCGATGATACAAATGGGTTCCAAGCCCACTACATCATGGAATAGTACTCCAGGAATGACTAGATCTGAATGGCCCATGAGGAAGAGTTAGCAGCCTTTAGGGCTCCAAAACGTACTTTTTACTACCGATTCATTCGCTTTGGTTTAAAGAATGTAGGTACCACCTATCAGAAGGCTATGCATCACATATTTACTTGGATCCTAGGAACATTAGGGGAATGTTACGTGGATGGAATGCTGGTTAAATCTCTCCAGTGTTAGGACAATCTTGAAGTCTTTGAGATAGTGATTGGATTCCTCCATTCTCATCACGTGAAGATGAACCTATTGAAGTGTGCCTTCGGGCTCACCTCTGGAAAGTTTCACGACTTCGTTGTTAGATACAGGGGAATCGAGATCGACCATGAGAAGATTAAAGCCATCTGTTAGATGTCTCCCTGAGCAAAATTCAGGATCTTCGAGGCTTCCAAGGCCACATAGCCTAAATTTTGCGATTCATCACGAATTTGGCCGACAAGTGTAAGTAATATTCTTGGATCATGAAGAAAGGCACCAAATATGAGTGGGACGAAGAGTGTTAGAGTTATTTAGAAGAAATAAAACATTATCTTTTATAGCCTTCGGTCTTGATGCCACCCATATCTGTAAATCCACTGGTCCTTATTGTGACCACCCTAGAGAGATCTGTCTGCACCCTTCTCGCCTATAAGAACAACGAGGGGATGGAGAATAGCCTCTAATACCTCAGCTACATACTCCTCAATACAGAGACCAGATACTCCCATATCGAGAAGATATTACTCACACTCATATTCACTGTTCATAAGTTGTGACATTACATGTAGCATCATGAGTTACAACTGATGTCCCGGGTAGATCCCCTAAAGTACATCCTGAACCTCCCCATGTTGACTGGCAAACTAGCTCGGTGGGAAGAAATCCTCCAGTAGTATGACATCAAGTTTTTTCCCCATAAGGCTATAAAAGGGAAAGATTTGTTAGACTTCCTTACCACCCATCCAGATCCTACGTTCTAGTATTTGGACCTTGATATTATTGATGAGGCAATCCTCTCGGTAGAAAAAAAAATCTCTTGTTAGAAAATTCACTTCGATGGTGCCTCCCGGAGCCCCAATGGCAGAAGGTTCAATGACTCCAGGCTCAATAGAGTTGTCCTGGGTATTGTCTTCCTTACCCTAACCCAATATTTTCTATCTTAGTCATTCTTGTTTTTAAAAGGCTACACCAACAATGAGGCAGAGGATCAGGCTCTCATCACTGGACTCCAGCTTGCCCTCGAAATTGATGTGCCCCATTTGCATGGGAAAGGGGATTCTTAACAAGTCATCAAGTAGATCAACACAGACTATATCATTAGAAAGCCAGATCTTGTACAATTTTTGGAGCGCACTCTCTATCTAATGGCCTAGTACCCATCCCTACTGGATGAAACTCATTTTTGTCGATCTTAGACCGATCGGGCTGAGGCCCTAGCTATCCCATCAGAATCACATTTAGAGCCTGAACAGGATGATCTAATTTTCCAAGTGTCACACCGGAGTGTCATTTCTCCTGTCGCTCTAGATGATGAAGACGACCTACAGGTGGGCCACCATACCACTGGAACCACCACGTCATGACCCCCAGGTCACCTTAATGAATTTATTGAACTGACTCCTCACTAGAGAGACCCTTTTATGATTATCTCCAAAGTGGAAATCTCTCAACATATCAGGTCACGTACGAGCAAATTTGATGCCACACATTACAGTTTACCCACTAGTATTGTTCTAGTCATGGGAATATCCATTACAAGTGTGGATTTGATGGGGTTCTCCATCATTCCATTCACAGAGACGAGATATCCCATGTCATGCTGGAGGTCCATGACAGTTCCTGCGGGGCTCAACAGACTGGGCTGAAACTATCTCACCAGATCCAGAGACTGGGTTATTTTTGGCCTTCCCTTATCCATGACTGCATCAAGTTCACCAAAAGGTTACATACATGCCTGATCAATTCAAACGTTTTTCATCGGCTGCCAGTGCCTCTCCACAATACCATGTACTGTTGGCCATTTGCGGTATGGGGGATCAATGTCATTGGACCATATGCACTGGTGACAACTTTCCAATGCAGATTCATCCCAAATAATATATATTTATTCTCTATGTAGACATAGGTAGTCCTACACAAGGAGGTCAAGGCACTTTTCATTGTTGACATTGTGACCTCCAACATCATTTATCGATTTGGAGTGCCTCGCACTGTCCTCACCAATAATGGTATGAAATTTCGAGCATTTGAGCTAATTAAATTATATGATAAGTATAACATATATTCTAAACATACCTCCCACTATCATGCAGAAGAAAATGGAAATATTGAGACGTTCAGCAAAACACTCTCTAACATTCTACAGAAAATTGTTTGTCAAAATAAGAAGAGTTATTCGGACAAGCACTCAAACGACCTCTAGTCTTACAAAATGATGACTCGTAATTCCACCTAGGTAACCCCATAATCCCTTTTATATTGGACAATGGTCGTTCTGACCATCAAGATTCAATTGCCTTTATTGCACACAACTTTCTGGGATCAGTAGGTGCTAGATAATATAGCTGAAATCCATCTGGCATTGTTAGAAGTGCACAATGAGAACATGATTCGTGCCCTGTAGAACTTGGAAAGGTATTAGAACAAGATAGCTAGAGCATTAAACTAAATGGTTCTCCTCCATTCCTTCAATCAAGGTGACCTGGTATTGGTCATAAAGACACTAATGATACCCAATTGGAAACCACCCATGTTGGAGCCGAAATGGGATGGACCATACATTCTTCAAATGGTTTACTCCAATAGATCATAATCCTTGTTTACCATGGATGGTGAGTGTATATCTCCTCCCACCAATTCCATGTTTCTCAAGAAATACTTTGCCTGAGATGTAGGGTCCTATAAGACCGTAAACTATATAGTCTTACATGACTTTAAATAGTGCATCGTCCTGCAAGATGTTAAACCGCATCTTCAAGAACTATGTATGGCTTGATTACCAACCTCATGGGATACATAGGAATTCTCATACACTTCATCTTGAGTCAAGCCCCATTTTCCTCATTAACTATCCCTTTCTAGGCATAGTTCTTTTGGAGGATCCCACGTGGCATCATATAAGCTTTCTTGGCCCCACCTATGTCAGGGATACAATGATTTCACCACGTTCCCTTCCTCATTGTTCTCTCCTCTCACATCCTTAACGAATGATGTTAAATTTCATGGATAATTTAGAACAATGTATGGATTGATTCCCCTCATAGGATATGTAGGACTGCCCGGACATTTTGTCCGTAGGCCCAACCCCAAACACTGAGATCTCCCCTTGGGTCAAACCCCGCATAGACATATTAATGCTATATCCACCCCTTCAATTTTGCGCTTCCGTTATCTTTCACATCCAAAAGGGCCCAGGGACGATATAGAACATTTACTAAGGGAATACCTATCAGCTTAGGAAAATATCCACGTGGATTTCAAGAATCAAATTGATGCGAGTCCTGTGTTGTGAATGCGGTAAATGGTGGACGCTCAATTACATTCCCCCGATCTCCAGCCGCACAAGGGCTGATGTTTTATTGCGAACTTGGTCATCATTTGTCCCCTGTAATCATTGATGATTTATGGTCTTCCAAAGACGTGATGATTCGGCCACTACACTTACTTGTCCCATGAATATGACAATAAAATAGTTTTCAATGGTCCAAGCTCTATGACTATAAACTAAGATCGTAATTGTCCACACTACAAGATGTTAAAATCAATCTGATTGTTACACTATTTCTATGGACCAACCTCTGGTCCCATGTCCTTTCCAGTCCCCGAGCCCCAGCCCTCACTTAGGATTGTATGGTGTGGTTGGGGATTATGTCCTCATTCACATCGTATTTCAAGTCGTGCCATACACATCCCTCATTGAGATACCAAGCCCCTATCAGCGTCATTGTTGCACGACAATATATTGAATCTCAATTTAATTAGAACTATATATGTCTTTATTTCCATCCTTAGGAGATACGTAGGACTGCATGAGTGCCTAGTCATCGGGTCCAGCCCCATATCTTAGAGGCCTCCTTATCATCTTGGTCCTATGGCCTGTGTTCCTCCTAGAGAGTGGCATACAGTGTGGTATGAGATAATGTCCTCATTCACGTCGAGTTTATAACAACCACATCACGTACCTATCTCTCCTGAGAACCCTTTTCTCCCTTTACCTATACCCATATCTTTGATCTGGTTGACCTTAAGTCGAGTCCCTTGACCCTCTTCGGTGATTCACTGATGGTCCCACATGTACTTTGGTCTAGACCCTAGAGTTTCAGATTCTTCCTGGACATGAATTCACCCATTTTTTAGGATTTTTGTTCCCCTTATTTTAGGATTCCATTATCTTTCACATCCAAAGGGACCCCCTAATGTAATGGATGCTAGGCCTATGGGATCTCATTCCATTATGGGCCAACGTCCTCTAAGGTGTCAGACAATAAATCAATACGAGTCCCATGTTTTGAATATGGTCAGCGGTCAACACTCATTTGGTGTACCCATTTTTGGTCACACGATATGGATACTACCTTTCGAACATGGTCAATAGTTGTCCTCCATTGTCACACCAACCTCCTTTATTGTAACAGCCCGAGATTTTATGAAAAATATTCTTTTTTAATGTCTTGTGTTGTACGCTACACCAAAAGGAGCTTGCACAACACGCATCCTTGACTTGCCTTGCATTACACGCAATCACGACCTTCCTCGATAGCGTGTGTAATACGCAATACCGAGTTTCACTAAACAACGATGTGCTATTAAAATATTATTAAAACTAGCCGTTATGAATAGTAATAACCACTTTTTAAAATTCTGTAAATCTTATTTTTCAAAATTAACTTCATTCTTGGATTCGGAGTATCGAATTTAGCCTAAGGTGAAATTTTGTTACTTTTCGGATAACTTTCATATTCTGATGAATAGTGAAAATTACTAAATTATAATTAAAAACAACTTTTTTAATCAAAATAATTAATAGTGATAAATTATTAATTTGAGTGGTTTAAAAGTATATTTAGAATATATTTTTACAATTTAATACAATGTTGGTCATTGGTTGTAATTTCACATTTAAACCAGACATAATCAAGTGTCGATCTTTTGATATATATTGTTTCCTAAAAACACGCTATTTATTTTAACAGCGGGATTTAATTATAAAATTAATTAATGCAACTTCTATGTTATGAATTTGTTAAAATAGATTTCATTTTTGAATTCGGAATATGAAATATAGCTCAGGATGAAATTTTGGCATTGTTCTGAAAAACATCAATTTTTGATGAATAGTGAAACTACTAAGTGGTAGTTAAAAAAACTGAATTTTTCATAAAACTTAATTTTTCCGCTTCTGTGAATGAAATTTCGAAAATCCGAGAGACACGGTTAATATCAAGGACTAAAATGTGGTTCAATGTGATGAAAATAATTTTTTGGTGAATAGTAACTTTTTACTTTTTTTACCACGGTTAATAGTAAATAGGGTAACTAAGGGTAAATATGATATTACTATTACCCTAACACATGTCCTAATTCTATTGGACAAGTGTAATTCGACCAAAAACAAACTTAGGAATAAAATATGACCATTTAGGCCCACTTGGATTAGATTAGGACATTTATTATTAATTTATTTAAAGAAAGGTTAAAATAGTTAAAATCAAAGTTTAATAAGTAAATCATTTTTAATATGGGGTTATACATACGATAAATTCGATTGTAAATATTCATTAGAAAGCTAAAAAGCTTTCCTACATGATGGTATTTTATTTGTAATTTTTAGACATAAAATAATTTAATTTATTTATGACACAACGATGATGCAGTAATTATCTTATTAATGAAATATTGACATAATTGATGTTATAAACACCAAAATAAATGTAATTTGAGATTTTTGATGAATTCCACTAATTTTCTAGGTTACTATGATATATTACTGTTGATTTAATCAACTTGGTTCGAACGTATAATTCTGATATGACTTTCACAAAAATCATATATCAAATAGTGTCAAAATTGACACAAAATAGTTTTTAAATCAAATATTATATTATTAATTGTTATTTTATTCCTAAAAATCTAAGGTTCGGCCAAAGGACTTAGATAAGGATATATATATTAATAATAAACAATTTGGGGTTCGTTTGGCATGTTATAGTAAGTGTATTAACCATATAGTGAAAGAAAAACAAAAAGACACGGTAAAAGTTAAATTAATTAACTTAGAGTTAAATCTAATTGATAAGGTTAAAATAATACCCCAAACTTGTCTAAATCCTATTGGTTGATAGGATTTCGACCCATCCCCACTTTAGCTTAGAAATAAGACCCTTTGTAACCATTATAAACCGATTTTGACTTTAATATAAAATAATATTTTGAGGTATTCCTAAGGTGCCCCTCTCCTCCCTTATAAAAGGACACCTCCTCCCCCTCCTCCTCACACCAATTTGAGCACTCAAGCTCGGCCAACCCCTGCCAATTTATCCTCTCCACTTCCCTAGCAACATCCTAGAGGTTCTGGTCTTCCTCAAAGACCAATTTTAGTGCCCTAAGAGGAGGTCTCAAAGAGGCACTTCAAAGAAGAGGTAATTACCGTTACCAATTCTTTCATCTTTATTTCTTCTTCCACTTCTTCTTCTTAGGTTGTTTCATTATGAAGTAATAACATCAGTATCACTCATATACTGATATGTTATTATAAGTATGAAACAACCCTATTTCACCATCTATCCATCCTATGGAAAAAGAAATCACCGCGCGTGCGTACGTACAGAATACCGTCTCCACGCCGTGGTGTAATCTATTTTCCACCACCACCTTACATGGATGGGTATAATGGTGTAAAGAATAACTATACATAGTTATTACAACATCATATTGATTCTGATATATTGTATAATTCACTCCAATTCAATTCAATACTTATAGAAATGATATCATCGCTCGTGCGTACGTACGGACTACCGTCTCCACGACGCGATGAGATTCATTCTCCATATTAACCATTTAAGAATGATTATAAAGTATATATAAGAAATAATAATGAAATATATGACATTATAAAGCTACTGGATTTATGTATATATATACATATGTATGTCATCTACTTACTTCCATTTCAAGACAATAAGGAAAGGAAAACATCGTTCATGCGTACGTACGGACTACCGTCTCCATGAACGGTGTTTTTCATTTTATTTATCTACCTATTATATATATATATATATACTGAATATATATGATATATAAATCATATTTTATATTCTGGAAGTAAGTAAATCATGATATATGTAATAATGATGTCAAGAACAACAAGTCAAAACACCTACGATAAATGAAATGATTTTACCCAAAACGCTTCTTTAACATGGAATTTACAAAAGAACGGGTAATATAATGTCATAAGTGAACCATATATGATATCATAACAATGAATATGATTCTGTAATAAGTCAATAACATGATTTAAATCATTATACAGGTGGTTCGGACACTTACAAAGCAAGTCGGACCTAAGGTAAGGGAAATGTCACAATCTCATTTTTATCCGAGATTGTTTATACGTTGGTATTTACTGGGGTGTATTTTATCATCCACATCCATGTTTTCTTAATATATAATATAATTTACATCCACCTACAATTGTTTAAATCCAATTTTACCCTTCTATGAGTTTTTAGTAAAAGATATGAAAGGAATCTTTTGTCGTTTTTTTTATACGAGGTACTTTTTGACTTTTCCGACAAAAGTACGAAGAATGTTTTTTTTAACTTATACGGCACGAACGGATTTATACTGTTTTATAAAACCTTATTTTCATGAATCTTCCTATAAAATATTTCATGACTATTTTCAATAAAATCTCTTTCTTTTAAAATTGCATGATGTTTTGTGAAAAGAAATTGATTTTGAAGAAGAAAGGATATTTTCCTCAGGAATTCAATTCAAGTGTTTTATCAAAATTATTTTCCATATAAGATAATAAAGGGTTCTATTTCTATCCATATTTTTACATTGATTTGACTATGTTGTGATAAAATTATGTTTATGAATTCCTTTATCTTATATGAATGGTTTTATGATGTCATGTTGTTTAAGAATCCCATTTTTATTACATGGGTTATGCAATGATGTATGATTTATGATTTTGTGGCACACATAAGAAAGGATTCATTAAGAGATGGGTGGGACCTATATCTCCCTCCAATGCATTGGGTAAAGATTTTATATCTCATGAGATAGACATGGCTGGAATGGTAGGTTATACCGGTTCAGTGAAACAGGACTGAAACGAGGATTACTCGATTTAGAAAGGGACTTTGTCCACTAAGATAGTCTTGGCAATGAGTCTTGACTAACAAGAAATGATTCTCTATGATTATGTGTGTATGCCACAATGAGTAATGTTTTAAGTTATGATTTCATTTCACTACTATGATTTATCCCATGTTATGAAATTATGCTCTCTTTTGCAGGTTAAGATTTCCAAAAAAGTTATGTTCTGTGATTGATATTTCTTTTGTTTACCCTTACTGAGCATTTGAGCTCACCCTTTTATGTTTTCTTTTCCCCAGGATATAAAGAAAGGTTTTAGGTAAAAAAAAGGGATGACCTTTATGGGAGATATTGATGAACTTTCACCACGATTAGAAGATTACGTTCCGAGTTTCCAAAGACACTAAACTATTACGATCCTTTAGTGTGTGTTTTTGTTATGTACCAAGTATTCCGCAAATGTAATGTAATGTCCATGTACGTCAGGCTACGGGTCTCTACAGTTGGTATCAGAGGAAAGGTTTAGTCAACCTTTGGAAACTAGGATGCGAAAACATTAGTGAGATCCCTAGAGATATTTCTAAGGTATTTCTAGGGATGCCCCTAAGGATAAGTATACGTATAGGATATAGTCCTAGAACTATGGTAACGATATTAGAATTTAACCTAAGATGTTAGATATTGAGGGTGCTCCCCCTTTACTATGTTGTCTTCCCTAGCATGATTTCGCCTCTCACAAAATTATTTTTGTGTTTTAGTTAATGGAGGGAACCAGAAGGAATTTGGTTAACATTGAATCCAATGGACAAATTGGTGACTATGAGCAACAAAATTGTGTGATGCCTAGAGATAAAGATATTCTGATTATGCCGAATCAGTCATCGCGATATATGATTAACAAGGTGAAATTTAGTGGTATGAATAATTCATCAAAGAAGAGGAAGATAAACTATTATGCATGTTCGCATGTTGAGGAGCATAAAGAAAGGAAGATTGAGATTTCTAAAGAAGGGAAGAAGAACCTTGAGGAATACCTCAAATGGAGGGACCGATGTTATCTGTGTGGAGAAAAGGGTCATAGAGTGACAGATTGTTATGGAGTTCAATGTCTTATTTGTGGAGAACATGGGCATTACCCAACTCAATGCCCTGATCTGAAAAGATACTTCTAAATCAAGGAAGGAATTATTCCAGGACAGTCATTGAAGTGGATGGACTGAAGTGTTGGTATTCAAGAATAATGTTGTTGAGGTACTTTGGAATATTTATGTATTGGTCTAATGTGGTATTCGAAGTGATTGAGGTATTTTTGGAAAGTATATGATATGCGCATAATGAAGGGATAATACGATAATGAGATGTTTGATTGTATGCATGAGCTCATGATTGATATAAGGACTAAGTTATATCATGGTTTGAGTATATAGAATTTTGAGGATTTTGGTATGTGGAAGGTGTTAACTTTTAACTGCATTCATGTTTTCACTAAGGTATTCAAGAGAATACACGATTAAGGACTTTGAATGTTTGGAATGTGACCAACAAGACATATCTTATGATATGTGGGGATCAACGACAGTATTAAATCTCTGGTAATCGATGTCACTATATTATGAGAGTGGACTGCAGTATTATGTATAAGCCTAATGATTATACTGGATTATGTTGGACATAAGTTAGTATTGTTTAAGGATAGAAGATTTTCGATATTATTGATGGGATGTTATAGTAACGTAGTTTTAGAAAAAGGGACAACCTGCAGGACGGGCGACAGCCCATCGCTTCGGACAAGGCTGTAGGAATCGAACCCACAACCGAAGTGCGACTGGCCTTTATCGCCTACCACTAGCCTACAGGAAGTCCCTGTTTAGTAGAAACTAGTTTTATTATATTAAGCAGTATGATATATGAAGTATAAGTCCATTTTAGGAACCATATGTGATTAATCTCACTATAGAATGACTTATGTATATTTAATAACTTTTTCTTACCTTTTGTTTGAGACAGATGGAATGACCCATCATTCTATCACATGATCTGCTAACACTTCACGAATAACAAATTCAACTTCATTTATTTAAGAGATGAAGTGGAAATTGTTCAAGGCACGAACAACAGTGATATTGTATCAAAATAAAGTAAGTATTTATTCTAATTCAAATTTTCAACTTTAGGGAAATGATCTTGAAAACCAAAAATGTTGTCCTAGTGATCTTATACCTGATGAATCAGATGGTACCTTATATCATCACAAATCTATGGATTTGTGATTACTGGCTTTTCCATAGCCATGTTCTCTACCACTCTCCATCAGAACATGATGGTTAGATTTCTCTTCCATATCCATATTTTCCCCTATGTGGAAACCCAGTGATTAGTTTATTTGGGTAATCGTTACATTTCATACTTTAGTTTTTAAAGCCAAGTTTTTGTATTCCCTTTTACGATGTGGGTTTCTATTAAAGAAACTTTCGAATAGTAAACCATTTATAACCCCGACGAATTTCGAGGGCGAAATTCATTTTAAGGGGGGTAGAATGTAACAGCCCGAGATTTTATGAAAAATATTCTTTTTTAATGTCTTGTGTTGTACGCTACACCAAAAGGAGCTTGCACAACACGCATCCTTGACTTGCCTTGCATTACACGCAATCACGACCTTCCTCGATAGCGTGTGTAATACGCAATACCGAGTTTCACTAAACAACGATGTGCTATTAAAATATTATTAAAACTAGCCGTTATGAATAGTAATAACCACTTTTTAAAATTCTGTAAATCTTATTTTTCAAAATTAACTTCATTCTTGGATTCGGAGTATCGAATTTAGCCTAAGGTGAAATTTTGTTACTTATCGGATAACTTTCATATTCTGATGAATAGTGAAAATTACTAAATTATAATTAAAAACAACTTTTTTAATCAAAATAAGTAATAGTGATAAATTATTAATTTGAGTGGTTTTAAAGTATATTTAGAATATATTTTTACAATTTAATACAATGTTGGTCATTGGTTGTAATTTCACATTTAAACCAGACATAATCAAGTGTCAATCTTTTGATATATATTGTTTCCTAAAAACACGCTATTTATTTTAACAGCGGGATTTAATTATAAAATTAATTAATGCAACTTCTATGTTATGAATTTGGTAAAATAGATTTCATTTTTGAATTCGGAATATGAAATATAGCTCAGGATGAAATTTTGGCATTGTTCTGAAAAACATCAATTTTTGATGAATAGTGAAACTACTAAGTGGTAGTTAAAAAATCTGAATTTTTCATAAAACTTAATTTTTCCGCTTCTGTGAATGGAATTTCGAAAATCCGAGAGACACGGTTAATATCAAAGACTAAAATGTGGTTCAATGTGATGAAAATAATTTTTTGGTGAATAGTAACTTTTTACTTTTTTTACCACGGTTAATAGTAAATAGGGTAACTAAGGGTAAATATGATATTACTATTACCCTAACACATGTCCTAATTCTATTGGACAAGTGTAATTCGACCAAAAACAAACTTAGGAATAAAATATGACCATTTAGGCCCACTTGGATTAGATTAGGACATTTATTATTAATTTATTTAAAGAAAGGTTAAAATAGTTAAAATCAAAGTTTAATAAGTAAATAATTTTTAATATGGGGTTATACATACGATAAATTCGATTGTAAATATTCATTAGAAAGCTAAAAGTCTTTCCTACATGATGGTATTTTATTTGTAATTTTTAGACATAAAATAATTTAATTTATTTATGACACAACGATGATGCAGTAATTATCTTATTAATGAAATATTGACATAATTGATGTTATAAACACCAAAATAAATGTAATTTGAGATTTTTTATGAATTCCACTAATTTTCTAGGTTACTATGATATATTAGTGTTGATTTAATCAACTTGTTTCGAACATATAATTCTGATATGACTTTCACAAAAATCATATATCAAATAGTGTCAAAATTGACACAAAATAGTTTTTAAATCAAATATTATATTATTAATTGTTATTTTATTCCTAAAAATCTAAGGTTCGGCCAAATTACTTAGATAAGGATATATATATTAATAATAAACAATTTGGGGTTCGTTTGGCATGTTATAGTAAGTGTATTAACCATATAGTGAAAGAAAAACAAAAAGACACGGTAAAAGTTAAATTAATTAACTTAGAGTTAAATCTAATTGATAAGGTTAAAATAATACCCCAAACTTGTCTAAATCCTATTGGTTGATAGGATTTCGACCCATAACCACTTTAGCTTAGAAATAAGACCCTTTGGAACCATTATAAACCGATTTTGACTTTAATATAAAATAATATTTTGAGGTATTCCTAAGGTGCCCCTCTCCTCCCTTATAAAAGGACACCTCCTCCCCCTCCTCCTCACACCAATTTGAGCACTCAAGCTCGGCCAAACCCTGCAAATTTATCCTCTCCACTTCCCTAGCAACATCTTAGAGGTTATGGTCTTCCTCAAAGACCAATTTTAGTGCCCTAAGAGGAGGTCTCAAAGAGGCACTTCAAAGAAGAGGTAATTACCGTTACCAATTCTTTCATCTTTATTTCTTCTTCCACTTCTTCTTCTTAGGTTGTTTCTTTATGAAGTAATAACATCAGTATAACTCATATACTGATATGTTATTATAAGTATGAAACAACCCTATTTCACCATCTATCCATCCTACGGAAAAAGAAATCACCGCGCGTGCGTACGTACGGAATACCGTCTCCACGCCGTGGTGTAATCTATTTTCCACCACCACCTTACATGGATGGGTATAATGGTGTAAAGAATAACTATACATAGTTATTACAACATCATATTGATTCTGATATATTGTATAATTCACTCCAATTCAATTCAATACTTATAGAAATGATATCATCGCTCGTGCGTACGTACGGACTACCGTCTCCACGACGCGATGAGATTCATTCTCCATATTAACCATTTAAGAATGATTATAAAGTATATATAAGAAATAATAATGAAATATATGACATTATAAAGCTACTGGATTTATGTATATATATACATATGTATGTCATCTACTTACTTCCATTTCAAGACAATAAGGAAAGGAAAACAACGTTCATGCGTACGTACGGACTACCGTCTCCATGAACGGTGTTTTTCATTTTATTTATCTACCTATTATATATATATATATACTTAATATATATGATATATAAATCATATTTTATATTCTGGAAGTAAGTAAATCATGATATAAGTAATAATGAAGTCAAGAACAACAAGTCAAAACACCTATGATAAATGAAATGATTTTACCCAAAACGCTTCTTTAACATGGAATTTACAAAAGAACGGGTAATATAATGTCATAAGTGAACCATATATGATATCATAACAATGAATATGATTCTGTAATAAGTCAATAACATGATTTAAATCATTATACAGGAGGTTCGGACACTTACAAAGCAAGTCGGACCTAAGGTAAGGGAAATGTCACAATCTCATTTTTATCCGAGATTGTTTATACGTTGGTATTTACTGGGGTGTATTTTATCATCCACATCCATGTTTTGTCAATATATAATATTATTTACATCCACCTACAATTGTTTAAATCCAATTTTACCCTTCTATGAGTTTTTAGTAAAATATATGAAAGGAATCTTTTGTCGTTTTTTTTATACGAGGTACTTTTTGACTTTTCCGACAAAAGTACGAAGAATGTTTTTTTTAACTTATACGGCACGAATGGATTTATACTGTTTTATAAATCCTTATTTTCATGAAGCTTCCTATAAAAGATTTCATGACTATTTTCAATAAAATCTCTTTCTTTTAAAATTGCATGATGTTTTGTGAAAAGAAATTGATTTTGAAGACGAAAGGATATTTTCCTCAAGAATTCAATTCAAGTGTTTTATCAAAATTATTTTCCATATAAGATAATAAAGGGTTCTGTTTCTATCCATATTTTTACATTGATTTGACTATGTTGTGATAAAATTATGTTTATGAATTCCTTTATCTTATATGAATGGTTTTATGATGTCATGTTGTTTAAGAATCCCATTTTTATTACATGGGTTATGCAATGATGTATGATTTATGATTTTGTGGCACACATAAGAAAGGATTCATTAAGAGATGGGTGGGACCTATATCTCCCTCCAATGCATTGGGTAAAGATTTTATATCTCATGAGATAGACATGGCTGGAATGGTAGGTTATACCGGTTCATTGAAACAGGACTGAAACGAGGATTACTCGATTCCGAAAGGGACTTTGTCCACTAAGATAGTCTTGGTAATGAGTCTTGACTAACAATAAATGATTCTCTATGATTATGTGTGTATGCCACAATGAGTAATGTTTTAAGTTATGATTTCATTTCACTACTATGATTTATCCCATGTTATGAAATTATGCTCTCTTTTGCAGGTTAAGATTTCCAAAAAAGTTATGTTCTGTGATTGATATTTCTTTTGTTTACCCTTACTGAGCATTTGAGCTCACCCTTTTATGTTTTCTTTTCCCCAGGATATAAAGAAAGGTTTTAGGTAAAAAAAAAGGGATGACCTTTATGGGAGATATTGAAGAACTTTCACCACGATTAGAAGATTACGTTCCGAGTTTCCAAAGACACTAAACTATTACGATCCTTTAGTGTGTGTTTTTGTTATGTACTAAGTATTCCGCAAATGTAATGTATTTTCCATGTACGTCAGGCTACCGGTCTCTACATTTATGCCTTAAATTCCGGTTTCATGATCCACATCAATTTTTTACCCCATTGTTTCCATGTGAAATTTCAGCCCTCCCGGTACTATCCCTCGGTTCAAATTTTCATGTTATTAGGACAAAGTGGAAATAAGTTGTCATTCGGGGCTCCGCACCGACTTCCCTTTGGTGTGTATTCCAATTATTGAAATAAACTCTTCTGCCCTTGCTTCCCACATCATGTTTGACTCACGTGGGCTTAGGGATTGGATTGAGGTGTGCATTTACTTGGAAGGATTACAATTCTCCATGGTCCGAGCTCTAAGGCCTTAAAATATGGTCTCTTTTAGAACTATGTATGGATTGATTCTCATTCCCATGGGATACATAGGAATGCTCCGAAATCACATTTTGGGTCCATAATAACTAAGAGCTAGTCTCTCCTGCCCCAAATTCCAAAACATTTTCTATCCCCCTCAGCCGGATGTTTCCTTCATGGAATTTTGCACAGTGTTAAATGGGATAATGTCCTCATTCACATCAGGTATGCTATATCATGCAACACACATTTCCACTTGATCATCAACTATCAGGTATATGTTTGATTCATATGACTCTAGACCATACTACCTAGTCCCACATGAATTTAATCTGTTACTTCTATACCACATGGCATTAAATTGCATGGCTGGTCCCATCACAAGACCCTAAACTGTGAAATTGTTGTCCTGGAAGCACAATGAACAATGGAACTGCAACGTGGTTTTGACACTCTAGGGGACATCCAATATGGTATCAGTCACACACCATACCATTTGTCAATGCATGCACATGGATTGATTCATTTGGTGATGCCAATAAATTCTATCCTAGGTCCATCTCTTCACAAAAAAATACAACACTCATTCATCCTAAATGATAAACATAACCTATTAAATACTACTTCTTTGGTGAAAGGGATAGACCCACAGAACATTATTATCCCTGGCACTAGTATCCTACCGTGCCATCCCTAGAACAATGTTTGTATTGATTCCCATCCTCATGGGATACGTAGGAATTCCCGGTAAATTTTCCTTGGGCCAATACTATCTTTCATTTTTAGTCCCTCGAACTAAAACCTCCCCAAGGAACACATAGTGATCTCGACTCTAGATCCTCATTCACGTCGGGTTTCATAATTACCTCACCATGTGTCTCCAGCATTCCAAACTATCTATGGTCCATGTTCTATGACCATAAACTAAGATCATTTCACGTTCATTCTGCAGGCCCAACATTGAACTCAGCACGTGAATCCTTCTCATCTGGTAATGTTAGGGCAGTCTTCGTCGTCATTCATGTTGATAGATCAGGCAGAGAAACCTCAACCACACCGTGATCATCCACACTCAACCACAGGCTTGTCTCATCCATCTTCCCCTTATCTGGTAGCCACTCCACATGATTTGGCTAGTGAGCTGGGGAATTTCCTAGTACCAGTCAGTCGTCGGTCTAGTTGGCAGGGCCACCATTCCTCCTGTCATAGAGCAACCTTCTGTAAGAATAATTTCATGCTTGGAATGGAAGTACGATGTTCTGAAGAATCATTCCAGCATTCCATCAAGGATCTCTATCCTTTAATCACTTCACCTATTGTCAAATATTCATGAGGCCCTCAAATAGGCATTAAAAATCACCCTCTAGTTTGAGATGATGGTAGTATCCACAAAATACGTTCTTGATGAGGTGCTCAAGAATACTGAATGATAGCACATCATATAATTCTCTAGAGAAGATGATGGATCTCCCATATAGGGGCACATTCGCCTATTGTACATCACTAGACTATTTAATGGCATGGAGGTTCATCGCTGTCTTTTCAACAGATGATGTATAATCATCCTAATTCTTACTCGAACAATGTGAAAACAGGGATTGTCAGAGTATGATCTTAGACCCTTTGACCTAAGAATCTATGGTTATGAAAAGATGGAACAGACACCAGTCTATAAGATCCACTTGATGACCCAGTTTAGTGGACTACATGCCAGCACTGAATTCATGGTTGTCTCCCAATACACCGCCTACAATGCATTGATGAGAAGGACATGAATCCACCTACATGTGGCCGTTCTCTCATCATATCACCAGTGCCTCAAGTACTCCCTTAATGGTCGAGTGGGAGTGCTTCAAGGTGACGTGTCTCACTATTCCTCTTGTGAATCCCTCTATCTGGATGCTGACAAGTACAAGAGTAGGGACATGTAGATTCATGATATTGAGGATGAGCATGCCACGACTCTGACCGACCCATGGACAGATCTAGATGACACCTACAATTGTCCAATCTACTGATTGGAGGATATGGCCCAGGACATGGGATAATGCTTCGTGGATTCAATAATGAAGGGGGAACACATTCCCAGGCCTAAGAGGTGCCAAAATATCACCACATACTCCTATAAAAATCAGGCTCAGGTGATCACAGAGCCTTATACTCCCTTAAGGTATCCAGATGTATGCCCCATATCAACGACAATACATCATACATTCTTGTTTCTCCAGACCGTAATTAACTTTCTCAAGTTGATGTTACACTATTACTATTATATCATCATGTAAGGCCATTTGGGCCAAAGACTAGATGGTATCAGATCAACAGCCTTCATCACTATGGTTACGGCAACACATGAGTTCTCAGAGGTAGTTTCCATTGTCGTTCGGGCTTGTACTGGCCTCCAATTAGGAGCTGCCGACATAGAGGAAACTCCTCCCACTGAGGATACCTCCTCCATAAGGGATGATGAATATTTAGAGGACACTCTTACAACCTTCGAAGAGGGAGACTCTACCAATGTTGAAGAATTCGTACAGGTTATCCTCGGTGGAAAAGTAGGCTAGAAACCCACATTGATCAGTGCTGCAATGCCCCTCAAGGATAAACAAAATTACATTTACTTCCTCAAATAGAACATTTATGTAATCTCATGGAGTTATGACGATATTCCCTAACTAGATCCTAAGGTATCCATCCACCGCCTCTGTCTCCTGGAAAATCACAGAGGATTCAAGCAGTCTCCCAAGAAGATGCACCCTTCCCATGATGCCATGGTTGTGGCCGAAGTTGACAGGCTCATCAGATCCAATTTCATTAAGGAGGTATAGTTCCCCAAATGTCTGGCCAGAATTTTACCTTCTAGGAAGAAGAAAAGATAGATCAAAGCCTTCATCATCTTTTGGGATCTCAAATATCACTATGCGAAAGATTATTTTTCCCTTCTCGTGATGGAATTGTTGATCAATGATACAACTGGGTTCCAAACCCTCTCCTTCATGGAAGATTACTCCAGGTATAACCAGATCTGAATGGCCCCTGAGGAATAGGAGTTAGCAGCTTTTAGGTCTCCAAAATGTACTTTCTACTACCGAGTCATGCCCTTTGGTTTGAAGAATGTCGGTGCCACCTATCAGTGGGCTATTCATCACATATTTAAATTGATCCTAGGAACATTGGTGGAATGTTACGTTGATGACATGGTGGTCAAATCTCACCCATTTTAGGACCATCTTGAATACATTGAGAAAGTGATTGGATTCCTCCATTCTCCTCACCTAAAGAGGAAACTATTGATTTGTGCCTTCGAGGACACCTCTGGAATGTTTCATTACTTCATTTTCAGATACAGGGGCATCAAGATCGACCATGAGAAGATTAAGGCCATCTGTCAGATGTCTCCCTGAGCAACATTCGGGAGCTTAGAGGCTTCAAAGGAAACATAGCCTATATATGGCGATTCATCACGAATTTGGCCAACAGGTGTAAGAAATATTCTTGGCTCAAGAATAAAGGCACCATATATGAGTGGGACAAATAGTGTTAGAGTGCTTTTGAGGAAATCAAATAGTATATTCTCCTGCCTTCGGTCTTGATTCCACCAATATCTGTAAGCCCACTGGTCCTTATTGTGACCTCCCTAGAGAAATATCTCGGCACCCTTGTCACCCAGAAGAACTACGAGGGGATGGAGAATAGCCTCTACTACCTCAACTGCATACTCCTCAATACAGACACCAGATAATCCCCAATTGATAATATATTCCTCACACTCATATTCACAGTTCATAAGTTGGGACATTACTTGTAGCATCATGAGGTACAACTGTTGTCCCAGGTAGATCCCCTAAAGTACATCCTGAACCACCCTATTTTGATAGGCCGACTAGCTCGGTGGGAAGAAATCCTCCAGCAGTATGACATCAAGTTTTTCCATCATAAGGATATAAAAGGGCAAGATTTTTTAGACTTCCTTGACACCCATCCAGCTCCTACGGTCCAGTCTTTGGACCTTGATTTTCTTGATGAGGCAATTCTCTTTGTAGAACAACCAATCTCATGTTGGAAAATTCACTTCCATGGTGCTTCTTGGAGCCCCACCGGCAGAAGGCTCAATGACTCCGGGATCAATAGAGTTGGCCAAGGAATTGTCTTCCTTACCCTAACACAATATATTGTACTATAGTCATTCTTGTGGTTAAAATGCTACAACAACAATGAGGCAAAGGATCAGGCTCTCATCACTGGACTCGAGCTTGCCCTCGATATTTATGTGCCCCATTTCCATGTGAAAGGGGATTCTTAACTAGTCATCAAGCAGATCAACACTAACTATGTCATTAGAAAGCCAGAGCTCTTTCAATTTTTTGAGTGCACTCTCCAACTAATGGCCTAGTTCCAATCTCTACCGGATGTTAGTCATGTTTGTCGATCTCAGAACATTCGGGCTGACGCCCTTGATTGCCCATCAGAATCACCTTTTGAGCCTGAACTGGAAGATCTAATTTTCCACATGGCGCACCAGAGAGTCATTGCTCATGTCGCTCCAGATGATGATGACGACCTACAGGTGGGCCACCATACCACTTTAACCACCACATCAAGACCCCCAGGTCACCTTGATGCAGTGATTGAACTGACTCCTGACTAGAGATCCCCTTTGTTTATTATCTCCAAAGTGGTAATCTCTTGACATATCGGGTCACGTACAAGCGAATTCGATGCCACACATTACAGTTTACCCTCTAGGATGGTTCTAGTCATGAGAAGATCCATTAAAAGTGTGGATTTTATGGGGTTCTCCATCATTCCATTCAAGGAGTCGAGATATCCCATGTCATGCAGGAGGTCCATACCAGTTCCTGCAGGGCTCAACAGATCAGGCTGAAACAATATCACCAGATCCAGAGACTGGGGTATTTTTGGCCTTCCCTTATCCATGACTGCATCGATTTTTCCAAAAGGTTCCATACGTTCCCATTCCATGAAAACATTTTGCATCGGCTACCAAAGACTCTCCAAAATACCATGTACTCTTGGCCATTTGCGGTATGGGGACTCGATGTCGTGGGATGATTTGCACTGGTGATAGCTTTCCAATGAATATTCATCCCAACTACTATATATTTATTCTTTATGTATACAGAGGAAGTCCTACACAAGGAGGTCAATGAACTTTTCATTTTTTACTTTGTGACCACCAACATCATTTATCGATTTGGAGTCCCTCACAATATCCTCACCGATAATGGTATGAACTTTCGAGCATCTGAGCTAATGAAAATGTATGCTAACTACATCATCTGTTCTAACCATACCTCCCTCTATCATGGGCAATCAAATTGAAAGATTGAGATGTTCAACAAAACACTCTCTAACATTCTACAGAAAATGGTTTGTCAAAATAAGAAGAGTTGTTCGGAGAAGCTCTCAAATTCGCACTAGGATTATAAAACGATGACTCGTAATTCTACCTAGGTGACCCCATATTCCCTTGAATATGGGAAAAATGTCATCCTGCCCATAGAGTTTCAATTTCCTTAATTGCACACAACTGTCTGTGATCAGTAGGTGCTAGATAATATAGCTGAAATCCATCTGGCTTTGTTAGAAGTGCACGATGAGAACATGATTCGTTCCCTGCAGAACATGGAAAGGCATTAGAACAAGCTTGCTAGAGCATTAATCTAAATTGTTATCCCCCATTCCTTCATTAATGGAAACCTGGTATTGTCCATAAAGACTTCAATGATACCCAATAGGAAACCACCCATGTTGATGCCCAAATGGGATGGACCATACATTCTTCAGAAGGTTTACTCCAATAGATCATAATCCTTTTTTTACCAAGGATAGTGAGTGTATATCTCCTCCCACCAATTCCATTTTTCTCAAGAAATACTTTGCCTAAGACGTAGGGTCCTCCATGACCTTAAACTGTATAGTCTTACATGACTTTAAACTATGCGTCGTCCTGCAAGATGTTAAAACGCATCTTCATGAACTACGTATGGATTGATTCTCATCCTCATGGGATACATAGGATTTCTCAGACCCTTCATCTTGAGTCTAGCCCCATTTTCCTCTTTAATTATCCCCTCCTATGCATAGTTCTTTTGGAGGATCCCACATGGCATCGTATAGGATTTCTTGGCCCCACTTGTGCTAGGGTTACGATGATTGCACCATGTGCCCTCCCTCCTTATTCTCTCCTCCAACATACTTAACAAATGGCGTTGAATTGCATTGATCTTTCAGAACTATGTATGGATTGATTCCCCTAATAGGATACATAGGACTTCCCGGACATTTTTTCTGTAGGCCCAGCCCCAAACACTGAGATCTTCCCTTGAGTCACACTCTGCATAGGAATATTAATGCTATATCCACACCTTCAATTTTGGGGTTCCATTATCTTTCACATCCAAAAGGGCCCTAGGATGATATAGAACTTAGACTAAGGTCTTTCCAATCAGCTCAAGAAAATATCCACATGGATTTCAAGCAAAAAATTGATACGAGTCCCGTGCTGCAAATGTGGTCAATGGTCGACGCTCAATTACATTTCCCCGATCTCCGGCCACACAAGGGATTATATTTTATTGGGAACTTGGTCAACATTTGTCCCCTATCATCATTGCTGATTTATGGTCTTCCAAAGGCGTGATGATTGGCCCGCTACACTCAGTTGTCCCATGCATATGACATTAAAATAGTTTTCAATGGTCCAAGGTCTATGACAATAAACTAAGATCGTCATTGTCCACACTACAAGATGTTAAAATCCATCTGACTGTTACACTCTGTCTGTGGCCTGGCCTCTGGTCCAATGGCCTTTCCGAGCCCCGAGCCCCAGACCTCACTTACGATTGTATGGTGTGGTAAGGGATTATTTCCTCATTCACATTGTATTTCCTGTCGTTCCATATGCATCCCTCATTGATATACCAAGCCCCTATCTACGTCATTTTTTCATGATGATACATAGCATGTCAATATAATTATAACTATATATGTCTTTATTCACATCCTTAGGTGATACATAGGACCGCGTGAGTTCCTAGTCATCAGGTCCAGCCCCATCTCTTAGAGGCCTCCATAACATCGTGTCACATTGGACTGTGTTCCTCCTAGAGAGTGGCATACAGTGTGGTTTGGGATAATATCCTCATTCGCGTCGAGTTTATAACAACCACATCATGTACCTCTCTCTCCTGAGCACCCATTTCTACCTTTCCTGATACTCATCTATTAGATTTAGTTGACCTTATGTCGAGTCCCTCGACCCTCTTCAGTGATTCACCGATGGTCCCACAAGTACTTTGGTCTAGACCATGGAGTGTCGGATTCTGCCTGGACATGAATTCACCCATTTTTTAGGCTTTGTGTTCCCCTTCATTTGGGCTTACATTAACTTTCACATCCATAGAGACCCCCAAATGGAATGGATGCTAGGCCTATGGGCTCTCATACAATTATGGGCCAATGTCCTCCAGGGTTTTAGACAATAAATCAATATGATTCCCATGTTTTGAATATGGTCAGCAGTCGACACTCATTTGGTGTACCATTATTGGTCACACGATATGGATACTATGTTTCGAACATGGTATACAATTATCCACCATTGTCACGCCAACCACCTTTATTCCTTAAATTCCGGTTTCGCGATTCACATCATTTTCCTCCCCATTGTGTTTATGTGAAATTTCCGCCCTTCCGGTACTATCCCTCGGTTCACATTTGTACATTAGGAGGAAAAAGTCACAATAAGTTGTCATTCAGGGCTCTGCACTGACTTCCCTTTGGCGTGTATTCAAAATATTGCGAAAACCTCTTCTGTCCTTGTCTCCGACACCGAGTTTGACTCCCGTCAGCTTAGGGATTGGATTGAGGTCTGCATTTACTTGGAAGGATTCCACTTCTCCATGGGACGACCTCTAAGAAATTAAACTAAGATCTCTTTTAGAACAATGTATGGCTTGATTTTCATTCCCATGGGATGCGTAGGAAGGCACGGACATCACATCTTTGGGTCCAGCATAACAAAGAGCTAGTCTCTCCTGCCCCAAATTCTCTATCATTTTCTAGCCCCCTAAGACTGATGTTTCCTTCATAGAATTGTTCATAGTGTGAAATGGGATAATGTCCTCATTCACATTAGTTATGATTTATCACACCACACACATTTCCACCTGATCCTAACTTATTAGTTATATGTCTGAGCCATTTGACTCTAGACCATACTACGTTGTCCCACATTAATTTAAACTATTACGTCTATACCACATGACAATAAATTGCATGGTTGGTCCCATTACATGACCCTAAGCAGTGACATTGTTTTCCAAGAAGCACTGTTTAAAAATAGAACTACATCAAGGTTTCTTCAGTCGAGTGGACATCCTATATGGCATCGGTCACACACTATACTATTTTTCAATGCATGAACATGGATTGATTCATGTCCCGATGCCTAGAAATTCAATCCTAGTTCCATCACATCACAAAAAAAGAAAACATTCATACATCATAAATGAAAAACAAAACCTATTAAATATCTCTTCTTTTGATGAAAGGTCCAGACCCGCACAACCTTATTATATCTGGCAATAGTATCCTACTGTGCCATCCCTAGAAAAATATGTTTCTCGATTCCCATCCTCATGGGATACGTAGGAATTCCCAGGAACTTTGCCTCGGGCTGATCTTATCTTTCATTTTCAGTCCCTTGACCTAAAAACTCCACAAGGAACACATAGTGATCTAGAATACATGTCCTCATTCACATTGGGATTCATAATTACCTCATCATGTGTCTCCCGAATTCTCTACTATCTTCGGTCCGATTTCTATGACCATAATCTAAGATCATTTCACGTCATTTCTTCATGAAGTAAAACTGAACGACATATTCTAGAACAATGTACATATTTCTTATCATCCTTATGGGATAAATATGAATGCCTAGACATATTGTCCACTAGTTGATCCCCAAGTATCTGAAGTCATGTCTTCTCTCTTTCGGCCACATGGCCCGACCCCTTCTGGGAACCTGTGATGTGGTGTGTACCTCATGGGTTCTTATTCATGACCCATCCTATGACCATTAATTTAGGAATCATGCAACCTTAGGACCCTTGTCCTTGGAGGGGGACTCTACTCCCTCTATATAATATGTGTTGTTGTCGTAATTAGATGTATTGCGATAGAGAGCCCAAAGTGTGGAATTTTCACAAGGTCATTCCCTTGTTCCATGTTCAAGACTTTTGGTCATGTTATTTGGATCCTCAACCTCTTACACATCTAAAGGGACCCCCTTTATGGCCTGGTATCATGCCATATTGGCTTACCTACCATCTTGGGCCAACATCCTTGAGCACCTCAGACGACATTTTCAGCAGGTTCCGTGTTTTGAACATGGTCATTAGTCAACCCTCATTTTCCTATCCCTATTCCAGGCTAACACAAAATGGTTACTGTGTTTTGAACATGGTCACCAATTATCCCCTATTGTCATGCCACCATTATTATTGTCCAGATCTCGAGCATCATGATTCAGACACTTCCACTTCACTAGGTCCATGTGGAATTCAAACATACATGGCTCTACCCCTTCGCACATCTAGGAACAGAATATAGGTATGTCACCATTATTGTGAAGTCATTCACTTAGCATCCCATTTCCTCTCACATGTGCATTCCTGTTCTAGAAAATTCAATTCAATACTCCTTATTTCCAACATCACGAACGACTCACATGGGCTTAGCAGTTTTGGTAGGATGTGTACTGGCGTATCCGTGAGACATATTCCATTCATCATATGACATGACACTAAAATATGCTGTCGGAACAACATATGGCTTGAATCCCACCCTCATGGGATTCGTAGGAACACCAATGCAGTTTACCTCAGGCCCAACCTAACATTCACTTTTGGCCCTTTGACCTAAATAACTTCCTCCGGGGATACGTAGTGTGATCTGGACCCCAAGATACCATTCACGTCGGGTTTATAGCTACCGAACCACATAATCCCTTCCTAGGATGTTCCCTTTCACTCTGTATCATATCATATGATGTCAAACTGCACGATACCGCATGTCCATGACGAATGAAACTAAATTGTGGTTTTACACTGAACAAGTTTAGGATGCCCCATGTTAGTCATTGTATACACCAGATCCCTTGTCAGGGAGGATTTTCCCTATCAGTGTCGGTCTTTGACCACACCATGCTTCAAGAACTACATTTGGCAGGATTCTTATACTTATTGGATATGTAGTGACGCCCAGGTATTCCTCCTCAGGCCTAACCCTAGGGTCATTAACCCTCCTGGCCCCTCAGCCCTGATCATGGTCCAGTCTCTATGACCTTAAACCGGGAGCCTACAGTCCATGTACAATGACATTAAACTGTTATCCTTGGTCTAGGAAGCATGACCTAAAAATAATGTTCCCCATCCTCTTCATACGATTTTAAACTACATTTCAACCATCCTTGTCGGTATGACGTGAAACTACATTTCATTGAATGTGCTCACCAGAGAAGCCCTATACAGAAGAAGACTTGGTCCCTGATAATACTGATGCACCCAGATAATGTGTCTTCACCTTGGTCGTGTAATTTCAGGAGTGTTGGACTCCATTCGAACAACCCTTCCCTCCACACTCTATTCTTGCGTTCCCTTTATTCAGAACCTAATTCTCTTTCAAATCTAAAAGAACACCCAAATATTATGGATGATCGGCATATTTCTCTCCTACTGTCCTCGACCAATATTCTGGATGACTAATGGATGAAACCTCGAGTCAGGCCCTAGGTTTCAAACTTGGTGACCGGTCAACCCTCATTTGTTATCCCCATTCCAGCATAACACAATAATGATAATGTGTTTCGAATAGCTTTTGTTTTTATCCATCATCTTCATGACACCCCTTCAATATTCCGAATCTCAGGAATCATGATTCACACAATCCACCCGCCATGTTCAGATAAATTCCAATGCACCTGGTGTTACCCCACTTGTGCGCTAGATCACATTATGAAAAAATATTAATTCGACAATTCTGAGAGCTTCATTCTCCATTCAGGTCTTCCCCTCTCCCTTCATAAGTTCGGGCGGGTCGTTACTTCCCAAGATGTCCGAAGTATGGTTGTCACTCCTACATTCGAATGATGTAATTGTGCGAGCATCCCTTGTTTCTCACATCGGGGATGAACCCTGTGGGCTTAAGAATGGGTTTATATTTATTTCAGGATTATGGTCATAGGGAATTAAATTAAATAAGAAAATAGTCCAACCATACATACAATTCAGATCTATAAGTTATAAAGAGGAATAATTTTAGTGTGTCGGCCAAAACAGGGCCCTTAAGGATCAACATTATGGGTTGACTTTTCCAATGCTACCACCTTCCAACTTGTGGCGTCAAGCATCACTTCCCGTCCTCTGAGATCCTTATCTTCGACAATAGTAGTGGGATGTAACTCATTATCCTTGACTTATACCCATGATCGATTAGTCTGGAGCTCAATAACTGGTTTATTAGCCTATGCAATCTGTTAATGTGCATCCACAAGCTAGACCTTTATTCGTTCAATGATCACTGACTGGTTTGCAATGAATGCCTCATTTTACTTCACTTGTTCCTCAAGGCTTTGGACCTCTTGCTCTACCTCTAAGAAGGCCTAAGTATTCTTTGTATCCTTCTGGTATCAGGAAATTTCTGAACGTCATCTATCCTTCGGTATCCTCTATACCAAGTAATCATAGATCATTACATGATAATGGAGAGCGTCTACAGCTCTAGTACAGAGAAACCGTAGCCAAGTGCAGAGTGACCCCATCTGGCTTATCCATTCAACATGTGGCTTGCTGAGAACGCATCTGATGCACATGCATGACTTGTGCCATGTCATATGGCTCTCTTTAGTATCATTCAAGTCAGAATATTCAATTTATTAGGGGTACGTGGGCCTATATTAGGGGAATGCAGTAATGAGTTTAGCAGTAGTGTCTTCTTTGAGAATTCCCTCCTCTTCATCAAAATCACTGTCATCAGGCTAGAGCCCCACCTCGGTAGCAATACCACCCATCATTTAAATCTCTCACTCTTCATGTAATGGGGCAGGGCTGCGTAGATTTATATCTACTGTAAAGGCTAATGTAGCCCCTGGCAGGGCTCCCATAGATGTCCTGAACATAATGGTTTGTCGTGCCTCCAACCTTGCAGTCACTACATCAAGAATCAATATCATGGTTAGCTTAATTATCTGTAAAAGAGGAGAATGAATGAAAAAGGTCATACGAGAGCCCTGTGTGGTAGTTTCCAATGCATGTCTCATGGAGGGGGCCACTGCCATAGGGGATCCTTCGACGCATGTAAACTCAGCCACCAGTGTCGGCCCCTCTTGAACTATTGGGATAGAGGGGTGATCTCCTTCTTGATCATTGTCACCTTCTCCAGCCATAATTGGCACCCCACTATGCTCGGTCTTGAGGACAGTCTCTCTAGAATGCTCCCCGGCCTCCGTAGGTACACCTTCGTCCACTGTGGGGAAGGATTCCTAGGAAAACTCACCCATTTGTTCCTAAATAGAAAGGAGTATGGATGAACAATCAATATTTTTAAAATATAATGGCAAGTTGAGATAAGGTTTAAACTTTCCTCAACCTGCTCTGCCAGTTTTGCATCAGAACCTATGATATCGCTGCTCTCCCAGGAGCTCAGCATGCAAGTGAGAGCTTCTGTAGGCCCCTCACCACCAAGACCATATATTTGGTCCTCATTCTATTCTTCACCTCCATCTTCTTCACCTTATTTTTCATCATCATCATCAACATCATCATTATCATCATTATCTTCTTCCTCTAAACATTCATCCTCATATGGTATCATTTCTTGGACATGTTCTTGGCCAAGAATCACTTTCCAAAGGATATGTGGTTATTCATTACACCCTTGCTGGAAAGTATATATATCCATGGCTGTTAGGTAAGCACACCGACGATTAAAGATTACCCTATCCCTCATTTGGATGTGTCCTATGTCTGCAAAATCAATCCCGGTGTGTACCAACCGCCACAACAATTCTTCAATAGCCACTGATTGCCACAATGTTCACTAGGGATACCACTGAGAGGGGAAGTTGTAATTGGAAGAAGGATTCATGAGTTACATTAGATAAATTCCTAGATGTTCCCTAGCTGGACCATAAGGCAACATGCAGGACCACCTTTCCTGATAATGGGGGAGGCACATTCTCAATTTTTTTTTCTCATACCGATGAAGTGTCGGATTGTGCCATGTTCACCACCCGAACAATTCATTGCCTCACCTCGCCCGTGACTTCTCGTCTACCTACCTACACTTCGGCCTCTACACTGTCCACCTTGATTTTCCGGATGTGTTTCTAATGAATCACCTCGTGATATGTTCTCAACCAGTGCTCAGCATACTCTGTTGAAAGGCATGTTTTAACGTCAGTGGGTAAAGAGTAATGTCTTCCCCGAAGATAGTCATCTTGAACATAAGGAACATTTTTTAATAAATACAAGGATTCCATTCTTCATGATCATCTTTATATACATTATTCGGTATTCTTTTCATGCACCCAAACTGCATGTCCAACCTGGTCAGAACATACGGTTCACAAAAGATCTTACCAGCTATCTGGGCTAATAGTACACCACCCCAGAAGCTCTGTAGGTATTCCACCTGGTCTAATGGCCACTACCCATCATCCACCATTTAACCAACTAGGGTTTGGAATGGGTGGATGTCAAATTGGGGGTGGATGCTGATCTTGAGCTTGATCCACTCATATTTGGAGTTTGTGGATGGATTTCAGTGATGTTCAAAAGGGATGGCCCCATTCCATTACCTGGGGGTCAAATGGCATTTGGGAAGTCATACCGGCCATAGTGAGCTATGAACCAGCAATGAAGAATAAGGATTGTTCAGCATATCCTCCTTGGCATACTTCCCCTCGAGATATGCCCCAGAATGTTGTACTGTCAGGTCAACACCAGCACCCCCAGGTTGACCATGTTTTTCACCTCCATGATCTCTACTACCACTAGCATCCTTGGGCAGACCCCCATCCTCATTTAGCTCACTGGAAACAACCACCCGCTTAAGAACACAACATGAAACCCATCATATTAAAAATTTGGGTCTCGATCATCATTAATGCAGAATCCCCCCCACCGGTACTCTCCTTTCTCTAGAACCCTCCAGTATGATACTACTTTTCCTCTCTGAGATGTGTTCGAGCATTGATTCCCAGGTCCATGAATCTTAACAGCCATGTCCTGTGTCTGGAAAAGGTTAAACCACCTCGAATAGGGTATGTTCATCAGGAAATATTTTATTTTTATTTCCTCCTTATACCCCTTTAGTAGGTTCCATGACATGATTGGGGTGGATGTTCTATCCTCCCATACATTCCCCATAGGGATGAACTCGTCGTACTGATAACCCTCCCCGAGGATTCACCCAATACAATGGACTTCCCATAGACTAATCCCCACTGAACCAAGGTTGAGGTGGATGTTTTTTGTATCAGGGGACCAATGACTAAATAGCTATGCTACCAAGATCTGATGTCGGTAGAAATGAGATTGGGATGTCTAGATGGCCTCAAAAAGACAGATATACCACAACTTCATCCCAAATTACTCACCTGTTAGACGTAACCAGAACACCCATTCCCATCCATTGGTAAAGTTACCATTGGATCCGAAATACCATTCTTGCCAACCCTTCATCTATTCAGTAATGCTGCTTCTGAATGTACATGTATAATTGGTGGGAGATTCCTCTAGAACCGGATCACCTCCCACAACCATCATGGTCATTGGATTTAGGGCATAAATGGTTGTGTTATGTGTTTCCATAGAAGGATGGCCATTTTTTGTAATATAAAATTGTGGAAGACTATCCTTGGGTGTCACCCATGATCGCAGTGTTTCCATCACAACACCAGGAATTTGTACCTTCTCCAGAAGGCCAAAGTTCCATAGCATCCGGCTATCGCTTTGGACAGAATCTATTTGAGTCAGTGTTAGAATACCAAAAAGCATCTGGCTATCAGACACAACCCTACTTGCATGAAGAATATGAGGGTCCGTGATCATCTGAGTTCTTCACATTGCATTGGAGGCCACACTCTCGGCATCAGTCTATTGGGTGTCGATTTTTGGAAATCTGAAGGGGTTGGTGAAAAAGAGTGATGTTCGATATAGATAATATCATGTGGTGCACAAGAATGTCCAGCTTCATGAAAAATGAGTGATGACTCACAAAACCTGGGTTTGTTTGTGGAAACAAGCACGCTGATCGGGACCATTTTTGCGCATGAGAACAAAGCACATGTTCGGTGAAAAAGTCAAAAGTAGGGGCCTATGGGGGCCCCTCCTCCCATTTATAGGCACAGACTCTCCTTCTTCATGTGCGGAAGAGGTTTGCGTGCATAAAATAAGGGTTTGCGTGCACTAACCGACTGCTCCCTCTTTTTCATCATGCTCGTAGAATCTGACCTTCGGGTTCCCCTTCATCTTCAATTTGGAGGGGGGCGGGGGATTGTTTTAGGCCAAAATTTGGAGAACTCATGAATCAGGAGGATAATAAGAAAACAAGGGTGCCTGTGAAGGGAAGATTATATTTTGGGACCTGGGAGGCACCTGCACGCAAGATTCAGAGTTTGTGTGCAAGCGGTCCCCGGTGCCCAAAATCTTGCACGCCCCGTAAGATTTCATGGGTGAACGCCTACACAGCTCTTGTTTGCACACCCAATGCTGTATCAAGTGCATGTTTGGGCCCAATGTGAAATTTGACTTCAAATGCGGTGTCAAGCGCACCATTTGTGTGCCGTACCCTTTTGTGTGACCCCACAAGGACTTTGACTAAAAAATGAAATGTACCCCACAACCCTTCAGGGGGGGGGGATAAAATAAAAAGCGATGCACTTCTGTAAAAAAACATAATCTTTCTCGATCGTGAAAAAAACACCCTTTCCTTCAGGTTTTGGATTGTGGGAGATAGGTCTGCCAAGGGTCCTCCTTCGGGTGGGCCATCTTGGGCATGATCCTCATTAATTTCAATTCTCCCAAAGGCATTTTCACGCAACAGAGCCCATTTTCATGCAATTTTCCTCTGCGTCAGACCTCTCTCGGGTGCATCCCCTTCCGATTTGTGCACAACCCTTCCATCATACGCGCAACCCTCCCCAGTTGCACGCAACCCTTCCGTCTTGCACGCAAACCTTCCTTCTTTCACCCAACCTAATCTTTTGGGCGTGCTCAATGTGTTGTCCTCCCCTCAAGGCACCATGTTCGAGCCCCTCCTATGCGAACCACACCTGTGTCACAAGCTCTATTTCTGTAAAACTCTTCATGTTCGCAGAAAGTGATTTCAAAGTCCCTTGGTCAGTGCTTCCCATTTCATTGCTTTGCCCCATGCTTCTTCTCCAAGGTACGCAAACAACTATTACTTCTTCTCATAGACATGCTAATGTGGAACCTTTTATGGATCAATTCTTAACACCCCCTAACCATAGCATTACTGATTCCTTCCCATCTCTAAGGGGCAGGAGGTATCGGTTATGTACGTTCTAGTGGTGTGGATTGCCCCCACATCGTCTAAGATATAGGATGTTAAACTACCAAGAACCATCATCCTCAACACACGACGTTAAGTGACCTCACCCCATGCATCTTATGCAAGGTTCCTCAACTTTGACATTATGAACACCCTATCGTCTCCATGGGAGTAAAATCATTACTCACATTGAATGAGATCCTCATTATCAGAGCAGCGTCTGTCAGCCGGGAAAGGGAAACCACATAGGTATAGGCCCCTAGCCTTTCTTATCTGAGGCAACATCCATGCTCCTCATTTCTTCTTCAGTCCCAAGGAATGGAGTGCGGGGGGGGGGGGGGGGGGGTAGACATTGGAATCCTCCATTATATAGTTCCAAATCCATCTCCCAAAGGGCTTTTTAACCACTGGGCCTCCACTATAGAGGAAGTCCCAATCTCTATCACCATTTGCTTCTCATCATGCATAAGCCCCTATTTCACCGTGGGGTTATAGATCATGTGTAAGCTCCTATTTCATTCTTGGGACATTAACCTTCTACGACGTGATTTTCAAGCCTTTATGCCTCTTTTTTCTCACACCGAGCCCGACTCACATGTGCTTAGATTATGCATTGACCATTAAATCCTCTCCGGGTAGGCTGGAGTTTAAGCCCCACACCATCCAGAACTACATGGACTTTGATCCTTGATAAGGAAAGGTACGTAGGAAGCCTCCCTGTGGTTAATACCCAACACCATTGGACTCAACAATCTTCATGTTGGCTCACCATACACAATCCAGAACTACATGGAATTTGATCCTTGCAAAGGCAAGGTACATAGGAAGACTCCTTGTGGTTCAATCCCAACACCATTGGTCCCGACCATGTTCACGTCATCTAACCAAACTCCATCCATAACAACGTGGACTTTTATTGTTGCCATGACAGGGTATGTAGAAAGCCTCCCTATGTTTCATTCCCAACTCCTATTGGTCCCGACCATCTTCACATTCGTTCCCAAACATATCCCGAACTACGTGGACTTTGATCATTTCCATGGAATGGTACGCATGAAGCCTCCTTGAGGCTCAAGCCTGACACCATTGAATCAGACCATCTTCATGTCAGATCACCAAACACCTTCCCAAACTACATCGAATTTGATCCTTGCCATGTAAAGGTACGTAGGAAGCCTCCCTCAGGTTGAAACCCAACACAATTGGTCCCGACCATCTTCAAATCATCTCACCAAAGACCATCCCAAACTACGTGAAAATTGATCCATGAAAAAACAAGGTAAGTAGGATTCCTCCCTAAGGTTCAATCCTAACACCCGTTGGCCATGACCATCTACACGTCAGTTCCCACACATATCTCGAACTACGTGGACTTTGATCCATGGCAAGGTAAGGTACGTTTGAAGCCTCCCTGATGTTCAATCCCAACACCCATTGGTCCTAATGCCCTCTACGTCAGTTCACCAACACCTCTCCTAAAATACATAGACTTTGATCCATTCCAAGACAAGGTACGTAAGAAGTCTCCCTAAAGTTAAAGCCCAACACCAACTTGTTCTGACCCCTTCACGATGGACCACTTTGATCCAGCATGACGTTAAACTTCATGCCACCTTTTCATCCTACATGATGTTAAACTACATAAAAAATCCCGAACAATGTGGGATTTGATCCTTGTCTCCTAGATATGGTACGTAGGAAGTCTCCACGAGGTTCAACCCCATCCAGTGGTAAGCCATTTTGATTCCATCTACCGATAAGATGTTTTGGCCCTGTTACATGGTTAGCCATTGTGACCCCATCCAGTAGTATGGCTTTGTGACTCCATCTAACGGTAATCCATTGTGACCCCATCCAGCAGTAAGCCGTTGTGACCCCATCCAGTGGTAATCTGTTGTGACCCCATCGAATGGTAAGAAGTTGTGACTCCATTCATTGGTAATCCATAATAATGCAATCTAGCGGTAAGCCGTTGTGACCCCATCCCATGGTTAGTCGTTGTGACCAATCCAGGGGTAAGCCATTGTGACCCCATCCAGCGGTAATCCATCACGATCCCATACCCAATGATATGCCATTGTGGAACTCATGAAACATTAATCCATTGTGAGTCCATGTAAACGGTAATCTATTTTCAATACAAGCCTAGCGGTAAGCCGTTGTTGTCACTTTTGCTGGGACCCATATCGTTGGTCTATCCCAGTGGCATCAGACAAACTCTCATGCTCCTAATCACATGTAAGCCCCCACATGACATCAGGTAATTTTCATTCAAACGCACACCAATTTCATGCCCCAACATGTAGGATCCACTATATTCTAGTCCCATCCATATGGGTCACATCCATAGGTGTCCAATCGCTTCACGAACTATGCTGACTTTGATTCCCTACCATTGTGATACATAGGAGGTCTCTTCGAGGCTCAGGCCCAACATCACGGTCGCCCTCATGTCGACTCCTTCTCATTATCCAATTAATTTAACCATACATCATCCATACACATTCATATCAGGGCCACCATAACCCAGTGAGATCTTGCTAATTAACCTGCTAGCATCAATGAAAATTCCAGGGGTCACACCCATCTGATCCACCATAGTCAGTGATCTGATCAGTCTGATCTATCTCTGCTAGATGTTAAACCTACAACATACCCTATGGTAAACATTGGAATCTAAGGACAACCTCAGATACATGCATATGGAATATAATTCCCCGCATTAGACATGGGATGCATCTGGATTCCATGTCCTCAAGAAGCCCTAAAATGTGGAGAATAAACCCATACGCACTAGTGTTATTGTGTCCAGACAAACCAGTGATGTCCAAAACGACTACTCCCCTGACCAGAGTTTGCTGCCCTAACCAGACCCCTTTGAATGTCCAGATAGATGTTGTTTAATTATCTTTAGTCCATGAAGAAATGGCACTGGGAAGAGTTTCATGAACAACATCTTAGTATATAAGGTTGACTCAGACTAGGTGAAGAGTTCTAAGGATGAATAGATAGAAGGAATAACTATCATCCCACCATCCTATTTTGATCAAGCAGAAAACATCTCTGAATAAGTGACATATGTTTCCCGCCTTTGGAAACTAGGAACGTGGGGAAACAGCTGTTCATCCTCCAAAAATGGATGAGCGCACCCTGAAGAAAGCATGAGAAACACACATGTATATCCTTTCCATGTCTAAGAAGATTGGATCCCTATTAGCCTTATGGATGTATAATATTTAATGATCCATTATAAATGGATCATAATATACTATATTCACCATCACATGATGGTAATTTTTTGAAAAAAGTTAATCCTTGATCATCTATATCCACCTCCATTGGAGAATATTGAGCTATATTTTTGTGAGTATATACTTGAGTCTTTTATAAACTGTATATGTGTCATAGTTCAACCCAATTAGATAATTTCACCAAATATTTAATGTAAATATGATATAAATTCAAAATCATTCATTTTGTATTTTTTTCTCATGGATCTATATTTTTCTGGTAGAAAATTCTATTACATAGTCATTTTCAAGATTAAAAAACCTAATCTTTTTTTGATGAATCACTTTACCTCCAAAGTCAATACCTAATAGTGTGAAATGTGAGAATATTTTTAGTTATTAGCCTCTTATTTTACTTTTTAGATCTATAAAAACATTCATCAGTCCATAAAAACATCAATCACTTCAATGATATCTTGGTTAGTGAATTTTAAAATCTTGATATAATTATCTCAAATCAATGATCATACCCAACTGACCTATTCAATCTATGCTTCTACACTATAAATGTGTGTATATGTTATCATTTAGTCACCTAATTCTTTTAAAGACTCCCAAATCCTTTTATTGGTGATAACATTCCACATGAATGGTATGTTCTCCAAAAAACTCACATTTAATGTACTTCCCAAATAATTTTACGTTTCGTATGGTCTTATATAGAACATTCATATTATCCTCAAGTTCCACTTTTTTTGGGGTATATTAGAACATAATCTATAAAAACTACCATAAATTTGTCGACATAATAACTAAAGACTCTATTTATTATTTCATTGATGATATCTATAGAATTATTGAGTCCTAATATAATAATAGAGAACACATAGTGCAAGAAACTTGCATGAAAATATGTCTTAGTGATTTTATCTTTCCCCATAACAATATGAAAACATCCAAATGGAATACCCACCTTCGATATGTATTTTCTACATGTAGATTTTAAAATAATTCATAAATACAAGTAAGATGATAATTTGTTGATTCAAATATTATTATGATCCTAATGATCAATTGATAAACACATTTACCAATCCTTATTCTTGGTGAAAAAGACTAGTACACCCCACAATAAATCTCTTGGGAGTATAAACCCTTTATATAAATTATATTTTTGTTGGTTATTATTTTATTCATGTTTAATTATAGCCATTATATATGAAATATAGGATGATGGAAATGTTAAAGGTATATGTTTGAATGAGAACTCAACATATTTCCTTAGAGGAAGACTTTCCAATTGTTTGAAGAACTAATCAACATAATATCTTACAATGGAAATGTCATCAAGAATTATTTTTACATAGTCTCAATAATTTTAGCATGAAACAATTTATCATAAGGATGAAATATCCTTGATCGGGATGATGATTTTATTTAAGATCCATTTACTTCCTTACAATTATATCGAATTAGAGGGTGAGTCTAGATTCAATGGGTGATTCCACTCTATAGAAAATTTTGGTTGTCTTCATACAGGGAAATCCAATCCATAATAATAATGTAAATAAATTTCACTGAAGGGAGAATCACTTTGTTTGATTGAAAAATTTGGTGTGCGTATACTGGATGGCGATATGTTATATACATGTGATACAATAATTGATCTAATTTAAATTTTCACTAATCTCATGAATTCCATGTTTCTATGTTATGTTTTAATAATTAATCTAAACATGTATAATATGAAATAATGTTTATAATTTGAATCAAATAGAACATTAAATATTCATTATTAAATAACTAGAATAATTGTCACCACTTCATTGTTATGATCCATCTTAGTAGTTGTGATCAAATAAGATCCCCATATCCCTCAATGATATAGTGGTATTTATTTATAGTTATATTTGAGAACCCTTGTCTTAGTTCATTGGTTCACATTGTCTCCTTTCTTCCATTAAGTTGAAACATTATATAATCAGATGAGTGTTCAATGGAATAATCCATTATTTAATCACATAATTGGGATTCTCATATATTCAATCACGAGTTAGCTTCCCCCATTCCCACAACTAAATAATTTTAATGTCCCCATTAGAAAATATCAAGGATTCTTCTTCTTGCATATTTTTAAGGGGTCTATTTATTTGTTTTACCCCTATGATATTTCTCTATTATTCTACAATAATTAAACTAAATTATCCAATTCCGATCAGCAGGAACATAAGACCCTTTAGTTTTTTCCATCTCAATTTAAAATTTGATGTCACATAAAACAATTTTCTCATTGAATTAAAACTCATTAATCACCCTATATTTTTATAGATTTGACATTATTACCAAAAATAAAAATAAAAATTTACTTTTTTGTGTCAATAAAAAAATTATAGGCTTCTCATGAATGCCATGATGTTGTTTTTATTATACACCTCAATGGGTTTTTCTCTTTTTTCAAAAAGGATAAGGAACTCCCAATATATTATTTATAGGATATTTCAAGGGAAATATTTATCAAAAAATATTTTCATTAATTATTTACACTACATTTCTTCGATCCATTACCTTGGATTTATATTCTTGATATACACAATAAAATATCGTAATTTACTTTAATGTGACCAATGAATAACATGAAAATCATATACTTAGAGAACTGAATTATACAGAAAATATTGTCAATGTTTTTGATCTATTAATTTATAATAAAGGCATCATAAGATCATATAAACATGGATGAAATTGGTGCAAAAAGTCTCATTTGTAACATGATCATTATAAAGGGGATGTGGGTTTTAATCCTGATTAAATTTTATATTAAAATAATTTTATAATTATGTAAATATGGTAAGGATGTTATATTATCCTACACACATTGGGATGGGAATCTCATTTTGATAGTCATCAGATGCCCCATTACATTTTTGGTTGAATCGGTTCATCTTATTCTAATCCATTGAATAAAATAATGGGACAATTATGGATGATAAATATAAAACTAATAAACAAATAATTTAAAACAATGAACATTGATGAGATAACTCATAAATTACATATATTTCGTAACTGATAAATTTATAGGTTTCAGTATAACATATCAAAGACTGATTTCCAATAATTAAATATAATTGGCAAATTTTCTCACATTATAATGTTTCATTAAGAGAATTATAATTTACTATCTCATATAATTTTATAGCTTTAACATAGGTGAACCACAAGGCCCCCTTTTCATGCAGCAGTTATATGTTGAGTTAATATTGAACATTCCCTTTTATGCTTATTACCTCTAGGTACATTTCTTCTTGGGACACATCCAGATATAGTTTTCTTTCAAGGATTTTGTTTCTTTTATACCATTTTATCTATAAATAACTATAATTTTTAGATTTATCATAGGTTTAGACTTATACATATATTTTTCAAAAAGGTTTTATAATACTAATATCAAAATATTATTAGTCCTTTCTATAATTCAAACTATGAAAACCCATTTTTTATACACCTTATTTTATGAAACAATATATTAAAATACACAAAACACATTCCCAATGATCTTGAGAAATATTTGGGTAAAAATATACATATCATAGTAACATGAAACAAGTATAGAAAATAATTATTTAAAAGTCCATAACATACACATAAATTCCATTTTTCATTTAAAATATTGTGACATAACATTGGGTCATATATAAGAATGGGGTGAGTTATAATTCCATGTATGGGAATAATGAGAGCATAGAATAATGAAAATCAGTACATCTGAGTTATGAGGAATAATCTGAGTAAATGACAGTGGGATAATCATAAAAATTAAAACTGATGAATAAAAAAACATAATAAAATCCACAAATTATTAGAATTTGGAAATAATTAAAAACATGAAATCATAAGCATTTGTTTGAGTAACAACTAATACATCAAAAAATATTATTATTAGGATGACTATAAATTCATGAGACATTGTATATGATGAAAAAAGAATAATTACCCAATATATTTGTGAGCTGTAATATTATGGGTCCATCATTCACATTCTTTTCTCATACATGCATTTTTTACCATATATATCATACAAAATATGAACTTAATTAAAAAAATTAATCACACTATTATAGTGTGTGGTAAAAATAAATTTAAGGCACAAAATATTAAGGATATGTAAAATTTGGTGAATAAAATTTAGTAGGAATTAGTATTTCTATTTACAACATTATATATTGGAATGAAAAATCAATGACAATTTTAGCAACAAAATAGGTGTAAATAATGTTTCATATATGGTATTTATGATAATTAAATGATGTATATTATTTATGTGGAATCATATGGAAAATAATTTTGTGTGATGAATACAATTTCAAGCATGAACTATTGGAAATCAAAAAGAATAATATAAAAAAGTACTTGAATAAGTAGGGAGAGGAAGAGTGAGACTTACATTGAGACAGTTCTTCTAAAATATGGATATGTTATTCATAAGTGAATGGTAATAACATAGGATGAATTTACAGATGTATAAGGCGATAAAATTCTTCTTTAATGGGGTTTTCCGTAATATGAATAAATGGTATGGTGTGTATTTATTGAATAAGTTATGTGAATTCTTTATTAATTTCTAAACATAGGTTCTAGATTCTAGATGATAAAAAAATTAAAACAAAAAATCTTCCCACTGTTTTCATAATGGTTTATTCAAAATAAGAGTGGTTTATAAAATTTTATTATGTTAATAATCCAAATCCTAAAAAATAATCTCAATCGTGATGCGGAAGTTGGTCAAGTTCAAAAAAACTTTTTTAAGCCATAAAATATAATATAAATTTTGGTGGATTCATTATAGGCATTAAAAACTAATAAAACAACATAAAACACATTATATAAAAGGTAAAACCTGTTTTTAAGGCATTTAATTTATAACAGTTATTACATCATTTTTGGTCTATTATGGTTTCATAATACAATGAATATATTTATATCGTATTTAATTTTTACCCAATAATCCAACTATCTCCGTAAATTATAAAAAATACACCATTTTGTAATTATGAAATGATAATTTCAAAAATGATAGTTATTTTACCAAATTAATTTTATAAATAAATGAAGTTTCAATTTTAATTAAAAATTATTATTTATTGAAAAGTAATTTTTTTCATAACAAAAAATAAACTCTCACCCTTTTGAAATTTACATTTAATGTCATTAAATTATATTATAAATAAAATTTAATTCATGTTTAATATTAATATTTAAATAAAACTATTTATTTCAATTTTATTTAATTTATAATAAAATTTCAATTAAAAATAAATATTTCTGAAAACTAAAATTTTTGTATCTTCATATGAAAAAGTAATTGAAATCAAAATTATCATATTGTCATGTATATGTATAATGTTATAATTAAAGTGATTAAATATAATCATTATTTATAAATAATTAAAATTAATAAATTAATAACACTAGGATCTTGATACATACCCACTTATTGCACCATTGTATGTGTAACACCCGAGACTTTTATGTTATATAAATCATCAATGGAATATTTTTATACACACAACACTTTCTTGGCTTGCTTTACACGAAATCGCGACCTTCCTCGATATCTTGCATCGTACACAATTCCAAGTTTCACTAAACAACGATATACTTTTAAAATATTATTAAAACTAGCCATTATGAATAGTAATAACCACTTTTTGAAATTTTATAATTTTTTTTTTCAAAATGGACTTCATTTATGTATTTGGAATATCAAAATTAGCCTAGGGTGAAATTTTGGTATTTTTCTGAAAACATTCAATTTTTGATGAATAGTGAAACCACTAAGTGGTAGTTAAAAAACTGAATTTTTCATAAAACATAATTTTACCACTTCTATGAGTGGAATTAGAAAAATCCGAGAGACACGGTTGATGTCAGTAAGTAAAATGTGGTTCAATGAGATGAAAATAATTTTTGGGGAATAGTAACTTTTTACTTTTATTTACCACAGTTAAAAGTAAATAGGGTAATTAAGGGTAAAAATGATATTATTATTATCTTAACACATGTCATAATTCTATTATAAAAGTGTAATTCAAACGAAAACAACCTTAGGAATAAAATATGACCATTTAGGCCCACATGGATGTGATTAGGACATTTATTATTAATTTATTTAATGAAAGGTTAAAATAGTTAAAATCAAAGTTTAATAAGTATATCATTTTCAATATATGGTTATACATAAAATAAATTCTACTATAAATATATATTAGAACTATAATAAGATTTCCTACATAATTATATTTAATTTGGAATTTTTAGAATTTAAATTAGTTAATTTATTTATGACACAAAGATGAAGCAATAATTATCTTATTAATGAAATATTGACATAATTGATGTTATAAATACCCAAATAAATGTAATTTGTAACTTTTTATGAATTAAAATAATTTTATAGTTTCATATGACATGTTATTATTGATTTAAGTAACGTTTTTGGAACTAATAATTATGTTATGATTTTCACAAAAATCCATTACTAAATAGTGTCAAAATTGACATAAAATAGTTTTTAAAACAAATATTATATTATTAAATGTTATTTTATTCCTAAAATCTAAGGTTCTGCCAAATTACATAGATACGATTATATATATTAATAATAAACAACTTGGGGTTCGTTTGGCTTGTTATAGGGAGTTTATTAACCTTATAGTATAAGAACACAAGAAAACACGGTAAAAGTAAAATTATTTAACATAATGATAAATAAAAATGATAAGGTTAAAATTGGAATCTAAACTAGTATAAATTCGATTTGGTGAGAGAATTGCGACCCATCCCCCCCTTAGCTTCTAAATAAATAAATTTGGAACTATTTTAAACCGAACTTGACTTTATAATAAAATAATATTTTTAGTTTTTCCAAAGGAGCCCCTCTCCTCCCTTGTAAAATGGCACCTCCTCCCTCTCCTCCTAACACCAATTTGAGCCTTCAAGCTCGGACAAAACCTGACCATTTCACTTCCCCACTTCCCTATAATCATCCTAGAGGTTCTGGTCTTCTTCAAAGACCAACCCTAGTGCCCTAAGAGGAGGTTAAGAAGAGGCGCGACAAAAAGAGGTAATATCCATTACCGATCCTTTCCAAATTCTTACTTCTTCAACTTCTTATTTTTTGTTGTTTAATTATGAAGTAATAACATAAGTATCACTCATATACTGATATGCTATTATAAGTATGAAACAACCCTATTTCAATATCTATCCGTCCTACGGAAAACGAAATCACCGCGCGTGCGTACATACAGAATACCGTCTCCACGCCATGGTGTAATCTATTTTCCCCCACCACCATACTTGGATGGGTATAATGGTGTAAATAATTACTAAATATGATTATTGTAATGTGATATTGATTCTAAAATAGTATACATACACTCCAATACAATTCCACGATCATGGGAACGATATCATCGCTCGTGTGTACGTACGGAATACCGTCTCCACGTTGTGATGCGAATCGTTCTACATGATCTTCATTGCATAATGATTATATAAATTAATTGAATGAATAAATATGATATATAGTACATTAATACCATTCTTTAAATTATGTATCTATAACATAAAGAGAATAATAAGAATTTATTCGACAAAACACGCATAAGAACAAAAAGTTATAAACACACGAATAACAAGTAGCAATAAAATATTACTACTCAGAAGCTAAAAATATGACCATATATGATATCATAACAACAATTATGATTCTATAATAATTCAATACCATTATTTAAATCATTATACAGGAGGTTCGGACACATACGAGGCAAATCAGACCTAAGGTAAGTGAAATATCACAATCTCATTTTTATCTGAGATTGTTTATACTTTGGTATTTACTGGGGTGTATTTTATCATCCACATCAATGTTTCCTCAATATGTAATATTATTTCCATCCACCTACAATTTTTTATATCCAATTTTACCCTTCGGTTAGTTTTTAGTAAAAGATATGAAATGAATCTTTTGTCGTTTTTCTTATGAGGAACCTTTTAACTTTTCCAACAAAAGTATGGGAAGAATGTTTTTTTAACTTATACGGCATGAATGGATTTTTAGAACATTATTTCTATGAATATTCCTTTACAAGTTTTCAAGTTTATTTTTAATCAACTTCTTTTAGTTCAATATTATATGACATGTTAATAAAGAAAAATGTTTTTGAAGTAGAAAGGATATTTTCCTCATGAATGGAATTCAACTATTTTATCAAAATTATTTTCCATCTAAGATAATATATGGTCCTGTTTCTATCCCTATTATAACATTTGATTGATTATCTTGTGATGGAATTATTTTTATGAATTCCTTTATCTTCTATGAATTGTTTAATGATGTCATGTTGTTTATGAATCCCATTTTTATTACATGGGTTTTGCTATGATGCATGGTTTATGATTTTGTGGAACACATAAGAAAGGTATCATTATGAGATTGGTGGGACATATATCTCCCTTCAATGCATTGGGTAAAGATTTTATATCTCATGATATTGAAATGGTTGGAACAGCAGGAAAAACCGGTTCAGTGAAACTGGACTGAAACAAGGAGTGAACTCGGTTTAGAAATGGACTTTGTCCACTAAGATAGTCTTGGAAATGAGTCTTGACTAATAATAAATGATTCTCTATGATTATGTGTGTATGCCAAAAAGTTCCATGTTTTATGTTATGATTATTGGGATTACATTTCACTTATGTGATTTATCCCATGGTATGAAATTATGATTTCTTTTGCAGGTTAAGATTTCAAAAATGTTATGTTCATGATGTGATTGATTTTTCTTTTGTTTACCCTTACTGATCATTTGAGCTCACCCTTTTGTATGTTTTATTTCCCAAGGTCAGGAAGAAGGTTATTAATTAGGATATGCCAAAAAGGGACTCTAGATATGAGGAAATAAGTGGGAGGCAAAGTAGATTCTTTATGAATGAGTTGTTTATGTTTTCCAGTTTATAAAGACTCTATACATATACGGTCCTTTCCTAGTTTTGTTATATGTTGTAATAAGTGTGCTTCAATTCTGAAGTAATAACAATTTATGTTAAGTATGGGTCATTATAGTTGGTATCAGAGGAAAGGTATAGTCAACCTTTGGAATCTAGGATGTGAAAGCCTTAGTAAGAATCCTAAGGATATGTCTAAGCATAGATCAAAATCATAGTGTTTTCGAAATGTCCATGAACAACCTATGATAAGACCATAAGTGTGAAATTTTATTCTTGATTATGTGGTTTTCCTATTATAATTAGTTTTGCTCACACTAATCTTCTTGGTTTTAGTCAATGGCTGGAACCTGAAGGAACCGTGTTAATGCGGAATGCGACGGGCAATACAATGATTTTCCCCTTGAGCAACCAAACGTTATGGGAGTTGGAATGCAAAATCTTGTAGCAATTCTCACACAACATTCTCAAGCTATGAATCATGCAGGACTTCAAAACGAGCAATGGGAGGAGCAACATTCAGTTGAATCTTTCATGAGGCAGCATCCACCATCTTTTAGCGGGTCTACTGATCTATTAGTTGCTGAACAATGGATTAGTACTACTGAAAATATATTTTCAGTTCTTCAATTTTCTGAACATGATAAAGTCATCATAGCAGTGTATCGTTTGGAAGGATATGCTGATCAATGGTTGAATATTATTAGGAATACGAGGAAAAGGGATGAAATTGAGTCCATGGAATGGGACGAGTTTAGGAACTTATTTTTCAATACGTAATTCCCTCATATTCTCCGAACAAATATGGAGAAGGAGTTTCTTGAACTAAAGGAAAAGGATGAGGAATTTGTTGGTACCTATAAAGCAAATTTTACAAGACTTGCATGGTACGCTTCTGGTATTATTATCCAACCTGAGAGTAAGATCGATTGATTCTTTAGTGGCTTAAAACCAAGTCTTTGAAGGGTGTTAGCCATAAGGGACTTCAATAGCTACGAGGAAATTGTTCGATGTGCTCTCAAAGTTGAGATGGATATTGGAGTAACCCATCAGTCATATGGGTTTGATAAGAAGAGGAAAATGGAATTCAAAGGAAAATCTAAAGAGCACACTTAAAAGAAGATGAGATTTCCCTTATGCTCAAAGTGTGGAATGAAACATGGATGGAGTTGCCTTAAAGGGACAAGTAAATGTTTCAAATGTGGAGAGGAAGGTCATCGGGCATTTGAATGCCGCAATGATGGGAAGATGATGTCTAATGATGCAAACAAAGGAAGGGATACACAGAATGAACCTACTACACTTCAATGTTTCAAGTTCATGGAGATAGGGCATTATCCCAATCAATGCACAAATCCAAGGGTTGATGATGATGGTCGACCTCAACAAACTGTTAAGGCTAAAGAGAAAGGAATGTAACATGCAATTTCTATCAGCGATGTGGAGTACGATAACGATGTGGTGAAAGGTACACATACCATCCAATCTAAAGTAGCAAATGTTTTATTTGATTCTGGATCCACCCACTCTTTTATTTCTGAAGATTTTTCTAAGGATATCACCATATTACCTCAACAATTAGATGTTCAGTTAGCTGTGACAACCCCTAATGGCACAATAGTCGCTTCAAAAGTTTATAATTCTTTTCTGATTGAAGTTTGTGGGAAAGTGCTTCCTGCAAATCTTGTGATCCTTCCTATAGTGGAATTTGATGTGATTCTTGGCATGGATTGGCTTTCTTTATATGAAGATCATATCAATTTCCAAAGAAGGGAAGTAACAATTCATATTCCAGATCAATCTAAGACCATCTTTCGATGCAAGGATGAACATAACCTTCAAGTGGAAATTTCATCCATCTTATGGGTATTGATTCCACTAAATGAAGGTTATTTATCTCAAACGGTTGGCGAGAAACTCACAATTAAGAGTATTCCCATTGAATGAGAGTTTGATGATGTATTTCCGGAGGAATTGCCAGGTCTTCCACCAAATCGTGAAGTTGAGTTTTCAATAGAACTCGTACCATGTGCTTTACCTATTTCAAAGACACCTTATAGAATGGCCTCAATTGAGTTGCAGGAATTGAAGATGCAACTCCAAGATAATCTTGATAAGGGATTCATATGCCCTAGTGCGTCACCTTGGGGAGAACCTATTCTGTTAGTTAAGAAGAAAGATAGATCAATGAGAATCTTTATTGATTATCGAGAACTTAACAAGATCACTACCATGAAAAAATATCCTCTCCCATGCATTGATGGCTTATTTGACCAACTACGCGGAGCTCAATACTTTTCCAAGATTGATCTTCGTTCAACGTATCATCAATTAAGGGTCAAAAGGGAGGATATACCAAAGATGTCTTTCTGTACAATGTATGGACACTATGAGTTTATAGTGATGCCATTTGGTCTTACTAATGCCCCTGCTATCTTCATGGATCTGATGAATAGAGTCTTTAGAGACTATCTTGATCAGTTTTTGGTAGCCTTTATAGACGATATTCTTGTCTATTCAAAGAGCAAGGAAGAACATGAAGATCACTTGAGAATTATATTGAAGACCCTGATAAAGGAGAAGCTTTATGCCAAATTTACCAACTGTGAATTTTGGCTTCAAAAAGTTTTGTTTTTGGGTCACATAATCTCAAAAGAGGGGATATCTGTGGATCCAGCAAAAAAAGAGGTTATCGAAAGATGGTCGAGACCAACAACAGTAACTGAGATCCGATTATTTCTAGGTTTTTCTAGATATAATCGACGTTTTGTGAATAATTTTTCATGATTATCTAATAAACTAACCAAGTTGACTCGGAAAGGAGTTAAGTATGTCTGAACGGAGGAATGTGAAGAGAATTTCAAGGAGTTGAATAGAAGGTTATCCAGTGTACCTGTTCTCACACTGCCTTGTATTGGAGAATGGTTTGTGATCTATAGTGATGCATCCAAGAAGGGATTGGGGTGTGTTCTTATGCAAAAAGATATGGTGATAGCTTATGCCTCACGACAGTTGAAAATCAATGAGCAAAATTACCCAACTCATGATTTGGAGTTAGCTGCAACAATATTTGCATTAATGATTTTGAGGCATTACCTTTATGGTGAAAGGTGTGGTATTTATACTAATCATAAAAGTTTAAATTATATTTTCACACAAAAGGAGCTGAATATGAACCAGAAAAGATGGTTGGAGCTGATTAAGGATTATGACTTCTCAATTCATTACCACCCTAGGAAAGCAAACAAGGTGGCAGATGCATTAAGTCAACTAGACCATGCCAGTTTATCCATGATGAGGATCACAAAAGATCCAATATTTATGGATTTACAAAGGATAGATCTTGGATTTATAATGGAAGGGGGAAAATCGTATCTTTCTCAAATGAATGTTCAACCATCAATATATGTGAAGATTAAAGAGGCACAAAAAGAAGATGTTGAGTTACAAAAGAAGGTGAGAAATGTTCCTGAATTCAACCTTGATTGTGATGGGATAATAATTTTCAGGAATCGGGTTTGTGTTCCTCCCCTCCCCGAATTAATGAAGGTGCTGTTGGAGGAGGCTCATAGTTCTTCATTCTCTATTCATCCTAGAAGCACGAAGCTGTATAGGGACCTGAAGGAGTACTTCTGGTGGGATGGCATAAAAAAAGATGTTGCTGAATATGTCTCTCGATGCTTGGTTTGTCAGCAAGTTAATGCTGAGAGACAGAAGTAGAAGGGGATGTTACAACCATTACCAATAACAGAATGGAAATGGGAAAACATCACTAAGGACTTTGTCACCGGAAATCCTAAAATATCCAAATGAAATAATGCTATCTGGGTCATAGTTGATTGTCTTACAAAGTCGTCACACTTTATCTCTATTAGAGAGGATTTCTCTATGGATCAGCTTGCCAGGATATATGAAAAGGAAGTGGTAAGATTTCATGGAGTACCACTTTCTATTATATCTGATCGGGATCCGAGGATTACCTCAAAGTTATGGCGAAGTCTTCATCATACTCTGGATACAGAGTTATGTTTCAGCACTACTTATCATCCTCAGAAAGACAGTCAGTTTGAGAGAACAATTAAAACTCTAGAAGATATGTTGAGAACATGATCTATGGATTTCAAAGGTGGTTGGGATCAACACCTACCTTTGGTGGAATTTTCTTAGAATAATAGCATTCACTCCAGTATTCAGATGGCTCCTTATTAATCTCTCTATGGAAAGAAATGCAGGACTCCAACTTACTGGGATGAAATTGGGGAATGAAATCTATTAGGACCTGATATTGTTGATGAGATGGAAGAAAAGGTCCGATCTATTCAACAACAAATAAGAGAATCTCAGAATCGACAGAAAAGTTTTGCCGACAACCGAAGAAAAGACCTAGAGTTTGAAGTGGGTGATAAAGTGTTCTTACGAAAATCTCCCTGGATCTCGGTCGTGAGATTGGGTATGAAGGGGAAGTTGAGCCCTAGATATATCGGTCCTTTCGAAATACTGGATCGTGTTGGGAAGGTAGCTTACGGATTGTCGCTTCCACTGAATCTCTCTCAAGATCACAATGTGTTCCATGTATATCTCCTGAGAATGTACATACCTGATACTTTACATGTACTCAGTTCAGAAGTTGTACAGCTAGAGCAAGATCTTTCTTATGAAGAACAGCCGATAGAGATTCTGGATCATAGCGAAAAAGTTCTACGAAACAAGATCACTCGATTGGTGAAAGTTTTATGGAGGAACCACCAATTAGAAGAAGCTACATGAGAGCTTGAGGATATGATGAGGGAGAGGTATCCTCATCTGTTTGTTACAAAGTGATGCATTTCGAGGGCTAAATTCATTTTAATGGGTTAGAATGTAACACCTGAGACTTTTATGTTATATAAATCATAAAAGGAATATTTTTCTACACACAACACTTGCTTGGCTTTCTTTACACGAAATCGCGACCTTCCTCGATAGCTTGCGTCGTACACAATACCGAGTTTCACTAAACAATGATATACTATTAAAATATTATTAAAACTAGCCGTTATGAATAGTAATAACCACTTTTTGAAATTTTATAAATTTTATTTTTCAAAATGGACTTCATTTTTGGATTCGGAATATCAAAATTAACCTAGGGTGAAATTTTGGTATTTTCTGAAAACATTCAATTTTTGATTAATAGTGAAACCACTAAGTGGTAGTTAAAAAACCGAATTATTCATAAAACATAATTTTACCGCTTCTGTGAGTGGAATTTCAAAAATCCGAGAGACACGGTTGATGTCAGTAAGGAAAATGTGGTTCAATGAGATGAAAATAATTTTTGGTGAATAGTAACTTTTTACTTTTATTTACCACAGTTAAAAGTAAATAGGGTAATTAAGGGTAAAAATGATATTATTATTACCCTAAAACATGTCCTAATTCAATTGGACAAGTGTAATTCAAACAAAAACAACCTTAGGAATAATATATGACCATTTAGGCCCACATGGATTAGATTAGGACATTTATTATTAATTTATTTAAAGAAGCGTTAAAATAGGTAAAATCAATGTTTAATTAGTATATCATTTTTAATATAGGGTTATTCATAAGATAAATTAGACTATAAATATAAATTAGAAAGATAAAAAGTTTTCCTACATAATGAAATTTTATTTTAAATTTTTAGACTTAAAATAATTTAATTTATTTAAGACACAAAGATTATGCAGTAATTATATTATTAATGAAATATTGACATAATTGATGTTAGAAATACCCTAATAAATGTAATTAGAAACTCATTATGAATTCCAATACTTTTCTAGGTAAATATGACCTGTTATTATTGATTTAATTAACTTTTTTAGAACTAATCATTCTGTTATGATTTTCACAAAAATCAATTACTAAATAGTGTCAAAATTGACATAAAATAGTTTTTAAAACAAATATTATATTATTAATTGCTATTTTATTCCTAAAAATCTAAGGCTCGGAAAAATGACTTAGATAAGGTTATATATATTAATAATAAGCAACTTGGTGTTCTTTTGGCTTGTTATTGTGAGTTTATTAACCTTATAGTATAAGAACACAAGAAGACACGGTAAAAGTAAAATTATTTAACTTAATGATAAATCTAAATGATAAGGTTAAAATAGGAATCTAAACTTGTCTAAATTCTATTGGATTAGAGGATTTCGACCCATCCCCACCTTAGCTTCTAAATAAATCAATTTGGAGCTATTTAAAACCGAACTTGACTTTATAATAAAATAATATTTTTAGTTTTTCCAAAGGATCCCCTCTCCTCCCTTATAAAATGGCACCTCCTCCCTCTCATCCTCACACCAATTTGAGCCTTCGAGCTCGGCCAAACCCTTCCCATTTCACTTTCACACTTCCCCAGAATCATCCTAGAGTTTCTGTTCTTCTTCAAAGACCAACCCTAGTTCCCTAAGAGGAGGTTAAGAAGAGGCGCGTCAAAAAGAGGTAATATCCATTACCGATCCTTTCCAAATTCTTTCTTCTTCAAATTCTTCTTCTTTAGTTGTTTCATTATGAAGTAATATCATCAGTATCAATAATATAATGATATGTTATTATAAGTATGAAACAAACCTATTTAAACATCTATCCATCCTACGGAAAATGAAATCACCGCGCGTGCGTACGTACAGAATACCGACTCCACGCCGTGGTGTAATATATTTTCCCCCACCACCTTACATGGATGTGTATAATGGTGTAAATAATTACTATATATGATTATTGTAAAGTGATATTGATTCTTAAATAGTATACACACAATCCAATATAATTCCATGATCATGGGGATGATATCATCACTCGTGCGTACGTACGGGATACCATCTCCGCGATGTGATGCGATTCGTTCTACATGATCTTCATTTCATAATGATTATATAAATTAATTGAATTAATAAATATGATATATAGTACATTAATACCATTCTGTAAAAGATGTATCTATAACCTAAAGAGAAGAATAAGAATTTATTTGACAAAACACGCATAAGAAGAAAAAGTTATAAACACCCGAATAACAAGTAGCAATGAAATATTACTACTATGAAGCCAAGAATATGACCATATATGATATCATAACAATAATTATGATTCTGGAAAAAGTCAATAACATTATTTAAATCATTATACAGGAGGTTCTGACACATACGAGGCAAATCAGACCTAAGGTAAGGGAAATATCACAATCTCATTTTTATCCGAGATTGTTTATACTTTGGTATTTACTGGGGTGTATTTTATCATCCACATCCATGTTTCCTCAATATGTAATATAATTTCCATCCACCTACAACTTTTTAAATCCAATTTTACCCTTCGGTGAGATTTTAGTAAATTATATGAAAGGAATCTTTTGTCTTTTTTCGTATGACGTACTTTTTGACTTTTCCGACAAAAGTACGACAAGAATGTTTTTTTAACTTATACGGCATGAATGGATTTTTAGAAAATTATTTCTATGAATCTTACTTTACAAGTTTTCAAGTTTATTTTTAATCAAATTCTTTTATTTCAATATTATATTACATGTTAAGAAAGAAAAATGTTTTTGAAGTAGAAAGGATATTTTCCTCAAGAACAGAATTCATCTATTTTATCAAAATTAGTTTCCATATAAGATAATATAGAGTCATGTTTCTATCCCTATTATTACATTGATTTGATTATGTTGTGATGGAATTATTTTTATGAATTCCTTTATCTTCTATGAATTGTTTTATGATGTCAGGTTGTTTAAGAATCCCATTTTTTTACATGGGTTATGCTATGATGTATGGTTTATGATTTTGTGGCATACATAAGAAAGGTATCATTATGAGATGGGTGGGACCTATATCTTCGTCAAACGCATTTGGTAAAGATTTTTTATCTCATGAGAATGACATGGCTGGAACGGCAGGTTAAACCGGTTTAGTGAAACATGACTGAAATGAGGAGTGAACTCAGTTCATAAATGGACTTTGTCCACTAAGATATTCTTGGAAATGAGTCTTGACTAATAAGAAATGATTCTCTATGATTATGTGTGTATGCCACAAAGTTCCATGTTTTATGTTATGATTATTGGGATTAAATTTCACTTCTATGATTTATCCCATGGTATGAAATTATGATTTCTTTTACAGATTATGATTTCCAAAAGGTTATGTTCATGATGTGATTGATTTTTATTTTGTTTACCCTTACTGAGCATTTGAGCTAACCCTTTTGTATGTTTTATTTCCCCAGGTCAGGAAGAAGGTTATTAAGTAGGATATTCCAAAAAGGGACTCTAGATATGTTGAAATAGGTGGGAGGCAAAGTAGATGCTTTATGAACCAGTTGTTTATGTTTCCCAGTTTCTAAAGACTCTATACATATACGGTCCTTTCCTAGTTTTGTTATATGTTGTAATAAGTGTGCTTCAATTCTGATGTAATAACAAAGTATGTTAAGTATGGGTCATTATAGTATAGCCTATGGGGATGGAGCATAATAGTGGTATGTTTTTGGTGTGGTTCAATGAGCATAGATTTGGTGGCGATATTTATGAGCATAAAATTATCCCAAAAATGGGTTTTATTTAGTTTATATTTTTAAATTTGATTCTTCTTATTCAAGGGTGAATCCCAATTATCCATCTCCCTTAGAATCATGAAAAACATGATTCCTAGGGTAAGATCATACTATTCGAGGCCATATATTATTACTACTATGTCAATTAGATCTTATCACATCACTTATAATATTATATTATTTATAGTCACTATAGAAGTAATAAATTATCAATGGTTATGTTTATTTTCAGTCTTTTAGTCCTGACATATAATTATGGCTATGTTTTATATTGGTCTAAAACAATAAAGTAAATACATCACATGTGTTTTCTATTAATATATTACATAATGAAGATTTTATTCATTCATAAGGAATTTTATTTTTTAAATTTTTGGTATATTATAGTTTGATACATGTTTTACACATTAAATTTATAACCTAAATTGTAGGGGATTTATGACATGACTTCCAAATATTTTATAACAAATAATTTATATATTTTATAATTTTTTTTTAAAAAAATTCAGTTTTTATTTTTATTTATTTTAATTCAAAACGTTTTCATTTTTATTTATGTTTCAAATCTATTTTAAAATAAAAATTTCTTCCAGTTTTATTGTTTAAATTCATGATTAGAACATCAATGCTACTCCCTTTACCATGCGTGGTGTTCAAGATTATAAACATGCATGATGGTCTGAATTTAAAATAAGGGGTGTATTTAGACTGTATGAATGACTATTTTTATAATTTTTATTTTTTTGAGATTCTCCTTGATTTTTATATTATTTATTTAAAATATTGGTTTTTTAATTTGTTTTTTAAAAAATTGTTTATTGTTTTTTAGAAAATTTTTTTATGATTGAAAATTAAATTCATATTTTTTTTAAAGTATTCGCTTCAGATCATAAAATTAAAATTATTTTGATGAAATTTAATATCTTGGGTTGATTATTTTGTAAAGTATCAAGGCCTGGATGGAACATTATGTCAAATAAAGTTCCTCCAAAAGTGATGAGTTGAGTCTTTATGTATTAAGGATGTTAATACAATATTCTTATTATTTATTTTATCAGCTCAACTTAGCAGGTAAGGGGAACCCCACAAATTTTCTAGGAAAATCTAGAATAGATTAGGTCCATTGACATTATTCAGTGTATAACCATAACTAGTGATTCTATAGGTGTAATACCACCACAAGCATTTTGATGTCATTATATATCCATCCCATGAACTGATTTTTCTCCCTATCATATGATGTTATTACATTATGTACCCTATTCCAAGTTTCATTATGGCCACTCCCATAACATATTTATTTTTAGTTTAATTTTTTTTGCCATCATACATTTTTTATTGATTTTTATTCCTCTAGTTTTCTGCTTTTTCTATATACTTTGTGTAAATTAATTTTATCTACAACTATTTGTTATTCCCTTATAAGTGTTCTTTAGTATTTAAAGATGATTTTATAGTCATTGATTCACATATTTAGTAAAATATATTTAATTTATTTTTGAGAAAAAAATTTATATAATTTCTTTCAATGTTAATTAGTGTTTGGAGGATTTCAAAACAAGTTGTTTTCCCTAACATTTTCACAATGGTATTTCATTATTTTCAATTAAAATATATGCCTTAAATAAATAATTTTTATTTATCAGGATAATAAAAAATTTAATTTATCTTATTTAGTTAGTTTACCCATATGATAAAATGGTCTAATTTTAATGAATGTTATTTAAAACTAGTTTTCCTAGGGATTACATTTTTGTTAAAGCTTGGGGTTTATTTTTCATACTTATTGGTTTTTTGACCGAAATATATTTACATTTTAGGATTAAATTTGTTTTTAGAGTATTTCATAAATATATAATCCTTCTCTCCTATTAAACATGGAGTGGTCTCTATGATGAGGATTGATGGTGACCACAGTTCACACAATGATCATTAGTTCAATATTTATTTTTTTATATCTTGCAGTATACTGTTAGTAATTCCCTTTTAGGACAAACAATATCTTGAGATATCCTTATAGATTTTTGCACTCTTTTATATTATTGTTATTACAAGGGTTTCAGTATATAACAAAACCATATTTCATTGAATTTTTATTTTGGGATCTTCTTTTCTAATTTTCATGGATGTAAAAATTATAGATTATATATATGAGATTATTTGTATGTTTCCAATGTGGGTTTTATTATTTTTATAAGGTGAAATTATTCCATTGTGTATTTATTTTTTAACCCATCACTATTTTGTAGATTATGATTTTTAGGAATGAACCATGGGTCGTGTCATGGGCTGAATAAGTTACTAGATAAATGGAAAACAAAAAGTTAATAAAAAAATATTATTAGGGTTCTCAATACTACTTGGGAAGTTAGGTGAATAGTTTCTAGCTATATTGAAACTCAAGAGGTGGTAGTTGGATGATTCTAGAAAGATATTTTATGGATGATGCTTCATGTTTCCAAATATGGTTAGGTTAAAATCATGGATTTTGTGCTTGTTCATCATTTATTTTAGTGCGATATTATTTGGATGGATGATATTAATAAAAATTCAAGGTTTTGTGGAAAAGTTCTAAATTTTGTGTGAACAAGTTAAGGAATTGGAGTTTAATACTTATCTTTAATGACATGATAAACGCTGACGTTCCTATACAGATGTTGTTTTCATTATTGTAGTGATTGTCAAATGGTTGGTCTAGTATCCACCAATCAATATAACTAAAAAATTCACAACCACTAACGAAATCTAATTTTTTTTATGGAACATGTTTTCCTCCAGGTCCCTTTAGTTCAGGATTTCTTTTATAATTTGATGAATTCCAATAATGGTTTTGATGTTTTAAGGAAATTTTATTGAACCATATAAATGAATTATGCGAAAAAAATTACTCCAATTCATTGAATAAGGGGAATGTTTTAATAGTAATAAAATGGTTTTCCATGAATTATTTTAAATGTATTTGCTATTTTATCTTTATTAATGGTTTCAAATAAAGATTAATAAACTATAATGTAATTTTATGCAGAGTTTGGAATCAAAAAATATGAATTATAAGATAAATTAAAATTAAATTGAAATTACTATTTTCAAAATTATTTCGAGAGGTAATTGATAAATTATAAGATAATTTAAAAATAAAATCTTATATTTTGAAATGACTATGGGTTATTTTGAAATAAAAATTGTGGAATGCTTTTGAATCATAAAGTGGGTTTATTTTTTAATTTTCTATTTAAGCATTACTTTTGGTGGAGAATGTTTATATTTATATTTATAAGGTAAAATTTTAATATATCTTGAGATGATATTTTATATAAAGTTATTTGATAAAAAAATTAATATAAATTTGATTGTTCAAAATATTTTTTTTGTAGAAATTTCATACGATAAGAATAATTTTTAAAATATATTTAAATTTTTTGTAATTTAGAATTATTTAATGTGGGAATTTTTAATTTATTCAAATTTAGAGGTGTTTATATTTAATTCGGTGTATCATTATTCTTATATATTCCACCTAAAAACAGCCTAGGGGTTTGTGTTAAGTCGGTGTATTAGATTTTACCTATGTTGTCATCTCTTGTGGGTTCAAAAGTGAGACCTTGTAATGCCCCAACCCTAGAAGCCCAGAGTCCGTGCATTATTACATAATATTTTCATGATATAAGTAAATCATGTCCCGAAAGACTGATCAATTTAGTAGCCCTGTAAATACTAGATAAATTCATAAGTTATACATTACATTATAAATTATAATACTACAACAACATTGTTTCCATAGAAAACACTATGATCCCATAGACTATCCCAACAGGTCAGTCATAATATACCTTTTTCATCTTAGGAAAAATAAAACCTAGAATGGGGTGAGCCGAGATGCTCAATATGGATAACAGTATACCAGAAAATTTCATAAATAAGCACAATCTTTTAAGACAACGTATAAAACTAAAAAAATACTTTTCAACATAAACATCAACATAATATGGAAAATATAAATCAGATTAATTAAATTTAATTTCTTAAATGGATATTCTAGTAGTCGAATAATCACATGAAATATCAACATCCACTTTTATATTGGTGGAAAGAATAATGCCAGACTTCATAACCACATAGTCAAGTCCTTGTGCCAAGAATACAAATTAGAATTAGTCAAGGACCTATGACAAGACACTAGTTTGTCTCATTAGACCTACAGATGAATTGAGGAGCTATAGTGGGATCCACCCGTCACTATCTAAGTCCAATGCATTTCTCATAATAAAAGGCTTAAACATAACATAAACATTTGTATTGAAACTAGAAAACGAAATGTCAATATTTATCCATAAACCAGGAATGGTATAAAATTACACATCCATATTCAAACATATCACAAAACCTTCAATAGAATATGGATGTTTTGTATCGTAATAAATCAACATAAATCAAACAAAAAATCCAACAAAGGATGTTCACATAGATGATGTCAAATAATTTTTAGAGGAATATCTCTTTCAATATTGAAATCATTTAAATTTCATATAATTATGAAAGAAAATCTTTATTTTTAAAATATTATTATATGTTTGTAAGTGAAGCTTCGGCGATGTTGTAATGGTGTAAAATATACGCACCTCCCATAAAAGATTGAAAAAACATTTTTACCTTAAATTTGTCAAAAGGGTAAAAAAGTACCTTGTTTGGAAAATGACAGAAAGATTCCTTTCAAACCATTTTATAAAAAGTAAAAAAAGTGTATAAATGATTCTAAACTATTGTATAGTAAATATTAAAAATTTATTCGAATACATTTTTATGAAACATGGATGTGAATGATAAAGAGGTCCCAGTAGATTATTACATATAAACAACCTTAGATAATAAATGGATTGTGAAATTTACCATTACCTTGTACTTTTCCTTTATTGAGGGTAGGTTAAACTTATTTATAATGTTTAAATAATTTTTATTAAGTTATATAAGAATCATATACATCAATATGATAGCATATATGACTTTTAATCATTGCATTGTTAATAATATCTTAGTATTATCGTCGTTTCGGGTGTTAACTGATTCATTTTCCTTTATATGATTTGTTACATAAGTAAGGATTTTTATGAATATGATGTATATTATTAATATTCATAACCATATTAAGTATTTAAAAATTAATTTCAATCATCTAAAGAAAATTAATCTTGAATGGATATGATGGGGGATGAATCTAATCGTGTTCATAGAGACGGTAATCTGTACATACGCACGAGCGTCAATATCATTCTTTTGATATTAAAATAATATATAATTTGATGTTATATCAAATATACAGAATAATTACCATGTAATATTTATTATTTAAATCGATTACATAACATTATTATACCCATCCAAATAATAATGTATTGAATTATAATTACACCATGACGTGGAGACGGTAAGTTTTACGTACACACATATGGTGACATGTCATTCAAAGAATGGATTGAATAATAAATGTGGTTGTACCATATTTATAATAACATCATCGTATATAGGATATACTGGATGTATTATTTTATAATGTAAACAACAATGAAAGAGGAAGTGGAAGAAGAAAGGAACATGAAAGAGGTGACGAAATATTTACCTCTTTTTCAGGTTCTTACTTTTTATTTGATCAAAAGGGCTCCTTAGGTTGGCTTTATTACCAAAGGAAGGACTCTAGGATAAATGGAGGATAGTTGATAGGGTGTCTGGGCAGGGGTTTACTGAACCAATAATCTTTGATCGTGTGAATTTGAGGGAAGGGGGAGTGCCCTTTTATTAAAGGGTTGAGGGGAACCTTAGAAAAAGATAGAAATATTATTTTATAATAAAATCATTTTCTATTTATAATGGCTCATAAATGTATTATTTACAGGATAAGGTGGTTATAGGTCAAAAACCACACAACCAATTGGTTTTAGACATGGTTGGGTCACTATATTAACTTTATCTTTTATATTTAACTATTAGTTAAATAGTGTTCCATTTACCATGACTTTTTGTATTTTTATATTACAAGGTTAATAAACATACAATAAACATCCAATAGAACATGAAGTGGGTCATTATTTACATATATAATATTATTAATGTCCTTTAGAAGAAGCTTATATTATTAGGAATAGAATATCAATTAATAATATAATATTTGTTCTAAAAAAACTTTTATTTCAGTTTTGACACTGTTTTGTATTTTTTTTCTACGTTGATAACACCAATATTACTTCGATAAAAATTTACCTAACCAGCCCTAAAATGTCATATTAACTAATAGAATTATCATAATTCATAAAAAGTGTCAAATTTCATTTATTTGTATTTTTATAATATTAAATATTTTAATATTTCATTAATTAGTTATTTACTAAATCATCATTTTGTCATAAATAAATTAAATTATTTATTGTCTAAAAATTATAAATTAAACACCATTATGTATAAAATCTTCTATCTTTCTAATGAATATTTATTGTCAAATTTATCTTATGCATAACCCTATATTAAAAATGTTATAGTTATTAAACATGGATTTTAACTATTTTAACTCTTCTATATATAAAATAATAATAAATGTACTAATCTAATACATGTAGACCAAAGAGGTTAATATTTTATTCCTATGGATGTTTTTGGTGGAATTATACTAATCCAATAGAATTAAGACTTGTGTTAGGGTAAGAATAATATCATTTTTATCCTTAATTTCCATATTTACTTTTAACAGTGTTAAATAAAAGTTAAAAGATACCATTCACCAAAAATTATTTTCATCTTATTGAACCACATTTTACTTACTGATAACAAAATTTTCTCTCATATTTTTGAAATTAAAATCACAGAATTGGTAAAATTATGTTTTATGTAAATTTTCAAATGCTCTTAGGATGTGCGTAAATGGAGGTAAAAAGTTCAACAAAATTTTTATATATCTAAAATTAATTTAAACTAACACTAATGAATTTCATTGAACATATACAGGTATTATGTATTTATTTAGACCTAAAATAAATTTAAATAAGATACATAATTATTTAAATAACAATTCGATTTAAAACTATAAATCACAGTTTTTTACTATTCTTCAAAAATTGAATGTTTTCAGAAAATTTCAAAAATGAAGTCCATTTTGAAAAATAAAGTTTATAAAATTTCAAAAAGTGGGTATTACTATTCAAAACGGCCACTTTGATTGGTTGCGTTGTGTTAGAATCTCAAAGTTTCATACAATAAAAGAAATTTCATTATTCAAAGTAATGAGTGCCATTAAAGGTTGGGGAGTTACATTCTCCCATCCTTCAATTAAATTCATCCTCGAAATTTCTAGAATATTTCTGCATAAAAAGAATTGGATTGTTCTTCATCATAATTTCTTTAGGTTCCCATGTTGCCTCTTCCATCTTATAGTTTCTCCATAGATCATTTACCAGATGAGTCATCCAGTTTCTTAGCACTTGTTCTCTTGTATCAAGAACCTTGAAAGACTCTTTTCAATAAGACAAATTGGGTTACAGTTATAATTCTTCATAGTTGAGTACATGTGTTGGGTTAGGAATGTATTTTCTCAAAAATGATACGTGGAATACATCATGAACCTTGGATAGACTTGGCAGCATTTTTAAATGGTAAGCTACATCCCTAATTCGTTCTAGAATTTATAAATATCCAATGTACCTAGGACACAATTTACCCTTCTAAACGAAACATATAACACCCTTCCATGGATATATATTTAAGAAAAATGATCTCTTCAATCAATTTCTAAATCCTTCCTTTGGTTATCAGCATAGATCTTCTTCCATCTTTGAGTTTCTTTGATGTGGGTTGGGATTACTTTCCACTTTTATATTGTTTCCTCAACAAGTTCTGGGCTAACAAGTTTTAATTCACCTACATCATCCCAACATGTTGGTGTGCGTCATCTCATTCCATTTAACACTTCATATGGTGCCATCTGAATCCTTGAATGGAAGCTATTATTATAGTAAAATTCTACTAGAGGTAAATATTTATACCACAAACCTTGAAAGACATGTGAGCAAGATCTCAACATGTCTTCTAATGTTTTAACAGTGAGTTCTGATTGTCTATCTGTTGGAGTGTGGTAGGATGTACTCAATGGAAGATCAGTATCCATGGATTTCTGATGACTTTTCTAGAATCTTGATGTAAAATGATGATCATGATCTGAAACAATTGATAGTGGTATTCCATGATGTCTTAAAACATAATTAATATATAGTGTTTCTAAAAGTTCAAGAGGTAAATCTTCTCTTATCACAAGAAAATGTGCAGACATGTTAAGATGGTCAACAATGACCCATATTGCTTCGTTACATCTAGGAGTCTTTGGTAGTACCATGAAAAATTCCATCGTAATATTTTCCCATTTCCAATCAGGTATGGGAAGAGGTTTCATGACTCCTCCAGGCTATTTCCATCCACCTTTCACTTTTTCACAAACCATACATCTTGATAGAAAGTCAGAAATCTCACCCTTCATGTTGTCCCACCAAAAATGTTCCATAAAATCATTATACATCTTAGTTAAACAAGTGTGTATTGGGAAAATTTAACTATTATCCTCATCCAACAATTCCATTTTTTAGATCAGGTATATCGGGAACACAAAGTCTCTTCCAATATTTCCAAATCCCATATTCATATATGAAGTCAACCAATCTCCCGTCATTCACAACTTCAATCATATTTTGAAACTCTTCATCATCTGTCTGAGAACACTTTATCCTTTCTAGTAAAGATGGTTTGGAAACTCTTTGAAATATTATTGATGTTTCACCTTCCATGGTGATTCCCATATCCATCTTTACTAGATCCATGTATATACAATCCTTTTCAACTCTCATCTTGTTCAAAAATCCATGATCTTTTATACTCAAAGAATCATCCACATTATTTTCCTTCCCCGAGTTGTAGTGTATAGTGCAATCATAATCCTTGATTAGTTAAAGCCATATCATTTTCCTCATGTTGAGTTCTTTCTATGGGAAAATATACTTTATACTCCTGTGATCGGTATATATCACACATTTTTCACCATAAAGATAGTGTCTCCCAATCTTCAACAAAAAGTTTACAGCTGCTAACTAAAGATCATGAGTATGATAGTTTTTCTCAAGAATTTTTAGCTATCGTAATGCATAGGCAATAACCCTATCATTCTGCATAAGGACACAACCAAGTCCTTTCTTTGAAACATCACAATAATTAATAATCCCATCATTCTCCGATGGTAGTGTCAAGATAGGAGAATTGAATAATTTTCTCTTAAGTTATTCGAATCATTCTTAAAACTCTTATTTCAAACAAAAATTTATCCCCTATATGTGTGATCTTCATTAATGGGTTAGATAATCGGGAAAATTTCTTGACGAAACGTTGATAATAACCTGCATAACTAATAAAACTATGTACCTAAGTTATACTTTTTAGTACTGGATATTCTTGGATTGACTATGTATTAGAAGGATCAACAGAGATTCCATCCTTAAAGACAATATGGCCATGAATAGAAATCTCCTGAATCCATAATTCACACATGATAAACATCCCTTATAATTCATTAATTCTAAAAGTCTTCAGGATATTGTGCAAGTGATTTTCATGATCTTCATAGATTTTACAGTATAAAAGATATCATCAATAAATACCACTACAATGTCATCAAGATATTCATTGAAAACTATATTCATTAAATCCATGAAGACATAGGTTGAATTAGTCAATCCAAAAGGAATTACTATAAACACATAATGCTCGTACCTTGTTCGAAATGCGGTTTTCAGAATGTCTTCCTTCTTCACACAAAACTGATGATTTATAGATCGAAGGTCAATCTTCGAAAATTATTTAGATCCATGCAGTTGGTCAAATAAATCATCAATGTGAGGTAGGGGATACTTTTTCTTTATTGGTATAGCATTGATCTCTCTAGAGTCAATGCACAACCTCATAGATCCATCTTTATTCTAAAAAAAAGGACAGGGGATCATATAGAAACACAAGTGTGAAAGAATCCCTTATTACTCATCTCCTATAGTTGGTTCTTTAGTTCCTCTAATTCCACAGTGGCCATTTTATAAGGGGTCATTGATATGGGCCTTGAACCAGGAATTAAATAAATGGAAAAGCCCAATTCCTCATTCTAAATGATGTCTAGTTAAATCCTTAGGAAACACATCAACATACTCATGCACAATAGCTACATACTCTATTTGAACATTCCATTCCTCACCCACAGTAATTTCATTCTCTTCCCTCCCAATAATTGAATTTAGTTTAGATACTAATGGTGGATCTAGATAACAATGAGGTGGTAACATTTCTTCTCTAAAGATAAGGTACTCATTATCATCATCAAAAATTGTAACCTCCTTCTTCATACAATAAATTTTTGAATCATGGTCAGAATGCCAATCCATACTGAGGATTATAGAAAATTCAATCATGGGTTTGACGATGAGATTAGTAGACAAAGAACATCTAAATGCCCTAATGGAGAATGATTAACAAATCATTGTTGCAATGATACTTACCTTAGCACTTTTGACTGACAACTACCTTGTTAAATCAAATTGTAAATATCTTATTTTTATAGAAAACTGGGAAGATGAGAAACAATGTGATGATCCAGAATCAAATAAATAATTTTATAAAGTTGAGGAAAACATTAAATAACATGTTACTACATCTTTTAGAGCATCAACCTCGGTAGTAGTGATAGCATAAGCTTGGAATTAATCCCTTGGCCTTTTATGAGGTAAGTTACCCAAACACTTATGAAATTAATTAACATAATGACCCATTTCTCTAAATTGTTGTATTCAACATCGAAAAACTCTTTCTTCCCCTTATAATCACAAGCTTGGTGGATTTTTTCACCACACTTGTAACAGACTCCCATTCCCTTCAATAATTTACCAGGGTGTTCCATCACACATCTACTACAGGATGGATATTAAACTTTTCCCTTCATCCCCTTATTTGCATTTATATAGTTTTCAGGATATCTTTTCTCCTCTTGCTTTGATTTATAGTCATATGACTTAGAGAATTATCTTTCTATATTGATTACACATGGGATATTATCTTCGTAAGATGTGAAGGACTGTAAGACTAATGCTCGGTGGAGAAATGGTTTTGACACATCAAAGAAACAATCAATCAAACTTCTTGGGTTTTGTATATAATCTTCAGTATGCCTCGTCATCCTTGTAAAGTTAGCTTCATACTTTGCGACATTCTCATACTCTTTTTGCCTCAGACCCAGAAAGTGTCTTTCCGTATCCCCTCGATGGCCATGAGGAAATTAGTTTTCAAATAAAATTTATTTGAGGTCCCTCCATTCCACATTTGATACTTCATCAACTTATTTTGTGTTTTGAATCAATGAGCGCCATTGATCAACTTCTCCAGTGAGGTGCTAAACTTCCATGGAAACTTTTTCCCATTTTCCACTCCCCAAGGCATGGAATATTTTCCTTATGGAATTTATTCATTGCTCAAACACTAGTGTATTTGTCCCCCCATTTAATGTTGGTTGTTGTTGCCTCATGATGAAATCTAACATTGATCCTACATGTTGCATATCAGAGTTCTTTATATGAGTAAGGTTATTATTAGTAACCTGAGTGAGTTTTCCCAATATAGTGACAAGCTAATCAGCACAAATTGTTTCACCAGCTCCATTATTATTATATTTATCAGGATAGAAATCCCTATATGGTGTGTGTGCATTGATACAATTTCCATTCCTTTCACTTGGTTCCATTTTTAAACAATGGCATAAACTAGATTACAATTTGAATCAAAATACATAATTCCATACTCGTTAAATACATAACATAAATTGAAAAGTTTATGTATATAATCCAAAATCGTAAGAAATGTTTTCTTTGAGGAAGTATATACTCATAAACCCTTCATTATGTTTTGTAAAGAAAATGAGAATTTTCCTAAGCATATCTCCAAGGAGTGTCGTAACCAATAGTGCAGCATTGCCCGTTGTCGTGCACCAGTTCCCGTTCAAGTCTAGATCAAAGTGGTGTTTTCAGGTTTTACCCCTAGGTACATCTGTTCCAGAGCCACCTCTCCCTAATCATATCCAAATAGGGTTGTATTTCCGGGAAAAAACACAAAATATCTAAAACACCAAAATTCTAGGAAGTTCTTCTAAACTAATCCTCGAAGTCTCTCTATGTGTAATGTGCTCTAACTAAGTTTTTTCCAAATAAATATTCAAGGATTGTACTAAACATCCTCTGATAACAACTGTAATTCCCTGACCCAAGAATCCCATAGTTGATGCATTATTACATAACATTTTCATTATATAAGGAAATCATGTTCCAAAAGACCAATCAGTTTAGAATCCTTGGAAATAATAGATACATTCATAAGTTTTACATTACATTATTAAATTAAAAACTTCAACCACATTATTTCCATAGATAACACTGAGATCCCATAGACTATCCCTACAGTTCAATAATAATATACTTATTCACATCCTAGGAAGAATAAAACATAGAATGGGGTGATCTCAGATGCTCAGTAAGGATAACAATATAGTAGAAACTTTCATAAACAAGCATAAACATTAAAGGTAATGTATAAAACTAAAACAAATTCATTTTTATCATAAAATTCATCATAATATGGAAAATGTAAATAAATATATTGTCATTTACATACTCACATGGATATTATAATAGTCAAAAAATCACAAGAAAAAACTATATCCACTTTCATAATGATGGAAGGTATAATGCCAGACTTTATAACCACATAGTCAAGGACTTGTGCCAAGACTTCAAATAAGATTTTTTCATGGCCTTGTGCCAAGACACTAGTTTGTATCATGAGACCTACTAATGCATCAAGGAGATATAGCGGGTTCCATGCACCACTTACTAAGTCTAATTCATTCCTCATAAGAAAAGGATTAAACATAACATAAGCATTTGTATTGAAACTATCATATGAATTGTCAACACTTTATCCATAAACCAGGAATAGTATAAAATAAAAAATCAACAGTAAAAAATATCATAAATCCATCAATACAATTTGGATGTTTTGTATCATATTAAATCAACTTCAAACAAAACTAAATTTCATCAAAGGATTTTGACATAGATAATGTCAAAACATTTTTAGAGAAATATCTCTTTCTATATTGAAATTAGGTATCAAAAATTTAATAATAAAAGAAATCATTTATTTTTAAAATATTCTTATAAGCTTGTAACGGATGCTTAGACTATGTTACAATGGTGGAAAACAGATGCACCTGCCATATAAGTTAAAAAAAATTCTTACCATAAATTTGTCGAAAAGGTCTAAAAGTACCATGTTTGGAAAATGAACGAAAGAATCCATTCGAACCATTTTATAAATAATGAAAAAAAGTAAAAATTACATTATGTAATAGTATATTAAATAGTAATTTTTTTTGGAATATATTTTTATTAAACATGGATTTGGATCATAAGGAGGTCCCATTAGATTACTACATATAAACAACATCACATAATAATGAGATTGTGAAATTAACCCATACCTTGTAGTTTTCATTTCCCGAGGGTAAGATAAACTCTTGTATAATGGTGAAATAATTGTCATTAAATTATTCAAGAATCATATAAATTAATATGATATCATATATGATCTTTTAACATTGCTTTGTTAATAATATCTTAGTATTATCGTCATTTCAGGTGTTAACTGGTTCGTTTTCCATTATTTGCTTTGTTACATAATTAATTTTTGTTATGATTAGGATTTATCATATTCACATTAAGAATTATATTAAGTCATTAAAAATTATTTTTAATCATCTATGGAAAATTAGTCTTGAATTGATACGATGGGGAATGAATCTCATCGCGTTCGTGGAGACTGTAATCCGTATGTACACACAAGCGACAATATCACTCATTTGATATTAAAATAATATATAATTGGATGGTATATCATATTTAAAGAATCATTATAATGTTATATTTATTATTTACATAAATTTCACATCATTATTATACCCATCCAAATAATAATGTATTGAATAACAATTACACCACACCATGGAGACGGTAAGCCGTACATACGCATGTATGGTGACATGTCATTCAAAGGACGGATAGAATAATGAATATGGATTAACCATATTTATAACAACATCTAAATATATAGAAGATACTGGAGTTATTATTTTATAATGCAAACAACAAATAAAGAGGATGTGGGAGAAGAATGGAACTTGAAAGAGGTGATAAAATATTTACCTTTTCGTCGGGTTCTTCCTTTTGATTTCATCAAAAGGGCTCTGTAGGATGGATTTTTTACCAAAGGAAGGACTCTAGGATGAAGAGTGGAAATTTGAGAGGGTATTTGGGTAGGGGTTTGCTGATCCAAAAGGATTTGAAGCTATGAATTATAGGGAAGGGGGAGTTCCCTTCTATAAGAGGGGTAAGGGGCACCTTTTGAAAAGCTAGAAATATTATTTTATAAAAAAAAATCAATTTTTGTTTCTAATGGCTCCAAAATGAATTATATAATGTCTATGTTGGGGATGGGTAAAAAAACACTCAACATATTGGTTTTATACATGGTTGGATAACTATATTGACTTTATCTTTTAGATTTATCTCTTAGTAAAATAGTATCACATTTACCATGTCTCTATGTATTTTTATATTATATGATTAGTAAACATACTATAAACATAAAAGTGATCCTAAATTGGTTCACTAATGACATATATAATATTAATTAATATTTTTTTCAATACCATAGATTTTGATGAACAGAATATAAATTAATAATACAATATTTGTTTTTAAAATTATTTTATGTTAATTTTGACTTTATTTGATATTTTGTTTTTTCTAAATTATGAAAAACATTATTACTTCGTAAAAAATTCATATACCAAATAATAAAAAATCATATTATCCTATAAAATTAGTTTAATTCATAAAAAGTCTCAAATTACATTTATTTGGATATTTATAAAATCAATTATTTTAATATTTGATTAATTAGATAATTACTGCCTCATCATTGTGTCATAAATAAATAAATAAATTTAATTTCTAGAAATTTTAAATAAAATACCATTATATAGGAAATTTTTTTTCTTTATATTTAATATTTATAGTCTATTTTATCGTAGTTATAACACTATATTAAAAATGTTTTAGTTATTAAACTTTGATTTTAACTATTTTAACTATACTATTAATAAAATATTAAAAAATCATATAATCTAGTCTATGTGGACCAAAGAGGTACATATTTTATTCCTAAGGTTGTCTTTGGTAGAATTATACTTATCATATAGAATTAGGACATGTGTTAGTGTAATAATATTATTATTTTTACCATTAATTACCCTATTTATTTTAACCGTGTAAATAAAAGTAAAAAAACTATTCCCCAAAAATTATTTTCATCTTATTGAACCAAATTTTACCTTCTCATATGGACCAAGTCTCTCAGATTTTTGAAATTCAACTCACAGAAGCGGTAAAATTTTCATTTATGTAAATTTGCAAATGCTCCTAGGAAGTGGGCAAAAGAAAGTAAAAAGTTCAATAAAATTTTTATATATCTAAAATTTTTATAAAATATATCAAAAGAATTAAATTGAAATTATATAGGTATTGTGTATCTATTTGGAACTAAAGTAAATTAAAAAAAAATATTATTTAGATAAAAATTCAATTTTAAACTATATCTCAGTGTCTATCACTATTAATAGAAAATTGTATGTTTTTAGAAAAAAAACAAATGTTCACTCTAAGATAAATTCGATATTCTGAATCAAAAAAGGAAGTCCATTTTGAAAAATAAAATTTATTAAATTTCAAAAAGTGGGTATTACTACTTATAATGCCTAGTTTGATTGGTTGTTGTTTGTTAGAATCTCGATGTTGCGTACAATGCAAGCTATATCATTATTCAAAGGAAAGCATACCGTGGAAGCTTGGGGTGTTACAGATCCTTTTAGTTGATAGCATTTTGAAAAATCAATGCAGGGTGGTGATGATTAACTATTCTTAGTACATTATATTTACCTTATAATTCATTATTAGCATCCTTTTGTCTTTCATAAGGTATATTTCATCTTCTTATGTTCGTGGTTAAGGACTCTATGAATTATTAATCATTCAAATAGAACATTATCTAGACCATTTTTGGGAGGATTCTAATTTTAACATGATCCATTTGATGATAATACATAAGTAGGTCTATAGTAGTAGTTTTTATTAATAGGGGATATCACAAGATGAGTGTTGGACCTATTTCCTCCAGTATTGGTTAAGGTATTCTATCATAATTTTTAATGTATAATTTTTTCCATAGTTGTGATTGAAATTTTTTTCTATGTTCTCCCCATTTTATTTAAAATAATTTTTATCATTGAGTATATTTAATTTTTTTAATATCTATTTTGGGATTTCATCATTAAAATATTGTTAGTGGGATAAGTGATATTTTTCATGATATTAATTTTTTCTTCCTTGTTACGTCCTCTATATGTGTGATATGTATTTTGGAATTCTTCAACTGTATATTTTTTTGGGGATGAGTTGACAAATTTTATGTAATTATAAATGAGTCCTAAATTTATTGTTTTAGTTATCTATGACAATTTATATTTTTTTGTTTTTAGTTTTCCCCATAATCTATCTTTATATTTTAATGATCTCTTATGTTTGTATAATCCTTATATAGAAGAGATGAGGTACTGTATACTATTATCCTTTTTTTCCTTAATTTTTTTGGGTTCATGTTGTGGTTCTAGATTATGATTTATGATTCATGGATGGTGTGGATTTGGATATGTGGTTTGATTAGTCTCTTAATATCATGGTTCAATTTATGATTTATTTATTATGTAGATATTTGGTTTTGGAGACACGTCTCTATTAGGTTTGGATCAATTATAGTCTTGGTTTTTATAATTTCATTTCTTGTGTTCCCATGGTTTACCTTTTCATTTTCTCTAACATAGTGAATTTCGAGGTTCATAAAGTGTTATGGTGGGTATAATAGTCACCACATGACCTCTATTATTTTTAAATTTCCTGTTTATTAATAATTGGACAAGTGATCGAGTTTTGAGTTGAGATTCCTTGATTTATTAAATTTTGACATTTTAGATAGGGGTGAATAGTTTGTGCACAATTGGTACTAACCAATCAACAAAAAAATGTGATATCCTCCAATTCAGAATAGATCATTATTTTACTTTTAGGTAATGGGATACCAAACAATACGACTGAACTATGTATCTCTCCAGGTGAGTCTAGTGAAGGGCCCATGGTTAATGCACAATTTTGTAAACTATTTAGCAAGACCCTTCACCTCTACAAGAAATTTTATTTTTTGAATTTCTAATTCTACCCTTTGGAGTTTAAGAAAACAACATGGACCATATCCTATCTTACTTTGATGACTATGAGAGGGTAGGCCCTATGAGCACATCCATCTACAACTATAAGTATTATTGGGCCATTTACCTTGATCCTTGGTGGATTTTACATTGTTAGAGGCACTTATCTACTCTCATTATTCTTTCCTTTTATCACTTATATTAATTATTATCTTATGTTGGTCTTAGACAAAACATAGTACGTGTTCTGGTTTTTATTGTATTTTTATTTTAATTTTTTGGTATGAGGTTTTTTATTTGGGTCTCTTTTCTACATTTCAAATGGTTTATATAATCTATACCATTTTAACAGTTTTTCAACATGTATAATAATTTATATTTAGAAGCTTGATATATTTGGATTTGAAATTTTTTTAAAATGTTTTATAATCCTTTAGTTATATAATTTTAGGAGTATTTTATGAATGAAGATATATTAGTTTTGATTTCATGTAATGAAAAATGTTTTAATTTTTATTTATGGTTTAGTTCTTTTTTTCACAATTTATGAACTCCAGGTATTCCATTAAATTACCAATTTCCACATTAAAGTTATTTCCCAACCCCTGATTGGTTTTTTTCATTTCAAAACTAGTATGCGAGGTCTATTATTAATATAAAATTTTCATTTGGATTAGATCAATGAATATTTTTATGATTTTAGGTTTCCAAATATTCTCTTTGATGGTTTTGTTATATAGAATAAAAATTTATCTTATAAAATGTGTTTTAATATATTATATGGTTTTCTATATAAAATATTTATGTAATTTAAATTTAATTTAATTTTACTCTCTAGTAATTTCCTTCAAATAACATATCTACACTTTTTTCATTTTTTACCACTTAATTCATGATTTTCCTCCAATATTCAAGGGGAATCAAAACCCATCATTAATTGTGAAATTAATTTTTTCATTTTAGATTTCATTTCTCACTCTATGAAGTACTGAAATGGAAAAATTCATTAGATAGGTTTTTCATTTATTAGGAGATACATATAAGTGGTGGTTATTTTTTTAATATAATATTGATAAAGAATAAATATAAAATACTTGAAAAATGAAATATGGGTAGACTTCTAGGTAAAATATTTTCCTCATGAGAAAGAGGGAATATAAAAAGAGATTTTTTACTTCTAAGATAAAAATAATCAAAAAATGTTACTAACTATGAAAAGAATAGACAAAGTTATAAAGGATAGATGCAGACAATGTATGTAATCCAAAAAGATTGATTATAAATTTCTTTGATGGGATTAAGTAAATATTACACAGAATAATTTTCTCCCAAAAATTCTCATCATATCATGACATAGTATCATGTAATATCATGATAGAGAAAGAAATATCCAGTTGTTATTACTTCGAATTAATGAAAGAGAAGTCGATGATATCTAAACAAAATAGATAAAGGGAATATAGAATATATGTATTTTCCAACATTTTAAAATTTTTTAATGAAGCAAATCGATATATTCATAAAAGAAAAAGGAGTAATGATTATGTATAAATAGATCCCCACCATGATCATAAATTCATTGGTAATGGAGAAGACCTCAAAGCCTAGTGCTTTAACGGTAAGTATATTGTGAACTACACTAATCAATTACCCAATTATCAAAGGAATATACCATTGAATAATGTATATGATCAATGGGATGTGAGTTCTATTGATACAACCAATATGGAATGATTAATGTTCTTGTGTATTTCTGTAATGACCCAATTTTTTTTTCTCGTGTTATAATAATATTGAGGTTTTATTTTGTTATCTTAATATAGTAAAAACATAAATGTAAATATTATCACACTTTGTGTAAAGAATAAAAATAACTATTATTGTCAGACACAATTTATTTTTATCGAATAATTATTTTATAGAATATTTTAAATAATAACTCTAATAACATAACTTGTTCTCCTTTTTCTATAATGTGAAATATATATATATATAGGTATATTGGATTTGAATTAAAATACTGTTAAAAAATTATAATTTTAGATGTGGTTGTACGTGACATTTAAAATTATTATTTTAAAATATTTTATGTTGTAATAATGATGTCAAATATTTAAAGTAACATTGTTTTGTAAAAAATGAACATTTAATTTCCACACAATAATTTAAATAAATAAATATTTAATTCGACGTATGAATAATTATATTAATATTATGTGTTTTTCTAGATATTGAAAACATGATATATATATATATACATATACATTGAGTAATAATTATTAGATTAATATAATTACTAATTTGATGACTTTTATTTTAATTATAAGGGTCTAAATATGATAATATTAATGTTTGACATGTAATATACTATACCGAAATAATTATCTTAATAAAGTGGTAATGATGTGAGAATTGGTGAAAATCATATTTGAAATGTTAGAAAAGGGAAACGTGAAAGGAAAAAAATGAAATGAAAATGGATTAAAAAAACGGGATTAGGGTTTGGTCTTGGGAAAAAACATATCAAAAATAAAATTATTATTAAATGTGTGAAAATTTATTGTGTTTTAGTTTTATAAAATTTATACATATACATTAATATTTTAGAAAAAAAAACTTTTATATATGTGAAAAAAATGTGAAATGTTTTGTAAATATATAGTTATTATATATATATATATATATACGATATTTATGTATATGTTTATAAATATTGATGTTTATTGTTTTATTTTTAACAAATATATATGTTTCATAGTTATAAGTATCTAAATATATAGATTATCATTTACATTTTAAAACCAATATGCGTTATATTATTATAATGGTGAGAAAAAAATGGATATTGAAATGATGGAATTTGTTTGTATGCATGGAAAACACACAAAATCATAATGACTAGTGGTGACTAAAAATATTAAAAGAAAGAAAAATAGGTGGAATTGAATCAAAGTGCATTACCTGGATTTTTCCTTAAACAATTGAATAAAAAAATATATTAGAATGAAAATAATATATAACATGTTGTGACCATGAACACACCAAATGATGCACAAACTACAAGACATGGTCATTTTCAGCACCAAAAAAATAAATAAATAATGGATCATTTTGGATCGTGACACAAACCTATATGTTTATAATTGAGTGAACAAATATAAAAAATTAAAACCTTTTTACTTGTGGGTCATTATTTGTTTTAAAAAAGATATAATACCTATATTCTATTAGAATCTAAGTCTTATTCCAATTTTATTTATATAAGTGAGACCCAAGATAACCCATCCTCCATGGTTACAAGACCCAAACATCAATCTACCAAGCCCTCTATTGGTTTCTAGACCAGAAACCCCTCTTTCGATCTAAATCAGGTAAGGGAGTTTACATATTTAGTTTTCATATTTCAATTTTAATGAATTTTTTTCAATTTTATGCTTACTACGCTGACATATATGTACCATACTGTATATTAATAATGACAAAAAATAAAAGATAAATATTCAAAAAATTTGAACATCCAAATAAAAAATATTTTATTTATAATTAAATATTCAAAATCTATATCAGACATAATTTTTTTTTAAAATAAATGAATAAAATGCACTGAAATACTGTTTTTAGAAACATTGGGTTTAAGCATTAAAACTAATTTATATAAAAAATAATGAGTATTGATGAGAAAAATGGAATCAATTATATTATTATAAATTAAATGGATTATATATAACTTTAATAAATTATAAAACAATATAATGGAACTTCTATATTACAATTTTTTGTGAAAATAATTTTTTTTTTGAAAAGTTTAGTTTCTATATATATAATGAAAAATAAATCATTTCAAATGAAAGATAAAAAGATACCCATATGTTAATTTTGAAAAAATTAGTTGAGAAAATATTTTTCCTTCATAAAATAATGTTTTTTAAAGTTTCAAAAATTATTTATAATTTCCAAAAATAAAATGCCATAAAACATTTTTTTGATGAAAATGAATTTATGAAGCATAAATTGACTTCACTTAAAAATATCGCTTCTATTTCCGATTAATAAATAAGTAAATTTTTATTTTGTAGGACCATTATACTTATATTTCATAATGCATTATTTCATATTCAAACCCAACTATTTAATGGAATGTTTATAAAAGTTACATTTAAAAGATAATATTTTTAAGATACATCTCAATTTTCATAAATATGATGATCCCAATTTAGAAATATATCAAGAATATTAATATTTTAAAATAATAATTTAACGAGTTATTGGTAGATAAGACAATTAGATTATTTTTATGGTAATAAGGTACCATTTGAATCAGCTAGTTTTCATTATTCAACCTTATTATGTAAAATGGTTAGTGATTCCCACTCAACTGTTTTATAATTTCTATGAATATGTTAGTGTTATAGTTTAATGTTATACTTAATTTAATTTTCATGAAATATCATTAAAAAATTATTATGGCCCATGGGTAATGTTTAATTTCTCATTTCCCCACACCTATATGATATATTATTCATTTCTCTTTTGAGATTGCATGTTTTTTGGTCATGGCTTATAAAAAACTATTATTATTCAATTTTATATAAAAAATATACTTATCGTCATCTCAATCATTATATTATATATATTATCTAATCCTTGATGAATATTTATTATTTTTTACCTTCCTGATTATTCTTGTTCTACCATATCTTTTTTTATCCCACAAGATATATAAATTAGTATAACCTATCATAATTCTATAAAGGAGTCTCATCGGGTTTTATTATATTGAAATGTTCACATGTTTTATAAAATATGATTCCTATATAACTTTTCCTCAATTTTAATTAAAACATAAATTCATCAGATTAAGGGATATGATATGATTCATAATGTTTATCTCAATGTAATGTTCTATAATATTAATAGTTTTATCAATAATTGTATCAAAGACAATGTCTAAATAAATGGTTATGAGTACCGAACTCAAGAATTTGTGTCAATGTTGATTGATTAGGTCTGATACAAATGTTTATTTACTTATGATTATTAGTTTAGTTTTATTTTTTATCAGGATAAGAGAACATTAACTAAAATAGTATGTATAAACATAATGGAAAAACTATGTATTTGATAACATCAAATGGTTTATGTGAATAATATATTATATGGATCTTCTTAACATTTACTCCCTATCTGGATGATGTAATGTGGTTGAAGTTATTTCATGGAAGCAATTAGGGGTAATAACCAAGAAATAGTATGGTTGAGTATGAAATAAATCTTCACATTGTTTCATGATTAGTGAGACTTAGACTAAACACCATACTATAATCTCCTGGGAGATATTATTAGGGTAATCACATCATATTTACAACCCTTTATGTAGTAATTATTATGGAATGGAATTATGTTATGTAATATTCAAGAGCCCATCCTGAGAAAAATAGATTGAACAAAGAGTAATTTATGTTGAAAAAAATATAATAAAATAGAATCAAATGGTAATACATTTTGAGGTTTGTTTTTTCATAATATTATAATTACCTTATGATGTTAATATAAAACACTCAATTTTAATTTTATTAGATGGATAAAGATAAAAATATTGATGAAAATAATGTTAATAATGAAAAATATAATAATTATCCTAATAAGAAATCAGGTGGTACAAAAGGTGTGGTTAAAAATATAGAGGTGTTACTCACCCAACTATATGATTTTATGATTAATAACATGATTCATTCCATAAATTTGATTACAACAATGGAGAAAAGGTTATTGTTTCACAGAATATAAGGTTATGAAGATGATAAAATAAATAGGATTCGATATCATGCGTGTAAAAAATATGGAAGGATGTACACAAGTTAATGCACCAATTGAATAAAAAAAGAATTAATATATGGAAGGCTTGGTTATTGAGCTCATGAATTTGATAAGGATATAAAGAGGTCAACCAATACAATTGAAGTTATTGGTGACCCAACTAATACTCCTTCAAAATATAAATTGTAACAACTAAATTAATTATTAAATAATAAACCTTTATTATAGAATTAAATTTTATAATTAATTTATAATTTATAATTTAATAAATGAAATTTATACAAATTATCAAACGTATATTGATGGAATAGTAATGCCACCTAAGAAATATTAACTTGACCATTAGGAATAGAAATATGGAAAATAGATTACTCATCTCACCTTATAAACTATATATAAAATTTATCAATCCTATAAGTGAAAATATTATATATTTATATCATTTAACAATTATATAATTTTTACAAAAATTATGAATTACGTGTTAGTATTTTTGTGAGTCTAAAATATTTAATTACAGTTTCATGAATAATTTATTAAATTAAATGATAATTTATTTTGATAAGATGTAATAATAAATTATTATTATTTTTTCTTCTTGTTATAAGATAATTTTATGAGACCTATATTATTTTTTTACAAGGTGTAATAAAATCAGTTATAGTTTTATAATTGTTATTTTTCAAACAAAATTTGTGTTTATTTAAAAATTAAATTACCCATATTTTGAACATTATTTTGATAATATTGATTAATTTTTTAATTCTAGATGTCAAAAAATGTCTTGGGTGAATGTTTTGGAATTTTATTAAACACCTAATTTTTTGGTGAATAGTGAAATACAATAATTTAGGAAATAAGATAAATACAAGAATTGTTGAGTCATGGATGATGTTATGCTGATTTAATAAATCATGGTTTGAACTCACATGCAATAATTACTATTTTTATTCAATATAACCATCAATATTTCTATTATTTAATAAAATAATGAAATTAAAATTAGAATAATGGAAAGCCCCCTCTTCTTCACTATAAAAACAACCCCTCAACACCTTAACTCCAAAAACCACTAATGCATTGATAATTGACCAAATTATATCCACTATTATTACCAAGACTCAAAGAAACATAAAATAACTTCTAGTCTCACAAATAAATCCAAAACCAAAGTCAATAAAGAGGTTCTCAAGGAGTATAATTGAAGTGGTAAAAATACCCTTACATTTTCTTTTATTTCTTTTTCAACTCATTCCATTTTCTTATAATTTCCTCACATACCTTTATACAAGATTCATGGATACTCTAGTATCATATATATACTATAATATTATCATTTTTATGAGGAAATTAATCATGGTATTTAATCTCATATACCGTTTATTCAAAATTTAAAAACTCAATCTATGACGTGTCAAATTTCCGACATCATGGATGGTGCATTTTCAATATCCATTAACGCCTTCATGACTGGTCACAAAACATTTTTAATGGTTGAGATATATTTTAATGATTATGATAAAACCTCTTTATAATATTTAATTAACATGTATACATAAAATGAAATAATATAATGAAACTATTTTGTGATTATCTAATAACCACAAAAATGAACTAAATGTATATAATTAATGTATTAACTAATGTTTAGTCAACATATCTGAAAAATTGATTTATGGTATCATATAATTTTATGTAAATATATTAATTCTATTTTATTCAACTTATTGAGTTTCTCTACAAAATAAAAAGGAAAACCATTAGGAATAGAGGACGGAAACCTTGTAGATCACACACCCGAGTCAAATGGAAATAAAAAAATATTACTGAAATAGTCAAAGATGTATTGGACCTGAAATTTTATTAAGAAAAAATGTAATATTACTTGAATTATAAGGTGTTATTACAAACATGGGAATTTTAATCTCTATGGATATTAGAATAATCTAAAAATGAACAAATAACAGGAGATCTAATAGACCAAATCAAGCTCGCCTCAACAACTACCGTATTTGAAAAGGCATCTGAAACACACTTGGAATACCTATTGGAAAGAAAAAACGTCCACCTGATTTTCTCCATATCATTATAACATTCAATCTAATAAAGAAAAACATTCCATGCCACATTTCTAGTACAACCCAATTTCTCATCCACAATCATCTACGAATCAGATTCAATACATAACTGATTCCAATTTTTATAAAAAAATGCATAAAGTCAGAAATTCATTCACATAAAGTAGCCTTATACACAGTCGAATATCCAATTCAATGATAAAAACATCATTTCCCAAAGATACAATAGGTGTAGAAAACACCACAACAACTTGAAGGGCCTAGAGATCAAAAATTATCTACATCTACTTTAACATTAATCTATGGACTGGTCGGGGGTATCCATTTAAGGAATCTCAAACCAATTGGTCTTCTAATCATGCCATCCACACCAAAGAGACCAAGCATTCAAATATCAGATACAAAGATATTCATCATTACATTTTGAAACATGGATGTCTCAAAAATGACCTTATGAACCACCACCATCCCATCATGAACTGAGGGACTCACATTATCAAACAATGATGAATTTTGGACAATCCATTTTAAAGAGGAAATTGAAAAAACAACAATAAGTAACAGATTTTATTGATGATTGTTGTGGATAATACTAGCTTTGTGGTTGGAAAACTTCCCCTAATGTGTGCTTCTCATGTACAGTTGAATTCTTTACATGTCTTAAATATAATCCCATAAAGATAAATATAAACTAAAAATTCACAAAAAAAGTGTTAGACACAATCAGTCTCTCCCATACACCAGTGACATATAGAGGCCATGGGGATTCCCACCCCATGTAATTGATCATGGTTGGGAAATATTCTTTAATAGATTTTTCATTGTATAATTTCCATAGGAAATATTTATGAATGACATAATAATTGAGTGAAACTAGGTGGGGACATTAAAACATCCATCATTATTCTTATTATAAAAATTCATACTGTTGAAGACAAAACTATTATCCTTGATAGAAATAAGGAGGTCTCTCTCCAAAATTAATTATCCATTAATTTAACTTAAAACATATATTGGTAATGTCATGTCATTCTTATACCTATTGGATATAATATCTGTAATGGAATGATACCTTCTATTGTGCAGGATAACGATGGTCTCACAGATGGTATTAACTAGTAATTGGTATGTCCAACAAATAATATTGGACTATTTAAAAACAATCAACATTAAATCATGCATTAGAATATAGAAGCATTTCCTTATATCCAGCCATGTGGATGAGACGATATAGTGGGAGTATCCTCTCATTATTATCGAATTAAACGACCAGACATACTCTCCATAGAGGTATCATTTATGGTAAAGAGATTCCAATTGAACATTGAATGTATTGAACCATTAAACATATCAATATCCTTAATCCCAAGTCCTCCACTGTCCTTATAATTGATACAATCCTTCCAAGCAAACAAAATGATTTTTTTCTTATAACAATCCCTATCCAAATGAAGTTCCTAATCATGCCATGAAGCTTCTTATAAGACCATGTGGCTATTTTTAAATAGAAATGGTATACAAAAACATTTAAGAGATCACTAAATTAACATATAATACCCTTTCTAAATGAGACATGGATATTTGTTAACACATAGAAAACATATTTAGAATATAAGTAAAGTTATCCTCATATTGATATCTTTTCACCTTACCCCAAAATAATCTAATTAAAAGATAAATTAAAAGAATGTAGCCACTTCTGACAATAATAATTCAAGAAAATATATTCAACTTTTCCACCATTATCCCTTTCTGAAAGATAATAGATGAATTCTTTCAACTTATGTATTTCCCCACCACCTCTTAATTATAATATAAAACCATGATGGAATTTAATTTTTTAATGGGAGCATATACAAGGATATAAATATCACTATAATAGAAAACATGTGATGGATTTAACATACATCTTCCAGCCATGATCCATTTAAATAAACAAATACTAACCATGTCATTCATTCATCTGCTAAGATAGTCTTCATTCAGTGAAATGGTAAGACCTTTTAAGGGGTCACCTTTCCTAACTCCATCAGATAATTTTATGAATCATATTAGTAAAACATTAATATGTATGGGATGACTCACATAGCATATGATTGTATTGAACCTAGTAATGAAAAACATAGTGAAACCATACTTCTTGGGAGCTGAAAAAATTAAATTCCATTTCGAAGTATCAACATATTTAATGATATCAGTGTTTAATTAAAATTTTCCATCATTATTATTATTATTCAAGAGATTCACACTCTCATATGCAGTAAAATGACAGTTCTAAATATTCTTACTTGGGAAAAAACCACATTTAGTCATAGTGATAATATTTTATACCACTTTCCCCAACCAGATGAAAGTTAATTTTCTAATGTTTTTTGGAATGATGTTTCTAATAAAAATGTGTCAAAATCTTGATGTCAAAAACATTATATTTTATGGGAAAATGAGAAATGAAGTTACAATTGAGATCATGAGGAATATGGTTATGGAAAATAATTATTTGACAGTATTAAACAACTCATGATAAATAATGTCTCAATAAAACATAAAGAATTCCTTATATAATCTATTAGGAATTAACATACTATCAATGTGAAGAGAGAAAACAGCTACCCATACCTCCTCTTCAGAGGTAACTAATGTGAGATCATGGTTTTACAACTCTCCAAAAGCCTTAAGAATAGCATTAATCATTTTTTGTTTGCTTTCAATACAATAAAAAAATAATGACTTTGAAAATACTCAATCACCGCACTAGAGATGTCATTTTTAAGTTATCAAAATTTAATCATTAATAGTATTGAATTTAACCCCTCCCTTGATTAACCTTTCCTTTTTCATTCTCAGAAACACATCGTTATTTCAATCCACATTTTGCAGCCACCTCATATTTAACTGATTTCTGCTCAATATTTATTATATATTTAGACAATCATCCAATTTAGATAAAGAATTAAACACATCTGTTGATGTTTTATCCTTATCTTTATTAGTAGTATGATCACTTTAAATCCAATTTTTAGCAGCTTTGATGTCATCATTAAGGTAAGAAAAGGAAATCCCTCTCGATCCGTTTAGTTTCCATTTAATTGATTTAAATTTTGATGTCAATACATGCATTATACTACCATGATAAATGATATCGCAGGTCTTAAATAATATATTTTCACTGAGGAATGGAATGAAACACATTATTGTACGTGAAGGGAAGGGGTACAAACCTTACAGTATGTGTGAAAACTTCAATAATCATGGGTTCATTATCAGAGTGTAATCTACGTAAAGTAAAACAAGAAACACCACCAGAATTTGTGTCATCATTAACCCATATGAAGAACTTTTCATGATTACTTGCATGTATACAATTGAGATTATACATAGTCCAAATATAATTTACCTTAGTAGTAGGAACATCAACAATGTTACATTGAACAATAAACATAGATAAATTATAAGATACCAATATTTGGATTTTTGTTCCATTATTCTCTTCAGGATACAATACAATGTTAAAATCCACAACAATAATCCTCCTATGCCACATAGTTTCATACATTTAGCATAAATACCTATATAGTTACCTTCTTAGGATATAGTAAAATGAGTCTTAGATGAAAGAAATAGGTAGAACACATTTGTAGTAAGATGATCTTAAGGTAAGCAACATCTTAACTAAATATACATTCATTGGGATAACATTCTACTTTATTGTCTTGTAGAAATGAAATTATTTGTGAAATGAAATTCTGAATATATTATGTTTTATTATATAGATTTATAATGTATAAAAATATCCGTTCAATTTATTAATTCTCCCATCAAATATATGATATTCATAAGTAATTTCCTTTAAAAATACTATTTTAATTTATTTTCTTTTTTAAAGGCAATGATTGATATGATGTAAGTATTCATGTTTTGTAACTATTTTCATATTGTTGTGATTTTTATCTGATGAAGGGTTGGACCAATATGTCAATCTAATTCATATAGAATGTGTACGTTAGAGTTCGGCCTTATGGTTACCCCAAGTGTAACAATGATAGTTACACCATTATACCCTTATGGGTTAAAAATGATAAGGTAGACAAAGTAAGGTAGCAATGATAGTTACACCATTGTAAGGTAACAATGTGGGTTAAAAATCATAAGGTAGACAATAGTTTTAAAACATTATATGAGTAATCCCCATTATACCCTTATGGGTTCATTTTTATTTTCAATGTTTTATGGAAATACCATTCTAGATAAAGAAAGTATATTATACAATATGGGTGATAATTTGAACTTTTTGAAATTAATTTCACATGTCTATAAGTATTCATTTACTAATAGTTTCTCTCCTTATTTTTATATACCATAATTAAATTATTATTATCATCCCATGTTTGAAAATTATTTTCATGGGGTTTCTGAATGGGTGAGAGAAAAAGGGAATACAAGACCACTATTGTGAATTAATGTCAAGAAAATATTTCATGTTTTTGATAAATGATTTTTTATTATAAAAAAAGAATATTCTTTTATTTACCCAATATGTATGAATGTGAGTTGATATGAATGAATTATTTGTTAAATTTCTAAAAAATAAACTGAAAAGATCTTTGGGAATGAAAAAGGTGAATTCTAAATTAATTATATATATTTTTAATGTTTATGGCCGAGTCTATATAGTTGGTATTAGAGAAATGTTTATATCACATTAGAGGTTATAATGATGATACAAAAAATACTAAAAATTGATATTAACATTTTTTAAATTTATATATCATAAGAACATTACCATGTATATTAATATATGATATATCTATTTAGAAGGGTTTCCCATGGAAGAAACAAGTATGTTGAAGTTAGAAGGAACCCATATGATGATATCTTTTTGAATCCGTATCCTGAAATCATAGTGATTCGAACCAAGAAGGTTATTACAATAATGGATTAGTTGATTCATGTAATAAATTGAAGTGTCATCCAGACAAAAGAATATTCAAAATTAAGAAAAATGTTCAAGAAGATAGTAAAATATTTTTTGTGTGAACACCCTCTTGGTTTTAGAAGATCTTCTAACCCAGTGACAGTTGAATGATGGATTAAATCCCTAAATATTTTATATTATGTAATAGGGTGCTCGAATAATAAAATTTTGATTTTATTTCCATTTAACTTTTAGAAGGTGTTTTATTCTAGTGGCGGTCACTGTTCATGAATATCACGGACAGAGAGGAGATTGAAGAATTTGAAAGGGGTGAATTTAAAATTATTTTTCTTCAAAAATATTTTCATATTTTTGTTAGACATTGGATGTAAAAGAAAATTATTGACTTAAAAGAAAAAGGAGGAGGAATTAGTGGCCATATATGAATAAAACTATAGACAATTAGCATTGTCGATACAAATATTATTTTTTATGAAGATATAAAATTCAAATATTTTTACTCAAGATTGAATCCAATATATCAAGGGGAATTATATTACAATGAATTCAAATGTTATCAAAGAGTTTTCTATTGTGATAAGAGGGTCGAAAATGAATATTTTGATTATCATGTTCAATTTTATTACAACAAGAAGAACAGGTCAAGATGGAATGAAATGTGTAAGAAGCAATTAATGAAATTATATGGAAACAATGTTTAGTTTAATGTTTATGAAATTTTTGGTAAAAAGTATCATAGGGAATGAATTTACGATATAGGAATGTGTTTGTTATGTGGTATGTCCATACACATGTCCTGATATTATAATGAAAATAATATTAGATTAATCATGATATGAAAAATATAATGTCTTTTTAATCTGGTTGGATGGGTCATTATGGTAACACATTGCCAAAAAAATATCTGAAAAATAAAAAATAGCCATATTATAAGATCAAAGGTTTAGTGAGATCCTTTGAGACTACATCTGCTGATATCAGGCAATCTAATGAAGTGGTATAGGGTAATTTTTTAGTCTATTGATCTTTTTATAATGTTTTTTGATATTGTTTCTACAAATTCTTTAATTTCTATGAAATATTATAATAAATTTGAAATTACTTCTCAACAAATGTGACGATATCTTATGGTTAAAACACCACGAGAAATATTAATGGAAAACGGCATTACTAGATTATTCAATTTTTTTTTCTGAATGAAACTACATTCAAAACGATTTTACCCTTAATAGTGTTTGATATTATTCAGGTTATGGAGTGGATTTTTGTTAATCATGCTATAATTGATTGTAGAGCTCAATATTTGGTTTTTCTGAAAGAGTTTCAGTTTGAATTCATGAATGAACCCATAAAATTGATAAAATATCTGGATTATAAGAATCTTCTAAATAATGGAAATGAATGTTATCATGATCAGATTATTAAAAACAACAGAGAATTTCTCATTAATGATGTGTGAGTGTTATGTGAATACCATTATGTTATTCGTGATGAGTTTATTTGTGTTATACTTGATCAGGATATTGAATTTCATATTTTATTATTTTCTTTATGCTAATCCAATTTCTAAACCCATATATCTAATGGAGTAAATGGAACATATTTAGTTGAAAAATATGTTTCCTATGTTTCTTGATGTTTGATTCATTCATCATATAAGTTCACCATATGGTGCTCCAATTTTGTTCATTAAAAGGAAATATAATTCCATGAGACTCTGAATTGATTATAGTGCTTCGAATAAAATTATTGTTAAGAAGAAGTAACTATTTCTACATTTTGTTAAAATTTTTTATTAGCTATAGGGAGATCATTAACTTTCCAAGATTGACATGAGATCGAGGTACCATCATCTAAAGGTGAATGAGGATGAAATTGAAAAAAAATATTTTCTAACTAGTTATGGCCATTACGTGGTAGTTTTTATGCCCTTTGGTTTTACTAATTCCATTTCTATATTAAAATTTCTTATTAATAGAATATTATGTGAATATTTGGATATGTTTTTTTATTTTTTTAGGGATTATATTTAGTTAATTAAAAAATTAATGAGGATCATTGATAAATTGGAATATTATCTTGAAAATTATGAGCGAGAAAATTTCATACATGAAATTTAGAAAATGTGAATTTGGTTTCACAATATTTATTTTCTAGTTTACACTATAAAATAGGATGGAATAACATTTTATCCTGAAAAAAATTCGTTCGTTAATGGTAATGACCTATAAATGTTATAGAGATTTGTTGTTTTATTGGATTAGTAGGTTATTTCTGATTGTTTGTTAAAAACATTTCACGATTATATACAATTCTAAATAAGATCACACAAAAAGGTGTTAAAATTTTTTGGATAATGGAATATGATTATTATTTTTAGGAAAAGTAGATGAGATTTCCGAATTCTCTTATTTTTTTCCCTACCTTCCAGAAATGGTTATTTTTTAGTCAACAATGTTGATTCATTGATGGGATTGTTTTGTATTCTAATAGAGAATGTACAGGTAATTTATTATATATCAAGAAAAATGAAACCTCATGGAATAAACTATCCCATACATAATCTGGAATTACAAACTATTGATTTCAACACAATATATTTTGAGGCATCATTTATACGGAGCCAAATGTGGAATATATACTGACAATAAATGATTAAATTATATATTTACTCAGAAGGAATGGAAAATTATGAAGATAAAAGGGCATGAACTTGTAACCAATTATGATTTCATGATCAATTAACATCATTGAAGAGAAAATAGAGTCAGGGAATTCCTCGATTCAAAAACATAATGTTACATTAATAATGTTATTTTTGGAACAAGACCCCGTGATTGATGATTTAATAAATATTACAATAGAAGTTGTTAGTGTAGGAAATTGACTAGATTTTTTCATGTGCTAGAGATACTGTCTCTATTAGACAAAAATAAGAATGTGTATAATGAAGATGGTGAGTTACATAAAATGGATGAATTGGTAAAAAAATGTTTAATTTCTAGAATTTAATATTGATGCCAATTTTTTTAGATTTGGGAAAAGAATATGTGTTCCTTGTGATTCCAGACTTAAGAAAGAATTGTTTTGTGAAGCTCATAGTTCTATATATTAATTAGATACTGAAAATAATACGATGTATAGAAACCATATGGGGCACTACCATTGGTATGGAATGAAGAGATATATTGTTGATTGTATAATGAAATATTATACATGTAAACATGTTAAAGAAGAGTGAAATCTACCAAACGGGATGATTCAATGTTTTCTAGTTATATAGTGGAAATATGAAAATATATCCATAGACTTTGTGGTTGGACTACCACAAACTTTTCAAGGTAACAATGTTTTTATGTTATTAATTATTGGTAGAATAAATCTAGAGATTCCTTCCTATTCAATATATTATTACTTTGGAATATCTTTCTCGGCTATACCTCAAAGATATTGTTAGGTTACATGGAGTTATTATTTCCATTATTTCTATATTTCATCCCTGGTTCACATCTAACTCCTAGAAATCCCTTCATAATTCATTGGGCACAAAATAAAATTTCAGAACGTATTTTATACCTCAATCTGATAGACATTCTGCAAGAACAATAATGAAGTTGGAGGATATGATTGGATCTTATTCAATGGACTATTAGGAATGTAGGGATCAATATCATTATTTAGTTAATTTTTATCATAATAATAGTTTTCATTACATTATATAGATGGTAACTTCTGAGGAATTATATGGGAAGCAGTGTCAAAGTCTTTATTTTTTAGATGAATTCAAGGAAACAAAGTTGATGTAACCATAAATAGTAGAGGAACTAGCTGTTAAAGTAGAGATGATCTCGTAACACATGAGGAAAACACAATCTTTTCATTGATCTTGGTATTTTTTCCTCATATAAATAATATAAATCATGTCATAAATATTATATTTATAAATTATATTGACATTTAAAGCATCTACAAATGTTTGTGATTATTAATTAATTATATAACTCCATTGATACTATTGTCTATACAAACACAGATGTGGTGTTTCCATTTTTCAATAGATTAGAAAAATAAAGGATAAAAATGAAAATTTAAAAATATTTATCATTAATAATCATTAATATGGGATTAATATCTTATAAAATAAATATATATATGTATATAACCATATATGGGATGTAGAAATTAAAAATTAAAAATATCAATTCATGGAGGTGGTCATCTACATGTATGCTTGTTCAAAGTTTAAATTTTCCATTAAATGAAAATAATATATTAAATTGTTCTACCATTAAAATAAATAATGGCTGTAAATTAAATTTAATAATTTAGTTATTTTAGAATGATTATTGAGTATTTCAATGAGGTTTAACAAAATGAAAACATGAAAAAGTTCAGAATGAACATGAAACTATTACTCCAAATATATGCATTGGAAAACATCTTAAAGAGTCTTCGATGAGTATTTTGGGATGAAAAAAACATGTATGATGTGTGAACGTTAGTTTTGAATGTATTTTGTAGGATATTGGTCATCATAAGGTACTTGTGTGGTGTAGAGAAATGAGGGGAGGAAGTTCGCTATGGTAAGTGATAAGACTGACACACCCTTAAATTTAGAGATGATTTAAATATAATAAATTTACTCAGAAAATAATGTGGAAAAATGAAACTAATTATTTAATTTTATATAGGATGAGGTAAAAATAGTCAAAAACATTCAATTTTAGAAACATTTTATGGATATTTTATACCATATATCATAGTTTTACCCCCGTCATTACATTATATAACCCATAAAAATTTTCAAAACATTCACCCTGATAACTATTAATTATAAATAAAAAATAATTGACACACATTAAAAAATTTAAAAATTATGAATAAAAATATCTATTACATTTTAAATGTAAAAATTTCATGATCTGGTAGATATAAATTTCTATATTAGAATAAAAAAATAAAACTATTTTTAGAAATAATATATATAATAAAGTTAATTAATTCATTTTTAGTCTAATGATTCTTTAGGGGCGGTTCCTAGCACAAATTTACTAGATAAATATCAAATAAACTAAGCATATTGGAATTTATAACCATTCTAAAATTGAATTGAATCACTAAACCATATCATTAAATGTAATTAAGAAATAGTTTTTATTTAGTACAAAATATTACATAGGTTCCAAAAATTTAAACATTGGATTTCAAATTCAAAACATTATATTTAAATAATTTATTTTAATTCATCTAAATTTATTTTGCCTAGTTAATTTATATCTATAATTTTATGTCATTTATATATCATAAAGGATTTCTATAATTTATATTATCCATAAAGAATGTATTTTTCCCAATTCAATAAAAAATTAAACCTTTCATAAAAAATATAAAAAATAAATCTAATATATTTTTTGAAATAATGAATTAGAAACTGAATTTAATTTTATAAAATTAAAATTAGAAAAATATATAGATTTTTTTTATTTTATATAAAACATATATAATTTATAATATTAATAAATATATAAATTTTTTTATTTACCCATTAGTAATTAAAATTGAACATATTAAAATAAATTAATTGACTTAAATAATTAAGTTTCATATAATTTTACTATAATAAATATAATTTTTATTACAATAAATTTATATTCTCTTGTGTGTGGTGTTTCATGAATCAAAAGATTTCAAACATATAAGATTTAATATGGAAGAATATATTGTAAAATATTAGGTTGTTTCACATTGGGGTCAGTATGCAAAGAATAATTATTGGTTTTTGTGGATTAGATTATGAATTATAAAATCATAAATCAACATAGGTTTAGTTGATATTGTTGAAAATATGTTCTTTATTTTATGATATATTTTTATTTATTTTTCTCATGCATATTATGGTTTTCTATGATTTTTTGGGATGTACACAAAATAACTATTTTTGGTTTTGGATAATATCTAGTAGAAAGATGATTAACTCATCAAATAATAATTTATACAATGAAAACCCAACTTTTTATATTATATCATGAAAAATTAGCACATTTTTCATGACTGATAAATTCATCTTGGGCATTCATTGATTTGAATATGTAGTGAATTAGTGGTGGTCTATCATCAAAAAACAAAACCAAATGATGAAATATGACATGTGAAATGTACATACATAAAAAAATTATATTTTTTCATATTAACTATCAATTTTTAAAAACAATTTCTCAATTGAATGGAAGTAAAATATATCATGTATTTTTTTGGGAAACATCCATCACTATCAATGTATTCCTTTATAAACACTATCACATATATGCATCTTATAAAAATATATATATGTTTTAAGAAATATTTATTTTTAAAAGGATATAATTTGGAGTATTAATATTGAAATTTAGGTTTTTAATATAATATAAATTTTTTTGTATTCTTTTCTTAATATACACTAATTAGGGTGAACAAATTAATATTTAGAGGGTATAATTTCTATAAGGGGGTGTTATTTCCTCTATATTTTTTACAATATATAACATTCATTGTTTATTAATATTCATGATTATGAATTTTTTATTTTATTTAATAATCTATATTTTTTATTGATATGTAAAAGTATGTTATATAAAAAATTATAATCTCATAAAAAATTTTAAATTATTATGTTCACTTTTTTTCAAAAGGTACATCTAATTTTAAGGTCTAATAAATTTCTTCAGCACAATTTTTTATTATAATATATATATATATTGAATTATTCAGTTATTATACATTTTGTTAATAAATATTAATTTAAAATATTAATTAATTTTTATATTTGTAATTATGATATTATTTAAAATAATTTTATCTAGCTATAATGAAATAATATTATTTTCTATTTTAAAAAACAAATATTTTTTATACTTAATAGTTTTTTTCATTTATCAAAATATTTTATTCAAAATAAAATTTAAAAATTTAAAAACACTCATTTTATAAAATAAAAATCATTTTAGATATTTTCATGTTGAAATTATCTTATTGTTTAATATTATAAGATTCTAAAATAATTAATTTTTTAATTGAATATTTAAAAATATAGTTTTTTGAATATTTTTTTTTGGAAATCATCTTGATGTAAATATAATATAAAATTTTAATAAAACCTAGGAATTTTTTATTACATAACAATATACTAAAAATATCAATACATTATTATCCAATTAAATGAAATTATTTCTATGTCATGATAAATGTGAAAACATTTATTTATTTTGATAAAATGCCTGCCCAACATTAGAAATGTCAATTATGGTGTATTTTGGAAAACATTTATGATATAATAATTTTATTATTAACTAAAATTGAAAAAATAACAAATAACAATTGATTTTGATGAATGTTTGTTCATTATAAAATTATATACCTTGTTAATTATACAAAATCCCACCCATCTATTTCTCAATATAAGAAAATAAAAAATTATTATCTTAAAAATATTTTCATGATAATAGTGGTAATAATAATAATAATGATATTAAATAATCGTATTATTGAATATTAACATGTATTTATATTATAATTTTTTTAATATTATATAAATAGATAATTACCCAAAATGTGGACATAGTGTTGATGTGATTCTTGCGAAAGGATTATAAATGTCAAAGATAATGGTTTTAAAACTATTTATAATGAGATGGTTGTTTTTAATAATTTAATTACATAGGGTTTACTATTAAAAATTATATTTAATAAATAGTATAATTTTTTTCAAATCTCATAGTTAACAATATATTTTAAATTTAATAGTATGTGAATAATCTAAAAAGATATTGATAATAAAAAATGATTTATAAATTATTATAAAAATAAGGAAATATTATATTGGGTCATGTATGATGGAGAATAAAGAATAATATCATCTATTTTTGATTTATGATCCATTTTCAATTTTAATATTACACTATTGAACTTTAAATATTATATCTTCTCTAAAACACTATAATCATTTGACAATAAAAGGGACTAATTATAACCATTCCAAAACACATGTAATTGTTGGTTTTGAATCCATTTTCTACCCAAATACTTCAATAAATATCTAATTCAATCGTAACAAGTCATTGAAAATTAAAAAATTCTACACTCTGACAGACTCAGACTCAATCTGAATGAGGTTGTTTACGAAAAAAGTTATGCGTATTGAATCGGAATTCTAATTTCTTATTTACAATTAATTCTCCTGGTAACATCATTAACCATATTTTATTTATCTTCCATGATTATATTCGTATTTTATTAGGATTTATTAGATCCATTACTGATTACCCATCATCAATTAACTGACACCAAAGACCTTTTATAAGACGTTACAAAGTCAAAAATGGTTTTCCACAATTATGTCTATTCATTTAAACTCTCATATTACTCTTTTCAATATCATAATATAAAATAAACAATGAACTACAAAATAATTTTTTAATTATAATATTTTTATAATATTTAAATATTTCATTAGTTTTACCTTATTTTAAACTCATTTGAAATAAGTGTTTTGTGGTTGTGGTTTTATGCTACATAGGTAAATGATTATGTTTTCATGAACATAAATATTTCATTTCTATTATTCAAAATTGAATTCATTATTTAATAAAATATTAATTTTTATGTAACTTCAGAAATATGATTCTAGATTGGTAAATTCCAAATAATTACAAAAAATTAAATGCTGTAACCCATAGTTAGTTATAACTATAAAAAATATGATTTCAAGGGATGATTTTTAGAATGGTGAGTATTCCATTATCTATTTAAATAAAATCATTATTTTAAGATATAGAAACAATACCTTGAAAATTTTATATATTACATAATAAATGTAATGTTATATTTTACCTTTATAATTATAAAACAAATAATTCTAAAATTTTGAACTAATCTAACTAGAAATGACTTACCCAAAATAAAGAATTTCGATACATAATGAAATAATATTGTAAATGAATAAAATTAATAATAATACATAAATAAATAAGTGAAAGGTTAAATATCATGTGAATTTTGAATAATATTTTATTATTATTTAACTTATAGGACATATGAGGAGTGATAGAAAAAATGGTACACGATTTATTTCTATTAAAATATTACATGAAATGTTTTGAGTTTTGAATTTTATATATTTATAATTGGTTTTTGTTTTTTTTATAAATATAATTCATTATAATTCTATTATTGATAATTTCATTCTACCGATCGTGACATTTATTTAAGAAAGAGTAAAATGTATCTGGTTTCACATTTTTTCTGCAATCGCATTATCTTAAAAATTGTGAAAGGAATATCATTTTAATTTTTTTTCACCTGAAATCAGGTTCCATCATTATTCATTATTTATTTATCAATATTACACTTCATGTTTTAATGGGTTTCAAAGATAATATATATTAAAATTTCCATGAAAAATATGATGTTTTAGATTAATGTTATTATAAATATATAAGTTATTTCTTATTAATTTTTATTTTTTATGGTATAATTATTATTTTTATTGGTTAAAATATATTTTTATGTTTGTTTTATAGTAAAATGAATTATTATTTGAGTTGAATTCATCTTTTGGGATCTGAAAGTTATATATTATACCTGGTAGTTCTGATATTTCCCTCCAATTCATTCAATAATGATTTGTTCAACAAATAAATGATATTGGAATTTGGTAGTTGAATGCAATTACATAATTATTTTGGAGTATAATGGATGTAATTTATTTCATAATTAATTTATTTTCAACTGGATATATGTTATTCCATCCTAGCCTTTTATAAATAAGTGCTTATATATTTTTTGATTAAAAGGATCCTAACAAATTTGATGCCCTAATATGCCATAATGGCATTTATATGCATTATATGTGTTTTAAATTGAAATCATTAGATTAATATTTTATAAACCCAGACCTTATTTTCAGGTATATTTTTCCTTTTCTGGTCGTTTTTTAGATAAAGATGAAATTCTGTAAATTTTCAATGTACACGTAGTGTACTTTATAAGTACACCTCGTGTACTCGGTAACCATAGGTAGATGTGTGTTGGCTGCATAGCGGCCATGCACACAGCCATTTGGGGGTGACCAAGAGGCCACCAAAAGTGGAGTACAAAAAATGCATGTACAGACCTTGTACTTCAAAATCATATACTGTGTACTTTCTTTTTTTTCATTAAATGCAATAAGGTCGCATCTAATCACCAAAAATGTCTCATTTTAGGTCATGTTCAGCCAAGAGCTCCCAAACGACCGCAGATCTTAGACGAACCTAGGAGCGATCGTCTGTCCTCTGAATCGAACACTTTCAGTTACGTTGGAATCGCATCAGTGAGTTCTCTCGTCTCCTAGAGCATTATCATTTTTCCCTTTTATCGCGAGTTATCGTGGGATGAACGTTTTATATGTTCTCTTTGATCTACGGTTGTCTATCGAGATTCAAGCATCAAGGTTCAAGTATTTTGATCTCCTAACGCTGAGGTAGGTGGTTTGTGCAAATCTATTGAATGTATTTGAGTTTTATGTGCAAATTATGCCAATAACCACGAACTAGATATTGGAAGTTTACTATTTTAGACCTGTTAATTTCCTGCTATGCTTGTATACTTGAGTAGAGGTAAATTGACTGTGATTAGGGATAAATTACAATGTTTTGGATGTTTTTTCCATGCATGTTTTTTTAGTTTTGACCTTTGGATCTAGTTACCTGTTAGGCTGTAGTTATTTTCCATGCCTAGTATTGTAGGATGAAGTGATTTCCTGTTCTTAATTCCTGAGATACTGTAGACTGTTAACCAAGTAGCTCTTTATGTTTAATTTGGAAGCTACAGTTTCAATACTTGTAGAATTACATAGGCCTGTGGTAACCTGGTGTATAGACCACATGGAGAATGGACATTGAGGGCTTCTCCCCAGTGTCTTTATAATTACGATGAGAGACAACATGGGGAATTGACGTTGAGTGATTTCTCAGAGTGTCTGTAGTTCCACAATGTGGGCCACAGGGGGAATTGTTGTTGAGTGCTTCCCTAGAGCGCCATTAGTACCGACACGAGACTATTGGAGGAATTGACGGTCAGTTATTCCTTATAGAGACTATAATTTAGCTGAACTAGAGGTGTGAGATTGTGTGTTCCTCCCAGAGGGTTTCTTGTACTTCTTTGGTTGCACCAGAGAGGTTAGGCTATCATTACATCCAAGAGGGTTACCTACTTTAATTAGTTGATTACATGATCATAGATAGAAATTTTGAAACTGTGGATTGTTTACTATTGAGAACATTCATGTTTAATGTTTTATATAGTCTTACCTGCCATATATTCAATGACTGTTAGGGACAGATCTAATTCTAGTTTCCTACTATGATTTCATCTCACACCTTGTTTGGGCTATACTTTTGGGCCCAAACAGATTGTATTATTGCATGTATAGACTAGGGAAAGTGCCCTTCTAATTCCAGTTCTTGATTGATGTGGATATGGAGAGCATGAGGCCTACCTATGGCTTGCGATGCTAATGAGTTTATTTGTTTTCCATTGCACTGTGGGTTAGCACTATTGTATTCCATCATTGTGAGTTGTTTGGTTGTTTTTATAGACACATGTATCATTCATCATTTTGTTTGTGTTCTCCAGTTTATACTTTCAGTTTAATGTTGTTACTACTGTATGTCATTATTACTACTTATACTATTGTATGTATTTGTTTACTTCTGCAATGTACTATTTCAATGGGGGCATATTTTACCCACCATCATAACCAAGGCCCACGCTTCTAGTCAACAGCCTCTGGCATTCAGGAAAATATACTTGAGGTCATGTGACCCGCCAGGTATGGGGCGCCTCTAGGTGGCTTCCGAAAACGGGACGTTACAAAGTAGTATGAAAGGGTTTCTTTTCTCTTGATGTACTGTTTAGAGCCAATATCCTTGGATAGGATGGAATAGGTGCTTGGTAATAATCTATTCCCGAGAGTAGCTAACCCGAGTACATGGAAATGAAAATCTACCTTGTTTTCTATAATTTTTCTGGTTTTTCAATTTTAAAGATAATTTGATTTCACCATTAGGTGATTCAAATGTTTTTTGTTGTTACTGTTAATGTTATTGATGTTCTATTTTAGTCACAAAACTATGAGATGAGGTTATGCCAACTCATGCATCATATAGGCACTGTGGGATTTGGGCCATCATGGACCAGAAATTGGTAGATAATTTCATTGATTACATTGTTTATAATATTTATAAGCTGTTTTTCTTTGATTCACAATGAGTATGGGCCCTCACAAATCATAATTTTGAACATTCAATGTTCATTTCAGTGTCTTCTAGGTTCCGAAGTAGTTTCTATGGCTTATTGTCCGGAAAAACCTAGAATACACGCCATGTAATGTTAAGTAATTCCACGTGTTCTTCTATTAGGGAAGAAAATATTTTTCTAATGTACATTCCATGTAATTTATATACATGTCGTGTAGTCTCTAACCGTTTCCTAGATCATGTGGGCAGAGAAACAGGGTAGGGAATCTCTTGTGGAAACATGTCGTGTACTGGTTGTGCACACCATGTGGTGTAGACCCTATATCCACCAGTGTGTCTAATGACACTGAAAAATGAATCTTCTGTTATAAAAACTGTATCTGGATTGAACGCGCTATGTTTTGAAATTCTAGGAACTCGGCTGTGTAGCTAACAACATAGTTCTATGGAGTCTCTTCTTATACATGATGTGTCCCGTCTAAACATGTCATGTTGTCTGACCCAGGTACCCAGCCATGTCACTAACTACACGGGTTGGTATTATCCTTTCATGTACACACTATGTCCATCTTTAACACACTGTGTAGTGTGATCCGTGTGTCCGGTTCTGTCACTAACAACACGGGCCAAGTGAATCTAGTCTATTTCATGTCATGTCTACCATGAACATGTTGTGTAGTCTTCTTGTGGAATAATTGTGTGGCTTAACTGTGTAAAATGGCTCGGGAAGAGAGTGATAATTCAGGTACACACCGTGTGTTAATAAAAAATTCCATCAGTTAAGACAACATGCGGTGTGTGTGGGGTGATACATGACCAGCATTAGCCGAGGTACACGCCCATGTGAGTGACTTAAGGGAACACGCTGTGTTGGTTTTATACACACCGTGTAGTCATGTTTTGTAAAACATGAATGCTTTACTTCTATAGTTCCCTTATTATGCATCTAGTTTTCAATCGTTGACAATATTGTTCTAAGGTGTGTGTTTGACCTTGCAGAGTCATGCCAACATGACATCCTCCTGTTGTACGTTAGTTGTCAGTCGGTGATCAGACACCAAATATGGCTGATCATGGACTACCTACAAATCCTCTTATCGTGCCAGTCATGTCACCAGCTGTTGTACCTGACATAGGTTTCAATTCACAGTTCCAGGAGGGATTCATGAGGATGATGCTGTATTTTCATGGGGCAACTCCTCCTTCCCTGTCGATGACTGATTTGACGCAGGTTTTCTAGCAGTAACATCCTCCCACATTCTCAGGGGAAGGAGGAAGTCATGCTTCCAAGTACTGGCTAGAAGCCTTGCTGACGATCATTGAGAATTTGGAGATGCCTCCCTAGGGGAGGGTAAATCTTTCTACTTACATGCTTCAAAATTCTTCCAAGAGATGGTGGGATGTGATCTTACAGGTGGGTCATTAGCAGAGTTTTGGCCTGGGTGGAGTCCAGCACACCTTCGATGACTATTTCTATCTAGATACCCTGAGGGCCCACCGAGTCCAGGAGTTTATTATCCTGGAGTGGGGTAGCCAATCGGTTATGGTGTATTCCACTCGTTCCATCGAGCTTTAGTATTTCACAACCTTCCTAGGAGGAGTTGGGTTATTCATGGAAAGGATGTTCGAGGATGGGCCATAGAAAGGACATCCGCTCTTAGGTGAATATCTTCAGGTTGACTTCCATCACATTTATCATCAACCAGACACTTATCATGGAGTGGAATCTGAGGGAATCCAGGTTTGTAAGACAATGTGGTTCGACAACCAAAGTTAGTGCTTCACCTGTTGATACCCAGAAGCACCAAGGGGAGACTACATGTGGAGAGACAAGTAGGTGGGATGCATCTTCAGGTAGCCAAGTGGTGTGATACCAGTGTGGAAGAAGTAGGAATTTTAGGCTACAGGGTAAGAGAGACCTAGTGGAATGCTGATCTTGAGGCAAGATGGCTCACCTTCACCATTTCTCTCAGGTATTCTCACCAGCAGCTAGTGACCGGTGTTTATCTATGACCCCTCATACAGGAGAAACTACATGAGTTTCTCACCAGTCTGGGAACTGGAGTTCTACTGGCCATTCAGGTTGAGGTGGAGGTCGCGGCCATGGTGGTCAATCACCAGGCTACCTACAACAGCAGAGTGGATCAACTAACAGTGGCCAGGAAGGGTCACTGAACCGGGGAGCTTGCCAGTCTTTTTCAGTGGAGCAGACCCATCACGAGTAGGATCCTGACCTCTCTACAGTTCAAGGTATGATCCTAGTTTCCTTAGTTTTATCTTCATCCATTTTCAATACAGTGTGATCTTGATAGCATTATGTCTGTTGCTGTTGTAGAGAGCCTTGGACTCTACATCTTTTCTCTTGCCGATGTTTTGACAATAGACACTCCACTGGGGACTAGAAAGGCTAGTGAATGTTAGTGTAAGGAGTGTCCTATAGAGGTTGCTGGGTGACAATTCTTATGGATCCTCTATGTCCTATAGATGACATGATATGATTTCATTATCAGAATGGACTGGCTAGTTCCCTTCAATGTAGTCCATGACTATTATCAGCGCATGTTGAGTTTCATATCTTCATAGGGTGGATCTTTTCTTCATAATGTTGATTGGGATGTACAGGTGATAAGAGCGGGTCTAGAGAATCATGGTTTGGGAGGAGTTACAACCCAGATTTCTAGTCTGTATCTTGATAACCTTTGGACTTATCAGTTAGACTCTTCTTTAGTGGTGGCATGCTTCACAGATGTATTTCGAGAGGAATTTTAAGGCTTTCATCCAGAGCTTGAGGATGAATTTTCGGTTTTTTCTTGTTCCAGGAGTGGCTCCAGTGTCCATTCTTCCTTATAGGATGGATACATCAAAGTTGCAAGAGCTCAATAAGTAGTTAGCAGAGTTGCAGGAAAAGGGTTTCATCAGACCCAGTACTACTCCTTGGGGTTAGCCTGTCCTATTTCCTATGAAGGAAAATGACACCCTCTGGTTTTGTGTTGATTATCAGATATTGAAAAAGTTGATGTTCAAGAACTGATATCCCTTACCATGGTTTTATTACCTCTTTGATCATATGTGGGGAGCCCATGTGTTCTCAAAGATTGAATTGAGGTCTGGTTTACATCAGTTGCACGTTAGACCATCTGATATAGCACTCACAGCCTTCTAGAGCAGGTATTGTCTATAGGAGTATATGGTTATGCCGTTCAGTATCCCCAACACACTTGCAGTTTTCATGGATCTAATGAACCGAATGTTCCAACCAAATTTTGTTTCCATCCGTACATGGTTTCATTTGGGTCATGTTATCTCAAAAACAAGAGTATTAGTCGACCCCGAGAAAGTGAGAGCAGTAGTTTCCTAGGAGCAGCTGAAGAACGTATTTGAGGTACAAAGTTTTCTAGTTCTAGATAGATACTACATATGCTTCATAAAAGTCTTTTCTGGCTTAGCAGCACTGTTGACATGTTTTACTAAGAAGTGTACAATGTTCTTGTGGTCAGATTCTTGTGATTCATCTTTTCGATAGCTGATAGGGAGGTTTTCTTCAACACCTAGTATAGTATTTGTAGATCAAGTTATGATCTATACTATTTATTATGATGCTTTAGGTATTGGTCTTGGAGCTATGCTTATGCAGGGATAAGGAGTCATTGCGTATTGGTCATGGCAATTGAGGCCACATGAGAGGAACTACCCAACACATGATCTTGAGTTGGCAGCTAAAGTTCATGCCTTACGCTGTTGGAGACATTATCATTTGGGCAAGCATTTTTGTGTTTTCACCAACCAAAAAAGTATCATGTATATCTTCACTCAGCGTAATCTGAATCTAAGGCAGTAAAGGTGGGTCGAGTACCTTCAGTATTTTGACTTTGAGATTTCATGTACGCCTGAGAAGGGAAATGCAGTGGCCGATGCGTTGAGCAGGAGGGATCAGATACAGGTAGTTCCAAAGGCCAGTAGTGAGTGGTAGCTTATGGCTCTCTTCTCAATGATTCATTTAGAGGTGCACGATAGACCGGGGCATAAATTCCTTTATTCTGTAGCTGTTACCACAACCCTTCTTGGTTGAGAAAGAATGATGCACCGATCAGTTTATAAAGGCCTAGTCCCGTGAGAACGTTTGTCAGGATATGACCTTATTCCATGATGGAAAATAGACGAGGTTGAGATCCTTCACTTTCAGGGGCATGTATGGGTGCTAGTAGACATACTTGAGCAGATGATGCGGGACTTTCATTCCTCAATTTGGGATGTTCATCCAAGTCTCATTAAGATTTATCATGATCAACACCACCAGCAGTGGTGGCCTTCTTGAAAAGGGATGATGTTGGTTTAGTCATGAGGTGTTCCACCTATCAGCAGGTGAAGGTAGAGCATTAGTGACCATCAAGGCTGTTACAGCAGTGACCCATTCTCGAGTGGAAATGGAATAATGTCACGATGGACTTCGTAATAGGGTTGTGAAGGTCACCTCAAGGGAATGATGCAGTCTGTATTGTCATTAACAGACTCACTATGGGTTCCCTTTTCTTTCTAATCAAGGAGACATTTAGTGTTGATGAGATGGGATGGTTGTACATCAATGAGATTATACACATGCAAGGAGTTCCACACTCTAAAATTTTAGATAGAGATTTACATTTTACTTTCTGGGTCTGGCAGGGGCTCTAGAATGCTTTGGGTACACAGGTGATTTTGAGTACAACCTACCACCCTCAGACAGATGGCCATCCCAAGCGCACGATTCAGGTGTTTGAAGACATGCTCTGAGCATGCATCATGGATTTTGGAGGTTCTTGGGAGAATCACATACATCTTGTGGAGTTTTCCTATAATAGTAGTTTTCAAGAAACTATTCAGAAGGAACCTTATGAGTATTTTTATTGTAGGCCATTCTGATCACCCTTTTGTTGGCAGGAGGTAGCGGAGAGAGCTTTGTGGGACCTCATTTTGTTCAAAAGAAAACATATCAGATAAAGTTGATTCAGAAGAGAATGGCTATGAAACAGTCTCATCAAAAGTCTTGTGATGATCAGCGGAGACGACTTCTGGAGTTTGAGACAATGGATCAGGTTTTCCTGCGTGTCACACCGAGGTTGCGTCACAAGAGGATCCAGAGATAGGGTAAGCATTTTCTGAGGTACATCAGACCGTTTGAGGTGTTGAAGAGAGTTGGGCTGGCCGCATATCATTTGGAGTTACTTACGATGTACCTGGCTATGCACGAAATCTTCCACATCTCTCATCATCGACGTTAGTTTTCATACTCATCTCAGCTTTTCCAACCCGAGGAGTTTGAGTTGGATGTGGAAGAATATTTTGAGGAACATCCCATCCAGATTGTCGATCGTAGTACAAAGGTTCTATATGGCCATCTGTTCCTCTGGTACGAGTGCTATGGAAGCACGAGTGAGTACATGACAAGACTTGGGAGAGGGAGGCTAATGTACGAACACAGTGGCCAGAGTTGTTCGAGGTTTCTTCTTCTATGTCGTGCTAGGGAAATTCGGGGAATAATTTATTTAAGTGGGGAATTTTGTAAGAACCCAAACAATATTTTTGGGTATGTTTTTTCATTTTATGGTCATTTTTGGGAAAAAAAAATTATGGAAATTTTCAATGTAAAATTCATGTACATTATGATTACATGTTGTATACTCGGTTACCACAGGTAGCCATGTGCTAGATGTGTAGCAGCCATGCACACAGCCATGTGGGGGTGACCTGGTAGCCGCTTAAAGTGGTGTACTGAAAATGCGAGTACAAATCATGTACTTCAAATGTAAACACAATGTACTATCCTTTTTTCATTAAACGCACCGGGGTCACGTCTAATCACCCAAAACGTCTCAATTTAGGTCTCGTTCAGCCGAGAGGTCCCGAATGGCCACAGATCTTCGACGAACCCCCGAGCGATCATCTGTCCTCCGAATCTATCATTTTTGGTTGTGTTGGAATTGCATCAGTGAGTTCTCTCTTATCATAGAACGTCATCTTCTGTTTTCGCTTCCTTCATGAGTTATCATGGGATGAATGTTTTATATATTTTCTTAGATCTATAGAGTTTTAAGGCAATTCAAGCCTCAAGGTTCAAATATGTTGATCTCCCAATGCTGAGGTAGGTGTTTTGTGCCTTTCGTGTGAATGAATTTGGGTTTTATCAACAAATTTCCCCAATACACCAGAATGGGGTATTGCACATTTTCCGTTTTAACCCTGTTAATTTCCTTCTATGATTTTATTCTTGAGTTGAGGTAAATTAGATTTCATTTTTGTTAAATTTATATTCTTTGGATGTTTTTCCCATTCATGTTTTTCTAGTTTTGTCCATTGGTTCAAGTTACCTATTAAGCTATAGTTGATTTCCATGCCTAGTATTATAGGATGAAGTGATTGCCTATTCTGACATGCAGAGATGATGTAGATTGTTAGATAAGTATCTCTTTAGGTTTATTTTTACTACTACCCATGGAATAATTATTGATTTAGACAGGTCTATGAGAACCTAGTGTATAGACCATAGGAATAATGGATGTTAAGGGCTTCTCCAGTGTCTTCTTATAATTACAATGCGAGACCACATGGGGAATTGATGTTGAGTTCTTCCTTAGAGTGTATACAGTTATGAAACGCATGCCACATGGGGAATTGACGTTGAGTTCTTCCCCAGATCCCATATATTACCAACACGACACTATAAGAAGAAATGGCGATGAGTGCTTCCTCAGGCAGTCTATACTATATGTGAACCTGAGGGGTGAGACTGTGTGTGCTTCCCAAAGGGTTTCTTGTACGTGTTTAGTTGAACCAGAGGAGTTAGGCTGTGAGTACATCCCAAGGGGTTACCTACTTTGATTAGCTTCTTACATGATTGTGGTTAGAATTTTAAAAAACATGGATTGTTTACTATTGAGTACTTTCTTTTTTTTCTATTTTCTGTACTTTTTCCTTCAATATATTCACTGACTATAAGGCACAAATATCATGGTGGTTGCCTACTGGGATTTAGTCTCACACCCTACATGCACCATGATTTTCTTCCCAAATAGATTATATTTTTACAGGTATAGACAAAAGAATACTCCCTTATACATCATGTTCATGATTATTGTGGATCAGTAGAGCATGGAACCAAGCTACAACATGTTATACTGAGGAGTTTATTTGTTTTCTTTTTCTCATTGGTTTTGCACTATTGTATTCCAGCATTGTGGCGTGTTCATCTATTTTCCTAGACACATGTATCATTCATCATTTTATATATGTTCTCTAATTTATAATTTCAGTTTACTATTTTTACTATTGTATGTCATTATTAATTCTTCCGTTATTGTATGTATTTGTTTACTTCTAATATGTACTCTACCAATGAGGGCATAGTATCTCCACTATCACACCCACGACTCTCATTGCTAGTCCGAAGACTCTGGCATTCAGGGAAATGCATTTGAGGCCGTGTGACCAACCAGGTATGGGGCACCTTTTGGGGGCTTCCGGAACTGGGACATTACATATATGAACAATAATATTATTTTATAGAGGAAATAAATTTTATGATTTTTTCAAAAGAATAGGATATTTTGGTTGGAAATTTAGGTACTTTTAATGGTTTGAATGATTTTAATTAATGATAATGTATTTCAATAATATCTATGATTTATTATGAAATTTTCATGAATATTAATTTTATGTATACAAGGTTATAATGAAATTTTATAAAACCATTATAGCCAATGAAGATTATTTTGTGATTAAAATTATGTTTTATAAAAGTTAAATGTTTGTTTATTAATCAAAATACTTTTTCAAGATCCTCCAATCATTTAAAAACCATGACTATTTTATTTTTCTTTTATACCACTTAATAATATCTATATACTCACCAAATATATTCTAAGACATTGATTAATGGTGAGTGGGAATTAATATGTCGACTTTTTATAATTAAGAAATTTTATTCTTGAATGATAGATGTGTATCATTTGAAAAGTATGTTTTAATTACAAAAAATTTCATTTTAGGTCTAAATTTATATGTTTTTATGGAATGGTTTTTCTAAATATTGAAAAATATAAACATAAAAGACATTTGGTATGTATGTAATTAAATATATTCTATAAGTTATATAAATATACAGATGGTTTTGTGTTGGAATTAATAATCTATATCGTAATGATTTATTTTGACTTGTCCTTAACTGATGTAAGTCATGAAGTATTATTGATTATGATTAAATAATATTATTAGTGTGGGAAGGATTTCATATATAATTAATCAATAAGAATACAATTAAAAAAAGTTGTTTTTATAATGGATTGACCTCTATGTACACCAGATAAATTTCCCCAAATTATTTCTTTGATATGATTGGGGTGAATGTTTTATAATAAATCCCCAATATATAGTTTTTAATATACCTATAATGATGAAATTTATAGTTTGATACATTTATTATATAATTCTTTAAGATATACTAATAATGGGTGGTTGGGTATGATTCTAATAATGTTTTCATATTACGAATAACTAAGATGTGGTTTTTCCTCCCATATAGCTGGTATGACATTAGGGATCTTGAAAGGGAATGAAAATTAAAGTGGATGGTCATGCAATGATAAGGATCATGGGATGTGAATATCTATTTGTATGAGGGGAATGTGATGTGGTTATCCACTAATATAAATGACATGAAATATTTTCATCCACATTTTTAGTATATATTTGAAGAATAATTGATCATATTTTTCAGTTAAATGATATTGAGATACCCTATTTGACATGGTAGGTCAATTTATTAGAAAAATGAATTATAGTATTATTTATACTTTTTGGTGGTATAATTTGTAAAAATATTTATGGATATACATGAATTTTATATAAATCATTCAAGGTACTTTTATATATTGATTGTCGTTAAAGATTTTATAGAGGCCCTTATTTTCTTATAATAATGGATGTGGGAATTCGTAATTTTTTTCAACTATGAAAATCCCCATGGGGTAACAATTTTTTTTGTTATATTAATGATGATTATGTTTAGATGAAATTTGGAAGTATAAAACATTAATATTTTACAATAAATTATTTTAAATTACATCCAAAAGATTTGTTTCAATGATATTCTAAATTTATTACATATGATGTTGCATGTGGTAAAAATAAGAAAATAAATTTTCCAAAAACCATTTTCAATGATATCGAAAAAGTGTTTCGGATATTATTTCACATGTGGTTAAATATGACATTAAATAAGGTGAAAATTATCTTAGTCAAAGAGGTGTTTAGTATAAGTTGTAGATTGATCGAAACATGAATACAAATATTGGAAAATGTAGATTAGTCCATGTCATGGGGCTTGCATTTATCATATATAATGTGACATTTTTTATGATTTTACAATATTATCCGAGCTTGTATCATCATTTATGGAATGATAATATGGTGTAAGTGATTTGAAATATTTGAATATTAATTTTTTCTAAATATGATACAAATAAATCACAATGATGAGTTGTAAGTTTCAATGAGTTATAACATATGAATTATTTTGGAAACATTTCATTTAATAGACTGATGTTGATATCAATGTAGACTCCCATTATGGATATATAATGTATGTCAATGTTTTTGATTTTGGGGGAATTCTATGTGGTGTCTAGAAGCTATGAAAGTTCACATTATGAGGTTCTATAATTCTTTACACCTCTCTCTATATCAATAAATGAGGTTCTAAAAATCATTATGAAGAGGGAATATTGCCAATGAGTTTTTTGATTAATATATTTATTGGATACCATATTACTATAAAGCATATATGACAATTTTATGTGATCCTTATTAGGTTCATATAAATGACCATGAATATATTTTGGTGAAATGAAGTAAAACTGATATCATTCTACATTTAGTTGTTCAATCAAATATTAATAGAACATCATGAGTGTTTAATTGGTATTGGATTATTTTTTAGAACTGTTTCTGTATGTTTTTTCCCCTCCAAATCCAATCATATTATATATATGATTTCATTGAATATGAATGGATATTTATTCTACATCAGTGCATAATATTACTTTTGAAAAGAATATTTGTTGTTGTCACATGAGAACAATTTTATATTTATCAGTGATTTTATTTCATATATTGATAGAAAAAATGAATTATAAGATGTTGAGTTGAGGAAAATTTTAAGGAGGCTAAATTCATCCAGATCTCAATGATTCCCCTTACATAAGAAAAATTTATAGTCAATATTGGATTATAAATTTTTAATTATTTATAAATAACTACTGTTTAAAATGGAATGTATAGAACATGAGAAAATACCCAAATATAAGACTTGTATGAATAATATATCATTCCACTTAAACTTTTAATCACCAAAACCTACCTTATTTATATGTTATATCATGTACCAGATAAAATAAACTATTTACTCTGTTATCCTTTTATATAAATTTATACACATAATTAAATATTTTTCCAAATATGAAAAAATATTTTTAAGAATTAAAATATGTAATTTTGAAATCATTTAGTATGATTAATTACAATCACCATAGACTAAAAATATTATTATCCATATATTTATACGAATATAAGGAATAAATAAATAAATAATAATCATGTATTTTCTTCTAATTTCTTTATTTGAATCCACTATGGTTGATCTTCTACTTTCTTACGTCTCTAACCAACTCCATAACCAATAGTCATATTCCAATGATTATTCTCATGTATTTATATCCTCTAATTGTATGTGAAAATTTTCCTTTTAATAAAAATTGAAATTACTTAATGAAAATATGGAAATAATCAGTGGAATGATTCATGATATTGATTGGAAACATTATGAACTAATATGAATCAACATAGAACAGGGTACCAGAGCAGTCTTTCAGCTAGGTATGAGTCCTCTTCCAAATCATGTTGATCAAGAAACTAGTTAAATTAAAATAAAATAGTTTATATTTGGAATAATATTCCAGTAATAATAAATATAAATCAATTTGACTCCACATTGAACCCTTGCATGACCATTCCAGGAATTAGATAGCCATGTCACTAAATAAGTACTTCATAAACAATGTTTAAAACAGACAAATCATAATAGTAAATGATTGTAATAAGGATAAACAAATATAATAAAATATTGAAACAATATTATAATTGAAAAAATTAAATGAAAAAAAGGTATATAGTGAATATATAATTATCTAATGGTAGATACATCAATGATGATTATATAAAATAATAAAACTATATCCCCAATGACTATATTCATCCATCTATTGAGAGACATTAAATATAATCCACCTTAATCCCAAAAAAGAACCCAATAATCATACACTAAAACATAGTATAATATGAAAAATATATATTTATTATATTTTTAGACTCAAAAAACCATAGGTAACCCCCACCAATCCATTGACCCATTTTAAAAATGAAATGATGTCAAACATGATTATTTAAATATATTTTATTTCATTATGACTAATAGTAACACTAATATTTTTCAAAATCCATTTTATTTTTCCAACATGATTTAAAAACCTTTAACATAAACAAACCATTATGAAAAAAATAAAAATAAACTGGGAATGTGATTCAATAAAACCATTGTATATAAAGGAATGAATACCACATAGTATGTTTAAAAATTGTTTTCAGGGTAAAAAAAATATAACACACTCAAAAATAGTAATCATAAGATCCTAGGATGTTGGGGGACAATATATAGTTAGGGTAAAATAAAATAATCTTAATAAAAACTTCTTCCATATTCAATATAACCTTACTTTCCACTCAATATTAACATAACATGCCTAACCAAGGGGAAAATCATATAAGTAGTGAAAATCATATTTCAAGGACGTTTTCCAAACCTTGATAAAATAAATTGAAATGTGTGTCTCTATACATCCGATATATCTACTAATGATTTCCAATCAATAACAAATTATGGTGTTAAAAAAATACTCACTTATCCATATATAATGTATTTGAAAAAAAATCGAAACCCTCTACTCTAACACCCTTGTAAGAAATCAAGAGAATTAAATCATGAACTTATTTAAAAATAAAAATCCACTCAATAAGCTCCATCATATACATATGATGTTGACCATTCTTTTCAAAAACACTTATGGAATGTTTTAAGGGGTATTCATTTTCTAAATAAATAAATTGTAAATACCTATCTAGTCATCTTCAATATTCCCTATGAAATTATGTTACAAAAAAATCATTTAAAAACAAATTTAGAAACATTCTCAAAACATCCATAGATATAAGTAATTACTGAAAAATTAATAATTCAGAACACACCCATATATATTGATATGGATATATAAATTTTGTTTAGAAACCAAAACACACTTCCCAGTATGAAAAACACATTAAATTATCCATCCAATAATTTATAATAAAACATGATGCGAAATTATATCCAAGAAATATATTTTATACATCAAAATAAAAAGATATCTTCTAATCTCATTTAGTGAAACTAAAAAATAATAACATTTTGATATGAAATCCTACTTGTTATTGTTGGTAATATTTTGAAAACACCCATTTCATGTGTTTAAACAATACAAAATAATATTTTTAAATTTGAACATCCACTCAAGGTACCACCTAGATTAATCTTATTCATATTTCGAAAATGTGGTTAAAATCCACCTCAAAAATGAAAATAGGATTGTAAAAGTTCACATGGAAAATGAAATACATGGAATATCTAATTGATAATTTTTTCAATGTTAACCCTAGGTGATCGATACATCACTAGAGTAATGAAATAAATAAAGGATAGTTAATAGATAGAGTGTAATATATTAAATGGATGTTACCATTGATAGTTTATTTCAAATCATGTAAAAAACACATTATATCATCCATTTATGAGACTGTAACTAAGTTGGAGTGATGTTAATCATTATAGGCTTGAATGGGAGATGTGTGTTTTATTATGGGTGAAAAAATACGTAGATTAATATAGGGAAAATAAATTTATTATGTAATTAATGAACATATCATAGGAATCCCATATCGTTTTAAAAATAATTTTCCATTGATTAACCTCAATAAATGAGCAAAGATAACATCACATGGGAAGGTCACACATTTATAAAAACTATCACCAACCATCAAATTGATATTGTTAAATACTACAGGTCTATCATAATATATATACATTTTTATTAGAATATATGTGATAATATATTTTAAGGATCAACATTCCCAATAGCATCAACATTCATTGTAATTTAACTCGGTAGTAGAGATATAAAAAGGAATGAAAAAATAGTCAGTAATGTGCAGTAATATTCTGTTAATTCTCCAAAAAATAAAACATTTTCCCCGGAACGTACCAAAATTATTGTTTGATTAGGATGAGGATTTATTGCGCAAGACCACAATAAAATACATTTCACAAGAGATTAAAAACTAGAAACCCAATGATACCATCCTAATATAACTATATTAATTGTCGAGAAATAATTTTGAAAAAAATCACACATAATTTACAATAGAAGAGTCACCCCAAAATCTCCAATACATAAACAAATGAGGCTCCTAGGATGGGATAAAGAACCATAAATAAATGAGATAGCAGTTATACAACATAGAACCTCACAATAACGATCAACCTAACTGAAAATAGATTTGATTAAATAATCTTGTTGTGGAATTTGAAAAATCTCCTGGATCATCCTATACTAACTCTATGATCTATAGAATTCTAAGATACCAAAACAGGGTTGGCATGGGTGGGGAAATAGGATAACCCCTAAATTAGGTAAGAATCATAAATAATTGATCACAAAAGAACAAAAACCATGTCCAATAAGAGATCCTTTTATGATGGTCACAAAAATATTTTAGGATTCCTTGTCAATGCCTAACAAAAAAATTAAATTGAATTAAAAATCCCAATTGATACTATAAAATTATACAAGAATAAGTATAATAAACAATTATTATCAACAATCATGTAAATTCATAAGAACCACATTACACCTTATCAAAAAAGATAACCTCAATATACAAGCATCAATAATATCTCAAAAAAATATATAGAAAAATTATAAGACTAAATTAATTAAATCAAAAACAATTATTGCATCAACATTTGTCTTAATAGGTTGTTCCTTGGGATCCCATTAATGGGTATATATATATATTTAAATATATTAATATATAGTCTTATATATCTCCTCTATATGATACTCTAATGGCCACAAAATTGGTTATTCTTATGAATCACTTTAAAAAAAGTTTCACTTTTCTTATATTCTGGCATTGATGATAAAACCATGTTCTCATTTGAGTTTAATATGGAATGAGGAGACTAGGTATGTTCTTGATGAAAATACTATAATTCATAGACATGGATTTATTTTATTCAACATTAATGAAAATTTCCAAACAACTTTTATAGATATGAAAATCATTGATCTTTCATAGAATCTCTTACATGAAGACCTCAATAGTTATATATTGGTTCACATTTTTTTTTGTTAGTGTAAAGTACAATGTATGATACTGAAAACTGGTGACCTAGTTGAAAAAATATTTCATAACACAGATCATTCATGGGATAATATATTAATAGGTTTTTATGGTATGTCACCAGATGAATGATATATACATATTACGACACTCATATATCACCATGTTTGAGGGAATATAACAACATTAAATTTGGAATATTCCCTAATTTAGCATAGTATTTTAATATGAACCACACAATTTATCCCTTACATGAGAGATACATCTATGTTTTAGTACATTTTATAGGATTAAACTACTCCCAACATGGTAACACTAACAAAAATGTAATGACCTTGAGTTTAATAAACATAGGTGGTTCAGGATTGATAATGATCTCCATAATGATCTACAATAATTCCCCTAATATATGTGAACATAGTTTACCATATAAATGAAGAGGAATCCACTTTTAGAAACATCAAATTAAAAATCAAATAAGGAATAGAAGCCAGATACCCCTATTCACTATAACAAGGGAAGATGATGAAAATAAATTTAACAATGCATGATTAACTAGATAGCCTACATATTTTAAACCTCATCCAACACACACTTGAGAATCCATAAAGGATTTGGTGGGAAGTACTCTAAAAGAAATAAATATTAAACCTTTTATTACACATCAAATATTCAACTCTATAAAAATGTATAAAATTAATATTTCAATTTTAAAATACTATTTCAATAACCCTCAGATACCATAATTCCTTAAATCCAAATACAACAAAACAAAAATCTTGAAACATCATATGTAACATGAAAATAATACCCATCCATAAAAATAGAAATAAATATGAAAATTAATTATCATTACTTGATTATCACTTCTTCCATAATTTCTGAAAATATCATTTGATTATATACATTAAATATAATTTAAATCAATGCATTCTTAAACAATTGAAAATAATTTTTGAGAAGATTTTAATTCAAAATATTTTCAAATAAATAGGAAATATTTTCGTTTAAAAATAAATACAATGGTCCTAATACATTTTTACCAATTTAGACAGCTAATATTAATCAAATTGATAACCTATAAACCATCATACAATTTCAATTATCAAGCATTCAATAATATATTCTATGTCCCTATAAATTGACATATCATTTTTATATAAATCTAATGTTTGTTTGAATATATAATTTAAATAAACCATAATATCATTAATCATCAAAAATAAACATCCCATATCATCCCAAATAAAAATCCAGAATGGGAAAGGGAAACCGAACTCACAAATAATCAATACTACAAAATTTGTATGGAATTAACATTTGTGGATGGTTTGGATGCATAGTTTGGTGAATCATACACCAACTATGATATCCAAACTAGATGGATTCCATATTTGTCTAAGAAATCTATCAACAGACTTACATTATGATCACATTAATCCTAAGAAGATGAATTTAATTTCAAATTACATTCCAAAGATAAAAATTTCTCAAAAATTTTAACGACACTAAATCATGTAACCTGAGGTAAATGCCTTCTATATAACATTTTTCCAGATATATGGTGTAAAATTTAGAGGGACCGAATAGTTTAAAAATTTTATACCACTATGTATATTCATGATACCCATTTTACATAGGGAAATAATGAAATCATATTAATGTAAAACATTTGGAATCCTAGAAGTCACTCATCGAATTATTCTTCATATAATGGGTAAAGGAAATAAAATAAGAGTGAGATAAAATTCTCAATAAGGGTTATGTTCAGAACTATATATCATGAATCAATAAGAATAATTAACATGTATCATTAAATAAATAGACACACATTCCATTTAAATAACATGAAAATCCTAATATGATAACCCATCTTCAATTTAGAAATGTAAATAATTGAAAACAAAACCCATTAAATAAACTAATTAATAATGAAATGAATCTATAAATAATTCCATTTTGAAAATATCCTGGATTATAATAGATTAATTTGTAATTAAGGACAAATTTAATCAATGGAAATAATGGTCATAGGAACATGATACCTATACCATCAAGACCTTTTACAAGGTGATTTAATACAATATATAGACACCAGTTTAATTTGGGTATTGGATATTTAACATGATTCATGTTGATGCATTGAGGGGATATATAACTACAAGAAAAACCTATCTATGCATGAACAAATAATTCCATATATATAAATTAATCATTTAACTTCATAAATCAATATTTGATATCATTAAATATCTATATTTTTACAAGGACATGGATTTATCAATATTCCACAATTAATGAAACAAAAATCAATGTAGAACACTATATGTAAATATAATATATTTATTATAAAATACACTTATCCATGATAAAAAAATATAAATATTTATGGGGAATTTAATGTCCAATTATCATACGATGATAGGTATTTCAAGGAAAATATAATCACTGTAAACATAATGTAAGAATGTAAATGTAAATACCATCTTTTGTCAAAATGATTAAAAATATATATAATAAAACTGTATGGATTACATAATACTTATACCTAGTGAATAATAATTATAATTAGGATTATCTTCTTAGGTGAATTTAAATTCTATAAAAATATTTGATAGATTATTCTGGTAGAAAATAATTATTATATATTTAAAATCACATTTAAAACAAATCCATAAAAACATTTTGAAAATATTTAAAATTGAAAATATAATTTTAGAATTATAAAATAATCATTGAAATATTGAGTGGTAATGAGGATTGGAAATTACATTCATTTCGTACATAATAAAACAACACCACCTTTAATTTCTTCATTAAAATAAAAAATAATACTTATGTCTTAAATGATAACAAGATTTCGTTCAGTCTTTTTCTGTAAAAATACAAATTGGATATTAATTTCCATAATATATCATTTATTTAATTGTTTAATACATTTCCTAGAGCTTTTTAATAAAAAATATATTTTTCATGGAATACGATTTTTTACAAAAGAGAGAATTAAAGTCGGATTTTCATAAAAAATATTCAAAACAATTTTATGTATCAATTACAAAAGAAATGGTAAAATAAATGAAAAAAAATTCATGAATAACAATAGGAGAAAAAATTAAAGGGGATTATTTTCCAATGATAAAAAATAATATTTAATGAAAATTCATGAAAAAACAATATTGATTAAAATGATATTGTGATTTAAAACGTTAAAAAGATCATAACATTGATGTGAAAATTAACCAATTAATCCATTATGAATATTAAATTTATATCTGTATAAAATAACATGGAATAAAAAAATATAGTCAAATTTAATCACACACATAATATTACAATATCATATATAATAAATTATTAATATTACCCATAAAATATAAATTGAATTATGAAATTATTTACCACATTGTGACATTATTGTCAAATACCATTGGATTAAATTATTCATTTTTTATCATTAAATAGCAGAAATTATTCATGAATTATGATATTATATATAAAATCGTTAGTATATACACTAAATAAAATATATAACATTCATAATATTAAGAAGTTCCATAATGAATTTATTTTGAGATATAGTTCCTTACCTTGAGTCTAACTCATCACATACATCGGTTAACATCATGAATGACAAAATAAGGATAATTTTTTAATTTATTTAAAAAAATTATTTTTATTATTAATTTTATTTCACTTATTACAATGTTATATATAATTACATAATAAATTAATTTTACACTAGATATTTCTATGATGTTTGAATAATGTGTCAAATATTACTTTGGTTGGTTCAATACTGGACTAAGAATTTATTACTTCAACATATCTAAAAAAATAATCCTAAAAATTATCATATTTATAAATAAATTATAAATTTAAGAAAAATAATTAAATTTGGTTTGGATAAATAAAATATGTTATGATCATTGATACTGAAGACTGTATTTACGTATTTGTAACACATCCATTTTTCAGTGATATTTATTTAAATGTGGTATGTAAAATTGAAAATTTCTTGAATTATCATAAATCAATAAATACCATATTATTTATTTAAATATAATTCAATTTATCATACATGTAGTGTGGTGATGAAAAGAAGGTCATAACACTTCATGACAATGATAGTCCACACACACATGAAAGACATTATCATTTTTCTCTCAGTGAAAATGTTGGAATGAACATGATATATTATATTTTAATAATGATAAATATTTCATTAATAAAATTATTATTACACTTATATCACACATATTCATTCTGAGTAACCTTATTACCTTCTATTAATGAGTTATTGAAAACCAAATCACACCTCTTCACATATAGGTAGTCCTATATAAACAAGGGTGAAACAATTTTATCTCCTTTGGAATATAAAGTAAAAATGTATATATATGATATAATGGCTCATTAGGTAAAATTATTTTATATATTTTAATATATAAATTACATCCCTCACCATACCGAACCATGAGAGGTGTTGATTAAATATGTGTCATAATTGTTCATAAGGTTGAATTCATTCATACACACTAGTAACATTATTGTTTAACATTTCAGGAAACAAGATTTGGATATTATTTATTCCCTTAATATAGTAACATACAAATATTTTATAAATACTATATATAATTTTTACGAACAAATGTAGATGATCTGAAGGATGTGTAATATAAAAATTAAAAAATATATTAATTTTCCCTCTTCTCATACCACCTAATTTGGATTATACCTAAATTATTCATAGAATTTCATTTTATCTAATCCATGGATGATACGATGAGAGGATGTAAGTTGGAATGTTATTTGGGAATGAATTTGATGAAAAAGGATCAATGTTTTGAATATGATAGAAGAGTGAGTTCAATTTTATCTATGGGGTGAGTGGAACACTTGTAAATTTTGAAAATAAAAAGTCATACCAACATTTTTAACATTTCAAAGGGTCCAAAATTGATTATAAATGATAATTATACTTTTTATAATACAAATACAACAAACCCATATTGTGAAATACACAATTTTAATTGAATACAACAGTTTCGTTTAATATAGATATATATATTAAAAATATTTGATAAAATTAATTTTTCAGTAAGACTAGTTAAATAATATATATATTAATAAAATCTAGATAATTTTAAAAAAAATCCATTTTGAAATTGGATATTAAAATAGTATATTTTTTATCATTTTCTATTTGAAATTTCTTTTCCTTATCTTACCTGTGAGATTAATAATTAAATTAAATTTTTCCACATAAATGAATTGAATTGGGAAAATTAAATTCCATATATTAAACCATAGTAATTTATATTATCTAATATGTTCAAAATAATTGTTTCCCAAAATTAATAGTTAACAAAGTAAAAAATTTAATTATGATATTCAAGGTAGAAATGGGTTTATCGAGCGTTAAACTAAAATGATAAGGGCTAAATAGAACTAAATAATTTAGTAAAATATATTTCATGATCATATTTATAAAATAAAATATAAAATTCTCTGCAATAATCCACATTAGACACATATTACATGATGCATAAATGGGAACACCATTTTCATTTTAAAAATTTAAAAGTGTACCACTCACCTCACTTATAATAGGCCACCTCATCTTCTTTTATATTAATTCTTTAAAACCCTTTTTTTCTGAAATTCCCTACCAAAATCACTTCTCAATAGTTCTCATATAATCCTTGGATTTTAATGATGTGTATAAATACAACATAGTAAGGATTTTTTTTGTAAACATGTCTAGGATACCCGAAGTGGAGTTAACATTATTCAACAAGTATTTTTATATTATTTTTCCCCCACCACCATAAAATCTTATTAAACCAATATGACATAAATAAATAATTAAATTTAATATGATGATATTTTTTTAGGATAATGGATTCACCTAAAACAATATTATCTATTAAAAAATGGGTTATGAAATCAACATTCGTGTGTATTGTGGAATATTTCCTTGCAAACAAATGTCCTTCATTTTACATTACCACAACTCACAGTTTGGTATGAATATGAATATAAATATTATATTTTATATTAATAACATAATTATACATCTGGATTCATTATATGATATATAATTTTTTTTAACATTCCAATCTATAGTGGATATGAAAATGTTGCTCCTGTGTACGAAGGGGTACCGCCTCACAAAGCAGTGTGATTAATTTTCACTATTGATTTGAATTATTTATAATAAATAAAAATATATGTGATATAAGTGTAACAAATATTATATTAATGAAATAATTTTCACTCTTAAAAGAGAATATATAATTTTTTCGTACTTTTCAGTCAATGGAATATGGTATCATTGGTTATGTATGGGTACACTATAACCTTAATGAAGTGATATGACTCTATTTTCATCACCATACCACATGGATAGTCTGTATAATGAAATTATATGTCAATTGTGATATAATTATAATTTTTTAAATATATTATATTTCATAAATCCATTCCTAAATGATCATTAACAAATGAAATCATTACTCATGCGTACGAAGTACCAGCCTTCCCCGTGATCGTAACATACTTCATTTAGGAAAACAATATTTTTTGAATAGTTATAAAAATAAAATAATTTATAAACATCATAAATATTTCCTTATTATTATTATGGATATTATAGAAGAAACATCAAATTAAGAGGACCAAAAATAAAAAAAATCAAATCTTACATGAAAAATAAACCCGTCATTACCCGAAACATGAATTTGATCGGGAATTGATAATAAATAGTTAATAAAGAAAAAAATGTACCATATGATATATATGAATATGTTTCTTTAATATATCCGTTAAAAAAATTCATATTATAAATTATTTTCAAATTATTGTAAAGGTATTCATTAATATGGTTAGTGATTTATGTCTAATTTTTTTACTTCCATGAAAAACATTCCATATTAACCACCGATTTATTTTATATGGTGTATATACTTCCAATGAATGTATTTTATGATTATTTTCCTAAAATTTATTTTTATTTTCATTACAATTTTAGAATATTTATTTCATTTTTTTAATGTTCAATGGTTAACAAATCGTTAAGGGATTTTAATCTCAATTTTAATTCATTGTGAATTATGTTATTTTATGAACCTATCTTATATTTAAAAGTATATATATATATATCCCATTTTAAATTTAACATCAGGAGTTTATTTATCCTAATGATATTTTATATATCATTTAATTATATTCCTTCATGTCTCTATCATTTCTTGGTTTCCAATGTGGTTAATATTTTATGTCACAATCTCATCGTTTGTGAGGATTGTTTATGATTATGCTTCCAATAATAAAATATTGTGATCCATATCTCACGAAACATATGAAATTTATTATTCTTTATTTATGTCATGATATTATATGTTTTCACTTCAGTTTCATCACTAATGTATCCAAGAGTAAAAAAGAATATTTCCTAGAAAATTTTTATTATATCCCTTTTTCACCAGAAAAGGATTTTTCTTTAGAATCCAGTTTTGAAAAAAAAATTAAAAAATGTATTTATCATTTATTAAAAAATATTTTACAATAATTTCATAGCTATTTTTGTATTTTCAGATGGTTTTTTAAATTATTATTGTATTTTTTATAAAAAAAATGAATTTTTGGATTTTACAAAAAAATATGAATAGATTCATTGTTTTTAGCATTCACGACATGAATAATATTTCCCATACTAATGAATTGTAAATGATTTAAAACTCCCATTAAATTTTTTAATGTGAATTTAAAGGAATATTTTCCTTGATATTTAATATTTATTTAGATTTCAAATAAATGATTCCAAGATGAAAAATATATTGAAAAGGATTTATGTTTGAAAATATGTTTTTCACTGTGGAAAGACTATTTTCACCTGAAATGTTTTAGTGTATTTTTAAATATTAATTTAAATGTATTAAAAGTATATACTCAAAAGAAATTATTTCCAATTTTTTTAATGTTTAGCTTATATTTATATAATTTTATTTTCATATAAATACATTCCATGAAATTTATCATGAAAATTCATTCTCTATAAAAAATAACATCCTATGATGTAACAAACTATTTACTAAGGATATGAACCAAGGATAAAATTCATATTCATTCTCTAAATATTTTTTATGAGTAGATTTTTTAAACCCATTTCCCTACAATGGTTTATCCAATGATTATATTCTTATGGAACAAAATGGTTTTTCTCCAGGTAATTATTTTATGAGATGATGAAAGGATTATTAAAAGTATATTTTTTCCAAATGATACGATATAATGAAATTTTTATGAAATCCATTTCATTTCAGGGGTTATGGAATGATGAATATTTTATGATCCTTTAAAAGACATAAATAAAAATTTTCATTTTGGGATGGGTATGTCCTATATCTCCTTCCAATGAATTGGGTATTTATTTATATCACTTGAGATTGAAGTAAAAGAAAATTGGAAGTGAAATCTATTTAGTATAGGGAATTTTCCACAATTATGATATTTTTAGTGAATAATTATAACAATAATAGTTTGGGGAGTGAATACATCCCAATATAATAGGGCAGGTAGTGGGACATTAATACTATGGAAATAACTTTTTATGTTTATGTGTAAGAAAAAAATATATGTCTAACTCCAATGTTATGCTCTCAGAGATCATGTTCTTTGATTCCCATTTAATTCATGTCTTGTGAGCTACCAATCATTTTTCCAAGACTTGATATTATGTTCTTTGGTATGCATTGAATGGATTTTCAAAAAACAATTCTTATATTATAATAGTCATATGTTTACTTAAGGCATACAAATATCACTTTTTTACCTTTAATAAGCATAAGGGATCACCATTTTTGATTTTTAGATTTTATAAGCTATAAGGAAATGTATTTTTGTACCATACATTTTTGAATAATACTATAGGGGATGACCTTTATGGAAATATTTTAAGAACAATCTTGATTTTATAGTATATTTTATTCCATGTGTTGAATAGAAGTCGCCTATTATGGTATTTAGGCATGTATATTTGTAATTTATTGAATATTTCTCTAAAAATATAGTATAAAAGATTGTTAATCCTAGGTCCATATAGTAGGTATTAGAGGAATAATTTAGTTATACTTTTTTTAACAAGTATTAGAAAACTATAGTGTGATACATACGTATATTTGTAATGGTATGTATAGTTTTTTATCTATTGATAATTATAAGGATGGGTTATATTATAAGATAAATACCATGATTTCTAGTAAATGAAAGAGAATGGGGTATCGAAGAAATTACATCACTATCAAGATATTACATGTAGATTTAACTCTAATACAATGGTACATATGGATAATAACGCTGAAAATGAAACACTGATATGGACTCAATCCCCACATGCTACATGATAATAGGCCTTATTTCACAACTGGATTGACACTCATAAGGGTAATTATTCAAAAAAACATAAATTAATTATGAGCTATCCTGAATGATTAATATATATTATGATAATAAATGACATTAAATAAATGTTATTTGTCATATATTAAAATTAAAGAGTCACAATTTAGATATAAAATATGTTATTTTCATGATTATATGCTTTTAAATTTTGATTAGGGTTTCGTGAACTATTATTTTCAATTTTAGCGAATGGTGAGTCCCAAAAATAAGTGGTATAAAATTTAATGCATAATAATTTTTTTTGATGAAAATACAAATAGAAGGATGAATGGAGAGATGAATATTTTGAATTTTCTTATATTACTTATCATTTTATATTAATAACAATGTGATCCTTAATCAACTCTAAAACACATTATAGATGACAATGATAATTTTTTGTGAGTTTAGGTGGTAGAGAACATAGATGATATAAGATTCATTTACCAATATGGTGAGAATGTGGGATGAAGCACTCAAGAGAATGTATCAATGCGATGATAATATGTTTTCAGTTTGGAATAGAAGGAACAAACCAATGATATTGGTAAGGAAAAATGAAAAGTACTATAGAAATAGTTGTTGTGAATAATGGACTTCCTAATCTATTATTGAATGATGAATGTATTCAATTTGGTATGTATGGGAATTTTAGAGACCCGAAGCTTAACGTACAGGAACATTACATTACATTTGCGGAATACTTAGTACATAACAAAAACACACACACAAGGATCGTAATAGTTTAGTGTCTTTGGAAACTCGGAACGTAATCTTCTAATCGTGGTGAAAGATCTTAAATATCTCCCATAAAGATCTTCCCTCATTTTTTTACCTAAAACCTTTCTTTATATCCTAGGGAAAAGAAAACATAAAAGGGTGAGCTCAAATGCTCAGTAAGGGTATACAAAAGAAAAATCAATCACATAATATTCATAAGAACATAAATTTTGGAAATCTTAACCTGCAAAAGAGTGCATAATTTCATAACATGGGATAAATCATAGTAGTTAAATGAAATCCCAATAATCATAACTTAAAACATGAAACTTTGTGGCATACACACATAATCATAGAGAATAATTTCTTGTTAGTCAAGACTCATTTCCAAGACTATCTTAGTGGACAAAGTCCCTTTCTGAATCGAGTAACCCTCATTTCAGTCCTGTTTCACTGAACCGGTATAACCTACCATTTCAGCCATGTCTATCTCATGAGATATAAAATCTTTACCCAATGCATTGGAGGGAGATATAGGTCCCACCCATCCCATAATGATACCATTCTTATGTGTGCCACAAAATCATAAATCATACATCTTTTCATAACCCATGTAATAAAAATGGGAATCATAAACATCGTGACATCATAAAACAATTCATATAAAGTAAATGACTTCATAAAAATAATTCCCTCACAACATAATCAAATCAATGTAATAATAGGGATAAAAACAGAAACCTATATTATCTTAGATGGAAAATAATTTTGATAAAACATTTGAACTCCATTCTTGAGGAAAATATCCTTTCTACTTCAAAAAGACTTTTATTTTCTTAACATGTCATAAAATTATAAACTAAATGAAGTTGATTAAAAATAAACATGAAAACTTATAAAGGAAGATTCTTGGAAATAATGTTTTAAAAATCCATTCTTGTCGTATAAGTTAAAAAAACATTCTTGGTACTTTTGTCGGAAAAGTCAAAAAAGTACCTCGTACGAAAAAACGACAAAAGATTCCTTTCATATTCTTTACTAAAAACTCACCGAAGAGTAAAAATGGATTTAAACTATTGTAAGTGGATGGAAACAATGTTAAATATTGAGGGAACATGGATGTGGATGATAAAATACACCCCAGTAAATACTTACGAATAAACAATCTCGGATAAAAATGAGATTGTGATATTTCCCTTACCTTAGGTCCGACTTGCTTTGTAAGTGTCCGAACCTCCTGTATAATGATTTAAATCATGTTATTGACTTATTCCAGAATCATATTCATTGTTATTATATCATATATGGTCCACTTATGACTTTATATTACCCGTTCTTTTGTAAATTCACGTTAAAGTAGCGTTTTGGGTAAAATCGTCTCATTTGTCGTTCGTGTTTTTAACTTGTAATTATTCATATGATTACATAGATAATGATTACATAATTACAGAATATAAAATATGACTTATATATATATATTAATAATATATAATAAATCAGTAAATGGAAAGAAATACACCGTTCATGGAGACGGTAGTCCGTACGTACGCATGAACGCTGTTTTCGTTTCCTTATTGAATTGAATGGAATTAAGTAGATGACATACATATAAATATAAATAATTCAAGTATCATTATTATGTGATATATTTCATTTGAACTTATTATATATACTTTATAATCATTCATGAATGGTTAATCATTGAGAATGAATCTCAACGCGTCGTGGAGACGGTAGTCCGTACGTACGCACGAGCGATGATATCGTTCCCATGGTCGTGGAATTGTGTTGAAGTGTATGTATACTATTTCAGTATCAATATCACTTTAAAATAATCATATATAGTTACTCATTAAACCATTATACCCATCCAATTATGGTGGTGGCGGAAAATAGATTACACCACGGCGTGGAGACGGTATTCCGTACGTACGCACGCGCGGTGATTTCCTTTTTCCGTAGGATGGATAGAAGGTTAATTAGAGTTTTTTCATATTTATAATTACATATCAGTATATAATAAATACTGATGTTATTACTTTATCATGAAACAACTAAAGAAGAATAAGTTTAAGAAGAAAGAAATTGAAAAAGATCGGTAATGGATATTACCTCTTTTTGACGCGCCTTTTCTTAGCCTCCACCTAAAGAACTAAGGATGGTCTTTGAAGAAGACCAGGACCTCTATTATGATACTAGGGAAGTGTAGAAGGGATTTTGTCAGGGGTTGGCCGAGATTGAGTGCTCAAATTGGTGTGAGGAGGAGGGGGAGGAGATGTCCTTTTATAAGGGAGGAGAGGGGCACCTTTGGAATTATTAAAAATATTAATTTATAATAAATCTAACCCCACATAAAAACCTCCAAAAATGACTCATATTCGAATATTAGATAAGCTAAGGTTGTAATATCATCAACCAATAGAATTTAGACATGTTAGGAATTTATTTTAAACATTATCAACATGATTTATTCTTATTTAATCAATTTAATTTTATTTGTGGTAATAACATTCTAATTTTTAAATTATAACAAATAATTACTTTTTTGTTGTGAATTGTCCATAATTGGATTCTTAATAACATTTCATATCATATAAATTTAAATTTATAATTTTGAAATATTTTGTGATTTTTAATCAATTTTATAATATGTTTTTTTATAAAATAACAATAGTGTCGATTTTGACACTATTCATTTATTTGAATTTAAATAAAATAAATACAGAAGATATGTTCGAACTAAAAGTTTTAATAGATTCATAAAATGTCATATGTATCTTAAAAATTATTGGAGCACATTAAATAGTTCATATAATATATATTTTATTATTTTTGAAACCATTTATTTGGTTTATCTCTTAATAAAATAAATACTACAACATTTTTGTATAATTATTTAATATACATATTTCTTGCATAAAAATTAAAAATAAAATCCTATGATGAAAATAAATCTATTACCTTTCACAATAATACTTTTACTCGAATTTATCATCTTAAAATCACAATATTTAAATTGTTATATTTATTAAATTATGAAGGTGACAACTTTGGCATCATTTAAAATAAAATAATATAAGTGTCATAATCACTTTTATAAGGCTCCAAATAGTCCAATATTAGACCATTGGATGCTTATGGTTTACATTTACATGGCCAATAAGTTTTGGTTAGGTATTTGTGCATTTTACGGTCACTATTAGTTTAATAAAAACAATATTCTTGTTTTTTCACTAGATAAACAATTTCTGCATCACTATTGTGTCATAATTAATGATAATTATTTAATCCCTAAAAATTATAAATAAATTTATATGATGTAGATAATTTCATTAGATTTCTGGAGACTATTCATGTTCGAAGTTTCATAATGTTTATCAGTAAATTAAAATTAATATACTTATAAGATTTAAGAGAGTGACATGTTGTCACTTTCTTTGGTTTTAATAATAATTAAGTTATTTTCATGGAAAAATGTCCATTAAATGATTATAATCCGACCCTTAGGTGATATGGGTCGACTTTTAGTCATCCAATAGGATTTTGACATTTGTTAGGGTAATTTTAAAATATTATATTTACCCTTAATTACCCGATTTACCTTTAACTATGGTAAATAAAATTTACCGTAGTTACTATTCATAATTCCCAAAAATAAAAAGTAGCTTATTAACATAACTTTGACCCACTGATTCCAAATATGGAATCCTTTTTTCCATATTCAATACAAAAAAGATGCAGAAATTAAATTAAAATTAATCCCGTTGTCGAAAGAAAAAGGGTTTTTTCTTTAAAACATTGCAAAAGATTGAATTTATTTAACCTACGAATTCAAGGTAAAATCAATTCTAATGACATACATTATATTAAATGGTAAAAATAAATTCTGTTTATATTTTAAATCCATTAAATATTATAATTTAACCACATAAGATATTACGATGAAAAAAAGTTGTTTTTAATTAAAATATAGCGTGTTTTAACTATTCATTAAAATATGAAAGTTATCGGAAAAATATCAAAACTTTATCTAATGCAAATTTTTATATCCTGATTCAAAAGAAGAATATTTTTTTTGTCAAATTTAACATATAAACATGTCAAAAACTATATTTAAAGTGGGTGTGCCATCAAAAGGCGGTAAAACTGCATTTTTTGAAAAATACTTATTTTACCCGAAAAATTTATTTTGTTCTTATACCATGTTCTAGAAATGTATAAGATGAATAATAATGTTATAAAATTCAAAATTTAGTTAATACTATTCATAACGGCTAGTTCATGACAATATTATAATAATATAACATTGTTTATTAAAACCCGGTATTGCGTACAACACACGCTATCGAGGAAGGTCGCGATTGCGTGTAATGCAAGCCAAGTCAGGGTTGCGTGTTGTGAAAGAATCCGTCGTTGTTTCGTATAACAGAATCCAACCACATTTCATTTATACATTTAATATATATATATATATACTCAATGTTCTATAGAATAACTATTATCAAAATTATGTATAACACGGTCCAAGAATAGTGTTGCGTATACTGCAAGCTAATACGGTGTTGCATATAGCGCAAGGTAATCTTGGTGTAGAATACAACATAAGACATTAATGAAATTAAAATAATATTTTTCATAAAATCTCAGGGTGTTACATTCTACCCCCCTTAAAATGAATTTCGCCCTCGAAATTCGTCGGGGTTATAAATGGTTTACTATTCAAAAGTTTTTTTAATAGAAACCCACATCGCAAAAAGGAATACCAAAACCAATCTTTAAAAACAAAAGTATGAAACGTAACGGTTACCCAAATAAACTAATCACTGGGTTTCCACATAGGTGAAAATATGGTTAGGGAAGAAAAATATAACCATAATGTTCTGATGGAGAGTGGTAGAGAACATGGCTATGGAAAAGCTAGAAATCACAAAGCCATAAATTTTTGATGATCTAGGGTACCATCTGATTCATCGGATATAAGGGCACTAGGACAACATTTTTGGTTTTCAAGATCATTTCCCTAAAGTTGAAAATTTGAATTAGAATAAATACTTTCATTATTTTGGTACAATCTCACTGTTGTTCATGCCTTGAACAATTTCCACTTCGTCTCTTAAATAAATGAAGTTGAATTTATTATTCGTGAAGTGTTAGCAGATCATGTGATAGAATGACGGGTCATTCCATCTGTCTCAAACAAAAGGTTAGAAAAATTTATATACATAAGTCGATCTATAGTGAGATTAATCATATATGGTTCCTAAAATGGACTTATACTTCATATATCATACTTCTTAATATAATAAAACTAGTTTCTACTAAACAGGGACTTCCTGTAGGCCAGTGGTAGGCAATAAAGGCCAGTCGCACTTCGGTTGTGGGTTCGATTTCCACATCCTTGTCCGACGCGATGGGCTGTCGCCCGTTCTGTAGGTTGTCCTTTTTCTAAAACTATAATACTATAACATCCCATCAATAATATCGAAAAAAACTTCTATCCTTAAACAATACTAACTTATGTCCAACATAATCCATTCCAATCTTTAGGCTTATCCATAATACCGCAGTCCACTCTCATAACATAGTGAAAACGATTACCAGAGATTTAACACCATCGTCGATCCTCATATATCATAAGATATGTTTTGTTGGTCACATTCCAAACATTCAAAGTCCTTAATCATGTATTCTCTTGAATACCTTAGTGAAAACATGAATGCAGTTTAAAGTTAACACTTTCCGCATACCAAAATCCTCAAAATTCTATATACTCAAACAATGATATCACTTAGTCCTTATATCAATCATGATCTCATGAATACTGTCAAACATTTCATTTTCTAATTATCCCTTAATTATGCACATATCATATACTTTCCAAAATATTTGAATCACTTTTCATGGTTACCGGTACCTTAAAATTATTGAAAACCACAATAGACCAATACATAAATATTTCAGTACACCATAAAAGTACCTCAACAACATTATTCTTGAATACCAATACATGAACACTTTAGTCCATCCACTTCAATGATTGTCCTAGAATAAGTCCTTCCTTGATTTAGAAGTAACTTTTTAGGTGAGGGCATTGAGTTGGGTAATGCCCATGTTCTCCACAAATAAGACATTGAACTCCATAACAATCTTTCACTCTATAACCCTTTTCTCCACACAGATAACATCAGTCCCTCCATTTGAGGTATTCCTCAATGTTCTTCTTCCCTTCTTTAGAAATCTCAATCTTCCTTTCTTTATGCTCCTCAACATGCGAACATGCATAATTGTTTATCTTCCTCTTCTTTGATGAAATAGGCATACCACTAAATTTCACCTTGTTAATCATATATCGCGATGACTGATTCGGCATAATCACAATATCTTTATCTCTAGGCATTACACAATTTTGTTGCTCATAGTCACCAATTTTTCCATTGGATTCAATGTTAACTGAATTCCTTCTGGCTCCCTCCATTAACTAAAACACAAAAAGAATTCTGTAAGTGGCGAAATCATGCTAGGTAAGACAACATAGTAAAGGGGGAGTACCCTCAATATCAAACATCTTAGGTTTAAATTCTAGGATCTTTAGCGCAATTCTAGGACTATAACCTATACCTATACTTAACCTTAGAGACATCCCTAGACATACCTTAGAAATATCTCTAGGGATCTCACTAAAGTTTTCGCATCCTAGTTTCCAAAGGTTGACTAAACCTTTCCTCTGATACCAACTGTAGCAGTCTGGAATTACATCCCGTGGACTACAATTGATACCTATCAGGGCACTCCATGGGCGGCTACACCCCCTGGGCGGGACCCACCACCATCCCCAGTGGCAGCCATTTCCTCATGAAGCCCTTGGGCGGAGAGCCATGCTTCGTCCAACGCTCACATGTGAGAGTTCCCAAGGATCAGATACATTCCTACCTCATTTGCCTCTGATACCAACTGTAGAGACCCGAAGCTTAACGTACATGAACATTACATTACATTTGCGGAATACTTAGTACATAACAAAAACACACACACAAGGATCGTAATAGTTTAGTGTCTTTGGAAACTCGGAACGTAATCTTCTAATCGTGGTGAAAGATCTTCAATATCTCCCATAAAGATCTTCCCTCGTTTTTTTTACCTAAAACCTTTCTTTATATCCTGGGGAAAAGAAAACATAAAAAGGTGAGCTCAAATGCTCAGTAAGGGTATTCAAAAGAAAAATCAATCACATCATATTCATAAGAACATATCTTTTGGAAATCATAACCTGCAAAAGAGAGAATAATTTCATAACATGGGATAAATCATAGTAGTGAAATGAAATCCCAATAATCATAACATAAAACATGAAACTTTGTGGCATACACACATAATCATAGAAAATCATTTCTTGTTAGTCAAGACTCATTTCCAAGAATATCTTAGTGGACAATGTCCCTTTCTGAATGGAGTAACCCTCGTTTCAGTCCTGTTTCACTGAACCGGTATAACCTACCATTTCAGCCATGTCTATCTCATTAGATATAAAATCTGTACCCAATGCATTGGAGGGAGATATAGGTCCCACCCATCTCATAATGATACCATTCTTTTGTGTTCCACAAAATCATAAATCATACATCATTTCATAACCCATGTAATAAAAATGGGAATCTTAAACATCATGACATCATAAAACAATTCATATAAAGTAAATGACTTCATAGAAATAATTCACTCACAACATAATCAAATAAATGTAATAATAGGGATAAAAACAGAACCTTATATTATCTTAGATGGAAAATAATTTTGATAAAACATTTGAACTCCATTCTTGAGGAAAATATCCTTTCTACTTCAGAAATACTTTTATTTTCTTAACATGTCATACAGTTATAAACTAAAAGAAGTTGATTAAAAATAAACATGAAAACTTATAAAGGATGATTCTTGGAAATAATTTTTTAAAAATCCATTCTTTCCGTATAAGTTAAAAAAACATTCTTCGTACTTTTGTCGGAAAAGTCAAAAAAGTACCTCGTACGAAAAAACGACAAAAGATTCCTTTCATATTCTTTACTAAAAACTCACCGAAGGGTAAAATTGGATTTAAACTATTGTAAGTGGATGGAAACAATATTACATATTGAGGGAACATGGATGTGGATGATAAAATACACCCTAGTAAATACTTACGAATAAACAATCTCGGATAAAAATGAGATTGTGATATTTCCCTTACCTTAGGTCCGACTTGCTTTGTAAGTGTCCGAACCTCCTGTATAATGATGTAAATCATGTTATTGACTTATTCCAGAATCATATTCATTGTTATTATATCATATATGGTCCACTTATGACTTTATATTACCCGTTCTTTTGTAAATTCATGTTAAAGTAGCGTTTTGGGTAAAATCGTCTCATTTGCCGTTCGTGTTTTTAACTTGTAATTATTCATATGATTACTTAGATCATGATTACTTAATTACAGAATATAAAACATGACTTATATATATATATATATTCATAATATATAATAAATCAGTAAATGGAATGAAATACACCGTTCATGGAGACAGTAGTCCGTACGTACGCATGAACGCTGTTTTCGTTTCCTTATTGAATTGAATGGAATTAAGTAGATGACATAAATATAAATATAAATAATTCCAGTATCATAATTATGTCATATATTTCATTAGAACTTATTATATAAACTTTATAATCATTCATGAATGGTTAATCATTGAGAATGAATCTCATCGCGTCGTGGAGACGGTAGTCCGTACGTACGCACGAGCGATGATATCGTTCCCATGGTCGTGGAATTGTGTTGAAGTGTATGTATACTATCTCAGTATCAATATCACTTTAAAATAATCATATATAGTTACTCATTAAACCATTATACCCATCCAATTAAGGTGGTGGCGGAAAATAGATTACACCACGGCGTGGAGACGGTATTCCGTACGTACGCACGCGCGGTGATTTCCTTTTTCCATAGGATGGATAGAAGGTTAATTAGAGTTGTTTCATATTTATAATAACATATCAGTATATAAGAAATACTGATGTTATTAATTTATCATGAAACATCTAAATAAGAATAAGTTGAAGAAGAAAGAAATTGAAAAAGATCGGTAATGGATATTATCTCTTTTTGACGCGCCTTTTCTTAGCCTCCACCTAAATAACTAAGGATGGTCTTTGAAGAAGACCAGGACCTCTAGAATGATACTATGGAAGTGGAGAAGGGATTTTGGCAGGGGTTGGACGAGCTTGAGTGCTCAAATTGGTGTGAGGAGGAGGGGGAGGAGGTGGCCTTTTATAAGGGAGGAGAGGGGCACCTTTGGAATTCTTAAAAATATTATTTTATAATAAATCTAACCCCACATAAAAACCTCCAAAAATGACTCATATTCTAATATTAGATAAGATAAGGTTGTAATATAATCAACCAATAGAATTTAGACATGTTAGGAATTTATTTTAAACATTATCAACATGATTTATCTTTATTTAATCAATTTAATTTTATTTGTGGTAATAACATTCTAATTTTTAAATTATAACAAATAATTATTTATTTGTTGTGAATTTTCCATAATTTGATTCTTAATAACATTTTAGATCATATAAATTTAAATTTATAATTTTGAAATATTTTGTGATTTTTAATCAATTTTATAATATGTTTTTTTATAAAATAACAATAGTGTCAATTTTGACACTATTCATTTATTTGAATTTAAATAAAATAAATACAGAAGATATGTTCGAACTAAAAGTTTTAATAGATTTATAAAATGTCATATGTATCTTAAAAATTATTGTAGTACATTAAATAGTTCATATAATATATATTTTATTATTTTTGAAACCATTTATTTGGTTTATCTCTTAATAAAATAAATACTACAACATTTTTGTATAATTATTTAATATACATATTTGTTGCATAAAAATTAAAAATAAAATCCTATGATGAAAATAAATCTATTACCTTTCACAATAATACTTTTACTCGAATTTATCATCTCAAAATCACAATATTTAAATTGTTATATTTATTAAATTATGAAGGTGACAACTTTGGCATCATTTAAAATAAAATAACATAAGTGTCATAATCGCTTATATAAGGCTCCAAATAGTCCAATATTAGACCATTGGATGCTTATGGTTTACATTTACATGGCCAATAAGTTTTGGTTAGGTATATGTGCATTTTATGGTAACTGTTAGTTTAATAAAAACAATATTCTTGATTTTTCACTAGATAAACAATTTCTGCATCACTATTGTGTCATACTTAATGATAATTATTTAATGCCTAAAAATTATAAATAAATTTATATGATGTAGATAATTTCATTAGCTTTCTGGATACTATTCATGTTCGTAGTTTCGTAAAGTTTATCGCTAAATTAAAATTAATATACTTATAAGATTTAAGAGAGTGACATGTTGTCACTTTCGTTGGTTTTAATAATAATTAAGTTATTTTCATGGACAAATGTCCATTAAATGATTCTAATCCGACCCTTAGGTGATATGGGTAGACTTTTAGTCATCCAATAGAATTTTGACATTTTTTAGGGTAATTTTAAAATATTATATTTACCCTTAATTACCAGATTTTACCTTTAACTATGGTAAATAAAATTTACGGTAGTTACTATTCATAATTCCCAAAAATAAAAAGTAGCTTATTAACATAACATGGACCCACTGATTCCAAATATGGAATCCTTTTTTCCAAATTCAATACACAAAATATGCAGAAATTAAATTAAAATTAATCCCGTTGTCGAATGAAAATGGGTTTTTTCTTTAAAACATTGCAAAAGATTGAATTGATTTAACCTACGAATTCAAGGTAAAATCAATGCTAATGACATACATTATATTAAATGGTAAAAATATGTTCTGTTTATACTTTAAAACCATTCAATATTATAATTTAACCACATAATATATTACGATGAAAAAACTTGTTTTTAATTAAAATATAGCGTGTTTTTACTATTCATTAAAATATGAAAGTTATCGGAAAAATATATAAACTTTATCTAATGTAAATTTTTATATCCTGATTCAAAATAAGAATATTATTCTGTCAAATTGAACATATAAACATTTCAAAAGCTATATTTAAAGTGGGTGCGCCATCAAAAGGCTGTAAAACTAAATTTTTTGAAAAATACTTATTTTACCCGAAAAATTTATTTTGTTCTTATACCATGTTCTAGAAATGTGTAAGATGAATAATAATGTTATAAAATTCAAAATTTAGTTAATACTATTCATAACGGCTAGTTCATGACAATATTATAATAATATAACATTGTTTATTAAAACCCGGTATTGCGTACAACACAAGCTATCGAGGAAGGTCGCGATTGCGTGTAATGCAAGCCATGTCAGGGTTGCGTGTTGTGAAAGAATCCTTCATTGTTTCGTATAACGAAATCCAACCATATTTCATTTATACATTTAATATATATATATATATATATATACTCAATGTTGCGTAGAATAACTATTATCAAAATTATGTATAATACGGTCCAAGAATAGTGTTGCGTATACTGCAAGCTAATACGGTGTTGCGTATAGCGCAAGGTAATCTTGGTGAAGAATACAACATAAGACATTAATGAAATTAAAATAATATTTTTCATAAAATCTCGGGGTGTTACAGGAATTATTCAAATATATTTCCTAAGGGAAAATTGCCTGATGAGAAACAACAAGGTTTTTTGGGAAATGTATTTTTTATTGCGAATGAAGAGACTACTAATGAAATATTAAAGGAACAAAGTATTAAGGAATAAGATGATCAATCCTAGTTAATATATTAAGGATGTGGTGGAATGATGGAATTTTTTGTCTATGTGAATTAATGAATTATGTTATATGAATCATAAAATATGTACAATTTTTTTTGAATTAGTTATTTACAATGTATTTCGAAGAATGTGTTGAATGGTATAGTTAACAAAGAAAATATATATTAATAAATGGATATATTTTATATTAAATAAATGACTAAATTAGAGTTACCCTTAGTTTGTTTTAGAAGTTCAGAAATGAATGTTTTGTTTAGATAAATAGAGGATTTATATATACAAATTAAATTTGATAGTACTTATTATCTATAAACATATTAATTATTTGTTGAAAATGTAGATTATTCTATCATTTTTTGAGTTTATTGAATTTTCTTAATTTTATCAATATATAAAATAATAAATGTATTATGTAAATAATTAGTGTTCATGGAAGTTTTCATTATAGTTTATAGTAATTTATGTTATTACAATAATTTATGAGAATACATGATAACGATATTCACATATTTGGTAATTGACAATGAAGATATTATTTATAACATATGAAGGATCAATGTTATGATAATTTTGAGATATTTAGTGATGTTATTTATAATTTTTGAATATTTCAATGTATATAAGGTTAAAAATTTATGGAATATTTTAATTGGAATGTGGGATGATGGTTTATAGATTATCATATTACATAATAAAATAATGATTTCCAAATATTTGATTTCTAGTGTTAGGATTTTTTTACGAGTGGTATAATGAATGAATTGTCATTTTATTATAGTTATCGTGATCTATTAGTGATATAATCATTAGAAAAAAATCATATCCACTTTATAGAGTAGTAGATGATGTGTAAATTTATTGAAAAATAACTAAAGGATGAAATTGTGATTATGATACAAAGGAATGCGAGGCACTAGGTATATTGTTCCCCTATGAATTTATTTGTCATATCGAGATGGTATCTTATTGACTAACACTTCCAATAAAGATATGCTAGTTTCAAGATGTGTTCGGGGAATATATCCCATACAATTACATACCTAATACATAATATGCACTGAAATAATAGGTTTTACTGTGGGAGAATGATATTTATTATGAGAAATAACCAATAAATATTCTGTATTAGTGAAATTTCCTTATAATAAGACCACTCACCAACTCTAATTTTTTTCTAAACCACCATATTTAGTATACTACAAGATAACCTCGGGATCTAATGAGGAAACTTTATCCTCATTTATTGATACCAAAAGGATAGATTCTGATGGAAAACATTATATTTAAGGGGGTAAAATTTAACACCCCTAGATTTTGTGAAATATATATTTTCTCAATTAAATTTAATATTATCCATATTTTTATTACATTATATATAATTATAATCATTAATTAGAAACAACAATATGTTTTTAGTGTTACATCCAATACTAAATTTAAATAAAACTTGAAAAATTATTAAAATATTATTATTTAATAAGATTTTTATACCATAACCATCATAATGATTGGTATTATTAAAATTGAAAAAATTTTGGAAATATATAGTATATAAAATTTAATATAATAAATTATTTTGTAAAAAATTCACTAAAAATTAAAATAAAAGTCACTTGTAAATAATATAAATCTTTTTCTAGAATATTAATTTTATAAAATAAAGAACATTGAAAATAAAAAATTAAAAAACCACTTTTGGAGAAATTTTATAAAGAAATGATTGTAATATATCTACAGTCAAATATATAACATTCATGTTTTGTGTTTTCTTGACACGATATAATAATAATTCATATTTGATGCCTAAAAAATAATCTTTCTAAAAAATTGATTGTCACATTTTTTCCCAATTATTTTGAAACTAATATTTCAATATTTTATGAAATTTATTTTAAAATTGAAACACCATTTTTTAAATCATAATATATAAAATTATTTTAGGGGTTGATTTTTTTATTTTTTATAATGAATTGATTTTTGATAAATATTGAAAAATAATAAATTTTAATTAAAAATTTATTTCTAGTTAAATTATATATTAATTTTATGACGGTTTCAAATTTATTTAGATGGAAAATTATTTTAATTATATATGTACTAATAAAATATATGTAATTTTAATTAGTTACATTTTTAAATTTTTTATAAAAACATTGTAACAATTAAAACATTTTCTCCATGAAAACTCTCTTTCGTGTCATGTGAGTGGAAATAATTTTTTTGTATTAAAATTTTCAACTTTTATGATATTAATTTTGAGAAAATTGATTCCATATGTTTAATATTAATAAATTATGTTAACTAAAATAGAAAAAGTAATTTTTTATAAATATTATTATTGAAAACAATAATCAATTTATTGCCACGGTTATGGTAAATATAGGCTTACTAGGGGATACATTTAAGGGATATATTTTAAAATGATCTAAAAAAATTCCTATAATATATTTCATTGACATATTTTTGCTATTTAATATATTATCAAATATAAAACATTATTTTTGGTGTTTTTGACAAGATAAAAACATGGTTACACATTTTTTCAAACAATTAAATTTATGCCATTCACCTTAATTTTAAAATGCCACCCATGTCCTCTAGTATTCACACAATTAATGACTTTTGGGATGTATATTCATAGAAAAAATTAATTCTAAAAATTTCTAATACAATATTATAATTCTTATTTTTCGAATTAATCCAACCTATGAAGGATTTTTGTGTAATCCACATGAAGTTACCTGAAGAAGAGGATACATTCTTCAATGAGAATTTTTTGTTTATTCCTCCACATTAATAAATTATTATTAATCCACGATTAAATAATTTCATAATTATATTCTATATAATAATTTTTTTAATTTAATACAATTATCTACAACCATATCCTCTTAATTCAAGTGTGTGATTAATTTATATTTCATGTGTACGGTGGACTACCGCCTCTCGAACAGATGTTATACATTTTTTCCCTACCACCACTCACAGTTTTCAATGATTATGAAAATAAAGTATATATATGATATTAATAAAATAATTATACCAATGAATTCACTATATATTATATATATATAACTTTTTACTATACAGTTCGTATGGGATATGATAATTTTACTCATATGTATGAAAGACTACTGCCTCATGAAATGATGTGATTTTTTTCATTAATGATTTACATTGAAGACAATATTCATAAATTTATAGGATATAAATAAAATAAATAATATATTTTTGAAATATTTATCATTTATAAATTAAAATATTTCATTTAATTTCATACATTTTTACTCACTGAAATATAATAGCGTCATTCATTTACGTGTGGATGACCACCTTCACAAAGAAATGTGACTCTCCTTTTATCACCACAACACACGAATGATATGTAATAATCAATAATATATTATTTATGATATTATTATAATTATGAAAATATAATAAATTACATACCAAATTTCTAGAAGGATTATTGAAAAATAGAAACTTTTCTCCTGCGTACGTACGACCTACCATCTCCACAATAGTGAGTTACTTCATTTATCAAGCATATCTTTTATTATTTGTATTTAAATTATAATTGAAATATATATATATGATAATTCTGAAATTATTATTTTTATATTGATTATGGAACCATGAATAAATTATTATTTCCAATAATAAAAAATAAAAACATACATGAAAAACAAAGAAGTTATTACCTAAAATGTGACATTAACAAGGAATATATAATAAAATTATAATAAAACTAATGAAATAAAATATAAATGATAGGATATAAATTTTTATTTATTATAATATATATCTTATAAACTCATGTTAATTTTACTATTGGTTATATGTCGTACAAAAGATGTCTAGTCTTACAGTTATGGATTTTCATGTAACTTTTTACTTTTATGAGAAACATTCCATATTCAAAACACATTTCATTTATGTGGTGTATATAAAAATAATGAATTAATTTTATTACCAATCCTATGAATAGTATTTGTTCTTATATAAAAATTTAAGGATCACTATTTCCTTTGGTTTAGAGGTCAAATGTTACTAAATGAGTAAGGGATATTGGTTACAAATTTCCTTCTCTTAGACATATATTATCTTATGAACCAATAATATCTTATGATGATAATATAAATCCCCTTTTATATGTAACATATTGAATTTATTTATCCTAATGATATAATTCTGTTTTATTTAAGGATATTCCCATTTTGGGAATACATTTCAATGTTTCCAAAGTTGTAAATATATTATGTTATAATCTAATATTTTATCGGGATTATTTATGATTATGATTTCGATAGTAAAATATTATAATCTATCCAAAAAACTCATGATGTTTATGCTGTTATGGTTATGTCATGATAATATATGTTTCCATTTAATTTCCTCACTCTATGTACACTTGAGTATATAAATTTTCTGATGAATATTTTATTTATTTCTATTTGTCATGGAAAACCCATTTTCATTCAAAAAATTGTTTAGAAAAATGTTTTAAAAAATGTTTATAAATATTTCTTCAAATTATTTAGTTCATAATTTCATTCCAATGTTATAATTTTCTAAAAATGTTTGAAAAAGAATCATCATGTTATTATCAAAAAAAATTACTGTTTGGACTTTTCCAAAAAAGTGAAATTAATATTTTTTTATCTTGTATTTATAAATTATATTTTAAATTTTTATGAGCCCTCAATAATTTCATTATTTCATTCAACATATTCAATTTTCTTTATAATGAAAATTATTTCCTCAATATTTGGTATTTTTTAAAATTTTATTTAAATTAATTTAAAATATTATTGTTTTTGAAAATATATTTTGTTTTAAACATTAACCTTCATGAAGAAAAACTATATTCCTCAATAAATGTTTTAAATGACTTTTAAATATTATTTTTTAGGTTTGTAAAGATTACTTCAAGATAATATAATTTTTAAAGAAATATTAATTTTTAAAAATAAAGTTATTTTCAGTGAAATATTATTCTCATAATGATACATTGAAATGATTTATCTTTAAAAATACTATTATATAGAAAATAACATCCATTGTTGTATATTATGCATTAATATTGATATTAACTATTAATTACATTATTATTGTTTCTATTAATTATATGTGATGATATTAATTTTTTGAAACAAATTCCACTTTGGGGGAATATACATTGAATAAAATGCCATTGAAACTCATTTCATTTTCTATGGGTTATACTTTGATTATATTAAGAAAATATTATGACATAAATTTCTTTTACATAGTCATTGATATGCTAAAATTATTATTCATCGAATTTCATTTCATCAGTTAGGATATCATTAATTGTTTAGGATCATGCATTGTAAATAATTATTATTTTCATTATGAGATGGGTGGGACCAGTATCTTCGTCTAATGCATTGGGTAAATATTTTTATCTCATGAGATAGAGTGGAATGGAATGGTGAGTGTCCTTAATTTATTAAGGCACTTTTTCCTCCATGTAGGTCATGGTAGTGATTCATGGCTACTAGGAAGGTTTGGGGTGTGATCCCAGTCCATTATGATTGACCTGGATATGATACATGACTGCTATAGAAATAATTTTCAATTCATAGGTGTATGCAAAAAATATATGTATAATACAAATGTTACACAATCTGGAATCATGTTATGTGATTTAATTATTATTTATGGCTTATAATCATCAAATCGTTATTCCATTACTCGATATTATGGTTTTTGATATACAATAATGGTATTAAAATTTAATTCTCATTTTATTATACCCTTGTGTTCATGTTATGGTTACGTTTCTCCCTTGTCTATCGAAAATATGATTATAATACCACCGTTAATAATGTTTCCTTTAACATATCTATGAATAATTATTTTAATTAGCATAAATTTGTGAAGAGTACTAAAGAGGATATCTATTTGGGGGACATTGAATATCTTTAATGATTTATGCTAATCTTGAACCATGTTTCTAAAGGCTCAACACTATTATGGTAATCAATCGTGTGTTTGAGTAATATAATAAATTTTCATATAAATGTATTAATATCCTTGTATGAGAATCTTGGATCACTATACATGTAATGTATTATAACCGCATCCTCTATTACATTATAGATTTTTGTAGTTATAAATCTTCGGAGTGATTTTATAGAGGTTCGAGTGATAATTCCTCAAAGTGGAAGGACTAACCATATTTTAATTCGGTTACAAGATGTGAATATTGGGTTCATAACTTGTATGGACGGTTTCAAAGTATGAGGAGATTCTTGTTAAGGAAAATAAAATAATTTGAGAGGTGATGGGTTATTTGAAGGATGTGGACATCAATGGGTTTCAAGCTGTGAAAGGGGATTAAAAGTTGTGTAATCCTATGGCCCAATTTTATTTTTGGTTATTTGGCCTATCCTTATTTCATTCAGCCATTAACTTGTTTTTATCTCATTCCAGATGATCCTAAGGAACTGTGATGAGACCATCAATCCCCACTACTCCCTCCTTGGTCAGTTTAATCTAATTATTGTTTATAGGTGATCTGTTATTGACCCATGAAAAGTGTCCCCCTTACCTTCATTTGTTTTACCTTGTTTATCCCCCCTTAAATTCACTAATTCAATTACGTTCGGCATGATAAGAGCATTGAGAAAACATTTCATGATCATTTGGTACATAATATGTTGAACATAATTTCTAGAAGTTATGTTCTCACTTGCATACTTTCTTTTTTTCAATGTGGTGCCTAGAGAAATTGAAAAGCTTCTTCAAGGTTGGTTTTATCCTTAAATTCTCTTTGATTTTGTATCGTGTGTTAGTGATATACTATTGTTACATTTAGTTCATATTTTTGAATCCATAATAAATGATATATAATCAGATAATGTAATTTAAAAGGGAAGTGGGTTGCGCATGCATGCTTTTTTACTTCCATTATCTTATATATGATGTTGAGATTTTATGCGCTAAGCACCCCAATATAATGACTGGTAGTTATAGGTACTATCTTTTACAATAAACAAGTTTCATGTCGGATATTTCTTGTGAATCACTTGAAAAATAAAATTAGTTAAATATGTTTACTTGGATAAAGAATAGATTCCATGGGATCTTAATATTTTTATTATAATCCTTTGAATTAATAAGTGGATTTAATTATGTGATTATGTTTTGAATCCTGAATTATGTTATGGTTTGGAATGTGGGGTGAGGTTTTGCCTTTGATATTCATGGTTGTGTGTGTGATATTTATGTGTCATAAAGTGGTTGTATTGTGGCATTCAGGTTGGTACAAATAGAGGAACAGACAAAATTGTAGACAATACATCGACCTGACCATGTAATGGATTCTATTGTCTGGAGATTTATTTATTATGGAATGGAGGATTGGTATTGTGTAGTGGGACTAAAACATTGTTATATTTTGTTTTTGATATTGGGTGTGGTGTGTCTATTCAACAGGGCTTCCGATTGTTACAATAAGTGGACTTGATTCGAGTGGCTGTGGGATAGAGATTGTTTGGTTGTAGTAGGTATAGTGGATTAAGTAGGATGACTTGGAAGAATTTTAATTTTAGTTGTTTTCATGGACATAAACTAGAGTGGAAATGTGGAGTGTACTATTTTAACTCGCTTATTATTTTTATGTGTGGTTTATGTGGTGTGACTTGTGATTTGATGTGCCTCGTAGCTACCAACGTCGGTATAAAAAGAATAAATTTATTTCTTAGTAAATAAAAATAATTATTTAAATGATTTGACATGGGTTATTAATCGATTTGAATCTTGTTATGTTTTTGGTCATTTATAGGTATCACAAAAGGATTTTTGTGTGTGTAAGTAGTTGGTTTGAAAAAACCCATTGGTTCAGATTAGTGATTGAAAACTATATATATATAATTGTACATCCTTGTTATTTTTATATGAATCCAATCCTTTTTCATAATTATGTTCGAAACATCACCATTTTCATGGGAGAAGGTGTCTTTTCCCAACATCTTGATGAGAGGGTGGATAGATGGTTATTAACTATTCACTTCTCCCCCTTCTGTGCATTGGCATCCCAAGACACTTTCAGTAGGTTGTTGTTTGTTTGTGAGGACCATGTGTCTATGAGCAAGATGTATGTTCCCAGATTTCTATGGGTTGAGATGTAGTGAGATTTCCTAGGTGTCTTTGTGATAAGTTTTGGTTGTCTCTTAGGATTCTACTGGTAGGATTTGGTGTGGTTATTTCCATAGTGTATATGGGATGTATGTGGGGATCTTCTATTTCCCAGTTTGCAGGACTATGTTTGAGGACTAGGTGTGGGTGGGTGGGTTCTAGCATGGTGCTTTTGTAAGATTATGGAATCTCCCTGATGTTTTCCATTATGGTATGATTAGTTAACCTGAGGTAAGTGGTGCATGATAGAAAAACATAGATGTCCTTATTATATTATTTTACATGACATTTGTTATTTGGTGATCATGGAAGGTTGAGGTTGGGATGCCTAGTAGTCCTTCGTAGGTGAGGTTTTTTTGTTTTCTCACATGGGAATTAGTATTCTTCTTCCACTTGTGCATGAGAGACATGGTATTAACTACTTAGTATACTCATATTCTCACCCCACATATATAATTTTTTTTCTTGTTTCCAGGAGGTTTATGTGTACCGTACAGGACATTACTAGCTCATATATGGGGATATTTGTTGTGTAAATGAATAGATTATTTCTTTTTTTACATACTTTGGGTTTTATTGTATTTATAGTAGTTATATATTTTTTAACATGCATGTGTGATGGATATTGGATTCCATTAATATATGTATTAGAGTTGATATTTGGTTGATACATCTTATCTTCAAATATTGGTTGCTAGAAAATAGTAATGCCACCCATTTTGTGATATTTATCATCCCTTGGAGTTCGTCTCCACCCCAGGGCCTACTAGATGCCAGACTCAAGGGTTAATATCTCTCGTTGTCCATTTCTTTCTCTTGAGAGGCTTCATTAGGCATAAGGGGTCATGATAAAATGGTATCTGAGTGAATTTGAGAGATATGTTGTTGTTTAGAGTCATTAATAATGTGGATAGCATGGGTCAGTAGGGATACAATGTTTGGTGGCCATGGTGCATGACATAGGTCAAGGAAGATTTCATAGGACAATTTATTTTATCCCCCCCCCCATTATCTGATGGAAGGACTCATAGACTATCGAATGACCATGTAAGGCTACACTGTTTATAGGGTATAGATCCTAGGAAATGTAAATGCATCTTAATGACTTGTGTTCTTGTTTGAGTAAGTTGTTTGAGGGAAATTGAAACAAATAAATAGTAAAAATAAATCTTAAATAAAATTCTATAATAATGAGGATTTTCAGTTCAATGATGACCTTTTTTTAGCTAGGGAACCCGGTTATTGTTCGTGAGTAGTATAGGTAGTATATGATCAACTGGAAGACCGAGTTGACTGAAAGATGTTTTATTGAGGTTGGAGGATGATAAATGGGAGGCGACTCTATGTTATTTCCAGCAGCAGACTATAGGAATATATGAGGGCAGTGTTTTGGACATGGAGACGAAGAGCTAGTTCAAGGAGCTTCTGATCACCATCAGCGTGATCTGAGTTCTGATGGAGTACTGGGTTCTTTTGGTACTGATACAGATATGGAAAGCTATGTGAAAATGGGTGGCACTATACCTGGGGTACAGGAAGGAGAATGTTGTTCTATGGGTAGATTTCAAAAAGGAGTTTGATTAGAATTTATTTCTTTGACCATGAAGGTTGAGACGAGGTAGTAGAAACTATCCATCCTGTAAGGGAGTAAGTAAGTATGGGACAAAGGGATCATGTTCAAGGAGCTAATTCAATTTTCTGGGTTCACATTCAGGATGAATAGTCTCATGTGGGACATCTTGAAGAGGCAGTGTGTCCTTCCCTATAGTACAAAATTACTCTTCATTCCTTGCTAATGTAACTTGATGTCCAAAAAAAGGTAGATGTAGTTTAGGGGAATCACTCTTGAGGGGGACTACCATTGGGGGGGTGGATCCAACAAGGTTCTTATCAGGGAAATTATACTGACAAAAAGGTTCTGGTGCAAGGGCCTTTGAGGTTTTGACCTACTAGGAACCAACCTCAGTAGTTTCCATTTTGTCATTATGTCTATTTGATTTTACTATCAACATTATACCAAGGTGTCTCACTTTCATAGAATTTGGACATCTATAGGGTCAATGTTTTATGTCCATTTGAGTTTAGTAAGGTGGAGGTATGAAGGATCAATTTCAACCTTAGTAGTAGAAACAATTCAGGCCATTTCATGGTAGCAACAGTAGGCTCCAGCTCTACCAAGGGGATAAAAATAATGAGGTGGCTTACTTATGGGTGTCCCTCAGTGATCTGGACCTGTGAGTGGTCATGGAGGTATTCATCAGTAGAGGGGAAGATTAGTTGGGCATGGTCACATGCAAGCCCCAACGGTAGATTTCTTAGTAGGTCCTCAGATTGATCATGGTATAATCAATTTTTAGTAATATTGATTATGTATTGTTTCATTCAGGATCTACACACTCCATCATTTCACACACTCTATCCCTTGCTCTGGGACAAGAAATAGAGACGATTCTAGTGCCACATGTGTTGATTATGCCAGTCCGAGGTCAGAGTACCTTGTTTGAAATATCACACAAATGAAGAATTTTGATAGGTCTGATTTAGTCACATGGATATCTATTAATCCAATATATGATGTCATATAACATTATTATAATAATTTAATGGTTTTATTCTGTTCATTTTGTTTCTACTATTGATGTAGGAGAGTATTTTTTTCTATCATGGATGAACACTGTTTGTCTATCGCTGGAATGAAGAGTTTTCAGGTGGGCATTCGGTGTACATGGCCTCTTATTTCTTTATTGTCCAATATGTCATTGGGAGTAGTGTATGATGAGATAACATAGGTTCCCATTGTTATTGTGGACTTTTATTATTTTTTCCTCAAGGGGGATGTGACAACACCCCATTGACGTGATGTCGAGTTTGGGGTAGACATACTTATTGGTGCTTTTCTGATTTCAATGGTTTTATATCATATGACCCCTTCAAAGCCCAAAAAATGAGTATCCAAATTGATGACCTGATGAATAAGGTATTTATCCAGCTTAGTCAATCATTGACTGTTTACATGGTGTTGTTTGCAAAGATGGCATATATTTGTATAAAGGTGTGCGTAGATTACTTTTGGTTCCATTTGGTGATGGTAAACAACTATTACCCTCTCCTGATGATAGAAAATATTTTCAAATAGATGTGGGGATAAATATATATTTCCAAGAACGGTATGTGGTGTGGATATCAACAGTTGATGTTAGAGGAGGGGGATATCATGAAGGATTCATTTTAAGGAAGGTGTTGGAACAGTGAGTTCATAGTCATGTCACTCGGTGTTATGAATACCCAATCCTATTATTTGTGTCTTTTGAACATTGTACATCATGTGTTCCTAGAATATTTCATAACTATATTCATCGATGAAATCTTGATCCACTCATTGTTAGAGGAGGGGCATAACAAAAATCTCAGGATGGTCCTACTAGTCTTTTTATGCCCCCGGCTCAATGGAAAGTTGTCCAAGTGCATGTTAATAAAAAAGGGAGTTTCATTTCCCAATACATGTGGTGTCACTACAGGTTGTATCAATAGAAACATTGATGTTTGTAACAGTTGATTCATGTGAAGTACCGAAGAATATTGAGAAGGTTCAAAGTCTTCTTGGATCATTGGGCTATTATTGGAGTTCTGTACCTGATTCCTCTCAAGTTGCAGCCTTGTTGACAACTCTGACAAAAAATGAACATGTTTTTTCTGTTGAATGAGGATTGTTGATTAGCGTTTGTCTATCAGAAGGGGATGTGGATTAGTGAACTAGTGCATTCAAATCTAGAGGAAGGGGTGATGTTCGAAGTGTTATTTGGTGCTTCCCGTTTGGGTTTGGGATGTGTTTTAATGCAGTATCAGGGAATTATCACTTATGGGTATAGGTATTTATGTCCCTAAAAACATAACGATTCCACCCATGATTTTGATTTGGTTGCAGTTATGCTTTGGCTGAAGGTGTGGTTCCATTACCTCATTAGGAGTACATTTTGGTCTTCACAGATCATATGATTTTGTGGTATTTGTTTTTAAAGAAATATTAGAACATGCGACATTAGAGGTGGGTGGAGTTTCTCCAGAAATATGATTTGGAGAACACCTTCACATCCATAATTTTTAATGTAATGTCCAATTCCTTGACCCGAATGTCACAGAAGGAGTTAGTTTAGGAATCTATAGATGTTTGCAATAATATAGAGGATTTAGAAGCCTTTAACTTAGATGTAAGAATGGATAGTGGAAGAGGATGTCTATTTCAGATGATACTTTAGTCTTATCTAATGCATTAGGTGGGGGAGTCATAGTGGGGTGACATAGAGGTAGTGGTGATGCATGATCACATTGTCATGGTTGATGCTTAGGAGGGATGGTTGGAGGATGGTTATAATCTGATTTTGTTTTGTGGGTGTTTGTTTGTTCCACTGGAAGTGCATGGGGGAGTCCCCCATGTGTTTCATAGATCACCCTTGGCAGTGCACCCTGGATTTCCAATGATGTAACATGTCTTGAGTGAGCAGTTCTGTTGGCCTAGGATGAAGTGGGAAGTTGCAGAGTTAGTGGAAAAGATCCTAGTATTCCCATATGTGAAGTCCAAGCAGCATGACTGTAGTGGTATTTTTCAACCCTTAGGTGTCCTCGAGTGAAAGATGGATGAAAGCGAGATGTATTTCATCATAGGGTTTCACAGGGCTTAGGGAAAATGTGATTCCATCTGGGTAATGGTGGATTGTTTAATGAAATTAGCTCACTTCATAGAAATTAATGAGTATGGAAAAGTGGGTTCCATAGCCAAGTGGTACGTGGATGAGGTGGTGTGGTTGAATGGATTTAAAGGATACATTATATAATATAAATATGTGTGTTTAACTCACGATTATAGAGATGAATTCTAAATGATTTTAGAGCCTAGTTATTCCTCGACACTTATTTCAACCCTTAGATGGTTGGGCAGATAGAACGGACTATCCGGTCATTGGAGGACATGCTGTGGGAGGCCATCTTGGACTTCACTGAATATTGGGTATGACACATGCCCTTAGTAGATTATTCATACAATAATATCTATCACTCTTCTGTTGTCATGTATCCATTTGATTCCTTCGATGGAATACCATTTCTTTCACCTTTGTTCTAGATAGAGATTGGTGAGACAACTATTCTTTCCCTATGGTTTTTCAGAGCATTATAGTGAAGGTTTATATAGTTCATGAGAGGATGCAATCAACATAGAATAGGATAAAGTCATATGGTGATCAAAGGAGGAGGCCCTTGGAGTTCATGGTTGGGGACTACATTTTCTTTAAGGTTTCCCATTAGTGTGGGTAGTTGAATTTTTTTATATAGATTAATATTTCTCCAAGGTTTATCAAACCCATTGAGGTGTTAGGATGAGTTAGAGAAGTTACATACCAGTTTTATTTTCCACCTAATCTAGAGAGGATCCACTTTGTCTTTCACATATCATATAATTTCCTATATATTAACAATGACTCTCTTGTCGCCAATAGGGTAGATTTGGATATCGAAGATGACGCCACATTTGTTTAGTGAACAGTTGAGATCTTATATTGTCTAGAGAGGTTCTGGGAGGACAAACCACTACATTGGTTCATTTCTTTTTGAGGAATGGAGTCATGGAGGAGGTTACTTGGGAGAGAGAAGCACATATTCATCCCCAGTACTTGAAGTTGTTATGTTTTTCCTTGTAATGTAATTTTTAACCTTTTTTGTTATAGTAAGAGTTGTTTCTTTGTTCTATGATGTGGGATAATTTCCCGATTAATGTAGTGGAGGGGGCCTAATTTCTAAATGGGATTAATTATTTTCAATGAGAATTAAACCTTTTTGGGAGAGTTAGTGCTGCCAAGAGTAGATAGTATCTTAACATGGATGGTGGAATTACCAGATTCACATATTCGAAGAGTGCGGATGTTGTTAGAGTGTTATGTATCTTCTGGGCGGTTAGATTTTTAGATGTTAGGGAAGTTTTTAGGAATAATGGGGTTTTTCAATCAAGCTTTCTAGCAATTTAGGGTGGTTATTTTTATAATTGATTTGTATTGTCAGTATAAGTGTTTAGTTGTGGTGTGATCATTGAGAGGTATCCCATAAGGTGGTTCCTCAATCTCATTTTTCTTCTAGGTGTGGTTTTGGATTCACAAGGATGAGAGTCGTTTAAGAGGTATCTGATGTAATAGTCCATTTGATCACAATCAATTACTTTTTTGGTTTTGGAGGTCATAAATGTTAGTAGGGATTTTGGAGAGGTTTTATTGATAAATTCTATAAGAGGGAGGATTACATGTCATGTAATTAGGTTACATGAAATGATTATTTGCTTCAAGAATTCTATATAAGGAATCATTTTGTGAGGGGATTCATTGAAAACAATATTATTCGAGTTGTGAGGGGTTATTTGGTGGATGTGGAACTTGAGGGGTTTCACGGCGTGAATGGAGATTGCACATCGTGTAATCACCCAAACCAGTATTATTTTAATGTTTTCATTCGCCTAAACCATATTTCATAAGTCTATTCTAACAATTTCTTCTCATTCTAGAGAAAACACTAGGCCACTTGAGGAGGGATTTGATCCCCCCTCCACCCTCCCTTGTCAATTGAATATGGTGGTTGTTCATAGGAAATATGTTATGGAACCATGGTATGTATTCCCATCTTTTCAAATATTTTCTCATGTCCCCCACTCAAAAATCACTACAATAAATTGTGTCATATTGGGATCTATTTTTGGTTGCGTTTTGAAGATACATTGATATAGAATTGTTTGATCTACAGTTCCAGTGGTGTTTTTATCACTTGCAGGCTTTCTTATTTTTCATGTTATGCCTGAAGGAATTGGGATGTTTTTTCAAGTTAGGGTTTATCTATTGTTTCTCATTGATTTTGTATCAAGTGTGGGGGATATAATTTTCATCCATATGGATCATAGTTGTGCCACCCTAATAAATGATAAAAATTTGGATTATTGAATTTAAAAGTGACGTGAGCTCTGTTCAAATGATTTTTATTTCCATGATCTTTTTTATGATTTTATGATCTTATGATCTAAACACCGCACTAAAAATATTATCTATTGGTGGTCCTTTATTGAACACTAAACAAGTAGCATGTTGGAATGTTCATATGCAACAAATTAAAATAGAAATTAGTTAATTATGTTCTATGGGATAATGAATGAATGCCCTAATATCATTCATTTTTTGTAACAATACCTTGAATTATTAAGAATAATTTATTATTGGATTATTTTATTAATCCTAAATTATGTTATGATCTGGTATGTGGGGTGAGGCGTTGTCTAAGATAGTTGTGGCTGTGTGTACCAGAAAGATGGGTCATTATGCGGTTGCATTGTGTCATGTGGTTTGGTTCCTATGGGGGAATGGATGAACATGTAGATGATACAACAACCGAACCATATAATGGAATCTGATGTTGATAGATTGATTGATTGTGGGACGGATTGGTGGATTTGTGCTCTAGGGGTAGAAAAAAGATGTGTTTTGTTTGTGATGATGTGTGTGGTGTGTTTTTGTAGTGGGGCTACCGATGGTTGAGATAGAGAGACTTTATGGGAGTGGCTATGAGTAAGTGGTTGTTTTTTTGTGGTTGAGATAGTGTATTGGGAAGAATTATATTGATGAATGATGATGGAAGTGGTAGGTATGGGCATAAAGTGGAGAATAAATTTGAAGTGGGATTTATTAAATTTATTCTTTTTCCTATCTATGGTTTATACAGTGTGACTTGTGATGTGTTTTTCATGGTCGCTTCTCGGTTAGGGATGGAAGGAATAAATGTATTTCATAATAAAGAAAGGTAATTGGTTAAATGATTTGTATAGGGTTTATGAAATTTTTTCTATCTTGTTTTATAGTTTTTCATTTATATATAGTAACATATGTGGTTTTGTGGGATGGTTGTTTGTTTGTAAAACTCATAGGTTAGGCTGATTGTTTTTTACCTATATATATAGTTGTACATCCATGCGATTTCTATATACACCCCCACAGTAGATAGGAACAATGTACCGAACTCCCCCATTATCATGAGGGAGGGTATCTTTTTGCAACATCATAGAGGGAGGATGTATGGATTGTTATTGGAACTTCCCTACTCTACGTTTTATGAATTGGTAGCACATGATTCTTTGGGTGGTTTGTGGTCTGGTTGTCAGGTCCATGTGTATGTGGGCATGGTGTGCATTCCCAGTTGTCTACAGGAGGAGATACATTGTGTTTCGAATGTGTATTTGGGATGAGGTATGGTTGTGTCCCAGGTGTTTGTGGGCAGGATGTGGTATGGTCGTGTCCTAGGTGTCCACATGCGGGATCTTTGGATTTTAGTTTTCCCATGTTGCAGGACTATGTTTGAGAACTATTTGTGTGTGGGAGGGTTGTGAGATCTGTATTTTTGGAAGAGTGTGGAAGCGACATGATTATTTCCATTAGGGTATGAGCTGTTAACTAGTTGAAAGTTGTATGGGGTACCCAAACATCGATTTACCTATAATATTTCTTTACCAGGCTTGTTTAATTTTTTGAGTGTGCCTTTGTGTCGTTAGGATGGATAGTATTCCTTGTTTTCCGTTATTTGTTTTTCATATATGGGCATTAATATGATTCTACCACGTTTCCACGAGAGATCTTGTTTCTTTCTACTTAGTATACTCTTATACTCTCCCTATGTATATAAAAACAATTATAATGTTTTCTAGGAGGATTAAATGAACCATGCTAGACTTTACTAGTTCAGACATGGGGATAGTTGTTGCGTCGCTACATAGATTTTTTGTTTTGGTACTAAAATTGATTTTTATTTTATTTTTACCATTTATATTTTTTTAAATATATAGGTGTCCAAGATTGTGGCTTTAATTTATGTATGTATTGGAATTGTTTTGTGGTTGATACATCTTATATCCTGATCTTGGTTACGATTAAAATTATAATTCCTCCCATATTGTGAGATTTGTATACACATGGTGTTGGTTCCCATCCATGGGCCTATTAGAGGTAGGACACAAGGGGTCAGTATCTCTATTTCCTCATTGGAAAATCAGGGGGGTGGATTTATTGATGGAAGGGGTTGTGACAATACTAACAAACTATTTGTCTTTTATAATAACATTATATAACTAATTTCACATTTAAAACTACTAAATAAATAATTTATCTCTTTAAATAAGTTGAAGGAAAGGGTTGTTTTAAAAAAATAGTATTTTGAACTCTCTATCGAAAAATGAAACCTTTAAAATCAATCCAAAATATCACCTTATGAAATTATTTATATTCTGATTTCTAAAAAAATTTCATTTTAGAAAAAATTTCTCTAAAAATTTTAAAACATCAATTTTATCATATTTGTAAAAAAATGGTATAACCATTTTCCTAAAAAATAGATTTTCATAAAGCATTTATTGTTTAATAAAATTATTTCTTATTTTCATCCAAAACATTTAATATTCAACTAACATATTTTATACATCTATAAACCTTATTTTATAATAATATAGATGTTACTTTTAATTACTACCATATTAATGGCTAGATTATAATTGGAATTCTCAAAAAATATTTTAATAATGTCTTTTTGTTTATAATAGTTTTTCCATTAATCAAATGCTCTCCAAGAGAAAAAATATATTTAAAAGGAAATGAATTGTAATGTCTTATGTTTGTAAATTCATTAATATAAAAATGGTTTTCTCTAATAATGCAATGTATATGACATTTTAAATAAAGGAGGGTAGTTCTTATTCAAAACATCTTATGGTTCACACATTGCTTGTAGAATTTTATGATTTCTCCAATGTAACATTTCAACACCGACAATCCAATTCTTCAACACATTCACTCTATTAACAAGAATTTGGATAGGTTCTTTATAGTATGATTTATCATGTTCCAATTTTATTTAATCAGTGATGAGTATATGGTATGGGTCTAACATGTACTTCATTTATAATGATATATAAAAGACATCATGTACTATTGAGATACTTTATGTCTTTTAAAAACGATAATAAATTACCCCAATTAATCAATGATTTTAAACTATCCTATGTTTATAGGTATCAAAACTCCCTTCTTACTGATCCTTATAAAACACTTTTATTGTGGTAAATTTAAGAAAACATGATATAAAACATAGAATTCCAAATCCATCATAACATTATTGGATGAAATAATTTTCCTAAATTTAGATTCGTTAAGTTGATCCAAAATATATATTACCTTTTTTGTTGGATCTTCAATATGTTCTAGTCCAACATGTTTTATTTCACCAACTTTATCCTAAAATGATAGTGTTTGACATTCTATTACACATAATTTAGAATACTGTTCCAGTTGAATACTAGAATGGAAAATATTGTTGTATAAAAACTCTTCCAAAGGTAAATAATGATCCCACATAACATGAAATTCATGTAGCCCTGAACTAAATGTTTCTTTTATTTTTTCAATAGATATTTTAGACTATACATTAGTTTGAGGATAGTAGGATGTGCTTAAATAATTCTTAAAAACAAAAGTCTTTTGATTATTGATCTATAATTGTGATGTAAAATGGTCATCTCGATCACACATAATTGATGTAGGTGCACCATGAATTATTACAACATCATTAAAATAGTTTATCGTGTTGATATTTAGAGTTAAATCATCACTTATGTCTTGAAAATTTGAAGACTTGTTTAGGAGATCAATGAGAACCCATATTGAATCAATATTTCATGGAGTCCTTGGTAGTGCTATAAAAAATCCATAGAATTTTCCTTCCATTTCTACATAGGAAGCTAAATAGGTCTCATGACTTCTACAGGATTTTATCTTATTGATTTAACTTTTTTAAAACAAACAATGACCAATTTCCCACTTCATGTTATCCCACATAAAAAGTTACCTCAAATACTCTATAAATTTCTTGATTCTTTTAACCACTAATTTATTGATAAATACTATTATAACATAATTCATGTATCCAAACACATTCACATTTATCAGAAAACATTCTCAATGGTAGTAGAATTACCATGAACTTGACAACATGACTACTTCTAAGGTATATTACTATGGATATTGGGGAATTAATTTTTCATAAATAACCATCTCCTTACAGATTAAGCATTGTACATTTGAAATTTCCTTCATTAACATTATATAATGAGCATGGAATAATTTCTCTCTACACATGAATCAAACTAACATTCCCATCATGAATGTAACAAATTTTTTATTTACAAAATTTTCATCTTTGGGAAATTATTCATTCCATTTTAAACATAATCCATATTTTTCTCAGTCATGCTCTTCATTTCATACATACAATTTTGACCATAATACTTGTATAATTATTTCTCATTCTTTACAGAACAAGATACATGGTTTTTATATTATCAAAATTTCTGGGATTATTCTACACATTGAAATACTTTATTAATTCCAATAAATAAATGATCATTATTAATCATTAATTTATGTGAATTGTTTTGGCTTTCATTCCATATATATGGATCCATTTCAAATCAATGGAATATATTAGATTAGATAATAAAATTATGAAACATAATATATAAATCCAAAACTACTGAAAAACATAACATAAATTTAAAAAATTATTCTCAGTGAATATAATATTTTTAAATTTTATTTCCATATTGAAATATTCATTTTAATGTCCATCACAATGGGTTTAAAAAAATGTTTTATCCTAAGAAAATCCCTGAGTGTATAAACCCATGTAAAATTTAAGGCATGTTTATATGTAATATATAAGGATCATGTCAACTCCCAATGCTCCATTTTTTGGAGTAATTACACGTAGGTAAAATTGAATTATAATCAAAACTACTTTTTATACCTGGAAGCGGATGTATATATAGAAACAAAACAAAATCATTAACTTAGCATCACATTAGGTTGTAATTCTGTAGTTATAGTCAATGTTTATCATATTATTTTGTTTCATAATCTATTTCTTATTAAATATATTTCTTATGTATTTACAAAACATCCTCCAATACCTACTTTAACAACCCCAAATTTAGTAACATGGTGCAGGTGCCTTCTTTATTACGTTGGAATCGATATAAGGGATCAAATCATGAAGGATTGATTAGTTCAACTATTTTGGAGAACTATGTACAAACATGATACTCATTTCATATAGTTAAATAACATTCAAAATATAATAATATAAAATATTTTTCACCCTTAAAATCATTGTAATAATTCCTCTTCATATCATGGGTAATGGAAATGAAAATAAGGGTGACCTAAAAACCATTGTAAGAGTTAGGTAAAATAGAAGATGTCGTGAATTATTCAGGATAATAAAAATGTAAAGGTAAATATTGAAACACAAAAAACATTTATATAACTATACAATCATGATAAGATATGTCAAAATCAATTTTTGACGGTGGATAACTATAAAAACATTCTATTTAATAAATTAAATGATAATTATATACCCCTAGAGATAAAATCATTATTAAAATGTTATGTATAATAATAAATGAATTATTAATGAAGAAAATTTATAATCATTGGATGTCATGGTCTCACAAATAACATACCTCTATAGTCAATACCTTTCATAATATGGTTTAATAATTCATCTAGAGTCTGATTTAATTTGACCAACTGATTTGTTTCATGAGACTCGTCGATGCATCGATGGTCTATATAATTTTGGGCCCCATCCATAAATTCATGTCATAGGAAGACCTTATATATAAAATAAATGATTTAATTCCTAAATCAATATTTTGAATCATAAAATATATTTATTGAGTAAAGGATAGAGATTTATCAATATTTTCCCACATAATTAAATACAGAAAACGTATAATGCTATATATAAATATGTTTTATGGTTTAAAATAATAATATCCATGAAAAATAATATTTTTATTTATGGGTAATATAATGATCAATGATCACATTAACATTAATATTTCAAGATAAATTAATGATTAGAAAAATCAATAAATAATGTGAATTTAAAACAATTCATTGGTCAAAATGATTAAAACCAATCAATATAATTAATAAAGATTGAATCAAAACTAACATCCAAAATAATGGATATGTTGAATAAGGGTAGTTGTTGTTGTAGAATAAAAATCACATGCAAGTAAACTTTAAAACAATGTTGTAGAAAACAGTTTTTACTCTTTTAAAATCATCTTTAAAAATTGGAATTAAAAAAACAATTGAAAATAAATTCCTTTATAAATAACTATTGAAATATATAAATGAAGTTTTATAACAATAAGATGTAATTATGGTTATAAATTCATTTCATGAAGTACATATTACATCATATAATCATTTCCATTTTTTGGTAATATCTATAAGGGACTTGTTTATAAAATAGAATTGAGAATTATTTTTGAATAAAAAAATTGAAAAGTAAAAAATGGAAAACAAATCCAACAATAAGTCATTTTAGAATTTTTAAAATAATTTTTTAATTTGGTTTAGAAAATATTGATTTGGATGGAATAGTATTTTTGACCAAAGTGAAAAATGATGTTAAACATTCTTAAAATTAATTTTGAAAAACATTATGTGCCAATTGGTAGAAAAATATTACTACTACATGAAAAATTAACGAATGACCATTTGATAGTAATAATAAATGATTTCTATTATCATATAATCAAATAACATCCTTCAATTGAAATTGAGGCATAATAATTTCTTTTGAAATGATATTGTGAAGTAAACCTTCACAGAGATCATAATGTTAGTGTGATAACTAAACAATGAATCAATTTTGTGTATAAAATTTAAATGGACATAAAACATGTGGAAATAAAATATAGTACAGTGATAATTAATTACACAAATTATCTTAGAATAAAAATGACAATAAATAAGTACTAAAAACCAATGAATATAATTTTTTTTATGAAATTATTTACCACATGGTAACTTTTGTATAAAATCCTCATCGATGAAATAATTAAAATTGGATTATAAAATAGATTGTGTTATCAATTAATAATGATATATCATGTCAATGTATAAATTTATAGAGCATAAAACAATTTTTTTAATAACATTACAATACGCCTCAATGATTTGAAATTGATATGAAATTTTTTTTGATCCCAACTCCTCAAATTTGTTATTTATATTCCTAAATAATTTAATTGTGTTAAATAATTTTTTTATTATGAATATTTTCAATGTTTATTATTCATTTTATTTGATGTTTTACAATGTGATTTAGAATTAATTATTCAATTATGTTTACATTCGGTGTTTCAATGATATTCCACCTATGTGTCAAAAATGACATTGGTATGTAAATTATTTGTATAAGAGGTCATTATTTTATTATATCCTAAATAATAAAATGTGAAAAAATATTCATATTTATAATAAAATTGTAAAATTAATACCAATCATTATTTATGGTTTTGAGAGATGATGTATATTACATTTATAGAAATAGTAGGCCGTATATACCCAAGAGTAGTGTTTACAATTTTCAACAATCATTATATAAATAACATATCTAATATGATAAAACTAAAAAATTATAATAATACCAAAAATAACTTATTATTTTTAAAATATAAAATATATATAATCAATAGTTTTTGTAACGTATAGAGATTTGAATTTCTTCGTGAAGGAAGTAGTCTGCATATACATGAACAAAATTATCATTCTAAAATGAGTGACAATGTAAGAAATAAAAATATTTATTATCATTATAAATTTATAAAAAATTTATTAACATTATTATTATGTTATTTATATCACATATTTTCATAAGGAATAAAACTTATTATGTTACACCATGTGATTTTATTTTATCTATCTTCTAAAATTTAACATCATCAATATTTTTTGCTTCATACAATACCGAGTTTAAAACAGTTATATACCATTAAATATGACCTTTGGAAGTATAATGTGGCCATTTAGAATTGAAATATGACCATTATATTTGTAACTCCACCAATACAAGTATAAATAAAATTTGGGCATCTATAAAATGTAAACATGGTATATTTACATCACTAAACATGTAAATAAATGTATTAAATATGCTAAATTAAGTGTTGGAATATCAGTATAACCCAAAAAATTTATATAATTTTTTTAATTAATATATTAATTTATATAAAATATTATTGTCATAAAATTTATTTAAAAATTAATATTTTGTTTTTAATGACTATATTATAAATATATGAGACCATATTTAAATTTTGAAAGCTTCAAAAATTTATTTATAATTTGGAATTAGAATTTTTAAAATATATGATAAATATTTTTATGATTAAAATGACCATATTTAGAAAATTATTTTCATAAAATGGAATTAATTTATAAATTATATTAATAGTAAAATTATTATGGGGAATTCTTGGTATTTTTCTATGATATTTGAATTTTTTTAATACTGAAATATGGTAATATGCTGTATATGTACATTATAAGATAAATACACTATTTAATCAGTTTATGTGGATGTTAGAATCATAATATAGGACTATAGATATCTCTTTAAAATATTTATTCTTTAGAATAAATAATATTGTTATTATTTCTCCAAAATAAAATAATAATCATTGATAAGGATGACTACTCTTGAACCAACACATGTCCTCACATCTAGAGGGATATAACTATAACCAATTTTAGCTTACATTGATGATCATGTCTAGATTTTGGATACAAAATAACATGTTTTGATGAATCAAAAAACTAGGATAATAACAATATGTTCAAAATATCATAAAATTGAAGAGACATAGTGGGAGTATGAGTAAATATTTATAATGAACTACCAAAACAATTTTACGATGTGACATTCCTAAAATTTTGTGTATGATATTATTAACGGGAGGGGGGAATGTAACATCTCATGATTTTATGGTAACATTTTAATAAAATTTATCATCATTGATAAATTATACTTCACACAACACAAAATTTTAAAATGAAATATATTATTAAATATGAATTTTTGAAAATTATTTTGGCCCATATGAATTATAATATGCCCAAGGGAATAGAATCTTCACCAATGAAAGTGTAAATAATTTTTATATATCATATAATTTATTATATTGTTTTTTTACATAATGTATTTTTTAAGTCAATTTTTCAATATTATTAATTATGTGTTTGTCGTTATGTGTGGTAAATTTTTATTTTGAAAATTTAATAATTATTATATTTATTTAAAATAATATTTACATTCATAAAATTGATTTATAAAATAATATTTTGGTGGAATATTAATATAATATAATTTAATGATACCTTCAATAATTTCTCAAAGTGTCATAAAATTTTAAATAATTTTAAAATCAATATTGTTTGAATAACAATTAATTTTAATTAAAAATTATATTCATAATATTTAGAAAATTTTTCTCATAAAATTTATTTTATTTTTTAATCAATAATTTCAATTAATGTTTAATGTTATTATTTTGAATTTTTCTAAAATAGTTGATCTTTTTGGACAACAGTAAAATGTGATAATTTATAGTATACGTGCATTATAAGTTAAATAAACTATTAATTGAGTCATTTCCATTGTATGAACCATAACCTACAATTTTAATTCCCTGTTTACTAATATTTTTGGGAATATAATATATTTTTAGTATACAACCAAAAGTATATATTAATGATTAAAATAATCAAAAAACACTTCCATGTCCACTATAAGAACAACCATCACCCCCTTTTCTTCACACAAATCCAATGCCTTTAAACTTATCAGATTTTTACCTAACCCTCTCCTAAACATATCCCAAACATTATGGCATTTATTTTCTCACCCCAAAGTCCATTTAGATGTTCCATAAGGGTATTTTTATGGAGATGAATTCGAAATGTAAAGTCCCCTTTCATACTTTTAATTTTTATTCAATTTCTTTTATTTTATTACCCATCCCTATCCTCGTATATCCAAAGAATATTTTATATTGTGTAATATTATTAATTTAATGGTATATCAACAATAAACTAACTTCTTTTCCTCATTTTATTCTAAAAATTAAAATATCTCTTGTGATGTGTTTATTTACCTGATTCATGGATGGAAAAAATTTTCAATTATGACATTTGGATGGTAATAAAACCATATTAATGGTTAAAAAGAAATTATTGAATTTAATAAAACTTATTTAATTTTATATACCTTGTATATACACATAAAATTAATTTATAAGTAAAAACAAGGTCATGATGATCAGAAAAATGCCTAAATAATCAATACATTTATCATTTATTTATTATCTAATGAATCATTCTATAATGTGGACAAAAAAATATATAATACAAATTAATGTTTTTATGTTCATTAATAACTTATTATTTCAAATTTTGATAACGATTTCAATTTTACGTTATCTTTCGTACATGTATACTAGTGAACCAATAAAGAAAATCAAAAAATTTAACACTACGAAACAATGAAATTGAATATTATAAATAATTAAAAGGCCATAAATTAATGTAACTAATTTATAATAAATCAAAAATATATTTAAGAATTTATGAATTTAATTATTATTGTATCAAATTTCATTTTCTAGGACATTTGCTTCATGTGTAATAAACATTCATAAATAAGGTATGGGATTATCCCAGAACATCCATTTCACATTTGGATTATGCTTACTCCCTCATTACCACAAATTTATTTTTCATTTTTTTATAATTTAGCTAAATTCTATTTATATGTTCCAAACACATGTATCCTAATAATTTCATCTTTCTTACATAGGAATGTATTGTTCTTTAGAGGTACCCTAAAAATTCATCTCATTAAGAAAGTAGAATTACTGGGAATATCCTAATTTATTACCCATTTCTAAGTACCATTCCTTATATGTTTCTATACACCATTATTTTACTAAATATTTATTTATTCCCAAAAACCATCTTTCTTCATTTTTGGATTCATTTAAACAATAATGTGTTATAAAATGTAAAATACTCTTTTATAATTTCTTCTAAAACACACTGATGTGAACCAATTATAATATTTCGTAAAAAATATTTTTATATATTTCACATCATTAATGACTAATACGTTATTTCATTTTTATAATCCTTTTTTATAGGTTATCCTTGTCTAAAACATGATTTGATGAAAAAGAAAAATTATTTTTTTTCAAAAGTACGCCACTTTATAAATTTAGAAAGTGTATTTATCTCAAGAATTCTACAAGGAATTTATTATATTTGTCAACTATTTCAACACAATTTGTTAAATATTATTATTAATTTGTCTTGATATTAAAAGATATCATCTGCATTGTTTTATTAAATTTTTTATGGTCATTTTGACCATGGATGTTCAATCTTGATATAATTCACCATATCACTCAAAATAGTTGGTGATTATGTTTACTTGTTGGAGAATGATATTTAAATACAACATGTATATCTCATCTATGTATCACCCAATTCATATGAAGAATAAAATAAAATGAGTAAGTGATGTGTGGGGTCCTATATAGCACCTTGATGCATCGATTGGTCTCATGAGAAAAACAAGTTATAGACTTGATCGAGGACATTCCCATTTATTTTTAGATGTGGATTTGGCTAAGGCCTTATCCATTTATATTCATGTTTCCTAAAAGATACCTCAATAGTATAATTTTGATTTCCAACATTATTCATTCAATTGTTATTATTTTAATAAATAGAAATTAGCGTGTTTATTCAACTAATATAATATACATGGTTATGATTAATTATCATATGAATATTTAAAAGGAATTATTTAATCATATTTTATTCCAGCCATATTATCCTCAACATATTGTTTTAATGGAATGTGTTATTATCATATCACATTTCCTTATCATTTGTGTTAATTATTTCATCCGATGTAATTTTTAACCTTACTGAGCATCTTAGATAACTCTTTATAAGTTTTATTTCTCCCGAGGAAGCGAATATGTATATTAAGAAATAATTGTAGGGGTATTCTATGAGTTTATGGGATTATCCAATGGAATTTCTATATTGTATTTCAATTTAAGTTTTAATGTAAAATGTCTCTATGTATTTGGTTTTATGAATCTACTAAACTATTCAGTCCTTCAGGATGGGACTTCATAGATTATTATACCAATTAAAAAACATAAGGAACTAGCTCTAGGATACTAGGGTCTAGTTATTAATATTCTACCTTTGATTTTATGTGTTAATGAAACATGAATCACATTTCCTTGTGAGGCGATATGCCACCATAGACATAAACAATACTATCGTATCCCTTAAAAATGGAAGTAAACCCATTATATATGATATACCGACTAAATAAGTATAATAATATTATAAATATTATATATATAAATTATAACCATCATAATACTAAACTGCGATTGGTGTTGATGGAAAAAATTCCATATTGATTCGTGAGGCGGTATCTGACGTACACAGAAGTTACGTTATCATCAACTATTTGGGGAAATATGATGTGGTTCGAGGTAATTTTATAAATATAATATCATATTTTAATATGGTTGATCCTATTGTTTTCATATAATCATAAATTAATAATATATGAAGGGGGTAGATGAATTAATAAAAAACATATAGTTAGGATTTTTTCATCTTCTCATACCACTATATTATGATTATAAATATTGTATTCCTTGAATGTATCTATGAAATAAATGATTCTATGGGGATTGTATATATTTTTAAAATTGATCGGTGGTTGTATTTTTTAAACAAAAGGGGTTTAATAGTGTTATTAAGATAGTCTAGGGTGTGCAATTTTTTATGTTATGTGAGTGGAACACCTAAATGTTTTGGAAAGAAAAAGGTCTAACCATGTATTTCATAAGGAATAAGTTTCAAAAATCAAGTATTATTCAAAAATAGAGACGAAAATATCAATATATGGTCATAAAATATATTTTACGAATATTAGTTATCTTTATCAAATATTTTTTACATTTACCACAGGTAAACACATTTTTACATTAACTTGTGAAAATTAAATTTTAATATTTTCACTATTCATTATAGAAAAATATTTAGTATAAATTTTTATAAAATATAGAATATGATGATTAATATTATTTAATATATTTTACCAAAATTAATTCATATTTTTTGGATATTAATCCGAATGAAAAAAAACAATCACAATGAAGAAGTGAGTTTTCAAGAATGAAATTTTCATAATAATTGAACTGTATTAAATGAAATATAATTTAAAAAATTTAAATTCAAATCCAATTTAATATAAAATATAAAATTTTAAATAATTTTATTGAAATTGATGTTTTCAAATAAAAATTAATATTTTTAACTTTTCACCGAAAAATGAATCTTTTTTGAATAATATAAAAAATATAACCATTAATGATTTTGATATATATGATACAAAAAATTAAGCAAATTTTATCAAATACATTTTTTAAATGTTTCAACAAAATATTAAGTATAAATTTACAACTAAGTACTAAAAGAGATTCCATTAAAAAAAAAATTTCAAAAAACATTTTTTCCTCTAAAATGATTTTTTATATAATTTACATTCTAAATATATCAATTTAATTTATTTTATACATTTATTATCTATATATTTTATACAACTTAGTTACAAATATTAATTCCATCAATCATAATTACTTTATTGTAATATGAATCAATAAATAATACTTCAACATTGTATTTTCATTTAAAAATATTTTTTTCATGCATCACAATCTATCAAATATAGTTAAATTATTTAAAATGATATAATTTTTATAAATGTCAATGTGTTACAAAAAATAAAAACATTCTAAAAAATATTATACTTTAATAAGGGAGAAATAATCAGGAAAAAAATCAAGAACAACCTCAAAATTGAGGCATAATATCCAAGATAACCCTTCAAACACTAGAGATATCCAAAATGGGTGGTTATTGAACATCATATTATGAATTATAGCATGAATTTTTAATATTCTTCCTCCATAAAATAAAAATCCAAAAATAAAAATGTTAACCCTAGAGCCCTATTCTTCATTAGAACAATGCTCAAATACAATTTTTTCATGTATCGACCTAGTTCAACATTGAATTTGGAACTTAGGAAGGACTATGACTTGGATTGATGCATGATCCGAATAAAAATAGAGTATAAACTACTACTAATGTATTCAAGTAGATAACATTGTGAATTGTTTATAAGAAAAAATAAATATATCCTAAATTGTTACCACCCAGAAACCCAACATGACCATTTCATACATTTTATGGACTCATTACCAAATATTATGTCACAAAATATATGGAAAAAATGAAAAATAGTAATAAATTTAAGTAATTACAATAAATATGGCTAAACCACAATGAAACACTCTTCAAATTGAAACAGATGAACAAAACAAGAAACTTAGTGAAAGAATAATGTCTGAATTGATTGTAAAACCAGGATTCCAAAATAAAATACAATAACCAAATAAGAAACCACTATTTTCATTTGTCATGTGAAATAAATTTAAAAATTTCAACCACAAATATAAATGGAACCCAAAGTTCAAAATCTAAAATTCAGTAGGACCTGATAAACTCGAAATGATATTAAGCATGAGATAAATACACCAACAGGTAAACACCAACCATTCCCCAAATACCAATTAAATAGTAAATTAATTCATTGTTATTGGGAAATACATATAAAAAGTTGGATTCGATTCCTTCACAATATTAATGGTAGAATAATATTCTAAAAAAACATCCATTTTCCATGTTTATTTATAAAATTTTCCATGAAAATACATTATATAACCTTTTATATAAAAGAGACATGTTATCAGATGAAAAAAAATTATGTAATGTGATTATAGCATTATGTTAGTTTGGAAATAGTGGTATATGTTTATGAGAATTATCTTCCACATAAAAATAAATAATTTTGGGAAAATAGGTGCTCTAATTACAATCTAGGATAGTGATAACACATCTAATCTGAATAATTATCCTTGCAAGATAGTAGAAATCCTTTTGATACATAATATATTACCATCACTATTGTATCCAAGTTGGATAATTCCATATATTGTAAAAATATTATATTTGGGACACCATCAAGAGTGTGGTCATAAAATAGTTAAAGTTTAATCTCTATAATAATATAACCACATAAAAAAAATCCATGACATGTAAATATAGGAGATCAAAAATAATAATCTCATAGCCACAAACTATTATTTTAGAAAAACATTTCTTCCTCACCTCTAACTCTCTCAAATGAAACAAACCTAATTATATAATGATCTTTAATTAATATACTTAATACACGACATTGGAAACAATAATACACATATCATGGTAACCATTTATTTTCCAAAACTTTTTGTACTAATTTGATGGTTTTTTTATTTTTAAAACAAATGATTATGAATTTACCATTTTGACCTCATTAATACTCCTTAGAAAATCATGTTATATAATATGATTTCAAAACCAAATATGTAATATTTTCCAAAACATCCATTATTTTAGAGACGTAACCACCTTTAATAATTACATGATAGCCTATATAATTTTTGTATTACTCCTCATATTTTGTTTAGAAATAAAATCATCATTCCCATTTTGAAAAGTAATTTCAAAGATACAAAAAATAATTTCTTTGAACACTTGGTGTTCTAGGTTTAAAATTAATTTTTAATGCATTTTTTTAAATTGTATTCAAATTTTACTAAAATAAAACAGAACCATGCATTCATAAAAAATTGTAATAATTATATTTTATTAAATATATAATACATAATTTTTTAAAAATATCCAGCTATCATTATTTTAAATATGATGTGATATGAAATGTACCACCCACCATAAACCACGTCACTCGCCAAAACCAAGGCATTAATTTACCTATTTTAAGACAAGTGACTTCTTAAAGATCATCATGAAACCAAAAATCAAGGAATATATTATATAGTATCGAGTTAACGATAACCCTAGATCACTAATATATCCATAGGGAATGGAACGATTGAAAATATAATGAAATATATGGAGGAAAAAAATTTATAGGGACATTACCTTTTAGATTTTAATTTAATACCTAATATATCCTTTGGAAATCATCCATGTAGGAGAGGGGAAATAATATTTTAGGATATTTGGAATTATAATTCATAAGGGAGAGGAGGGGTGCAACCTAGGGTGAAAACCGAGAAGGGGTATAAAGGTAAAACAATCTTTTTAATTAATCTGGGAAATACACACTCGAAAATCACACAGTTGAAAAAACTGTGGGAAAACCACACTACTCCTTATAATAACATGTAGTTATTTTCATTTTTTGGTGACATGTATAGAAAAAAAATTAGAAAATTTTTCAATTAGATATATTAAAAATTATATTCCTATCTCATATTTTATAAATTGTTTCTGTCATTCATGTGCTAATGATTTGACAAGAACTACCTTACCACCAAATTCAAAAATCTATGGAAATCAACCTAAAAGGATAAAGAAAAATTCAAAAATTAAAAATAATAATATTATATAAAATAAATATTATATGTGAAATTTTTTTCCATATGAAAAAAAATTATTTTTTAGTTCATGAAATGACATTAACCATATCCAACGTGTCATGGGTTGAAAGGTTCTTACTGGTAAAGTTCCTCCATATATATTTTATTAATTTAATTCAATAAATATTATATTCTTCTGTATATATATTCATTTGTATAATCTATTTCATCATTGGGAATAATTAAACAATTAAATCCATAATTTTATAAAATAACTATTAAGTAAATAAATAATAATAAAAATAATATAAACAATTATATCTATTATATTCTTTACATATACTAGAAATATCATATAAAATATTAATATTAGATAGAATAAAATAAAATCACACATTAAAAACATGCACTTAATAAATTAAAAAAATAAAATTTTTAAAGAAAAAATACTATTTTTAAAGATTCTCTATACTAGTTTCCAACCATTTGTGAAATCCAATTGATTTTCTTAAGGATGCGTATTCGGTATTGAAAATATATTTTTAATTTATTTGAGATATCATAAGGATTTTGAAATTGAGTTGAGAACCTTAGAAGTTGTTTTTAATGTTATAGATTTTAGAGATATTTAAAATAGAAATAACATAATTTAAGCATTCCTATTACAAATATATAAAAACCAGTCTATGGTTAAGATTTAAATATGGATATTTAATATATAACTATGATAAACAAGATATTTTTTTGATAATTTAAAAACTATTTTCAATATGGAATATATAAATATTAAAATGGAAAATACTTACATTCATACATAATAAAATTCAAGTTTATACTTAATAATTCACTTGTGTATAAAAAATATTTCACCAATTTATATTTTAAATAAGATAATGATCAAAAAACACAATGATCTATAAAAAATTTCATTCTTCAAATAAACTTATTACAATGTCTTGGATGCCAGGTTATAGTTATTTTATATTGGTGAATATGTAACAAACATGATTTGGGGAATATAGAATTGTTGAAGAAGTAAAAACCATTTATAAATTTATAATAGTTCACAAGATGATACTCAATATTAATTTTTGAGTAATAGTGAATATGTAAGGGTTCTTAGAATGATAATTAAGTGTAAATACAAATTTCCAATGTACATGAATATGGTTAAACGAGAAAATTAAATTCACAAAAGGTGATCACATATTATAAATAATTTTATTAATTAATATTCATGTAACAACCAATAAATGTATTTTTATCTAATAATATTCTCAATAGAAATATTGAAATGCAACATCATGCCTTATATGAACTTCAATATTATATGAATTTTTTTTAAATGTGACCAATATAAACTTCCTGGTTAACAAATATTATGGATATGAATAATCAAATTATGAATGTATTGTATAATGGATTTATAGAATTCAAATATATTTATTAATACATAATAATTACGGGATCAAATTTTGGTGATGTAAATTTATGTATCAATAAAGTGATTTCTTCAACAACCTTTTCCATTCCATTTTGTGTGTGATTATTATAAGTAATATCTTTCAAATTTTTTCTTATTATTTGTAAATATTTATATCATTTTTAAAATCTAAATTTTACAGTAGGGATAGGATAATGTTTTTATATATTTTTTGAAAGGGTTGACTTATGAATGAATTGTGATAAATTCAATTTTTTATTACAGTAATTATATTAATTAAATAAGGAAATTTTAATTCCCCATTATGATTATAATTTGATTCTAAATCGAAAATAAGACACCATTAAATATATATAATCTAATTGATTCCATTTTAACTAATATTATACATTATTTTTTCAGAAGTTATTTTCTATTTTTAAGGAAACGTTTTTCAAAAAAAACCTATGGGATTTATGTATTTAAATTAAATTTTATTTCAAACACTCATATAAATTGAATCTTGAAAAATGGATTAAAAATATGGAATATGGAGGTTAATATTTTATAAATACTTCCCTTTTATATTTTTTCATTACAAATATTAAAACTAATATATATTTATCACCAATTTAAGGGTAAAATAGGAAAAACAATGTTAAAACATTGAAATATAGCCAAAAAATAATGGTAAAACTTTTATTTCATTTTTTAAAATGATTTTTGAACCATAAACATATATGATTATAAAATTGGGAAATTTATTTCAACATTCCTTTGAATAAAAAATTATATTATTTTATGTACAAGGTGATATTAAAAATGTCACTACATTTATTTAAATATCTCTAATATATTTTATTTGGGGTTAAATTAGGTCATGGTTGATTATAAATTATTATTTATAATATTAGAAAATCTATCATATTAATTTAATTTTAATTTTTATTGATTGAATAATTATATTAAAGTACAACAGAACTTTGAAGAGGTACATGTCCAAGCTATAGAAAAATCAAGTAAATGTTTTTATTAACATTAAATGTTTTAAAATTTGGATTAATTGTGATGATAAACTAATTTTATGGTTACATATAAGGTATAGTTTATGTTAAATGTGTGTATATTTCAAATCCATTTTAATTTTTATGTCTTAAAAGGAAAATTAAGTGTCACAAACCAACTCGGGTCGACCATGAACTGATCACTCATGCTAGACCATGACATGGAACGAGGGGCGTTCCCGATCCCCATGGGCTGGGAACTAGTATCAGGCATCAAAACTAAACATGTGGGAATGATTTGGCCCATAAATTAAATAACAATAAATAAACAAAAACGAATCAATAGAAGAGAAAACTAGGTGGAACCAGAAAAAAAGGTCATACAAACCTCCATGTTACCCTATGGGTCACCACCAACCTCAATCCAACGTCGCGCTATGGCGACAGATCTCAAGCAAGGCACTACAATCGAATCTAAAAAACAAAGGTAAAACTATGGGTGTGATTATTAAAACTCAGTAGGCATGCCCAAACAATCTATTCTCATATAAATTTATTTAAATAAAGTATCCATCAATATAATGTTTAAAATACAATGTATAGAACTAGGGTTTTAGACATTTACATCTTAAAAACAAATCACAGTCCATTGCCCATTAAATTTTGAACTATGTTCTTTTTTAAGAATGATGCATTATCTATTTTAGAGAAATAGGGAATGTGAAGTTTAAATCATTTTAAAAACCTTTTCCACAAACTTTTGAAGCTCACTTTTATCACCTTTAACAAAGGGATGAATTATAGAGGAAGGGAAAAACAATAATCACACAAGGGCAATGGAAAATAACAAGCAAGAGTAATCAGCCAAACAAAGCACCATAATCATCTGTCGGAGATAACTATGTGTCCATATATATTGTAAAACCACGGAGCTCAAGAATATTCTAGAATATACTATACACGTGACTCATACCAAAGGCATGCCTACTCTCAAAGACATCATATCACCATGACACCCACTGTTTTCCTACTTGGCGTAACCGAGGATTCCAATACCCTAGTAGGGAAAATCCTTATTATGGGACATTATCTATTGCATAGTCTAAAATAGTTCATGAATCGTTCACTTAAAATTTTCTCGCTATGCTAGTTTCCCATGTTCATAGAAAAAGGGGGTGAGCCAATAATGTCAAACAAGTAAGCAGTCACATGTACATTCCTCACACACAGACAACACACACAAAAAAGTCACCCCCCGAGTCACCCCAAGGAATACGTCCCTTGCCATTCAACCATTTGATCATAGGAAAGTCTTACAATGAGAACCATCCATTACATATAACTAAACAAAATAAGTGGGACCACATCCAAGGAGTGTTTTCTTAAGATAACTAAATTTACAAAAATTCCAACCGAGCCTCACATAATTTTCGTATGTCAAACCATTTGATAAAGAATCACACGCATGCCCCATTATAAACCATAAATACATTTCGAAACCCACTTAAAAACCAAAAAATAGAATTTTTAATTTAAAACGCATTCACTAAGGCAAATGGTGTAGGTTCTGAGTACAGCAGAAGCACATTGGTGGGGTTTCCCGATATTAATTTTAGCATAAAGAATCATTCAATCCATGATCCATCACGATAATAAAACATCAGATCATTAGAATTGAACGAAGAACAAAAGTAAAGAGAATGGTCCCTGAACCATCGAGAAGTTCATTATATGTTGGTTATAATTAATTTAATTAATTGGCATGAATTATCTTGATGGAATTATTTCTTCATTGATGTTTCCCTATCACGTTTGGATGTGAATCATCATTGTGTCATAGATGGCAAGTGTATAAATTCTCTAGAAGTGATCCAATCATGCACCACATATCTCTGGACAATGCCATAGGAATCTACGGGTGCTAGTGTGGAGAATCCATTACTTACGTTTCCCACCTTATATCTCCTAGTTTCGATGGAGGTGGATCTCTCTCATTCCAAAAAGCATTTTTGGAAGAAGGAGTTCTCTTTGTCTTGAGATAACATTCCTAAATTGGTGTGAAAAATTATTTATTGATAAGTTCTAGGGTTGGGAGGATATTTATAATCAGGTTTGAGGATATAGAGTAATGAAAATAAATAAACACATTACACATTTTATTTATTTAATTATCTTTTATTGAAAACCCCCATGTTGAATCATGAATCCCTTGACATGTGCCCACGATGATTATAGTAAATATAATTAAATAAAAAAATATTATTTCATCAAAATCCCATCTAAAAAACTCCACAGTGTGTAATCATTAATACAAAACCAGTACTAGTTTTTAATTTCCTTTATTTACTCCACCACATTTATTAGACCATGAATAATAGCTTTTTATTTCTGAAATAAATGTTACTGCATTACTCGCTAAAAAATATATATTATTCCACCCACAATATATTCTCTTGAATAACTATTGATAAAATAAATGCAATTAGGAATCATTAAATAATAATTAAACCACATTTTGGAATAATATTTATTTAACTAAATAAATTTATATTTAACTAAGATACATGGACGCACTTAGTGTGTGACCCACAAGTCCTCTTTCTCAGTTCCATTAGACGGAGCCTGCCTAATGTCCAAGGATTGCGTCTAGAAACACAGAAAGGCACCCATAGGGAATTAATTTGATGCCGCAATTCCATTTCACCTCCTACAAATGCTTACCGTGTTATATAATCAATTTTTCACAATATCTCGAATCAAGCTGGTTGCATTCTAGGGCCATCAAACCATGAGCTCGATTATTCTTTCTTTGACTTTCTGTAATTGAACTCACCCATTACCTACCATGACCATTGATTTATTTCGGATATACCAATTCCATCAAAGTGCCTGAGATATCTACATCTATTATAGAAATGAAGGGACATATCCTTTCTCGCATTATCGATTAATGCATTATTACTCGTGACACACCCAACGTATCCTACCTCACTGCGAAAAGTGTGTCATCATATTTTTTATAAATACATCTATATATGTGAGATGTAATACCCAATAATAATAATCATAATGTATAAGGACAAATATACATGTCCGCAGATAGGAACATCCAATGAAACTTTGGAATGTGGATTTCCTACTGGCGGGTCTTGTTCTAATAATTTCCTCCCAGATATTACTATGGTCGCACCCCAATGAGAAGGTGAATTAGTGTTTTATGAGTCCTCACCCCTAATGGCATGTATTATTAGTCTCCCACAAATAACATCATCCGACCATAGAATATATATTCAAGAATAGTGTTATGGAACTTATGGGTTCTCATTATAGCAGGGATCCTCTATAACCCTTTAATGCAACAGCTATCCTTAGGACATTATCACATGCATTGTCATGGAGAAGAACAATCAAGATGTGTTAAGGATTTTATTAATGAATAAATTAAAATGTAGTTGGATATAGGCCACCAACTCCAATAGACTTCTACTTGGACTAGGGAAAACTTCTAACAACCATTAGCCCGCTAACTCTCACATGATATTCATGTTTCTGCTTAGAGAAGGCCATTAGTCATGTGGTATGCCACATTCTCTCTTGTGGACACTCTTATCAATGAAACATCACCCATTTTATTTAAATCCATCAAGAGGTGATTATTTCGGATTATGTGCTTTGTCTATTGATGTGGCCATGGTTCTTTTTCAAGATCCACCGTTGTAGTATTATGACAATACAATGTGATATGATGATTAATTCTAGGCAGCACATCAAGGTCCTGGACATTGTTCCTAATCCTGACGGCTTCCATGGCTGCATTAGAATCCTCTTTATATTCAGACTCCAGTGTAGAATCGGCGAAAATTGGTTTCTTTGTACTCTTCCAGCTCACAACTCCTCCATTGAGACACGAAACATTTCTATATTGCAACTTCAGATCATCTTGATCCTTTTGAAAACCATCTTGAACATACCCTCTGATGACAAGCTCCTCATATCCTCCATACACTAGGAACATATCCCTAGTTCTTGTTAGATACATAAGGATAGTCATAAATGCAGTCCAATATTATTCTCCCTAATCTTCTTGATATCTGCCTTCCATGCTCTGTGCATAAGCAACATCAAGCATGGTACATAACATGGCACACATGATGGATCCTATAGCTGATGATTATGAGATATTACTCATTCTATCATTCTCCTCTTATGTCTGGGGACACATTTTCTTAGAAATATGTAAGCCATGTGACACTGGATCCAATCCTCTCATTGATTATTCCATACTAAATCACTTTAGTATCTATTCAATGTTTTTACCCTGACTTAGTCCATGATTCATGTTGGATCTATCATGAATAGTTTTGATCCCTATAATGTATGCAACTTCATAAAAGTTATTCATGGAGAAACACTTCTTCAACCAACCCTTAACTGACTATAATACTAGTACATCATTTAAAAAAGCAATATGTCATCAACATTTACTACGAGGATCACTATCGCAGTCCCATTAAACCACTTATAAACACATGGATCACATTCGTTCTAAATGAAACCAAATTCTGTTATATCTTCATCAAAACGAATATTCCATTACCTGGATGCTTTCTTTATTCCATAAATGGATTTTTGCAGCTTTAAAGCCCGTTTGGCTTCAGCTGGTGACACAAACCCTTATGGTTGTGTCATATAGACATCTTCTTGAAGGTTCTCATTAAGGAATGATTTTTTGAAATCCATTTCCAAATTTCATAGTCATGGTAAGCTTATATGGCATGTATTATTCTTATGGATTTAAACATAGAAAATGGCGTGAATGTTTCATCATAGTCAATTCATTGACGTTGTTTTAATCCTTTATCCAATAAATATTCTTTATAGGTTCTAACATAACCTTCCATGTCCTGTTTTCTCTGAAATACCCATTTGCATCCTACTGGAATTACATCAACTAGCTTATCGACTAAAACCTAGACTTGGTTTTGATACATGGAATCAATCTCAGAATTCATAGCTTCTAGCCATCTCTAAGATTCTGAGAATTCTAGTTCTTCCATGTAGGAGAGATGTTCATCATTGTCTAACTATAATGATTCACCATCCTCAGTGACTAGGAATCCAAATATCTCTGGTTCAGATACCTCTCTGGTCCTTCTACGCAGTACTGGTGTTTCTCGAACATCTTCCATGAGGACCTATGGAACTTATTCCTATACCAACTCCTATGTAACTTCATCTTAATCTTCATTGATGTCAATCGTTCACCCACTATACTTTTTTAGGATGTTCTCCCTCTCAAGAAAAATGTTTTGTCTAGCGACTATCACTTTATTGTTCAGAGGGTTATATAGGTAATATCATTTCATTCGCTTTGGATATCCTATAATGATACAAGTCATTCTCTAGGGGGCTAGTTTGTTGCCTATGAAGGCCTTAACAAATGACTCTCATCCCCATACACATGTTTGCGACAAAATGGGTTTCTTTCAATTCCATAACTCAGAGGGACTTCGATTTTCTACTTTAGTTGGTACTTAGTTTAATGTGTATGCAACAGTTTGTAATCTATTTCCTCAAATGGATAATTGAAGATCCGCATGACTCATCATCAACCTCACAATGTCCAACAATGTTTGGTTACTCCTTTCACTAACATAATTCCATTATGGTGTATAAGGAGGTGTGAGTTGAGATAGAATCCCAGACTCCTGTAGAATATCGATGAACTATTGATTCATATGTTCTCCACCTCGATCCAATCAAAGTTTCTTTATCTCCTTATGAAGATGATTCTCTACTTCTTTATTGAATTCATTAAATTTATCTAATGACTCTGTCTTTTTAATCATTAAGTAGACATAGCCATATCTACTTAAATCATCAGTAAATGTAATGATGTAATAATATCCACCTATATCTTATACTGGAAAAATTCCACACACAACCTTGGACGCCAATAATATAAGCAATGTGGCCCTTTCACACTATCCACTAAAAGGTGGCTTGTTCATTTTTCCTTTTAAACAAGAGTGGAATCAATCATGTTGTTTTAGCTTAGTAGAGTCTAAATATATTTCTTAGAAGAGATTTTTCAGGCGCATCTCTTTTACATGACCGAGACAATGATTCCACAACTTGGTGATGTATGAGTCATGTGATTTTGTTTTGTTATTGATTTCCAACACATGGTTTTAATAATTTAATTCATACAAACCATTATTTAAATGTGCCATTCCATAACATAAATTGTTCTTATAAAATAATCAACGATAATTTCAAATGAGGAAAATAAATCCATAGATATCCAAAAAAGATACATAAATTGTGTACTAGGTAACACTAGGCACATAAAAAACAGTTATGCCAAACCAAAATCATCACAGTTTTCAATGAGAGGTTGTAATCACCAATAGCCAACACTGCCGGCCTTGTGCCATTGGAAGCCCAATGATCCACCTCTACTCAAGAAATATTTATAAACATACTTGGTTTTTACATTTGAATACAGATGTGAGCCCCACAAGCTATATCTAATACCCAATGTATAAAAATAGAAATATTTCACTCGATAACGAACACCCCTTTAGCATACCCACACTACTGAGTGATGTTCCGCTTCCATTTTCCTTGCTTGGAACATGCAAAACATTTAAACTACCATTCCTTATATGGCCTCTGGATCTTCCCATTCTTGGAGGAATGGTGATCGGGGGCTTCAGATAGTTTATAAGTCTTTGGTCCCTTTGCTTTATCCATCGTTTTCTTATTCCCCATAACGATTGTGTGTTTATCATGCCACATGTCCTTATCTACCTGGTTAATCATGGTCAAATGTTCTGATAGACTCTTCTCATAATTCTTCATGTTGTAGTTGACAATAATGATTGAGAAGATCATGGGAAGTGATGATAGAATGAGATCTTTGCACAGATCATCATGGTATTTATTTCCTAAGATGTATAGGTGTTCAATATAGACAATAAGCTTGAAAAAGATAAGGACCAACTGACATAGACTCTCCATCATCTGTTGTAAACAATGTGTTGGAGATCTCATATCACCCTTGTCTGTCCTTCTCAAGGTAGAGATCCTTATGGTGAGACAACATGTTATACGCGTCCATGTTTTCCTGTTGATTAAAGAGATTATTAGACATGGATGATAGCATGTAACATTGGAAATATGTGGCATAATCAAAATGTTTGAAATAGAGATATATTTCCTCATAACTAGCCTCTTTCCTAGGTGCAACTGGAATATTCTCTTCCAGCACATACAATTTCCTTCAGTGGAAAAATATGATGCCTAAACGCCTCTTCCACTCTTTAAAATTGGTGTCGGTGGGAAGGATTTCCTTCTCGAGTATGGTATGCAATGACATGTTTGATGTCATTTATCATGACGTTTCTAAAAAATAGAGTGAGAAATGGTTTTGTACATTTTTTCAAAACTGATAAAAATAAATAAATTAATACTTATTAGACTCCAACTATTTTATCGAAATCCAATAGCCCTCACCATTGACTTCAAAATATTATGTTTCCTGAATATTCAAGTGTAATGAATATATATTTACCTTCACATTACCCTATTTAGGGTTTTTCAAGAAACATTAAAGGTTTTAGGTAGGCATTCCAAATGAAAACTGAATTAACTCGTAGCTCCTTGATCTGTTGAGGGGCCTCCCCAATCCTGAAATCCTTTTATTTTGGATTTACACATCCTTTACATCATGGCCACACAATGTCCTAATGTGGAATTAAAACCTTGATGCAAACCAAGTCAATCAACCTAAAACCTTGAATTAGAATTCCTTGATAATTTAATTCACCCCAACTAGGGTTGGTCGAGCACTTTGATCTATGGTTCAATTCTAACCAAGATTTTTGAAGGCTGTACCGACTAAATATTTATTTTAGGGATTTTATCCCTATATTTAAATATCCAATTTATTTTCTATTATTATGTGCTTGTTAATATTAAGTGGGATATACTTAAGTGATTAAACATTTCAATGATAATATTTACTTATACGCTAGTCTTATTTTTGTTGCATCTCACATACTTTTTTAATTCATTAATTATGTGATCGTGAAAAATCACCCACAATAAATAAACCATGAAATTGATAGATGTAAAATAAATGGTATGATCATGAGCATCTTCTATTTGTTAGTTTAACCAGTGGATGATAAAATGACCCAATACCTAGGGGACAAACATATTGAACCTTTCGGGTTCATGTTTACAGTTTTCCACCTATCCACCATTGTATCCCCTTTGATTGGTTTCTCATTGGATCCTATCTTGAGCCACCTCCATTAGAATAAGAGCTCTATCCATATCATATGAATTTTTATCACAAACAGGTTCGGGGTAAACAGGGGTTCTTACATAAAATAAGCCTTGGGCACGTAGGCCCTACATATTAATGAGGATAAGGGTCACAAGACAAAAAATTTAATTTAGATAAATAAATTAAAAGAAACCATTCACATATAAAGGTCTTTGTCTAGATCCTGATCGTCCATACATTTTTTAATATTTACTATTAAATAAAACTAGCATTCAATTTCTTTAATTGTTCTTGTTAAGATAAATCACGCTCAAATCAATTAATTATATTTAATTAATCCATTTATTTATCTTAATCCTTTTTTTTCAATTTCTGTTAGTATCACATTCATTATAATTTTAAACAAAAAAATCATTTAAAATTATCTTGGTACGTAACTTGTACATTGGAGTCAACCAGGTGAATTCCCATTCTTTAACCAGATGTTAAATTAAACACACATATATAACACCCATCACGTGTTGTGACTCATATTTATGCCAACACTATGGTACATGTCTCAAGGTTTTTTATAATATAATAATAAATTTTAATTAATCAGTGTAATTTGGATGAGTACATGACATGTATTTCCAACCACACGGTGTGTAATTTTTCTCACTTTCCATCCCATGTAAATGCCAAGCGACATGTTGTGTAGCTGTACTTCAGAAATGTTCGGAGTAGACAGCTTGTTCAATTGGTCACATGCCATGTAGTGTCCGTGTTACACAGTTTCTAGCCGGGAGATCCATGTACGGGGTACACGGTTCAACCCTAACCCAAAAGACTACATGCAGTGTTTAGTGGACCACATGATGTGTAATCCGGAAACCGTGTTCCACATGTTCCTATTTAACACATCATGTCATAAATACTTATAATGTATCCAATTACATGGCCCGATTTTGCGGACAGTTCTAATTCATTGAACCTAGACTACATGGCATGTACTTCCAAATACAGACCATTTATTTTGGGGTTTTATAGCCAGGAACTTTCGGTACCTCAGGATGAGATCCTCTATTTTATTTTAATCAAAATTAAATGAAAAAATTATTTCTTGAAGGAGAACAATAATTGAGGGAGAAGGAATAGATCTCGAGATTCAGATTTTAAAGAACGATTAACTGGAATTGAAACAACTAAAATTTTAAAGGCGTAAAAAACAAACGAAAAAGTAAATAATTATAATCAATGATATGACCCCTCAGATACCATTTTTAGGTTCCGAGCATAGCTGAATAACGTTGGTTGGTTTCGAAAACATTAATTTATGCATTAAACTACGTTATTTCCGAGATCTGTCATGATAATAAAATGTTGGATATTAAGAATAGAATGAAGAACGAAAAGAAAGAGAAGGGTCCTACAACCATAGAGAGGATTATAATATCATTGTTATAATTAATTTAATTAATTGACAAGAATTACATTGATGGAATTCATTCTTCATTGATGTTTCCTGGTCATGTTTCAATGTGATTCATCGTTGTGTTGCAGAAGCCTAGTGTAGACTTCCTCTAGCGGTGATCCACATGTGCACCATATATCTCAAGACATTGTCGAAGGAATCTTCAGGTGCTATCATGTTAAATCCATTTCATGCATTTTCTCCCTTACATCTCCATGATATGATGAAGGAGAATCTCTCTCGGTCTTGAGAGCGTTTGTGGAGGAAAGAGTTATCTCGGCCTTGAGAGAATTGTCCAAAATTGTTGTGCAAAACGATTTATTGAAAAGTGTTGGGGTTGTGAGGATGTTTATAATCAGGTTTGAGGATATAGAGTTATGAAAATAAATAAATGTGTTAGGTATTTTATTTATTTCATTAACCCATAATGAAAACCTCCATGTAGAATCATTAATTACTTGGCATGCGCCCATGCTGTTTATAAAAAATTTTATTTAATAAAAAAATATTATTTCTACAAAATCCGGAATAAAAAACACCACAGTGTGTAATCATTAATACATGGCGTGTTCCAGTTTTTCATTTCTATTATTTCCTCCATCACATTTATTGGACCTTGAATAATGGAAATTTATTTCAGAAAATAAATGTAACTACATTAATCACTAATAAATATATATTATTCCACCCCAATATATTTTCTCTAATAACTAGTGTTGAAATAAATGTTATCATGCATCCTTAAATAATTATTAAAACACTGTAACATCCTGGATCCGGGTGCCACTCAATGGGTTCCCCAGACCCGGTTGTTCACACGACCTCAAACACATTTTCACGAACACCAGAGGCTGCCAACTAGCAATGAGGGACCAGGTCTGATAGTTGGGAAACTATTCCCTCATTTATGAATGTGTAGATCAGCGGAAATGATAAATAGCATAAAACAACAGCAGAAGCAATAAACTATACACATTTAAAATTAACAACTGCAGAAAAAGACAACAAACAATTATATAGATAATGATGTAACATGTATCTAGTTCTATGAAAACAGCCAGAACATGTTACAAAATAGTACAGTACAATACAATAACATGTAAATGTACAACAAAGAAAAACAGAACATCGAGCAGCATCATGAGCCTAAGCTCGTTCCCATGCTCCCATACTCCTTAGCAACAATCAAGTACCTGTATATCGACCCTTTCCCTTATCCACACCTGAAGAAACATAGTCTATTTTGGATGATGACATGACCCAAATATGGTGTGGGAAATAAATTTTAATAGGCACCTACAAATGGCATGTTCCCAACCATGAGTGCAAATGTGCAATAGCAGTGTGCAGAAGAAAAATTCAATAAACTAAGCAGTAATCAAAAGCAACTAACTTTACCGGTTATATTTTTATTTTAATATTCTTTTAACCATTCAATTTAATAACATTATGTGATCATCAGAACCAAGCCCTCAGGGAAATCAGAAACTATCCCTCAGGCTAATATAATAAATCCACACCCTCAGGCTTGACCTCAGGCTATCGATAATTGCCCTCAGGCATATGAGATATTGCCCTGAGGCATAGAATTCACTTCCCACAGGCATAAGAAGTGTTTACCTCAGGTGAAAAAGAACACAAACCTTAGGTGCAAGTAACCGCGCCGAGCCCAAATCACAAACATTCAATTATATACAATTCCTCTCAAGGCAATTAAATACTCATTATAATCATGGCAAACAATCGGGTATCCTGGAAAAATGGCTAAACAGAGGAAATCACCCCCAGGGTGTTCCAGGATGCAAGTACTGATCCCAAAAAACAATTTATTATTACATTTAATTACATATACAATTATAGGAATTCAAAAGAGCCAAGGCCTCTGCCACACGACACCCTAACATGTGTTCGTAGAACAATGCTACACAAAAACATAAAACAATTGGAAATTTATACACTAAACCACCTACCTTGATCACCCCTGATCGGTATACGTGAACAATGCACCTCAAATAACCCAAGAATGATGTAGATCCGTGTAGTTCCAAGGATATCGATGGTGTAGAAAACGGGTTCCCGGTGTGCGGTTGGGAGGTCCTCCATGCTCCGACCGTCTCTCCCAAGCTCTCCACTAGTTCGAAGCCTTCTCTATGAACATAGTAGGCTACATCCCATTTTATGGAAAAAAAAACAGACTACACGATGTGCACTATTGAGTACACATCGTGTACTTACTATTTTTTAACTCTTCCTACGACGTCTTCATTCCACCGCAGCACTGTTCATCTGTCAACCTGAGTACACGACGTGTAATACATGAATACATGATGTGTACTATCGTTCAGCAGGAGGATGCCTTCAATGCCTTACTATTCACCTGCTGACTAAATACACAACATGTAAATACCCTATACATGGCGTGTAGTCAGTTTTACACCTATCATCGTCGACATGCCTACACACCTTTTTTACTCATTCCACAAGGCCAATGTACAAAGCTTGTGGAAAAGTACACATCGTGTAGAAATAAAATTTGGGGTTTTCCCCATTTTCCATATTTCCTAAAAAAAACTTATGGAAAATGAAAAAGAAGAGACCTGTACCTCAAATAGAAGAATCTGGTTCTTACAACCACAGTCAAGAATAGTCTTTATTTAACTTGGTAAATTAATATTTTACTGAGATACATGGACACACATAGTGTGTAACCCTCTAGGCCTATTTCTTAGTAGCATTAGGCAGAGACTTCTTAATGTCCAAGGATAGAGTCTATCAATGCCACAAGGAACCCATAGATAATGAAGTTGACGTTGCAATGACATGTCAACTCCTATGAAAACATATAGTGTAATTTAATTCCTTTGTCAGGATATCTCGAAACAAGAGCGTTGCATGCTAGTACCATCAACCCATCTGCTTGATTATTCATTCTTTAACTTACCAGAATTGAACTCTCCCATTCCTTACCAAGTCGAAGGATTTATTTAGGCTATATCAATTCTATCAAAGGTCCTATGATATATACTTCTGTTATAGAACAGAAGGGAAAAGTCTTTTCTTGCATTATCTATGTATGCAGTATTACTTTTGATGCACCCATCATATCCTACCTGAACTGCGAATTGTTTATCATCACATTTTTTGACAATAAATCTAAGTCTGTCAGTTATAATACCAATTAATAATAATTATAATCTCTAAGGTCCAATACACACGTCCACAGATCAGAACATCCATTAACACTATGAAATGTGGATTCCATACTAGTGGGACTCGTTCAAATAATATCCTCCATATTATTAACATGGGTGCACAACATGAGAAAGTGACTCAATGTTTTATGAGTCCCCACCCCTAATTTCCTATATTATTTATGTCCCTCAAATAAGATCATCTGGACATAGAACATATATTCAAGAATAGGGTTATGGAACATAAGTGTTCTCGTCATAGTAGGGATCCACTATGACCCTTTAGTGCAATAATTAGGCTTAAGACATTATTGCATGTATTGTCATACAGAAGAAGAATCATGATGTGATAAGCCTTTTATTAATGAATAAGGTACAAATTAGTTTGTTCTAGCCCACCAAATCCAACAAAAGGGGAATTTCATCAGGCAATTGATTTGAAAACACAATCAATCCACCTACTAGAACACATTACAAGAAAAAACCACTCTAAATCAATAAATAATTTTAAATAATAGTTATATATTAATAATTAATATTAAAAATAAGTTTGAAAAGCTAGAAATAAATGATTCTCAAAATTAATATTTAATGCATAGAGATCTTACCTCAAAGAATGAAGTAGACCAATCCAATACGCTTTAGCTCCTGATGATTTCAATTAAAAATGATTACTCTAGAACACACATATAGTCTCATACATATACATATATACCCTTAATCCATTATAAATATTCCCCACACTATGAGAGAATATGTCAAAGGAATATATATATATATTCATATACACATACATACCTATGTATGTGTGTGTGTACACCACCATGGAGCCACCCAACTTTAATTAATTAACCCAGAGAAACCAACATCATCTGTAAAAAAGGAACCATTTTGGAAATTAGGTTTTCAAGGAAACACCAATTTAAATCATCAACTTCCTTTGATGACACCCCCAGGTGTCCACCTAGTTCACCCATGGGTGTGTCAACATCTAGTGGCTCACCAAGAATTACTAGACACACAAAAACGATTGTCAAATAAATTTACAATTAATAAGTAAAATCATAAACCCCCTTTGTAAAAACCCACTATCAATGTTTTCAATGGTCAAGTTCCTTTGATAACACATTTCACACATTTTTCATAATCATAAACACACTTCTAAGAAATACCCTAAGGAAGAATAAATGAAAACATAACCATATCATTTAGAAAAATCGTCTATCACAATATAATCATGTGATAACACTTTCAAAATAAGTTTTTTCAGACACCGGAGGAATTTACCAAAGGAAATTCAAAAAACAATTTTTTCCAAACAAATTGAAATATCCGTTTCACTACAAATTTCTAAGAATCCAACTATTTTCCAAATACACCAAAACCATTTCTAAATACATATTATATTTCTTGAAATATTTAAAAAATAATTTAAAAAATCACCATAATAAAGTAAAATCAAAACATAACCATTATCTATTTTGTAATACATTTTCACTACTTATTAATGAAAAAAAAAATTTCATAACACAATTCGCAAAACACAATAAATCCATGAAACAAATTTATTAAACCACACCAGTATAAAAATAACATCTAAATAAAATAATTCACAAAAACACATAGCGATTGAGTGAAAATGAAACAAAACATCACCAAAAGTGAGGAAAACACCCCACAATTGATCTGAAATCCATAACACCCCATGAAAATGAGTCATGTATCAACCCAGGTTTTAGGGTTTGGAATAATTGATAAAAATCAAAAGAATAAAAAAACAAATAGTACAGCAAGAATGGGGATGATATCAGCAATGGAAACTCTAGATAGAGAGGAGGTGGCACCAGCGAGGTAGGGTGTCTGCTGTCTGAGTTGGGCGCACCCGGAAGGTGTTCCTGAGGGCCAGTCATCGATGGAGTGGAGGCCAGACCACATCTGCTGTGGGATGAAGGTGGAGGGCAAGCGCAGGATGGGGAAAGGGGGTTCAGCGACTGAAGGTCAGAGCAAGAGAGTTCCGGCTGGGTGCGCTTAGGGGAACTGGTGAAGGGCGGTGCGGAATCTCCTACTTTTGAATGAGCTGAGGCGGTGATGGTTAGGGCAATGGATTCAGTGCAGCCATGTGAGGGGAGAAGGTAGGAGGGGAGAGGGTCTCACGCAGTACAAACCGGGAGGGGGGTGGGTGGTGCGTCTCACCCTAGATTTAGGTTTAGATAATATTTTTTTTCATTTTATGCCATAATAGTTATAAGAATAATAATAATAAGAATAAAACCAAGAATAATAATCATAGAAAAAATATAATAATAAAAATTTACAACAATAAAATACTAACAACAATAAAATCACCTTAGTAATAATAATATTATTACTAAAACAACAACATTATTATCATTACAATTTAAACATTTAACCGAATTTAATTACATAAAATTCTGTTTATATTAATCTTAAATCATTTAATCTAGTACTCAGGCCGACCATGCGGCTATTAGTCTCTATGCAGTGACAACACACGGGTCCAAAACCCAGTAAAAAGTATAAATAAATAAAATATTTAATTCGAGAGCTAGCCCGAACCATGGCACGAGAACCCAGAGCCAAGAATTAAAAAAAAATATATAATTAATTTAAAATTTCGGGCTGTGACATTAAGTGAATAGCAAAAATAATGAAATTAATAATATTTTTTGTCAAACAATAATTTCCTAAATGAATTAAAAATTATTGAGATATTTATATATGCTAATTTTGATAATACATTCTCTCAAATAACATATAATGACAAATTTTGAGCTTTTATTCACCATAGAAGTAAATGTATAACCTTTAAATGCAAAAAAGAGTGTCACCCCGGTTAACGAATGGTATAAAAAATGATAATGTCCAAATTGACAAAAAAACATGTATAAATTTTGTTGGGGGTACTTATTTTGATCTTATAATATTTTAATTTGAATAAATTTAAATTTTGAATCAATTTAAATGAAAAATAAATTATGTGTTTTTTAATATTTTATATAATTATGAGTGTGAACATTCCTCGCTTGTAGAAGGGTAGATATTGTACTCTACTATTCTACCATATTTAGAAAGATATATAGACCAAGTCCTATCAAAATATATTAAAAACATCAACCCCATTATATAGATGGTCGGGTCACCTCAAAGGACCCACCTATTAATATATATATTTATTCCAAATGGTGTTTCAAAAGAAGAGGTATAACTTTTTACTGAGTGTTTCCATTTTATATTATCTAAAAACTCATTAAAATATTATATAAAATAGAAAATATAATAAAAAATTATTAAATATAATTATATTTTATTATATTACCAAAACAAAACATATTCATCTCATTCCTATCCTATTGACAAGGAAGCTTTTCTCGTGCGTATGGACAACATACTGTCTCAATATAGTATTGTGATTCAATTGTACTTACCAGTTTAAATGTTTGGTTATAAATATTTAACTAATATATATATATATATTATTTATGAAATTTTTTTTTTATTATTTTATATCATTTTCCCCAATACCCTTCTACACGGTAAAAAATGGTAACATATCTCATACGCACGTTTGGACTTTAACATCCACGAAAAGATATGATTCATTTTTTCTATCCATTTTGGAGGATGATTTTGAATATGAATATGATGAACATATGTTGTATTTGTATCTTGATTAAAATAGATATAATATGTAACCATGATAAATATGAATTGATATAATCTACTAATGTTATAATTACATGAAAAATTAAATAGATAACACGTTGAAATGACTATTTTAATACATATTTAACGATAAACGAGTGTTGAGATGTTAGAAGTGGAAAATATGTGATTTTATTTTTATTTATTTATTTATTTTATAGAATTATATTAACATAATATTTATTACACATGAGGCGGAAAAACATTAAGCAGAATGTAAGATCTAATGTAGGGGTTTTTTCATAATCTCATCCTAATTTGGTGTTTTTCATGTTTATGTTTTTATTATGTAACATATACTATCTATCAATATAAAAAAAAAAATTTAATAATAATTTGGATATTCCAATGGTTTTAAATTATTATTTAAATTTATTCCATCATTAGATTTCAAAAATACCAAAATAATATTTCAGTGGAATTCATTTTTTCCAATTCAATCATGAATATTTTTCTTCCATGTCCATATTTTATTTAAAAATTTAAAGAATGATTTTAATGTCACGAATTAAATTATTAAATTAAAATTAATCATTTTAATAAATTCTATAAAAAGTTTTAAATTAGATATTTTTCATCATCTTCAAAATGAGCCAATTTTTTCTGAATAGGTTTATAAAATCTAATTTTTATGTTACACTTCACAAAAGGCTATTACCATGATCATGAATACAATTTTATTTTAAATTATCTCTATAATATTCCATGTTTCCTTGAAATTACTTTATTCCAATGATTTTGAAAAAATTTGGATTTTAAATGACTGATTTGAGAAAAAAAATTATATTATATTTGAAAAATCATTCTGTGTTATTTTCAAATTATTAAAATTTATGTCCACATCCACTGATGAATAATATAATTTAATAAGGAATAAATTAATGATAACATTCATATTATTTATCTAGATGGTTTTGGATCATTTTTTCTAGGGGAACTGTTGACATTTCGTACGCTAGTTATTCCAATACATATATTTGTATATTATTATGACTTGCTGACTAACATGATTTATTTATTAATGCGATGAATGAATTGGACCTATGAATAGAAATATGAGGACCTATGTTTAAAATTCCATCAAAATATTAGTAGTCCTAATGAGGAAACCATGTTATCTATTTGGAAAAGTCCATATCCATTTCTGTATTTCATGGAATGATGTGTCTATGGTATGCCAATTATGATTGGAGTTATGAATTTCACCAATATGAAATTAGATTTAGACATCCATGTGATTATATGTATAGTAATTTCATACATTGAAATGTTTTAAGACCATGTGATTATTTATATGATATTATTTGATCATCATTTATTCCGTCGATATTAGTCATTCCATGTATATTAAATGATAGATTCTATTGCATTCATAACCATACCGAGATTCTAATCTCAGAACATATTTTCTTTCCTCTCCCCAGGATTCAAGAAATTGAACTATGATTGATATATTAGGATATGATAGAATAATACAGTTATTCTAAAAAAATACTTGGTTTTATATTGTGTTTTCAACTCTAATGTGATAATGAATCATGTATCTTGTTTTCCAAGACTATTAAACTATTTGATCTCTTTATATGTGGTCACTTGTATTGAGTGCCGTTGTAATAAAGTAACCTATTCATTTGGTATTTCAAGTTTATATTTATAATTTCTTTTTTTAATAATTATTAGTAAAATTGTGCAAATTTTTTTTTTGAAAACATATATTATAAATCATAAGCATATTATAAAAACATAGGACATATCTATGTTGAAGATAATATCCAAAAATTTAGTTAATGTAGTGATTATGAGGTCTTCCTAGAAAATACATCCCATTCTAGATAATAAATCTGGGAGAAGATTTGGTACATATATATATATTTAGAATAATCCCTATAGAGAGTAGGTTGAATATATCTTGACCATAATTTTATTTCATAGTTAATGGGACCATGATGTGCACTATTATTCACATTCCTTTGTGATATTCATAGGATACTTAAATTTTTAATTTTGAATAGTTATGTTGGATTTAAATTGATAAATAATACAGATTACATTGGTTAAACATTACGTGTCATCGATTGAAAATAATGATTTAGTATTTAATCATGAAATAAATTATTTTCATGATCATTTGATTTTTCAAATAAGCCCTTTGTTTCTCTTTCTATGGTTGTTGTATCCAATAAATATTTAGATCTATATAGAACCATGTTTACATTGAATGTAATGGATATTATAATAATTATCCTCTTATGAAATTGAATAATTTTAGAGATAGAATGTGGAATATTTAAAATATAACTAAAAACTGTCTCAAAATTTGATTAAAAAACTTAACATATAATCTTTTATAAATGAAATAAACAAGTTAAAAAATTAGTTTTATGAAAATAATGAAGAAAAAATGATTTAGCTTCCCACTTTTGATTAATTTGAGAAGATGCAACAATGAAATGTGTGAATGAAACATTATTTTGTTTTATGTATTGAAAACAATGATTCAGGTAATATAATGGGTTTGGAAAAATAATGTGATAGTTGATGGAAACAAATTTCATCGTAAGGTATCATTTATAGTTTAATATATTATATGTGGGGAACTTGGTAATTATCTATATAAAGGAAATAATACATTTGATATCTCAATGACCAATAAAGTTATAATGATATTCCAATTATTATATTGCAATTAATAAATTTTGTGTGTATTGTGTTTTTTGAATTTTCTAATAGATGTGTTTTATCGTATACATTTTGAATATAATAAAAATGAATTATACCAGGATTACAGCAACATAGTTTAAATTTATGAATTTCTAATCATATGTTGAATGATATTAACAAACAATAAATGTTATTTATTGGTTTTGGGATATTTTCAAAAAAACATGATGGAGATATAAATATCCTTTAATATGTGACAGATGTTGTGATTATAAATATTAGTTTTGGTAAAGAGATGATTGATGTTTATAATGTAAATTGGATTATAATGATGATCTTGGGATTGTTTATTTATTTTATGAATCTGTGGTTTACGTTATAATTGATAAATTGTTCTTCTTTTTTTGGTTTATTAGAATATAATTGATAGACATTGATTTTATTTATGGAAGAAGGGAATTTTTTATTTTTTAAAGAATATATTATTTCTTTTAGTTTTTCTTGTGATTTAGATTATTATTATGATTTAGGATAACATATCATTTAGATAATTACATGTATGGTATGTGACATTAAGAAATAAAATTTATTGTTTTTGGGGATTACAATTATATTTATTATTGAAAATTTATTGATCTTATTTTTAAATTTTATTTGGTTTTCAAATATAGTAAGACATATTTTGGAGGAGTGTAATGTTCAAATACTTATATAATTGTTTAACATAGAAATATTTTGTTATACTCAGCCTTTAGGGAACAATGTCATCCTTAATCTTATAATAATTTATCAATATATAAAACCAATGAATATCATATTTATTTTAGTAAAAAGATTGAGACGATTGGAGTGATATGAAATTATATTAAGGATATCATTATCCATTAAAGGATAATTTTTTTTCTCTATGAATGTAAAAATAAATTTGATTATTAATTTATTGGCATATGATTTGAAGTAGAAATTTATTTAAGAATAACAAAATATTGAAATTATTCTTATAGAAAAAAAAATTAAATTATTTATAATTTATAATGTTACCTATATATAATTAAAAATATTCCCGGATTATACGAAAAATTCAAAAAATATGAATTTTATGTTTTTACCATCATTTCGGTTGAATTTATCATCTTTTCACAATTTAGTAATTTATGGATTGGTGGTCATAAAAATTTTAATGATCATGTTACCTACAAAACATTATTATTACCTTAAGACCTTTTTATTATTGTTTATATCCAAATTTCCACTTCCCACTACGTTCCTCTTTTATGGGAAACCATATTATGTATTATTTTGGGTAAAAATTTAATTTCCCACTTCCCTTTTTAAATGTATATTTTGTTATTCCTTTAAATGATGTTGGTTGTCCACAAAAGTAGTTTAAAAAAATAATCTATTGATTATAAAGATAAAAATAATCACGTGGATAAAATTTATTATTTTCTTAGATAATATAAGAACTTGATTTGTTTTTAATCAAATACTATGTTCTATAGCTTTTTATGATGAAACACTATTCTTTATGTTAAGTACAGTATAATATTAAAAATTTCTATGGTAATGTTTTAGTCATAAAAGTGTTGAATATTTTGGATTAGTAATATGAATAATTACATTGTGAAAAATATATATAATGAATTTATATTATAAAAATGTATTTATTAATCAAAATAAACATGTTCTTTGTTTTTAGTAAAGTAATTTTTCTTAAAAAATGTTTTCATCAATTTGTTTTCATATTGTCTATAGAAATTATATTTATTTTCTACGACTTTTATTATTATTATTTTATGAATATGATATAATTTTCGAAATCAAAATTTAATAATCATATTAGGATAAATTTTTTGGATTATTTGTAAAAAGGTTTATTTTAATGTTAATAGGACGAATTATGATTTTGTTAAAACAGTTATTTTATTTCATTAAATAAATAAATTTAAATATCTCTTTATATATTTTAATTTTTATTAATGTAATCTAAAATTCATTTTATTAGATATAATCTATTTAATTACATTGTAATCTTAATTATAATTGATCCTATAGTGAGTTCATGTTTAGTCTTACAGTCACACTTATAAAGAAATTATGTTTCATTCCATTTTATGAAATTTCATAAAAATGGATTTATTCAAAAAATTAAGTTGAAATATAAAATAATGTGTTCATTATATAGAATCATGAGGTGATGATTTTGTAAGTTGGTCCCATTTATTTTTTTCATCATGATTAGTGACCATGGTAAATATATGTCACCACAATTCAGATAAAATAGGTAAAAATGGATAAAAATGTGGGATAAGGCCTAAAAATATACATTATACAATTTTTTATTTTTTTGGATTACCATTTTCAGACCATAACCATATTCAATTTAAAAATGTTTCAATTTTCCCCCATTACATTGATTTTATCGTTTATATTATTTTAAGAGATGAATAATGTAAAAAATGTCCCACTCATTATTATAATAAAACTAAAAAATTTTATTTGAATAAGAAGTAGTTTCTTAGTTAAAAATTTTTATTTATAAAATTATTAAAATTTATTTATCCTAGGGATTTATTTTTATTTTTTAGTTATTAAATAATTATCATAAATGTACACTCTGTGCAAATATAATTATCTTCCAACTAATAGAAAAATATGGTAAATGATTATAGAAATTATAAAAATTATAAAATACTGAAGAATTATAATGTTAAAAAATATTTATTTCTAATAAAAATGTTTAATTTATTTTATCATACATAATATTTAATGAGAATTATAATATTTATTTCTTAAAATTAAAATAAAATGAATATTATCCATATTGATTTTAATTATTCATTACGTAAAATGAAATTTAAAAAAAAAATTAATATATAAGAATCATATTGAATGCATAAATATGGATAATAAATGGTTTATAATATCATCCAAATACCAATTTAATCTAATTATCACCTTCGATGTGAATTTATGACCCTTAAAATATGAAAAATATGTCTCCCAGGTAAATGATAAAATTGGTTAATAAAGGGGATTACCAAAAATACTTGACATGAAATGAAAAAAATTTGAAATTTTATAGGGTGATGAAATTTCATGTTTCTATTTTTTTTCTTAAATTTAAATTTCCTTTGTTAACAATTTAACATCATAAATAAATTCACTATATTCAAATATTTTATGTAATTCCACATGTGAGCTTTACTCACTTAAAAATGGAACATACTCTCCTCTCTTTATCACACCACTTGGTCCACATATATCATATAAATATTACACATATCACTTCCAAAAGATCCTAACAATTTCTTGTATTCCATATTAACATCAACAGACTAACCTATGAGTCTTAAGATGTACACAAATGGTGGTTTTCTGAAAAAGACGTAAACATTTTAACAAATTGTTGTTTAATTATTGCCCTACCTCCGAAAAATATAATATACCCATGATAATATAATGACATATTTTTCTCAAATATACATAAATTTTATGATCCTAGGAAAACATACAATATTCATCTCATTTCCGTCTTATATAAAAACATTCACTCGAACGTAAGCATAGATTACCATCTCCACGTATGGGTGTAATTCTTTTTTCAACACCACATTTAATAGAAGTATATTAATATTTAAATAATTAATATATATGATATCTATGAAATTATTATGATTTTTTAAATATAATATATTTATTTTCATGTTACCCTTATGTTCACTAAATTATAATAACATCACGCATTCATACCTATGAACTAACACATCCCTGGAGAAATTTGAATCATTTTTCATAACATTTTTACAAGTATGGTCATAAATATGTTTATAAATAATATATATCATATTTATATAATTATTTTTTTTAACGATAATTATATGATGATAAACATACAAGGTCCAAAATGACTAAAGCGACACTTACATAAAAAAATGATATTGTTAACAGTAATAAAATATAGTTTCAAAAATGATTTATAAATATAAAGGACAAAAAATGTTAAAAGTAGATGATATATGAAATTAAAAGTATTTATATTGTTCATTTATATAATTATAGTAAATTTGAAAGTATTATATAGGAGGCAATAACACATAAAATCCTATTGGACCTAAAGTAATGATTTATTTCACAATCTCATGGTTACATTGGATTGTTTTTTTATATGTTTTTCATGGGAGAAATATATTATAATTTTTTTTAATACCTAGAAATTTTCTTCCCATGTATTTAATTATCTATTCCTAATGTACTAGATCCTCTTTTACATTCCTTTTCAATCAAAACACCCATATAATCTTTGAAAGGGAAACTGACATTTATTTGCAATTGAGTTGTTATTATTTTTTTACATGACCATATCTTCATTAAAATATATTCAAGAATGTTTTTTATATCCTATACTAAATAATTATTTTTTTTCCATTTTAGATTATATATATAATTATTTAAAATAAATCTTCTTTTCGTTTTCCAAATGAGAAACATTTTACTTAAGTTGAAAAAATATATCGATTTTAACAGAAACTACATGAATATACCTTCTCATCATCTAGAGTTATAATTTAATTTAATATTAATTTATAATATTCTTCGGTTCATTCCAAATAATTATATTTTCCATTTTTTTAGAAATATTCAAATTTTAAATAAGTGATTTAAAATTAAAAAGAGAATTTTTTTCATGAAATATGTCAATGATATTTTAAATTTTTTTACTCCTATGTTAGTATCATTTAATGAATCCTGTATTTTAATAAGGATATAATCAAATGATACCATCAACCATATTTATATAGATATCTTATTAACATTTTTATCAAGTATATTATTAACATTACTTTTTCTTATTATTCTTATACAAAAAATTATTGATTATTAATGAATATTGATTAAGTTGGATTTTATTTCAAGTGATGTTGGAATAGAAATTATTATGTTATGGATGAATCACGGAATTGAATATTCCCTTGATGCTTCAGTTGGTCTCATGATATATTTCATTCATTTATCCATGGATTTTCCTATAAATGAAAAATGTCTTGGCACATTTCTCGATGATAAGATTAAGATTTTTGATATTATGTATTCTATTATTATAAAATCATATATTTATATCCATGTGAATATCAAATATGTTATCTCATTAAAAGATCATTTTAATGATTATTTTATTATTTTTAGGGTATTATTTGATCACTATTTATTCCTAAAATATTATTGAAGTATTTTTTAATCATTGATAGATTTTTTGGTAATGATTTCCTTGTTAATAATATGTGAAAACCCTTCTATTTTGATTTATTTCGCTTGGTTTAAAAAAAAGTTAACTATGATTAGAATTATTGTATATACTATAAGAAGTAAAATTTTTTTCAAGGAAAATAATTTTTTTCCATTTTTTATGTAATGCGAGAATCAAGAATATATATATATTATTAATACATGTAAGATATTCAATCCATCCTGATGTAATCACTTGTATGTAGTTAAAATGAAAAACTTTAACCAGCTCTTATGGGTTACTAGGGTTAGGGGATTTAAAATATATAAGAGTTACTGCACTTTATGTGGTGATATATAATGTGATACATGTTATAGTAATATGTTATTATTGGAGATATAAAAAAAATGGTGCATGATCCATTCATTATTGATTTAAATTTTAGGATTAAACTTTTTATAATGATTTAAGAATGTATTTTTAATGATGATGAATGAATGATATGATATATGTTGTTATTCAATGAGCAAGGAGATTGGGTTTCAATGATATATAATTATTAAATACAAGTAGATTCTAGTTGTTTGAATTGTAATGTTCTCATTCCTTGAGGATAATTCTACACCATGGTCTGTGATGAAGATAGTTTCAAAGGTGGGATTAAAAAAATGATTTCTTAATGCTTATTATCATATAGACTTGTAAATTATGTTCTAATGAATTTTATTGAAATTGCATGTGGTGATAATTATGTAAATACAAAAGAGATTAGAAACTTGGTCTCAGGGTGAAACTATATTGCATTAGTATAAATATGTTTTGATAACAAAAAATATGGAAAATTTAATTTATGAGATTAAAGGGAAATCATATTCAATATATGATAACAATATTAATGTGACATGATTATGTTATAATAACCAATAAAGAAGAAGAATAAATTATCAAATATAAGAGAATGATTGATATTGTTATAATCTATGAAATATTTTCTATTGAATGTGAGAGTTATTTTGGTGATGAAGATGAAGAAAAAAATATTGATACTGGATTTGAAATTTGTGAACTAATAATCAGTATTCATATTTTCGGAATCAATATCTTATTTAATATGAATATTGCATGTTTTTGAATATTCTAAAGGCTTAAAGAATAACTTTTATGGATTCTAGTACATCTTGGATATCTCTAATTATATTTTTATCCATGTTTCATTATTTTTGATAACTTGTGGGTTTCTAATATAAAAAATAAGTATGATATTGATAAAAAATATGCAGATTATGTTTTTAAGAATTATTTCATATAATTAATCTTTTAATTAGTGATTTAATAAGGATTTTAGAACTCTACCCAGACCCAAAAAGTTGTAGTCAACCAAATTATAGCTAAACCATGTAATGTTTTTCAAGAGACTTGATGTTATTTAATTATTTTTATAATGTTAAATATGAAATTTTAATGAGAGAGTGGATAAATAAATTAATTTACCAAAAAGGATAATTTCAATGATGAAATCATAATTAAGAGTATTAATGATTTTCCCCCACATAATGAGACATCATCATGTACCTAGGAACATCAATTACTTTCTAGTAAACACATGTTATCCCTTAATGATCATATAAAGTGTTATTTTAAATATGAATAATTTTAATTTGTTCAAATATATATGTGAAAATATACATGATAAAAATAACTACCACATTTCGAATAATATAACAATTACTTTTCTTATATTTATTCTATTGCATGTTTGGGATTTTTCTATTTTTGGTTTTATACCAGATGATAAAGACGATCATTGAAATTTGCATAAAAAATAATTTTTTGGAAAATTTTAATGCATTGAATATAATTATGATGTACTTATCTGATATTTGTTATAGTAATTAGTAGAACTGAAAACATGCAAAAAAAATCATAATCTTGAGATCATTTTGGATGGAAATGTAAAATATAATGATTGTGAAATATATATTTAGAGGTCAATGCTTAATGATATTAGAATGGTTTATGATGAGAAAATTTATGATTGATTCATAAGGGTATATAAAAAGGTTAGAAGTAAAAGTGGGATTAAAGAAAAATTGTAAGACACCCCTATTTTTATATTTTTTATGACCAACAATTATAATAGAACTGATGTAATGGTTCATCCTAGGAGGAATGAGAAGACTTACCTCTCGATGAATTCATAATTTATTTATTTCTAATCAAATGACAAAGGAATAAATTTTTTATGAATATTATTAAAGTGTATAGGGAAATTATAAATATACATTAAAGGTATCAACATCACAAGGAATTAATGATGATTCATTCTTAAATTATAAATATTAAGGAGAAATGTGAATAACCTAAAAATTAATTCCCAAATTTAAAAAACAAAAAGAAGTAGAGTTAAATAAAATGGTATAATTAGACTAAAGTTATTTAATTTTTTCGATTTTTTATTTAATATTTCAATTTATAAAAAATTTGAAACAAAACATGTTTTGATTGAGTAATATTTCCCTAAAATGGAATGAGGAAATGTAGAAAAAGGTTTATAGTGGAGAGAATAGGATCTTAAGAAGGATGGGGAGGAATATGATGACAATATAAGAATATGATAAATTTTTAACACACAATAATGTGTTAGATGATGAATTTACAAAAAAACATAAAAATCTATGGATAATGTCCTTGAATTGGATGCCACTATAATAAATTAAAATGATGAATGAGAAAGATAGATTTAACATAAAATTAAATTTAGTTTTGTTGTATATATTGGGAAAAACAACAGTCTTGTGAATATTTCCATAATATTTGAGAATGAGATAGAATATTTAGACTAATTTCTCAATAAGTAGAATAAATACATTTATTAAATTAATAATATAAAGTTGAGAATTAACAAACATGTAAAAATATTAAATGATCTTGATGGAAAATGTTCTTAAAAGGAATAAGAGTTGAGTAAGAAATTATCTAGAACCATAAAGGTAAAAATAACATGTTAAATATGAAATAATATTATTCAAGTGCCATGGATGTTCAGGCCGAATCAATTCATACAACGATAAAATATATCCCAATATAGATGTTACATGATGTTACAATTTATTTCAATGATACCAATTGAATTTCCCCTAGTAGTGTGTGTACTAAAAAATATGTATATTTATGTAATGAAAAAAATAATAAAAATTTCACTAATATATCAAGGGTAGTTGGGGTTATTATTTAAGAGAGTGATCCATAATTAATATTAAAATAAATATTGGAATGTGAAAATAATTAAAGAATATTTTAATAGACCAACCCATAAAAATATGCACATTACTATACTTATGATATTTAAAAGAATAGATAAATTGGAGAAGTTATCCTTTATTAAGATGTCTCTAAATGGAATTAAGATAATGAAGTCATAAATAATTGATAGTGTATTTTCATCTCAAATGATATGTGAAAAATCATAATGAACGTCTTGGAGGCACAATCTCTTTGTATTGCTCATAGTTTCTATGATTGAATCTAAAAAAATAAATTTCAAATACGATCTCCCTGTTGATCGATTCAAACATAATTTTATGAGTTTTAATTTACATTAGGATAGTGAATTCAAATGATTTTTGTTTTTTGAGATCAATGTATGAGAATTATCATTGAAATATATGACTTTCAATAGATTTTAGTAGAGTTTACGTAAGATTAAATTAGGAGATATCATAAGAGACCAAACTCAAATCAAGATATATGGAGATCATATTTTGGGAATATGGAAGTCCTCAAAAAGTTAAATTTTCTTCAATATTGAATGTTTAATTGTGTAGTGACTAATATTTTATATTTATTATTTTAGGATATTGAATGTATTATATTTTGACATCACGCAATGAGATATAACATAATTTTGAGGCCTTGTGTGCCTATAATGATTTATTTAAATACAGAAAATATTTAAATAGCAAGTGTATGTCATTTTTTTTGGAAAAATGTGATGAACTATATACAGAGGATCAAATAAAAAATACAAGAGAACCATTGAGTTGATAATTTTGAGATTTTCCCAGGCATGAATTACCATTGGTCAGAGTATGGTTTTTTTAAATTCATCGTGGACATAAAAAAGAGTATAATTAATTAATTAATAAAAACAAATATTTGATTTGATTTTTTTTTTAAAAACCCATATAATTATTTAAATATGTATGTATAAAAAAAATTAAGGGTTACCTGTATAATCCTGATAATTTGAATTGAGGTCCACATGAATAACAATAGAGGGACATTCCACTTGATTGTTCTTAGGGTCTTTAACCCTGATTATTTTTTCTTTTTAAGCATTCTTTGTTTGGATTGTGGTTTGAAATACCATAGTGAATCGATATTTTTCAATTTTTTCATTGTTCAATAATCTGATGTTGCTGATCTAGGGTCATCACGATATGCTTGTTGTACAAATATGGATGAGATGAGGGATCATACCATTTTTGGAAACTCAATTTCAAATTTATCGGGTTAAAAATTTTGAACAAGTTTTAAATGTATTTTCCTAATGGTTTTTATTGAGATAATTTATTTTTCCTTGACAGAGAGGCACATAAAATTTTGTTCCATGATTTTCCAGGTGAGAAGATCACAGGATCGAATGCAAGAGGTATGATAATTAATACAAAAAAAATCAATGAAATAATTATATTTAATGGAATATGTAAATCAACCCAAATCCACATTCCACATGTTCCCCTCTCATCGACGCCTAGTTGTTTGGTTATGATATATGTTTCATACAAAATTTGACACGTTCACACAATATGTGACTAAGTCACATGACATGTGACCTATCATTGGTGGATTGGAGTGTATAATAGATGGTACACCGACACATGATAGAGTACCGAAGCCCGAGAAAGATTACACATGTATGAACATGTAATGTACTCCCACAAAAACCATACTTTGACTAGTAAAAATGGCCACACATGTGTACCTGTACGTTAAAAGATCACAAGAGAATCCAACACATCGTGTGTTGTTACAAGGATAAGAACACGGGACATGATCTATTTAAACAATAAAGACCAAGGGTGCAAGGCCCCAAGAATTTAACTCTATTACATGGTGTGTACTACATAAACGATGTTTTGTAGCCCTTTTCCCTACATATTGGGGGCATGTTTTATTAGGTTATTTTCCCCCAATCCACTCCCTGAAAGATACTACAGAATCACATCATACTCAAAAGACTGTGATCCCATTAGTAGGAATTATAGGATAAACCAGTTGGAATCCCTCTATGTGGCTGGGAGTGAGATCCCTTATAAATCATCGTTCCCCATATAGAGTTCTTGGTACCATTGTGACCAACAATACGTGGAAGTTGGTACTCATCATAGAGGGCTAATAAGGATTGAGTTGTTGGTATACCCCATGATCATGGGAGTGATCCACATCTATGGTTCGTATCTCTTCAGACAATCAATGTGTACTTAAAATGGATAGAACCAATGAGAATTACCTCTCTTATAGACAACATCTATGTTATTAAATAGTGTTTTTTGATACCCAAGACATGTGTTTTATGGAATCTTTGAGATGAATCCCCAGGATATCATTAATATTGTGACTTACCTTTAGGCTCTATGTCTTTTTTGAGTATATCTGAATATTGTGATTATATGTGTTTTAGACATACACCTATGTAGAACTAAATTTATTATTATTTTGAATCTTTTGTGGTTCTAGGGTTTCATAATGTGTATTTTTATACTCACCCCTATGGGGGAATTTTAAATATATGTCATGTATTCTGTAGAGGATCAAACCATTGATAATGTCATACATGGACTAGGACTAGATGGTGGTTTCTGACACCATACAGATCGAGGTGTGTTCCTACAGTATATTGATGGTAGTCCCGATTTTGTTTTTAGGTTGGACGTATTTCAAACTCTTTATAGAGGGATTATATTTAGACCTATTTACTTCTAATAATTCCTATCACAAAATTACTATTGTATTTTAAATTTATTAATGATTGTTTATTTAGTTTTTTTTACATTTCATCACTATATATGCTTGGAGATGGGTGAAAGTGTACATTTATACTGGATAATACCTATCATGTTAGTGATATCACTACTCAGTGCCAGTCACCATTCAGTGGCTTATTGGAGTTGGTCTTGCGGTATTGCGGCACAACCCCACTAGGATGGGTCATGAAAGTGGGGTATAAAATTATTAAATTCTTCCATTCGACTGAAAATGTTTTGATTTTTATGGGAAATAATGTTATGAGTTTTGAGTTTGGATTTCAAGCCAAGTATATCAATGTTCGTGCAGCTGTTAATATATCCATATACCATGTCTCTGATCAAATTTTTTTAGACTCGGTTTGTGAGAGCATTTATTTTTGGTTAAAAAAATTATATATGCATCATATTGGATTGGGTTTTGTTTTATAATTCCTTTCCTAATATCTGTAGATATAATAATTGATTTTGGTATATAATGTTTACATTTAAGATTCTTTTATGATGTATTCATGATAGAATTCAACAATGGGATAATGAGATTTAACCACTCAGTGATGAGGCTTCGATACATGGACTACTTCCAAAGATTTTACCACTAGTTTGTGAACCAGCTATACGATGACCAGTGGAGTAGTAGATAGAACCAACAATACCGGTGAATGAGATGAAAAATTTAAGATCAATATTGTATTTTTAATGGAAAATTCCCCTTAGGTTCTGAGGTGAGCTTGAATTATAGGTGGATAGGGAATGTCTTATGGTGGTGACCATGTTTTTTTATCTGGTCCTGAAAAAAGAAGATCAAATAATGATCATTGTGGGGATCCATCTTCATGGATTAATTAGATGATGGTGATTTTTCATGACCTTGTCTTATGATGTGATGACACTAGGGTGGTTAGAGTTTTAGAATCTCCTCAAAGAATATTTCTATCCTATTATGCTAAGGGATGTATGTATCCCTAATCCTCTCCATATCCAGCAGTGTAGCATGACATAAATATGTATTCATTGATGTCTAGTATCCTTATTGGTACTTTATGGATATTATTTTGGCTAGTTTTTTTAGGGATCTTACTTTTGAGAGAGGTCTATGTAGAGACATTTGAGACACATTTATCCCAGTATGGATATATACATATTATGGGGTGTTGGAGGGAGCATTGGTTTGTGATAGTTTCTTGCTTAAAAAAACACATATTGTGTTATTTGGCAGAGGAAATGAAGGAACAAGGACCATAGAATTAATGAGTTGACATTATAATTATTGTCATAGACAAGAAATACATTTTAGGAGGTCGTCCTAGGATATATGATCATAATTTCATGGTTCAAAAAATGGATGAAGTTTTCCCTAAGACAGGCAGTTTTACTCATGTGATAGTTGGTCAAATCATTCAAAAGATTATATGACCCACCATACATCTAATATAGTGACCATGTATGGGCTACTGAGGTATAGAAAATGGTAGGAATAGATCAGTCTGTAGGGATGAAAATGTGCCAATGGATTTTGGAGGGAAACGATAGGTGGTAGACACTTTGAGTTGTTACAACCACGACCCCCAAGTTTTCCACACCATTCTTATGGATATGGAAGATACAGTAGGGGATACATGCATGATGTAAAATCATATGACCATGAGGGTGTAATAATGATACAATGTAGGATCTATGACATTTATACCATATATTTATTATTGATATACTTTTATTCTACTAATTACTTTTTACAAGAAATCTTTTTTTGGTTATTATAGATTCTTCTAGAGCCTTGGGATTTAATTTTATACTTGGAGACTCCTAATGAAGATGGATCATTGATCACACACTTATTCTGGTAGTGTTTTCATACTCTTAGAGTTGAGTGTTTATATTTAGATATCTTTGTAGAAATAATGATGCCTTATGATATCATATTAAGTATGTATTTATTATCTATAGTTCCTTCCAAGATTGAATGTTTCATGCAAAGGATGTGTTGTGTCTACAATGAAAAAATTGGGTTATTGTTTTTTGATGAAAAGGGAACTCATGAATTTTAAGATGGAATCTTGTGTTGGTGGGTATAGAATAATATTCATGAGTTTAATAGTATGACCCTTGGTCGTGGAGATTTTTGGATTTATCAGTATCCTTCATTAGTGGTAGAATATGAGGACATGTTCTCTAAGATTTATCCAGGCCTACCCCAATGATAAGAAACATACATCTGATTTGATCTACACCATTTGAGGAAACCAATATTTTCACCAACATATCAGATTACCCCTTATGAGATTCATGAGCTATGGGTGTATTTGGAGTAATTGAAAATGAATGTTTTTTTAGACCGACTACTTTACCCTAGGAAACTCAAGTTTTGTTAACCACGATGGTGGATTGGAAAAAGAGATTATATGAGGTTTAATAGTTCTATAAAAAAGTGATTTTGATGAAAATGTATACACTACAATGAATCAATGACCTTATTGATCATTTTATAGGTGTGAATTTGTTCTATAAGGTTTAACTTATTATAGGATATCACCAATTTCATGTACTAGGTTAGGATATAAAAAATATGCATTTAGATGGCGTTATGAACAATATTTGTAGATGGTGATAGTCTTTGGCATGTTGAAACCCCCGTTGTGTTAATGCTACTAATGAACATAATATTTAATCCTTTCTTAAACTAACTCATGGTATTTTTCCTTGAAGATATACTTGTGTACTCAATATCCTCAGAGGTGCTTTTGAGAAAATTGAAGATGGTTATAAACATAATATAAGGGAACGAACTTTATGGGAATCACTCAAAGTTCAAATTTTAAATTCATGAGGTCCACTTTATAGGATCATGTTATGTCAAAAAATGGAGTGGAAGTGAACCTAACTGAGGTTAACGAAGTGTTAGCATGTGATCCACCAAATATTGTGACATATTTGTGGATAATCCATGCGTTGGAAGTATTTTACCATAAATACATAAAAAAATTTCAAAATATAATCTCAAATGATGTCTTTTACCTAAAAGAGGGATCCATTAATGTGGAGATAGAGGTTTCAATAAAAATTTATTTAGTTTATTAAAAAATTGATAACAGATCCCATCATGAGATTTCTAATGGATAGTGCAGTGTATGTAGTGTTCTGTGATGCATCTTGAACTAGGATGGGTTTTTTTTATATTGTAGCATAAGTTAGTGATTCCCAATGGTTCAATTCTGTTATGACTACTTGATTAGAACATTTTGGACCATGACCTTGAGCTAGAAGTGGTACTCTTTATAATAAATTTGTTTCACACTATCAAATTGGTGAGAAATTCATAATTTATTCTGATCACAACAGTCTCAATTATATATTATAACAAGGGGATCTCAAATTGAGATAGTGGTGATGGATAGTGTTCCTTAAGGATTATGACTAATGAATATTCTATACTATTTGGAAGTTGAACATGGTAACTTTTCCTCTCATCATGGAACATTCTTGTTTCTCATGAAAGATAAATAAAAGATATTTTCATTCATCTGGTTATAAATTAAGGATGGAGATGGAACATATTACCCCCAATAGATGGTTATTACCCCTATTATTTTAATGTGAGTCAGGGAGGCACGACTTGGGGATGATGACTCTAACACACTACACACTCAGATATCTACTAAACATGCACATGATGGATTTTATGAATGTAATGGGAATGTTATTATTTTCAATGGATACATGACAGTACCTATGATGTTGCAAGAGGATATACATAGATACATTCATACATGTCCTTTAGTTGTACATACAAGTGTGAAAAAAATGTACTATGTCCTATATTATAAATTTTGTAGGCTAGTGATGAATACGGGAGTTGTATTGTTTGTATCTTGATTCCATTATAGAAACTAAAGGCATAGAAACAAGATCTAGTGGGTTGACACAACACATTATGGTTCAAGAAAGGAAGTGGGATAGAATATATATGAACTTTGTGATGGGATTACCATGTATTTCAGGGTTAAACAATGATATCAAGTTTATCATAAATTGACTCCCCATGTTGTACCACTTAATAACAATTCGAGAGTATATTTTCTTAGAGAGCATGGGGAACCAATACATTTAAGAGATAGTCTGACTCCATTGTGTTGCATCAATGATAATATCTTACCTTGATAGTCGCTTCACATAAAAATTTTGGAAGGTATTGTAGGATTCCTTTAGGACTCAATTACCTTAGAACATGGAATTTGTATAAAATAAATTATAGGTGTAGAAATTAGTAAATTGTTTTTAAAAATTATTTATTTTTTGACGATGCCTCCAAATTTTCATTATTTAATACATGATTATATAAAAGTTTTAGGGTTTTCAACATAACCCTGTAAATTGACAATATCCATTGGATCTGTTTTGAGGGAGTCTATTGGCAGTTGATGACTGAATCATAGATAGACAACTTGTTTGAGGTTAATTCAAAGGATCTATAAAATGGTTATAATGGAGGCTTGTACATTATCAACGATCGATATAAGTCGAGGTATGATGTTTAATATACATATAAATTTCCCTATTCATAATTTATATGATGAACATAGATCAATAAACAAATAGATTGATATGTGGATGATGCGTATTATGGGATGTGTTAGAATTATAAATATTTGGATGAATTTATTTGGGATCTATTTTTTTCCTTCTCAATCATCAATATAACAGAAATGTATTCAAGAAAAAATATATTTTTCTTGTGGTCCATTCCTGTTGATTATTCGTTTTCTTTTCTCCCATGAATATTCGTTCATCGTGGGTGTTATCCCTTTTGCATGTGGTTTAACATATGCCGATGAATTGATAAATTCACAAAAGTTTCTTGGAACAACAATTAGATATTATAGATATATGGTCAGAACAAACTGATTTTTTTTTTATGATGGGAGAGGAACCAGAATGGATTGGTCTGGATAGTTGACTTCACGTTATTCATCACAAAATGATGAACGTTCATTGATGGTGTTATCCTAATAGAATTGACAGCCAGAACCTACTGTTCCTTGATGGTGTGGCTCATATGGGGATGTTCCATGATTTTTCAAGGGATATGGTAATTCTATTGAGGCCTGAGGGTACAAAAATTAATTGGGGTAAAAGATAAGTTAATCAAGAAAATTCCAAGATACCTAGATTTTAACTTAGAGGAAAACTTCTCATGGGCCCCTCTTAGGGGCAGCTAGTGTTTAGAAAATGGTATAAGTATCACATGGTGTGTGAAACTATCACATGATTTGTGACCTATACTCAATGGCTCACCCCATACCTAATAGGTTATAGGGACAGGGGGTGGAGTACTATGGAATACAAGCACCATGCAATCCCGTATGGAAACAAATGGGTAAGTATACATTGGAATACTGATGTAATTGTACACGAGTAGAGTAAAAGTCCAACAAACACATGTTTTATAGTAACACAAACATGGAAATGTGATGTGGGTTATTTATACAGGTAGGAACCTGGTTCAAAGGGGGCATAATATGTAACCCTACTAAACAACATAAACTCCTTTAATGTGTTATTGGACACCTTTTCCTTTGTATCTCCAAAAAAATTTCCCCAATCCACTCCCTGAGGATCAATATAAAATAGAATACTACTCATGTGACATCAATTTATTCAGCTTGATTTGTTGGATAGAGTTTTTCAATCCCATATGGATTCCCAATGTGATATCCTATATTTATCTTTTTTCCCAAGGATTAGTTCATTGTACTGTTCGGACTAATACTATGAGTCCTCCAATCCACAACATAGTGGGTTAATCTTGATTGAGTTATTAATATACCCCAAGGACTTGAGAGTGATCATTATCTATGTATAATATGTCATCATACTTTCAACACATACTTTTAATGGTAAAACCCGATGAGATATAACTCTCTCAAAAAAATTATTTGTTTTATTAGACTTAGGGGTGAGTTCTCTCATTTGTGTTATTTGTGGAATAATTAAGCTAGAATCCAAGGATGGTATTATAGATGTTACTTAACATTAAAGTCTATGACTCTGTTATGTATAATTGGATATTCTTGATATGAGTTTTTGAAATATATGTTTGTAGTGTTGACTATATTTATTATTGTATGATTTTTGGTTTTGGGGTGTCCTAGTTGGTATTTTTATATTCACACCTATGTAGGATTTTCTTACATGTGATGTGTCTTCTGTAGATGATCGAACTTTTGAAAAAATCTACGAAAGATGAGAACTAGATGGTGCTTTGTTAGATCATACAATCCAAGGTTTATTCATTTGTTATATTAAATAATTTCAATGTATTTCATTTAGATTAGGCATGTTGCCTGACACCTTATGGTGGGCTTGTATTTTACCATGTTTACTTATTTTCATCTTATAATTATCTTATTGTGGTATTTTAGATGTATGAATCCATGGTTGTTCATTTGTTTTCATCATTATGTAGACTTAGATATGTTTCTTTGTGTACATGTTCTAATTATATGGAATTTTATGATAGTATATGCCTACTCGATGTTAGCCTCTATCCCCTGTCCTATTGTAGGTTGAATTTGATAGTCATCACACATGTCCAATGAGATTGGTTATGAAAAATTGATTCTGAACTGTTTATATCGTTCAATGAAAAATCAATATTTAAGTGGTGGTTATTAATTAATCTCATTATGTCACCTTTTTAATTATTAAAAATTAAGATGTTTGTGAAATAAAAAATGAAGCTATGATGATTTCAAAATTTTTCATAAGAGATATTTTAAAGAGTTGTGGGTCAATATTACGAATATGAGAACTGATAGTTGAAGGTAGTTAAATTATAATAATTTTAAACAATATCATCCAATGTATATGTGATAGAAACATAATAGTGCCCCATATTCAGTGGGGAAAATGTTTTTTTCAAGAAGAAAAATAGACTAAGATGGGAATAACAGTATTATAAGCATTAATTATCTCAGTGTACTTTTAGAGGGAAACTCTGATAATAGATATGTACCTTACAAATAGGTTATCTATTATAGATCAAATATATCATGAATACATATAAAATATGGTACAAAATGAATCATATAGTTAACAAATTTAGTGTGATTTATATTATATTGATTATGATGTCCAAAAAACCAATTCTGGGAAATTTTGAGGATAATGCACATAAAGGAGTCCTTATGTGAGATTAATATAAAATAAGAACATAAAAGTGAGGGATGATATGGATAAATATGTTTGTTAAAAATTAATATATGAATATTATTGAAAATATATCCAATTTCACTATTTTTAAATAAGATTATTTTGAATATATAGATGTGTAAAACATTCAGATTAGATTTTATGTGATTGAAGAACGAGCTTTAAAAAAAGATAATATTAATATATATTTAGGTAAAATATTGATGATGAAGAATCAAATAAAAATTATTATTTGAACAATCAATGGGTAATGGATATTTTGGAATAGAAAAATATATTTCAGATTTAGAATACACCAGTTCAAATTAAAATGATCTTAAAACCTGACCAATGAAATTATGTTATTTACCAAGCATCTCTATAAAATATTTTTAATTCTATTTAGAATGTAACATTGATAACTGAAATTATTGAGAAGGTAAAAAATATTGAAAATAATTCCACCTGGGATATTTTTCAATGAATAAAGAATAATAATGACATTGAAACCATGTGTGTATTTTGAATCAAACTGAAAAAAGGATTGTTTTCAAGGAAGAAATCCCAACTAGTGTGCAAATTTTACTCTAACATTAAAATAGATAATTTTGAAGAGTAATTTTCTCCTAACGCAGAAAATAAATATATAATACTTTTCTAATTTATTGTAGTTATCTTACATTAAAAAATCAACTTAATAGTTTTTCAGTCTGCTTCCTTGAATGGATGTCTTAAAAAGAATTATATTTTGATTACAATGATGTTTTTTTTGAAAATTATTGAATTATGTTTTTAGGATTGGTAAAGATTTATATATTTTTCAAATCCCCATAAATTCTAGTATTCAATTCTAAATGGAAAAATGGTATACATGAAGTTCACAAAATGGAATGCCAACAATAACCATTTTACAACAAAAATTGAGTACACACTACTAAATATTATTTTTCCACATCCACAGTTCAAAATTGTGATTATTCCCCCCAAAACAATTATCATTATTTTTTAAATATTTGAAATAGAATAAATTTAATTAGTAAAAATTAAGGATATAATCAAATATTTACAATACCATGACCATAACTAACATGTAGTCACATTATTTGAACCCTGGATATTTTTTTCAACTATGGTTATGCCACATAATGTAATGTTTTTGACATATAGACACAATTTCAATACATTCCCCCAAGTATTGAATAATACAGAAATAAAAAAACACAACATTTAGAACCCTAGACCAAAGCCTCATTACATGTAGTTCTCAATCAGTACAATAAAAATCAAATTTTGTATATATATGTATATGTTTTTATATAAATACAAAATTTCATGAAAATATCCTATAAAAGCATGATTATATATCTGAATCCACCACATCTCATAATGATGTATGAAAATAGTGACCATATGAAATGAAATTATCATGGTTTTGGAATTCCATACCTATAGGTTTCTTTGTTCATGATTTTCCAAAACCTTGACTTTATCTTTACTTATGTTCTTAATTTTGGAAATTTCTTGTAAATAGGCTATTCCAACACCCTTCTCTTAAGAATATATTTTTCCACATTTAATTAGGAACACATATATCCATAGTGCAACTAAACTATTTCTATTACTCAACCTATATTCCAATTTTAATGAAAAAAATATCTATGAGAGATATTTTCATAGTTTAGAAAACCATCATAATATCTCTGTGGATATAGATCGAAATACCAGTGTGGAAAATTACTCCTAATTTCACTATTTATGTGGATGATGTTATTTTTATTGGTGAAAATGTGTATTGTAATGAGTAATTTACTAGAAAAGTAATGAATCATATTGAAATTAATATTTTGAGAGAAATTATTTTCATCATGGGGTTGAGTATTTTCTAATTGAGAATTTCTTATTTTACCACAAAAAATAGACCATGTAATTATTGAAGATGGTTCGAATTGTTGATTTTGAATACTTTTACACAATCATAGTTGTTTTGTAATGCATCAATGAATGATGGAAGAAAAATGTATATAAGAAGGAATTTAAAAGTCATATTTTATGTTTTATCTATCTTAGTGCATCAGGACCTCATATTATCTATTCAGTAAATTTATGTTCTAGGTATTAATGTTATCCAACATAATCAAATTAGATTTCTTCTAAGATATTTCAAAAAAAACAATAAATGGATTTATAATTTTTTGATGTATAGTTGAGGAAAAAACCATAAGAAACCTATATACACCATTTCTAGATAGGATAAAGACTCAGATTAAATATACAATAGTTTGAATATCCTATCTATGTTAAAGAAGTGTGTGTTAATACTAAAATGATATAACTTTAGTTACATTATATACAATAGTGGTAGAGTATGTTTCTACTACACATTATTGTAAATAAATAATCCAAATGATTGAGTAGCTGTATAATTTCAATGTGATAATTGAGAATCCATTTAGATTTTCAGAAGATAATAAAGTGATAATTCATCATTATAATAATATAATGAATTAATTTTGATCTAAAAAAATTAACATAAAAATATATATTTCAAATAAAAATATGAATATTTTACTTTTTTCTATAATATTTTCCTACATTGTATAAAAATGGAGATATAATCACAATGTCCATGAAAAACAGATAGATTTAAAGGCTAAAGGATCAATATATTTATTTATCCATTCCCTCACACATGAGGTATTTTTTCATTCACTGTATTCCTTCGATTACAATTATCAAAGGAGGATATTTGTATATAAATCTGATGTGTTATTATTTTCATTTCATTGTAGGGATTATTACAAATTGGTGTTAGTGAGTGAGTTGATTTAAGTGGTGTTCATCAAAATCACCCAGAAAAAAATTACATTTCAATGAGAGATTAAATTACTTAAAAAACATTTATTTATCATATTATATTTTGTCACGATATTTATTTTTGATAAACGATATGATTTCATAAAATGTAGTGTGATTTATGACGTATAATAGTAAATCCATATGGGTGATTAAATAACATGTAAGAATTTTTTGAAGTATGTTGTATTTGTTGTCCACCATTCTTGAGAATCAATTAAAGCTGTTTTGGATTCATTATTGTGTTGAAAATGTTATCAAGATTTTTATATATTTATAATGGAGTCTGAATTTTATTTTAGATTCGTGAAATATGATTTTAAAGTTATAGATTTTAGACATTTAAAAAAAGGGAAAAAACTTATGTATGGTATCATCTACCTAGTACGTAAGAATCAAATTTAGGTGGAGCTAAAAATTATTAAATGAAATTCCCTATTATGGTTTATAACATTTGTTCTGAGTATACATATTATATATTTTTTGGATGATATTGAAATATAGTGCGGAAACTCCAACATTAATATGAAATAAAATTCAATTTAAAACATAAGAAATCTCTAATTACTGAGGATAGTATTTTCAAAATTATACCAAAAAACGGGAAAGATGACAAAGTATAACATTTTCGTATATTAAATTTCCTTGTAAATATCAATATTTCGAAAAGAAATGGATACATTATCATAAATAAAATATATTTGTTCATTTATAATAAAATTAATATTGTGTATAAAAACCAATGACAATAAAAATAACAAAATATAAATATATAAGAGTTCTCAAGATTAAACTTAATATTACATGTAACGTTTTAAGGAATATGAAAGGGATATAAAAATGACTCGTATGTTTAAATCAATGATTCCAATTGAATCATAATTGTTTAATAAAGATTACATAAGGTTCACTTAGATATGATAGATGATATATTAGGATCACAAAGATAAAATTTAAGAGTTACCGAACTCTTTTAGGTAATATTCAATGGTATACCAGAAAGAAAAATCTATTATTATTGTAGATATAAATTATATTTATCTTAAAATTTTGGTAGATTATTTAAAAATCATGATTGAATTTATAATCATGATTTAATAAAATGGTTTTGCTAATGAATAATGAAGAGAATGAAATATTATTTCACACTATGATAATGAAGTTCACGAAGTGAAGTATTTTAATGTTAAAATACATGCTAATGTTGGATTGGTGAATTCATATATTTTGAAAATGTCAGGAGAATTATATGTAATAATTTTTGATGAAGAGATTATCGTAGATGATATTCATGCTTTGATAATGATGCAATATTTTATCATGTAGATATGGAAATTGGGTTCTCATGGATTTTATAGAAAGTTCATGGTGTGATAATTTTTGGAACATAATGGGGATTTAATAATAAGTCTATAGATATATTATATGTGACCAGTTCAAATATATTTTTAGGACAGAAAATGATGTTGAAAATAGAGATGAGATTAACATTTTTTCATATTTAATATATAAAAACAATATTTAATTAAATATAAACGATATAAGAACTGAAGTAGGATATTAATAAATTATTCCAAATGAGGGAATATCCCAAAACATTGATATTCCTATAATTCCTAACTATTTGAGGTGATAATTTATTTAGAAAAAGAGACTATAATTGTGCTAGATACTGATGATCTGCAATATCATGCTTCATATTCTAGATTTCAAGATCATGATGAAGAGGAAGCTCATATGTTTCTGCAAATTCTAGAGGATTTAAGAATATCATTGGTTGATTCAAGAATCTCTACTATATTATTTGTGATCTCCTTAGTTCATCATGAATTCTTTTTTAAAATTATTTGGAGCTAGTTTAAATAATTAGTTAGAATATTGTCAAATATTTGAGAGACATAGCTATTAAAAGAAATATATTATAACCACTATTAATATTAATTATAATATTTATGACTTAATAGTCAACCAATTAATAGTTTGCAGTAGTCACCCAAATTGGGTTGGGGTACATTGTAAAAAACCATGTGTTCTTTAATGATGTTGTAGCTGGTAAGGGTGAATGCTTTATGAGAGAGGGGATTGAGGTTGTAACCGGTAATAAATGTTAATTTCAAGTAATAAATTGAGAAAATGAGTATCAAAGATTCACCCATCCCAATATAAATGATACAAAATCACGTTCCTAGAAAGTTAAATAAGAATTTTATAAGTAAACATAAAATACCTATAATTTATCTAAAATCATACTAATATAGTTTAATTATTATTAAACTAAATCCTTTTTAATATTTATTACAACCAACACCAACATAATAAAACAATTAAAAAAGTCCCTAAATTTGTTTTCACAAAATTAATGTCATGTTGATATTTTAATGGTATGAAATATTTATTAACTATCAAATGTTATACATATAATACATATAAAATTATAATATATATATTTAGCATATTTATATAATATAATTAAAAAAGCATAATAATTACTTTTTGAATTATAAATACCCATGTGAAATATATATAAAAATAAATACTAAAAATTTAATTTATTAAAATATATATATAAAAATTAAATAATTATAATTATTGCGTAAATATTTAAATTATTAAATAAAATAAATGTAGTAAATATTCACCAAATACAATGTCTTCAAATCCTCCCATAAATAATATTTTATTGTTTTAAAATCAAAATTCATTATTAAATAAAATATCCTCACATCAATTAATGTAAAAAATTTAACTACCATAAAAAATAACGAAAATTGTTAATAAAAATAATTTTAGGAAAAATTTTAAATTCTTCCAAATCGTTTTTTATAAAGATAAAAATCATAATAAATTTAATCAAAAAATAAATATACGAGTATAATTCGTTACCTATATATTATTGTTCAGTATCAATTATATACATAATTTTTAAAATATATTTAATAATAATGTATCCATAAACATGACACAATCAAAAATAAAATTTTATAACCTTTTATTAAATATGTTATCATTTCTATATATCCAACTGAAACCTATATTTTCACAAATAATAACTCTTTTGACTACTTGTTATAGTTTTGATATAATGAGAAAAAATATATCTGAAAATTTTAATTTATGGTTTCTATTTAATATTACTACAATTTTATCATATATAACAAAAATTCAGACCACGAAAAAAAACATTGAATAAATTATTTTTATTAAAATTTGATATATCAAAATTCTAAATTATTAAATAGAATGATTTGGTCATAAATTCTAAAATGTCATCTACCATTTTTAATATTCATTTATTATTTTCAGAAAAATGCCCAATAAGTATAACTTAACAATTTGAATTTATATTTCAATATTATTATTCATATTCAAATTTTAATTATTTTAATATATTTGTGTATAATATTTCTGTATATATAAATTTTTTTCCAAAAAAAACGGATCATGGTACACTAAAAAATTGTTTACATTTTCTTATGGTGGAAAACATATAAATTTCTCTTACAAATATAATTGAACATTTTCCCCTATATTGTAAATTATGTAAGTTCACCAAAATTTTTATTTTTAATTTAAATGTTTTTTTATATTCAAATTGTTAATTTTTTTAATAAATATGAATATATATAATTTTAAATGTATGAAATAGTAATAATATTAATAATATTAATATATATAAGTATTAAATATTTTAATTACATGAATATGTTTTTTAGAAAATATGTACATAAATAATAATATATTGTCCTAAAAACATGTAGTAAAATAATTTATAAACATAAAAAATAAATATGTGAATTTAAATTATATTAGAAATTATAAGTATAGTAATATGTGATATTATATACTCTATATGATAATAACTTTTTTAGTTAAGGATAATATTACACCACATGATATTTTTTCAAAAAAGATTTTAATGTAATTATGAAACCTAAATAATATATGTAAATATAAATAAATAAATTTAAATATATATATTTAATATAATCATTAGAAAAAAATAATAAAATAAAAATAGAAAAACATTATACTGAGGCCTTATTCATTACGCATAAGTAATTGATGGAAAAAATAAATGGAAATATAATTTGAAATGGAAGACAAATACCATGTTTGGTTAATGTAATTGTTTGGTTGGAATGATACCTGAAAATCAGAAAGTATCAAAACAAACATATCTTCTACAAACATTTCTATACATCCTATCATCAATTCATTCTTGTCACATCTCCATCATGTGTTTGAAGATGAATTACATTGTGGCATTAGAAGGTTTTGTGACATAAGGGATGTATTGGAGGGTGGGTAGTGACTATCTCCTATGGAAGGAGATATGGAAGAAGATGGTGGCTAGATAGAGATAAGTGACATAGGTTTTGGTCACAAAGATAAAAAAAGAAGGTTGTAGTGGTATTAGAGGGTGTTGGGGGAGTGAGAAATGAATATGTCTAGGAGGCTATGGTATCTATAGTTACATGGTAATGGTAAGGGAAATGATTATGGAGAGAGTTTGAGAGAGTGGTGACAAATCAGTGAGAGTGAAGGTTGTGAAGATGATGCGAGGAGGAATATCAACATCTAGGGATAATGGAAATGATGGTTGTACCCAATTCAGGAGGAATCCGTATTCTATTTATATAACAGAAGTGGTGGTTCCATTTATATCAAACAAAACATCCCATAAACATATTCCAACATCTATTTTTCAATCCTTTCCTCGATTTCATGAATTCAACACCATGCCTGAAAATATTTAATATAGTAGTAAATTCAAAATTAAAATTAATATACATATTTTTAATTTTTAATGTTAATAATTCCCACATCCCATATTCTGGTAGGAAAAAATTCCTTTGGGTTTACATATTATAGATATATCTATAATATAATAAAACTAAAATTGAATATGATGGTTATGTGTAAATTTTATTGTAGGTTAGGAGTCCCATATTCTTGGACAGAAAAAAACTATTATTGAACCCATACTAATGAAATTTGATATTAACATGATTAATACGAATAATATAAAATTTATTTCATAACAAATTCAGATATAAGTTGACCACTGTATCTTGAAGTATCCTAATTGAAATATATTCCTCTTATAATGGATGTGGTTAATTATAACACCCACTCAAAATAATTGGACTCTTAAACACAACTACAACAAACCATAAAGAAATATCATATATTAATGTTGGGGATTTCATATAGAGACAAGATGAATGTGGAATGTTTAATTACATTCTTAATAACAACACCACCATTACATACTCTTACGTTCTACCATGATGTAGTTACACCTAACCAATGAAATAATGAATAAAAAATCCCAAAGAGTCAATAAAAATTGCATGGATGAGAGTGATTGTGTTCATATGGTCTACTCCAATGTATTTCCCCCATAAAATATAATCCTTTAGTTATTCTGAAACTTGCCATCATATAATATTTAATGAATTCAAAGACTTACATGACATCAAAGGGCCTCATGTCCATCTCATAAAGTCTTGATCTTGAGTTAAAACTATTGGTAACTCTAAGTCAATCTTATGGAATTATAGTAAACCATGTAAATTTAATTATATGATTAAATTGTTCATGCTTCTATGTTATTTGAAACACCCCAAGATTTCTTAGTTTTTTTTCTATTCAATGTAATAAAATAACTTGTGCTACACACAACACTGAGTTCGAGCGCACCATGACTTACCAATCTAGCCGTTCAAAAAAATTATGAACAGTATTAACTAAATTTTGAATTTTATAAATTCCATATAATTTTAGAATCCATATTATGTGTCTATATGACATAATATAAGAACAAATTGATATTTTTTAGTTAAAAAAAGTATTTTTAAAAAATTTCAATTTTTAAGCTTTTTAATAGAGAACCCTTTTTAAATCCAATATTTGATAATTTTGTATACTTAATTTAATGAAATAAAATACTTCATTAAAAGGGAGACATAAAAATTTATTCTGGAAAATTTTTTGTTACTTCTCTAATATAATTCCTATTTTGATGAATAGTGATGAATATTAAATTTTAATTGAAAGCAACATTTTTAATCCAAATAATTTATAGTGTTAAATTATTAATTTGAATGATTTGGAATTCTAATTATATTACATTATTACCATTTAATCCAATGTAGGTCATTATAATTATTATCACATTTATATTTGACAGAAATACATGTCAATCTTTTAAGAGTTTTTTATTTTCTAAACCCATACTTTTTGGTTTTGACAACGGGAATTAATTTTCAATTAATTAATGAAACTTATATTTCTTTATATTAGTAAAATAAAATTAATATTTGAATTCTATATATCAAAATTATCCTAAGGTGAATTTTTGTAGTTCTTCTGGAAACTATCAATTTTTTAAAAATAGTGAAACAAATGGTGTTAATGTTTGAAATTGACTTTTTATTTAAATTAATATTTATTTATTTAAATTTCATTTATGTCAAAATATATCTATAATTAAAATATAAGTTCAATGCAAATCATTGGATTATTTTGTAATATAATTTGATGTATAAATATTTATTGAACTTTTTAACGTGTTTTACCCACATTCCAGGTACTTTGAAAATTTTCATAAAACGTAATTCTACCACTTCTGTGAAATTAATTTCAAAAATATTAGAAACACGGCTAACATCAGTATGAAAATTTTGGTTCAATAATATGAAAAGATTTTTTGGGGGAATAATAATTTATGACTTTAATTTATTACCATTTTTAAAATTAAATACTGTAATTAGAGGTAAAAATGATATTATAATTTTTCCAAAAGAAGTTGTAATTATATTGGATATGTTAATTTTGACAAAAACCAAAATTTTGAATAAAATATTATACTTTTGATCACTTTGGATTAGATCAGGACATTTATTATTATTTTATTTAAAAAAGAGTAAAAAGTGAAAGATTCGTATTTTAATAACTAAACCATTTATAATATAGGTCTATACATAAGATAAATTATACAATAAGTATTACTAAGAAAGAAAAAAATATTTGAAACATAATGGTATTTTATTTATAATTTTTGGTGATTAAATAAATAATGTTATTGGTTACAGAATGATGATGGATTAATTACATTACTAATGAATGATGAAAATAATTGATATTATAAATAACTAAATAAATGTAAATTGAGAATTTAGATTGATTCCACAAATTTTCAGGGATACCATGACATGTTATGTTTGATTTAATGAATTTTCTTTGTAGTAGTCATACTGTTATGAATTTCACAAAAATAAAATACTAAATAGTGTCAAAATTTACATAAATGAGTTTTTAAAAAAAATACTATATTATTAAATGAAATAATATTAATAAAAATATAAGGCTTAGTAAAAGGAATTATATATTTATAAATAGTTTATTAATGAACCATATGGGGTTTTCTTGACTTTTTATTGTTTTTTATTAACAATTTATTATAATAATACAAGAGGACATGGTAAAAGTAAAAATATTTAACTAAGAGTTATACCTAAAATATATTGTTAATATGGTGACAAAATTTTTTCTGAAATCAATTTTTTTGAATGGATTGCGACCCATACCCACCTTATCTTAAAAATAAATCAATTTGGATACATTACAAAAAGAATATGATTTTCTAATTAAAAAAATATTTCAAACCATTCCTAAATTGACCCACACCTCTCTTATAAAAGGGCACTTCCCATTTTTTCAAACTCACACCTACAAAAACGTTTAACTCATACAAACATAGCCAAAATCTCCTCCAAACATCCCTCATGTCAACCTTGTGGGCTCCCCTGAGTAGAAAGACAACCTATGAAGCCCTTATGTACAAATCAAAAGAAATCGCCTAAATAAAAGACTATTATTTCATTACTCTTTCAAAGTTCTTTTCTTCTTCCACTTTCTCTTTCTCTATTACTTCCATACCAAAATATTTACTCTAGTAACATCTACATAATGTGATGTTTTTATAAATATGGTACAACCATACTCATTATTAAATCCATCCTATGAATGATAATGTCACCAAGGGTGTGTACGTATGGCTTACTATCTTTATGCCTTAGTGTAATTAGTTATTCAACAATATGATATTTGGATAGATATAATGATGAGTAATAAGAGTATATATAATTATAATAACTAGATAAATTCTCTGTTCAATTACTATAACATCCAATTCCACACCTTTTAATCAGTAAATATATTATATCGTCGCTCGTGTGTACGTACGAGTTACCGTCTCTACAACACAATGAGATTCATTTCCACGTTCACCAATAAATGATGTCAATAAAAATAAATATATTTAATAAGTATGTAAAATATGATATAATAACTATACTGTAGATATATATATGCATGTGTATGTCTATACATAGATATATCTTATTCACTTAGTTCTGTTTAATATGATATGAAAACGGAAACTAGGATTATACGTACGTACGACCTACTGTCTACATAAATGGTGTCTTCCATTTTATATACTTATATACTATACATATTTATATTATAACTATATATGATATATAAATCACAATTTATATTATTGATATATTTAAATCATAATCTATATGATACAATCAAGAATAACAAGTTAAAACACACACGATAAAGAAAGCGATTATTACACGAAATGTTAATTTAACATGGAAATTATTTTTAAATGGGTTGTATAAAGTCATAAATGAATCATTTATGAAATAATAAATATGAATATGGTTATGTTATTATCTAATAACATACTATGGTCATTATAAAAGAGGATAAGTGTACCCTCGACCAAAGGAAAGTGCAATGTAAGGGTTAATTCATTAATCTCATTTTTATCCGAGATTGTTTATGCATAAGTAGTTATTGGGAAGTATTTATTATCCATGTCCAAGATTCAAAAAATATTTTTTCAAATTTATTCTGTTATGTCACTCATTAACTAATACATCATTTTCATTTTTATAAATATTTATTCTTATAAATCATTCTCATTGATGTCCAAATTTTCAAAATGGTTTAAAAGATTTATTTATATGGACATGAATGTTTTAAAATGTTATTTACATTAAATTATTTCAATGATGTATGTGACACATTGATTCAACAATATCTTTTAATTGTCATAATTTATAAATTTTGTCTCTTTTAATGTATTTCCTAAAAAGTGGTATATCAATCAAGGAGTTTTAATGATCATTTTCATCTATATCATCAACCATTACAGGATATTATTCTTGATTGAGGTTGAATTATTGTAATTCAGTTTTATATACTATATTGAATGAATTATGATATGTTATACTGCGGATGTGATATTTTCATACCATTCAAGGTTTATTTATAAGGTATAGACATTTCTAATGCTAGTTTTAATACGAATGTTTATATTATTTATCAAAATTTTTTTATAAGGAATGCATAGGACTAAGTAAGTGATGGGTGCAGCCCGCTATAACTCCTTGATGTAGCGATAGGGTTCATGAGACAAACTACTATCTTAGTACACCACCTTGAAAAAAAAATTATTTTTATTTTTGGCATGAGGCTTTAAATATGTGGTAATGATGTCCAGTGTCAGGCATTCCATCATTATGAAATAAATTATAACATGTGATTATTCGACTAATAGATTATCTATGTGAATGTTTATATGGATATGTTTGATTTATTTTCTCCATATTAATATCAATATTATGTATAAAAAGATATTATTTTTACTACACATCTTTCTTTATATGTTTATATCTTTCGAAAAATTATTTACCCTTACTGAGAATCGGATGTCACCCCATTCTTTTGTTTTTTATCCTAGGATTATATGAACTGTATTATGTTTGACATGTAGGGTGAGGCTAGTGGAATAATGGAATTCTCAACAGATTATTTATGTTGTGTTTTATTATTGAATGTGTAATGTAACGTTCATGTATGTAATCTATTTTTCAAGAATACTAAAATGAGCGGTCCTTCAGGACATGAATCCTTCTAATCAAGATAATGTATTAAAATAATTCACCATCATCGAGATTCAGGGGTCAGGGCACTACAGTTGGTATCATAGGATGTTTAGTGCAATCCTTGGAAACTATATTTATAAAAAATATGATTAGAGAATATTTCCCTAAGATAGAATTTGTGGATTAGTATAGAAAAATTTCATAGATTTTTGGTAATGTGGGTATTTTGTGTATTTTCTAAGAAGTACATCCCTGTCTAGATATGAGTAGGTAGAGGCGGCTTTGGCACAAATTTATCTTGGAGTGAAAACTCAAACAAGGAATTTTGTGATTGACCAGGGGTATCCTTATACACGATAGCATGCCTTGCTGTAATCTTGGCTGTGACACTCCCCGAGGATTCAGTTAAGATAATTCCCATTTTCATTACAATCCATTATAATTGATTTAAGAATAAATTCTTCCTCAAAAAAAGATTTTATTATTTTTATAGATTAGACTTCTAATCATTTCCACTTACTGTAGGAAAAAAATAATTATGTAGATGATTAATATACATGAAAGGGGGGGTGAATTGTATCCTTTAAAAATTCAATTCGACTATTAAAGTTAGTTATATAACTTTTCTATTCATCCATAGGGAAAACAATTTTTAATAAATTTAAACAAGGTAAATTCACTAAACATATTAGTTCTTTAATCAAGATTGATTCTAGAAATATGGTTCCGTAAATGAAACATAAGAAAAATTTACATGGAAAATGATTCTACCTTAAAGAAAAAGAATCTATCGAATCAGAATATAAAAGTACAAGAAAGTATAAGATAATTATACTTTCCTTATAAATCAAAATACATTGGAAAACAAACACGAAACAATACATGTTATACGTAAGAAATTATTTAACCCAAATAGTAGAGAATCCAAAAACCTTGGATAAATGTCTTTTAATATATAATATCAATAAAGTCCATCTTAGCCACACTATAGTAATCCCTCGATAGTAATATGAGAGTCTTTCTTACTATCCCCGCAATCCCTTGAACATCAAGGTAGTCCGCACTTCTATCCTCCTTATTAAAGATATCCTCTAATTTTAATTTATTTGTCACCTCTATCTTCCTATACTAGGATGCCCTCGATTGTACATGAAAAAAATCAGAGTCGTATGGAGAAATTTGAACATGATATTCAGTATGAAATAGGCATGAGTGTATCTCTCTCTATGAATCACTTCAGCAGCATGTAATCTCTATATTTCTATATCAATCAGTTGTTGAGAATGTTCAAATGATCTCTTATTTATTGGAATTTCTCCAATGGTTGGATCCCTCTTCCAATGATAATATTTTTCCTTGAATTTCTGAGGGACCTATACATGTGTCACTAAAGCAATGGTTAGTTAGAAACAGAATGCACGACATCGTTTCATAACTATAACAAGGTTATGAAAAATATAGTTTCTCAACCAATTTTATTTTTTAGAGTCTATGGAAAAATAATATTCGGTGTTTAAGAGAAAATCATTCGGAGTCTATATTAAATGAATATTTTGATTCTGTTTTTCAATGAATTTGAAATAAGAATTCTATAGACATCGGACTCTAAATTATAAGGAATTCAGAACCTATATTCTGAGGAATTTAGAGTCCGAAATCTATGAAATTCAAAACCTGAATTCTATGGAATTTAGAATGTGAATTCGTAAGAATTTTTATCCAAAATTAGAAGGTATTAAAAGTCTGAATTCTAAGGAACTTTGAACAGGAATTATAAGGATTTCAGAGATTTAATTATAAAGAATTCAGAACATGAATTCTGAGGACTTCATAGTCTGAATTCCCAGGAATTCAGAATCTGAATTTCAGAGAATTAAAAATATGGATTTCATAGAAATACGAATCTTAATTTCAGAGAATTAGGAATCTGAATTTTAGAGAATTCGGAATCTAAATTTCATAGAATTCAGAATATTAATTTCAGAGAATTTAGAATCTTAATTTCAGACCATTCGACAACTGAATTTAGAACCTAAAAACAAGAATACATTATATCTATGTATTTATAGGATTCTAAGGTTATAGAAATGAAACATATTTGTATACTTATAAATAAAATATCTAGGTTTAGTGAAACAAAATCTTGAACAATGAAAACAACGATAGAGAGAAAATTTCATTAGGAAAGAATATTTTCATTAATATGATAAATATTTTGGGAAGAGAAATTTTACTTGAGATATACTGATTCTGATTTTCAAAACATAAATAAATGGAAAATTCATAAGGAATCCTTAATGACTCAACAATCTCCCCCTTTTTGGAAATCACAAACATCCTTACTAAAAAGAATCTAAGGACATATAAATTTTATGGAATTGAAAATAAAAAACTTTTCTCCCTTAACATATGGAACAATGTGAAAACGACTAACTCCCCTTGAGGCTTTGGAAACACTAAATGTTGTATTCATGATTTCCTGAATGATATTTTTTATTTTATTGTATTCGGAAAATATCATTGATAATAACATTCCTCTAGATGAACTCCCCCTTATGTAAGGAAGTCTATTCATTACATTGTATTATTTTTACCATTCCTTTCTCCCCCATTGTGATTTTCAAAAAGGACAAAAATACAATGGAATAAAATGTGTACCTGAAACATTAGTACATAACATTGAAATGTATTGAGAATAAGAAATATTTATTTCTTTTTGAAAGAATATGATGAACGAGAAAAATAAAACAAATGATAAATATGAAATGAAATTATCTCTCTTTATCCTTTGACATCAGCTTCATCAGAATGGTTTTCAGCTTCTTGAGCTTCTTGTGATCCTCTTCTACTCACATAAGCAACTGATCGTAGTCTTCAATTTTCTTTTCTAAGGATGAAATTTTCTCTTCCCGAGCCTTAAGAATGTCGGCCTAATCTCTCAATAGTTCTTCTTGCTTAAAAACCTTATCTTCACTCTCCAGTTTATGAACTATATCCCCCATCCGATTCATGTCCACTGAGTTAATCTTTCCATTTAGTTCCTTAACTTCATTCTTTAGAGTAGTTTGTTCTATGGTTACATTTTTTCTCATAACTATTTTTATGATCTTTGATCTTCCCATCTTTAGTATCAAAATCATCCTTGAAATTATTATAGAATTCATCAATGATTTTCATTTCTTCAATTATATTCTTTTACAATATTATCATTTTATTTTAAGATATATTATGAGCCTCATAACTAATGAGGAGGGTTTTAAAATATGCCTCTACTGCAACACATTTGTCCATCACCATGGAAACTAAATCTGACTTCTGATTTATCATATGCTAAAACAACTTGAATCTTGAATCTATGCATACGAATAATAGAATAGTACCAACCAGCTTATTCCAAGACAGAACAAAAAAATCATGTCTGAAGAAGATGATTGTGATTCTGAATATTTGGTTGGTGGGGATTATTTTTCTACGACATCAGATTTCCTCTTTGATGAAGTACCAACAACTGCCTTTTTCACTACAGATTTACTAGGCGTATCTACTTCCACCTTCTTTCCCTTGTTAGTATTCAAAATGATGTCTTGTTCTTTGGAGGATTTACGCTAACTATAAGATATCTAAATAATATTATCTTCCTCAACTTCTTCATTCTCAACATCAGCCACTAGATCATTCATATGAATGAAATCATGATTACAACTTTCATTATATGTTGGCTCATTCACTTCTTCATCACCCTTCTCATATTTTACAAGTGTAACAATTTTTGAGGATTCAGCTTGGGAAGTCCTAATCGAAAATTTTACAGATGTACATTCCTTATCAGAGTACTCTTCTACTTGCTTTATGATATCATCAGTTTCATTCCCTTCTTCGTCCACCTCTTCTTATTCTTCTATTTCCTCATCCAATTCTTCTTATTCAAATATTTATTTTTAATGATGTGATTCCAAAATAACCACATTATTTCATGGAGTCTCTATTAATGGTTCTAATAATAAATAATCTGGTACTAGAATTCCTACAGAGGCTCTTTCAGTAGCCTTGATATGAAATTGAATGACTTCAACTTCAAATAATTTCTTCCATTGATTTTTTTTCTTTTTCTTCCTTTTCATGATTCTCAGCATCATTTTCCTTCAATTCCTTTTCCTTAGGAGTGTCCAAGACACCCATAGGCTCCCCTTCCTTCCAGTTTTTCTAATCCTTTCTCCACATATCCACTACTTCAGCAGGATACACTTTTTATTTCTTTGTCTTTGAAGGTTTTGAGTCACGTTTCTTGGCAATGAGAGTTTTTTTCCCTTCCGACTCTTTTGCCTTTTTCTTCCTTCCACATCTCAAAAATGATTCAACCACTTCAATCTTCTTTAGAAAATATTCTATTTCTTCTTCATGACAGATCAATGATTTGAGTAGATTCAATGGAAAAACAAATTTTCATTATCCTTATGTTGTAAACACTCGACAACATCACATTGTAATTTTTTAGCTTGGAACTTCTTGGTATTTTGAATGACTAGAGGAAAAATACTATAATAATTGAATGAATAGATGGATACATAATAATATGAGTCATCAGATTTCCATTCATGATATTCTAAATCATTACCAAGATATACATAACCATGTTTATCTTTTTTAAGATCAACAAGAAATCCAATATATAAATTTCAATATTCATTAGAGTATCATTATCCCCATTCCTTGGAATTAGAAATCCAGGAACCCATTATTCAAGAATCCTCAAATTCGTAGAGTGATGAATGATCTTTGGAGTCTTCACTCCATTCTAGACAAGACACTCTATTATCTTTTCCTTATCAAAATATCTGGACTTATCACTTAGTTTGGGAGTACAAAACTCTGCTTCACCTACGTAATGAATTCAAATAACACTGGCTACCTTATAGTACCAAAGAGAGTAGGTTTTTCCAAAACTATTGAATAAAAATTTACCTCTTCCTCTTTCATTGAAAAATATAACTGTTTCCATGAACTCCAACATCATCTCTGGACACACCAAATCTTTTGCCTTCGGTTTGGAAATGCAAATGCTCTCCCTGCCATTCAACATAATTTTCATAGATATGACATAATCATATTTGTTGAAGAATATCTGATCAAATAACCTCTCTCGGTATATCATCCACTATGAAATTTCCTTAAGAGTTGAAATTTATTTTTGAGGAGAAGCTTCAACAGTCATCTGGCACTGAGGAAACATTGGATGATTCTGAACCACCTTAAAATACAGTCTCAGAGCTTCAACAAACTAGAGAGTGAAAACCTGATGTGGGAAAACCATCAGGGTGCTTTATATAGGTGATTGAAGTGACAATTCATCTTCCATGGTTGATCCAACAATTGAAAAACATCTGATCAAATGTGATGGTTGAGATGATAAACGAAGAAGTATTTTGATAGGTTGTGATCTTTTGAGGGTTTTTAAGATAGACATTCATATTTAATAAAAAGTTAACCTGAAAAAGTTTCTTAAACAAGATAAAAATACCAAAAAGTAAAAAGATGATAATGATAACTTAGGAAAGAAAACATAACATTCGTATTACTAGGATATTTTTTAGTAAAGTGGAAATTTTTTCGTAGAGAACATTAGATTCCGGAAAAATTTAAAAACAAATTTAAAGAAAAAAATATGAAAAAAAAAATTTGATTATGAAATATTTTAAAAAAAATGATCATAAAGTATGTTTGAATCTAAAAAAAACGTGACTACAAAAAATTTTATTCTGAAAAAACATGATTACGAAAAAATATTTAAAATTTTACAAATAAGGAAATGTGCACCCCTTATGAAAAAGTGCATCATACTTTAAGGAGATAAGTTTCAGAAAGAAGTTAATATAGAAGATAAACATATGATTATCATTCCTAACTTCTATATAATATATTAAAATCTATCAGAGTGTAAAGATATGGTAAAAATATGATCAAGTTGTTCTTGTGTTCCGATAAATTGTAGAATGATATCTCCTTTGTAATTATCACAAAAAGTTACTTTTCATCATTTCATCTTGATAATGTTTTAAAATAAGATTATTTACTAGTCTTGGGCCAGGAAATCCACTATCCATGTATTATGTAGTGCTATTGGTATAATCTTTACTTTCCCAAAAATAATCGCGTTAGACTTTTGGAACCCAAACATTCATGGATCCATAAACATTAGAATGAAAACATTTAGGAATCTACATTTTTTTTAAAAATAAACTTTATAAAAACTTAAATACATAGTTTTATTTAAGGAATGATTTTTTTCCCAATGCCCACCACAATGACACTTACTTAGGAATTGAGAACTTAGAGGAACAAAATAATTATTACAAAAAAATGGATTTCAATGAGTATAACCAAATCCCGAATTATTCCTCAGAGTTCGTATTTGGGAATACATCTATTCAGTATTTTCCTTACACAAGGTAATATTTGAAAAACACTTCTTCAAGGAAAGTATTTCTGAGTTCAGTATAATAACTATGTTTTTATCTTCAAAAACTTTAGTTTTTGGACTAGAGTTATTCTCTAAAATATTTTCCATAGAAATTATCTTTTCTAGTTCCATAGAAAGTTTATTATTCTCAAAATTATCTTCCACAAGGGTTTTTTAAATTCTTTCAAAATCATAAATATTTTCATCAAGATATTTTTAATGATCCAATACTTCTTTAGTATGAATATAAATTCTATAATTTTCTTTATTAAGCTTTTTATGGACTTTTGAATTTTCATTCTCAAGGAGCCTAGCTAACCTAGAAACTTCTTCATAAGTAGGTAATGTTTTATCTTCATCAGAAAAAGATTCTTCTTCCGAAGACTCATAATATTCACTATCACTATAATTAGCATTCAAGGATACATTGGTTATAGATTCTGCATTGTCTACCTTGTCCATTAAACAATTATTTTATATTGGTAACATGGCATGAAAACCATGATTCTTCCGACTATGTGATTCATACTCTAATGATTCATCAAAAGAGTATCCCCCACTGGCACTCCAGATGTCATTAGCATTAATAAAATTCATAGCATTATCTTGGTAGTACATTTTTCTATTCCTCTCAAAATGATTTTTCATTCTATCATTTTACTTAATTATTGGACAAACTGGCCTAATATTCCCTTCTCTTCTACATTCATAAAATGTAACATCATATTCTTTCTAGTCCTTTCTGTCTTCCTTATTATATCTATACTGAATGTTTTTCTTTTCAATTATATTTTTCATCCTTCAAGAAATATTAGCTATATAATTATACTACAGTTCACATTAACTTGATTTAGATAAAACTATAAACTTCTTCTACATGGATCTAGTAACTATTTCAAGAGTGTTGGATTTTTTAGATGTAAAGGATGCACATTTATTTCTATTCTTCTTTTTATTCAAATCATCATATATTTTTATTATTTTCTCATGTTGAAGAAGAGTTCCTGAAATCTCACCATGAATTATCTGATATACTATGATATTCTCATCAATAGCTATTCTATTAGATTTATAGTCGTTAGTTATGATGTTTATAAAATTTTCCACAAGTGCCTCGTTATCTAAACTATTATCACCCATGGAATGTAAACTAGTATCAATAGTCATAATTTTCTATTGTACCTTACAAACAGGTTTTCCATAAGGAAATAGAAATCCATTATATTCTGCTATAAGGATCGATCTTATAGTTTCTATAACATTAAATGTACCAAAATGAGTAACCTCCAATTTCTTCCAAATAAAATTTTCAGTTTCACAAAAAGGAACATGGCTATATATATTGATGTTCATGGAATACAACAATGTATTGTGTACCTTATAGTCTAGTTGATATTCAAACTTTTCATGATTAGTAAAATTTCTGACATTCTTATCAGGAATCTTGTAATCTCCAGTAATCATAACAATGTGTTCCACTCGAGTATTAATAAGAAAAGTCTTCATACGATCATTCCAGTATTCATAATAATTCACATCAAATATCGGTGGTCCAGCTAAATTAATATTGTCAATCAAACCAACATTAAATCCTTACATATAAAAGATAATATCATTCCACATTTTTTTTAATAATAATAGTTTGTAAACAAGGCCAAAAATCCTAAGTAATGAAAATATAAAACAATGAAAACATGAGCAGGAAAACTTATATGTGAATATTAGTTTTTCCGAGACCTCATCTGATACCAATTGTAGAATCAAAATAATGATGTAGATGATCAATATACAAGAGGGGCAATGTGGTGAATTTTATCCTCAATTTTTTTTAGAACCTTTAAAGTGGAATATAAATCATTAGTTTTCAACCATAGAGAAAAAATTGTTTAACAAAGTTAATCAAGGTAAATTCACAAAACCATAGAGTTTTACAAACATTCTAGATTCCAAAAAATATGGTTTTGGCAATGAATCTTAATAAAAGTATTCAAGGAAATATATTATACCTTATAGTATATAGAATCTTAGAAATCAGAGTATTCATTTTCAAGATTGTATAAAATAATTATACATGACTAATTAATCAAAATGAAGCGGAGAAAAAACATGAAACAACACAAGTAACAAGTATGAAATCTTTTTACCCAAATAGTAGGGTATCCAATAACCATGGATAAAGGTACCTTGAATTATAAATTCAAGAAATTCTGTCTTACCCACACCAGAGTAAGCCCTTGATAAGAATATCAGAGTCTATCTTGTTATCCCCACATGCCCTCAAATTTCAATGTAGTCGACACCTCTTTCTATCTTATCATGGGTGTCCTCGAACATTAAGGTAGTCAGAACCTCTGTATTCCTATCCCTAGAATCCCCCGATAATACACATCAACAATTAGAGTCAAACAAAGAAATCTGAACATGATGTTCAGTATGCACCAAGAATGAGAGTCTGTCTCTCTATAAATCACTTCAGCATCATGTAATCTCTAGAGTTCTAGATCATTATTTTGTTGAGAACATTAAAATGAGCTCATATTTATAGTCATTTCTATTACGGTCAGCTCACTCCTCCAACAGTTATATTTTTCCTTCAATTTTAGAGGGACCAATACATGTGTCACTAAAACAGTGGTCTGATAGAAACATAATGTATGACATCATTTCATAACTATAACAAGGGACATAATATATGTTTGCTCAACCAATTTTATTTTTCAGAGTCTAACAAAAAATAAATTTTGGATTCTATGCAAAATTCATTCGGAGTCTATATTATCGGAATATTCAGAATTTTTTATAAGGAATTCAGAATCAGAATTCTATAGACTTCAGATTCTGAATTTTATGGATTTATGAACCATAATTCTGAGGAATTCAGACTCTAAATAATAATGAATTCGAAACATGAATTCTATGGAATTCGTAGTCTGATTTCTAAATAATTTGGAACTGGAATTTCGAGGATCTTGGAGTTCGGAATCAAAGGAATTTGGAAAACGAATTATAAGGAATTAAAAATATGAATTATAAGGATCTAAACATGAATACTATGGAATTCATGTTTTTAATTCTATGGAATTCGGAATATGAATTTCAAAGAATTTGGAATCTGAATTTTAGAGAATTCGGAATCTAAATTTCAGAAAATTTGGAATCTGAATTTCAGCGAATTCAGAAACAGAATTTCAGAGAATTCAGAATCAAAATTTCAAGGAATTTAGAATCTGAATTTTAGAGAATTGAAAATCTGAATTCATAACCTGAAAATGAATGCATTATAAATAAGTTTGTTATAGGATTCTGGGGTTTTAGAAATGAAACCTAAATTTTCACATAGAAATAAAAAGAGTTTGGATTAGTGAAACTAAGTCATGAACATTGACAACAAAGACAGAGAGAAAATTTATTTGTGAAGGAAAATTTTTCTTAATAAGAAAAAAATTATGGGAACAGAAATTTTCCTTAAGATAGAGTGTTTTTGATTATCAAAACATAAAGAAATGAAAAATTCATAAGGGAGCCTTATTGTCTCGACATTTACATTAGGTATTTTACAAGTTTGGAATTATTAATTGTGATTCATAAACTAACCTAGTGTATTCCATTGTTTAAAAATGGATCCCAGTAGAATGGTTGAAAACATGAGAAATACAATAGATCCAATGAGTATAAAGGACCATATCATTCATGGTATTAAACCAAAATTTCTAAGGTAAATAGTCTACAACATATTCATATCATATGAAAAAATATTATCATGTCATAAAAAGATATGTAATGAATTATTTGATCCTTGTATCATAAGAAAGGAAGCAAGAGAAGAAATGGATGGTAGAGAGAAAGATGGATAAATGGAAGATGGGAAAGAAGGATTTTACCATATGTGATAATTGTGGAATGAATCACCTTGGTAAATGCTTGAAGGGGATTGGAGTTTTTTATAAGTGTGTATAAAAAGGATACCAAATATGGGAATGAGAGGGTAAGAAAAATCATTCAAATGTACAATGATTCATCTTCAAGGAGTTGGGACACTATGCGAGTCAATGTCCAAATCATTAATGTATGCCCTAAATGATGCTATTGGAAAATAATCATGTTATGATAATACCATATATGAAGAGGAATGACTCGGGTTATTATGTTGTCATTAAAGAATAATTTCATTTTTTTGTTGTATCAATGATGTAATGGTTATATTATTTATGTAAATAATTAAGGATTGTACTACACTACTATTTCATTGAGGATATGAGATTATATAGTTCTAGGAAAAGTGACTCAATATCAATTTAATATTTTTGGAGAATAAATGGTTGAAGGATTTATAATCCTTAACATGATTCTGAATATGAGGTAGTATTTTTGGATTTGATGTTATTGATTTGGATAAATTTTATTCGTTATTCTTGAGTACATTGAAACTAATGTATTGTTTGTTTATTCCATTATTTTAGTAGTTTACGAAATTTTTGTATATAAGAAGTATTACCAGTATTATATAAAGAACAAGGGAGAATGAATGTAATAAATATGGTTTAATGATAATTCAGGGTGTTACTACATTTTAAAAGAATACATGATGAATGTATTCACATGTTATTAGGTGGGATAAATGATCTTCATTGTGTTTACCTTCCTAATAAATTTTGAATTGTGAGTTTCGAAAGAAGTATTTTGGATATGTCTAATGGTTGGAATGGATTAAGTTTAACATTTTATGCTGTAGTTATGTTTAAATAATTTCTTAAGATTATTTTTGGATTGGTATAAAATGTACAACCCGTAGGTAGGGTGACAATCAATTACGTTCATCAAGGCCGCATGACATGAACACGCAACTAAAGGGCCACAAGGGTGCATCACCTACCATTGGCCTACGTGATGTCCTGGATTATATAATGTAGTTTTTTTTAAAATATTATGAAATGTGAATTATAAATTAATTATTTTTCAAACCCTGAATTATTTGGATAAAAAGAATATTTTTGAATTATAGTATATTTTGGTGTGAAAGATGAGTTTGTGTTAAGAATTAGTTAAAGGATGAAACTCAACATGTCATGTATATTTTTTTCCTCTTATTCTATTAATAAATTAATTTTTAACCTTTATAGAAAGGATTTTAAATCCAAAAATGTGTTATCATAATATCTTAGGTTTTGTTGATTTCCAGATATATTAAATCACATAGATTGATGACTCTAAGGCCCTCAAATTTAAACTTGTTTTTTATTGATGACCTCAATCACTCCTTATAAATATTTAATATTTTCTCCTATTATGTGTCTCTAATTTAATACAATGTTCTCTAAATTTAGATCTTAATTTGGTGGTGAATTTTTCATTTCCCTTTCTGTCTTATTAAGACTAAATTTTATTAAACCAATTTACGATGTGAATTTTCCACAAAGGTATTTTTATAAATTAAAAAAATTATTTCAAAGATCAATTTCAAATTGAAAGAATATAATTTATTGAAAGTGGGGAGAATGTAACACACCAATATTTCATAGTCAGTTATCTCTTCAAAGTAATTCAATTACTTGCACTACACACAACCACAAGTTTGAGCGCACCACGACTTACCAAACTAGCTATTCAAAATAAGATATTAATAATATTAACTGAATTTTGAATTTTATGGATTCTATATAATAATATAATTCACATTATATATTTTCTAGAGATAATATAATAACAAATACATTTTTTTCCGATAAAAGAAGTATTTTACCAAACAAAATTTTACTGCCTTTTAATGGAAAACCCTTTTTAAAACCAATATTTGTCCTTTTTATATATTCAATTTAATGAAATTAAATTCTTCATTTGAAACCATAAATAATAATTTAGTTTGTATAAATTTTTGTTACTTTTCTTATTACTTTCATATTTTGATAAATAATCAAAATTTATAAATTTTAATTGAAAACAAATTTTCTAATAGAAATAATTTCTAGTGTTAAATTATGCATTTGAATGATTTTAAGTATAACAAGATTATATTTTTCCCATTTAATTCAATTTAGGTCATTAAAAGTAATTTCACATTTATATTTGACATAAACACATGTCAATATTTCGATTGTTTTTAATTTTTAAAAACACGCTTGTTGGTTTTGACAACGTGAATTCATTTTAAATTAATTAATTCAACTAATATGTTTTTAATTTTCTAAAATAAAATTCATTTTTGAATTCGGAAGATCAAAATTATCTATTGGTTAATTTTTGTTATTTTTCTGAAAACATTCAAATTTTGATGAATAGTTAAAAACATAGTGTTATTGTTCAAAACCGACTTTTAATTAAAACAATTATTTATTTTTTTTAAATTTAATTTAATTAAAAATTTATATATAATACCTATATTATTTAAATTTAATTCATTCCCATCATTTTATAATAAAATTATATGTATACAATTTTATTGAAGCTTTTAATGTCTTGTTCACTCTTTCTCGGCACATTTGCAAATTTGAAAAAATCATAATTTTACTGCTTCTGTGAATTGAATTTCAAAAATTAAAGTTAAACAGTTGAAATAATTAAAAAAAATGTGGTTTAAAAAGATAAAAATAATTTCTTGTGAATAATAACCTTTGACAAAAATTTACCATGGGTAAAAGTAAATAGGGTAATTAAAGGTAAAATGATATTATAATTATCCCAACACATGTCCTATTTCTATTGGATATTTGTATTTAGTCCAAAAAAGACCTTAGCAACAAAATATGATCATTTTGGTCAACATGGATTAGATTTGGTCATTTATTATTATTTTATTTAAGGAAGCCTAGAAAAGTGTTAAATTGAAGTTTTAATAGCTATACCATTTTTAATATTGGGTTATTCATAAGTTAAATTCGACTATAAGTATTCATTAGAAAGATAAATATATTTCCAACATAATTTTATTTTATTTATAATTTTTATGTATTAAATAATTAAATATATTTATGACACAATGATGATGCAGTAATTATTTTATTATTGAATGATTAAAATAATTGATATTATAAATATCCTAATAAATTTAAATTGAGATTTTGGATGCAATACTGTAATTTTTATGTTAATATGACATGTTAGGGTTGATTCAATTATTTTTCTTCGAAGTAATCATGCTAATATGAGTTTGACAAAAACAAAATACTAAATAATATCAAAATTGATATAATTGGGTTTATAAAACATACTATATTATTAAATGGTAAAATATTCATAAAAAATATAAGGTTTTGAAAAATTACTTATATAATGATTACTATGTCACTAATAAACCAATTGGGGTTCTCTTTACTTTTTATGGTATATTTATTAACCATTTATTATAATAATAAATGAGGACATGGTAAAAGATAAACTGTTTATCTAATAGTTAAATCTAAAATATATTGTTAATATGGTGACAAAAACATGTCTAAAACCTATTTGTTGAGATGATTTCGACTCATACTCACATTATCTTCGAAATAAATCAATTGGGATCCATTATAAACTGAATATGATTTAATAATAAAATAATATATCATTATTTTCCTAAAATTACTGTCACCTCTCTTCTAAATAGGTTCTTCCCCATCTCTAAAAATCACAATTCCAAAGCCATTTGGTTCTGCCAGCCCCTGTTCAGATATCCACCCAACATCTTTCAATTCAACATCTATTCATTACCTTATCATAATTACAAACCATGGAGGCCTTTTGTTCAAATCAAAAGGAAATGCCCAAAAAATAGAGTATTATTTTATCACCTCTTTCAATGTATTCTTCTTCTTACACTACCTATTTCATTTTTATTATAATTACATAATAATAAATCCATTAATTTATGAATACTGTGATGTTATTGTAAATATGGTTCAACCATACTCATTATTCTATCCATCCTCTGAAGGATAATGTCATAATGTGTGTGTACGTACGACTTATCATCTCCACACTGTGGTGTAATTTATTATTTAACACTATGTTATTTGGATTGATATAATGATGAGTAAAATGTGTATAAATAATGAAACTAACATGATAATTACTCTATAAAATTAAAATACCATCCAATTAAAAACCTTTTAATCATTAAGGGAATGATATTTTTGCTCGTGTGTACGTAAGAATTACCATCTCCATGACACGATTAGATTCATTTCCACATTCACCATTCAATGATGATTATAAAAATATATATTTTTTAATAAATATGTAATATATGAAAAAATAATGCTACTGGATATATATATATATATATGTATATACCTATATATATCTTATTAACTTTCTTCTATTCAATATAATAAGATAATATAAACAGTCATTATGTATACGTATGACCAACCGTCTACATAAATAGTGTCTTCCATTTCATATATTATCTATTATACATATTTATATTCTAAATATATATGATATATTATTAATGTTTTATTTTATGGATGTATTTAAATCTTGATCTAAATGATATGATCAAGAATAACAAATTAAAACATGTAAGATAATGACAGCGAAGGGATGTCACTGTTTCCTCTTAGGATTGCTCTCTTGAGTGCAGCTCTCTTCACCTCCATCTAGGGATTCATCCCCTAGAAGTAACCCATTCCCTTCTAGATTCCTTTTTTAATCTCCTTTTCGATGTTGATTCTTTTTCCCCATATTTCCCGTTCATTTGTAGGCATTTCATTCTCATCATGCTTCTCCTTATCAGATAGATGTTTCGATTATTCGGTGACCTTGTTCTTCTACAGGGCCTTCCACTTCATGTGTTCCTTCAATGATCTCCTCTTCACTATTTTTGCCAGTCCTGCTCAGGTGTTTCATTTTCTCTGTGACCGTGGCTTGCTGTCAGAATCCAGTTAGGCTCAATCACTACTAAGTCTCACAGATCCATTTCATTAGACTATATTTTGGTCTAATGTAGTGGGTCTCATGGGAGGTTTGGGATGTGTTGGCTGAGGGCTTATCAATTTTCTAGGAGTCGTGGTTCGTGTAACTTCTCTCATGCCTTAGGGTTTCATTCTTCTTAATTGGATTCATTTTGGTCTTTTCTATTCTCTGGAAGGATACCTATTTTGGTGGTATTTTTCGGTCTTGTTTAATGTTTGGCCTTTTAAATTTTTGGTTTTTTTTTCATGGTTATTATCATCAAAGTCGAAAAAAAGTTTTGGTTGCTGTGTTTCTGTACGCCGGTGTCCGTTCACACTATGTTGTTTCTCTAAATTTAATCGCTCTCCTCCCATTTAGTTTTTTGTTTTTGATATCAAGGTGTCTTGGGAGGTGGGTTTGAGTGTTCGATGGTGTTTCAGAACTTACAGTGCTCGGTGATGTTGAATTTTTTTGTTGATGATCTTCTGATGTTTTGAATGGCTCTTTGGAAGAGATTGTTCTAGTCCCACTATCGAGAACAATGATCTCAGGTTACACCCATCTCAATTCTATGGTTTTGAATTTTGGCCAATAGAAATGTGTGATGCTCATATGGGTTATGATCACTGGTGATTCTAATGAAGACAATGTGATTTACATGTCGAGGTTGTGAATCAGGGAATGTGGCTCGAGGCGGTTCTCGGCCTGTGGTGTTGACCTGCGTCCTATTTTGGAATTTGAAATTAGAATATTAATTTTGTTGTTCTGGGTTTTTTTTAAAGCCTGTATCCTTTTTATGTTGGTTTTTGAATTTTTTTTAATATTGTGAGGTTCCCACTCACCCATAAAGTGGTTTATTCAGAAAATTATAAAAACGTTTTGGAAATAGTGAAAGCGATTATTACACTAAATGTTAATTTAACATGGAAATAATTATTAAATGGATAGTATAAAGTCATAAATTAACCAGGTATGATATATTAAATATTAATATGGTTCTGATATAATTTAATTACAGACTATGGTCATTATATAGGTGGTTAACCATACCCTTAACCAAAGGGAATTGCGAGGTAGGGGTTAATTCCTCCACCTCATTATTATATGAGATTGTATATGTGTAAGTATTTTTCGGGAAATATTTATTATCCATGTTCATGTTTCATATTAGGTTTTTTCATAATTATTCTATTAAGTTAATCTTTATAAAAAACATCATTTTAAATGTTTTAAATATTTATTCTTATAAATATTTAACATTAATTTCCATGTTTTCAAAAGGGGTTTAAGGATTTATTTATATGGAAATGAATTTTTTATAATGTTAATTCCTTTAAAAATTCTCAAATTGGTATGGGACACTTAGATTCCAAAATATATTTTAAATTTAATCCATTATAAATTGTGCGTCCTTTAAATGATTTCATAAAAAATTGGTATTTCACTCATGTTTTTTTACAGATCACTTTCAACTATATCATCATCCATTACTGGATATTATTCTTGATTGAGGTTGATTTACTATAATGAAATCTTCCAAATTGTATTGAATGTGTTATGAAATGTTTCACTATGGATTTTCTATTTTTATACCATTCAAGGTTTATGTATAATGTATTGACATTTCATATACTAGTTCTAATATGAATTTTTATGTTATGATTCAACAATTTCATATGAGGAATACAATGTTCTTAGTAAGTTATAGATGGAGACCACTATAGATCTTCAATGAATCGGTAGGTCTCATTAGAAAATCTAATGTCCTGGTAGATGGCATTGAAAAAAAAAATTATTTGCAGTCTTGGTATGAGGCCTGGACAATGTGGTAATGATGTCTGTCGTTAGGCATTCCTTCATTATGAAATTAATTATTTCATTTTATCATTTGACTAGTAGATTATCAATTTTAATGTTTATATAGTAATGCATGATTTATTTTATATATATTATGTTCATGTTTATGTTTAAAATGCAGTTGTTTTATTACACATATTGCCTTAAATGTTTATAGATTTAGAATAATTATTTACCGGTTCTGAGCATCTGAGCTCACCCATTTTTTATGTTTTTTTTCCAGGATTCCAAGAAGTGTATTACATTTGACATGATGGGTTAAGAAAGGGGAATAATGGTATTCTCAATAGATTATTTATGTTGTGTTTTATATTTGAATATTTAATCTAATCTTTGTGTATGTAATTTATTTTCGATGTATACTAAACAGATCAGTCCTTCGGAACTTAATTCCTAATAATTATTTCAATGTTTTAAAATAAATAACCATCTCCAGGCTTCGAGGTTTGGGCCGTTACCTTCTTCAAAGATTATAAAACCATTATTATATCATAGAAATGTTAATAATTCCCAAAATAACTAAAAACAAAAGATCATTGGTAAACTATTAAATTCAATATCATTGTGACACCGTCTCAAGTTCAATTGGCTTCTAGTACTAGTATGATCGTTGTGGAAATTTTAATATATATATATATATAATTTCAATTATAATATATAAACCTATAATTTGAAATGAAATTTAATTAATAAATAAAATGTTAAATACTTTAATATAATTATTCTAATTACTGAATAAGGAATACACATTTAATCTAAGTATTGGATTCATTTTAATATCAAATACCAATAAATAATAAAAAATAATTTATAGAAGATAATGAATAAACAATTAATGATAGATAATGATATAATGGAGGAATAAGAAAGAGATTACGATTAATTATTTTAATTCTAAAATAGTGGCAAATATAATCACTAATGAAAATATTTATTTAGACAATAAAAAGTATTATCCAATTAATATACTAGTATGATAATTTATGATATTAATAATTTTTTTGAATTTATAAATTTTAATTTAAAAAATAATACTAATTTGTATAATGAAGTATTTATTAAAAAAATTATTTGTAATAACATTTGTATAAAATTTCACATTGGTGATTCTACTACGAAACTGAATAATTTTTTTTACATTATAATTTTTTCATCTTGGGTGGTGATAGGTTCCATTCTATTTTCGAATGAGTTCTTTGCTATAAACAGTGAGTGTGATTTTTTAAATTTTTTTAACAAATATGACAATAAAATATAAACATTTATCATGATATTTCATTTTTTGGAATTGTTTTTTATTAAATAAATTACATGACATAAAAATAATATATATAGTGATTTGATAGAGTGTGGGGTTTTTATGTTATCAACCACAACATATATTTTTACTCTCTGTTCTTGAATAATTATAATTATTTATATTAATTGATTCCTAGGTGGTTGGAGATTTATTTTGTTACTATCAACAAATCATACATCATACCACCTTGAATGAATTATTATTTTCAAAAATATAAGTGGAAAATTAAATCACCTGATCATAATTGAATATTCTTTCTTTTTATCGACAACAATTTTCAGATAATTTAAATAAAATAATAAATTATAATATATATAGTAATTAAAAATATTTATTGTTTTAATATAATTGATTAAACTATTATGATAAAAATAAATACATTACCTAAATCATTAAATGGTAGATCATATTTTATTTAAAAATTAATTGAGGTTGAAATATATTAATCTCTTTTATCTAATTATTAACGATTATTTTCTATTTTCATACCACCATATAAAATGGTTCCATTTAATCTTTAATAATTCATTCTATCAATGAATTAATTTAATTTTCAAATTATTAAAATATTTTATTAATGTCTGTTAGAAAATGATAATTTATTTCATTTGAAAAAAATATAGTTTGTTAGGAAATAAATTTCAATATCATTTTCAAGCAAGCTATTTTTGTCATCACATGAAAATATAAAAACAGTTAACTATAATTTATTTAGAATAATTATTACATAAATAATAAAATTATGGTTTATGTATTAGTTGTGGTTGGAATATAATGTTATCAATTATTACAAAAAAAATCCATAATTTTGAGGCCCTTGGTTAATATTTTTTAATTTAGAAAAAGTATAAATAAAATTAATCACTTTTAATTATACAATATTTTAATATAAAACAACATATATTATTGAAATGTTTCATGTATGGATTTAATAATAATTGTTCCCCAATCATGAAATTTTATTTTATTATTTTATAATTCCATAAAATTTTTGGATACTATATTTTATCATCAAATATGAAATATTTTTTATTTTTTTTAATGGTTTAAATTTATTTAATATTTTCTTGTATGAACAGAAATTTATTTTTTCATAATAAAATTTATATAAATCATTATTAATTATTGAAAAAAATTAGTTATATTTATTATAAAACTAGTTTTTTAAAATATATATGTCCTCAATTAATTTTATGTAAGTATAGTTTATTGTTAGTTGTGAATTTAAAAATAACTATTAGTATACTTGTAACACTATTATACTACAATATGTATATAAGAAGAATGATTACATAATTTCATTTGAAAATGTAAATACTAACGAATGATATATAAGACGTTGAATTAAATAACAACATAAGAAGAGGATATATCATATTAGGAAATAAATATTTATTCATTCCATATGTTTATTGGATAAAGATGTATAAATGGGAAATTTTTTGTCATATACATAATAAACATGTCTTTAAAAAATCATATCCTTCAAAATTTAAAATAATGTAAACATAGTTGTGATGTATCTTATCGTAATGATAATAAGAATAATAAGCATTTTTCATTTTTAGGAATGATAAATATGATTCTTTTTTTCTGTATTATAGTTGTATTTATAGAATTTTTAATCTATTGAATAAACTAAATTTTTTAGTATTTTATTTCAAAGGAATATTCAGTAAATCAATATATAAATCAATTTTTATTTTAATAAATTAATAAACAGAATTTAACTTTTACCAAAATAAATAAATTATTTTCCTTATAAAAAACAAAATATCCATAATACGTTTGGATTATCAAGGAATATCTCTTACACTGTAGAAATTTTTTTACAATAAAATAATAAAAAGATAATGAATTATTGAAATGAAAACAATTTTAGCTATACCTCTCTATTTGGTATTTAAATACTCTTAATAGTACTATCATGGGTAAATCAAAAATTTTATTTATACGAAATCACAAATGCCAAAAAATGACTTTATTCCTATATTTATGTAGTTATATTTATCACTAAACAATTTTATTATCACAATTTTTTGATATTTTAAAATGATATCACTAGAAAAATCGTTCATGTTTTTTTGTAAAGAAAAAAAATCAAATAATATAATGTAAAAATAATGTGATAGAAAAAATGTAAATCCTTATGGATTCCCCAATTTCATTCTTTAATTATATTAATTATGTTTTTAATTACATTCCCACTCCCCAAAATAACTCAATATCATTAATTATTTCACATCACACTACTTTCCAAATAGATAACCCATGACACTATAATTATATATTATATGAGACCTTTTATATTATAATCTAAATTTATTTAATCGATTAAATATACTAAAAAAATTATCTAGTGACACATATAAATATAGATATAAGATAATTCTATCAATCCATTGTTTATAGATTTTGTAACTGAATATTTAGTTTGGACCCCAATAAAAATAATAAAAATGAATAACTACTCATCCACTATATAAATATACATTATTATATTATTAATGAAAAAGTGTACCAATGTGTAGAATCATATTTCCTAAAAGATTAATGAATTTGATTAATATGAGTATAAGAGAGATTATTATTAATATAATATTAAAATAATTCCCTAATATTTCTCATGGTATGAAACCAAAAAATTATTATTTATATAATATAGAAGTAACTTTTGAAACACTAGTTATCCCTCCTCATGTAGACCATTATGTGTTATGTATATATAAAATGGATTACAGATTTTATTGGAAGAAAATATAATTCTAAAAATAGTAATAAATCATTTAAATAATATAAATATAATATATAGATCTTAAATGTTTTTCTCCTTGAATTTAATCTCTTTGTATAGAATGCAATATTATTCCTTGATCATAAATTTTTTATTCTTAATCAATCCATTTGGATTGTGAAGATTGTGATTCATCCATGTAGAGCATATGAAAAATATTAAAATTAAAAAACTATAGAAGGGAACCTAAGATCCACAAAAAAAATTCAATAAGATTAATAAAATATTGTAACTTCATGAATTTTTAATAGGAAACACTATGATCGACATAATACATGATACACCACGTCGAGTATAAATGAACAATTAAATACTATTATTTAAATATTATCAATATAACATATCTTTTTGAAAGTATGGTTGTAACAAGATTATCTGAATTCATAAAAAATGGTTTACTATCCAGTAGACACTTAATTTTATAGTGACAAATATATTTTAAATGAATGTAAAACTTTTTTGGAATAAAAGGATATGTTTTTCCTAAAAACATTTTAAATGTGAAAGAGTGTAATAAAATAACCATTATTGTTGGATAGTTTTGTTTAATTTTTTATATAATAAAATCATTTTATTTTTTAAAATTTATCTTATTTTTTTCTAGACAAGATGTAAGAAAAAATCAAATTTTACACGTCAAAGAAATATTTTTCTACAAAGGATGTTTTTTATCCTTTTGAGTGAAAAATTGTTATAAATATAATTTTAAAACTATTATAAATTATAATTCAAAAACAATAGACATATTATTTTAATTCATAATATCAAAATTTACTTTTGTTTAATTTTTTGTATTTTTCTGATAACATTCTTGCTTTTACGAATAATGAAAATTTCTATATTTTAATTGAAAAAATCATTTTCATCTAAATTATATATAATTAAAAATTACATTTTTAAATGGATTTAACATATAATTTGATAAATTTTTAATCTATTAATCCAATATATTTATTTTTAATCAATTTGACATTGAATTTGGATATAAAATCATTTCAATATATTTAATATTTTTACTGAAAAATCTAATTTTATCATTCCATCAACGTGATTAATTTCAAATTTATTTATAAAATTTATATGAATTTAATTTTTAGAAATCAATTCCACATTTGGAATCATAAGTTGAAAATTTTTTAAATAGGTCATATTTATATTTATTAACATTAATTATATATTTTATTATAAATGTTAATGGTAAATCGTGTAATTAAGGGTAACGATAACAGTATAATTCTTATTAAATTACCATTAAACCTATCCTAATTTTTTTTTGATTCTTAGTTTTTGTCCATATCAATATATAGATAGCCTATGATACCATTTATGACCTTTCATATTTGGTTGTACCTCATGGTTCTGGTTGGGACTAAAGAAGGATATTGGAATATAGGTTCTTCTAAGAACCACTTTTCACCCTCATACTGGTGGAAAATATGAATGGACAATATAGGTTCTTGAGGATATGATCTGAGCATGTGTCCTTTAATTTTTTAGTTCATGGGAGAAGAATATCTCTCAAAATTCATTTTCCAATAAAAATATCTTTCATGTGAAATTAATATTTCTCATTTTGAGGACTTATATTATTACTTGTGATGTTCACCCCTATGCTACCTAGAGGTAAGTGAGGCAACCATAATGGGTACCCATCAATTTCAGGAGTCTTCAGAGCAGGTTCAGTTTAACGTAATGTGTATGAGTACATCATACTCTAGATGGAAATATTATGAAGACCATCCATGTAGACCTATAGAGTCAGATATAGAGGATAATGGTTTCCTAAAGCTATCTCTCTGGATAGGGAATAGATAGGTACAAAGGAAAGGGAAGCTATAAACTTGCTATATAGGGACGTTTTATATTCATGAGGGAGTTGGGATTATAGCCATCAGTTCATACTACCATATAGGTATTTTTACAGGATTGATGTCTTTTAGGTTTCACATCAACAATAATAACATGTCGAAACATATCATACCTTTTATCCTAAGGAGTTGGAGTTATATTCTGATACTACCTTTGAGGAGTATCTGGTATTTACCGATGAATGGTTCATGAAGGCTCTCTGAGTCTAGAACGTCCCTCTAGTATGAGTGAAATTATAGTACAGATGTGTGATGGTTGATACTTGTGAAATGGAGGCCAACATACATACCCAATGGCCAATGTTATTGTCAGATAGTATTTTACTGCCTTTGGAAAGTGATCTCAGTGATGAGTTCATTTAACGGGGAGACTGTAAGAACCCTATTTTCAATTTGGTATAGATCCTTTAAAATTAAGTCAATTACATTATTTTGTAGAAAATATAGATGAATTTTGAGTGAATTTATGTACCAAGGGTGTTTGAGGATCTTTTTAGAGAATCAATCATATCATTATTGGACTGACATCTCAATTTCATGGTTAGAGTAAACCGTGCATGTTGGGTGCACGATGAGATCTAACAGTGTGGGTGGTCTGCATTTTTGTGAAGAGCAATCTGACACTGTTGGGGAATGGGTTCTGTAACCATCAAACCTAAATTTTTTAGATCCATTCTTCACTAGGTACGTATTCTTGGTTTTAGAACTATTTCTGAAACAGTGTGGACAAAATGTGAACTAGCTAAATGTTTGATCATTTTACCATTTTACCCTTAATGACCATTATAAATATCGACTATCCTACTATATGATATTCATGTTTTATAAAAACCTTTTTTTTTCAAAATTGGTATATTTTTATGGCCTAACCTAGGAATCTAGAGATCACCATCATCTGGGATCCTTTCGAGAATCCCTTCCTCATGTTGGATGGGTAACTATAAATACACATGTTCATTTGAATAGTTCTTTATATATCTTTATCTTGACCTAATTTTCGATGTGTGATATTTTATAACTTTTTATCGTATCTATGAAATTACCATAAAAATAATATGTTAATAATGGAGGATTAGAGTCATAAAATCATAATTTTGGTGGTCTATAACTCATCCCTCAAGTTCGTTGATTTTGGAATTGTCATGCCGGGCCTACCGATTTCCTTAGGTTTCATTTACTTAAGATATATGTCATTATTATAATCATCAGAACCATATAGTTATTCTATTACCAAATAATTGGTTAGTTTATTTTCATTACGCCTACAACTTCTTCCATCACATGGATTGGATTTAATATAATTGACAATTTAGTGTGTTCACACGTTTGAGGTGTCGTTCGGGTGTGCCATGGCATAACCCTTTTAACGATAGATTTTACTATAATAAATAGCCTAATTGAAAATATTAATTTCCTAATGTAACTTACCATTTATTCTCACCACTTTATCCACCTATGGTATGTGATTTAATCAATAATTTATCGTTAAATGAAAATTGTTATGTATACTAGGTGAATGTATTAGCCTTATTATATGTAACGGAATAATAGTTTGAATGTATGTATAACCACTTACCATTTTAATGGAAGTCAGTGGAGTGAAACATTATTATTTAAATTTCAATTAATAGATTAAATGAATGGATCAATGCTACTTGGCCTTATTACACCAATGAAAGCAATGTCTGAAACCAAATGGACATATTGATTAATTTAGACTTTATTAAAAGAGAGCATTCTCAATTATACTTATCAAACAAATGAACGGTAATTTCAAGAACCTTATGAAGTAATATATGAAATAATTTAAAAAATTCGAGTGTTATGAATTGAGCTAACCTTGGAATCCATAGTTAATGCCTTGAGCACTCGGAAACCCCATAACGATTCGAGGATGTAACATGCTATGATGGAGACCCACCTAGAACCCCATACATGTATACTCATGGATTCTAGATATTACACCATAGGATCCATCGTGTGTTATTATAGTATTATTTTGATACAATACTTGGATCAATATTTGAAAAGTATGCTCAATGGTGAAATTCCACCAGGCGTAGTTATTTCTTAGCCCCGTTTTACCTTGCATGAACTCCATGGACTCTGTAAGAATCTTATTATGAAATGAGTTAGATTATTCTCCTTGGATTAAACTCCGACCTATAGATAGACTATATGAATTACTGAGTTGGTGATGATTGAGATGTATTTATCCTTGGTTGTTACCTTGGAACATCATTAATTAATATCATTATACGGTTCTCTGTTACATCTTATAATCATCACTATTGCTGGCACGTGACAAATTTATATACAATACCAATAAAATAATGAATTGTTTACATGTTCAGAAATTAGTAAAGGGATTTTTTGGGTACATGTATATTTAGTTAAATTGTAATACATTACATTATATATGAATTCTTGTATACTATGTCATTTCAATTACCCGAGCCGGATGTTATAGATACTATTTGTGGTGGACCACTGATATTTATCTTCAACCCTCTCCAGACATTTTTTGTTATCTTTGGTAGATTACATGAATGAATGTGTTGGTAAAGGGAAGCATAAAACATCGAACACATGATTAATTTCTGGTTAGGCTGGCGCATGATAGAATATGATCGAGTTGGAGATCAAGATTCATGGGATAGTATTTCGATTTTCATTATACTTTTTAGAACATTTTATTCTATTTGATTTGTATCCATGAATTCATCTTTTCTAGTGACATGAAATATCATCATCATTTATTACAATTATGTCAATTATTGTTATCATTACATATTTATCACTTTTTTCTTCTACCACTATTTACATAATTAACTACAATAATTTATGTTTGTTTATTTTTATTTTCAATGCTACACTATTGTAATGTGGGCATAGTCTCCCCATATACACAACATAGGAACACAATTCTATTTGAAAACCTCATGCATTTAGGGATATTTCCATGTGGATAGGCGGAATATAGGGCTCAGGGAACCTATTAAGTGGCATCTGGGTCATGGTCATCACACATAATACAGAATTCAATATAAAATGTATAAAATTAATTTCTACAAAAAAATGAAAGGAATGGGTATTCTAAAAATTTTATAAATCATACATACATGAATAAAAATTGGGGATTCCAAAATTAAAAATTGTATAACATACTTTTTATAAGAATCATCAATCTTGAATGAAGAAGAAATAATCTCAAGAGTAGTAAAAGATGATTTTATAAAATGAATAGTAATTATGGAAAAATGTATTTTTTATAAAATTATATTAGGAAAATGTATATCCGGAAAAAATGTTCAGAAAAATGAAATTATATTTGATTAATAGTAATATAACATCAACAATGAGATTTATCCTAAATGAGGAATAACCCAAGGAAATGAAATTTGGTTTGGGTGTCCCATTATCTAATGTTCAAATTATTTATTTACATTAAAATCTTCAATAAAAAATTTGTATTAATTAATTACTAAATTAAAATATATTTTACTATTATTTAATATAAAATCAATTTTTTTAAGTTCGTCATTGTCCTTTTTTATTTGTTATAGGAATCAATTTCATCGTTCGAGATTGTTCATTTTTTTGGTTTTCAAGATCAGTTCAATTATATATATGTGTGGAGGATCATGTAAAATAGGAATAATTATCATTAATTGAAATTATATGTTATTAATAAACACAATGATATTTAAATTGTTATATATTTTTTCAATATTTAAGAATGACATATTGGAAAAAATGTTAATGTTAACTGTTTAGATTAATTTCATAGTTTCTTTATCATCACAAAATATTTTTGTTTCATTATTTAATAATAAGTATATATGAATGTTTTAAAATGTAAAATAGTTATAAAAATTTATAAATTTTTTTTCAACCATTATAAGGGATTTCTTATAATCTTTTATGTCTATAAAATAGAATGAGAACTTTTCAGGCTCGAAGATGATAAATCAACACCTAACGAACAATGTTTTCATTTTAAGAATAAATGGAATAGGAGAAGTGGTCTGATGATTTATTATTCCATTAAAAAAATAAAATTATACTATATATAGGATAATAGAGTTTTTATACCTCCTGAATAAGGGATGTGAGGGTAAAATTATATGAATTAAAATGGAAAATAAATTAAAGTAAAATGAAAGTCGATTTTACCTCTAGAATGCTTCTCCTTTTGAGCCTCTATAGGGAAATTGAATTTGTTATTTTTTTAATTATCAGAGGATGCTAGATGTAGGTTAAGGGGTTTGTAAGAGTATTGGTCTTAATATGGATAAAATTATAATATTGGAAGGTGTGAGGAGTATATGTGGTGATATGTGGTATTTATAGGGGAAGAGATGTGTATTTTTTGATTATTTTATTCATTAATTTATTATTTTGGCACATAAAAAGTAATATTTTTAATCTTATTAAAAAATATAATAAAAATATAATGTTATATTTAGATTATGGTTCATAGATCAAACATGAATAAGTAAATAGTGAATTTTACTTATATTGATATATACAATAAATAACAATATTTCTCTATAAAAAACTATTTTAGAAAAACCCAAAATGTTAACCCTTAGAATTTTTTAAAAAATAGAATTAAAATATTTACTCTATTTTATGAAAATTATATTCTAAATATGAAAAATTTAATTTTTAATTAATATAATAATTTATGAAAAAAATACTGATTTTAAACTTATAATTGATTTTTGATACTATGAAAAACTAGTTAAGGTCTCATAAAATTATTATATAACCATATGAAAAAAATCTAATTTATAAATCATTTTTATGAAATTTAATTTTCATTGAAATAATTATATTAATTATAAAATTTAATATAAATATTTATGTTTTAAAGAAATACCAAAACATAAATTTTTTTATATAATATTTATTGACATATAATACGATATAATTATATCATTTTTTCATTTATAAGAATGATAAATTTATTTATTAATTTATAAGTTCTGTCACCATTCTATTAATTGGATTAGTATTTGTTACAACAATATTATTATTCTAAAGAACCCATTAATATTCCTTCTATAAAGGTTTTTTAGTTTTTTTATTTTTAACATTATTAATTTATAATTTCATATTATGTCCTTAATGTGATTTTATGTGATTTATAAAATATTAAATAATTATTAGAAGGTAATTTCTATTTACAATATTTTGGGTCATTACATCCTTTCGCCTTATGAAATTTCTCCCATAAAAATATTACATAGAAACTATTATGAAATTAAGTGAGTGTACTTATCATTTATCACATCCTATGGTCCCCATGTTGCGTATTCATACATACGTTTTAACCATAGAACATTTAACAGGTGTGTAGTCTTCTTGCTTTGAACATTATCTCCCTAGTCAAAGGTCTTCACCGGCTATTCCTCGTAAGATATATCATTAACCAACTATATAACTTTTAAATTCAGTACATTTGAAAGATCTATAATGTACATTCTCAAGAGGTATACATGGAATAGATAATGTACATATGACATGGTAGATGGATATGGTAGTCAATAGGCCACTACTCAAACATGATCATGAATTTCGAATATGATGACGTACTTAGTAATTAGCACTCCTTTCTTCCAAAATATCATGATCCTCTTCCATTGAGATATATATATATATCAATACTATGTGTCCATCCTAAATCATACGATCTTGTTGATGATTGTAGGTATAATTATTTTTTCAATATTGGGATTCCTTTCTCTAGTTAAGAATTATTTTATCCTTTTATGACATTTAACCATCTATTTCTGGTCCTAGTATCATATGTTCCCCGACATCAGCTCAATATTATGGTGTTCTATATATTTTTCCTCAAAGGGTCTTATATGGGGATACTTGGATTCTCATGTTGAAACTTTTATTGTAAGAGAACCCAACCAAACATATATATTGGTCACATATTCCTTTGATATCTGTTGAACATTAATTCAACATGTCTTACTGTTTTTGTATAGTCCCCTAAGATTGGAAATCAGATTGAGGATGATAAGTCATGCTGATGTTGTTCTCTGTTTTATGTTAACATTTATGTCTTTTCCAGAACATTAAGGTAATTCCTGGATCTGGTAGGATACAATCGATAGTGGTTATCCATGAAGCCTTCACAATTCCCTAAAATATATCAATGAAATTTGATCTAATTGGATGTCCACTCGAATTTTTATAGAGTGTGTTTCTTATATAATTTATTTCACAAATAACCATCTTGCATTGTTTCTTCTGATGGTCTTTAGATATCTGGTGAAAATAGTTTATGGTGATGATTTCCCATTTCAATGTTGGTATGGGTTATGGTTTCATCATCCCTTTATAATTTTGAATTTAAGCCTTCACTACCTAGCACACCAGGCACTTTGATGTATATTAAATGATCTCATTCATCAGATTGTCCCATCAATAGTGTTTTTATAGATCATGATACATCATTGTGCTTCCTTGGTGCATAGCTAATGTTGTACTATATTCATCATCCAGAGTCACTTTCTTTATATATGTATTGAATAGTAATAATAGTAATGAACCAAATATTCCAACTCATTTAAAATCAATTTTTAACTATGATTATTTGTCTTTACTAATAGCTTTCGCCATATTCATAATTAAAAATCATTTATTTGAGTATCCTTTGTTTTAAGCATGATGGATGGTTAAGAAATAAATTGAGAATTAGTGGAATATGTTCCATACTTATTGCTTTCCAAGTTAATCCTTTGAAAATCTAAAAATATTAGATACTTTTCCGTCCTAATAATTGATAATGTTGAATGATAATTTCTAAATAGAGCCTCCATAAATTTATTTTCATTCAAAGGATGGTAGAGGATTGAATATTCATAATCCATGATGAGCTGTAACTATCTTCAAATGTCCATATTAAGATCCTTCTATATGAATATATTTTATAAGAACTTATGTTGAGTATATATGTCACACCTCCCCACATAAATATAAATCCACCAAGTTTTCAATATGAATATCAAATCTGCTAACTCCGGATTATGTTGGAGAAAGTTTTAGTCATTAATAATCAATATCATTGAGGGGAAGGCTATCTATTTATCATTTTTCATCAATAAATACCCAAAACCATTATTTTATGAATCATTGTATAAAACAAATAGTTCCCCACCTTTTGGAAGTAAGATTGTGGGTGAAGTGATGAGCCTCCTTTTAAACTCTTTGAATAGTCCTCACATTCACTAGAGCAGACAAAAATTATTATTTTTGAGCAATGTTATTTAGGGGATTTTAGATTTAGTATAACATATTCACATTCTATGTTAATAAGCTTCATGACCAAGGGAACTATGGATCTCTGTTTCATATTTTGGCCGAGGCCACTCATTGATTGCCTTTGTCCAGGAACGTTCCATAGATATAAAATTTGTGGTGATAATATCCAAAAGAATGATTCTTCTTCCATTGAGAACTCGCATTTACTATACCATGCATATATTTAATCTCATTAAATGTTATTTAGTACAATATTCAAATGGTCCTCATGATTCCCATTTCTCAGGGAGTATATCAAAATATAATCAATAAAAACTACACAAAATTTTTTAAAGTAATCTCTAAGGAGGCTATTAATTAAATCCATGATAATTGTGGAAAAATATTTGATTTTAAAGGAATCATTATGAACTCATAGTGTTTGAACCCCATTCTAAAGTAGGTATTGGGAATATTTACCTTCCTCACATTTAATTTGTGATATCATGACTAATGGTCCACATTATATAAATACATCGGTCACATAGTTGATTAAACTCACCATCTATCCATCAAAGGGGATAATTGTTATTAATTGTGAATTTGTTATGATTCCAATAGTCAATGTTGAGGTGCTTTAATACATATATTTTATTGATGAGGAGGACTAGAGGACCCCATGATGGAGCACTTAGTTTTATAAAACCATTTTTAAAATTTTCTTATAACTACATCTAGAGTTAGTTCAACATAATGGTGGACATTATATAAGGTTTCGTAGATATAAGAAGAGATCTAGGAATATGTGAAATTTATAACTCAAGCTTTTTGTTAGGAAGAAGACCCTAAAATTATTTGGGGGACACATAAATATAGTTCTTCACAATGTGATGGCTTCAATAATGATTTTCTCATTTGTATCAATAATTTGGGTAAGATATCATTCTTCATTAGTTTAGAATATACACAATTGATAAAACTATACGGAATGAGATTCATCCTTATCCTTACAGTTGTTTAGAATTGGAGTATGAATATGAATGTGAATATTAGAATAAAATTCATGATAGTTACTCTAATAATTATACAAATATATCCAATCTATGCTCAATATTACATAAAACTCATGAAAAGGAATTATGAAAATATTTCATATGAGGTTTAGTCAACCTAAATTAACCGTGGAGGTGATTTATACTTTCGATATAATAATTTCTCCATTTTATATTATCATAGAAATCAAATACTTTATATATTAATGTAGAGTTTGATTAGATCACATTATCATAAAAGATAAAAAATAATGTGTATTACCAGAATCAAATAATACATTCTCTATTTTGGAATGAATAACCATAATACATGTAACCAAATCATTGTCAGGCATCATCTCAGAAATAGTGATGGTAGAATCATTCACTTGATCCACTAGTGTTGGTTGCTTCTAACGTTGATTACTTTCAAGGATTAAATGTTTAGTTCAATGGATTTCATATATCCCTTGTTCCCTATAATTGAAGCATTAGATCATGGGTGGTGATCTCTATAACTCCATCACATAGGATGTATTATCCATTTCACTCTGACATTTATAAGATTAGTGGCATTCTCTCGCACTGTTAAAGAATTTACCCATCCATTTAGACAATTACCATGATTCCTCTTCCTTCTTTTTTTTACTTGTGTGTGGTTGATCTTTCTTTTCAACATTAACATTAGATCACCTTGCTCGATACTCCATATTTCATTTATTATATATATATATCCACTAGATCAATCTCCAAACTCCACATCCACTTTGATAGAACATAAAAAAAACTTCTTCATATCTCCTAAAGTTTCTAATTTCTGGTACCTTTTAAAGGTGTGTTTCTAAAACTCTAAATTTTACCAATTTTGATATCATTAATGACCAAAAAACCCGAAGCTCACCTTGAAATACTAGTAATATTTTATTTAAAATCTTGGAAGGATTGACCTTATTTTTTCTACATATCTATTAATTCTTTAGCCATCATGGTCAATATAGTTGGAGTGACATACATACTAAGATATATTTTATTATCTCCTTCTCACTCTATCTCTTATATTATATCCTTCAAATTGTTTTTTTTAATCACCACCCACCATTTTTTGTCTTTTTTCATGACCCATTCCCTAGGGACCATGTCATAAATACCTATGGCTTTCCATCCATAAGGAATGTGTTGGAGACTAGCACCAAAAAAGAATATCCATAAAAGAGAATGAATTTGAATTTAAACATGTGCACATACACAAAGAACAAAATATGGAAAGTAAACATAATGTAAACAAAAAATGTCACTAAGACAACTACTGAGAGTACAATCGACTAAAAGATCAAAGGTGCTAGAATACAATCCCAAAACCACAAAAGAATCTAAAACTACCATGATCCATCCACATGAGACTGTACATGAAGGGTAGGTGGAGGTATCTGCCTATAACCGTATAAGTATGTACTTCTATCCAATTTAAAGCAGAACAACCTAGTACCAAACCACCGAAGTCCCCGTCAAATCATTTATGTCCTGCACGAGACATGACACATGTGGGAGAAAACCTTATAGGGGTGAGTAAGAAAATACTTAGCAGGAAACCCAAACTAAAAATGAATGTCCACAATGAAGAACCACACAGTAAGATGACACATCAAAAACACACAATAATGATAGCTCACAACATGTATAACTCAAATTATATGAAGATAGATTTATTAGTCATGAAGACGATTCATATTTTACTGTTGAGGGAATCAACCCTGATGATCCACTGAGGACTGCGGAGCTATTGGACCACTGGTGCCCACTTGTCTGATGAACCACTGAGGTATGCTTGTATATTGGACCACTGAGGTATTCTTGCCTTATGAACCACTGAGGCACTCTTTTCTACAGAACTAGTTACATACACTTGTTTGTTAAACCAATGTGGTATAGTCATCATCTAAACAACAATGGTATGCTCATTTGTTGAACCACAATGGTACTCGTATCAACTGAAACACTATGGTATGCTTGTTGGATAAACTCGTAAGGTACACTCATATGTTGAATAATAAAGGTCATCATTTCAGCTGAACCACTACGGTAGAATCATTGGTTGAACCAGAAAATCACTCTATTCTATTGAACCAATGAGGTTTGCTCATATAATGGTCTACTGAGGTCCACCCGTCAAATACATCATGTCATATGCAATCGTATAATTACTTCTCTATAATGTGAATCATTCCGGTAGAATCAACTCCTCATGACATCAGTCATATATTGACTATTACAGAATATCCCGTAGAGTATTACCAAAGGACCGTCTTATCGCAAGAGTCATAACTCTATAAAAGGTGTGTCAATATGATGCATATTATGAATGAATTTGTTTATTTAATAAATTAGGGCCCATTTCCGATGGGCCCAATCCAACATGGTTGGACAGACCCGACCAACCTGACTTGGCCGTCCCACATGAATGGGCACAGTTCTGCGGAGACAACCTGGCCCGAAACAGTTAGATCAAGGCTATCCTGATCTACCCTCGCTTTTGTGTCTAGCCCATTTCTTTTTTCTAGCCCCGACCTGGTATGGCCATGGGTCTAGCCTGTAGTGTTGCCTAGTGAACCAGTTTCCTCCAGGCCCACATGCACTAGCAGGCCGGTACTGTCTATACTGCGGGCTGCCCTGCAGCCTGGTCCACCCAGTCAGTCAAGCCTACAAAGGCGTGCTAGCTTACTTCCAACCCGAATGCCCGAGGCATCTGGGGTGATTCCACACAACCAGGTGAGGTCATCCACCTCCTTACCACTTGTGGTCCAGTAGGGTACATGAGTTGTATTCTCAATGTGGCCCACCAATGTATACTGCCCCTCCAACACAGTGCCCGAGTGGCATTGCCCAGCTGAACTGCCAAGGCCCTAGCTGGCTGTTGTCTTCCCCGCCCCATCACGTCGTCTGGGGATGCCACCTCTCACCCATGACCACTGACATGGGCCGCCAACACTGGTTTCCAGTGCCGATTCACTAACTATTTTTTCCAAAGTCCACTGACTGTTCTCTATTGGTATGGTTCTTGACCCATATGTGCCCCCAAACATCTCGAGTCACCGCCATTTGTTCTCGGTCCTTGAGGTCACCTTGCAATCAATTTTGTGGATTGTTCACGATAGACACACACAGGTACCCAAATAGAACAAAATGACCATTTTTCATGTTGGCTAGATTTTTCCTGTTAGTGGAAATATGAAGAATATTAATAAATCCGTTAGATTTTAATCCCTTTGTGAACACACACCATCATTTTTCCAACCACCCATGGAAATTATATACCCAGATCAACTTTTTTGTGATTTTTACTGTGTTATTCGTTTAGATGGAAGGACACGGGAAAAATAATTCACTATGAATTTATACCCCTACACTTGATAGGATTGTTGGTTGAGGAAGAATGTGATCACTCGCCTCCAATCATTGTTTTCTATCTGAAACACACATTCAATAGAAGTTCATCGTAGGGTATTAGAATTTGTATTCATCATTCTCCATCCCCACCCATAATTTTCATGTATCATTCCCAGGATTGTTCCAACAATCCTGAATTTCATTTTGGGATATTAATTGACCAAATGTGAATCCATGATTCTGTTACACTGCATTATTGTTTCTTTACACTAAGTCATTAATGGGGTTCATTAATTAAACTCATTATCACATCTTCCCTAAAATATTGAATTGACATTCCAATAATCAACAGCAATGAAAACAAATAAAATAACATTTTATGTTATTTTTTTTGTCTTCCAAGAAGTCCAAAAATTAATATTCACCATCGACCCGCACTAGTCAATGTTATGCTTTAGCTATGGTAATCATGCCATCATGGGATCAAATATATTCCCAAATTTCATATATGAGTTACCATTTATGAGTTCTGAGTATTTTAAAATAAAATAATCATTACTTAAATATTTTTTACTTCCGAAAAACTAGTTTCCATTATTGTCCTCTCCTGGAAATTATTAGGAAATTTCTAAGGCATTTCCAATGGTCTAAATTCAACGGTTATCCTAAATTATTTATTTGGGAACTTGTTTAAATGTTATAGAATATTTTTTCATATTTATTTAATTATCCTCTAAAATAGGTAAAAAGTGTATTCCTACCACTCCGGGCCTCATAATTATGTGTCGTCTCAGAGATTTCTCTCAAAAAAATCCCCTTTAACTTCCAAAAAAATTCATGAGATTTTTGAGGTATTACATTACATCCCCCTATAGGGATTTACATCCTCTTAAGCCAAAATAAGTTCTAACCTAACAAATAGGGGTAGTGACCATGAATCTAAGCATCCCGCTACCGTGTGTTCTCCTAAAGATTCCCATGTTACTAATGAACATGTACCATAGGAGTAAATCATCCATGAATGGTCAACTCCTGTAGATCCTCTATCTCCCTTGGTTACTACATGAATTTCACCCCATCATCAATCTCCATATCACCATGGTCAATGACGTGATAAGGGTCATGAATGTATCTCCTTAGTTAGGCTACATGGAATATGTCCTGCACAATATAAAACTGTAATGGTAGAGACATGAAGTACACCACCTCGGACACTCTACTCATTATTAGGAAATGTATGATGAACCTCATAGATAACTTATCTCCCCTGCCAAATCTCAGTACCACCATCGAGGAGAGACCTATACGATACGTGGTCCATATCATTGTAATCCAAGGGTCTATGTGGATTATCAGTATATGACATCTATCAGCATTGTGCAGTATTTATCTGCTCTCAGATGACTTTCATCATCTCATTGGTATCATATACCATCTTTAAACCCCTTAGTGCGGACTCCCCTAGGTCTGTCAAGAATAATAGTGACCTGAATGGTCATTCGTAGAGTAACTTTAATGGTTTCATACCAATTTATGGGTGGTAAATGTTTTTATATTAAAATTCTAATAGTGGTAGGTGGTTTTCCCAACAGCTACCAAAATCTAGAACACAAGAACAACTCCTTTCATTAATGGAATGTAGGGTATGCTCAATTTGGCCATCCGTCTATGGGTGAAAAGTCATTCTTAAGTGTAGGAGAGTCACAACTACCTCATGTAATCCCTTATAAAATGGGATTTAAGGTGTTAATTATGATCTAAGACTACTGTATATTGGACTCCATGGAATCAAACTATGTCTTTCACATATAGTTATCACGAGGACTATACTAAACCTTGTTCTCGAATGGGTAGAATGTAGGCTGACATGATGAGTCTGTCTAAAATCACCTAGATGGTATCATTCCCCTTGTACATATGTGGTAAACCCATCATAATGTCCATTGATATCCCATACCACTCCCACTCTGGTACCTCTAGGGGTTATGTAAATCCTATTTGATCATGGAGCTCATCCTTCACATAATCACAAGTGTGGAATCTAGAGACAAACTCTGCCACTACCTTCTTCAACCCTGACCACTTGTGTTGATGTTGGAGGTCCTGGTACATATTATCCACACCTGGATGTAACACCAAATGGGTTGTATATAATACCCACTTTACATCCTCATATAAGACAACTGTCACAAGAGTGCGACCTATGAAAAGGATGATGTGCTTCCCACCTTTCAAATATCCATCAAGGGCACTACCTATGGTCATCTAGGCACGTGTAGTCTCGTAACTAGTATCTTCGAGTTGCACCACCCAGAATCACTATAAGAGTGGAGGGTTAACTACAATGTTCTGAAGAAAAGTTGCATTTTATGTATCCTCAAAGGATATATGAGGCAATGACAACAACTTTGAGGCTTTTTTCAGCAGCTGTGAATTCGATATTTTGCTGAGAGCAGATTCCACAACATTCCCCTTCCGTAGAGTATATAAAATCTCGAATTCATAGTCCTGGAGATACTCTAGAATACTCTTATGTCATAGGTTCATATCATTCTAGGAAAATATATATACTTGAGATTTTTAAGGATATAGTATATGATAAATCATTCAACCATAAGGTAGTGTCACCACATCATTAGTACGATGACTACCACTGGCATCTCAATTTTTATGTATCATATTTTTTCTCATGTTGTCTCAATTTTCTTGAGCCCTAAGTAATCATTTCTTTTCCTTAATTCAGGACACAACTATGCCCAATTCGTGATGTTTTATCGTACACCATGTAGTCGGTTCACTTCTCTAGAAACCTCATGATAGGAGCACTTGCCAAGCTCTGGCTCATTTGTTTAAATCTCTACTTACATCCTTCTGACAACACAAATGGTATTCCCTTCATAGTCTATGTATTCATGGGTGCTGCCACTCTGGAGGAATTTGGGTACAAATATCTGATTGTACCCAACCAAATCACAGAAACTTCGATCCTTATTAATTCTCATGGGTGGATCCCAAGGTAGAAGCACATCAATCAATGCAGGATCCACCAAAAATCCAAACCCTGAGATGACATGTCCCCTAAATTGGACCATTCATATCTAGAACACAGACTTCTAGATATTTCCATAAATAGAGTTCTCTTGGAGTGTGTTAATAATCATACATAGGTTGGTCACATTCTCCACCATAGACACTAAATACACTAGGATTTCATCAATAAAGACCACTAAAAATTGGTCGAAGAATAGATGGAATATCTTGTTCATGAGTCCCATTAACACTACTGGGTTGTTCGAAATGACAATGGACATCACTAAGTACTCATAGTTGTTGTACCGACATGTGAATGTCATCTTCAAGAAGACCCATCTCATACTAAAATCTGGTGATAGCCTAATACGAGGGTTATCATCACAAACCACATTTATCAGTTTATTTGATCAAATAGGACATCAATCCCTAGAAGTGGATACTTGAACTTCACAGTACCTGGTTTAGGAACAAGATGCCTATGCAAAACCTCATGCTTCTGTCTTCCTTTATGGAAAACAACACTAGTGCGGCCCATGGTGAAACTCTTGGCATTACAAACCCCTTCCACTAAAAATCATCCAACTGTACACTTAGTTCATGGAGGGCTGTAGAAGCCATCTGATATTCAGGTGCAGATATCAGTTCCATACTAGGGTATAGATCAATGAAGAAGTCTACCAATACATAAGAGGTTTGTCTAGGAATATACCCTATAAATACGTCAACGTACACATCCAACACATTAGGAAACTATAGGCTCATCTCATCCATTTAAATAAGGGTAATTCTAGAAAAATATTGAGTGATCAACTGCACCCCATACATGTGAGTCCATCCTACACACATCGAGTTTCGGTTTCACTAATAACGAAAAACCGGGTCCCATATCTTATGAAACACTACACAATGCACCTAAAACAATCAATATAGTCATGGGCGATAGATAGCCATCTCATACCGAGAATGATGTCGCAAAACCTCATAGCCTCTACATGGAAATCCCATCTGAATCTATCACTTCTATGAGTAATCTCACACTTCTGGAACCAGTGTGGGACCATCGAATGCATTACCGTAAGAGTATCTAATCATAAGGATCGAACTAATGACATAATAAGAAGATCTAAGATATGAATAGTGTCTATGGAAATTAAAGAGTGGCTGTAACAAATGCCTATAAGAACTTCATAAAATATAGAGAAGACCCAGATTATACCTCATATCATCTGTGTGAAGTCAGGACCATAGGCCTCAAGGGCATGAATTTGAGCATGCCCCTGCCCACCTTCTCCTAGATCCCATGGTGGACCACCTGAGGGTGTGGGGTGATAGTACCCTATACCTACACCTACCTCTTTCTACTCATCTCACACATCTATCACCTCATCCACCTGGTGGACCTCCATATTATTATCTCTACCACTGACTTGACGATCCCTTGACTGTCAGTCAATCCTCTGTGTGGTGAGTCATGAAATCCAGATCCACGTGCCCCTATGTTCCACATGCATAGAATAATAAACTCCCATGATGACTCCCTATACCCCAGGATCCACGAACCATTGACCCTAAGTACTCGGTTCATCTTCCGAATGGACTGTCCTATTTTGGCCTCAACGTCTTCTGCCAGCTACCTACAATGTATTACTCGGCCACCAGTGGACTGATAATATCTCCCAATGTTGGTTCTCTATCAATAATGATGATCTATACTTTTAGATATCACCCCATCACCTAGACTACATAAGAATGATTAAAGAAATAATGTATTCCCAGATCTACCATCGGAGCCCTGGCTTAAAGGTTCAGGCCCTAATGAAAGGGTCTCACACTGTATCCATTGTCTAACATGGGAGTTTGGTGAACCTTGAAGAGTACTTAGCCACTGTTAATATTTCCTTCTGTAAGTTAAGTAGATATTTTATGAGCAATGACAAATAATCAATGGGAATAAATCCTCCATGAAAATTCTCTCAATGTCAGACTAGGTGATGACCGCAACCATGTGTGTCCATATGTTCAAATTCCAACATCTCCCCACTAAGCCCTGCAGATAGCGCGTAGCTAGAACTGCCTTATGGTGAGGTTTCATCATCAAAATGTGGATGAATCGCTTCACCCCCTATGTCCAATCATCATAATCTTGAATATTTGTATCTCCCCTATACTAGGGAGATCTTTTTCGATGGAAGTAATGTAAGGCATTGTGCCTACATGCATACTCTACTGGTAGTTCCAGAATTAAATGCTCAACAACAGGTGGTGTTATTTATTGGACACTGCTCGAAGGTTACATCTTGGGAAATGATCCCTGTATTGTATCCTCATCACTTTGTGAACCATCCTTGTGGTATCACATTGGATTCTTGGCTAGCTGTCTGCATGGATGCTCCCTAAAAAGATCAAGATGAACCACTATCAATTTATTATACTAGGTGAGGTGTCTATAACTCATAAATTCAATGGGAAAACAATCAATGAAGCATGAAACTAGTTAATTCATTTACATGGACATAAAATAGAATTCAGTGTCTTGGGGTATGGATATGTCAGCCATCACACCAACAATGGACTTTGTGGCCTGAAAGACAAACAAAAAACACATAAAAATCCTTCCCCATTAAAATTTACAGAATATTTGTTCATCTTGTTGAATCAAGATACCCATTATACAACTTTTTCATGACCCATGACCTAGGGCATGTTCCATGACTACCCTATGTCTGGCATCCATGGGCCAGAGCTGGCGACTATAACCAAAAAGGCATATCTTAAAAAAGGGATGGTATTTTAATTTATACTTTTACACATACACAAATCTCAAACATAATAATGAAAGCACAATGTAAACCACTAATTTCACTAAGACAACTACTGAATGTACAATACAACTAAAAGTAAAAAGCAGACAGTATCAATGCCCAAACCACAAAAGAAAGTTAATATGCCACGATTTCTCTACTCAAGATGGTACCTACAAGGTATTTTGATTTAGCTATCTATAGCTATAGATGTATGACTGTCTATCCCTCATCCCAAAGCACCACCTGGTCCATGACCACCAAGGTCTCCATTGATGCGTCAATCACCTAGACGAGACACAAAAAAAAGAATGTGAAACCCATGTAGGGGTGGGTAACAAAATACATAGAGAGTATCCCAAACCACAATGGGAAAACCAAAATTCATAACCAAACAGTTAGATCACCTAGAAAAATCACATAGTAAAGACAGCTCACACAAGTATAGCTCAAAGTATTTGAAGTAGTATTTATCAGTCATAGTGATGATTCATCTTGTACAACTCATGGACTCATCCTTGATGAGACACTATGGTCAGCTCAGATATTGGACTACTGAGGTCCGATCATCTACTAAACCACCTAGGTATGTCTTTTTGCTATACAACTAAGGTCCTCTTGTATACTTCACCACTGTGGTATGCTAATCTGCTAGACCCCTGAGGTATGCTCATCTGTTGAACCATTGAGTTTCGTTCATTGATTACACCTCTAAGGAACACAAGTCTCTTAAACCACTATGATATGCTTTTCAGATGAACAACTAAGGTACGCTTATCGGCCGAAACACTAAGGAACACTCTTATTCTGAACCACTGAGGTATCTTTGTCACCTGAACCACTAAGGTACACTTGTTGGCTGAACCAATAAAGTATGCCCATCTGCTGAAACAATGTGGTACATTATTATATTCGACCACTAATGTCTACCATTAATATCCTTCGGTTAACATACTGTCGTAGGTTTTACACTCTTTTGTGTGCATGATTATGAGAGATTCCACTACTCAGGTAATTGGTCATATCTCGAATGTCATATAATCTGACATAGAAGATCCAGAAAGAACCATATTATTAGATGGTTACCAACACCACATACGACACATCAATCGAACACGTGGTCATGAATATAATGTCATTTTATTAAACATAGGATGGTTATGTTTGGGAATGGTATGACATTGTTAGACTGGCCTGACCAACCTGGCTAGGGGGTCCCCGCATGACCCGATCAAGATTTTACAATCCAAACTGACCTCTTTGGCTCTGGAAAAAACTGTTATGGAATTTCCACTTGGCAAGGCCCATTGGTCCTTGTTGGACCGAGCCCGGTTCGGCTGTGGTAACAGCCCACTGGGTCACCCTATGACACAGTTTCATTCATCCCAACCAGCAATGGCATACCTATTCTGTCCACAACACTTTCCCGCCCAGTGACCTAGTCCACCCCATCGGCCTGGATCGTAATGTTAGGCTGACATACTTCATGCTAGAACTCCTAAGACTACCAGAGAGTGTTGCCATGCAGCCGGTTGAGGCTGGCAGCCTCCAACCCACACACGGTTCATTAGGGACCACGTACCACCTGCTCACCACAGCCCACCAATGTTGGTCGATCCTTTAATGTAGTGCTTGAGTAGCACCACCCTACAACATCACTACATCCATAGCTAGCCCAAGCCTTTTCAACCCTGGCTTGCTGCATCACCCCCTCTGCCCTCATGTGCAGTGTCTTTCTCAGGCTACCAGTTCCACTCTAGTGATTAGATTCTCAAACAGTTCGCACACTCTAATGTATCGGGTCACTACCATCCCTGTTACGACTTTGAGGTCACCATTCCATAGATTATGTGGTTTTTTCAGGAAGAACAAATGAAATCCCAAATGGAATAAACCATGAATTGTTCATGTTGGATCACACTTGTTTCTATTAGTGGAAACATGAAGAATATAAATAAATCACTAGGATTTTATTTCCATTATCATCCAATAATGATGTTTTCCAAACCACCCAAGGAAAATCCATATACAGAAAATCTTTTAATAGAGTTGATCCATGTTATTATTTTAGAGGGGAGAATGGGGGATAAAAAATTCTCTACTCATTTAGACTCTTACTAGGGATTGGATAGTTGGTCAAGGGAGAATGGGATCACGCTCCTTCATTCAGCGTTCCTTTTCTATAGCCCACCATCACTAGAGATTCTATGAAAGGTGTAATAAACTGTGTTCTTCATTCATCATCTACATCCACCAGAGCCTCAAATCCAACCTAGGATTGTTACATCAATCCTAAATATCTTATTTCGATATTAATTGAAAAAACCAAAATCAGTGTTTCTCCAACGATGAATTGTAGCATCGTTAAACAGAATGATTCTTGTGGTTCATTATTGAGATTCATCGTTACCCAGAAGTAGCACCATAGCTCTAAGGATCCACTTCTCAATGATGAAGAGAACATATATAATAACCTTTAAAATTATTTAATTTCATTTCTATGAATTTTGAAAATTATCTTTCATCCTAGACCCATGTGGGTTGAGGTTAGGATATATAAAAGTGAAACACACCTTCACGAGTTTAGAGAGACTCTCAGATTTCCAATATGAGTTAGTATTTAGGAGTTATAAGGATCAAAAAATAAAATAATCAATAACTAAATGTTATATTTAGACCTAAAACTACATTCTATGTTTGGCCCATGTTGGCCAATGTTAGGCCCCTTCTAGGAGAATCCCAATTCTTAGAATTATGTGTCGTCTCTGAGCACAATCTCGAAAATGTCTAATTAATGATTCCAAAAAAAATCATGGTATTCCTAGCATATAGTAGTTCTATAAATCTACATGAAAAACATTTCGAGTCAAATTCTCCATTTTATATGAATGAAACACTAAAAGGATCTTCTCTATTGTTTTGACCCACTATTATATGATCGATGAATCAATGGATCCACTAAATATCAATGGATGACTCTGAATGTAAGACTCAATATCATGTTGATTCCTTTTTGGGGATGGATGGAGTTTCAAATTATTTTGGAAATTATTCATTGCTGAAGACTGTTGGGTATCACTTTTGAATTCCACCACCAAGGCTTTGGAATATTGGTCTGTAAATCCATGCCTGGTCCCTCACATGTGTTATTGGACTATATTATCTATGATTAAACCATTTTATAATATATAAATTGTAACACCCCAAGCTTCCATGGTACACTTCTCTATGAATAATACAGTAGCGTGTTTTGTATGAAACTTCATATTCTAAAACACCAAAACCAATCAAACATGAATTTAAGAATAGTAATAAATTTTTTTTGAAATTTTATAAATTTTAACATTAAAAATGGATTTCATTTTAGGATTTGGAATATCGAAATTATTTTGGGGTGACTTTTTGATATTTTTTTGAAAACATTCAATTTTTGATAAATCGTGACAAACACTGAGTGATAGTTTAGGACGAAATTTTTATTTAAATAATTATTTGTTTTATTAAAATTTAATTTAGGTCAAAATAGAAACATAATACCTAAATAATTTCAATTTAATAAATTGGAGTCATCGTATAATAATTTTAGATCTATAAACATTTCATAGAACTTTTCACCGTCATTTACCCACCTCCTGGGAGCATTTGCAAATTTATATAAGACATAATTTTACCACTTCTGTGAGTTTAATTTCAAAAATCCTAGATACACAGTTGATATCAATAATTAAAATGTGGTTCAATATGATGAAAGTAATTTTTGGTAAATAGTAACTTTTTTACTTTAATTTACCACTTTTAAAAGTAAATAGGGTAATTAAGTGTAAAAATGATATTATTATAACCTTAACCAATGTCATATTTCTATTGGATAAGTATAACTCTACAAAAAAAAACTTAGGAATAAAATATGATCCTTTAGGTCCACTTGGATTAGATTAGAACATTTATTATTATTTAATTCAAAAAAGAGTTAAAATCAATGTTTAATAACTAAAACATTTTTAATATAGGGTTAATAATAAGATAAATTTATCTATAATTATTAATTATATAGTTAACAATATTTACTATAGAATGGTATTTTATTTATATTTTTTAGACGGTACATCATTTAATTTATTTATGACACAATGATGACTGAGTAATTACCTAATTAATGAAATACTAAAATAATTGATATTATTAATTTCAAAATAAATAAAAATTGAAACTTCTTATGAATTACACTAATTTTATAGGATAATATGATATGTTAGGGTTGGTTAGATAAATTTTTTTCAGTGTAATAATGCTGTTATGAATTTAGCAAAAACAAAATACCAAATAGTGTCAAAATTGACATAAAAGTGTTTTTAAAACAAATATTATATTATCAATTGATATTCTATTCCTAAAAATATAATGGTCGGCCAAAAAACTCATATAATAATATTTCTTTTCATTAATGAACCAATTGTGGTTCATTTGGAAGTATATGGTATGCTTATTAACCATATAATATAAAAATACAAAGGGACATGGTAAATATCAATCTATTTAACTAAGAGTTGAATCTAAAAGACAAAGATAATATACTGACCCAAACCTGTATAAAACCTATTGGTTGAGAGGTTACCAACCCATCCCAAACATTTCCTTTAAATAATCTATTTTGAAGCCACTAGTAACCAAAAATTATTTTATTATACAATAATATTTCTTGCTTTTTATAAGGTGTCCCTTACCCCTCTTATAAAAGGGAACTCCCCCTTATCTCTAATTCACACCTTTAAAGGCATTTGTCTGGGCAAAACCCAGCCAAAACACCCTCTAAATTGTCTTAGATTTATCCTATAGGCCACCCTTTAGTCATAAATCCAACCTAAGGATCCATTTTGGTCATATCAAAAGGAAGAAAACGAAGAATAGGTAAATATATCACCACCTCTTTCATGTTCCATTCTTCTCCCACATCCTATTTTTTGTGGTTTCCATTCTAAAATAATAACTCTAGTATCATCTATATAAATGGACGTTATTATAAATATGGTACACCCAAATTCATTATTCTATCCATCCACTTAATGACATGTCACCATACGTGCGTGTGTACAACTTACCGTCTCCATGTCGTGGTGTAATTGTAATTCAATACATAATTTTTTTGATGAGTATAATATTTATGTGTAATTCATGTAAATAGTAAATATATCATGATAATGATTCTGTATATAATATATAACATCCAATTATATATTATTTTAATATCAAAATAATGTTATTGTTTCTCATGCGTATGTACAGATTACCCTCTCCATGAACGCGATCATATTCATTCGCCATCGTATCAATTCAAGAATAATATTCATTTTATGATTAAAAATATTATTTAAAGATTTGATATCATTTTGGATATGAATAAGATACATCCCATCCATAACAAATATCACTCACATAGAAAATAATATAATTGAAAACGAATCCTTTAACACCCGAAACAATGAAAATACTAAGATATTATTAACAAAGCAATGTTAAAAGATCATATAATATATCATATTAATGTATATGATTCTTGTATAATTTAATAACAATTATTTTAGCATTATATATGAGTTTATCTTACCCTCAACCAACGTAAAGTACAAGGTAAGGGTTAATTTCAAAATCTCTTCATTATCAAAGGTTGTTGATACGTAATTATCTACTGGGACCTCTTTATCATCCACATCCATATATCTTAAAAATGTATTTCAAAATTTTTTTATGATTTACTAGAAAATGGGTAAAGTCATTTATACCATTTTTAGAACTTATATGTTTTTGAAAGGAATCTTTCCGTCATTTTCCAAACAAGGTACTTTTTAACCTTTTCGACAAAATTAAGGTAAGAATGTTTTTTATCTTATACAGCGGGTGCAACTATTTTCCACTTTTATAACATCGTCAAAGAATTCCTTACAAGCTTATAAGAAAATTCTAAAAATAAATTATTTCATTATAATTGTGTCACTCTTAAATGATTTCATAATAGAAGGAGATATTTCTCTACAAAAGGTTTTGATTTCATCTATTTCAACTTCATTTTATGGATTTTAAGTTTATTTGATGTTGGTTTATTATGATACTAAACTTCCATATCGTATTGAAGGTTTTTTGATATGATTGACTTTGGATGTGATATTTTTATACCATTCATGATTTGGGGTTAAAGTATTGATAATTCGTATGATAGTTTTAATATGAATGTTTATGTTATATTTCATCATTTTCATATGAGGAATGTATTGGACTTAGTAAGTGACGGGTGGAGCCCACTATAGATCCTCGATGCATCGGTAGGTCTCATGAGACAACAAGACGTGGTATTGGACGAGGCCTTTCCCAATTTGATATTTGGTTTTGTCCGAGGCCTTTATCAATTTTATATGTCTTGGTCGAGGCCTTGACAAAATGCTTCATAATGTACGACATTATACATTCCCCCATTATTAAAATAATATCGATGGTTCACGTGGTCCTTCGACTAGTAGAATACCCATGATTATGTTTTATTATGGCACTATTTACAAAGATCATATTCCCTCCATAAATGTATTCATGTATATTATTAGTAAAGGCACGTTGTTTCAATTATTCACCATGTTTAATATTTATGTAATCCTCCACTGTGTTTTTTACCCTTACTAGGCATTTGAGCTCACCCATTCTTATGTTTTATATTCCCAAGATATGATGAAGTTAGTTATGAGTGACTTGCTGGCATAATCTTGGTGGCTTGGTTGTTTCTAAGGGAATATATTCGTGTTGTATTTCTTTTCAAGCTATAATGTTGAACTTATATATGAATCTTGTTTCCAAAAATACTTAACTGATCGGTATTTCGAGACATGATTTTCTTGTGATCATGCCAATGTTATTTAATAATTTACCAACTCTGGGTAACTAGTGTCGGGGCGTTACAGTTGGAATCAGAGAAGTTTAGTACAAACCATGGATACTAGATTTAGATAAATTCTGATTAGAGCACATTACCCTAAGATAGACTTTGAGGATTAGTATAGAAGAACATCCTAGAATTTTTGTAATGTAGAGATTTTGTGAGTTTTCCAAAAAATATATCCCAGTATGGATATGAGTAGGTAGAGGCGGATCTAGCATAGATGTACAATGGGGTAAAATCTGAAAACACTACATTGAGCTAGACTCGAAAAGGAACGTGTGCATGACAACAAGCCTTATTGCACTCTTGGTTGCGACACACCCATGCGATAATCTTTAGGATAATTCTCCATTTTGTTTACAATCTATTATGAAAATGTTTATGCATATGTTCATTATCAAATAAATCATTTTTATGATTATGGATTATATCCACAAGCTGTTCAATATATGTTAAGTGTTTTACAGGTTTGGATTTATATATTGTGATTCATAAACTAATCGAGTGTATGATAGTTTTTAGAAATGGCGCATAGTGGAAGGAATGAAACCCCTATCAATGCATGCAGTACATTTAGGGATTTCCCTCATGTTCAAAATAATTATAGTAGAGCTGGTGATACAACTGGTGCTGGTTAGCTTGTCACCATACTAGGACAACTCACATAGGTTATGAATAATAACCTTACCCATATAGAGCACCCTGATCCACAATGTGGAAGATCTATGTTAGATCGCATCATAAGGAAACAACCACCAACCTTCAATGGGGGTACAAGTACATTAGTATCTTTGGAATGGATAAATTTGATTGAGAAAATATTCAATGCCTTGGGGAGTAGCGAAAGAGAAAATGTTGTCATGGCAGTTTACCACCTCATTGGAGATGCTGATCAATGGTGGTCATTGATTCAAAACACAAAGGAAGATGATAAAGTATCAAATATGGGATGGAGGGAGTTTATTGAAATTTTCATTTTAAAATACATTCCTATTGACCATCGAGAAGAAGTGGAAGGAAAATTTCTAAGTCAAAGGCAAATGGAGGATGGGAATGTCGCAAAGTATGAAGCTAAATTTTCATAGTTTGTGAGGCATGTTTTAGATTATATACATAACCGCAGAAGTAATATTGATTGTTTATTCGATGGGTTAAAACCATTTCTCTGTCGAGCATTAGTATCACTATCCTTCTTATCATACGAAGATATTTCCTTGGGTGCTATCAAGACAGAAAATGAATTCTCTATGTCTTATGACTTTAAAGAAAAGCAAGAGAAGAAGAGATCTACTGAAAACTCTGGGACATGAAATAATGAATCATGGAAGAAGTGAAGAATTGAATTTCCACCCTCTGATAATTGTTTAAGGAAGAACCCTGGTGCCTTTATAAAATAAAAAGAAGAATGCTACAAATGTGGACAGAAAGGCCATCTCGCTAGTGATTTTAAAGGGAAATAAAGACACTACCAATGTCCAATTTTACCATTTCAGGGATATGGGACATTATGAAAATGAATATCCTATGTTTCAGGGAAACACACCTCCAAAAATGGCAGTGTATCATTTCCATGCTTATGCGATCACAACTGCTGAGGTTAAATCCTTGAAAGATGCGATTGAAGGTAATTTAATGGTTTACTCAAGTTTAGAAAATTCTTTATTTGATTCTGGATCATCGTACTGTTTCATATCTTCCCAGTTTTCTAAGAAAATTAGATATTTCCAATTTGATTTAACATGGGAGTTTTTAGTCAAAACTCATAAGGGAAGCAACATTGCTTCAAATTTTTGTGAATCAGTCACCATTAGGGCATATAAATGTCCATTATTTGCTGATTTTATTATCATAACCATGATTGAATTTGACTTATTCCTTTGAATTTATTGTCTTTTAGACCTTGATGAGAAAATTTATTGTAAGATGAAGTAGGTTACTATTTTTGATGATGATGGTATGGATCACCATATCATTAGAGAAGAATCATCACCACCTAATTGTTATCTAAGTCCACCCCCAGAAGCTCAACTAAATTAAAATATTGGGGAGGAAGAGAGTTAAATAATTGTGTGTGGGGAAAATAATGTTCAAATAGTGGATGTACCTATTTTGATTGATTATGTTGATTTATTTCCAGAGGATTTACCTGGAAATCCTCCAGAATGAGAAATTGAGTTTTAAATTGATTTAATTTATAAATCAAGGCCCATATCGAAGAACCCTTATATAATGTCCACTGTGGAATTAGTGGACCTAAAGATAAAACTATAGGAATCAAGTAATAAGGGATTTATTATTCCTAGTTTTTTTCCATGGGGAGACCCTGTTGTTTTTGTTAGGAAGAAAGATGGATCTATGAGATTGTGCATTGAATACAGGGAGATCAATACTATAACATTAAAGAACAAGTATCCCCTACTCACATTGATGATTTATCCAACCAACATCATGGAGCTCAATACTTTTGAAAGATTGACCTTCGATCTGGATATCATCAGTTGTGTGTGAAGAAAGAATACACTCTAAAAATAGAATTTTGAACCAGGTACGTGCATTATGAGTTTATGGTAATCTGTTTTGGATTGACTAATGAACCCTTTTTCTTCATGGATCTAATGAATAGAGTTTGAAGTAATATATTGAGGACATTGTAATAGTATTTATTGATGATATCATGGTATACTTGAAAAGCTATGAAGATCAGGAAAATCACATGAGCATTATCTTGAAGACTCTTAGAAGACATGATTTATATGGGATGTTTAGTATATGTGAATTCTGGATTCAAGAGATTTCTTTTCATCGGCATATTTTTTTATAAGGATGGAATCTCTATTGATCCTTCTAAGACCAAGCCAATCGAAGAATGGCCAACACCATCAAGTATAACTGAGGTATGCAGTTTTATTGGTTTGGCAGGTTATTATTGGCATTATGTCCAGAATGTTGCCTGATTGGCTAACCCATTAACCAAGCTGACACGTAAAGGGGTTAAATTTGTTTGGACAAAAGAGTGTGAAGAATGTTTTGATGAACTGAAGATAAGATTAGTCAATGATCTTATATTGAATCTACCATCATGAAATGATGGGTTTGTTATTTATATTGATGCATTGGAGAAAGAACTTGGTTGTGTCCTTATAGGGAATAATAGAATTATTTCTTATGGATCACGATAGTTGAAAAATCTTAAGAGAAACTATCCTACTCATGATCATGAGTTATCAGCTATAATATTTTCTTTGAAGATATGGAGACATTATCTTAATGGTGAAATATGTGAGATATATTCTGATCATAAGTGTTTGATGTATATTTTCTCACAGAAAGAATTAAACATAAGGCAATGATGATGGATTGAACTACTCATGGGTTTTTATTGCGCAATAACTACCACCCGGGGAAGGAAAATAATGTGGAAGATGATTTGAGAAGAAACGATCATGGAGTTTTGAAAAATATGAGAGTTGGAAAGGATCCTATATACATGGATCTAGTAATGATGGATATGGGAATCCCCATGGAAGGAGAAACATCAATACTTTTTCAAATGGTTTCCAAACCATAATTACTTGAAAGGATAAAGAGTTATCATACCAATGATGAAGAGTTTCAAAATAATATTAAATCTGTGAATGATGGGAGATTTAGTGACATTGTGTATAAAGATGGAATTTTGAAATTTGGGAAGAGAATCTATGTTCCCGATATACATGATCTAAAATGGGAATTGTTGGATGATGTTCATAGCTCCAATTTCACTATACACCCTGAGAGAACCAAAATGTATAGATATTTGGAGGATCATTTTTTTGGTGGGAATAATGAAGAGGGAGATCGCAGATGTTCTGTCAAGATGTATGGTTTGTCAACAAGTGAAACCTGAAGGCAACAGCTTGGAAGAGTCTTGCAACCACTACCCATACCTGAGTGGAAATGGGATAATATCACGATGGAATTTTTCATAGGACTTCCAAAGACTCATAGAAGGAAGGATGCAATATGGGTAATTGTTGATCGTCTTACCATGTCAGCACATTTTCTTACTATAAGAGAAGATGTACCACTTGAACGATTATCAAGACTATATATTAATGACGTTTAAAGACTTCATGGATTACCACTATAGATTGTTACATATTGTGATCCATGTTTTACATCAAGATTCTAGAAATATCTTCAATAATCCATAGATATTGTAATTCGTTTGAGCACTACCTACCACCCCCAATTGGATGGACAATTAGAATGGACTATTAAAACCTTAGAAGGAATTTTCAGATCAATATCACTTGACTTTCAAGGTATGTCGGATCAATATTTATCCCTCGTAGAATTTTCCTATAACAATACCTTCCATTCAAATATTCATATGGCACCATATGAAGCGTTATACAGATAGTGATGTCACACACCAACCTGTTGGGATGATTTTGGGGAAAGAATACTCTTTGGCCTAAAATTTGGGAGGAAACTATGTAAATGTTGAAGGTAATACAAACCCACATCAAATAATATCAAAGTATGAAGAAATTTATTCCAATAACCGAAGAAAGACTTTGAAATTTCAGGTATGAGATCAGGTTTTCATGAAGGTATCTCCATGGAAGGGTGTTTTACATTTCAGAAAGAATGGAAAATTGAGTCCAAAGTACATCTGACCTATTGAAATTCTAGAACGATTTGGGGCTATACCTTACCGTTTGGCAATTCCGCCAAGTCTCTCCAAAGTTCAAGATGTGTTCCACATATCGCTATTGAGAATATACCAAACACAATGCATGTACACACCTATGAGGAATTAGAGCTGAAACCCGATCTCTCTTATTGCGATGAGATTGTCATGGTTTTTGATATATGAGAACAAGTGCTGAGAAACCAGATGACTCGTCTGGTAAAAGATCTATGGAGAAACCATAAGACAGAAGAGGAAATGTGGTAACCCGATTAACTTATGATGAAGAACCACCCGAGTCATTTTATGCAGTAATATTCTTGAAATTTTTAGGATGAAATTATTTTAAGGAGGGGATAATTTAACACCCCAAGCATCCACTGTATGCTTCTCTTTGAATAATACAGTAGTGTGTTTTTTACGCAACTTCGAGTTCTAACAAACCACAACCAATCAAACTAGCCATTAAGAATAGTAATATCCAATTTTTGAAATTTTATAAGATTTCAGATTCAAAATGGACTTCATTTTTCGATATGAAATATTGAAATTATCCTAAAGTGAATTTTTGGTATTTTTATAGGAACATTAAATTTTTTATAAATCGTGAAAAACACTGTGTTATAGTTTAAAACCGAATTTTTTTTAAATAATTATTTATTTTATTTAAATTTATTTTAGGCCAAAACAGATACATAATACCTATATAAGTTCAATATAATAAATTAGAGTCAATTTATAATAATTTCAGATATATGAAATTTTTATAGAACTTTTCACCGTCTTTTACCCACCTCCTAGGAGCATTTGAAAATTTTCATAAGACATAATTTTACCACTTCTGTGAGTTTAATTTTAAAAAACAAAGAGACACAGTTGATATCAGCAAGTAAAACATGTTTCAATAAGATGAAAATAATATTTGGTGAATAATGACTTTTTTACTTTTATTTACCACGTTTAAAAGTAAATAGGTTAATTACGGGTAAAAATGATATTATTATTAACTTAAAAATGTCCTAATTCTATTAGATAAGTGTAATTCAACCAAAAAAAACCTTTGGAATATAATTTTATCCTTTAGGTTCAATTGGATTAGATTAGGACATTTATTATTATTTAATTCAAAGAGGAGTTAAAAAATTTAAATATCTAAAACATTTCTAATATATGGTGAAACATAAGATAAAATTTACTATAAATATTAATTATAATGTTAAAAAGATTTACTATATAATGGTAATTTATTTAATTTTTTTAGACATTAAATAAATTAATTTTTTTATGACACAATGATGATGCAGTAATTACCTAATTAATGAAATATTTAAATAATTGATATTATTAATATCCAAATAAATCTAATTTGATAAATTTTATGAATTCCACAAATTTTCTAGGTTAATATTATATGTTATGGTTGATTCAATAAATTTGTTTCGATGAAATAATTCTTTTATGAATATAGCATAACAAAATACCAAATAGTGTCAAAATTGACATAAAATAGTTTTTAAAACAAATATTACATTATTAATTGATATTTTATTCCTAAAAATATAAGGGTTAGGAAAAATACTTATATAATGATAGTTTTATCATTATTTAACAACTTGAGGTTCTTTTGGAAGTATATAGTGTGTTTATTAACCATATAATATAAAAATACAACGAGACATGGTAAATATCAAACTATTTAACCCAGAGTTAAATCTAAAAGATAATGTTAATAGAGTGACCCAATCCTATCTAAAACCTATTGGTTGAGAATTTATTGAACCATACCTAATTTATCTTTTAAATAATCCTGTTTTATCCATTATAAAGCTAAAATTATTTTATTATAAAATAATATTTCTAGCTTTTCATAAGGTTCCCATCACCCCTCTTATAAAAGGACACTCCCCCATCTATTTAATTCACACCTTCAAAGCCATTTGGCTCTGAAAAAACCTACCCAAATACTCTTTTAACTATCATAAAATCATCTTAGAGGCCTTTTTTTAGTCATAAATGAATCCTCATGGAGCCCTTTTGATCATATCAAAAGGAAGAACATGAAAAAGAGGTAAATATTTCACCACCTCTTTCAAAATCCTTTCTTCTTCCACTTCCTCTTCATTTGTTGTTTTTATTATAAAATAATAACTCTTGTATCGTCTATATACTGTGATGTTATTATAAATATGTTACAACTAAATTCATTATTCTATCAATCCCTTGAATGACATTTCACCATACGTAAGTACGTACGACTTACCGTCTCCACGTCATGGTGCAATTGTTATTCAATACATTATGATTGGGATGGGTATAATAATGATGTGTAATTCATTTAAAAAATAAATATATCATGATTATGATTCAGTATATATGATATAACATAAAATTATATATTATATTAATATCAATATAATGATAGTTTTGCTTGTGCGTACGTACATATTACAGTCTCCAGGGATGGGATGAGATTCATTCCCCATCGTATCCATTAAAGACAAATTTCATTTGATGATTAAAAAGAATATTTAAAGATTTGATATAATTCAGGATATGAATAACAAACATCCCATCCAAAACAAATATGACTCAAATAATAATGAATATAAATGAAAACATATCAGTTAACACCTAAAACAAGGATAATACTTAGATATTATTATCCAAGGAATGTTAAAAGATCATATATGAAATAATATTAATGTATATGATTCTTTTATAATTTAATAAAAATTATTTCACTATTATATAGGAGGTTAACCAACCCTCGACCAAGGAGAAGTACAAGGAATGGGTTAGTTTCTGAATCTCTTCATTATCTGAGGATGTTTATATGTAATTATCTACTGGGACCTCTTTCTTATCAATATCCATGATTCTTAAAATTTTATTTCAAAACATTTTTTTTATTTAATAGAAAATGGGGTAAAGTAATATATACACTTTTTTGACCTTATATGTTTTGAAAGTAATGTTTCTGTCGTTTTCCAAACAAGGAAATTTTTTATCTTTTCAACAAAATTATGGTAATTTTTTTTCAACATATATGGAGGGTGCAGCTATTTTATACCATTATAACATCTTCAATGCTTCCCTTAAAATCATATAAGAATATTTTTAAAATAAAGGTTTTCTTTATAATTATGTGACTCTTAAATTATTTTAAAATAGAAATAGATATTTCCCTAAAAAAGGTTATGATTTCATATATTTCAACATCCTATAATGGAATTTAAGTTTATTTGAAGTTGGTTTGTTATGATACAAATTTCCATATTATATTGAAGGTTTTGGGAAATGTTTGACAATGGATGTTTTATTTTTATAAAAATAATGGTTTATGGTTAATTAATTTGACATTTCGAATGCTTGTTTTAATACAAATGTTTATGTTATATTTCAACATTTTCATATGGGGATTGTATTGGACTTATTATGTGACGGGATGAGCTAGCTATAGCTCATCGATGCATCGGTAGGTCTCATGAGACAACTAGATGTGGTATTGGCAGTGGCCTTTCCCATTTTGATATATGGTATTGGCCGAGGCCATAATCAATTTTATATGTCTTGGCCAAGGACTTGAAATTTTTTTCAGAATGTCAGACATTATACATTTCCCAAATATTAAAACAATATATATTGTTCACATGGTCATTTGACTTGTAGAATACCCATGATCATGATTTATTATGGCATTATTTACTCTGCTCATATTCCTGCCATAAAATTATTCATGTATATTACTGGTAAATGCATGTGGTTTCATTTATTCACAATGATTAATATTTATGTTATCTTCTGTAGTATAGCTTACCCATACAGAGTATTTGAGCTCACCCTTTTCTTATTATTTATTTTACCAGGATATGATGAAGTTAGTTATGAGTAACCTACATGAATAATCTACGAGGCTTGGATGTTTCTAATAGAATATTTTCGTGTTGTATTTCTTTTCAAGTTGTAAAGTTGAACTTATGTATGAATCATATTTCCAATAAAACTAAACTGATTGGTATTTTGAGACATGATTTCATTGTGTTCATGCCAATGTTATGTAATAATTCACTAACTCTGGGTAACTATGGTCGAGGTGTTATAGTTGGTATCAGAGGATGTTTAGTACAAAACTTGCAAACTTGATTTAAATAAACTCAGATTAGAGCACATTAACCTAAGATAGACTTTGGGGATTAGTATAGAATAATTTCCTTAAAATTTTGTAATGTAGAGATTCAATGAGTTTTCCAAGAAATATATCATAGTCTGGATACAAGTAGGTAGAGGCTGCTCTGGCACAATTGTACCTCGGGGTAAAAACATAGACCACCACTTTGATCTAGACTCTAACAGGAACAGGTGCACAAAAATAGGCTTTGCTGCACTATTGGAAACGGCACTCATGGGGTATATTCTTAGGATAATTCTCATTTCCATACAAAACATTTTGAAAATGTTTTTGAGTATGTAATTCCTCAAAGAAAACATGTTTATGATTATGGATTGTATCCATAAACTGTTCAATATATGTTAAGTTTTTTACATGATTGTATTTTTGTATTGCGATTCATAAACTAATCGAGGGTATGCTATTGTTTACAAATGGATAATAGTGGAAGGAATGGAACCCATATCAATGAATGCAATCAATCTAGGTATTTCCCTCATGTTCAAGATAATTATAGTGGATCTGGTGATACAACTGGTGCTGATATGCTTATCACCATACTGGGACAATGCACATATGTTAGGAATAATAACCTTACCTACATGGAGCACCCTAATCCACATTGTGGAGGATCACTGTTAGATCTTTTCATAAGGAAACAACCACTAAAATTATTTGGGGGTAAAAATCCATTAGTAGCTGAGAAATGGATAAATTCATTAGGGAAAATACTCCATGCCTTGGGGAGTAGCGAAAGGGAAAAAGTTGTCATGGCAGTTTACCACCTCACTGGAGATGCTGATCAATGGTGGTCATTGATTTAAAAAAAAGGAATATGATGAAGTATCAAACATTGAATGGAGGCAGTTTATAGAAATTTTCTATTAAAAATGATTTCCTCATGAACATCGAGTGGATATGGAAAGTGAAATTCTATGTCTATGGAAAAATGAGGATGATAATGTCGCAAACTATAATGATAACATTACAAGTATAGAGGGGCATGATGTAGATTATAAAATTAACCCATGAAGTAAGATTGATCGTTTAATTGATGGGTTAAGACAATTCATCCATCGAGCATTAGTATCACTATTCTTATTATAGTATGAAGGTATTGACTTTTTTTCTATCAAGACATAAAAAGAATTCTCTATGTCTTATGACTTTAAAGAAAAGAAAAAGAAGAAGCAATCTGCTGAACACTCTGGGAAAGGAAATAATGAAACATAGGATATGGGAAGAACTGAATTTAAACTCTGTGATAATTGTTGAAGGAAGCACCCTGGTGCCTGTCAAAAATTAAAAGGTGTATGCTATAAATATGGATAGAAAGGCCATCTCACTAGTGATTGTAAGCGAAAGAAAGACTCTACCAATGTAAAATGATACAATTGCAAGGAGATGGGAAATTATGCAAATGAATGTCATATGCGTCAGTGAAACATACCTCAAAAAAGGAAAATGGTTCAAGGCCAAGCTTATGCAATCACTACTGCTAATGTTAAATCACCGAAAGATGTGATGGCAGATAATTTAATAGTTCCCTCAACTTTAGCCAATGCATTATTTGATTCTACATCATCGTATTTTTTCATATCTTCATTGTTTTCTATGAAAATTAGAAATTTTCATTTTGATTTATCGTGAGAGTTGTCAGCAAAATATCCTAAGGGAAGTGTCATTGCTATAATGTTTTTTGAATCAGTTACCATTATGTCATATTAATGTTCTTTATCTCCTACTCTCATTGTTATACCCATGATAAAATATGATATAATCATTGTTATGGATTAGCTTTCAGACCGTGATGAAATAATTTATTGTAAGATGAAGGAGTTTGATATTTTTGATTACGATGATATGGAACACCGTATCTTTAGAGACGAATTGTCACCAAGAAATTTTTATCTTGATCCACCCCCAATAGCACAAATAAATTCAATTATTAGGGAGGAAGAGAATGAAATAACTGTGGGTGGGTAAAAGAATGTTCAAATAGAGGATGTACATACTGTGAAATTGTATGTTGATGTATTTCTAGAGGAATTACCTGGACATCCTCCAGAACGAGAAATTTAGTTTCTCGTTGATTTAATTCCTGGATCAAAGACCATATCGAAGACACCTTATAGAATGGCCACTATGGAATTAATGAAAATAAAGAAAAAACTGTAGGAATTGAGTAATAAGGGACTTATTCACCATAGTGTTTCTCCATGGGGGACCCCTATTCTTTTTGTTACGAAGAAAGATGGATCTATGAAGTTGTGCATTAACTACAGGCAGATCAATGCTATAAATATAATGAAAAAGTATCCCTTACCTCATATTGATTATTTATTCAACCCTCTTCATGGAGCTCAATAATTTTCAAAGATTGACCATTGATCTGGATATCATTAGTTGAGTGTGAAGAAGGAGGACATTCCGAAAACAACATTTTGAACCAGGTATAAGGATTACAGGTTTACAATAATGCCTTCTGGATTGACTAATTCACCCTTTGTCTTCATGGATCTAATGAATAGTGTTTTGAAAGAATATATTTAGGACATTGTAGTGGTATTTATTTATGATATCATTGTATACTCCAAAAGCTACAAAGATCAGGAATATCACTCGCACATTATCTTGATGACTCTTAGAAGACATGAATTATATTGGACGTTTAGTATGGGTAAATTCTGGCGTCAGGAGATTTCTTTTCATGGCCATATTATATATAAGTATGAAATCTCTGTTGAGCCTTCTAAGACCATGGAAATCCAAGAATGGCCAGCACCAATGAATATAACTGAGGTACGAAATTTTATTTGTTTATTAGGTTATTATCGGCTATATTTCTAGAATGTTTCCCGATTGGCTAACCCATTAACCATGATCACAAGTAATGTGGTTAAATTTGTGTGGACTAAAGACTCTAAAGAATTTTTTTAAGCACTGAAGAGAATATTAGTCAATTCTCTTCTATTGACTCTACAATCATTTAATGATGGTATGTTATTTTTAGTGATGCATCAAATAAAGGACTTGGTTGTGTCCTTATGGTGAATAATTGGGTTATTTCCAATGCATCGCAAGAGTTAATAAATCATGAGAAAAAATATCCTACTCAGTATCTTGAGTTAACTGCTGTAATATTTTCATTGAAGATATGGTGACATTATCTCTATGGTGAAAAATGTGAAATATATTCTGATCACAAGTGTTTGATGTATATTTTCTCATAGAAAGAACTCAACATGAGGAAAAGATGATGGCTTGAACTACTCAAGGATTATGATTGCACAATACACTACCACCTCGGGAAGGAAAATAAGGTGGAGTATGCTTTGAGTAGAAAGGATCATTGAGTTATGAAAATGATGAGAGTTGAAAAGGATCCTATATAATGGATCTAGTAATGATTGATATGGGAATCACCATGGAAGGTGAAGCCTCAATACTTTTTCAAATGGTTTCCAAAACATCTTTATTAGAAAGGATAAATAGTTCTCATACAAATTATGAAGAGTTTCGAATGAATATTAAAGCTTTGAATGATGGGAGATTGAGTGACATTGTGTATGAAGATGGAATTTTGAAATTTGGTAAGAGACTCTGTATTCCCAATATACTTGATCTAAAATGAGAATTGTTGGATAATGTTCATAGCTCCAATTTCTCTAAACACCCTAAGAGGACCAAAATGTATAGAGATTTGATGGAACATTTTTTGTGGGACATCATGAAGAGGGATATTGTGGATTTAGTATCATGATGTATGGTTTTTCAACATGTGAAAGCTAGAAGGCAACAAACTGGGGGATTCTGGCAACCACTTCCCATACCTGAGTGGAAATGGGATAATTTCACGATGGACTTTGTCATGGGACGACCAAAGACTCCTAGAAAGAATAATGAAATATGGGTCATTATTGATTGTCTTTCCATGTCAACACATTTTCATACTGTAATATAAGATTTACCACTTGAACGATTAACAAGACTATATATAAATGAAGTTTCATGACATCATGTAGTACAACTATCGATTGTTTTTGGATTTTGATCCCTGCATAACATCAAGATTTTGGAAATGTCTGTTGAAATCCCTAAATAATGATCTTTTATTGAGCACTGAATACCTCCCCCAAACTGATGGACAATCAGAATGGAATATTAAAACCTTATTAGACCTATTTAGATCATGCTAACATGACTTTCAAGGCATGAGGTATCAATATTTAGCCCTGGTAGATATTTCCTATAATAATAACTTCAATTCAAATATTCAGATGGAAACATATGAAGCATTATATGGGAAGAGATGTCACAAACAAACCTGTTGTGTTGATGATGGTGAATTAAAAATCATAGGCCTAGAACATGTGGAGGAAATGATGGAAATGGTGAATGTAATCCAAACCCACATCAAAGCACCTCAAAGTAGGCATAAGATCATGCTGATAATCGAATTAAGAGTTTTGAATTTCAGGTAGGAGATCATGTTTTCTTGAAGGAATATCCATGGAAGGGTGTTATATGTTTCCATAAGAATGGTAAAATGAGTCCCAGGTATATCATACCTTTTAGAATTCCAGAACGAATTGGGGCTGTAGCTTACCATTTGGCAATGTCGCCAAGTCTCTCCAAAGTTCATGATGTGTTCCACATATCACTATTGGGAAAATAAATGCCTGACCAAACTCATGTATTCACATATGAGGAATTAGAGCTGGAACTCGATCTGTCTTGTTGAGAAGAGCCTATTGTTGTTCTTGATATAAGAGAACAGATGCTGAGAAACCGGATGACTCGTCTGGTGAAAGTTCTATGGAGAAACCATAATATTGAAGTGGCAATGTGGGAACCTGAGGAAATTATGATGAAGAACCACCTGAGTCTTTTTATAAAGTAATATTCTATAAATTTTGAGGACGAATTTATTTGAAGGTGGGGAGAATGTAACACCCCGATCTTCCATGGTACACTTCTCTTTAAATAATACAATAGTGTGTTTTGTATGCAATATTGAGTTCTAACACACCATAACCAATCAAACTAGCTGTTAGTAATTGTAATATCCACTTTTTGATATTTTTTAAATTTTTTCCTTCAAAATGGACTTCATTTTTGGATTTATAATATCGAAATTAGCCTAGGGTTAATTTTTGGTATTTTTTTGAAAACATTAAATTTTGGATGAATAGTAAAAACCACTGAGTTATAGTGTTAGAATGAATTTTTATTTAAATAATTGTTTATTATATTTAAATTTATTATATGTATAAATAGATACATAATACCAATATAATTTCTATATAATTCATTTCTATCAATTTATAATATTTATAAATTTATAAAAATTGTATAGAACATTTCACCGTCTTTTACCCACCTCCTAGGAGAATTTTCAAATTTACAAAAAACATAATTTTACTACTTCTGTGAGTATAATTTAATAAATCAGATAGACACGGTTGATCATAATAAATAAAATGAGTTTCAATAAGAGGGAAATAATTTTTGGTGAATAGTAAATTTTTTTACTTTTATTTACCACGATTAAAAGTAAATAAGGTAATTAAGGGTAAAAATGATATTATTATTACCCAAAAACATGTAAAACTTCTACTGGATAAGTATAATTCGACCAAAAAATTCCTTAGGAATAAAATATGATATTTTAGGTCCACTTGGATTTTATTAGGACATTTATTATTATTTAGTTCGAAGAAGAGTTAAAATAGTCAAAATAAATGTTTAATAACTAAAACATTTTTAATATAGGGTTACACATAAGATAAATTAGACTATATATATTCATTAGAAATATAAAATTACTTCCTACATAATGTTATTGTATTTATATTTTTTAGTAATTAAATAATTTAATTTATTTATGATACGATGATGATACAATAATTACCTAATTAATGAAATATTAAAATAATTGTTATTATAAATATCCAAATAAATGTAATTTGAGACTTTTTTTGAATTCCACTAATTTTCATGGTCAATATGATATTTTTTGGTTAGTTAGATAATATTTTTTAGAAGTAATAATGCTGTTACAAATTTAGAAAAAATTAAATACAAAATAGTGTGAAAATTGACATAAAGTATTTTTAAAACAAATATTATTTTATTAATTTATATTCTATTCCTAAAAATATAAGGTTCTAATAAAAGGCTTATATAATTATATTTAAATCATTAATTAACCACTTCAGGTTCTCTTGGATGTAAGTAGTATGTTTATTAACCATATAATATAAAAAAAGAGAGATATTGTAAATGTCAAACTATTTAACTAAGAGTTAAATCTAAAATATAAAGTTAATATAGTGACCCAAACCTGTTAAATCCTATTGGTTGAGAGGTTTTTGACCTAGCCCCACCATATCCGTTAAATAATTTATTTTGGAGCCATTATAAAGAGAAAATGATATTATTTAAAAATAATATATCGAGCTTTTCCTATGGTGCCCTTCACCCCTCTAATAAAAGGGAACTCCCACTTCTCTCTAATTCAATCATTCAAGGCCATTTAACCCAGCCAATATTGGAACAAATACACTCTAAAAATTCCTCAATTTATCTTAGAGGACTTCTTTAGTAATAAATCCAACCAAAGGAGCCTTTTAGATCATATCAAAATGAAGAACCAGATGAAGTGGTAAATATCTCACAACCTATTTCAAGATCCTTTCTTTTCCACATCCTCTTTTTTTTGTTGTTTCCATTATAAAATAATAAATACAGAATATTATATATAATGTGATGTTATTATAAATATAGTACAACCAGATTAATTATTATATCCATCCCTTGATTGATATGTCACCATACGTGCGTACGTACGGCTTACCGTATCCTCATCACGATGTAATTGTTATACAATCTATTATAATTTGGATGTGTATGATAATGATGTAAAATTATTGAAAATAATAAATATATCATGATAATGATTCTTTATATAAGATATAACATCCAATTGTATATTATTTAAATATCAAAAGAATGATATTGTCGCTTGTGCGTACGTACGGATTACCCTCTCCACGAACGAGATAAGATTCATTCTCCATCATATCCATTCAAGACTAATTTTCATCTGATGATAAAAAATAATATTCAAGGAAATGATTTCATTCTGGATATGAATAAGATACATCCCATAAAAAATACATATGACTCACAAAACAATGAATATAAAGGAAAACGAATATGTTAACACCCGAAACAACGATAATACTAATATATTATTAACAACGCAATGTAAGATGATCATATATGATAATATATTAATGTATATGATTCTTGTATAATTTACTAACAATTACATTACCATTATAAATGAGGTTAACCTACCCTCATTCTTGGAAAAGTACAAGTTAAGGGTTAATTTCACTATCTCTTCATTATCTGATGTTGTTTATATGTAATTATCAACTGGGACCACTTTATCACCCACATCCATTTTCTTAAAAATTTATTTGAAAACATTTTTACTATTTACATGAAAATGGGGTAAAGTAATTTATTCCTTTATTTGAACTTATATGTTTTGAAAGGAATCTTTCTGTCGTTTTCCAAACACGGTAATTTTTGTCCTTTTCGACAAAATTGAGGTAACAATGTTTTTTTAATGAATATAGTGATTGCAGTTATTTTCTGCCATTATAACATCGTATAAGCTTCCCTTAAAATCTTATAAGAATATATAAAAAATAAATATTTTTTTATAATTATTTGAAACTTAAATGATTCCAAAATAGAAGGAGATATTTCTTAAAAAATGGTTTTCATTTCATCTATGTCAACATCATTTGATGAATTTTAGGTTTATTTGAATTTGATTTATTATGATAAAAAACATCCATATTGTATTGAAGGTTTTTTGATATGTTGGAAAGTGGATGTGATATTTCTATACCATTCGTGGTTTATTCATAATGTATCCACATTTTTTATGCTAGTTTTAATATAAATGTTTATGGTATATATCAACCATATCATAAGTGTAAACTCTTGGACTTATTAAGTGATGGGAGGAGCCTGCTATAGCTTCTCGATGCATCGGTAGGTCTCATGAAACAACTAGATGTGGAATTTTTCGAGGACATTCCCAATTTGTTTTATGGTTTTGACCGAGGACTTAATAATTTTTAGATTTCTTGGCCGAGGGCTTGAAAATATTTTTTAGAATGCACGACATTATACCTTCCCTCATTATGAAAATAATATTGATGGTTCATGTGGTCATTAGACTAGTAGAATACCGATGATTTTGTTTTATTATGGAATTATTTACTCAACTCATATTCATTCCATAAAAGTATTCATGTTTATTATTTGTAAAGGCATGTGGTTTCAATTATTCGCCATGCTTAATATTTATGTTATCTTCAACTATATTGCTTACCCTTACTGAGCATTTGAGCTCACCCGTTTCTTATGTTTCATTTTACCAGGATATGAAGAAGTTTTTTATGAGTGACTTTTAGGAAGAATCTAGGAGGCATGGATGTTACTGATTTAATATATTTGGGTTTTATTTCCTTTCAAGCTGTAAGGTTGAACTTATGTATGAATCTTGTTTCCAGTAATACTAAACAGATCGGTCTTTTGAGACATGATTTCCTTGTTATCATGCCAATGTTATGTAATTATGCAACGTCTCTGGGTAACTAGGGTGGGGGAGTTACATAAATGGTTTGAAGAAAACATAATTCAACATTTTATGAATAAATAATTAATCTACGTGTAAAATTAACTCAAAATTCCTAGCTTTTTGGATCCCTATATTTATCATTCTTCTAAAAAAATTATTCTTTTGTTTATACATATATTTTATCACCTTGTAAATGTTTTTGCTAATTTTATCTAATCCTAAATCCAAAATAAAAAATTTTCTGCTCTGATTTCAACTATATAGATCATACTATTTTAAAATTACAATTACATAAACTGAACAATAACCAAAATAAAACAATTATGAACACATCATCTGAAGGATTAGTTATGTGGGAATATTATGAACATATTTAAAAGTTACATAATAAATTTTTGAATCCTTAAGATTACTTATGACATTTCTATTCCATTATGTATTGAAAATCATAAAAAAATCCTCTTATGGAAAATTATCCTTTGGTAAGAAACATTCTTATAAAGAATATTTTAATTGTCTAAGAATTATTTTTTCTTTACCTACTTTTTAATATATATTCTAGTGTTTTATAAAACCAAGTCATACTAAATTTTCATGAGTAAAAAATAATATCCTTATCTACGATATAATCTAAGAACTCGTTTGAATTAGATTCCAATAGAATTGTGAATCGGATTTCTCCTAAAATCCGAATCCCATTTCCCATGAAAATAGACTCTTATTTCTCCATAAATTAGACTCTAAATTCTACTATATTAAGAATACTATTTCCCTTGAAATTGGGCTCCAATTTCATCTAAAATCAGACTCATATTTCCATTGATATTAAATTATGATTTATTATGCAATTAGACTCCACTGTATCTTAAAACAGTCTCTTATTAAATATGAAATCAGACTATGATTTATTATGAATTTAGACTCTTATTTCTTTTGAAATCTGAATTAGAGTTCATCAAAAATCAAAATAAAATTTCTCCTGAAATTTAACTCCAATTAACTATGAAATTAGAATTTTATCTCATCTAAAATTACTCTCATAATTCATCATATACCAAACTACTATTTCTCTTAATGTTGGACTCTGATTTTATATGAAATCAGACTCCGATTTCCCCTAATATAAAATTATGATTTCATTATAATTTTGGACTCCAATTTCTCCTAAAATACAAATCTGATTACATCTTAAATCAAACTTCCATTTCTTATGAAATTCTACTATGATTTATACTGAAATTAGACTCCGAGTTCTTCTGAAATCAGACTCCAAAATGTCTTCAAATTAGACTCTGTTTTCATATAAAATTTTAATGTAATTTCTTTGGAAATCCGAATATAATTTTCCTTAAAATAAAACAATGGTTTCTCAAAAAATCAGACTTCGATTTCTCCTAAAACCAGACACTCATTTCTTTTGGAACTAGATTCGAATTACTTTAGAAATCAATCTCTGATTTCTTTTAAAATCTTATTCTAAAATCATAATATATTCAATTCCAAATTCATTATAGTCCAATTTATTCATTATTTAATGTTTCATTTCATATGATCCAAAAAATTAAAATTTTAATAAGAATGATAATGTTTCTTATTAATGTTAATGTTTCTTAATCATGTTAATGTTAATAAAGCCTAAAAACTTTTCCATTGTTTTCACACATGAATCAATGTCATACAATCTATTTTTAACTAAATGTTTGTTGAGGGAAACGTGTATATGTCCCTCTAAAATTTATGGAATAATACAACTATTATAGGAGAAATTAGACCATTGGAATCCATTCCAATAAATACCCTTCCATTTAAACATTTTAAAAACAATGATCTTGTTTAAACAATATGTTCTATGACAGATCTTAAGGATATACCTTGTGCGTATATAGTTAACAACTTGATCTAGGTGAAAACATTTTGTTCATCCAGCCTAGTGTGATTCTAATAATTTGATGACCCATCGAGGGATTCTTGGGATATGAAATCAGAGGTACTAATCACCTTATAAATTGAGTTCCTGCATGGATAATAAAACATATTTTGATATTGTTATCGAGTACGTACCCTAGAGTGGGTATGAAAAAATTTCAGGCTATTATAAATCAAGGTACCTTTATCCATGGTTGTTGGATACCTTCCACATTGGGGTAAACTATGTTATTACACTACAATATTTTATTACATTTTTAAATTCCACTATATTTTGTTAACAAAATTATGTGTATCTTTATTACACATTCAAATAACTATATACTATAATACAAAAAGTTAATATACACATTAAGGTAGATTAATTCAATATGTTATTTTTCCTAATTTTTCTTTATCAGATCCATATTATTACATCCCATGTAAGGGAGTTTCTCAGTTAATAGAAAAACAGGGTTTGTAAATCCATCTTCTTTAATATAGATAAAAGTAGATTTTTTACAGGACAAGAAAAAATGTTTTTAATCCTACAATTCACCTCGTATTGTAATTGAGAAATATACATATATATTTTGATACTAAAATTGGTATTAGAGGAGGTACGTAAAACACTTATATTGTATAATTTATTTTCTCAAATTTTCTTGATTAACATTACATGTTAATGATTTTCATAAATATTTTCATTGATTATAAACTTTTACTAATAATACTTTTTGAAAAAAGATAATATATTTTATATAATAGATTGGAAGGGCTGAATGTTGGTTCTATAGTCAATATATATCATACTAGACCCCCAACAATTGATGGAAAATCTTATGATTATTGAATATATATGATTAAAAATTTTATTATCAATACTAATATGGACAACTTTGTTATCCAAAATGGATACTATATGATTACTAACATTGAAATCATACAATTATCCAATCTAAAAAAAAGAATCAGCTTAAATTAAGGTAAAAAATATTTTATTATTTTATATGATGAGGAATATATATCAAAAGACATCATCTTATGACGATACTAATAGCATCTAGATGAAAATGATGATACACATTTGGGTGTAACCATGGTCATTGAAACAAGAAGAGATATGGTTTGAGATTAATACCATGGTTTTATTTTTCTTTATGGAGAACCAGTTAGAAAAATTCAAAAAATGTTTATGAATATCAAAAATATCCATCAGTCTATAGATGAGAAAGAACAAGATGATTATATTATAATAGTTAGTATAATAGATATTATTCAAAAATATTGGAAATACAAAAGAATAATTATTGTTTAGATTAGGAATGTCTAAATCATAACTATTAGTGGGTTATATGGGACACTTTTATATCATGAAACTAGAATAAAAAGGGAAATAAAGATCAATAAGAAAAATAATGGTAATGGAAGGGTTTCTTTCACTACTACATCGAATCATAGGAATGACAATACTCCTAAAAGTGTTAGAAGATAAAAATACAATTATCCTACTGTCATATTTGAATCATGTGGTAGTGACCATTCAGAGAATTATAATTACAATCTTGATCAAGGTATGAAAGGATTGTGTTAATGAATGATTTCTAATATAGACACAGAAAGAACAATAGAAAGGATAATAAAGGTTCTGGCGTGATTTGTTATGAATGAAATATTGAAGGTCATATCAGACTAGACTGTCCTATTCTAAAAAGGAAAGGAATAATGGAAAGAAAAAAAAGAAGTAGTACTGCAAGTCTAAATCTATTATAATACTCTAATATAATGACACCAAGAGTGGTAGTGGTGGCGATTGTTCAAATTAATCATCATATATTGAATCATATAGACTTTATAATATTGAAATTAAAAACACAATTCCTATTGAAGATTAATGTGTCATGGCTAAGTTTAACATTTCCAAATATTTAAGCATTCTTTCTCTAAATGGTAATTTTTCTATTGAAGAATATTATGAATCTTTAGATGGAGAATATTCATCATCCAAGGATAATGTTTTACCATCAATTTAAGAAGTGTCTAGGTTTTCCATGTTACATCATAATTTAAACAGTAAGATCTATAAGAATCTTGAAAAGGAAAAATCAAGAATTTATATTTTCATAAATAAATTATAATATCACTGAAAATATCATTATAATAATATTCATGATTTTTAAAATGATTCAAAAACCTTATAGTAGATTATTTTGAGAGGGATAAATATTCTGGGGATCTTAAAATTGTTGTTTATAATAATTTATTTTTATGTTAACTCAAATTATATGAATAATCACTATGAGGATAAAAATTCATTTAATAGAATAAAACATCATATATTTTAATTTTTGCATCTTTTTTCAAACATTAATCATGATATAGAAGGCTTTGTTAGAAAATTTCCAAAACATAGTCCTCTAAGGAATTGTTGCGGACTTGTTTATTCTCATTTAAAACCAATATTTAGTCACAACTATTTTGTTCAATAAAGTGCTCTATTTTTTAAAAAGTATAAATATTGTGGATAGAGGGGGAAATTTTGTTTTTGAATAAAACCAAATCCATACGTTTTCATAAATCTTACATTTATTGGAAAATTGGAATACCCACGATTTAACTTTCTAAAATTTCTGGATCCAAGAATTTTTGGACTCTGAAATATTAACATTTTTATTTTTTGGGAAAAAAGGATGTTTCAATAACAATACATGGTACATAGATAGTGGATATTCTTGGAATATTACTAGTAAAAAATTTTCAATGAAATGATTATCATGATGAAAGTTGGAAACTAAATTTTGGAGATAATTTTCAAGGAATTGTATTTGGTATAGGTAAGATTTGTTTATTTTAAAAGAATTAATTTCAAATTTTTTGTTTGTTAATGGTCTGAAGAACAAATTTATAAATATAATCAAATTATGTGATGAGTGATATCTTGTGAATTTCATGATTGATAATTTCTTAGTACGCCATTCTAAGGAAGTATTTATTCTCTCTATGAATAGGGATGATCCTATTTATACATAGAACATAGAAGACCATATGATCCAAGACATACCATGTATTAGTGCAATTGAATATTAATCTATGTTATTATATAGAATACTGTGACAATGCAATCATAATAACATATGTAATCTCTCCGAGAAAATAATGGTTAAGGATATAATAGAGCATTGATTTGATTCCTCAAGAGTCTGAGTTCCATGTAAATATGGAAAGAAAAATATGTCAACATTAAATCAATTAGGGAAGTCATAACTTCTGGTGGATTATACCTTCTGCATATGGTTCTTTTTGGACCAACAGAAACTGGATGTATTGGATGCAAATACTATGTATTTGTTCTAGTTGTTGATTGCACTAGATTTACATTGGTCTTTTTTCTAGCAATTAAATATGAAGTCTTTTATTATTTAATATTTTTAAGATAATGTAATGAATAAAAATAACCATCCATTCATAATTATTCCTAGTGATCCTTGGGGAGAATTTAAAAATTCAGATTTTGAATCTTTTTGTAGTAAGAATGTCAATACTCGTAATTTCTCACCTATAACAACTCCTGATCCTAATGGTGTTTTAGAAAGATGAAATAGAATTATTCAAGATATAACTACAACCATGTTGATTTAATATTATTTAGCTAAATACTTTTTTGCTGCAGCTTTCAGAACTAGTTTATATATAATAAAACATATTTTAATCAAACCATTTCTGAATAAAACATCGTTTGAGTTATGGACTAGTTGAAAACCAAATGTTTCTTACTTAATTGTATATGGATTCAATGAATTGATCTTGAATACTAACGATTACATACATAAATTCATCCGCAAATACGATGATGGAATTTTCTTTGGCTACTCCAGTACCTCTATGAGTTATTGTATTTAAAACCAAAATTCATGTAATGTTGATGAAATAATACATGATAAATTTGATTAAATAGGTCCATTTGTTCTTAAGAAACCCCTACCTATATCTTTATGTATCTTTTTAAAATATTATTATCACCCATTTATATAAGTTTCTTCTATTATAGAAAATCCAATTAAAATTTTTCTGAAGTATTTACCCCATAATAATTTCTACATTATGTTAATTAATAGGTTTTACAAAAGAAAAATCAGTTTTTTCATAAGATTTATCCTAGTGATAGTATCATTTCTGATATAAATTAACATGTAATGAATAGATTTATATTATTAAATGATGTAGATAATATATCATTTCTCTTCCAATTAGATCCTAAAAGAACTGATGAAGCTCTAGGTGATGATGATTAGATTAAATCTATAAATGATGAACTAAATGAATTCAAAATCAACAATGTTAGGACCATGTTTAAAATACCTAAAAATTAATATGTAATTAGAGTAATGTTGGTTTTCCTAAATAAGTGTGATAAAAATAGAATCATTTTAATAAATATATGATGATTACTTTTTAATGGATTCAATTAAGAAGAAAAAATACACTATTAAAAAACCAAGGCTTCAGTATCTAGACATGAATCTATTCATATTATACTAGACTTTTAAACATTTATCAATTTCATACTTTTTCAAACAGATGTAAAGTCTAGTTTCCATAAATTATATGTGATATAGGATGTTTTTGTTAAACACCTCCTGGTTTTTATGTCAAAAAACATCCTAAACATGTTTTCAAAATTACCAAATATTTATATGGACATAAATAAGCCACTCGATCCATGTATGATATACTTACATGATTTTTGTTTCATAATAATTTTGTTAAGGGAACTAATGATCCAAACCGTTTTATAAGGAATGATATGTTTTTTATCAAATTTATTTTGATGACATTATTTTGAGATTAACTCTGCAATCCTAAACCGAGTCATTTGCGAATCTCATGAAATCTAAATTTGAAATGAGTAGTATGGGTGTGTTAACTTTTTTTCATGGATATCAAATTTCTCAAAAACCTAAAGGAACACATATATCCCAATTTTTTTATATTAATGGTTTATTAATAAGTATGGACATGACATAACAAATACTATATTCACTCCAATCAGTTTCTCAAAAAACACATGATCTTTATGGAGCTGGGAACCAATAGATGAAACATCTTTTAGAGGTATGATAGAATGTTTATTATTAATAATATCTTTTAATTTTTAAATAATTATTTTAGTAATGTTAGATTAATGATATCAATCAAATACAAAACAATATCATTTAAAAGTAGTAAAATGATTTCACCTCCATTTAATTTGAAACATTGATTTATGAATTTTCTATTATTTTGAAATGATTTTTTTAATAATATTTTCTGACACTGACATTATTGGTAGTAGTTATAATTGGAAATTTACATCTAGAACATGTAATTTTATAAGATATCTATTAGTTTATTGGTTATTAATGAAACAACACTCAGTAGAACTTTCCACTGTTCAAGCTAAATATTTAGCAACCGAAATTCGGAGGGCTCCTATGTTTTGGATACAACACACACTCACAGACTATGGAATGAGTTTTAAAAAAACATAGATAATGTATGATATTACTAGATCCATTTTCCAAAGAAACAACATTGAACATTATGATAGTGCAATGAACATAGTTTTTAAGAATCAATTTATTAGGGATCACACTCTAAAAATCGATATTATTTTACAATTTATCAGAAAAAAATATCAACATAGATCTATTGAAAAAATAATTTCCCTCCAAGATATTTGAATACATTAAAAAATTTGCAATGATAACTGTAAGCTAACCAAGCTTATTGATTTTTTTGAAACCTAACTCCTATTATTATGACACAATTTTTAATTGGGGAATTGCATATGTTTACACCTTTTTATTTCCATATCCAAAAAAATTGTAACATAATAGTTTAAGAACATAAAAATATTTTCTTCCCCGAATAAATTTTTTTGGAACATAAGAGGAACCTTGTCGATACTAAAAAAATCTTTCTGAGCAATTCAGAAGGTATAATTCCTTAACTATATAATCATATTTGAATTTATGATTGCTAGCATTATCAATAGTGATTTTAATAATAACTTATTAGATTCAAATTACATAAATTCAAATTTTCCTCAAAACCACAATAGATCAGAATCTAAAAATAATTCTTCATCATTGATATCAGTTGTCAAATCAGATCAAAAAAAATCTCAACTTTTAGGATAGTTATTTGATCTTCTTGATAAGGATGATCAAGCTAATACCATGAAATGAGATTTTGGAAAATGATACAAACAAAAACCTAAGAAAATAATAGGTATGAAGTCAGAATCATAGAAGGAACAAGAACAAACACTTGAGACCGTATTGGCTTCACCTGAGGTAAAGAAACCAAATACTTTTTGTGATGATGTAGTAGTTAAATGTGACAGTAAACGAAGAAAATAAAGATGGATATCTATTTTTGGGATAGAACATACTGTGGAAATTTCATTAAAGAATAAAATATCTAAAATGATTGAGAGGCAAGGCACTTAGATGAAGTTGATCAAAAATATTTAAGAATATTATATTGTTTATGACTTACTTAGAGATACCGAGAATGAATATTGACAAGTTCAGGTACCAGAGTCAATATTTCAATAACTACTACAAACCAAAAATCCTATTAATGAAAAGTGGAAGAAAGATATTTCAATTAGGGAAACTATAGATGAAGTCTAAGAGGAAGAGTAATGTGAAGATGTGATAAGAATTCTGGAAGAATATCAAGATCCGTACAACCCTTATGATAGCTATCCATAAGAACATCCCACGTTGAATCCAAAAAGGTCATTTTAGAAGAGAAATTTGTTCCCAAAAATGATGATTCTCGGGACAAGGTTGAAAAACCTTCATTTGATGAGGTTTGTTATAATAATATTATCATCATGTTGATGATAAGGCTAACAAGGAAAATGATGATAAAAGTGGTGACAAAGATGTGGATGATGATGATGGTAGAATTGTTCATTTTTTTATAGTGAACAAGAAACTCAAAATGGTGTATAGTAAATCTATAAGAATGAAAAAGGAATGAATGTTTTTTTTGAAACACTAAAGAAATACATTGTTGGAAAATAAATGAAAGATGTTACTAGAACATGGAATATGATTGAAGATGATCATGATAATGTTCATTCACCAAAAAAGAATCTTCCTAAAAATTAATCATATTCCATAGGACATGCTTTTGTGGCTTAGTCCTTGAAGATTCTTGTGAATACAATCCATTATTTCCCCCAATTGATTTCAGATGTTAGTTATATTAACAAAAATCAATTAGAAGTTTGATTCAACAAGAATTCTCTAGGGAAAGTTTATCAAACATGAATCTGATTTCAAAACATTTCAAATTGGTTATGATTCTCATCAGAGATCTTGGAAATAAAAAAACCATGTTGTCCATGTTTGTGATTTATGGTCTTAATAGTATGGATGATTTCACTAATTCAGCTAAAAATTATTTGGATAAGTCCCGTGACCGGATTGAGAATCAGGCAACATCTTTTCTAGTATAGATTAAGGATTGAAAATATATCCACCTTCAAGAAGATAAAGAATTTAATGGGAAACTGAATTATATCTCCTGAAATTTGAAATGACAAAGGAAAATCAAGGAAGAGATGGTAGAAAAACTCCAAGAATAGGAAGAAGTCATAAAGTCTCAAGATGAAGTTCTTATTTCTCAAGAAGACAAAATCTCAAAAATTTTAAAAGAAAACAAATTATTAGGATCAGTTAATAATTATTTTTTATGATGATCGTAAGAAAATGAAAAAGTTGAAGGCTACCCTGAAAATATAGATTTCAAAGGAGAAAAATAAGGATGAATTATTTTCTATTAAACTCCAATGTTTTCTTGTATTATTCCTTGTAACAAAATTTTTCATCATAATGAAATTTGTTATATTTCCATTGTTTTTCATTGTGTATTACTAAAACATCATGAATATTTTTTTCATTAATACCATTAGTTTTTAAAAATCAGAATAGAGAAAAAATGTTAAAAATAAATATTAATAAACAAAATACCTATGTTAGGGGAGATTACGTAAATAGTAATTTCTTATGTAAGAAAGAGTAATTTCTCTAATAAAGACAAGAATATGATCCTTAGGGATTTCAGAACATGGGGGGTAGTCATGTTTATTATGATCTATAAATAAAAAGGGAGGTACATTTTAATTAATGCATAAAAAACATTACATTTATATTATTCTATGAAAACTAGTTTTTTCTTTCAAAAAAGGGGGGTATTGTTGAGTCGATATGTTTTCTTATGAATTTTCCATTCCTTTATGTCTTGAAAATCAAAAAAACATTATCTTATGGAATATTTTCAGTCTCTAATTAAATAACACTTAAGGAAAATTTTCAATGTCTATAAATGTTTATTTCATTGCCTATTATTTTCAATGTATTTTCTATTTTTTATCATAACAATTTTAACAATATTTTTCTATACAAAAATTTGGATCCCTATCTAACTCCATTGTTATAGTTCCATAGAATCCAATTCTAACTAAATTTTTAATTGAATTTCGTTTTAAATCATACTCATATTTCTTTTAAAATCGGACACTGATTTCTCGTGAAAGAAGACTCCGATTTCTCCATATATTAGACTCTAATTTCTTATTAATATTTAATATGATTTCTCCACACAAAGTACTCCAATTTATATTGAAAAATAACTCCTATTTCATCTGATATGAGAATATTATTTCTATTGAAATCAGACTCCAGTTTCTATTAAAATTATGCTGCGATTTATTATAAAATCAGAAAACCATTCCCCCTGGAATCTGGCACTGATATCATATGAAATTAGCCTCCAATTTCTCCTGAAATTAGAATCTGATTTCTGATGAAATTAGACTCTGATTTATCCTAAAATCAGAATTTGATATATTCTGAAATCTGTCTCTGATATCATCAGAAATATGACTCTGATTTATCGAACAATTAGATTATGATTTCTACGGAAATGAAACTCAAATTGAATTTGAAATTAGAGTCTGATTTCTCATAAAATTTTATACCATATTCTTTTGAAATCATTCTCTAATGTCCCTTGAAATCAAACTCCAGTTTATTCTGAAATCTGAATCTGATTTTTCTCGAAATGTGAAAATGATTTATCTTGAAAATATGCTCAGATTTTTTTTGAAATTAGATTAATATTTTTCTAAAATTTGACATTGTTTTCATCTAAAATCATACTCATATTTCATTTATAATCCTATTATAAATTCATCATAAATCTGATTCCAAATTCATCAAATTTTAATTTCTTCAAAAATTAACATTTAATTATATTAGATACTAAATTATATAATGCTTCTTAAGCATTTTAATGTTTCTTTAGAATATTAATTTTTCCTAAGAATGTTAATGTTACATAAGAATTATAATAATTCCATAGTTTTATAAAAGGAAATAATGTCGTATAATCTATTTCTTAAAAAATTGTTTTGTGAGTGACACATGTACAGTTCCCTTTCTAGTTTACAGAAAATTATTACTATTGGAGGAGGTAGTAGACCGTTGGAATTTGTTCATATAAATACAACACCTTTTAAAAATTCGAGAAACAACGATCGTGTGTAACTCCTATATGTTGTGGAGCTCTGCCTGATATTCATTGAAAATTTATTGTGAAAAAATTGTTTAAGATGAGAGTATCTTGTTCACCATAGCTAATGTTGTTCAGATTATTGATGAAAAGTCAAGGTCATCAAGGGAAATAAAGATAGAGGTGCCGACAATATTGAGATCAAGGGCTTGAGGGGATAGGAAGAAAACATCTGATATTCATATTGAGTTCTTAACCTGGTGTCGGTATGATATAAATTCTTGAATGTATAATTCAAGGGAACATTATCCATGGTTGTTGGATACCCCTATCATTGGGATAAAAAATTCCACATACTTATCATATTTTGTTACATGTTTAAATTCCCCTTCTTTTTTTAAAGAAAGAATGTGCAAGTTTCATTGAATTTCTTATTCCAGTTTACTATAATATAAAAAAGATTTTTTAAAATTTAAGGTAGAACCATTCCCTATGTAAACATGTTTTCTATTTCCATATCAAATTCATATTATCAGATCCAATGAAATTTATTTTCATAGTAAATAACAAAAGAGTTTTTTTGAATCCATATTTTTTAAATTAGTTATATAATGATTTTCATAAGTATAAAAATATATTTTTTTAAACATACAATTATCCCCTCACGTAATTGATCTAAATACGTCTATATTTTGATCCGACATAAATAATAAATAAAATTTAAATATTATTTTAATGATACTTAGTGGCCACAATTTTCTCCTTAGTGTAAATTATCCCTTAAGGATATGCATCAAATAAGTGGGCTATCTAAAATCCTAGTAAGAGGATAGATAAGAATGTGAATAAATATAACTTGGGGAATAATATTAATTTTCATCAAAAAATAAGCGTCAGAAACAATCATAATAATTATATTAAGCCTTAGATATAGTAATGTAATGTAAAAATTCATAAAAATCAAACATCAGCTCTTAGTAGTCAACTACAACATATAGATGCAATGAATTCTCACAGCATGTTCAAAAATCACATAATTGAATAATTATAACATCATAATTGTGAATAAATATAGCATCATGTTCATGCATATTTCACATTTTCTATCTAGATACATCAAATTAAACAAGGAATTGGATCTATATACAATTCTAGGTGCACCAATGGAATCCTAACATTTCAAAATCATTCATGCCACATAAATCATTTTACAATATTTTCAATAAAATATCCAACAGTAATGGAATTAGTTGGATGGAAATTTCATAAAAAAATATTTTATGAATAAACACCGTGGTTCCAAAAATAAAAACTGAATAACATACTTTGTATAATACTCATTAATCTATAGGGATTAAGAAACATTCTTGAACGAGGTATAATATGCATTTTTTCAAAGAGGAGCTGTTTTGGAAAAATCATGGAATTTTATAAGAATTAAGATTGAAACTAATTTATATTCCACAAAATAAAAGATAAAAATTTATATTTTCGTATTACTAAACAAACATCCATAATGGAATTTCGCCTGAAATTGGAATAACCCAATGAAAGGAAACTGGGTTTGAGAGTCCCATTACATTATGTCCAAATTTTTTATTTTGTTTAATAACCTAGATAATACAATTAGGCCCATTAATTACAAAATGAGGAACCACTATTACATGTATTTTATTTATTATCACTCTTTATGTATATTTATGTCCTCTTTAATGTGATTTAAAGTTCCATTTTATCACTCATGATTGTTCATTTTCTGGGATTTCATGACCGGTTCTAATGTATATATATATGGAGGATCATGGGAAATAATAATCATTATCCATAGTTGAAATTATATGTCATCAATAAAATTCAAAAATTTTAAATATTGTTAAATTTTATTTTTTTTCTTTATTTGAGAATGATTAATTATATTTAACCTTAATAGTAATCGTTAAGATTAATTTGGTAGGTTTTCAATCATAACGAATTTGTTTTGTTTTATTACTCAATATAATCTATATATATATCAGTTAAAGGATGTAAACCATTTAAAAATAAATTAAAATTTTTGTTTAAACAATTATAATTGTTTTATAAATACAATTGATGTCTTATATGACAAATGAAAACTATTAATCCTAGAATGTTACAAATAAGAACCACACGAACGATGTTTGCATTTAAAAAACAGAAAGGAGAAGAAGATAGACTCTCAATTATTACATAAACATAATAAAATTATAGTGTTTATAAGAAAATTGAGTTTTCATTCCACTAGTATAAGGTATGGTTTAGAGATCATATGAGAATAAAAAAAATTCAATGAAATTAAAAGAAAACGAACGAGGATTTCACCTCATTAAATATTTTCTTTGAGAACCTCTTTAGGGAATATGGATTTTGTAATTTTTTTACAATAAGGGACCCATATAACAAGGGACTGTATTTGGTAGATTATTGGGTATAATTTGACCATATATTATGATTGGAAGGTTTATGAACAATAGGTTGGGAGGGGTAGTGTTTATAAGGGAGAGAGGCGTTTTTTGATAATTTAATTCAATTGTTTATTATTTTCACTCAATACATGGATTAGATTGTATGTTATTTCTAATTATATAATATAAAGAAATAATGTTCGATAATATGTTTCTTACTTTATCAGTGACACTACAAATAGTGAACGTAACTTATACTATTATATAACCTAAATTGCTATATTTCCCTATTCGCCAAAAAATAAAACTATTTTAGAAAAATCTAAAAAATTATCCCTAACCATTTTCCATCACCAATAATTTAAATGTAAACTCAATTTTACGAAAATAATTTTCTAAATATGAAAAAAAAAATTTCAATAAAAGTAATGATTTATTTTAAAAATATAGATTTTTAATTTATAACCACATTAATGCCACTTTGAAAACCTAGTTAGGATATCTAACAAATTATCCTATTATTAAAATAAATTTATAAATTTAATATATTTTATTAAAATAAATTTTATTTTAATTCATTACATATATTATAAAATATTATGTGCATATTTGTGTTTTTTTGAAATACAAACACTTAATTAATATATTAAAAACATTTATTTAAATAAACTACAATATAATTGTATCATATTTTCATTTATAATATCGATAAATTATATTTAAACTATCATAAGTAATTTTACTATTCTATTCACTAGATTACTATTCATTATTGTTAAATTACTATTCCAAGGTCCATGATACTATTCCATAATTAAAGGTTCCTTAATTTTTCTTTTATTTCATTTGTTATTAATTTATAATGTATGCATTGGGTTCTCAACAAGATTTTATGTGGTTTATGCTATATGAAATAATTACAAGAAGGTATCTTCTGTTTTTATAATTATGGGTTGTTGCATAAATATATCATTAGTATCAATTAATTTTACATATTTTAAAACATATTACAGGAAAAAATTTACATAATAATTGAATAATAAAATATTTTAAAAAATATTTTAACCAATTTTGAAATAATTACCCCATTGAGGAGTATTTGAAGAAAAAAAGTATTGTGATGACATTTCAATGGGATTAGAATACTTCATAGGATGGTGGAATAAAATAAAATAGAATATAACTCATGGAGGAGGATATCGATAATTAGTCAACACTTATGAAAATGAATGAAAATAAAAATCAATGAGTAAAAAAGAAATAATTATTTAATATGGTATATTTGATAACAAACGAGATCCTTTTAATTTAAATGATATCAAACAATATTATTGACTTTTCTGAAAATATTAATTTTTCTACTTTTTTAAGATTTGTGTAAAAATACACCAAAAATATAAACAAAATAATAAAAATATATCATTAATAATATATATATTCAGTTAGAAAATTCATATATATGTATCATTAGTATCTTATAATGATTATAATAAATTATAAAAGTTAACCCGATTTAAGGAAAAAGTTCACATTAATATCTAATTTTTGGTGAAAAACATGGAAATGATGGGTTTTTATCCATATTTATTTCTAAAAATAATATATATATATATATATATAAATATATTTTATAATAACTAAAATAAAATAATAAAAAATAAAAAATTTAACATAGGTTTCCTTCGATGATGGACTTTGTTTTTTATCTGGGACTAGAAAACATAAATGAATTATCCAATTTTATACAAAGGACGTGGTTTGGTTGATTGGTATACAACATCAAATCAACTACAAACATAATCTAGATAGATTCTTATATAGGTCTTCATATTGAATTAAAAATATTTCCAAAACCAATATAACAATTTACCTATAATCCAATAGATTTAGGATGATATAAATGTCATATATCTTTTAATTTTGGGGAATGTATAGTCTAATGAGTAATGAAATTTTATTGCAGGAAGTGTCTTGTAACAACACAAACCATTGTAGACCAAACATGGTTCTTTTTTTAATGTTTTACAATATAAAATTGATATAATCCTTAAGGATCACTTAGTTCAAACGCCTTTAGAAACTAGATACAATTATGAATATCACATTACATTTGAAAATATAAAATAAATCATAGTATCTACTTATAAAACATTATTATTACTTATAGAATATCCATGTTTATAAATTATAGTACACTACCTAACATCAATGGGAATGTAAAAAACTGTGTGCTCAAATGCACATTTAGTAAAATATTATAGCATAAGGTATAATAAAATAAGGACCAAATCATATTAAAGGAATAAATAATTATAAAATAATTTGATGTAAATAATCATATGTTCTTAAAACATGTCAAGGAATATCAATAGTAATTTAATTATCAAAAACACATAAATAAAAAATTTCATAATATTGGAATTCTAATTTTTTTGACAAATTTAATGTACCATTGAGATAATTTTACTAAAGAATCATACTTAATTTGGTAAAAAAAACAAAATGACAAAATTAATTTGTCTCATGTGAGCTAGCAATGTGTCAAGGGGATATGTAATTTTGTGCCCAACCAATCACATAATATGTACAATCTGTTGATAATATGAGTAATAAATACAACATAATCAACATTTATCAAGAATCAATATCTATATGTTTCAGAATAATATGCATACAAAATATGAAAACATTCTCCAGTAAAAATGAACATAAGGAATCCAAATAAATATGGTGCATGGTTTCCTTTGATTATACCCGATTTAAAGAATATTTTTTATAAAAGGATGTTGAAATAGATGAAAATAATTTAAAAATATCACGAAATCATTTAACGAAGGAAATGCATTTATCATTCCAAAATAACCTATTTGAAATGTAAACCATTCCAAAAAACGATATAAAAATTTCATCAAAAAGAACCTTGTTAACCTATAAAGGAAGAATAAATTAAAATAGTGGTCATGATAGTGGTTAATACATTTGTACAATGTTTTTTAAAATAATAATGGTGTTCACAACTCATGTAGAAAGTGTCTCATTGATAAAGTGATAATAATATTTCTTTTATTTTTATTAAAAAGTAAAACATATGAGAAAACAACAATAATAAATAATCATATAATAGTAAAATGTTCATGATAAAATTTAGAGGAAATATATATATGGAAGAAAAGGTTTTGTTGACTAAATATAAATGAAATGTCGGTTTCCCCTAGAAAATTATTTTTTAATGTTGAGTACATAAAGAGTTGAAAATGAAAGGAGAAATTATAATTGATTGAAATAAATCGATAATAAGGATATATATATATCTGTTTTTTAATATAGAAATATCAAATAATTACATGAATGGAATGTTAATCATAAACTATCAATAATATTCATAAAATTATGAAATAAACCCTTATCATAGGATTAAAGTTAATTATAAGTGCTTCAAAGGTCATATATAACAATTTTATATTGATTATAATTCTATAAATAACCATATACATACATATAATATCATTTTATCCAATTATATAATTTTAAAACCAATTTATTAATTATTCTTTACTGAAATCATCCCTTCTTTTTCTAAAGAATTTGATTTTACATGTATGTTGTAGTTCAGAAGTATGGTACATGCATCTTCTGTAGGATTCCACATTATAAAGAATATTAATCCAGATATAAATAGCATATATATTAATTAAATAATTATTTATAATCACCCATGAATGTGATAAATGAAAAATGAATTGTCATTCTTCGTGGAAGTGGTAGTCCTCATGTACACACAGGCGAGATTATCATTTTTATTGGTTGGATGTGTAAGAAGGTAAGTGATATTTTATATGTAATAATTTATTATTATTTTATAAATATAAAACATATTCCCTATTTTTATCTTTATAACCATTCATGTAAATTGGTGAATCAAAACTAGTTTTAGCACTACCTAGAGATTGTAGGTCGTATATATGCATGAGTAATGTTTCTATTTTCCATATAATATAGAGAAGATAATTAAGTGTTGTTCCTCCAAAAGAGTAAATTTTTTTCATGATTATTATTATTTATTTGATCATGTGTTTAGATGATTTCAATTATATAAAATAGGAAATAAAATTGAAGCACCTAATTCAGGGTTATACCACTTTATTGGAAAAACAAATTTTAATAACCCCTAATTCCTTCTTAGATGGTCCAATGATGAGATAACATACTCTATTACATGAAAATGATGTTCATGAAGCGATTTCTAAAGTTATTTATTGTTATTTTTGGCTCAATATTAATGAATATTATTTTATAAGTGGTTCCCTTTGATAAGATAGATAAATGACACACATGGAATTAAATAAAATTATTTAATAAAATGATGTCAAATTTTTGAGGATGTGGATTGAAATTTTTATATCATAAAAAATAATAAGGATAATGTTGAAATAAAAATTATTGAATGATTTCATAAATGGTTATCATGTTAACATAAATCCTCACACTATTTCTAACCATTTAAACCCATTTTACCTTAACCAGGATGATAAATATTTATCATGATTACTATTAATTATGATAAAAAAAGTTATTGAACATATTGAATTAAATTACTTTAAACAATTCAAAATATAAAAACCATTTTATATGATTAAATCATTATATTTTGAATAAATTTATTTTAATATAAGTGTGAAAAACACAACAGGATTGTTTTTTTTTTGAAAAATGATAATTCTTAGAATAAAGATTTTATTCCATAAAAATAAAATAAAATATTGATTTCAAGGTAATTATTTAGATTATGTTAAATAAAATGATAATTAACTATCATTATATCTATAAATAAATAAAAATGAAGATATTAAATATCTGATTAAATGGAGAGAAAGAAAATAATTTTTTTGGACAAATGATTTTGTACGATTTCAAAAATGTTAAGCATATATTTGTTAGTTCAGCATTAAATATTTATATTCATTATATTATATAGTAAAAAAATATTTCTCCAATAAAAATGGTTTCCTGATCCCTAATTTTATTATTATATCATTAAATTTTCTTACTATTGACAATATATGTAAATTTTTTATTTTTCATTATTCACCTACAAAATCAACTATATTAGAAAACCCTCTAAAATTAAATAGATGATAATTTTGATAGGATAAATTTTAAATTGAATTTAATTTCCAAAAATAGAATTTTTAATGATAAAAATTTACATTGAATCACAGTCTTGAATAAATCTTTGTTCATTATGTCATTTTTTTCTCTATAACAAAAAACATTCTATAATTGAAGATTCAATGTTACATTATTCCCTCCATCAAAAACACCATCCTTAACATTTTTAGAATGTAACCTCATGAAAATATTTGCAAAGTTATTAATTTTAACTATTTTGGATCCCATGTTTATTCTTATATATTTTTATTTATTGAATTTAAATTTACCAATTTAGTCATCTTTTACATTATAATATATTCTTTAGTGACAATAATTTTAATTCGATCTGAACTACAAGTAAAATAATGTTCCAATACTATTTCCTTATAGTTGAGAAAGTGCACAGATTCTGGAATTTACATACTTCTTAAAATTCTATAGAACACATCATAATCACTATAGAGGCTATATATAATTTTCAATTTGTATGCCACAAATCCAATTTGTCAATTATTTCAAAATTCATGTTAAACCAAAAACTTGCATTCAATTTTTACCAAAAATGATAATAACATTACAAGAAAATAATTGTTGGAAAACATTAATACCTATATTAAATTAATAATCCTTAATTTAGTTATTAGTTTATATCATATGAATACATTGAGTCTCCATAATATAATTGTAAATAGTGTATAATTTTTCAATTCTCACCACAATGTGTTTAGAGCCTATAAGATTCCTTTTACAATATTCATCACATCAAGTTTGTGTATGACATATATTCTCATAAAATGTCTCATAAAGATCCATTTCAAAACATGACTACCGTATATTATTATATTAAAAATCAACAAAAGGTGAATATTGGACCCATAGACCCTTAATATAATGTTTGGGTGACCTAAAAAATATATTATAATTTCTAAATATTCATTTTAGAATACCCTTAATTATTAGGATGATTGGTGGTTATAAAATGTATCTTGATTTCATGATACTTAAAATGATTCATCTCGAATTTTTATATGAGTCCCTAATCAAAATATGGTACAATCAAAATATATTCATTGCGAAGACTCAATTTTTGATCATTGTAGATTTTTGGGATTAATTGAAGAGGTATATCATCCCATATAGAAATCAAATGTACATACCTGTTGTGAAGATGAATAATTACCAATAGGAAATCCTTATTTCTTGGAGTACATGGAAATAATTTAACAATTTCCATAGTAATATCATACCAATTAAGAATAATAATTCATACAAGTTTCATTAATAATTTCATATATTGTCTGTCACCCTTTACCTCATGATAATCAATGCATCCAGATTCATAGAGCTGAATTTCTACATTCATATCGTCCAACCAATTTTTTTAGAAATCTAGATACATTTTCATTCTACCAGGTTCTATATATAATTTTGAGTTTGTGGATTGAATAAAAATATCTAATCCTATTAATTATGGATATAAACGATATCCTCTTTCAAAATTTCATTATACAATTTTTATAATGTTATTTATATTTCCCCATTATTAATGTAATTAATTTCATTTTTTAAATTCCTGAAATTGAGTTTGGCTCATTTTACCTTATACAATAATTAATGATTTTGTATCATTTAGAAAAACTATTAATGATAACAATTTCTTAAAAATTTCCATATAGGATATTTATTTCTTCTCGAATATTCAATCATTATAAATCCACATAATACAAAGAAGAACTTGATCTTTTTAATGCTATACATAATATACTTTATTATCATTCATATTGTGGTAGTTTATCATGTAATTTTATTCCTTGAGTAGTTCTACCAATCTTCTTTGAGTCATTTTCATATATTTCTATGAAAATATATATTTCAATATCTAGTGATTCATATATATCTCAAAATTTTCATTATAGATATAATTCATCTATATCATCATGGAAAGTATTATGGCTTCAAACACTATATCATGGGTTGGATAATTATATTCATGGATCATTAATTTTATTATTTCATAATAAATAACTTCATCATTAATTTTTTGGGGACATCTAATTCCATTATATTATGTGTGACCATAGATCACAAATCCATCCCATCCTAGTTGTATTGTCAACATTGGTAAATTGATCAACCTCCTAATTAACTCTTAAAAAAATCACAACATTCCTCCATCCCTAATAAATTCACCCATATTATTTTCATCATAGTTAAATAGTTTTCTAATTATTGAATTTTTTTAACAAATTTTCAATAATAACCTGTTAATCTATAGAAATTTTATACCTAGGTATTTTTTGGAAATAGACCACTCTTTTTATACATTTATCTTTATATGATCAATATATATTCAATCCTTATAGATATTGTTTGCAAAAAAATGAAACTCCGGATTCCAAAATTTACATTTCATAATTTATTTAAATAAATCATTATCTCAAAATATTCTCAAGAATTAATTTTAATTGAAAGGTATGCTATTCAAAAATTTTAGACTATACCAATATGATATCAATAAATACCAAAAACAAATTATAAATACATTCCTGGAAAATATATTAATCAAATCCATAAAACCTGATGTTTTATTAGTTAATCCAAATGAAATTAATATATACTCATAATTTCCACACCTCATAAAAAATGATATGTTCATAATAACTTCAATCATTACTCCCAATTGATGAAAACATGAACAAGTAATAACAATAGATTAAAAGTGTGACCCATGAACATGACCAAAAAATTCATCAATATAAAGAAAATAATACTTGACCTCCATTGAATGGGATTATTTCCCTAAAATTAATTCATATCCTCATAGTATCATCATACTTTTTAAAAAATTGATACTTGTATCATTATGTACAATACTTTAGTGTATGAATATATTATCACATAACTGATGTAGTGGTTTGATTAACTATAATAACTCCACTATGGGCATTTTTATGTAGTATTAATTTTTTTTCACTTTATGTATGAGTTTAATAAATAATTCAATTTCTTCCTTAGGTGAGTGTTTGAGTACTTATATATAAAAAGCATCAATCTACTTTTTTCAAAATAACAACATGTTTTATACTCTAGTTATATTTTTATCAAATAGGGTGTTTCTTCTCTTCTTATTCTATAATTTCATTAAGGGTATCTATAGAGGGTGGATTCAGAAAAGATTCACATTATTATGTATATGTTATAATGATAAGGAATTCCACATATTTATTAGAAATCATTATCTCCATCTAATAGAAATTGAATTGTATTAGAGAATAGAAAAAAACACAAGAAAATTATTTTATCGAAGTCTTAAAAATGTATAATTAATTTACTATAATAGGATATTCCCTTTCAAAATATTGATTATTGACCAATATATTTTTATTGCAATAAATTTTCGTAGTGGTTTCGCGATTAATTACTACATTCATAGTATACTAGTGAATTTTTATTTTTCAGGGAAATCATGGATGATATAGAATAGGTTGGGGATTCGTAATTGAATAAATTTTTATCCAAATTTGATGTTTTAAAAAAAGTAAATAATTAAACATTATAGGTAACATCAGTTTTTATAGTTACTATTGAGTTCAGACCTTCTCCACTTTGAATCAACTATTGAATGTTTCCTTGATGTTAAGGGAATTGGTTTTACTAGTGTCTTATATCCTTATAGTTAAATAATTTTAATTTGATGACTTATCCCTTTCCCTTTAGTATATTATAATGTTCGATTTTCTCTCAAAATCTGATGACAAATCATATTACCTTAAAGAATATTATATGTGGTTTCATAAAACTAGAATAACATGTCAGATATTTCCTCCTTTTATTCATTCTCATATATATATATATATTATTAGGTGCTTAAACATTATCTTCTACTCCTTAATTCCTTAAAATTCATATGTCATCAAGAATTATTTATCTTTTTTGATAAATCCTAATACTATATCCTCATTGAATGAAAATATATAAGATACTAGTTCCCTTCAAAAGATTTTTTTATCCACTCAATAAAAATATAATATTTCACACTGAATTAGGTATATATTTTTCATCATTCCCTGATAACTTTTTAAATTTGGATTCATACATAGAATTATTTTCCAATTACATTTATCTTAGTGTTAGGAATTGAGTTTTAATATTAGCTAGTTATTCATATGGAAAATATTTTTCTACGAAATATTTTTTACAATAATTCAACAACATTATCAGTATTTCCACCCCATAGTTAATATTTTTAATTATTGGAAACAATTGATACATAAATTAAATGATATGAATACTTCCCTTGAAAACATTATCAGACTAAATTTATCCCAAAGAGATAAATATATATTCTAAGAACATATTTATTTATTTATTAATAATTTATTTGTTGTTGCATTGAATGAACAGGGTTGTTTTAACATGAAAATGTATAAAATTATTAAATAATTCTCTAGATCACCTAGTTATTCCATGTAGGTAATGTAATTTTTAGATACTAGGTCAACTACCCCAATATAGATATTATTTATTCAACTCCTTCTCCTATTTCGTTTTTATTCAAAGAATGGAAATATCTATATAGATCAAATTAATTGATAATATATCTGTTACATTAAAAAGTATAAATTCCTAAATATTGAAATATATATGATCTGATCATAAAATTATAAATTTTATAACATATTTTATAATTTTTAAAATGCTGAAAAACATATAATATTTTTTTAATTTATACATATATACTCAATGAATCATAATCTCTGTTTCATTGTGAACGTATTAAAATCATTACTATATTTTAAATTACACAATAAAGGATTATAAATATCATGTGACCTGAATATATAATTTCCCCATGGGGTGTTCAATTATATTTCCACTCATTGTACATGGGTGATGATCGATTTAATATCCAATAATATGCACTGAGAGTTGGTACATATAAGATCCCATATATCTATAATGCTATTTATTAATCTAATTATTGTTTAAGCATAAATTTTTACTCTAATAAATGTTTATAAGGATTTATGAATGATTTGGTAGGCTATGTGTCTTGTTTGGAGGCCGAACCTCATGTTTTTTGGGAAACAGGAAGAGGGACGTAGTTGGGGCATGGTCAGTAGTGAACATGATGCACAACAGTTTTTCCCTTTAAGAGATGGTTAATGGTTAACTAACCATATGGGTTTTGTTGTGTTCCTATGAGAATTATATAATGTTTCTTATATAGTAAAAAGACTTTGTTATCCCAATATTTTACTATTCATGATCCTAACTATGGGATGGTTTTGATAAAATGGATATTAAGAACTCATGATATGCACTTGTTTATTCTGACAATGAATCTACTTGTGTGAGGGGTCGTATCATTAAAAATGTGGTCACATGGATGGTTCATGGTATAAAAAACAATTATACGTTTTAAAAGAGTTTAAATATTTCTTATACCCATCCACCATTTTAATATTATTTATCCCTTTTCCTTCTTCTATTCAAACATCACCTATTCCCATTCATTGATAGATCCCAAACCACCTCTATTCTATGATTTGAGATATAGCCTCTTTTTATAAAATGTTTTGTTCACCATTCACCATTCACCATATTGGATTTGTATCAACAAAATATTCAATCATATTCCATCATTTTATTTTTTGTCTTATCATATCGAATGATAAATCTATGTGATCTAATATTCAGTATTTTAGGTTAATTTTTCTATTACTGTGATTTAGACTATTCTACATAGAATAAAAATATTATACTATATGAGGATTCGTCTAATGAGATATCATAGTAGGTATAGTTATCAATCCCTGAAGTCGTGATATTTAAATATATTTTTTAAATTTTTTTGTTTTCCAACCATTTTTAGGAAGCCTTAAATTTGTCAAATTAAATAAATAAATAGCTTTCACCCAATTTGGGATAATTCTAACAATATAATTTCATAAAAGAAAGATTTTTTTGATGATGTGATCCACCCCTTGGTGTGTATTTCTTTAAAGAAACATGAAATATAAACCACAAAATCAAATTGAACCACTAATTGAAGAGTGTTGAGATTGTCCTTATATATAGAATGTTTATGAGGGATACAAATATTTTTATAGAGAATACCATGGATGGGCTCACTGTAATGATGAATTTATATTATTACATGAGCGATACCTGGTTCCATATTTGGAATTAATAGGAAAGGGTCTAAGGGAAATGTCATTATTCCATTGCATTGGTGACACCTAGGTTCCCAATGATGAATCCTTTGGACGGGTTCAGAGGGAAATGTCATTATATGATACCTAATGTGGTACATGAATACTAATATAGAATTCAATGGATTGGTTCATAGGGTAATGGGTTCATAATAAACCATCTCGATAACTATGTTCTCCATTTTGAATACCATAGCAGGTATCAAGTTACCAATTAATTTAACAATGCATATTTCATGTCATATAACCCATATAGATTCACTCAGTATTTTAAATACATGACAACCATGTTTGAATTTCTTGTTATGTTATAAATTACATGGGGATTAATCATCATTAATATGAGTATAATCATTTGGGTAGTCCATGGCAATGATCCTAGGTCCCAAGATAATAATAATAATAAAATATATATTTAATATATATTTAGAGATATTATGGCATAAGTTGATGTAGGTAGTATAAAATGAATATCACATTGGGAACCCGAACCAACATGAGTATAAATATTTTTTCTAAATGTTATTATTATTATACCCATAGAGTGAATATATGTATAGAAAGTTACATGGAGGTTCTAGGCACCCAAGATGATGGGCTACTGAGTTTTAATCACATCATATTTGAGATTCCAATTGGCATATAGATAGACACGGTGTATTTAGATAGGATAAATGGGAACGATTAATAATTGAATGGTTGAGATTTTGTACTATGATGGAGTATCGGAATAGGTGACTGATCTTATAATAATGAATCTATTGGAGATAGCCTTTTCATATTTTGTTAATTTTTAATATAATTTTGTATATATTTGTTTCTCTAATTCCACATATTCCAATTATTTTTATACAAATATTACATTATTTTTTATATGACTGTGGTTATTCCTTCATCTCATTTTTTATATATTGATGATTCATTCATATGAGGTTCATTTATTATAATATTTCCACTAATAATAGTTTTTGTATACCATTGTTCTATACTCTAATAATGGGGGTATAGACTTCCCATTTTAAAATCTTAGAACCTTGCTACTTCTGAGAAATCATTATCATACAGGAAGGAGCACTTGATGTCATGTGGCGAACTGCGTCATGTTACTTGTATGTGAACCTATTATTGGATATTACATGTGGTATAAGTATAGTTTTTATTTTTTATTACTACATTGGGTCAGTATATAGGATTTTTGGAATTTTTGGAGTTTTCTAACGAGATTGTTCTTTGGATTACCTTTTCCTTGTAATGTAATTATCCAAAATACAATTGATAGAACCAATTGTTCTTAATGATTCTTATAATAGTTGTATTGATTTCATCAATGGGTGACACACATGATTTATAGAATCATCATCATAATTATAATTATTATGAATTTATTTTCATTTATAATTTTCTGATATTGTAAGGATGTCTTTTCTCATGTATCATTACAGGATCCTAAGGTTTCACGTGTCAGTAATATATAATTGAATATTTGATTTACTATGTACACATCCTATAGCATAATATATTTCCATTATATCATTATAATTATTGACTAAAAAGTATATATCGTGAATGAGATAATTAATTTGTTAATTAAACTGTATTTATCAACCATAATGGTGGTTTTCCACATATCCTGAGAGTGGATACTAAAATAACCAATTATCACATGATTGAGATATGAAATAATGGTTACAGGAGTTGAATGTTAAGTTGATTTCATTAAAATGAATACAAATTGTAATTTAAAAATATATGTAATTCAATAATATGCTAATAGTGATTCATATATTCAAATAATTTCATGTCACTTGTTATATCCTAACACCAAATAAAACTTAATATTATAGGCATATGAAATAAAAATTGAAAATTATATATTTTATTCCTTTATAACACCGGAATGGTGAGTCATCTTACTATATCATGACATATATAATTATTTTCAAGAGACACCTCCCCCCAAAAAATAAAAATAAATATTTTCAAACCATGTTATTCCATAGCCCTTATGTTTACATTATTTTTTGATTTTATTTTTCTCCATTGTAACTTGTATATAATTATTTACACAATAAATTTATCCTTTAATAAAAAATTTAAAATGAGACTTTTTAATTAATTTTTATCCCTTTTTTATAAATAAAGGCTATTTATTTCAAATAAAAATCATATGTGTGGGGAAATTTTATTTATAGATAAGAACAAGTTACACACAAAAACACCATTTTATCCTCAATGATCATAATAATTTTTTATTTCCACTATTAATCATCATAAAAAAAATTTAATAGTAATTTATATATTAATTAATATCATTATTATTCAAAATATTATATCCATTCTATAAAATTTAGAATATAGATGTGTCATAATTTAGTATTGGATTAATCATGGATATGTTCTGAGAAAGATGTTTTCTAAAGAGAAAACATTGAAATTAATAAAATGTTTCTATATCTGAATTCAAAAAATTTTGAATAAAAAAATATTAGATTAAATATAATATAATTTAAATAGTTTTGGATTTTAATCCATTAAAATAATTGATATTTTTAATTTTAGTATTAAAAAATGACGTTTTAAAAAAACAGAATTTTTTACTATTTGTTGAAACAATAATCTATTATGAAAAAGAACAAAAAAATTTGTAAGTTTATTATGAATATTTCAATCATGAAATGAATTTTATTTTTTAAGACCAATTTTCAAGTAATATAAAAAATAAATTTTATTATTTTTTCACAAAACAAATTTAAAATTTTTTTCTAGAAAAATATACTTTCAATGAATATTATGATATTACACAAAAATTATTAGAATTTGATTAATATTTAATATTTTTATAAAGCCACTATAATATGTTTTCCACGTGTGTTTATTCCATTTCACACTATTATGTTTTATTTATATGTTATAATGGCCATTTATAAATAATAGTACTAATAATGTAACTTGGCTTGTCGAAAACATGTTGTTGCATGTAAACCAAGCTATAAAATAAATTAAATTTTCTAATGAACATAATTTCATAAAATATATGGGAGTTACAATATAACCATTGAAATAGATATTCACAATTAAATATCACCTTATTTAAAAACTAAGGATTATTTTTCTTTTCGCATCCTCAAGTGCCCACATTATTTCTCATGGTGCTGGTTTCACCACAAATCTTCCTACAGTTTTGTGGTATTGTTTTCTATCACTTTATCTCTATAATCCAGAATCTCCACTGGTCGTTCCACATAAGAATATTCATGGATAAGTTGTATGACCTTTGGGTTTTGCATATTTTAGGGATCTAGTTCGTACTTATTGAAGAGAGATACATGGAACACCTCATGAACCTGAGGAATGTAAGGTAGAAGTGAAAATGATTACGTTAGTGTCATGATATGATCAAGGATTTGAAAGGAAAACATATACATTGGGTTCAGTTTTCCCTTCCTTCTTAATCTCATTATGTTATTTCATAGTGATATTCATAGAAACACCTTCTCATAATCATTAAATTATAGATTTCATTGATTATTTTTATTAATAATTATTTTCCAATATTGTGATTCCCATAAGAGATTTTTAGTTGATTGTACCATCTATTAAATTTCCACCACAAACTCTAGAATCAGTTGATTTATTTCTATAACTTCATTATCTAAACATTATAGTTATATACATAGTTCCATAGAGGTATTAATACCCATCTATCTCAGTTTTTGAGTGCAATTCTATGATGAATGAAAATAGAACTACATGAGGGTATTGATTCCACACACCATTAAAATCCATGTAAGATGACGTTTATATATCATTTAAAGATTTAATTATTCTTCTCGAATAACTATATATCCATGGATGATATGATTTATTGAAATATATCATTTTATCAATTTAATTAAGGATACTTTTCTAGAACATCATGGTAATGATTATATCCATATCAAATATAAATAATTTTGGTACTCCATGCAACCATACCACTTTCTAAATATATATCATCAAAGGTTGAGAAGATGATAATTATTTTTGGATAGTGTGGAAATTTCCTAAATTCATAAAGTGGTCGACCACAACCATATAATATTATTCCCTCTAGATGTTTTTGGGAGTCCTAAGACAATATACATGGTGATTTTTTCCAATTTACATTATGGTATTGTTATGGTTGTATCATCACCTTTTATGTTTTTCATTCAGTCTTATCTTACTGACATACCATGCACCATGATACATATTTATATATATCTCTCATAATGTTTTCCTACTAGAAATATTATTTTTCATACGCATGATGTATATAATATACCATTATTTCCATTGGATTTTCATTTAAATCCTCAAGCTGTTACCTGATGTGATTTGTTGTCATTCGACATGCAAGTTATTGTATTTCCAAAACTATAATAACAAAATTCTGGTTACATTACCACAACGAAATAACCCATAATTACCTAAACATAACATATAATATAATTGATCAATATTACCATTACGTTTAATATAATGTGAAAACTGTAACAAATTTATTAATTAAATAATAATTTCATTAAAACATATACAAAACCAATGGCATGTATTTCCATAATGTCTCTGAAAATATCCTTAACCAAGATAATACCCCATCTCATAAATCTTCAAAATTGAAGTAAAAAATAATTTTATTGTGATTAAACTTATATTCATAATCACATGATAGTATAAATAACTCTTTTGATTATATTACATGGATAAATAAATGATTTCAAGGATAAATCACCATTTTTCATTAAAAATCTTCTGTCATAAAAAACATTTCAATTGGAATTATGTGTTCATCCCATCACAGATAAAATATAAAATTTAATTACAATATTAATGAATCTATATAGACTGTGACAATCAAAGAAAATAATAGCATCAAATATTAATAAAAGATAATAAGGATATTTTTATAGGGATCAATTAATAAAACTTCGACACGAAATTCCCAAATATATTCTAGGGGATAAGTGTTCCCTAATTATAATGATCAACTTCTAATATTTCAAATAAATAATATTTATATTTTACCTTTTCATCATAGGATAATATATCTTATTATCCTCATTACCTCTTATATTCGGAAATAAATTCTTATAATGAACATATTCCTTGAACTTGAATAATTATTGTGTGGTTGGTGGATTTGGTGTAGATTTCTTTATTTTCTCATATTTTTCTAAAATATTCCCATCACATTGTTATTATATTCCCAATGAACTATTGTTTCACATTTTAATCATTTATTAGTCCCCCTATGTTAATATCATCGATTTACTCCAACACATCAAGCTAAAAAATCTCCTTTTCTCCTATACATGGTGTTTAGATTTTCTTTTAATTTCGATTTATATTTTCAAATCAAGAAAATGAGATTGATGGGTAGATCCAATATCTTATTCCACCTTGATATCACATTAAATTATTTTTTCATAGCTACCTAAGTAAATTATGGATTAAAAACAAGTTGGGATTTGGATTTAAGCCAATATATATTCAAATAACATTAATTTTTTTATGGATGATAATACAAGATTTATACCTTTATTATTTGGAAAAAATTTCCTCACAAGAACCGAAAGATTATTCCCCCATATAGTTAATCTTATGGTATTTATTTTCTATTTTAATATTATTAATAAATGGAATGTACTCATTTAATCATAATCTCTTTATCACATCTCACTCCGTATAGTTAACTTCATTATATCGCACTATATTCTGAATATGACTCATCATGAATTATTGATTTTCACCTATTGAGTGTCAAAGGTCCCGTGTCCTTCTTAAATATTTATAGTGGCATAGAGGCTGAATCCTTGGGGATAATGGAAATTTTAGAGTAAATAGTTTTTGTGTAGTCCATTGAATGGGGGGTTGTTGTTTTGTAGTCCTTAATTAACATTATTGATGGATGATTTTTTATTGAACTAGTTCATTAATAATGTGGTGAGTTAATTATTGGGCATTTAATGGTTTTATATCCTTTATTGTTATAGTTATTTTATTTTTATTATCATCCACTTCGTTATGTGATTTCGATCAGAAATTTTAATTATTGAGGATTTAATCCAGGCATTATCTTGGGATATAATAAAAATGACATGTCATTGATACATGGATATATATTTCCTGAACCCATGTGTAATTATATTCCCAATAATCCATGGAATATGAATGTCACAAAAAAAAGTTCATTAATCCATAACATATTCTTTCCTTAATACACAATATTATTTCAATGAATGTTAAATGGATGAAATATCTAAATCACTTGGCATCCCGAAATTATGAATGACAACATTGATAGATGTTTTTAGACATTTTTTTGGTTAATAATATTCATTTAATGTTTACGGTGATAAGTTAAAAAATAATAAAATACACGGGACATGAAAATAGTGATTCACAGAACACACACATCAAATGTGGGGAGAGGTAAAAAATAACATTTGATTGAACGAGAATGTTATAAATGGGAAGGTCATTCAAAATTAATTAATTTTTTTAAGAAAAATATAATTACATAATATGGGTTGTTTTATTATAGTTTCAAATGAATAGGAATAATTCATTTAAATTAAAATGAAATTCAAAACAACTTACACTGTTATAATTGAAATTAAGGAAAACCATCATAAAATGAAAAATTAGAGCGTGACATAAGGATTAAAATATATTAATGAAAATCTCTATATGACCTTTTAATTGATATATTCATTTAAAATTTCTTCCTTATGTTCATAAATCCAAACTCAATTCAAATATATGAGGTATGTGTATTTATAGCCCATGGTAATGTAATGTTTCATTCCGAAATTGTCCCTTCACATGGATTGATAATTTGATGACATGGATAGATGAATATTGAAAAATAAACTTCCTAAATGATTTATATTTGATATTATATAGTTCACATTTGAAATATGTCATCCATTAGTCATTTTTTCCAAATTAATTGATGTTCTATTATGTAATGTTCTTATTATCAATTTTATTGTTACTTTTTCAAAGGTCATAATATGAATTGGTTTTTGTGCCGGAAGATGCACTGAAATTTTCACCATTTCTTAAAACAAGTTCAGATAATATGTATTTTATTTAACACCACAAAATATTAGTTCAATTTCATTTCTATATTGGGAGGAATGTAAAGGATTGTGTGCTTCATTAAATCCCTAGAAAAATGGTGGTAAAGACATTAATAGATCAATTAGGCCCCTTATTGGATGAGTTAGGATGTTACATTTTTATACGAGTTTCAATATATATATATCCTATAATTATATTGGAGAATCAATTATTTTTTACTTTTAATTATGTCCATAGAATATAACATCACTACTGGTCCATTTTCCTCGAAGGATTATTTGGGACTTCATTTTTTATCAATATGACACTTAAAATGGATGAATGCGACCAATATCTAGTTGAATCCTATGTAGAATACTAAAATATAAACCCTAAAAAAAGCAACCAATAATTTTGGTATATTATGATGATTGATATGATCAAAACATTAAACTACTATTCAATTAAACTAATTCGATAAATTCACTTTATATATTTTTATGATCAAAACATGAACATAAAATTGAAAGTAATAATTTTTATCTAATAACTATATGATTGGAGTAATTAAATATATTTATGTATTATTTAATATCAACTCCCCTGTACATAATAATATTAACTTCCTCAAGAACTGATATTAAAAACAACAAAATCATTTTCACTCATCCAAAAATATTAAAATTTTGTTTTAACCAAATAGGGGGGTATAGAATAGTTCCGTCATCCCTAAATTGTTGCAGCAGAATTGAATAAAAATTATATGTGTTTAAAAAAATTAAAACTTCAATATCAAAATTATAAATGGAATTTCTATCCACTCATAACTCAATCCTCTCTAGAATATGACAATGTATTTATGGGTTTTCACTCATTGACAATCAAAATGTAAAAAAACTACTGTTTTGAAGAGTTTCCTAATTATGTTACATATTCTCAATATCAATGAATTCAAGAGGTATTTTAGGGATTTTTTATTAGATATGGTATAATTGGAATATATGTCCCAAAATATAGAAAAAGAGTCGCTAAAATCCAACATTGAAAAAGTAATGAACAGTTCCATTAGAATGAGTCATGGATGGAAACGTAAAACCTTATTTAAAATAGAATAAATTTTTTATTTATGACAATATATATATAAAAATGGAACGGTATGATATGATGAAATATATAAAAAACCAAACTTCTCTTATTTACATAAACAATATTATTCAATTCTAATTTTTTATTATTTTTAATTTTTTGAACATTGAACATGTAAAAATATCACATAAATCTATAATACCTCAAATTGTCTCCTCAAAAACCTATTTATAAAATTTATATAAATATAAATGTTTATGTAATATTTATTTTTGACCCGCCCAAGATAAAACCCTTTCTTTTTTACATTTTGATTTCTATTTTTTCCAACTTTCAATGTCATTTTTAGAAGATGTTATAAATATTTTTAAATTCCCAAACCTCACTAAATGAAATCCTTTCACCCAAAATGAAATAGAATATCTCCCCCATCAATATGATGACATGATGAAAGCCAAAGAATTATTTCTCGAAAAAACCATTCAACCAAATTTAAATTCCAATTAATTAGGGAATCAAAATACATATATATATTTTATTGGATAAGATTTTAGGAATTTAACGTGGATTTTTAAAAAAATGATTTAATATGCTTGAATGGGTTTCAATACGAGGATCATTTTAACAGTAATTATTTCCTATTTGGCTGTAGTGATCTTTTAGTGGTTCATAAAATACCTCTATCATATTAAGTCACATAAACATAAAAAATTTACCTCAATGGTCCACAAGATAAGGACTAATTATTGGGGGTGAAAAAAATAAAAAATGAATATATATTGATAGATGACCATATTAGGAAAGATGAATTGATTTCTCATATTTGGGGGAAATGTTTTTCAAATTATTATACTGAGAATTCAAAATTTATTGTTCTTGACACAAAATTTATTAAATATTTTTTTATAAAATATAAAAAATGATATGAAATGAATTTATTTTCCTAAATAAAATAGTTGGAAAAAATGTGAAAATTTATATGTATTAAATGTGAATAAATAATTTTATTATAAATATTTTTATTTTATTTTGAGTTTTTAATGTTTGTTTATGTTAAAATAAACAACGAAAAATTATAATGAAGAAAAAATAGGATTTGATAAAGAATTTGGTGAAAAAATCACGAATGATTAAGGAAAGAGAATAAATATATAGAGAGAGTTAAAGCTAAAGGGGTTCCCCCTATATTGGATTCGGTGTAGCACCATCTCCATAAAGTTTTGTGTTTACCATAGTAGTTGGGGTACGATAGAAGTCATTGTGGTTTCCGATATGTGTACCCTCTAGTGCTGTTTTTTTAACTGATATCCACTAACATTGAATGTTGTTTAGGAAGAGGGTTCATAGACTAACACTACACCAAATGGGTAATCATTTTAAAAAATTAATGGTCCATACAATTTAGAATTATGATTACCTAGGTGATGCTGAAATTGACAGTTGAAGACAATTTCCTTTTCACCATCATGGAATTCCATTCATAGGTTGTGTTTTTGAAGGATTTCACTAGTCTTTTCTTTTTACATATTCAAATTCTTGTAATAATCATTTCAAATATCATAAAATTTATTAATCATAAAAAATTTGTCTTTGATAAATTTTTTACAATTAAAATTACATATTTGGAGATCCAAAAAAAATTTATGTTGGATTTCAATGATTATATGAAATGGTTTAGAAATAACAATCCTAAATGAATACATCCTCGTGTGTGTTTAACATTATTTCAGATAAGCCCATAGATCATCACCAAGTATTCGTGACCACTATTTTATGGTGGGATTTTTAATTCACTTCAATATATATTTTCTCCTCTCTATTATAAAGATCATTCATTCTATTTGTTTGTTGGTGATATGAAGTTGATGCTTTATGTATAATCGCATTCATATACAAAACAGATTCCACTAACCGATTAGATAAATGAGTTCTTAATCCACTAATCAATGAACCCAATGATCCAGATTAGATGGAGATGTGGGTTCATAAGAACTCAAAAGGATATGTGAATCATCTTTTTTAATGTGTTTGGCATCAACCCACCTAGAAAAATATTCAACCACCAGACGATTGTATAATAATCCTTTGTAAGGTTTAAATCTTACCATGAAATAGAATCACCAAAAATAAATGTTCTCACAAAGGATTAAGGTTTCTTTAGATTTTATTTATTTTGTAAATTGTACAACTCTATCAGAAATTATGACATGATTGAATGAACACATATTATCCATTAAATAGAGAAGACTATAATAATATGAAGTCAAGGATCATTTTGGAGGTACTTCATGGTCCAAAGTGTCTACCCATAGGAATTTAGTAGATATATTCTGAAATGGATGAAGATTAATCTTCATCAACACATCTCTTAATTATAACTTTTTCCTTATTTTTCATATTTTTATTTTCTCCCCAAAAATTGAATTTTTAATTCATTTTCCACAACAAATTTTTAAATTGTGAAGTTTTTTCAATAAAACACCATCAACTAAGTAATTTAAAATTGGAAAATATTGTAATGAAATTTGATTTCTAGATGATAAGTTTTCATTTGTAAATTTAGGGTAAAATACCCTATAATGAGAGGAATTCGAAACTCTATTCATATGATCGGCCACATGGTTTTATTTTTTAATAATATGTTTAATCACAATGTAAAACTCTAATATCATTAAAAATCATAATATTATCCTAAATTTGTAATAAATTTTATTCTTCAAGAACAAAAAATATGAATGGTCTTAAAAATGATTAATTTCGAACATACGACATAAGGGAAAAAATTTATCCTTTGAAAAATACATAACTAAAAGTTATTTTTCAGTCACAGTTTAGTGAGATTGAGTTTCATCCAATGTATTTAGGAAATAGTATATTACATGAAGAATATTGTCTCTTCATTGATCATGAACAGACCCTATGGTCCATTTAGAAGAATCACATATCAATTAAAAGGGTATGGACCAATATGGGGTTTAGATTATTGGGGAGGATGTACGAACACATTTTAGTTCAATGAAGTCCCTCTTAAAAGACTAACATAAATTTAATGTGACATCATTTTGTAGTATAATATTCATTTGGTGGAAAAAATAATAATTATAAGGATGAATCACCAATAGAATGCTACTTGACCATGGAATTAAAGGATGTGTCAAACTGTTGTGAGTTATAGAAAATATTCGATCATATTAATTTTGGTAAGATTGTCTTGATTAACATCATGTGATATTTTTTCCCTAGAATAATCATATAATTAACCATGAAGTTAAATCATTACAAATTAATCCCAAGATTAAATTTAACACACTTTTCAAGGGCCAGAGTGAGTGAATAAAATCAATATTCAAATTAATATATATAAATGGTAAGGAAATCCATGAACACCTCAATGAAATTATCAATTAATTCAGAAAAATATAACAATCATAATCCTTTTTAATGTTTTAGTTTCATTTCAAATGCGAAATGGAATTATACTATATATGAATGATATAAAGGGGAAGGTGAATGTTGTATTCTCATAGACCAGAGGTGAAATTGGGATTCTTAAGAAGTATATGTATACATAATGAATGAAATCAAGTTATTATTCACCAAATAATTCTTTGAATTAATCATGTAAATGAAGTGGGTAGTGATTCATCCATGTTTGGGAATTAAATTATTAATAATCGATGCACACACCCAACTTCATTTTCAATCATGTTGTCACAAACTCCCCAAGTTCATTTTTTATAATATATATCCCAATCTTCATAGGTACAACTTGAATCAGACTAACCCATTCATATACATATATTTTGGTTATGATTCCAGCTTATAGAATCCTGTTAACCTCTTCCCTAACTATGTCTTGTATGCATGTATTGAGTCATCTTTTAAGATGTATGATTGAGTTTTTTGAATCTTTTAAATGTATATGATTCATGAAAATGCTAGTGTTGATGCACGTTATATTATATAGGGTCCAACATATGGAATTTTTTATTTCCTCTATAAAATGAAATTTTTTGGTCTCCTTAGTTTCAATATGTTTAGTAGAGATAATGTTGGGATAAAAGTTATCATAGAATAAGAATTCATATTTCTGGAGTTTAACAAGTGGTTTCAAATCTGTTTCATCATTTATTTTTGGGATAGACTATAGGGGAATAATGGGATATATTTCATGTTTGTTTATTAATCTTCATTAATGCATTTTAAGGAGGAATAGTATATATTTGAGGTGAGATGAGATTAAAGAGTTTTCCCAAGATCCATTAGATTGATAGAGTATGTGAATAAATGGTCAAAATCACTATCTACATTTCTAACTTGGTTAATCTATGTGAAAATTTTACATGCTCCCCCCCGTTTATATGATAATGATCCTGACAGCATGGGGTTTAATCCAATCTCAGTAGTGTCCTTATATGAAAGACTAGAGAATGTATAGTGATACACCAATGGGTATAAAATGATTTGAATGATGTTCAAATTTTCTAGTTGGTCACCAAATTCCCTACATAGGATGACCACATGGACATAAATATTAGTTATAGAGATCATGAGGGATGATCTTCATAGAATTTGGGGAGTATGAGTAGAATTTGGTTCACCTCTAATGGTTAGGATAATGAAATCTATATTGAAGATAAGATCATTCACTCAGATAAATACAAACTAAATTATTCCCATTGGAAACTATGTGACTTGATTGGATAAATATATGAAAATAGTTATTGGGTGAAAGGGTCATAGACCAAGTCTAGAGTAGAAGATGATGACATTATATTTATCAAGGCTCCAAGGTTTATGTGTTCATAATCAATGTTTCAAATCCCTATTTTATATTGAACAATAAATATCCATAGTTAATTTAACTTAGTGGGAATAGAATGTATGGTTAATGACTTTTATATTTCCATATATTTTCTTTTATGGGTGCCCAATTCCTTATTAAACCTGACATTATAAGGAATGTATTAAATTTAATATAAGGGGTTAATGTTTTCATAAATAATTCTAAATATGTTGAATGTTTTGGGATTGAGTTCAAATTAATTAATTATAGTATAGATATATTGATGAAATGTTATTCAATTTTTATAGGAATGGATGTTGGTAAGGGAGTGGCTTCAAGTTAATGTTTTCAATTTTTTTATTTTAATTATTAAGGCCAATAATCAAAGGTTTATTTTATGATCCATCATGAGGCATGTAAATTTGATTTCCTAATCCATTGTGATTTCACTTACATTACTCCTTGGTTTGGGATGAATTTGAAATGGGATTAGGGATGAATAAGATTTTTTTTCTAACCTAGTGTGTTAAATGTTGAGAAATTTGGTTTTAAATGTTTTTATGGTTATATTCGGAGAAAGGTTAATGATTTTTCCAAAAACATTCCCCTAGTATCTTAAAATAAGTGGCATGTCCTGAATTGGGCTTACATCAATTTTTGTTTTTGGGAATTTTATTTTATTGGTTAGGGAATTGGGAATGCTCATAGGATTGTGGAATCTTGGTGTAAAAGAGTAGAAATAAACCTTTTATATTTAGCAAATAATAGATAAGGTACATATAAGTTACCACCACCATGACCATATTAGAATTGTTATGGAGTTCGAGGAGGGAACATAATGGGATGGGAAATGGGATCACCATAACAGAAGACTTGGTTATAGGTAGAATAGATGTACTCATAGTGGGAATGGATTGATTTTATAATATATAAAATTAATAGTTGAGGGTTGGTATTCCACAGAACATATAGCGATTTGATCATCATAGGTCCAAGTGAATATGATGTATAATATGGAAGCTACGAGTATATGTGTTTGGATGAGCTGATCAGTTGATAATTCCGCAATTCATCATAGGATTAGGGAATAGTTATTCTGATATTGATGAGTATAAGTATTTTGAAACCACATATACTTGTCGTAGAAGACCTGTAAGTTCACTCATCCACTCAGACATAATGATAGGCTCTATGGATTGATTATACTGGACTTGTTTAACATAATCATGTACTCTATTATGGAGTTTCAATGTGACTATATCCATTTTACTTATAATATCTCATGTAACTGCATGTGTTTTTTTCAAAAAGAGAACCACCAATTTCAACATCAATGAGAGTTCACTCGATATACAATACCCCATATAAAAGTATTGGATCAATATTTTTTCTATGATTTTTTTGTGTGGGATGTGTACAAAAATAATTTAATATTTAACAGTATTCATGGAATGATTCACGGGGGAATTGATAGATACAACTTATTTCCCCTCAGATAGTTTTGGTTCAGGAAGCAGGGAAGAATTTATCTAATAAGATTCACTGCATGTCATTCTATAAGGTTAGGGAAATACGAAAGAGGTAGTGTATCCATGATTTGAAAATTAATATAGCGAGAAATAGAATTCATGAAGATTGATCTATCATTCAAAAACATAGTATGGATTCATGGAAGAGAACACCACATGGAACTCTTAAAGCTAATTATATTGACCCATACTCGGTATCCCATGGAAATGAGGTAGAAAATGAAACAAACCTGATTTGAGTTACAAATATTAAACAATATTTTTATATTGAATACCAAGGGGTTGGTAATTCATTTCATGGGCAATGTGTTCTTCTCAGGGTTATTACATAGGGTTGACCATATTAGGTTCCATTATATGGATAATGAATGATATTAATGTGATTTGACTATCCCTAATTTTCCAAATTAATTAGATATTAATTTTCACACATTCAAGGTCAAACAAACCAATAGGATTATTTCGGAGGGTATATAGAATTCATGGGTTTTTGGAATGAATGCGGATTACATGTACTTCTTTGCGGCATTCCCAAAAAAATGGTTTTTTTTTGTTTTTCTTACATAAAAAATATCAACTAAATGTTGAACTATCCTAAAAAAATTCTCAATAGGAATCATTTAATATTTTCAGCTATTAAAAATTCAATGTTCTGAAGCTCTACTATAATTTATATAGTGACAATCGAGTCGAATACTCTACAATTGTACATATTTTGGAGTCAATTTATTTTAATTTTGTTTTTTTATTTTGGGGATTTTACTACATATCATAATTATTTTTCTTCATAGATTATTTGTTCTTTGACAACAAGATAAAGTATGGGATGATTTCTTTATTTGGGTGTAAATCATGTGGTACACATACCCTTTTCAAAACATTTTATAAAATTAACAACACCCTCATAAGGTGATATTAAATAGAAATCCCAATTTTTTTCACTTTAATCCATGGTTCAACTAGGGTTCTAATCATTATCACCCATCATTGATCAAATGTTAAATATTTCATGAAAGATTATAAATTTTTCATTAAAATAATCGATATAATCGCCATGACAAAAATATTTCACTAATACATAACCGATTTTATTTCACAGACTGGATATTATTTCAATGATTGATAAATGAGAAAAAACACTCAATTACTTAAAAAAAGAAAATTATGACTCATCATAATGAGATATTTACATAACCATTCAGGATGATAAAAATTCATACACAATTTTTTGGGTTATCAATTAAAAATATAATAATAATAATGAGATAAGAGAAGAGAGGTGAACATAATATTGAAATGAAACACGGGAGAGGTTAAAACATTCATTTTATAGAATGATAAAGTGAGAAAATGGATTGGTTTTAAAATTTATTTTAACAAATTTTATAAAAATTATTATTAAATAATTGTGATTTTATTACTGTAATTGTAGGTGATGATAAAAAATTTATTAAAATACCAATGAAATTGAACACAAATTACATGATTCAAATTGAAAACAAGGGAAAAAAATCCTAAAATGAAATTTGTAGAAGATTTATATTATTTTGAAACAAGGTTACATAAAGTCATGTCAGGCCCTTGTAATGTTTATAGTCATTCCTAATATATTACTTATGTGCTGAAATTTCGAATATTTTCATGTAGAAGTGGGATGCGAATTTATATCACAAGGTAGTGGTCTATAATCATTCTAAAACACTACCTCATCTTATATCTCAAATATGAAAATGTAGACAGATAAATATAAATAAATATTATTCTTAATGGTTGAATATATGTATTTTAATATTACTCTCCCCAAAATGTGGTCTCTATTTGACTTTTTTAGCCAATGTTAGGTTATTTTATTATGAAATTTTATGATTTCCAATTTATTAATGAATATTTCAATGGCTACAATGTGAATATGTGTTTTAGAGGAAGATTACCAAAAAATGAAACAAATATTAAAAAGATTTGGGAAACAGTATCTTGGATTATTCAACACAAAATACAAACTCAATTTCATTTTATCGTTGGTAGAAAAGTAATGTATTGTGAGTTTATTATAAATATCAAATAGAATGGCAGGATGGACATTAACAGATCAATTGGGAACCGTAATTATTGAGTTGGGACATAAAATTTTTATAAATTTTGAAATTAATTGACCTTATACGTCTTGATTAAGCCTAAAAAACATAACATCATATCTAGCCCAGTTTACTTGAAAAATTGTTTAGGGATTCTTATGTGTTTATTATGACCCTTAAATGGCTATATTGGATAAATATATAGTTTAATGATTTTTAAAAAATTAAACAATGAAACATGAAGATTAATAACAACACAATTTGGTTATGTAGGGTGGGAGAAAAGATAAAAAAAATCAAATTTCTACATAATAAGACAAATTCAATCAATGCCCATTATAAATGATTATGATCAAAACAAAGATATTTAATGATAATTATTCATTTGGAATTGATAATTCTGTGATGGGAGTAATTTAGTATAATTAATATATATCTAATACCATGTCCTCCATTATTATGAATCAGCTTCCAATATAGAGATAGAAAAAATATTTTTTTATAACCTAAATAGTAAAGAATGGAAAATATCATTCCAACTGTACTGATTTATTATGTTGAATCCATTGAATTATAAGAACCAATTAAATAAGGTAGATGTTTCCTAACGAAGAAATCAACCAAAACATTATTCCATTTATTTCATGTTTATATGTTTATCGGGATTAATACTATATAAATATTGTGTGGGAATATAAATATAATTTTCATTATAGGTCCCATATTAAATCATTTATCTATAGAAAAATCATATCAATTACAGTGTCATTTAGAATTAATATAGTTCTTTTATGTTCCATCCATTAACTAAAATTATAATTAGTGATTCTAATAATATTCATTATTGGAAATCACATAGTCATGAAAAATCATTTATAGAATGTTTAAATCATAAAACACTAACAATAATATATGAAACCATATGTTTATCCAAGGTTATTCATAGTTACAAATTATTTAAATCCATTATGATGGTTCATAGAGGTTTAATATTTACAAAGAGTATCCCCTAGGAGTATCAAACCATGTATGAATTAGGGATCATTTTCACAAACCTGGTTGTTACCAATTCTTGGTTAATGTTCCCATTTCATAGTAATTACCCCATGGTACATCAGTTCCAGATCTGCATCAACTTGTAGTATCCATTTATGTATGTAATTTATTTGAAACCACTCAATATAACCTTTAAAAAAATTCCATGAAATTAACCTGTAGCTTTACTCATCCTAGGTATTATCCATAGACATATCCCATGAAATATATTTAAACATATAGCTATGGATATCATTAATATTTTCGCAATATATATTTCAATGGTTAACTAAACCTATATCTAATACAAACACTAATGACCCGGGATTATCATTCATAAATAATAAATCATTTTCTAAATAATATTAAATACATTATATAATAATCATTGTGATATTAATTTTTTTCTAGTGCCTTTGGTATGTTCCTTTGGAAATATAAATAGATAAATTACTTGTCCATAAGTGAGTCATGTCATCTCCTAATATCTTCTTCATAACAAGAACCCTTTTTATAAATACCATAAAATGTACCTTTCACTATAACCTAGGGAATGGAAGCATAAGAAATGGTGAACATAAAATAATAGTAAGGATAAAAACTGGAGATATAAATATAATATCATATGAATAACTAAGATAAGAATATGTTTATGAGATAATGAAAATAAATTAAAATGTTCATACACAGCCTATTATAGTTCATAAAAACAATTCATGTAATAATGAGCTGTCACTAAAAATGATTTGGTTTATAATATTGTTAAAACAACATATTTAAGGAACCATAATATCATTTTAAATAGTGTGAAACAAAAATAGGTATATAAACACTTCTATTAATCATGGTTTTCATCAAATACCATAAAACATAGTTGATTAGAACAAATCCCTTTTTTCCCATTGTTAACCAAACTCATCATCCTCTTTCTCACTATGGATCATTCCCATTAGAAACATTCCCATTTAAAGTTAATCATGTTGTCTTATTTCCAATAATTATCTCATGAGATATAAATTATTATGCAATTAACTAGTTTGAGACAGATGTATAACCCATTACATAATATATAATTTTTTTACCATAATATCATAAAATAGTCAATATATTATATGCCATAAAAATGAGATTGGGTTTATAAAAATTTCATCATAGCATAACAAAAATAAATGAATTGTGTTTCATAAAAATCTTATCGTAACTTCATATAAAAACCTATGAAAAATGAAAATTTTTCAAAAACATATCATTATCATATTCATAAACCATTTATAAATTGGATAAGTATGACATTTTTTGGATCATATCCCCAATAAATAATAATAAGCATTTAAGGATTTTATCATTGATAGAGACTAATTTTGAAAGACCAAATGTAATATTTCATGATTAAAATATCCATTCCACTTTTAAATACAATTATTAAAAACATAAATCAATTTCAGAATCCATTTCCATAAAAATAACAATGGAAACTTTTAAATCGACCTTTGAATGTAATGTAAAATATTTATTGAGGAAAGAATCCTTTCAACATTGAATTTTTAAAACATAATTATGTGTTAAATTTGTTTTTATTTGAAAAAATGAAACTAGTAATGGAATAACGTATTCTTTTTATCATAGTTGTAAAATCTTACTTTTTATCCTGCACTACAATCCTGGGTTCAAATATGGGTAGTAGAGAATTTGCACCTTGATGAGGGATGTCTTGCAGCAACTCAGGTGTGGATTAGTTGGAGGTGGTGCGAGAGGGTAGAAGTGACATGATGGTGGGACGAATCCTCTAGCTATCAAGTGGTGTCAATGAATAGAAAAAAATATGTTTAAGTATTTCAAACCTCAGATAAAGGCTTTGTTATGGACTTCATGTCCACATGTCCTTCATGCGATTAAAAATGGGTGGGTTAACCCATGGGGGCTATGATAAGGCCTTTTAGGTTGTATCTATTTTATTTCCACATTTCACTGTAATTCTATCCCTTTATACCTATAAAATATTTGATGGTGAGAAATATCATTCATTCAGTTCACATTAATTCAAATATTCAAATAATATTTTTGGTAAAAGTGAAATAAATAATGTTTGTAAAATTACAATATGATCCCTTCAAACCTATTTTGTAGAAATTCTAACATTGGAATAAATTTATTGAAAAATCATAGAGGAATATTAACTAATTCTAGAATTTTTATAGACAAAATGGATATGTATATGAAAGTGTATTTGACAAAAAATAAAAATAAAGACAGTTTTATTTAAAAACATTTCTTTGGAATATTCATTATATAAATAGTGGAAGATGAAGAGAAAATATGTGTTCACCAAAAAACACAAAATGATATGATAATATTGGATATTAATGTAAAGTCAATCATAAAATTCCGTCATCTAAATAATAATAAAAAAATCATTATAAATTATGATATTACTACATCAAATATTTACCACTTTCAGAACTATTGAATTGTAATCCCCAAGAATCTTAATAACAAATGGCACATTAAATATCATGAATATAAAGAGGCACATGATATTACATGTAAAAGGGGTTGTATATGAACCTCAAAAAAGTTGATAGGTTCATAACATAACATTTGAATAAAAGAATAAAAGTTTAGAAAAAACCCCTTACGTCATAGGAAACATTCGATTCCTATTTACCATTAAAAAATTACATTAAATTAAACATTAAATATCCAGAATATAAGTATATTAATGATATAAAATTTGAATGGTTCAGTATATAAACCTTACAAAAAAATGGTTGATAAGAATTATGTCTCCTAGAATGTATAGAGAGACAATAAATCCATATCCTTGTGTCATGAATTCCTTCATACACATTTAAACCTGAATCACATAGAGAAACCCATTTTGGATTTATTATTAAGGGCCCTAGGGTTGGTGTATTAGTATGAACCCAATATGTAGTATATAGATAATGTTTTTGGGGAGATATTTTTGAGAATTTTTTGTAAATATAAATGGATTAATAATTTTGAATATTGGGTGGGGGATTTTATGATTTCATAGGAGTTTCAATTTTTTGAATTTGGAAAACAAATTTATAATAGGATGTCACACTAACACCAAGTCCTTGATAAATTTATAAATAATGGAGTTAATTAATTATATGGTCGATCCTCACCCCCACAACAACAAAAATATGTTTTAAAAATGTTACTACTTAGCACAAAAGCTTACATTATATTACTAATATAGTTTTCACCATTGTAACATGAATCATTTTATTTACCAATATAATTTATATTTTAAGAATAAATTTAAATGTGGATTTATTAGATATTTTTTTCCACTAATTATAAATATAAAATTCAATTATTTAAATAAAAAAATTTGTTGGTCTAGGAAATTAATTTCAACACAATATCATGATATGTGAAGAACAACATTTTAACCGTAATCACAAAAAATTAATTTTTATTATCATTAATTATATTTATGGAATACAGTATGTTATAACTTACTATATAATATAAATTATGTTGATTCCAAATATGTAATCCATTTTGCTAATTTCAAAAAAAATATTTTCAAAATTTTAAATTTAGATTATTCTTATATGTGTGATGAAAGATCTATTTTCTAAAGAATAAATTATAATGAGATAGAAAGGTTTTATGTGATAATTCATATTTAAATTGATTCTAATATTTTATATAGGTTTAATAAGAATATAATAGATAATTTTTTTAAAACCAATTTGAATCAAAATCTAACAATATAGAATATTTAAAACAAAATGATTTTTTCAATAAAATTCATTATTTATATATATTCTGAAAAAAAAAATATATTTTCAAAAAATTCTGAAAAAAAATTGTAATAAAATTCTTCCCATTTTATTACAAATATGAATTTACTTTTGTAATATAAATTTGATAATATTTTATGAAATAAAATTTATTATATTTTCCCACAACCTAATAAAAATTAATTTTTGTGAAAAATGTGTTGTTGAAACATTTTAATACACTACCAATATTTTTAAACATATTTATTAATATGTTTTCTTAATATATAAACACTACCCCTAATTTGAATAATTTGGTTATTCCTATTCATACTACCATGTTTAATATCTAGGCTGAAATATTTTTGTTTAGATTATAATGTTAATAGTTTTTAACAATAGTTGTTGTGTGTATCACAAGATATTGATGAAATTAAATTTAATTAACAAAAAAATATTGGCTAAAATCATGGGATGTTACATACTAGGCAGTTTTTGAGTATCGTTTCATGCCAATGTACTCTTACCGTTCTGATGTGCCTAATTTTTTCTATTCATTTATACGACATGGGTACACACTAAGCTACCATACAAAGGACACATAGAGTGGGGAGTACCACATTGTGTGTGATATTTAATTTTACATGTAAACCCTAGATTCTGCATTCGTGGTCCACATAGAATGTATTTCAAGCAATAAAAGTTGTGTAGTTAGTATTTTCAAAATCGTATAGGTTCATAATGAGGATCCACTCTTGCCATGATATTTATCTATCTATCCACAAATCTCACCCTGAAATCATAGATTTGTATTGACTAAACCATTCCATCAAGGAATGATATATTTCATCCAACCAATTCACTTGGGAATAAACTCCCATCATCATTCACCATCGCCATATTCCATATTTTGAAATGGGGAAATACCTATCTGATCCCAACCCACCATCGATCATCCTATATCATTATCTCCTATTGATATCTCGGTCAATCATGAGCTTGAATCAACAGTTATTATCCATTACACCAATGAACGAGTGTGCAATGATCATACCCTAACTACCAATCACACCACTAGGAAAAGGAAATTCCAATGTAGAATATGTGAAGGATTGGGGATGAAATGTATAAATAATGATAATATGAATTATCCACACCCATTTTCTGAGATTTCCTATATCCATATTCTATAGAACAATGAACAAATAACCTAACATAAAAAGAAATAATAAAAATTTATGTCTAGGAAGATGATGAAATCTTTTTTGGAGTGATCAATCCTTGAATTACTATTTAAGAATATAAATTCAAATTCAATATAGGAAAAAAATAAATGGGATAAATCATCCCAATTACCCATACTACCTTGGGTTATCATCATTCATATTTGATGATTGAATTTATGTCCTAGTCATTAGTGAGATCCAAAAGCTCTTCTTTTCACATCTATTTCTAATCCATGACCCATCATTGATCATCCAAGAATCCTCGAACAATGGTCCATTATAAATATCTATAATTAGTGGATATTCCGATGGATTTTTAATAACCATGATTTTTTATATGACTATAGATCTGAAAAATTAAATAAAAAATTAATTAACTAATTTTATGTTTATAAATCATGTTTCAAAAAGTATTTTACAAAACACATGATTATAAAATTGTTTAAATGGATCATAGGGTAAAAGTACTAGTCTATATTTAATGGTGTTTTCTAATTTTTTATTTGAGACCCCATTTGGGATTTATTCTTTTATTTATAAGATAACTATGCATGAATGATATAATATATAAAATATTTTCATTAAATAAACACTGATCTCTCCCGTCCTTGTTATTTCCCTCCAGCTATGTGACTTTCTCCTAAAATATCCCATCAAATATTTAAAATCATTTCATGGAAATATAGAGGCATTAAATTATACAAACCTTGGTATTATCATCCCAAAAATAAAAAACCAACCCAGATATATGAGGATACCAGGTTCGTATATGGCACTCCTTCCCCCAAGTTATTTATTAATGATTACAATGATTTCACTAGACATTCAGAAATTGAATACCATTATAATAATGTATAATATCTCATCAATTATCTATATATACAATGTACTGTGTAAAGTTCACTATACAATTTATGTCCATCCCTCCCTACCTGATAACATACCAGAAGTTATAGATATACTTTCTGAGATGTGATACATGGAAGATGTTGTGTTCCCAATCAAGATAAAATAATATATGAGGTGATTCCATTATGAACACATGGACTACATTTAAAAACTGTGATGGTATTCATTTTCAGTCCATATAATATTTCAGATGTCTCTAGGAAGAATGCATCTAATCATAGATGTTATGCACCTTCTCTGTTGTCACTGACAAGAACTATTTTCCCAAAAGTACTAAATCCCATGGATTAGAAAAACATATTACTATCCTGCAGGGACATGAAAAAAAGGAATAAATAATTCCATATTAATAGTATAGTGGACACTAATGTTTTATCAAAACTCCAATAATGTTATGTGATCCTTCCATCTATGACTGAAGACTAACATATAATGATGAAAAAAATCCTCAATAACCTAAATGGTCTTCGTAGTATTTCCATCAATCTAGGGGGAACATGTCGTGCTTCAAATAAAATGTATCCCATAGTCATCAAACATTCACCCTCATAAACATTTCATGAAAAATCCATTATAATTTTAAAATACCATTCAGGGAACTTTGTGAAACAATATTATATTTTATTGGTAAATGTGTCCAATTATCTTAACTAAAATATACTATTCAGTATTTTGGAAGTCGTAGGACATGGTGAGCCAGTCTATGATCTCCCATATGGTATCATGTCATCTATAATATATGGGAACATCCTTCTGATGATCTATAGAGAGTCTATTTCGCAATAACTTATGAACTACAATGGTTTGGGAGAAACCTTTTAGGACCTAGTGCTCAACCATTACCTTCTAAAAATTGAGGAATCAAAAGACAATATATTCAATTAACTTCTTGATTCTTGGACACCTGATCTAAAATTTATGAAAAGGGTATATTTTCAACACAACAAGATGTAATTATCATGGGAACAAAGGAAACCACCTCCAAATATCCTCCTGAAACATCGCTGGTACCAAGGTCTATCGTAAGAGAAGGATTGTGTTCTCCCAAATATCAAACAATCCATTATGGTAACATAGAGTGGATATGTAATTCTTCAAGGTCCCGTAGTCATTATCTATATGTTGGACCACTCTGAATTTCTATATAATAATAGGGGTAACAATCATTGAATTATGGTATATTATACAATTATTTTATATTAAGAAAAACTTCAACTAGTACAACTACTCTAACAACATTCTCATCAAATGCAGACAATACCTCATATTGATAGAATATTCCACCACATTCCCATTCCTGGTAGAAAAAAATTTCACAAATTCATAATCATGGAGGAACACTAGACCACCTATATATTATTTTTATTCCCTTTTCTGAAAATATATTCTTGATACTCTTATGGTAGAAATATATTATAAAAATAACATCCTTAGAGTGTGTCTCCACATTTTTAGGGAGTATTCAACTACTTAAAGCTCCATATATTGGGTCACATAATTATACTCATTTAGTCTCAAATATCTGGGCACATAAGAAATCCTTATATGTCTAAGCATCATATCAAATCCAAGACTAGCTATTTATGAATCCCATAACAATATGTAACCAATACACTTATTATATATATATATTAGGTTCTTAGAGGTGAAATTACATTAAACACACAGAAAAACACACAAACCAAATAGGTTGTAATGGTAGGCTATATCCCCCACGACATGTACTATCAATCAAGAATTAACTATTCAATACATGGATCCTAGGCCTATTAAGATTGAAATCGTATTACATAGCCCCGAAGGGCAAAATTTTAGACCTAAATGCCTATTGGTGAATAGTGATTCTATAGTACTCAAACTACTATGGTATATGATATAGTTTTACCTCCACTATAGTTCCTCATACAATCCTCTCCACTACTATAGTTTCGATGATGATACATATTTTCCACAAATACAGTACTATTGTAGTGTCCCTATAGTGCTGTTACAATATCATACGCCTAATGGATCATGAACATAAGTGATCCAAAATCCTTTAGAAATTGGTTGTGAATAACTGATAGTAACAGTACATACAACAGAAGATTTTTTCCACAATAATACTTTTGTGTTTCTACCAATATGTCACTACATCAACCGTCACCAGGTCCAATACACATCCCTTTTTGACAATAAATGTCATTGGATGTGGAAATATAAAATCAATAAAAAAATAATGAGACATGTTACAATAATGTTGGTTCTCTCAAAATATTTCTAGTATCATTGTCAAGTGTCTCACATTCTCCTCCGAATATGTCATGTACAATAAAATATCACCTATATAAACTACCAAATACCTATATAAGAATTGCTGAAATATCCAGTTCACAAGTCCCATGAACACTACTAGGGAATTTGTAACAATAAATAGTACCACTAAGAACTCATAGTGGATTTAGTTACAATAAAATTTCATGTTTAGTATATTCACATCTCATACAAGGAGATTGGGAGAAGTCGATCTGAGGTAAAGCTTTGGAAACATCCTACCCCTCTCAACTAGTTAAAGAGGACCTGATCCCTGGTAGTGGATACAAATTCATCATGGTCACCTTGATTATATGAAAATAATACCAACACACCTCAAAAAAAATCATCCACCTTCATAGTGAACAAAAATAGGGTTTGTTAGGGGGACACAATAGTTTTGAAAAAACCCTTCATTTGAATGCCCTCTAACCACACCTTCTTATTATGATGCTTTTTGTGTGAAATATAATATTCTTGATAACAGATTTAATGATTATATGAGTGAGGATTTATGAATTATTATATCTCTATATGTGGAGGTACGATTGAAAAATCCCAAAGGAAGACGTTCCCATACTCCACCACCACTGTATGAATCTAATATTCCATATCATCTACCCCTCAATGGATAATACATGAAAATATTGATTAATTATTTATATTATCCTAAAATCCGAGAATAAAAACATTTATTGGATTATATATTACCCCTAAAGGAAACCCTCATTAGATCACTATAGAAAACACTGTAACATCCTCCTACAACTTCATGTCTAGTCATGAAATGTGGATAGCCAATATGTAGCTAATATTACATTGTAAGGCATCTTTACTTTTACAAGGATTTACCAATATTAAACATATCCTTCAAGATTCACAACACACTATCTAAAGAAGTGTGTGATAACATAATTCCATATGGTATGACTATCCAAATGAAGGGGTTGAGCCAAAGACACAACATGATTCTCTTTGTATTATCTAGGGATATGACATGAAAAGAGTGTTCCATGTATCTTTCTATGATTAGTATAGGAAATAAAGAAAAGAAATATTGCATAAATCTATTAATTCATGGAGCCTCTATGTCAGAGAACTCCACTTCTTATAATAGTCCCCTCCGCTGTACACTAAAATTTTGAGCCTGGTAGCCACCACTGTGGGATGTGGTGGAAAACAATTGAACTGTCTTCCACCTAATACATATCAATCTTCTCCACTTCCAAGTACAGTATCCAACTAACATCTCGATTATACCTGATTTCTTTGTCTAGGATGTCTATTGATAGTCTCTGTATCGTACACATGGGGGTTTTGATAGTACAACCAAATATGTCCACATACATTGTAAAAGTATCCTCACATATCCCAATTAATAGTAGAATAAAATCGAGGTCCCTGAATATTAAACCATATATTATAATATAGTTCATATAAGTTACTCTTAGAAATAGATCCATGTGTTTGACATCATCTACCAGAAGAAAAATTCTAACCAAATATGTTTCCACTATAAGAACCACGTTTCATCATCTAATCCACCATGAATTTTCCACCCCCAATGCTCACACAATCTGAATAGAAGGAATGCAAAGAGGAATCACACTATATAGGATAAAATTACAGAGTCCATTCTCAAAATATTATTCCTAAAAGAATGATTCATGAACCCTATCCATATAATTTAATATGTGGTTGGTGAAACTCAATGAATACACTGTTATAGACATACTGCAATGTGGAATTTGTAGAAGATCCTAGATTTGCACCACTCACCACATAATTAGGGATAAATCCACTAAAAAATGCTTTCATATTCAATAGATTAAATATTAGCCTAATCACAATACATTGTGACTTGAATCCACCATCACCCAATATATATATATGAATATGTTTTTTCACTATAACCACCATCTAATATGGGGGTGTCTTGAGAAATTTGAAAACTCACATCATAGCCTCAAACCATTCCCATGCTACATGGCGGTATGACATACCCCCAAACCTTATGGTTTTTTATCATTAATAAACCAAAATATTACACAAAAATTGAAACTCATCTATCACTACTTCCATGGTACACTTTTACAAAAATTTTGGTGGTATTAATTAAAAAACCAACTGAGGTTCCAACTCCAAAATAAGTCCCTATATCAAAGCCTCATAACTAGGATAATCATCCTCACAATCATACTATTGAATCCAAGATTGAAATACACATAGATGAATCCTAAAATAGATGTTATTCACCATCATTAGATATATATCAGGGAATATAACCTATGAATGAAAAGGAAGGAATAATCCATTACACATTGTTTCATGAACCAATGCATTCCAAACAACCGGTGCCTACATGTTTTGAGTTAACATGTATGTTATTAGATTCTTGATGAATGGATATATTAACTTCCACACAAACATTGGATTCCCTATCCTATTATATGAAAATGAAACATATTAACAATATTTATATAATCCCCAAATAATCCTCCTAGAAATAAATTGATCAATCAATGATCCTATGATAATGACCTATTGAAATTTTTTTTTCATGACCTGGCCCACTAGGCCCACATGGACAACAATAAGCTCTGTGTGACACCCTAAACCCACATCCAATAAGATATGGGCTATTGGAAGAACCTAGTAATAATATCACACATATGCGATCCGACATTTTATGGTACATATAAACACATACACATCAAAAATTATACATACAATGACGAAGAGTAAAATACAAGTGATACTGGTGAATGAATACAAATATATTCCATAATGAAGGTATTAAAATTATTTAGTAATGAATAATGTCTCAAATAAAAGAAAAAAATTGAAAAAAATTTATAACCAACTAGATGGAGGGAACAATTTTCAAATACAACACCTGATATGAACCAACATTTATCTAACTGAATTATGATTCACTTGATCTTGGTCGTACCAGGACTTCGTTAAAAGGCATACCATTTGTATAAAATATGAAATCTGTTGGTAGATACCATTTGGTAGTAATAATAAAAATACCATGCAGGATAACCCCAAAATAACCAAACATAAATCATCAAGAGAATAGTTAGCTCATCATCATATTGGCATGTCAATTAGAATATGAGTCAAACAATAACAAAACTGATATAATCAAGATAGAAAATATATGTTAGGCAATTGTCTCAACAAGAAAATATAGCCTCATATTCTTTCATTGGGTTTAAAGGTAATGGTCATTTAGAAAACTCACAAAAAAGTTATTGATAACACTGATGGGGCTTACCTATGAGGCCATCATCATCGGTCCATTAAATAATGAATTATAACCAGTAATGAAGAAGAGATAAATATACTGATAAGGTATCTCTCCAATGGCCTATGGTGTATAATAGATACAATCTAGAATAACCCACTAGGTAGGGTATTTATTCCTAGGTATTTTGGGCAATCATATTCCAAAAACCACACTGATATAAGAGGATTCGATTGAGGACCCCATTCCAGTCCTTGAAAAGGTTATCTAAAACTCAATCTTTGACTCATATCACAGAGGGGATCACATACTTTTATCATGAAATGGTTCCTCACTATATCCTCATGGGGATGTTAAGAGAGAATATACCTTACAAAAAAATGGTCCATGCTAATGATAAATAGTTCCTCAAACCATATTGGAGTTTGTAGGGGGAATGAACTTGGTGTAAACAATATTTATTGATTTGAATGGGTCTTCATGTATGTTTGAAACTATTCCCATGTTCCCTAGTCCATGAAATTATTATTCGGTTGTGCTCAAGTTCATTGACCATGCCCATAAACTAGGTTGTGACCAACTTCTCGGTCATGCCCATGTACTCTGGGTATGCGTACGTGCCCGGTCAAGTGTATGCCCATGTTACCCAAGGGTGAATTCTGAGATCACATAACCAATTAATAGAGTGTGTGGTGGGTACCAAATGATGTGTAATATTATTTTTTACAAGTAATCCCTTTCCCTTATACCTAGGTTTTACATAAGTATAGATCTTTAAATAGCACACCACGTCATTGGTTTTTTCTAGAACCCATTTTTTATTATGAAAATTATTCTTAATGTGATTCCTTGATTGATGTATATATCCATTTCATCTATAAATATTACATATTAGTTGAAAAAAATATTATATCACCAGTGGATAGATTCAAGCCATCTAATCATATTTGTTATCAACTCTTGGCAGTCCTAATTATTTCCACACATCAAATCAAAAAATGTGGAATCATTAATCAAATCATGACCCACATATGTTAATACATATTCTTCATTGAGGATTAAAATATCCAAATAAATATGATCCCAAAAATTAATTCATGATATGTTTTACAAAAAACGATCGCACAATGATCGTCCAATATTTATTGGCCGATCCATTTACCCAAGAGAATATCAACGATGAATATGTGATGAATGGGGGAAGAAAAGAATAAAAAAAGTGGGAAACCTAGAATTTTTTAGGTTATTGTTTTTGATTTATTCCATTAGAATATCGAATGAATAACAAAACATCATATTTAATGACAAATTTATTTTTCTACAAAAATATACTAATACTAATAATAAATGATAGATCATGAAAGTAATTTTTTTAGAGTAATTAAAATTCATTGAGTTTAATAAATGATGTTATAAATCAAACTAGGAAAATTATATTCGATGGGTTTTGAGTAATCACCATTATAGAAATGGCCAACTTTGTATTCATTAGAGTGATTCAAATGCTACGATTTAAAATCCAATTTTCAATCAAAAATCCATCATTCAATGTTCAAGAATCCTCCTCCAAAATCCATTTCTCAATATATATTGATAATATGTAAAACATATGGATTTGGAATAAAAATTATTACATTGACACCTTTATGATGGGTGAACTAAATAAATTATAAATAAATCAATTAATTTATCCGTTTTTAAATCCATCCACAATGACTCTTTTATAAAACACGTGATTTTAAAAAATGTTATGTCTTCGCTGGGGTAAAACATAAAATCTAGATTTAAATAAAGTATCATTTTTCCAACCTAAAACCCATTTTGTAGTTATTCTATTTATTCAAAAAAAATTACTTGTGTGTTATATAAAATAATTTTATTATTATATAAATACGGAGCTTCCCTAGGCCACATAATCCAATGAAAAGTAAGTGTCTAGATCAAGAAATATTTTTCAATATGTAAAATAACAATACAAGGTAAAATATTAATTACATATTCATAAAATATACAATAATTGTCTTTTAGTTTATTTATTTAATTACATCAATCTATCAATGGAAGTGATTTGTTATGACAATTGTGACTATGACGATTTTGTAGTCGATTTTTATAGAACAAAATATTTTATAAATGACATGAAAAATAAAATAATTAAATAAAAAATAAAAAAAAACCAAATTAAATATTTATAAAACCCCATTTTATATATTTAAAATAATTGTATTTAGTAAAATCATATTCCCTCCCTTACAAAAATGCCAAATTTTTTATTAGACTACCATAAATCTCTCAAAAAAGTATATATTTGAAATAAAGAATGTCACATATTAAAATACTATATCATATCTCAATGATTCATTTAAATCAATCAATTTAATTATTATAATTTTTTCATATCATTTATAAATAAATAAATATTGTTATTTTTCATGAATAAGCTTAGATAACATGGTACTCTAATAGCCGAGCGGATCATGATCTAACTTGTAGTGAATTCCTCTATCCTCATGGTGTCGAATCTAGTACCTAATATGATAAATGAAAATTTTGTGAACGTTTTTCCAAATAAACAGCTAAAGAGACATTAATAATTCATTTTTCAAATGAAAACTCCACAAGGAATATAGTACCATAATTCAAAAACTTATAATAACCTATGTACAATTTCTATGTACTAAAAAAATAAACTATAAAATCCAAAGTCCCAATGGACACATCTCTCCATGACTAATGGTCAACATCAAGAACCACCTCCAAAAGGCACATTTCCATTTCTAAAACCTCATATAAGATAATCTGAAATTACATGAAGGTATTGGAAGGGTGTGATTTTATATTCCATAAGATTAATAAAAATGATTTAAAAATAATATTTCACATTAATTAGACTAAAAAATCATTAAATTTTAAATAAAAACACATGGAATAAAAAATGATATATAAAAAATTCATTCATTAAATTTCACCTACTATAAATATTTCATAATGTGTAAAAAACATTTTAAATAATATAGTGTATATAAATTCTCAAGGTAAGAGTAAGATAGTTTAGGAAGAAATAAATGTATAAAAATAATAAGAATCAATCAAAATGGTTATATTCTAAGAGATGCGATAGTTCCGGCCCACACACTTGAATAGGTAATCACAACAATAACTGAACACACATCCCTTATAAATTGGTCAAAGAGGAATCATCACTATCCGATAATGGATGTTATCTGATGCACATTTTTTATAGTTGTAAATAATCAATAGAGAGTTGTCCCAATAAAATAAATGACTACCTAGGGTTTCAAATGGTCAAACAAAAATCTATAATGGGAAATCAATTTGAAAATCATTCGAAATAAAGTTTACAAATATTCGATTTTAATATTCCAATATCCATTATCAACCAAAATGAGTTTTTATTTATTCCATGATTTTTTAGGAAAAAACCAACATGGATTATTGAAAAAATTCATTTTTTCTCAAATAAAAATGTTGAGTCAATTTCACAGGTCAATTTTACAATTTAATTACACAATTTCCATCATATTCGATAATTACACCACAATTCATTAGAATTTGAGTTTTTCTACCAAAATATCATTCTAAATACAATTAAAATCCAAATTAGATGCGAAATTATGTACTAAAAATCCAAAATAATTAAATTTAATATAAATTATCAAATTTTTGGGAAAATTAACTTGCCAAACATAAAAGAAACAACCTACAGAAACAAAGAGATTCTGTTTCAAAATCTACGCAATAGGAAACAAAAAACAATGAACATAGAAAATGAAGATACAAGATTCAAAACAATATTTTTATGTCTAAAACAATGGAGATAAGATCCTCTAACAACATGAAGATCTATTAAACCATATTGAGAAGATATGAAGATAGTGGGGGTGATGAAATGTTCAACGAATTATTACCATGATAGGATAAAATTATGATCCCATATCGTTGATCCACATTAGAGAGGATTCTGAGGTGCCAAAACTGGTTCATGGGATCTTCAAATACCAATGAAATTTTCTTATCCTGACATACATTAAATAAGGGGTCTAAATGAGGATTCTGGAATGAATATTATAATTTTTTGAATAATTAAAACCAACATTAATGTTTTTTTGGGTATGTCCATATGGTTTTGAGAACCATGAAACCTAAAAATATGCCCCTCAAATAAGGTGAATAATTTTTACTAGGTGTTCGCACATTTTTTAAAACCATGTTTCATCAGTTAATAGCCTCACTACATAGTTTATCATAGATTTCACTACGAGGTTCTTGGTTTAGGAAAACCATGTTCAATCTGTGAATTTCCCAATATCCTTCCAATTTTATCAAATTATCTCTTGAAACACCCCTATGTGATTCCCATCCAAATCATGATCAAAATTGCAGTTATGGGATACTTGAAAATAGTAATAGAATGATAGAACCACCCAATCATAGAAACCATATATCCTAAAAAATATTATTATGATGATTCCATGTAAAATATATAAGGATAGTTATCTCTCATCATTTCCTCCATATCCCACATATCATGAGTATTAGAATCAAGAATCCATATCACTAAAACCCATGGTATCATCCGAATATGTAATATCATGGGTTCAGAATCAGATATCTTGACTGGATGCTCCGTCACAGATAAATATGTCTCGACATTGCGATCACTCTATCTCAATACATGAAATAGATCAGAGTAATGGTTTTATATTTTAGATATATATAAGACATTTTGTAATGATGTTAACTATAGTGGAAGTGATAAATAGTAACCCAGTTCCCTAAAATTCTCATCTAAATCAAAATGAACTGAAAAATAATGGATAAGCTTCCATTGCCTCCCAGGGTGTTGAAGACCCAAATTAGTTGAATCATTCAATAGAACTTGGTAACCAACAAAAAATTCCAATGTAATGTGATGATGATCAACATTTGACATAAAGTGGATCTTTGCCATCAAAATTATTCGATAAATCAACAAACCCATTTCAATAATTTCTTGAACCTAGATTAGTCCTACTAAAGAAAATTCAAAAATCATCATTGAACACTATAGTTATTTTCAATCCTATCCATATATGGATTCAAAAGGAGCCATCCTGATCATGGACTGGTATGTTTTGATATAAAAAAACACAACCAACTCTAATTGGTAATCCCATTCCCCTCTATTTTTGAGAACACCAGAAAGAAGAATATTCTCATGAATTAATAATTAAATCTTTTTCTAGGAATCTGACACTTCATGGTATTCTGCACTAAAAAATGTGATCTTAGGTCTTCATGAAGGACACTTTAATAGATTGAAGTGAACTTTGGTATCTATCAATGACAATAGTACATGGAAGTCTGAAGAAGAAAAATGTATTACATGTAGATATTTTCAAACTAAGAAATGGTTGTATCATGAATATTTAAGAAGTGTGTTGATTTACTCAGCCTATCGATCAAAACACATATCACATTTTGTTTAGGTATATAGAAACCCCACCAAAAAATCCATAGAGATCTCATAGATCTTCTACAACATTACTGAAAGTGTATAAAGAAAATTTGATGGTCTTCGTTTCTTTGACATGTAATATTGGAATGTATAAAACTGATAGTAAAAAACAATACTTCCAATATCATAACTAGGCACTATAATTGTTTCTTCATGTCATAGAACATCTTCATGGTTCATTTATGTATATCCCATTAATAATTTTTAAAATCCCCCAAAAATATATCTATACCAGAAAAGATATAATGTACCAGTTATGAATACATTAAATACACTCCATGGAAAATGACCACTCATTAATGGTATCCCAACCATATTGTTAGTCTTTAGTGATGAATCACTAATTATCAAGTTATTTTTATTCATAAATTAACTATAGGGGAGTGTATGTAAATGAGAACTATCCAAGGAATCCTATAACCTTTTTTTCTAAAATCTAATATCATGTTGTAAAAAAGTCCATCTTGTTCCACTCTTTTGATGATTCAGTCACGAAATGGGTTGGGAGTGTCAACCCCAAAGAATCATCATATAATTTCCATTTTATTATGGAATAGGTAATGTTGAAATCAAAATATATCACGTATTCAACCCAACGCCTATAAATAAGAGTAATTTTAAAAAAATACATATTTGAGAATATATTTTTATTAAAATATATGGTATGCCATTTTAAAAATATGTTATCTCACCAAATATTATGATTAGGAATCACAACTGCATGTTCATGTTCCAGGGTCGGATAATTCTTCTCATGTGGCCAAAACTTCCAGGATCTATACTCAATGATGTAATCACTCTTCATAAGAAGAAAATATATACGTAAACTAGATTCATAATAGAAAACCAAATTGTATTGTGAGTCCTCTAGAAGAGACCACACTAGAATAGTATTCAAAAGATGTTTAAACTCAAAAAAATGACTCTATTATTTATCATTCCAACCAAACTATACTCCATTCTGAGTTAGAGCAGTCATCATAAAATACATCTTTGATAAATCCATTATAACTTGGTATAATGACTATCAAATCCCAAAAATCTCAAAATCTATTTTTTTGGTTTTCCTAATGACATAACAACATTCACCTTCTCAGGATCAATTGATATTCCTTGTATTGAGAAAACATGACCAACAATCATTAATTACCTAAACTATGAATTACATTATAATTTATTAGAATAGATTTGTTGATTCCTCATCAATTATAGATCTAATCTCAGATGATGTACATGATCTAACTTGGATATATAGAGAGAAATTATTTCATTAATAAATCCATGAACATTTCAATATACTAGTAAAATATCTTGTTCCTAAAATAAATAATGACTAATGGATCATTGGGTACACTGAATAACATGACATGTTACTTATAGTGGCCATATCTAATCGTAATGGTTGTTTTCTAAAGGCTATTAAATTTTATTCTCAAAGGGATATAACCATATAGATGCTTGATCATTAAGAAACACTTTTACACTTTTAACTAGTCTCCAAAATCGTCAACCAATGGAAAAATATAGACATTATTTACTCTGACTCTGTTGTGTTTTTAGTAATCAACACAAAGAATAAGTGAACCAACATCATTCATTACAATGAAAATAGGTGTCGCCAAAGGTGACATATATTATTGTATAAATACTTTAACAAATAGGTAATCCAACTAAGTATTAATATATTTAATTTCCAATGGTATTATGTGGTAAGAAATAATAGATACTTGATGGGTACCCATCCCAATATTGATAGAAAACTCTACCTCCATTATTGTTGGATGACTAGAAGATTTAGAAAGAAAAAGCTTTCAAGAAATATGTTGGAAAAAATATGGGGTTTGTGATCATCAAGTATCACTCAAATCAAATGAAATAAAATATATTAGTTCCCAACTCTTGATATGATTTTTTTTGATCCAATCGACCTCACGACCCAGTCTCCCTTAAAGACACAACACACTATATCATACACTACAAAGTAGTACATCCATAATTAAAAATAAATTCAGGATCTATTAATGATAATCACATCCATAAAAATTATGACACCATGAGGATTTAGTATAAGATCTAAATTATACCATATATGATGAATATATGAAAAATTGAGTAAGAAATCTAGAAAATGTAGAGAATTCTCTATTTTGGTTCCAAATGGTATAGTAATGTCCATAACATATTATAGAAGATGAATATAAAATTTAATAGACTCAAAATAAATGTTGAAATGACTGAATGATATTCTGTAGAATAATATTAACAAGTCAATAATTTGGAATCAATAGTCATGGTACCTCCCACAATTGATGGACCCTTATATGCATCCTCCAGAGACTCTTCCACTACCTAAAAACCCAAATTCCTATTTCTATTTGTAGAATCCCCATAGTCCTTGAAGGATCTAATTTCACTATATTAGTTTTTTCACAAGTGATTTCATGACTCTACGTGGAAAATAATAAAAATAAAATAAATACTTCAAGGGACATAAGAATTCTAATGATCCATATATATTGGGTCCATCAATGAAAATCCCTTTTGAATTCATAGGTGTTCTATACTAGTAGAAAATAAAAATTCAAATTCTATAGACAATAGGAAGTCATGAAAAACTATTATTACCCAACCTGAGATAGTGCTCGATCTGAAACTACCCTTATCCCACCTCCATACGTCAGGTTGTGGAGACTAGTGAATAAAGAATAGGTAAAATTGGTAGGCATTTCCCTAGGTACCCATATTCACACACACGACTATATCAATGTAGAATTATAGTAGAAAATATAGTAAAACATGCAAAAAACTGGGGAAAAACCATGATTTAAAAACACTTATACATTATAGGAGTACAATACTGTAAACTAAAAAGTACATGTAAAAAAACCCACCCAAAAAAAATATGTCATAACCAAAAAGTTGAAGGTAAAACATGAGATATCCATGTTTTGATATCCAATATCTAACCATTGTACATGGTCCAAAGTACCATGTATCCCTACAGTCATCTGAAGTCACATTTGAACTATTTTTCCTCCGCATAAGTAATGATATTTGAATGTAAATCACATATAGGGGTTAGTATATACATTCCCAATAGAATCCCATTAATATTAATGGGGATAAGTATGAGATAAAAAATGAAAAGAAATATATTATAAAGTTAATTAGATATATTAAAAGACAACAAATTAACTCTTTCACGAGAAAGAGTAACCACTTCTATGAATAGTGGGATCTACACTTTGTGTTGTTTAACAACATGTGGAATATTCGCTTCATATATAAGGATATTAAACTAATTAAACTAAAAGAAGGTAAACACAGATGCATGTGGAAATCCATTTCTGTCTTCAAATATCATAGTAAGAGTTTAACAAAATAAAAATTAATGAATACAGTTTTATTTAAATACTCTAGGATAAAATAATCCAAAATGATAGAGAAAGGGGATATCAATTTCATAGATTGTCCGCAAAATAATAGTCACCAATAGTTCCAAATGTTCATCCGTGCTGCACATCTTCCCAGGAATCATCCAAAAAGTAACCATTCATGTTAATAACCACCCTGTTAATATTACATTCAATCAAGGGAATACAATCTGATGGTAGAGGAACTATTCCTTGGTGATACAGGAGGCTTGCTATCAATGATAGAGGACCCATGGAAATCCCATATCAAGTCTTAGACTCATTATGTTGTTGATTACCCATTACCAACCTATCCATAGTGTTCCACTTCATATTTAATAGAGGACCCATACCTACCCCAACATAAGGGATCCAAAATATAATTCATCACATACCCATAAACAACCCTTCCATAGGGTGAAACATGAATGTCATTAAAAGGCAAATTTCATACCCAAATGATGTGTTCTACTATAGTAATGGTCCATGATACATGAAAAACCCAACCATAGGGTTCCAATTGGATTTCTGTAGAGTACCCATTCCCTCTACTGACTATAGGATTCCACTATAGCCATAGAAGACCTAATCCTAGGCAATCGATAGGGTTCCACTCTATATGTTGGAAGAGGAAATATCCCCAACCCACATAGTGAACTAAACTGTTGATGTCTATAAAAGTACCATGCCCTACTCAGAAGGAGGGTTCCAAAATATGAGTCTCTGGTTGTATTATGTGATCAATTTCTTCGTTGAGAATATCATAAAGATCATTATAAATGAAAAAAACCACATCATCTACCAAAATCAAGAAATGAGGAAACTATCACATTCTACGTGAACAAATACACATGTTGGGCTAATAGAAATATAAAATATGAGTTCAACCAATGGATATACAGATGGATGATGTTTCAAAAAATAGGGAAAAGAGGTACATGTTGAGTAAGGTGACCCACAAGATATGCGGTCCCACTCTATCACCCACCCATGACCTTAGAGGTGCATGGCTCATCAAGCATGAGGAGTACACGACAGGTGGGGAATATACCAAGAATTACCATGCCATTCAAGGTTCCTACATTGTTATCTATCTGTGTCAATATATCCAAGCCATGTATAGGAACTTTTTCCACATGCTTGTTTACTTTCAAACATGATGATCCTCCTAACATGGGGTCCCCCAGTTGCTCTGAAAATTTCCTTGTACTCTATAATATAAAATTAGTGTAGCCCTTTTTTCTGTGAAAATTCTACTCCATATGAGGAAGGTCGTACATGAAAATTATGTGGGATTCACTTCATTCCATCATTTTAATTTTCTAATTCCGCAGTAACCATAGTTAATGGGATAAATGATAGGGGTTCATCAATTTACCCAATGTGTAGTAATGTTTTAATTGATTTCAAAATACACTAACTATGCCTCCAACCTATCCTATATTCTTTGATTATAGCCCTATCTCCTCCAAAAAATAGTGGATATGGTCATGGTTTGTTTTTTACCATCATCATTTGTTGGAAATTTTATTTCATCTATACTTGCTGATACATGGTTTGTTCCACACACTCTCAAACCTTCCCACAATTAAAATATGGACTCATGTGATTGAAACGATCATTCAAAACCCAATACCATCCTATATCTATGAATTATTTGATGATATATCCCTCCCACATGAATATTTCTTTATTCCTGGTGTTCAATCAGGCTCAATTCCACCAGGAAATGTATAATTGGAACTGTGGGATCCAACTAGTAATGACCAAGAAAATTATATTTGGGAAACACATTAGAATAATTTTTTAACAATAATAGGACAATGTTACATGGAAAACTGTCAATAAAAGTTATATTAAGGTTATAAATCACAGAAATAAAAAATTCAATCGGTGCATATGAGCAAGCCAAGGATCCACAAATGGCACATATCAATAAAATGGATTAATATTATCACCCCATTGAATCAAAAATGGCGTGAATAACAATTTGAAATATTAAAACCAGAGATTGAATATTTCCTCATCAAAGTATGTAACTTCCAATAATAAAATGATGTCATTGTGTTCATTGCAACCCTATCTACTCTGATCCAATGTTTTTATGCCATCCGATTCAATTTTCCAAAGCAATGTGTAAGGGGAAGCTCTAGAAAGACCCCACGATTATGTGGCTAACCCTTGGAAAATGTCTATAGATTTATACCTATTGAATGTTTTAAGGATAAATAATTAAATTAAGTTAATTAATTAATTTAATAACACATTAAACATACCACTAGTGGGAATGATGATTGAATTCCCTACACTACCTATTTTAGGCCATGTTTTTGGGAAAATACACATTATAGACTTAGCCTTGGTCTCAAATTTATTATCTTAGATTCCTTTTCTATGTTATCTTATTTTCATTAATAATTGTGTATGTGTGACAACAAATATATTTAATATTTTCGTAAAATTATTCCAGGGAACATGGGGAATTGGAATTAGACATCATCTCTTCCTCAAACTCGATAAATATATATAGAAATATTTCAATGATTTACAATAAATAAATACGTTTTTTTACCTCATTCCCTCTTTCAATTTTTTCATCCGTATAATGTAATGATTAACAAAAAACTTAGGATAATAAGCTTGTACATGGCCCTTTATCTCAAAGTAGATCTCTGGAATGTTCACACACAACCACAAAACACGAATCTATTGGATAATGCATCCATGCTGGAACCTCTCCAACCTATCTTTGATCACCACTAGGTTCCCAATAATAGTGGATCCATCCTAAATGTCCAGATAACTGATGTTGATGATGTGAACGAGGTAATTTAATTATCTCTATATCATCAACATGAAAATGATGTCATGTACTTGATCTAACTAGGGGAGTTGGGTGAGGTAATAACAAACCTCACCAATCCTCTATAAAATATTGAATAGACTAATGAACCTCAGTGAAAACATTCCTTTAGAGATAAACATCCAAAATCATCATCACAAGGAGACACATAGTAAAATTTGTTCTCCTTTGTTGAATTCTAATGGTCTGTGATAGAGATAGTCATATTATTTATGATTGATATGAGACATTCTAACCCTCTCAATGATAAAACAAACTATCTCCATTGTTACCTATATAATCTCTAGACTCAAAAGATGTATAAGATATCTCTAACCCACCCAAGGGGGATATAAAGTCTCTCCCATACATGGTATCAATGGGTTTTGTATCAATAATATTTTGGTATTAGTTTTTGTATAAAAAATCTACCAAGGGAATGTGATCCTCCTAACACCGAGTGTAGTCCAACATATAATCCCACAACATATCTTCCAACACTTGGGTTATACACTTTTTCTTCCCATATTCCTTTTTGAGAAATTCTATACTCATCCACAGTTGGTCCTTTAATGCCTCCTGCTTGTCTCTCCATATTCATGACCTATTCCATGTGTCACAATTGGGGAAAATCTCCAAGCGCACCATGTGAAAAAAATAACCTCCCATACGTACGACTTACCCAAACTCCTCATAAAACTATTCTCCCTGATAGAATGTATGTGTGATGACTTCAGATGTTGGTCATATATCTCCTAGAAGGAATCAAGTATCTTCACTATGTGCAGAATCATTCTCTCAAATTTCATCGATATGTCATCCCATTTCCACTCTATGATATCATGGGGCTACAAAAAACAATCTAGAGCATGGTGCTTAGCCATCACCAACTGATAGGTGGGGAAATAAGAGGAAAAATAAGCTACGATTTACCTCATGAACAACCACCGAAACTCCACTAAAGGTCTCTAAACGTCTTCCCCACACAAAGATGTATTATTAAGGGAGATGTTGGGAACAATCAAATCATGTCCTCAAATATTATGGCTAGAACCCCCTATCATATCTGAAAATATATTATGTTATTCTCTCATCAAGAATATGAATATTGTAAATCCCCCTTGGATACCATTTCATGTAGTACACCACAATTTATTTGTCCAAGATGGGAATATCTAACAAGATTGAGATGTAGGGGAGTTAACACCATTGACTAAATAAAAACCGCACTATTTATCCACCAAGGTATGTTTTAGGTAAAATAACTACTATGAATCTTCTTATAACAAATAGACCAATAATTTCATACTATTGGAAACTTCCACGATGTCTTCATTCCTTGATGTATAGAATACCCCATTGTCATAGATCAATAGGAATCTAAACCAGCATCACATTCTCAGGTTGATGTCTCATTGAATGAATATGTACCTAAGAATAAGAGTTAATGAGTGGACCATAAAGAACTCCCCACGAAGTTATTACCTCCACATCATCTAGGAAAAGACTAAAATTGGTTAATCTTGGTCATGAGTCACATAGTTATTCTTGTGGAGTCTGAAATGACTAGACCCATAAATGATAAGTGGGTGTTACTGCATCAACACACATAAGAGCCCACCTCCAAAAAATCACAATAAAATACTTTCCCCATTCCCCCCAAAGTTTGTCTCATCACAAGATCACTTATCATCCTTAAACACAACTCTTATAAAGCTCTCTGGCACTTCTCAGTGAAGACAAATGGATTTCCTTTCCACATCAGGGAGGTCAAATAAAATAAAATTCTAGAGAATAATACCACAACTCACCTGTATTACCTTACCAAACCATAAAATATCCTATCCTCTGACACACTCTATGGTGGATCCCAATAATGTACTACATTAATCTTAATAGGGTCGAGACTAAACTATTATTAGAAAAGATATCCCAAGAACATGAAACTAAATAATATTGAACTGGTAATTAGAGTTTTTTTCATAAATATGGTTCTATAAAATAAAATCTACAACCATCATCATGTTATCTTCATGAACCTTTGATGATGTCGAGTATATTAGTATGTAATCGATACGGATTATGGCAAACTGGTCCATGTATGGTTGGAAATCCTGGTTCATCATAGCTATAAACATAGTGGGGTAAATCTTCCCACCAAATGGAATCAATAGAAACTCATTGTGTATGTAGTGACATTGGAATTCTAAAATTGGAATATAGGCCTCATAAACCCCCAACTGAGTGTATGCGAACTAGGGGCAGTCTTTGAGAACCATATCGCACCGCAAAATTGATAAAAATTTTTGTAAATACTTGAGAATGGGTAGTTGTACTTTATCATGGACTAGTTTGGGGGATGATAGTTTCTAAAAATCAGCAATCTCTTATCCACAATTTCTATGAAAAACATGAGAGTTACCTAGGGGGACACACTGGGCCTGATGAAACTCTTTTCTAAAACGGGCTCCAAATACAACCTCATCTTCAACAGATAAATCAGGGCTATATGATATTCTTTAGAAGATATCAGAGCAATCATTGGAAGAAGGTTGATAGAAAAAACAATCACCCACCTTAGAGGTAGTCCTAGAGCATCCTTAGAGAATAACATAATATAATACTCCACAACAGATGGAATATATATAAGGACCCGGCCTTAAAAATTACATAATATTGAATTAAATGAATAATTCACATTGAGGATCTTTTCAGGTTTAGAGTTTTAGAGAATTATTCCATAACTAATACATAAAAAAAGAATATTACATGTAGACAATACTACTAAGTATCCATTTTATCATAAAACTAAAATTATTGAAAAGAAACACATCTAGTTCTATGTTTTAGACATCATGACTTATCCTTGATCCATTCCTTTACCCTATTCATCTTTAAGTCCTGTGAAAAACATTTCAAAAACGTAGGATGAGCATAAAAAGCTCAATAAGGGTTATAAAACAGTGAATGAAAACATTTGTTAATAAATACACACAAAACATGAACTCTTTTACATACCTCATGAAATCATAAGAATTATGAAAGACACATAGAAATCATAAATCATAAAGGTAACTTGTGTCATCCATACCATATTTACATTGTAGCTATCACAACTACATAGGGAGTTACATTGGAATACCCATCACAGTATATTCCCTAAATCTATTAGGAGAAACATTCACGTTTATCTCCATAATGTTACCCAATGCTTTTGAGAGCTATCCCCTAGGTTTATCACGGAACCACCAGTATATGTAAATAATTCCCACAAGCCATAACATGATCGTAACACATAACATAAGCATAAAGGAAAGATAACATTTACACATTGCAATAATAAAATATCATTTCAAGATATTGAAATAATAAATCCATTCTCAAAATCATTTTCAATACTAAAATACGTAAAAAGAGTATTTGGAATTTATTTTTCCTTTTAAAAACATTTCGGCTTGTTGAGGAATCCAAAGATCAAATAATACTCGCAGCGTCGGAAAGGTCATTCTCACCGCTTACGATAAAGAATCATTCCTTTTTTCATTTAGTAAAACGCTTTTTAGAGAAAATATTCCTTTTTAATAGAAGTAAAAGTCAAAGGGGTATTATACATCGTATGAATGAAAGTGATGTTTAAAACTAAAAAATGCCTCAATGAAAGGAGATTGAGACGAAGTCCCTTACCTCGTGTCCGACTTGACCCGTTCATTCATAAATTTCCTGAATAATAAACTAAAGTTTATTTCTACTTTCTTAAGAAAGGTTTTCATGTTTATTATATCTTTTATATCACTTATTACCATGTTATAAACATTATGTAATAATTTAAGTTGATAACATTCATTTTGTTGATATTTGGTACTTGAGTCAAAATGAACACCTTATATTTACAAGTTGTCCATTTGGTCAATATTTAATTATATCCAGAATGATATTCATGATTTTGATATCATATATATTATATATATCCAATATAATTTTTTTTATAATTGTACATAACATTTAGAGGTAAGAAATGAAATGCACCGTTCATGGAGACAGTAAGTCGTACGTACACATGAACGCTACTTTCATTTCTATTTATTACTTTAATGGAATTAAAACATAATTATACATAGGTATATTATAATTCCAGTATAATATCATATATAATATCATTATCTCTATCCTTTATACATCCCACATTGGGCATTAACGAGTCGCATCACTTTGAGGGGGCGGTAGTCCGCACTTCCTCAAATTAGATTATCTTATTTTCCCACCATGGAAACCATAATGGTTTGATATAATTGAGAAGTACATAAGCATAATGAAATAATAAACATAATATATATCATATATAAATACAGTTCCATCATAATGGCCACCATGAGAGGCGGTAAGATGTAATTGAATAATCATCATTTTGTGAGGCGTTAGTTTTCCATCCACAGAAACATTATGTTCTTCATCCATTAGATTGAGGTGTGTGTAAGTGTATTTTGAATCCATATCATAAAAACATTCTAGTATATTAAGGATACTTATGTTGTTACAAAATAAAGGAAATAAAATGAGTTTAGGGGTTGGAGAAGAAAAATAAAAGAAAACAATTTAAGAGAAAATGTTGCCTTTAATTTGGGGGAGTCACTTTGGATTGAACCAAAGGACTTATTGAAGTGCCTTATTCCAATGGTAAGGCTTCTAGGATTAGGGGAGGGATTTAGGGAGCTTAATTTGTCAGAGTTTGGACTAGCCAAATGGATTGAGATGTGTGGGGAATTTCATTGAACTGGTTTTTTTATAAGGGAGAGGAGGGGCTCTTTAGGAAAAAGTGAAAAGTTTATTTTATAATATAATGTTATTCGGTTTCTAATGGTCCAAAAATAATTATGGTCAAAGATAAGATGGCTCATAATCGAAATAAAATCATCCAATCATAATTGGACATGTTTTGGATAATATTGTAATCATTATAATCTTATTTAATTAAATTATTTATTACTGAGGTAAAAACTGCATCATTATTGTGTCACAAATAATTTAATTTATTTGATGTCTAAAAATTATAAAAAAATACCATGTTGTAGTAACTATTTTTATCATTCAAATTAATATTTATATTAAGAAATAGGACTTATATGACACCATATAAAAATTAATTACTAAATGATTTTTGTTAATGTCACTTCTGTCTTCACATTAAATTAATTAATCTAAATTGTCATTATCACTACCAAGTGGCTCAATGGGGTCCCAAAATCGACCAAAAAATTCTCATGGTCGGACATGACTCATAAAATAGAATTATAACACGTTTAAGTGTAATTTTATATTATTACAATATTATTTATCTACCCACATTTACCTGATTTACCCTTAAACCACAGTAAATTAAATATTTACTGAAGTAAATATTTAAAATGTCTAAAAATAAAAGTTACCTATTTACATAATTTGAACATTCTTATTCCAAATATGGAATCCATTTCACCAAATTCGAAACACAGAAATGGTAAAAATTAATTTAAATTTAATTCCCGCTATCAAAACAAAATTCGCGTTATTAAGAAATATTAACTATCATAAGATTGACAGTTGATTATATACAATATAAATTTGAAATTTCTTCTAATGACCAAAATTAGATTAAATTATAAAAATATATTCCATTTAAACTTTATATCCAATTAAAAGGATAATATATCCATATAAATAAATTATATTAAAACATATTTTTGAATTAAAATACAATACTTTCACTATTCCTTAAAAAATGAACTTTATCAGAAAAATACCAAAACTTCACCCTAAGATATATTTGATATTCTGAATTCAAAAATGATGTCTTTTTTAAAAAATTCAAAACATATAAGTTACATTAAATAATTTAAAAATTAAATCCCGCTATCAGAACAAATATCGTGTTTTTATGAAACCATATATATCAGAAGATTGACACTAGTTTAAGTCCAATTTCAAAGAAAAATTTATTCCAATGACCACTATTGGATAAAATGGTTAAAATATATTTTAATTTAACTTTAAAAACAATAAAAAAGATATTCTATTCATATAAATAAATTAGATTAAAAATAGGTTTTGAATTAAAATACAACATTTTTCACTATTCATAAAAAATGAACTTCATCAGAAAAATACCAAAAAATTACCCTAAGTAAATATTGATGTCCCCATTCTAAATAAGGATTTTATTTGGCCAATTAGAATTTATTAATTTGACCAAAACTATATTTAATGAGGGTTCTCCATTAAAAGGCGGTAAATTGACCTTTTAATGTAAATTATGTTTAAAATTAGATTTATTCACATTTTAAGCCTCTAAAATTTATTTTATAAATGTAAATACATTTTAAAATCTTTTATAATCATATTGTAGTTAGTTTTTTTAATTACCACCAATACAATGTCTAGGATTTAACTACCATATAAAATAATAATATTATATTATTAGTGTGCAATGTAAGATTTCAAAGGAACCCGTTGTTGCGTATCGGGTATGCTATCGAACATAGCATCCCTTTCAGAGTAAAAAATATATTTAATTCAAAAATATTAATAAATATGAAAATTTCATATTCTTTATTTTTCTTGGATGTTACATCCTTCCCCCCTTTTGGAAATTGCGTCCTTGCAATTTTATAATTTGGCTCGGAAACTTCATTGAATGTCCTACATAGGAAAAGGAGTCAATAAAACTATCACTATAAAATAAAGAAATATATATATAAAGGTCACTAGAGACAACTCATACTGGGATTCCATGTAGGAAAACATGGATATGGAAGAAAAACTAACTCTCATAGATTAATAGAGAGTGATAAAGAAATTGATCACAGAAAGTTAACTGCCACAATACCATGAATTTGTTGTTAGGTAAAAGTCTGATGATAAACGAGAGGTTATAACACATTTTTTTCAAGATCCTCTTCATAGAGTTTAAGAATTTTTTTAATAAATAGAATAATATTGTAAGGAAATATACTTACTTTTCATGTATAGTTTCATCCTTTAATAAAATTATACCACAATATCATTTTTCTCCAATTGATGAATATTCAAGATGACTTTTTCACATTAAAAGTACTATAATAAATGTCTACAGAATTACATAATCCACAAAAGATGAACTATAAATTTCCCTCATCTTTAGAAATTAACCAAAACTAAAATTGTTAGAACAAGATCAGATAATCTAGAAAAGGATAACTCTTTATAAAAAAAATTTATTCTTAATTTCCAAACATTTTCCAATAAAACCCAAAGTTCAATGAGGACCATTCGATAAAAAATTTGTCCATAAAATTCATTAAAGTAAACCAAACTAAGATTTAAACCCAAATATTAGAGATACATAGTGACATAGCCTTCCAAGTTACAAATTAACACTTGTCTCCAAATAACATCAGTTTCTCTAAAAGTATCATATTGAAAAGTAATTAACCCAATAACATATCCTCTATGATAGGTTAATAGTTTCCATAGATAACCCAAAATCAACTTACTCTTAACTCATAAAATCATCTAACTAAAATGAATAAGTCATACTAACGAGAGAATTCACGTAGTTCAGTGTTAGGCGATAAATACAAGTCGCACTTTGGTTGTGGGTTCGATTCCCACAGCTTTGTCTGACACGATGGGTTGTCAAACAGTCTGTGTGTTGTTCTTTTAATAAAACTCCAAAAATAACCCTAAAAGGTTTTAACCTCAATATTTTCCTTTTACCTCTAATTTTCATCCAAATTCATTACGATCTCAACATCTTAATTCTTGAAGTCTTATTTCACCACCATAAGATAAGTAAAATGATTCCCACAGTGAATAAGAACATACCTTGATCATGGCGTCCACTCGGTTTCATCGTATTCTAGTTCACGTAGGTAGAAGTATCATGAATTAAAAAAATTATTTAGAGATCATTAAATATCATTTGCTTCCTCCATCCAAATACACCTTGTTTAACATGGGTCATATGGGTGTTCCCAGAAAAATAGTTTTGGAAAATAATCATGTATGACATATAATTCAAAAACACCTAATAAAACATGATTTCTATAAAATAGTCAGACATAATTTTAGTTGAAACTTACTATTATTTGTCCTTTTAAAATACCATAAGTATGTGCTGAGAGAATATATTTTAAAAGAAAATATAAATAGGTTGCGCAAGGGTCTCCTTCCTCAGCACCACTTTTAAAATCCAAATATGCTTCAAATTTATGTATAAGGTAAAATATTTGAAAATACCTTGATTATATTTACCTTTCTTGAAAATATGAGAATATTGTGAAAATAGTATTTGTCTAAATACAACCCATGATCCACGATGATAACGAGGTATAGTGGAGATGTTTGATATCTCAAACAACTGCTTGCATGTGAGTTGTGTGCTAGAAAAAGTTTCACATTCATCCAAACATGACTTTGCAACAATTATTGCAAGAATGCCATCAGGAAGATATAGGAATGTCGTTTGAGATCCTCCTCCTTCAATTTTTAACTGACTTTCATTGATCTGAAAAGTTATAAAACAAGGATTTAACTGAAATAATAGATTGGGACTAACCATATGTCTATCAAAATTTCCTATTCACTAAAGTTTTCTAAACCGACCTCTGATACCAACTATAAGGACCCGACCATAAACATTACATAATATTGAATTAAATTAATAATTTACATTGAGGATCTTTTCAGGTTTACAACTTTAGAGAATTAGGCCATAACTAATACATAAAAAGAAGAATATTACATGTAGACAATACTACACAGTATCTATTTTATCATAAAAAAAAACTGTTGAAAAGAAACTCATATAGTTCCATGTTTTAGACAACATGACTTATCCTTGATCCATTCCTTGACCCTATTCATCTTTAAGTCATGTGAAAAACATTTCAATAACTTGGGATGAGCATAAAAAGATCAGTAAGGGTTATAAAACAGTGAATGAAAACATTTGTTAATAAAGACATACAAAACATGAACTCTTTTACTTACTTCATGAAATCATAAGAATTATGAAAGACACATAGACATCATAAATCATAAAGGTAACTTGCGGCGTCCATACCATACATACATTGTAGTTTTCACAGCTACATAGGGAGTTACTTTGGAATACCCAACACAGTATATTCCCTAAATCTCTTAGGAGAAACATTCATGTTTACCTCCATCACGTTACCCAATGCATTAGAGAGCTATCTCGGGATCACCCGCCATAGGTTTATGACGGAACCACCCGTATACGTAAATAATCCCTAAGAACCATAACACGATCTTAACACATAACATAACCATAAAAGAAAGAAAAAATTTACACATTGCAATAATAAAATATCATTTCAAGATATTGAAATAATAAATCCATTCCCAAAATCATTTTCAATACCAAAATATGTAAAAAGATTATTCGGTATTTATTTTTCCTTTTAAAAAAAGTCCGTCTTGTTAAGGAAGCCAATGATCAAATAATACTCACGGCGGCGGAAAGGTCGTTGTCACCTCTTACATTAAAGAAACATTCCATTTTTTCATTTAGTAAAACACTTTGTAGAGAAAATATTCCTTTTTAATATAAGTAAATTTCAAAGGGGTTTTATACATCGTATAAAATAAAGTCATGTATAAAACTAAAAATGCCTCAATGAAATGAGATTGAGACGAAGTCCCTTACCTCGTGTCCGACATGACCCATTCGTTATTTAATTTCCTGAATAATAAACTAAAGTTAATTTAAACTTTTTAAAGAACCTTTTTCAAGTTTATTATTCTGTTCATATCAATTATTACCATGTTATAAACATTATATAATCATTTATGTTAATAACGTTCATTTTGTCGATATTTGGTACTTGAGTCAAAATGAACACCTTATATTTACATGTTGTCCAAGTGGTAAATATTTCATTATATCCTGAATGATATTCATGATTTTTATATCATATATATTATATATATCCATTATATACATGTTTTATAATTGTAAATAACATTTATAGGTAAGAAATGGAATGCACCGTTCATGGAGACGGTAAGTCGTACGTACGCATGAACGCTACTTTCATTTCTATTTCTTATTTCAATGGAATTAAAACATAATTATACATAGGTATATTATAATTCCAGTATAATATCATATATAATATCATTAACTCTATCCTTTACACGTCCCACATTGGTCATTAACGAGTCACATCACTTTGAGTGGGCGGTAGTCCAAACTTCGTCAAATGAGATTATCATCTTTACCGACCATGGAAACCATAAAAGTTTGATATAATTGGGAAGTATAGAAGCATAAATAAATCATAAAAATAATATATATCATATATAAATACATTTCCATCATAATGGACCCCATGAGAGGCGGTAAGATGTAGTTGAACAATCATCATTTCATGAGGCGTTAGTTTTCCATCCACAGAAATATTATGTTCTTCATCCATTAGATAGAGGTGTGTGTAAGTGTAGTTCTAATAAATATCATACCAACATCCTAGTATATTTAGGATACTAGTTTTGTTACAAAATAAAGGAAATAAAAAGATATTAGGGGTTGGAGAAGAAAAATAAAAGAAAACAATTTAAGAGAAACTATTACCTTTAATTTGGCTAACGCACTTTGGTTTGAACCAAAGGACTTATTGAAGTGCCTTATTCCTAAGGAAAGTCTTCAAGGATGAGGAGATGGATGTAGGGAACTTAATTGTTCAGATTTTGGACGAGCCAAATGGCATGAGAAATGTGAGGAATTGCATAGGAGTGGTCTTTTTTTATAAGGGAGAGGAGGGGCTCTTTAAGAAAAGAGTTAAAATATTATTTTATAATATAATTATTTTTGGTTTCTAATCGTCCAAAAATAATTAGAGTATATAATAAGATGACTAATAATCGAAATAAAATAATCCAATCCAAATTGGAAATGTTTTGGATAATATTTTAATCATTATAATGTTATTTAATTAAATCATTTACTAATGAGGTAAAAACTGCATAATTATTGTGTCATATATAATATAATTTATTTGATGTCTAAAAATTATAAAAAAAAATACAATGATGTATGAAATATTTTTATCTTTCCAATTAATATTTATACTCCAAAATAGGACTTATATAACACCATATAAAATTAATTAATAAACAATTTTTGTTAATGTCACTTTTGTCTTCACATTAAATTAATTAATCTAAATTGACATTATCACTCCCATGTGGCTCAATGGGGTCCCTAAATCGACCCAAATATGCCCATGGTCGGACATGACCAATAAAATAGGATTAGAAAACGTTTAAGAGTAATTTTATATTATTATAATATTATTTCATTACCCTTATTTACACGATTTCCCCTTTAACCACGGTAAATTAAATATTTACTAATGTAAATATTTAAAATTTCAAAAAATAAAAGTTACCTATTTAAAAAATTTGAACCTCCTTATTCCAAATATAGAATCCATTTATTCAAATTCAAAACACATAAGTGGCATAAATTAATTTAAAATTAATTCCCGTTGTCAAAACAAAAGGTGTGTTTTTAAGAAATATTAACTATCAAAAGATTGACAGTTGATTATATACAATGTTAATGTGAAATTGATTCTAATCACCAAAATTAGATTAAATTGTAAAAATATAATCTATTTTCACTTTAAAAGCAATTAAAATAATAATCTAACCATATAAATAAATTAGATTAAAACATAGTTTTGAATAAAAATAAAATATTTACACTATTCCTTAAAAAATGAACTTTATCAGAAAAATACCAAAAATTCACCCTAAGCTATATCTGATACTCTGAATTCAAAAATGATATCTATTTTAAAAAATTAAAAACATATATGTCAAATTAATTAATTTAATAATTAATTCCCTCTATCAGAACAAATAGCGTGTTTTTATGAAACAATATAAATCAAATGATTTACACTAGTTTAAGTCCAATTTTAAAGTGAAATTAATTCTAATGAACACTATTCGATTAAATGGTAAAAATATATTTTAATTTCACTTTAAAACCAATTCAAAAGATAATATAATCATATAAATATATTATATTAAAAAGAGGTTTTGAATTAAAATACAACATTTTTCACTATTCATTAAAAAAATGATCTTTATCCGAAAAATACCAAAAAATTACCCAAAGTAAATTTTGATGTCCCCATTCTAAAGAAGGATTTTATTTGGTCACTTATAATTTATTAAAGTGACCAAAACTATATTTAAACAGGGTTCACCATTAAAAGGCTATAAATCGAATTTTTTATGTAAATTATGCTTACAATTAGATTTATTCACATTTTAAGCCTCCAATCTTTATTGTATAAATGTATATACATTTTACAAAGATATATAATCATATTGTTTTTAGTTTTGTTCATTCCCACCAATACAATGGCTAGGAGTTAACTACCATATAAAAAAATAATATTATATTATTAATGTGCAACGTAAGATTTCAAAAGAACCCATTGTTGCGTATCAGGTACGCTATCGAACATAGCAACCCTTTCTGAGTAAAATTTATATTTAATTTAAAAATATTAATAAATATAGAAATTTCATATTCATTATTTTCCTGGGATGTTACAATCTAGATGCATGATGTGACTAAAAACTAGGGGATATGATGGAATACTGATGGGTTATGGCTTTAAGCCTCCAAATCACAGAACCCACTCATCCCTCTATCAGGTATCTCTCGAACCTAATGGAAAATATCTCCGCATAAGTGTATAGGAATATGGATCCTCTATATTAAAATTTTATATAAGGCTTTACCAAGGACAATAAATCCATATCAAAGGTGATGTCATTCAATTAAATTTTGGTGACCAAAATTTCCCATGTGATCCTATCTCCATCAAGAGATAGCTTCCATTTCTAAAAGAGAAAATATACATAAAAAAAGTTCTGATATAAAGATCAAGATGAAGATGTTGAGATAGAATCTCAACCTAGAACACTAGATATCAGACTATGATTATATAGATTATGTATCGACAATACCACGTGTCTACTAAAACTGAATGAATAGTATAATAAACAATGATCATATATATAGTCGTCTCGTGTGATTCAGTGTCCTAATACACTAATGACATCACTACCCAAGACCCAATATAGCATATATATGAGCCAAATATTCGATTACCAATGGTGGTGGTGGAAGCTTCACATAGAATCTCCCACCAACCATACCTCTCTCTGCTTCTTTTTCTACTTTTCCTCCATGGAGACCATCCTGTCCACACCTTGCCGATCCCAGATCATGACAATAACTCTACCATTAAGGTATTTTATATAACTACCTACACTCCTCACCAAATATGGCTAGGTAGTATCATTATATGTGACCACACCCATCACAACAATAGCACCAACACCCTCCAAGATTCCATATTTCACTTCATTTTCCCTATACCACAATACAACAAGCGTCAGTCTAACAGTGAAAAGACCTTCAGCACAAAGATCATTATTACCGGTTCCTAGTAACTGTTGTAGATAACTCATCTCTGGGATTCCCATTTCCATATCTATATTTTTCGTATCTATATAGAAGAAATATATCTAAAAAAATAACCCACTCCAAATATCAGATATATGTGGGGGTGTACAAGGGCTCCACATGGGAAAAAATCTCGCTGTTGTGTCCCTTATCAATATTTGGTGCTCTGATGTAGCCCTCACAGGTCATGTTAATGGAGTACTGAGTCCGCTCTATCAACCTCAAATTATTATCATCCACTTTCATCATATCCCTTTTCTATCTCTAGATTCTCTTGAATTTGAACTATGTGAAAATAAGAGGGGTATTAATCATCAGGGAATAATTTCATAAATTAATGATATGATAGTATCGTCTAATCATGTATTAGTGTAAAAAAATCAAAGAGCTCCCTCATACCCCATGGAAAAATCTAGCTTCTGGTGATGCCACCCGATCGATCAGGGTTCAAATATAACATAATATGAGGACCACTGACTCGGAAAAATCTATTGATTCATGACTATTTGCCTCTCCTCATATCCTCATCGGCCTATAGTTCTTGAACTCTCGGATTGTGATAATCATTCATGAAACTACAGCCTAATCTGTTGGGATGATCTAATTCTAAAAATGGGGATGTTCTACTACCATCCCACCCAGGGGAATGATCATTAGGGATGGAATCTGTACTAGATCCTCAATCTTCATCGTAACAACATCATGATTTGTAACTAATATCATTTTCATATGTCATTATAAAGGAATCATGAAATTTAATCATGATGTATAACCGTTATATGAGTATATATATATATATATATCAATGGAGAGCTAACTCAAGAAGTAATTATAATGAAATAATCATATATGATGCATGTACCATTGAAAATTAAATCTAAGGTATCAGCATACCGAGTTGAAAAGAATGATATAAAGGTCATTGGGAATAGATATGTCGGCCCCCCACACAATCACAAGATTTCCTAGATAGAGAGATACACTCTAGATAGTCTGAAATTGTTTCCACAATCCCAACCAAGTCCCAATAATGTTCTTCTTCCAACACCTTCCAATTGGGAGAAACGCCTTTTTATCAATGTTGGACATCCAAATCCATGCATGGGATCAATCCACAACTACCCAATGTCTTCCTCAATATTTCTAGGGTGGAGGCCAGTGTTAATGGAATAACTAACATGGGGAGGAATTTTCATAAGTACCTATGTGGACATACATAGCAATATCAAGATATATGTATAGATGAAAATGATTAAAATATAAAAAACATTGAGGAAACAATCATGTATAAAAAAATATAAACAGATCAGTATTATACTTGTGTAAACTGATAAGTAAATAGAAAAATACATTCTCATCTTGAAAAATTTTCCAAACTAACAAAAAATAGAGAGTAAATTTTTGAGAGTTATCATCTATTGAACTCTAATCATTGACCACCATATGTGGTATTATGATCTAGATAACCATACTCTCCTCCGAAGTCACCACTGAAATGTTTCTCTTCTATAGAAAAGCATCATGTGTTGGAAAAACCCACACTAACATGTGTATTTTTAAACCCAGTCAGATTACCCAAAGGCTATAGGGGATGTAGTAAAATTTTCACTAGGAATAGAAAGAATGAAGATAATAAATATTATGCAGTAAAACAGAACAACTAAACCTAAGAATGATAAATAGTAATGTTATACATGTTTTTGGAGATAGACATAGTGAGAAGATGAAATAAATGTTGAGTCTTTACCACACATATCATTGTTGTATCCTTATCCAATGAAGAGATTCTAACACCGAAATCATGTGGAATAACTCGTGTGGCATCGTATATCATGGGAAGATCGTAACCAAATACAAAGGTATGTTTACATATTTTCATATATATGAAAAATTAAAATAATTATAAATGGGAGATTAAGTGAATCTCCATCTCACAACTCAGCCTAAGAATAAGAGTAGCTAACAGTCCCAAAATTCCATCCAAGATTCCCAATATTGGATGAATCTTCTCATAAGTACCCATCCAATTCTAGCCACACCACAACACTATTCCACACAGTTGATGGGACACAATCTCGTGATAGATGAACGATTATTTGTTACAACAAAATGGTTCTACTGAGTGGTAGAAGGATCAATCTCATCTTAGCTAGAGAGTTCCACTATATAATTTGTCAAGGACCCATGCATAACTAATATGGTGGGTTACACTCAGGACCTGGTGGAGGATCCCCAATATTCCAAGATTTAGTGTTCCATTACAGATGTCATCGATGACCCATGCCTAGCCGATCCTATGGGTTCTACTCAGAATTTGGTTGGGACCCATGCCCAACACAGTTTTAGGGTTCCACTTTTTAAGTCATCAAGGTCTCAATCCAAGTCTAGATGAAGTGTTTCACTCAGATTTCTGTTGAGGAATCATTCCGTATTATTAAATTAGTATTATCGTATAATTATATAGGACCCATACCTATTTTATATGAGGGTTCCACTCTAGGAGTCTGTAGAGGATCAATTACCCACGCAGCTTGATGGTTCCCCTCTAGATGTTTATGGAGAACCCAACCTAGCCTAGTTGGAGGGTTCCACTCATGGAGTATTTGGTGATCCTGTGTGATCAATGCCATCTTTTAGAGACACCTAACCAAGAATCATACCCATAAAATTACACATCATATCCCAAATTCCTCAACCTAGGGAATTATCTTGTTCTATATGGAAAACCCCAAGATATGCTAAAAACGGGTTAAAATATGAGTTCAAACAATAGAGATACAAAAAATTTACATTTCCTCAAAATGGTCCCAGGGGTACAAGCTATGTGAGGGGTCCCACAAGGTGTGTGTTATAGCTCAATCACCTAACCATGTCCCTAAAGGTATTCATATCACCAAACATGTATTAGTAAAAATAATGTGGGGGATTACATAGTGTTCCTAAGACACTGATGGTGCTGAATGTGTTCATTGGATATTCTCGTGATTTTAAGTCATGCACATGTAATTTTACCATGTGTCTATGTTATTTCATATATGACAGGCCGCATCACATATGGTGACTACCTTGTAATATAGTTGTTCTCATATACTGAGGCATATAGTATGAGATTATATGTGTGGTATATCACATAGCTCATCACTATATGTATACTGGTACAAATCATGTTAGATGTATACACATTATGCAATCCTTATTTTTTTTCTAAACCACTTTTCACCAATTCCAAGGGGCTAAACGCCTTGGGATAATCATGTTACATGACATGTAGTCGTTTTTTTACAAATTTACTATTCAATGATCTATGCCTCAGTTATGGATTCTCATCTTCAACTATAGTCCCACCTTCACTAAAAAATAGGGATATGGATGTTGTTTATAGTTTCTGGCTATCATTCACCGACAATTAAATTTTTTTGATGCTCGGTGATACATTATCCACTACATTTTCCTTAGATATTTATTCCATTTAATACTCATCCATTGATCATGGAAACAATCATCCAAAAACTACTAAACATATTAGATCTATTCCTAATTAGACAACCCCCCCACCCCTCAACCGTTAATCCTTAATGATTCTATGTGTTCGATCATCCACAAAATCACCCAACAATTTTGAAACTGGAAAATGAGGTCCAATTAGATAATATCATGATGAAATTGGGTGGAAATGGGGAAAAAATTTATCAATTGTTTTGCAAGAATTCATGACCAATAAAAAATGGGGATATTGAGGATAGAAATTATTTAAATAATCAATTAAATTGGTATATTTGAGCATGGAAAGGTTCTCATAATGGTACATATTAAAAAATGGGATTGATTATCTCAATCCATTTAATAAAATGGGGAATAAATTGAATATTAATGAATCTTACCTATATATTGGATTATTCATCATCTAAGAAAGAACCACCAATGATAAAAGAATGTTGTTGCATTATTTGCATCATGGTTTTCTCTATTAGAGGGTTTCATCATTGTCCTGTGTGATTTTACAGCAATAGAAGGATAAATTATATCTCTAAATATCAAAGGAATATTTTACTAGTTGATTCCCACAGATTGTATGTTTTTTCAATATAATCATATTTTCCTAATGCAACATAGAGGATGAAAAGGGTCATCTCATATGAGGATATTTCTCAGTTATTCACTCAGATAATCTAATTCGGATAAAGTATTTTTTTTGTTTTTATTAATATAATAAATTATTTGAATTTAAATTAATGAAAATATTGCACTAATATGTAATGAATGTTTTTATTAACAATTAAATAACATGGTTGTTATGGTTTTGTTCAGTGGTTCTAACATTTTCCATGTTGGTGTTCAGATTATGTCTATTAAATCAATATTGAGATCTCATGAAATAATTAACATTAAATTATTTAATGGTGGGAAACCTTGATAGAATTTATAAATTTTAATTCCACCTCCACCTGTATTCAATGATGATATTACACCTTGATTGAGAGTGTGAAATATCCTAGTACATGCCTCTATAGCATCCCATTTCATCTACTAAATGGAACAACCCCTTAGTATGAAGCGATTTTATGCCCCAGAAGGGAAGGAAATGATTTATTAAAATTATAAACATTATTTTGTGATCAGTTTTAGGGTGGAGGATTTCCTCACCCTTCCACAACAATCATTCCATAAAAAAATTAATAAAACATAATAATTTAAGCACCTAAAAAATGGAATGTCAACATACATCCCAAGGACATGACTTCCTTTAGCCTTATATTTTTTAGGATAATAGGTCATAGAATATTGAGGAATAAATAAAATGATAGAAAAAAAATGAAAAAATGACTATAAAAAGAAAAAAATAAAAACACAGACGTGAAATCCAAAAATAAAAATGGAAGAGGAAAAGAAGGAAAGATGGGTGAAAATTATTGGGAATAACAAGAATAATGTGTAGAGGAAGACAAAAAAATAAAAACCATTCACGAATTTGATTGAATTTAAAATAAAATAAATTAAAATAATATTTAATCAAAAACCATATACCAGAAAATAGAAATGGGTAAAGCAGCTTCCCCTAATAATGTTTTCCTCCAAAATTTGGCCATTGTTAAGACCACCTAATGGTAGTATATTGTCATGTTCCCTTGTTAGTAGATTATAGAAATTAAATTTTATATCATCCCTCTAGATTTCCAATACATTAGTTGTTTATAAAGAATGTTATGAAATGATCAATTGTACACTCTCTTACTAGATGAAGGTTGACTATATATTCCTCCATGTTAGAGAATCCACTAAATAAATTGGTGAAGGAATATATTTATGACCATTTATGGTAAAATTAATCATTTATTTTTATTTAAAATATAGTTTTATTAAACTCAATTTTTTGTTTGTGGGACTAGATATTACTCATTTAAGAAGGTGGGGTCCACTCTACAATCAAGAACAGTTTTTGGAATTGAATGATTATTTAGTGAATATGAATATTCAAATCAGATCTTGGTCTAGAAGGGTAGATTGAAGACAAAAAATTAGGGAATAAAAAAATAATCAATAAAATTGGATTAATATTTTAAAACATATTTTTAAAAGTTAAATGTTATTAAAATCTATTAATATTATAGATTTAAAAGATTTTTACATTTCAGAGGAAAAAAACCATAGATCAAATATTATTGAATATTAGCTCATCTTGATTAATTATGTGGGTTTAGATCATTTAAATACATGTGAAAATGATTAAAATATTTTTTCTATCACTAAACCTAGGAGAATTTCCATGGCATTATATTTAATAATGTCAATGTTATGTAATATATAACAATTAAATAATTTATTTATTTATTTTATCCACTGAACATAGATCTAAAGAGAGAGATGTCCAAACACCCAATGATTCATTATTTTGAGATGTTTCTATTGTAAACTCGCATTATGAGTTAATGATTGGTCAAAAAATGCTATTATGAGATTTCGTTTATGATTTATAATTTCTTATTTATGAATTGTGCATGTGTAAGAAGAAGTATTTTTTAAAATATATTTATAAAATTAATTATTCGATATCAAACCTTGGAATCTCACATCGTCTCAATTCATAGATGAGGTAACATATATATATATATATTAATATTTCAATGTTTAAAAGTAAATAATTGGGTCCCAAATAGAACCATACAGATATGAACAACCAAAAGAATCATCACACATCCTCTTCCCTTTATAATAGCTCAGTAAACATGCACAATGAGAAAAAGGATCTCCCAAAAACATGAAAATATCATACATGTCCCTCTTAACCATCAAATAACTATCCATTACCTCAATATAAGAAGAAATTTTCAATAACAAAAACAATGAATGCATATCGAATCAAAGTTCCATCTCGTGCCATAAAGTTCTCATCTTCTCATTTGATACAATCTCAGTTGTGAATGAAAAAATCTCAGCAAATCAATTTGTATATTCATTCATGGTCCTATAATCCTTCTCAAATTTGAAAAAATATATATTATTGTCCAACACCCTAAAATATGAATAGAACTAGTAACTAAAAAGTGATTTAATTTCATTCCAATCTAATACTTTGTTCTTCTGTTCACTCACCACCATGTCCCACCATATAATTCTAGGTCACTCCAGCTTGATTGTGGAACATTTCACCAAGATATAATAAAAAAAATTCATGAAATAAAATTATATTTAAACCCTTACCACCCATAACTATGTCAGTTGAGGGTTTTTGAGCCTTGAATTATATGCAGCTTCACGAAAAGGAATTCCTGGGCCAAAATCCTAAATTCATTAATATGATGTTAAAAACTTGACCTAGAATAGAAATTGGTGTAGGTTCATATCCCATTTCCTATACAACACAAACAAATACTAAATCTAGATTATGTTCCATGAGAGGAGTTTGTCCCTATTTTTCATTAGTAGGTTCCTCTTAGATCCGATTCACACATCTTCTCGAAGGCATTATGATACAAAAAACTTCCAGATAACATTAAAGACATCATAACATTAAACAAATAAACACCCAATAAATATAAATATTAAAATTAATTCTAATATATAGATAAATATTGTTTGGATTTAAACTTCCAAATCGAAAAGTAGGGAAAACAGTAAAACTAATCATCCAAATAAATGTCCCAAAACACCCTTATGACAAAATTTTCATAATGATTATATATATCTAAGAAGACACTCAAAACTACATCTTATATCCCAAAAATATTTCTAAATTCATACTTCCTTCAATGAATGATTCTATAATTCATCCATATATACCACATTTTAATGAACTATCATGGATACCCAGGTAACGTGATAAATAAGAAGATAATGATATATATATTAGTGATTTAATCATTCTAATGGGTTTGTGAATAGAACCCGTAATCATACAATAAAAATGTGGGTATTGTTACCATAAAAACCACAGAATAAAAAATTACAACTATGTATTCTCAAAAGAAATATATATATAGAGAATGGTGAAAGAAGAAAAATAGTTATAAAAAACCACATACTACTACAGGGAAATAGATAACTGAAATATATTATCCCTAGTCCAGAGAAATATATCTCTATGACCAAATGTCAATAAGAATACCAACATCCATTTGGAACTTCCCCTTTCCCAATTATGGAAGATTAAAATAAAAAAACAACTGAAGATAGACATAGGGTGTGAGCTAAAATACTAATATGGTATCACCAAGGATTCCATAAAAATGTGAAACATTAATTATCCAAATATACCATTCATTTAAAATACTATGAAATGCATATAAAAAATTTGATTTAAGAAAAATTATTTTCATCATTTTAATTGATGTAAATAGATCATACAATGTCTTAATATACATTTTATATTAATTAGTTTATATAAAATAACAATAAGTGTGTAAAATAGTGTAAAAACAATGGAAAATATCATAATAATCACAAAATATAAACATTGTAATCTTCTACGTGTTATGATAGTTCCATGTTATGGGATCCTCACACATTGAAATAGGAGTTCGTGATAATATGTGTATACACGTCCCTCAGTCGCTGGTCAAAAAGGACTCATCAATATCTCATCTGGGATATGATATTCTTCACTGCATTTTTAGAGTTGTAAATAATAAATTGAGTCTTTTTTAAATTACATACTAACAATATAGTCTTTCAAGTGCTCAAGCAAAAAATCTATATTTTTAAATTTATCTAAAAAATGTTCAAAATATAATAACCCCATCTCCCATTTCAAAATTTAATTTTATATTTTAAAATCATAATAGGCTTTTAATCAATTGATTACTTTTTTATGGATAAAACCAAAAAATGTTCTTAATACAAATTTAATCAATTTTTCCAAAATTAAAATTTTAAATCAATTTCATAATATAATTCCACAATTTCCAACAAATTACGCATTGACACACCAATTCATTAGAATTTGGATTTTACACTGAATATCATGCTAATTAAAATTCAACTATAAATTAATTGTGAATTGGTGTCTTCATAATCCAATTGAAAGGAATATGATTTAAATCATGGAATTTAGGGTTCAATTAATTGTCTAAAATAAAATTAAAGAAACTAAAATAACTAATAGGTCACCTCTAACATCAAAAAGAATGGGAAAATACAATGATGAACATCATCTACAGTGATATGAAAATGAAAACCAGGTTAAAGATCTAAAATTAAATATAATAAATCCTATGACAACATGGAGATATATCCTACCTTAATTATGAGAGATAAAGAGAGTGGGTGAGACATAATGGGGAAAATCTTACTAGGAAAGGATCTAATGATGACCACTTTGCATCAATACACACTAAAGAGGGATTGGTGGATAAAAAATTTATTATTTGAATCTCCAAATACCAATGAAATTGCCTAAACCTAAGTTAGGTTAATATGGGGGTTCTAATGGGGGATCATATTTTTTTATCTTTGTAATAATTCAAACATTCTTACATGGTTTTCTAGATTTTTCCATTCTGTTTTCCAAACCATACACCTTAATTATTAGCCACAATAATTGGGTAAATAATTTCTACTAGGTTGTCCTACATTTTTTAACCCCTAATCCATCCATGAGGACCATAACTACCAGTATTTTCATGGATTTCGCTATTAAGGTGCACAATGTGGGAAATCCATTCACTGACCATGCACATCCCAAGTGCATTAATTTTTTTCCATAATTTGTCACCAAGAAAATCTAGATGAATCCACACAAAATCATGATCAAAAATGGGGTTGAGGAGTATACTAAAATAATAATAGGATGTTATAATATTTGTTTAAAGGATCATATAATGAACATATTATGTAAATGAAAAAATGTAAATGATTAGTGAAATATATCAAACCATGACCAGGATACATTTAGATGGTAAATTAGTGTATTATTACCCATAAGGATTTTAATTATTTCATTCCCACGGAATTAATCCAATTATTAATATTTAATGATTCACCAATATTTATTTCCGTAATATTTGTTTTTAAATTCAGTGATTAATGAGTATATTAATCGTGTTCCTATTATGTAAATTAGATGAACTAATTCATCAAATGATTAAATAATCATATGGACACCCAATACCTACCAAGTCTAATATCATCTTATCAATTTGTATAATTTATCCAAAATCTAATACTCTTTATTCTATCATTATATACTATATTGTAATAATTCATCATTCATCACTTTAAGAAAATAAAATATATCATATAATGAATGAGAATTGCTTTTGGAAAAAGTAATTAATATGTAGTAAAAGATAAAGAATAGTGTGTTGTGTGCGTAGATTGGATAAGAAATAAATTATAACATTCAAATTATATGATATGAACTTATAGAGAAGTAATAAATTCATGGAAATATTGTAAATATAACTTGAGAAAATTAATCCTTCCAATTGGTTCAACCACTTAGAGTTATCCCATGTTCACTGAAATTGACGTACATTATATAATGAGAATATAAAATTTAGAAAACAAAAATACCACTTCAAAATAAAATTTATATTACATATAGATCCAAAAAGATTCTCTCTAGGTTTCTTTCCATTTTTTTAAATTATTCAAAAAACATAAGGTCACCTCTGACTTCATAATTATCATCCCACATTACATTATTTTCTTGTAATCCATCCATGTAGACATTATAAATCATATAAATCATTGATATTTAAATTCATTGACCTTATCATCAATTAAAAAACAATTCAATTCAATTCAACTCATGATCGATGAATAGAAAATCTCTATATATTCCAATTTGTGATCTCTAGTTCACTAAAACCATAACAATTATGTTATTCATATAATATGACCATATGTTTTTATGTATTCATTAATACATTGAGAGGATACATGGAATATGTCTTCTTCATTCCTCTAGAATGATCATGAATAGTTTGATACAATGGAATTCATTTACAAATCATATAATACACCATATATATTTTAGAACACAAATTGTAGTTCTATGATGTGTTCATTCAAATTTGATGATATATCTTCCTCTATTTTTTATCCTAATCACTCTATATTATATTTATAGTCCTAAATAGTGGAATGAATATATTTATTGTTGTATATGGAGATATATCTTTAGAAAATTATGTAAAAAGAATATAAATGATAATATAGTGTTTCATATATTGTTACATGTCAATGATCCTATAATAAATTCCATTGATAAATCATTTAATATATATGATATCCATATTTTAATATGGGTATTACTATATATAAACATTCATAAAATATAATATACATTACCTATTCTGTGATAAGTCTATATAATAAGAAATTATAGTGTAAAAAGAAATGTTTTAAAATTCCATCAATGGTTATATCCCCATTACCCTTCTCTTATGTGACATTAATTTAAGAACCTCATTAAAATCATTCATATTAAATTATAGATGATTATAAAAAATATTTTTACTAATAATTGTGTTACCATAACGAAATATGCCTCATCAAAACATACAATATCAATATTCATCATGTGAGTTTCATATAACCAGTGGAGACATATCATTTTTTCAAATATGACATGTTTCAAACAATACATACCTTTTATTATTCATTTTCTCTTTATTATATGAATAAAATAAAATCACCTGATAAAAATAATATGCAATTGCATTAAACAAACATTGATAATATTATTAATACCATCATTATTGAAAACTGAATTAGCATAGAAATTAAAAATATTTCACAAAATATTGAAAATTCGACAAATTCATATCTATTATAATTTAACCCACATTTTAATTAGATAAATAATATTTATATAATATGTAAAAATTGTATTCTATTACAATTATAGTTGACCAACCTATTTTTCACCTCATTCTACTTCATAATATAGTGTAATACCCTTGTTTTTCCTTCCATTATATAACAACCCTTCTCTTAATTACATAAATAAACATGATTTATTATATAAACATACACTTAAGAGAAATACAAGGATCGAGAAGACTATTTTATTGTGATGTTAGGAGCATTACATAAAAAAATATAACATAAAACACAAAATCATTATTGAAATCATATTTTACATGACAACAACATTTTTTCATACTTAGCATTGCATGGGATAACCTGAGGACATGCATAAGAAAAGGGTGAGCTATAAATCCTTATTGGGAAGTAATCAATGAATAACACGAATAATACAGTACATTATAGAAAATTTGCCTATCAATTGAACTGAAAAAAAAGTTAAAAAAAGTCATGATATCGAATGAATATCAAAACATTGAAATGTTGCGACAACATTTAACATGATATTATCCTAAGACAAGTATCGTTGCATATGGAGCACTAGTAAACCATCATTGAAGATGAGTTAGCATGATTAAACCCTCATTTAGCTTGAGTTATCATGATTAAACCCTCATTTCACTTGGTGTATTTTGATACTATTCTTTACCCAAAGAATTGTTGCGTTATCAGGGCAGACCCTTTATAAATATTTTATTTCATGCATAAGTGTACCACATGGATCACACAACATTGAATAATTCAATATAATCATTTATTCCTTAATAAATAAATGCAGAATAACATAATGAAACAATATAATCAATAATTAAATGTGCATTATAGATAATACCCTTGATATTGAAATGGGAATGGTATTTACTACACAGTGACTATAATCTTGGAAATTTTCTGTTTAATTTCTACAGCATAACGGTGTCATGTAAGAATTCATAAAAATTATTCATGAGAGCGAAAAGGGTACCTCATAACATTTACATGCAATTTACAGTATGGGGGAAATACATAAACATGACCCAACATATGTAATTTAATTTAGATATATAATATAAAATAATGGATTGAATGTAAAATAAGGGAGAGAAATTCTTTATGGAAATTATGTACGGTAACAGGTGTACATGTGAGGCATTATTGAAAGATATATACTTCTCTAATAATTCAAAAATTTGTAGAGATGTATGAGGGAGGTGAAAAATAATTCCCTATCATTTGTAATTGAAAATAAATTGGTATAAATCATAAATAAATTTCGACAAAAATGATGATGGAAGAAATCCCTTACTTGGAAGTATGATCCCAAAGGACTGAGAGATGATTGAGAGAGGCCTAGTGGAAGAAAGGTGTGAAATGGGAGGATTATAGAGGGAAGATGGAAGAGTTAGGAAGTTATCAAACTGTTTTTAATGAAGAGAAGTGGGAGATTGGGTGCGGTCTTTTATGAACAGAGAGGGAAATTGTTTAATATTAAACAAACATATGTTTTGCAATATATAAAATTAAATACTATAACCATAATCCAACCCATGGTTTCTTTCAATGATTTTTTCCAAATGGGAATTGAAAAAATTATCATATATTTCCAATGTTTGAAATTCTTAAAATAATTGGCTTTACTATGTGGAGGTGAGTCACACTCTCAATAAATAATTTTAACATGATAAAATGTTTTATAAGTCTTGGAGGGTCCACTAGGTCATTGTAAAATAATGAAATAAAAACATAACATCACATTTTTTTAAATTTTAAACATATATTGGCCAAGAAAACATATTATACTATCTTATTACATGACTATTTGGTCATTATTATGTCACAAAACACATTATATATTTAAATGATATTTAATTTTACCAAAAATTATGACAGTCACAGAAAATTAAGAAAAAATCACTGTTATATAATTTTAATGTTTTGAATCCAAAAATAATATTCATTTTATAATTTTTTTACAAATACGTTAATTTTTATTTTTTTAAACAAAATCCCACATTTTTTTTAAAATTCAAGGTATTTGAAAACAAAACCAGTTCCAAACCACAATAGAAATAGCCATAATATTTATGATAAATTATAGAATAATTTATATCTTATAAAAAATTATTTAGTAGTAATATTTTATTATAATATTATTTAATTCACAAATCCATTAACAAAAAAAATATATTTATTAATTGAATATTAACTAAAAATACTATTTCGGATTTAAAAACCAATTACAATGTAACAATGAATGTATATTCCTTTGACAATAATTAAATCACACAATACTAGTGTTTGGGTATTGTTACATAACCCCTTGTAACACCCATTTGATACCTAACATAAATGTGTTCAATGGTGACATACACTTGGGGTGTCTCAGATAACATCACTCTGGTGGTAATCTATATTAACATCAACTTCTCTCGCAGACAGTTTAGTTAAATCTTAACTTATTAAATCCCGACATGGGCTTTATCAAGAGTGAATACCAGTGACACCACTTCAATTCCAAGATCTGAAAAAAGAGCTTCGTAAAAAAAATCAACTTGGTGATCCCATCAAATCATTTTTCTATTTAAATAGGATTTTTTAAAGCCCTATATTTATACTAATCATGTGATCACTGTTCAATGGCTATATTAGCAATGGTAAAAAAATTTAATGATATTTTAATACCCAAAAACATAAAACCAAATAATTTTATATGTATTATATTACATTCTTACACTATAATACATTTAATTAGTTCAAGAGGAAAATTCATTAGTAAAATTTTGGGTCGTTACACATTATATTTCTATCCACTCAATGTGTAAGAGCACATAAAATTTAATAACAATATAGAGAACGGAATAACTATATAAATAGTTCATATTAAATTTTAAATAGATTATATTTGGGGTGCTATATTAATATTACACACGTATTATATAATATAAGGGGAAATTATTATTTTAGTGATCGGAATGATCCCCAGTACAAAAATAGAACATCCTTTTTTCGATTATATGAGAATTAGATTTTATGAAACTAAGATACATGGGTCCATTATAAGGTGTCATTAAAAAATTAGAAAACTGATGTATAATTAAAATAATTATATTAATTTTTATTTAATTAAATACATAGATTCAAATATGTATTTTTACTCATATTCTTGCTTGATGAAGTTATATCACTATGAGAGTGAATGTAACATTAATATATGCCTGGTTTTTTGCATGTTGATAGAGTAGAAGATTCAAAATATGCCTAAAATATATATTTGTTCATCATTAAAAAGGGAATAAAAGGATGAGTGTAATAGAGTAAATTCATTCAATAAACAAATCTTGTGAAATTACCTAGATTGTGAAGCAATAAAAGATGATGATACACAAATTCATATATATAATTTTTTATAGACATAACATGGTCAATAAATTTATGTTTTAAAAGATTTTTTTATATGGAATTTATAGATTCCAATAGGTTAATTTTGTTATCTATTTAGTGGATTAATGAGTATATAACATTTATATGGATAAATTATCATAATTTTAAGGATTTGATCTGGTATGTGGTGTAAATTTTTCAAATTTTCTTGATGAGTGATTTTATTTAATCCTTTTAATTTATATATATTTAAACATCAATAACAATATGGATATATAAAAAAAATACTATTATTGATGCAAAACATAAATGGGAATTTTATTTCTTAAAAACATGAAAAATAGAATGTATTATAATGACAAGAATTAATGAATTTTCATATCGGTATTAATGAGATTAATTAGGGTGAATTAATGAAAAAAGAATAATAATTTAATTATATGCATGTATAGGATTGAGTTACATAATTTAAACATTATTTAAATAACATAATAACTAAAAGGTTTCAAAATTCAGTAAACCATTGTTTAAATTAATTACTATAGAAAATTATTTTAATATATAATTTTTTTTTGGAATGATATTATTTGTTTAATAGAAGATAAAATGTAGAATAAATAAATATACATTGGATTATTCCAATTGTAATGACATTTAAAGTTAATTAATTTATTTTAATTGATGTTTTAGTAGTTTCACATTGGTGGAATGTTATTATCATGTATTTATAGAATTAAATTTCTAATATAAATAAATTTGTAATATTTTGAAAAATTAGTAAATCTTATTGGAATTAAGTAATGTTTAATATTATTTTTAAATTTTTTATATGGGGAATTTTGATTATTTTAAATTATCATTATATTATATAATGTTTTAAATATATTTAATAATTATTAATCATTGATGATATTATAGTTGAAAAAATGTTTGAAATGGTTCCATTTGGAGATAATATCTAAATTGTATGATTTAAAGTTTTATTCATGCTTTTCATTTATTTAATAAAAAATTATAAGTAGAAACACAGTAATGAAATATTAAAATGGTTATAAGGTTTGGTAAATTCTAATATAATATGTGGTTGATGTGGTAATTCATTATTTTATTTTTAAAATTAGTTATCTAGTATTGTGATATTATAAATGTTGTAATTTTATGTCCTACTAATATGATTCATATGATCAATGATATTAATTTCATACTATATTGATCATATATTAAAGAAGGATATAGTATTTTATTTTGATGATATGGTATAGAGGGATGTGGGTTTCCACAGGGGTTGTTATATTCCCTAATAAATATGTTGTATTGATGGATGTTATATTCTCTGAGGGGAGTATCATTCTCAATATTGTTGTTAATTTATTTGCATTTTTTATGTTCATTCAAATTTACAATTATAATTTTATAGTTATGAGGTGGTAATTATATGAAGTAGTGATTATTATAGCCACAATAAATAATTACTCTTGTAGCTTTAGAAATTTTTTCTTTTAGGTGTGAAATGAATTAAAGAGTAATATGTAATGTGACTCTCCAGATGTATATGACTTGATTTGAATTTTGGGATGTGGTTTTTGGGAGGTGTATGGTGATTTATATATGTTTACATGTAGATGAAGCTTTATTACTATGGTGATGTGGTTAAGGTGATATATTATTAATGATGTGGTTGATGGTAAATATTATAGTCAATGTGTGGATAATGGTCAACATGAGGAGAATGATTTCAAGAATATAATTATTTTAATTTATTAGTTATTTTCTAATATTCATTATATATATATATCATACATTGAGAAATTATTATACATAATAACCTAACATGAGAAATTTTTAAAGCAAAATAGATTGTGTATACTTTTATATCACATTAATATTATATATTTTTTTATATTTATATGATGTAATTGAATGATTGATTGAAAAACCTTATCTTATGAATAGAGAGAATTATTTGGGATGTATTTTCGAGTCTCATTTTGAGTTTCGTGGTTATTCTATATAAAACTACATGGAATTGTATCTGAAATTTTATATATGGATATATTTGACATGTTGGAGGACATTTAAAAATTAATTTTGGAGTTATTACATATTATTATTTGTTTGCCTCTTGTTTTAAATTTTTAAATATATAAATTTCTTACAAAATGGTGATCTCGTATCCTTCATATAAGTCATTATATCTCGTCATATTTGAGGTGGTATTTGTGGTTCCTCTCTTTCATGATTCCCATTTTAGAGGAATATTCCAGGGTAATGGATGTGATATAATGGTATTATAGTTTGTGTACAACTATGGATGTTTTAGTAAGAATTATATAGGATTACATGCATTGGAAAGGTAGATTTTTTACTATATACTAGTATGTGTAGTAGGTTTTAGAATCTAGGGCCCCTATGATTCAATGTGTGGACTCAATTTTAATAATAATTATTATATGTGGATAATTTTTTTCCTATATAATTTTTATAAATGAGTGATATTATTTATTCCTTTCAACAATAACTTCTTAAACCCTCACTAAGAGGAAGGTTTACGTTGGTTATGAATTATTTTCCATACCTAATCCTAAATGATCATATTATCATATTTTAAGGAAGTCTCTAGAAATATAAATATTAACTACCCAAACCTAACATATAGATATTTAATGTAAATTATGTAACCCAAATATCATACAGAGTTTTATACTAGGGTATACTATGGATGAAATAACCAATGATATCTTATCATGAAAGGGGCATCACTACTCACTTTATTTTATTGCAATGTTTTTAAGTGGATCACCCTAGAACCTAAGGTTACCTACTCAACTTATATCCTCATGAATATATTTGATAAATAGAATAAATATATATAAATACATAGGTAACTTATAATGAAATCAAAATCTTAAAAAAAATCAAACTATTTTGGGTGTCAACACTGTGGTTCAATAATCTTAATAAAATACATATCTTCGAGAAGATATCATTAAAAAAATTACTCTCTAGTTTTTCTTGATTAAGTATTTATTCATATAATACAATTCATCAAACAACACTAATTTTCATTTATTTACCATCCATTTGAACATACGAATACATCCATATTATATTTCCCTATGTTAATCTCTAATTGGTCCTATATTCCTCAATTTTTGATAAATATAATTACATTATTAAGTAAAATAAGTTAAAAATATTTACTTTATCATGAATATTTTATTAATCCAAAATATTTCTCACAATGATATAATATACATCTTATTTGGTTTGGTGGGTTCTGGTATAATTTATTATATGTCAAATATCTAATAATCTAGTAAAACAATGCTGAAAAATAATGGTGTCTGACCTGCTGGAGCATCTCAAGACCTTCCATGGCATCTAGGGCTGGACCATGGCGGCTTCATATGTTTTTTAAACTGATTACCTACTCCCTAAAGGTAGATTCAACGATTTCATGAGTTTCAATGATGCAACGACCCTTGTTGTTGTTCTTCCGACACCCCTTTATGTGATATCTCATGTAACATTTTCCCATTCCCATGAGACAGTCATGATGAATCTAGAATTGATCTTTGAATTTTATGTTGTAAATCAAGTGACTCAGCCTCTACTGGATGAATCAGCATTGGCGAACCATGATAGAACTTCATCCACTCCTCTACCCACTACAGTGGACATGGAAACTCCTGATTCTCGATGCATCTCCCTCGATCGAGAAGTGTCATGCTCATCCATGCCTCCACCCACAGTAGTGAACCTGGTTGATCTGGTAGTGTCACTCATGTTTTCACATTGTCTAGTAGAGAAAGTGGTTATTTAATTTGGGTGGTCCTTTATAATTCCCCATCATTAAACATTACATAATCCATATTTAAATCAATAATTGACATTGAAAAGATTTATTGGTTTAGATATTTAGAGACCTAGGATAATATTAATATGTATCATCCCATAATCACAGAAGAGGATACTATCAAAATATTATCCATTTATTCCATTTAATAAAACCCTTTTGAAAAACATGATTTCCTTTATTATTAAAAATATTCTTGAATTTTTTTACTTTCACTTACTCATCCTGACACCTTTTGAAAACAATTTAAACACAAGGGATGAGAATAAAACCTCATTAACGAATAAAATAAGTAATGAAAATAATATTCCATGAATATTAATAATCCAATGATTTCAAAAGAATACTTAAATCTTCATATAAATCATATATAATAATACAATCTTGTGAAATCCATATCATACATATATTTTAGATTTTAATGAATCATTAGAAATAACCTTCATGGTTATATTTGCAATACCCATCCCAATATATTCACTATTTCACTTAAGAGAAACCTCATGGTTTACATTTTTCATGTAACGAAATGCCTTGGAATGTTTTCATGGGCTCACATTCCATTGGTTTATCATAGAAAACCCCATATACATATGAAATACATAAGAACCACAACATATTCATTACACATGGACAAGAATAAAAGAAAAATAGAATTTCCATATTTTAAATTAGAAGAAATCATTTAAAGAAATTTATATAGTAAATCCATTATAAAAATCATTTTCAATACCAAAAAATTAATAAAATATTTACTTTTCATTTTTAAAATATATTACATCTTGTAGAGGAATCCAAATAAAAAATAATGCTTATGGTGGTGGAATGGTCATTGTCACTATGAACACTAAAAAAACATTACTTAATGTCACATTGAAAAATACATCATAGAAAAATAACCCTTTTAAAAACTGTTGAATGTAATTAAAATTCAAGGGGTTTTATTATACACCTTATCAAATATGGTCATGTTTAAATCCAGTTATTAATTAATGAAAAGATATTGAGACAAAGTCCCTTACCTCGAATCAAAATGGTCTCTTTCGTTCTATATATTCATGAATAATAATCATAGGTTAATTTATAATTTTTTATTAAACTTTTTCATATTTATAAATCTTTTTATATTACATAATACAATGTTATATCAATTAATTAATTATTTGAGTTTATATTGGATGTTTTGTCTATGTAAAGGTACATGATTCAAAAATGAACATGTTATGATTACAAATTTTCCATGTGGTGAAAAGTCCATTTTCACAAGAAAAATATTAAAGAATTAAATATCATATATATCCTATTTATATTTATTTATATTAATAGATAATATTCAGAGATAAAAATGAAAGGCGCCATTCATTGAGACGGTAGGTCTTACATACACCTGAACTCTACCTTTATTTTTTCATATTAAACGAATGAAAAATAAATAATACCCAATTATATAATAATTAAATTCTAATATATATGTTATATTTGTTAGATAATTTCATTAACTCAATAATTTATATGTTCCATTTAAGGCCTGAATGAGTCATATCAAATTGAAGGGGAAGTAGTCCACACATCCTCAAATGAAATTATCGTTTTTATACATAATGGAAAGCATAAATGTATGTAATAATAAAAATGAACGAAAAATATTTCTAATATAAATATAATATATATCATATGTAAATATAGTTCCATCATTGTGGAATCCATGATAGTTGGTTAGTGAAAATTGAACAATCATCATTTGGTGAGGCATTAGTTTGTCATACACAGAAATAATAAGTTCAATATCTATTAGATTGAGGTGTTTGTATGTGTATTTCGAAATTTTAGCATAACAAATCATATTATATTGAGGATAGTAGTTTTCTATAAAATAAATGTATAATAATAGGTTAGGGGTTGGATATGAGAAAACATAAATGAAAGTACCTTTATAGAAGACGTTACCTCTAAATCAGGATACCCCGTTTTAGCCAAAATGCTATCTTGAATTGAAATATTCACATTTTGAAGATTATAAAAGGAATTGAGGGATTATCGGAGCATATTTGAGAATATTTTGGATGATCCAAGCGCATTTCGATGTTTGAGTAAGTGGGAAGAGGTGGTGGCCATTTTTAAGAGGGAGGAGTGGTAATTTAGTACTATCTTGAAATATTATTTTATTATAAATTGATTTTGAATCTATAATAGCACCAAAGTGAAATATTTAAAGGATTTTATGATAATGGGTCTAAATCCTGACAAAAAATAGGTTTTAGACAATTTTATTTCACAACTTTAACCTTATATATTTTTACTATCCCTTAGTTAAATAAATTAACTATTAACATGTATTCTTTTATTTTTACACTATATGGTTAATATAGTTTCTATAAACTTCCAATTGAACCTCAAAAAGATCCCTAATGATATTTTTATCATTATTTAAGTCAATTGACCTAATATTACTCATTTCTGTCTATTATATCCTTCAGATAAATAGTATTATTTTAAAACTCATTTATGTCAATTTTGGCACTATTTAGTAATTGATTTTTGATAAATTCATAACATCCTAATTAATTATTAAAATATAAATTAAATCAAATATAAAATTTCATAATGATCCTTAAAATTATTTTATGGAATTAAAATTTTAAAATTACATTTATCTTACTATTTTTATTATCATTTATTAGAATGTTTCTTTAATTAGGAAATCACAACCACATCATTGTGTCCTAAATAAATTTATTTATTTAATGTATAAAAATTATAAATAAAATACCTTGTTGTAGGAAATTTTTTTATATTTCTAAATATTGTTTATAGTTAATGAGATAATATATATAACTCTTTAATAAAATTATTTTAGTCAAAAGATTCATGTTTATGTTATATTTATGTTCGCTTCAAATTAATTATAATAACATGTCATTATCACACCTATATGGCTCTGAAATGATATCATTTCTTCCTAAGGATTGTTTTGGTCACCCATGACTCGTAAAATATTATTGGGATAGATTTTATGGTAGTTTTAAACTATTATAATAATATTTTTACCCTTATTTAATTAATTTACCATTTAACCGTTCTAAAGAAAAAATAATTACTGAAGATACTATTTATGATGTTAGAAAATAAAAGGTAAATATATAAATAATTTGTACAATATATTTTCAAATATAGAATCCATTTTAATTAATTTAAAATAAATATTTTTATGTAATTAATTTAATATTAATTCCCCTTTTCAAAACCGGACTCTGGGTTTTTAAGAAGATAAAACTAGTAATATATTGACATGTGTTTATCTCCAATTTAAAAGTGAAATTACATCCAATGACCAAAATAAGATAATTTATAAAATGAAAATCGAATTAAACTGTAAAACCAATTAAAATAATAACTATAACTATATAATAATATTTTAATAAGTGTATGTTTTGTATTAAAAGACAATATTTTTAACTATTCATTAAAATTGGAATTTCATCAAGAAAAACAAAAAATTTCAACAAAGGTAAATTTGAATGTCCTGGTTACAAATAAAAAGTTTATTTTGTCATATAGAACATCTAAAAGTGACAGAAAATTAAAAAGGGTTCACTATCAATGTGTGGTAATCCGACCTTTTAAAAATATTAGATTATTTTATGCATAAAATTGGATTCATTTTCATTTTAAGCCACTAATATTTATTAGATTAATTTAAAATGATTTTACAAAAAAAATTAATGATATATTATTCAGTTTTGTTGAGTCCTACAAATAAAATGGATAGGTGTTAACTTCCATCTAAAGATATAATATTTCTATTAAATTATTTTTTGGAATGACTTAATATTTTGTACAACGTATGATTTCAGACAAACGAATTATATTGTTTTAAGTACGCTATCAGACAAAGAGTCAACATAACATAATATTAATATATATATATATGTTTATAAATATTATTTTAAAAAATTATTACATAAATACATAGGATGTTACACCCTTCACCCTTTTGGAAATTGCATCCCCAAAAAAATTTTCATATCAAATATGTTTGTGTATTAGTTCCTCGAAAATTATCATATTCCCATGTTTCCTCTTCAACAATAGGGTTTTATAAAAAACCCTATACCTGATGAATCCCTATATTCTACATCACATGCTCTTCACAATAATGAATTTGTACTTGTTAATTCTCAAAATAATGATTCTCATCCAACTGAAGTACATATAAACTCAAAACAAGATATGGATCCAAAAAATACTTTATCAACATTGAAACATGAAGAACATTCTGTACCTAGGATAAAATAGAGGTAAATCCACTCTTTAGGAAACTAATCCAACATTATCCCGGATTTAATTGGGTCCAATACACTGAGAACTCAGATTTCCCTTCTTATGAAAACACATCACACTTTACCATGGAGAAACATTGAGAAAGAGATGATTACATTCCTTGAAAGAAAGGTCCCTCCTTCACTTAATTGAATAACTTGTCTACCTAATCTGAGATGTCCCCATGTGATTCCGAATAATCTAGAATTTTTATACTATCTCTACTAATAATTCTTGTCCAATTATATCCATTCACCTACATTATCCAATAAAGATGGATTTTGACACCAATTTCAGTATAATGCCTAAAATGGTGATATCTGAATAGTGGAATGAAAACATTTATGATAAGAAACCACAACCTAAAAAATATATTTATGCGAACATCCATGGAATTCCATTAAAAAACATATAATATCCTCCATGTTCTGAATTGTTTATTCTGACTGCCCATATGATTGGGGATGGAATGTTCTATAATAATTTATTTAAGTTACAAATGACTTCATAAGGACTTCCCAAAAGTTTTAATTGAACCTTGGATCATGATCAGATAAAATATAGTGGTAACACCATGTTACTTTACATTCCCTTTAAGATAAAACGTAGAATGATGATCTAGAAACAATGTATCTCGAATAGGAAAGAAATTAGATGATTTAGTCAATCTATCCACAATTACCCATATCTCATTGTTACCTCTAGAATAATTTGGTAAACCCACTATAGAATAACGGGATATAATTTCCAATTTCATTAATGGTACTAGAAAATCCAGACGAATCCCTTCTGGTAACTACCTATCTTAATTAAATTGTTAAAATTTCAAACACATGACAGTAATGTCAGTAATATTTCATTTTGTTCCATCCCACTATTAAAAATTTGGATGTTAATTGTACATATTTGTACATTTAGGATGAATAGAATATAGTGAACTATGCGATTCACATATCATATCTTTCTTTAACAATGATTCAAATTGTGAAAAAATTCTTTTTCCAAACATCAAAACCAAATATTTAACAATGTTAAATTTACGTAACAAACCCTTCCGAACCAATATTAATTTTTTCTAATACTCGCTACATTTCATTCTATTATAGCTTAAATATGTCTAATAGAGATGATTTCTTTGATACTTGAAACCAAATAGAGTAATTTATTACACCAAAAACATCCATGAAAATGTGTATAAAATGATTAATCAAATGGTATTGATCAAATTTAATCATTGTTAATGTATCATTTCCTTAATGACTCAAAGAATCAGCCACATTGTTTTCATATCTATGATTTTAATGAGTCTTGAAGTCAGAATAAAATACTAATCACATTTTTTGTCCAGATAAAAATAAACCATTTTCAAGTTAACTAAGGCTGTCAGCTAGATAACAGGTAAAAATATTCATAAAACCACCTATAATAACCTGCTAAACCAATAAAACTATGAATGAAGGTTTTATTTTTGGTACTTGACCATTATTAAAAAAAAGGAGGATCAAGAGTTATAAAATATTTAGAAATAGTGTGACCAAGAAATGAAAATTTTTATAACCAAAATTCACACTTGTGTAATTTCATATACAGTTTCTTTTGTATGAATGTTTTCAATGAAACCCTTAAATGATAGTCATTATCATATTTACTTTAATAATAGTCCTAAATATCATCAATAAACCTAACCACAAAAATATCCAAATATCATGTAATGTTCTATTCATAAGATCCATGAATACAATATGTGCATTAGATAACCTAAAAGGAATAATTAAAAATTCATTTTGTCTATATCTAGTACAAAATGAGGTCTTTAGAAAATGTTCTTCTTCTAGATTCGTTGGATTTTTTCCTGAACTCATGTTATACTATAAAAAATACATAGCTCTATGGTGGAGATCAATAAAATCATCAATATGTGGGAAATGATACATATTCATAATAGTTCTGTTATTCAAGGATATATAATATTTTCTAAGTCTCATTGAATCATATTTATTTTTAACAATCAAGATTGGGAACCCCACTGTGATGTATTGGGAAGAATAAAACATTTATCTAATAACTCCTACAATTGCCTTTTTACATCAAAAGTTATATTTGAGCCATTAGATAAGAGGGATTTGAAATTGGATTTGAATAACGAACCAAGTAAATATTAAATTAAACTTCAAGATCACATATAATTCTAGGTAAATCATACACATAAACATCAAGATACTCATTTACCACTACCACATCATTAATATGAACATGTCCTTTTGATAACAATTTATGAATGATAATATTCATTTCCATTTTTACTAGTTTCTCAACACCCTGATATGTTATCATTGTTACGGTATCATTATTGTATGGAAAAAGAACGTATTTAAAAAATGAAACAACATTAGATCTACATTAAATCTTATAATGGTAATAAGAAATCATATCCTTACCAAAAAAACATCAAACTCAACTAGGGAAAAAACCAGATGGTTTTCAGGTAGATTCTTCCCACAGAAAAGGTCATGATGATTCTGGTAATTTATTTTTATCTCAACATTTCCCCCCATCTGTATTTACAATAAGTTATAGATTCATTTCATGAAATGTAATCCACAATTTACTAAAACATTTCTCTTAAATGAATAAATTTGTAGACCTGGAATCAAACAACACATTGGCTTAATCTAAAAAAACCACTAATGTACCGGATTCTACTCAATTTTATGGACCAACATCTACTAAAGTAGTTTCAAAGGATTTCACCACACCCTTCTTCTTATAGCCTGACTGCATCCCATCATTCAAATTCTTCATCAGACACTCATTCTCAAAATGATCCATCTCATTAAAATGAAATCATTTAACATAATTTATATTGTACTTTATCTTGAAATTATATTTTTCAGTGCATTTATGAGCCTTATTCCCCATTTGACCACATTAAAATCATTGAAAATAATTCCAAACGCATTCCTCAGTGTACTTTTTCCACAATTTTCGCAAATTGTAAACATAATTTTCATACCATCAGAATATTTTTAATAATTTTTTTCATTTTTATTTTCAATATTGACCTCTTATTTTAATTGTTTTCAAAGAAAACATGATCATCGAATAACTCCATTACCATCTTCGTTGCACATTAGATTTTTTTAACAACTTTTAACCCACACGAATCCAATTCACTTTGATACAACGACATTAATAATGAATAAAAATTATTTACATTACTATGAAGATTCTGTACGAAATTTGGACCATACCATTTGAGTCGATTGAATTTTTTTCTAAAGAAGCCACTATGTCATCCACCTACCTATATCCCATGAATTTGTTTTTGATCATATGTCGAACCACATTTGGAAAATATTTCCCAAGAAACATACCTTTGAATTTATCCAAAAAAATATCATAAATCTATTCACTGTCCATGATATTCTTAACCATCAACCACCACAAATCATCCTACACTACAAAATGGAAAATATAAAGACTAAAATTTAATTTTCTTAACACCCCATGATATCAAAAAAACATTTCTATAGATTTAACCCACTCTTCAGCTAGAACATGGTTATTTGATTCCTTAAATGATGGATTATGTTTCCTCATGAAATTATCCAATACCAACATGGTCATCTATTGTATATTTGGATGATATTTTAGAACAATAACACCAATATTTATATATTTATTAAACTATTCCATCACTGCAAAAAACTATTCAGTTATGATTCCTACTATCCTAGGTTGTTGATTTGGATTTTTTTTAATTCTGAATGTCGTTTCATCACAACTTCCCTATTTTCCATAGGGAAAACGATTCATAAAAGTCATATATTAGAAGAATCATATTAGTAATTCAAAAATGCTATTTCAATTTTAACATAATGTAAAAATAATTAATTAACATTCTATTAAAAATATCCTAACCCTTAATGTTAGCTAAATTGAAATTTGATACGAACTATAAGTTTGATCCCTTAAACATTACATAATATTTTGTTAAATCCTGAATTCACATTGGGGATTTTTTCAGGGTTAGAGATTTAGATAATTAATACATTATTAATACACATCATCCCATAATCACATTAGAGGATACTATAAAAAAGTATCTTTTTTTTTCTACAAAAAAATCCATTTTAAAAATAAAATAATACTTATTTTCTTGATAATAATATTCATGAATTTGTCATTTCTCTTTGTTATTCTTATACCACGTGAAATAATTTTAAACACCTTGGATGAGCATAAAACTTAATAGGGATAAAATATTGAATGAAAACGGTAGCCTATGAATATTTATAAACCCATAAAGTCATATGAATCATTAAAACATCCAAAAAATCATAAAAAATATATTAAAATTTTGTAATCCGTAATATAAATACATTGTAGCTTTCACATCAATATAATTAGTGACATACATCGTTATGTTTTAAATACACCTCATAGTAATCTTAAAATCTCATTGAGAAACCATAACTTTTACCTCCATCACATTACCCAATGCATTAGAGATATATCATAGACTCATCCGCCCTTAGTTTATCATGGATAAACCCATATATATGAGCAACACCTATAAACCATAACATAATCATAACACATGAAAAGGCATAAAGGAAAAACAACCTTTTCCAAATTATAATCCCAAGACATCAATTTAAGATATTTATATAATTAATCCATTATCAAAACCTTTTTAGATAAAATATACCAAAAATGAAATATGGTATTTTATTTTCTTAATAAATAATTAAGGTTTTAGATAATTACAAATAAGAAATAATGGTTATGACAGAAGAAAGGTTTTTGTTGCCGCATAGGGAAACAAATCCCGTTGTATTTTTAAGTAAAACACATCATAGAAAAAGATAGTATCTGAAAAACAATGATATAAATTAAATTTAAAATGGTATTATTATAACCTTTATAAAATTAGGTCGTGTATAAATACAAATATGCCCATATGAATAGATATTGAGAAAAAGTCCCTTACCTCGAATCTGAGTTGTCTCATTCGTTATTTATATTTCTAAATAGTAATTATAGGTTAATTTTTACCTGATTCAGATCCTTTTTATTTTTAATTTTTCATTTTTTATTACTAAATACCATTTTCTAATAATTATTTAATTATTTTAGTTCACATTGAATTTTTTTTTGATGTTTGGTACATCAGTCAAAAATGAACCTTTTTTATTAAAAATTTTCTATGTGGTAAAAAATCTATTATATCTAGAATAGTATTCATGAATTAAATATCATATATATATATATATATAATATGAATATATATTAATCCATAATAATTGGCAATAATAAATGAAATGTACCATTCAGGGAGACAGTTGGTCATACATACTCATGAATGCTACTTTTATTTCATTATCATATTAATGGAATGAAGAATAAATGATACATTAGTATATTTTAATTATAGTATAATATATATGGAATATATGTTAAATAAGATTACTAACTCTATCCTTTATATGTTTCATGTATGGAATGAACATGCAATATCACATTGAGGGTGTAGTAGTCTACACTTCCTTAAATGAAATTATCGTATTTACAGATTATGGAAAGAAAATCTGTTTTTATAATAAAAATTACAGAATCATAGAGACTATATAAATATAATATGTATAATATATGAATATATTACCATAATAATGGAAACCATGAGAGTTTTTAGGAGAAAATTGAACAATCATAATTTCGTGAGGAAGTAGATTGTAGTACAGAGAAACAATATGTTTTATATCAATTAGATGGAGGTGTATATATGTTTAAGTAGAACCCTTATCATAACATAGCACTTGAATATTGAGGATAATATTGTTGTTATAATGTATTGTAATAAAAAGATAATATGGGTTAGATAAGGAAAAAAATTAAATAACATGTGTTTGAGAGAAGATGTTACATCTACATTGTGTAAGACATTTTATTTTGAGACCAAATGATTTCATGAGTTTCCTTCATCCCAAGTAAAGTCTTATTGGATGAATGTAAAAAAAATTAAAAACTTGTTTAATCATATATTAGTTATTTCTGATCATTACCTCCCATAAAATGGCTAGACATTATGTACCATTTAAAATAATAATATTAGTATTGTATTATTTATCAGTATCACTCAATCCTCTGTGTAACGTATCATTTTGGGGAAACATATTGTTGCATGGTGAGTATAATATCGGACAAACCAACCCATTGACATAAAATTAAAATATATTTCATAAATACTAATGAAAAGTAATTATTCAATAAATACATGGGATTTTACAGTGTTTCCCACATAAGTTGAATATCGAGATGTAGTAAGGTATTATTTCCCTCCAATTCCTTTAAATCAAAATACTCGAGATGTCTCTATGGATTCTTCTATTGGTGATCAATTTTTATGGTATTTGGACTGATTCTTCCACTACAAGAAATCTTATTTAAATGAATATTGCACTATATTTTGACTAAAAATATCCTAAATTTTTCCTAGAGAGGGTGGAGAACTGTCAGCACTCCATCATTGTGTGGATCTCCCCATAACCAATGGTTGACACGTGGAAGATTGATGATTTGTGGAAGTGGCTCATTTAGATTTTGGTTTTTGATAGTAGGACCATTGATTCATTTGCTATAGGGTATTTTCATATCATGTTTCCTTATTTGGAGCTAATGTTGAAGGAATGTACTTTTGGTTTTGGAAATTTGAAACCAATTATTCATAGATTTCCTGATTTGGAGCCCGAATTTGATAGTTTTCATGCTAAATACTATATTATCCAATCATGGAATTATTTTAAATGATAGAATTGGATTATTTTAACCCTAATATCGTTTTGGATATTTATTTGGCTATTGTAATTCCAAAAAAAATTCATAAGGAAATCGATTTGTCTAGGTATGGGAATTAAGATCAAATTTTAGTTAAATATTAACTCAGTTCTTACCTCGTAGTAATGGGTTATCCTATTTCTGGTGAGTTTAAATTTGATATCTTAGTTGAATATGACAATGTGCCAGATTTTTGTTTCAATTTTTAGTGAATTGTATAGGTAAGAGAATATTTCCACATGGGTTTGTGATGTTCAAACTATAAGTGATTTGTACGTCATACTAATATTTTTATGTTTATGTTTCCTACTTATGTGATTTAATATTTATATGAGAAGTTGACTGGAAAAATGGATTGGTAGCATGCTCAGAAAATGGACCACAGTAAGGTGGTTGATGATGCTTCACCTCCAAATGATATTAGGTCGTCTAATCCCATGAGTGAGATTAGAGCCCATACACTACAAAATATTAAATATGCTAATGTTGTTGTCAGTAGTAATCAAATATCAGAGGATGTAATTTCTGTTTCTGTTGCCAACACTCATGGGGATGTTGATCCAGAGGTTCCTATGGATGTTAGGACTAACCGACTGGACAGTATACAGGTGGATGTTGATCGATGATAACATGTGGTCAAGAATCATGGAATGTATTATTTTGGGAAGGCAGTGGATAGTTTCATGGCTTGGGTTGTCCCTATTGCTGGATCTAGTTAGGATTTTCATGCAGGCATGGACCCTGGAGGCAGTGGGATGTCCCTGTGAAATGATTTGTTATTGTTGAAACCTAAAGCTGAAGGATTTAAAGCTATATAGGGTTGCGGCAAGGATGTTATATGTTATAAAATGGTATACATAGAAAAGTGGTTATAGGAATACGTAGAAATGTCTTATGTAGATCAATTTTCAGATCTCATGAAATATTCATATGAATAGATTGAAATGGCTCAGTTATGAAATGAAAAGCTATAAGGGAAAAAATTTAAAGAACCCACTATTGGATTATGAGGGTGAGAGGTACCCTTAGGGCCTCATAGATGAAAAAATGAAATGGTATTACTTAAAACATGAAATTAACTTCATTAATATGGAACCAGATGTATTGGGATATTTAGATTATTTTATAGTGAATAAATTATTATCAACGAACATTAAGGATGGTTGTGGGTGAAATACAAGGATTGACATTCAGGATCTCTAATGGACGTACATGAACAAAATCACTCAAGAGTACTCCTAATATTGATCGTTTAGTGATGATATGGGGATTCCCCAATTGAAAAAATCATGGAAGATGGTGTGATACCCAAAAAAAAGGGATGGTATCCTCAGAACATGGTCCCTAGAGGGAGTTGAAGGATCAAATTTCTTGTTATCTTTTTGTGGGACTTTTAAAAATAATATGTATCAATTTTAAACCTTTTATGTATCAATTTATGATTTTTATAATAATTTTGGGGGTTTTATTTGGATTTATACTCATACTTGGACCATCATAGTGTGGTGGGTTATTGTTCACAAATATCACCCCGATGTAACAGAGTTTTTATAACTCTAAATCCTTATTAGTCCAAAAATATTGAAATGAATTAAAAGTAAAATAATAATCAACAAAAACATAATATTCACATGGATGTAACAAAGAATATATCATGGTGAAATGAGTTACTCAATTTTGTGTATCAGTGGATGTTTCAAATTTTTGATTCATTCCTGAAACCCCAATAAGGAAAAAAAATTAGTATGGAATAGGCTAATTATGGACCCTATTATCAATATTACTATGTGTTGTACTCTATAACCACCTCTAGATATTTTTCTTTACTCACTAGGTATTACAAGGATTTTTTTATCCAACAATCACTAGCTCTATGAATAGATTAATGGTTACAATACCTTTTCACTAATGACCAAGAGTATGAACCAAGCCCCCCAAAAAAACGTCTTAATATTGAAATTATAAAAAATAAATATGATTATGATTTATTGGTTTGTATCACATAATATTATTTTGTTTGGATAGACCATGTTGAAGTTAAGGTTAGAATTTCATGATGTAGATATGTTTTATGCTACTATTTTTCACACTATAGGAAAAAACACTCTAAATATCACACAATTGTTTTTTACAATTAGATTACTGTTTTGATGAGTTTTAATATCCCATAAAAGTATATATATGTAAAAAATTAACGAGTTAAAGGTTATATGGAGTTGAGACATAAGAAACATGTATGAAATGTTACATTTAATTAGACAAATTTTTTTTTTCTCGATAAGATCATTGGATATAATTTCATGTCCTCATCTATATAAAGGTATTTCTACAAAGCCTAAAATAAAGAAAGGATTATAATTACCCCCAATTCTATCCTTCAGAAGGCCCTGAGATAGCAATTAGAAAAAAGTGTATAAAAGGGCCACACATATGAGAGGGATTTTCTATTGTATATTAATGGATATATATATAAGATATATCATATTCTACAAACACCATCACATAATATAATAATAAAACCAAACAATTCCACAATGTATGAGAAATGTCCAAAAATCCCCAAAACATATCCATGTCAAATAGTCTGAAAATCCTATGGAATAATCTAAAAAAACAACAATGCCTAAGTTATTATTATATAACATAACCCATGATGTCCCCATATAAACATTAGTAATATATAAATATGGTGAGAATAAATCTATACTCAGTAGTATTATAAACAAATAATCTAATCAACATGGTAAAATAACTTACTAATATACCAGTGAGAAAACTTTATAAACATTAACACATAAATAGTTCAACTAACCAATATCATACTCAGATTGTTAATATCATCAAATGAAACATTATTTTATAGAAACATAATAAGTGGAATATTGACAAATGGGTACACATCACCACTTTTACACTAAGGTTCTAAACTCACACCCCAACATTGTAAAATATTGATCTCCGAAAAAAAAACTTATAGTAACTCAACCTAATGAACCATAGTCCATAACAACACAACTGGTCCAAAGTCACTCTAGCCATTATATAACATCTCTTTTGAAGAAAACTCACCCATTATATCACATATTTCAGGACTACATAATATTCATAACAAAAAAATATACCAAATAAAATTGTTCAATCACATCACACCATAAACGACATCTCCTGTCCTATCATCTCAAATATCATCAAACAAAAATCAAGACCTCAATAATCAACAATACATCAGAAACCATCCATATCAATCTCTCCTCAATGAGTGTGAGGGATATAGGGGGTGGTATACCATCAATCATTTTTATTAGGATGATTGTATAAACAACCACAAAAAATTTTATTGTTTGAACATGGTTCTATACACGGGTGGGGGCATATAGAAATCACAATGGAAAATATATATATAACAGTCACACACAAAATATCACTCACAGTGGTTTTCAATATGAATAAGTTATCATTAGAAACATATTTACAAGGCCTTATAACTTCTTCTACCTTCCCTTACACCTCTATATTAATAAATTCTCACATGCATGATATAAACCATAAAATATATTCCAGGTTTTTTTTGAATTAATAAAATTTTATGATTTTCCACAACCAATCATATTTATTAATCTAGTTTATTCATTTCAGATTATTAAACAACTTCTTCAACCAAAAATTAAATTTTAATTCATTATTTAACTCTTTTTTTCAACCCCTTATCCATTCCACATCCTCTTAACACATCCCATTAACTAATCCTTTTATTCCTTTATTCCAAAAACAAAACTTATATTTTGTTATTACAAATTAACAATAAAAAATAATAATCAATTTAAAATTCATTAATTATCATTACATATTAATACTAAATATCACAGTACCATTTAAATTTGATTTATATTCCACCGAAACCTTTTATCCCAATGAAAATTTATATAATTAAATACAATATATTTTATGAGAATTATATAATTACTGGAAAACGACATAGAAAATACACAATTAAAATAACCATTCCTCTTTAAATTTGTATTAACACATCACCCATCACCACCATTGACACATAAGTCTATATAAATAAATTACTCCAATACTAATCCACCAATTTCACATGTTATCACATCCATCAACTACACAAGAATAGGGTCAAAAAAATCGTATAAATTTAAAAAATATAGATAAATTATAATATTTAATGACATAATAATTTTTTTATGTTATTTCACAATTATTTATCTTCAGAAAACAACATTTTCATAATAGAAAACAAATTTCAGGTGAAAAAATATCCAAAACACAATTATAGAGACGCAATATTAATTATCTTCATTCCCAATAATTTAATATTTCTATGAAAATATATAGTTTTCTAATTTAACACATCAAGAGATAATAATAATGATAATAATAACAATACAACCATGTGATAACACTTTATTTGGAAATAATTACGTACACTACGAATAAACTACTTAAAATACAATTGATAATCTAAATTAAATTAAATTTCAGTTAACCAAATTATTTACTTAATTAATATACTTAAAAATATATCCTTAATGGAAAAAATAGTTATACCTATTTAATATTTCAAATACAAGTATGATGAATGATACCCTACCTAGTAATGGTACTAAACTCAGAGTGCACTCATAGGAAATACGATAGAAAATTATTTTTAAATTATAGAAAAAACATAAGAGTATGCTTAGAAGAATTTTTTGAAATTTTTTATAACTCAGATTGTGAGGTCTATTTAATCCATTCTAGAGTGAAGTGAAGAAAAATTATTTCTAGGAGAAAATGAATTTTAAAAATAATTAATATCCCCCGTGGGAAAATTTATTAAATTTTATATTTTATTCCTCATATAATTTTACAAATAATTTGATTGTGGGGATTTTATTAAGGATAAATAAAAAATGAAAAAACGTGGTTTAATTTTATTTATAGAGTTTATGTAATAAAAAACCATGAAATTTGTATTTTAAAAAATTGAAAATTCATTCTACCAGTTTTAAGAATACAAATTTAAGAATAATTATGTAAATACAAATACCTATGTGAATATTTTATGATTCGAATTTTTTAATATTATTTAAAAATTATTTTTCTAGATTCCATTCTGTGATTGCATAAAAATTTATAACTGTATCTTTTTGGACCATTATAGAAAGGTATTAATCAAATGATACACATATGATGATACCCTTACATGCCTCCACCCTTATGAGATCACCCTTACACAGCCTATTTAAAATAATATTTATCATTTGTTAGATGCTAAATCATATCTTTATACTAAAATTTGATTCAGAATATTTGGCTTACCATTACATGAGTAGTAGAATGCCATTACATAGGCTTGAACGACACATATTGGAATAAATGAAAAATATTTCTTCCCTTACCCAGTAATGAGTTACCTTTACATGACTATTGGAAACCAATGATTACTCTTAACAATCTATCCTATTACCCTTACATGATAATGATATATTGTATTACCCTAACATGTGTACAGACCTACCATTGCACAAGTCCAGAGGAACCATTATGAAAATCTTTATATACACTTATGCTCTAATTGGTACCCATATACAGCGGTTGGTACCCTTACTCAACTATGGGGTGACCCTAATAAATAATATATAACTTTATATAGTTCTGATACTCAAGGTACATCCCTTAGATAACAATCATAAATCTATCTTCACCCATACACATGGTTAAAAAAGTCACACATACCAATATAAAACATCTCAAAAACCTATATAACTCTTACAAAACTCCATTTTCTTTTGTATGGTTATTTCTTTTTTAGAAAATATATATTTTTCATTTCAAAAAACTTATTAATATTTTTGATAATAGTTCATTATCATTTTCAAAAAACTCCAAAACATGTCCAAATTTATTTTAATAACTATCAAAATTCCAAAAACTCTATTGCTCAATTTGAATCACATTAATACATAAAATTAATTTCTCATAAATAATTATTAATCATTGAAATATATTATATAATCATTGATCTCATTTTAAAAATAATTTAGAAGATTAAAAATAACTTTAATACAACATCTATATTTTTTAAAATTTAACATAATCATTTATATTCCCCAGAAAAATGATGTTAAGATTTGGGAAAATCATTACTCTTACATTAGATACCCCTCAAAAAAATTCCATTATTAGAAGTTAATAATAATATTGAATGAATGGAGAAAATATGTTAAATTAAATCAACAACCTGAGGACATACCTTTTGAATAAAAAATTTTATATGTAATAGAAAAATACACTAAATAAAAACTCTCATGTAGAAACATATAAAATAAGAAAAAGGCCTCATTGATGGCCCAAATAAACACAGAAATATACACATAAGAGTAGAAATATATAACAAAAAAACACTATAGATTGAATCATTTTTAGAAACATATAATTTACACTATTATAAATGGTTATAAAAGTGTTTTATATTTGTGAATACCTTATAATATCTTATAATTAAATAATTCCAATTAGGAATTATATATAATGAATATATATTCAAGACTTATCCTCATTAAAGAATCCATGAAATTTAAATTTATAAAATTAAAAAAATTTCTTTCCAAACTTGTTATATATATGGTATATTACTCTTCTAGAATTATAATTTTAAGAAAAACATTTAAATTTTTTTATTTCATGTTGAAAAATAATTTAAAAATAATTATTTTCCAATGGTGCCTACTAGAAACTAATATATCCAAACATTCCATTTTTAGAGTGTGTGATATCGAAAGGCAGTATAATAAAAACATTAAATCTAGACTCAATTGAAAATCATCAAAAAGATTTTTGAAATCTACGCCTAAATGAAATTAAAATCACATAGAAATGTATAACCTATTATTTAAAAAAACAATTTCACAATAAATTTAATTTTTCAAATTTTTTACCTAATAATAAAATAAAATTAGGAAATTAATTAATCATTTTGATTCTATCAAAAAAAATAATTAAAAGTATCTATCCTCTATTATAATATTAACTAATTTGTAATAGTGATAAGTTTAAAGGATACTTTTGTCAAATATTTATTATTCAATTAAAACAATTCTACCACACTCGTAATCCAAATAGAAATAACATTAATACAAAAAAATCTTATTTAGAATTATATAAGATTTTCCCAAAAAAAAATTAGGGATTTAAAAAATTAATCATTTTTTAGATTCAAAAAATTTGATGTTTACTTAAAATAATTTTGTTTACAAAAAGAACAGTCATGTAAAAACATCAACGTTTTCATCATTCTAATTTCTATTTTCCCTAATTTTTTCCATTAAATTCATGTATTTTTAAATTAAAATAAAATAACATTCTAAAAAAATAGTTATTTTATAATTAAAACACAACATCCATAAGAATATAAAATAATGTATCCATCCAACAACTAATGATATTTTCTACATTGGCCGACACTCACTCACCCTCCCTGTTTTATGACACATTATAATAAAACACAGCAAGATTGGTAAGTTCAACCCAATATTCCTATGCATGATACAATAACACCTACCTCATAAATAATATCAATCACAACAACCCAACTGGTAGGATAAAAATCCATTATTTTCACCAATTCATATTAATTTTTTTATTAAAAACAATATCATTGTCTTAAATTTCATGATCATTCAAAAGATACATTTTCTTATACAAAATATATGTAATTATAATATTTATGAGTAATAAATGATTCATTTAAAAGAACTAAAAAATAGACATTAACCCATATTACATATGTCAACATTGGCATCACTACTACTACATCACTATACAACCACTTTTATATCATGACCACCATAACAAAACTTCTTTTAAAAACATTTAAAATGGATTTCATCCCATAATTTCTATTATTTATGGGAATTACCAAAATATCCAATATATTATATAGTTACAGAAGTCATTATCCACATATATATTATTATCAAATTTCATTCATGGTGATATCAAAAAATCACACAACAACCCAAGGAAGGCTCCCAAAAAGAGTAATTTTGAGCAAGGGCATGAAGTAATAACAATAAAATAAAAAATAACCTAAAGAATAAAAAAATGAGAGAACACACTTTTAATGAAAACCACATCAATTACCTTATTAAATATTTTTTATCATGCTTGAACAGTACATTCATTGTTCATCATATTATTTAGAATTATATTTTTATCATCATATTCAAATTTATAAATGCAACATTCCTATCCTCAATTCCATTACACAATTACATAAGAAACATTATTTTATAATTTCCAAATAAAATATTATATTATATACAAACTATAATTCTCTAACCCTAGTTACTAAGAGATAGTACATTATAACATAACATAGGCATGATCACATGATATCAAATTTTGAAAGAACAATCATTTTAGTAACCTTGAAAGTACTAAACAAAAACATATGCTTTACATTAATAATTAAATAAATAAAAAATCATTGTGTCCTCCTTGACAACACTCATATCCTTGGTCTATCCCGGAAGGTTAATAATAATTTATTTATTCACATACTTGGAAAATTAAATCATACAAAGAGGTGATATAAAATGCTCAGTAAGGACTAAAACATATATGAAAGTATCATAAATAAGAATAAACATTTAAGGGAATGTATAAAACTAAAAAATTATTTTAAAATTTAACTTCTTCATAATATGTCAACGATAAATCAAATAATTATATTTACATATTACCATGGATATTATACTAGTCGAATAATCCCATGTAATATCAATATCCTATTTCATAATGAAGGAATTCCTAATGCCAAACATCATAACCACATAGTGATTTCCTTGTACAAAGAATAAAAATAAGATTTTTTTATGGGCTTCTGTCAAGACACTAGTTTGTCTCATTAGACTTGTTGATGCATCGAGGAGCTGTAGCAGGCTCCACCTATAACTTACTATGTCTAATGCATTCATCATATGAAAAGGATGAATGAAAAAATAAATATTCATATTAATACTATAATAATAAATTTTAATACGTTAATCATATACCATGAATTTTATAAAAATAACATATCCATAGTTAAAAATATCACAAAAACATTAATACAATATGGATGATTTGTATCATAATATATGAAATTAAAACAATTCTAAAATCCATTAAAGGATGTTGACATAGATAAAATAAAAATTTTTGGAGATTAATATATATTTATTTTATTGAATAATTTAAATCCATGTAATTAACATAGAAAACATTCTTTCTAAAATATTCTTATACACCTCTAAGGGAAGCTTAAAATGTGTCGTAATGGTGGAGAATAACTCCACCCTCCGTATTTGTTAAAAAGCATTCTTTCCTTAATTTGTTGAAAATTTCATAAAGTAACTTGTTTGGATAACAACATAAAGATTTCTGTAAAACTATTTTATAAAAATAAAAAAGGTTATAAATGACTTTAACCCATAGTCTAGTAAATATTAAATATGTTTTTAAATATATTTTTAGGAAAAACAGATGTGGATGATTAAGAGGCCCCAGTAGATACTTACATAAAAAAACATGGGTAATAAAGATATTATAATAATAATATCTCTTATGATAACACTTCATATAGAAAATATTATTTCCAACATGAAGAAACCTGGTAAAATATAGGGGTAACACCTCATTGCATCAAATTTGAAAAAATATATATTTTATTCATTATGATAGTGAAGACTACCACCCCCATGAAAAAGATAAACATGGCTCATATTATATGTTAAAAATAGACGAAATAAAAAAGATACCATACCTAGGGAGGGTTTAATACTTTCACTGCACTCAAAGATATTGGATAGAGAATGATTTTTCTATGCTGAGAAAATGAAGGAGAGGACTCTAATAAGTTTTTATAGGGATTTTATATTTCAGAATGTGAGGTTTGAATTACAAAATATCAAGATAAATGAAATGGTAATTATTCATTTAGAATAAAAGTTCTTTTCAAATTCACTAATATCCACCAAATATACTCACTAATATTCCATATTTTATTCAATATTAAATTTTTGTAAAAAAATATTCGTCGGGATTTAATGTTTAATTAATCATAGTCATCCAAAAATTAGTTTGAAATTACATAAATGATTCAGTGTTATCATGACACATGAATTATAGTTAAAATTTCTGACAATATTTTTATTAGTTGATGATGATCATTTTTTTGAAAAACATAAGGAATGTTGACAGCCTTATAAAATAGATATGTGTTGTGTTAGTGTAATGTTATTTATATATTACAAAATATTTCCCCCATAAACAATAGTATAATACTGGTTAATGGTAAATTGTTTTCCACTTATGTCGTGGCCATAATCCATTGGTACCCTTATTATTGTGCACATACAAGACTCAACCCTTCTATGATCACCCGTATACAACGTATTTAAAATAATGGCCACCATTATATGAGAATGTGATTAATGGATTTAGCATTAAAAAGGATTTTTAATATATTAATTTCACTTTTGTGTCATGAATACTACCATTACATTTTCTTGAACTACCCATACATAGAATGAAGAAAAATGGAGTTACCCATACATAGTGATTAGTTGCAACTATTAAACATAATGAAACTTAATATTACCCTTTTACAACTATCCTATTACCATTACAAGAAAATAAAAGAGGCTCTTATGATTATTTTGGTATAAAAAATCATTTACACAGATCAAAAGGTACCTTAGTGAAACTCAATATTTACCCTTACTTATTAGATCATACCCTTTGTCATTGACATGAACTCATACACAAGTATTAAAGTACCCTTATTTAATGATAAATACCCTTAAAATTTCATAATCATAATGTATTATCCATAAATTACACATAATATTTTTGGGTTAAATTTAAATAAGGATATAAAATATCCCTTATTATTACGAATCCTTTTAGGAAATAAAATTATTTATAGATCACTTTATTTTTCAATCATAAGTGTAAATATTTCATTAAAATTAAAAACATCTCAATTAAACTAACTAATAAATACTGATTAGAATGTTTTATTATCATTTTCCTAAATTCTAAAATATTTTCAAAATTAATTAAATTATTTAAAAAAAATTAGATGAACTTTTCAATGATTTGAGTTGAGTTACAATAATCCAATAAAATTATAAAATTAATAGTTAATTATTTTAAATTATATCCAAAATATTCGAAAATAATTTTAAAATACTTATAAATAATTTTAAAAGATATTTTAAAATTTTCATGACTCTAGATATTTTATATTGAAATAATAGAAACCGTAACAAAAAAATAAATGATTATTAAATCATATATACTTATATTGAATATATAAATTGAATCATGTTTTATTTATATGTGTTATGCTAAGATTTTTAATGATTTGAAGCAGCATTGATGACTTTGTTTATATCCTATATTTCTTTTTTATCCTTAATTGTCAATTTTATTATATACAATGTATTATCCGAGATCCTTTCGATGTAATATTGCATTTATCTATAATGTGGATTCCCAAATAATAATGATTATGTTTACTACCTATAAGTAATTGATATAATGATCATGTTGTGGAATTTATATGTTTTAGACCAATTGATAAATTGTATATCATGATTCATTTCATTTCCTTTAGTCTAAATAGATGGAAATATGATTGAGTAGAATAGTTTTTGGTTGATGTATTCTAATGAATTTGAATAAGTGATATCACCTCTAAACACATTCTATGATATAAAATACTATTACATCTTATTTTCATGGATTCATTAAATTAATTAGAAAGCAGTTATGTTTTATATTCCATGATCTAAGGCATGGACATTTTAAAAAATTCATGTTTTATAAATGTTTTCAAAACCATGATATAAGTGTTTTGAGTAATGATCATTGTAATATAAAGTCATTAATACCACAATATTTTTTATGAAATTCATAAATAAAAAATCATGAAAAATATATCATCATTTTTCAACTTGACCACGATGTGGTCAATAGAGATGTATGGCATGATAACATTCACTAGGTTGGTAGACTATATAATGAACAGATTTGATAATTAACGGTCTAAAATGACTTGTATCTAATTTAAATTGGTTATGGTATGGATGTAATTTCATTTCATATGACCACAATAGCATAACCACTATGATCGAATAGTTCTCCAAAAGGATCATGGCTAATGAAAATAAATTTGAACCCTACATGATTAAACTCGTGAAATATAGATGTGGTATTATAGTGTAAAAGGTTGTCCCCAAGAGGAAGGCCACAACATGTCATAAATCATAAAAAGATTTTATATTTACAAATTTAAATAAAAATAGATATTCATAATTCTTAAGATCCTTAATTAGCAAGGTCCTATTAAAAAATTCATTGGTGTTTTATGTTGAAGAAATTTTTTGTAGATGCAATATATGTATAAATAGTATTTAAATGGTCAATAATTTATAAAGGGTTTATTACAGATAAAATAAGTTGAAATATATAATTGTGTATATTTTTTTAAGATATACAATAAAATTAAAATATTATAAGACCATGTTTGAAATCATATTTAAAAATTCGAATTTTTTTGATTTTGATGATTTGACCACAAGATTCAACAAAATCAAATATGAAATATTTATATTATGTATATTTTTAAAATAATATATGAAATGTTTATATAGTTATAAAAAATTTAATAAAGTGTTTAATAGTTTTAAATATATTATGTTTTATATTAAATACATTTTAAATTTATAAAAATAATGATTTCATTTAAAATATTCATATTTATTAATGCTCTTGAATTTCAGAAATTTAAAATAAATTTTACTATTTTTATAATTTATTTAATTAAAAAAAATTCCTAATTTTTATCTGTTGTCTATATTTTCAAATTTTTAACATATCTAGTTTTATTCTCTACTTTATTCATGAAAATAAATTGTTTATACAACGAAATGATGCAATATTTAGTTTAATGTGGTAACCTATTTATTTAAATTATTATAGATGCATTTATATTATTCGATTAAAGGTATGAAAATTATTTTTTTTTACTTTAGCTTGTAATTAATTTTTACTAGGATATGAGAATGATATAATATGATAAATATTATTTATATATAATACACTATTTGGAAGAAAGAACCTTTGAGTAGTTTTATTGATGTTTTTAAAAGTAATATCAAATCATATTATTTGTTATTTTTAAAAAAAAATTGTTTATTTTTAGGAATCATTTTAAACATTAGTGTAATATTAATTATAATAAATAAATAATATTTAATATTTAATTATTGTTGATATAATATATAATATATTTATTATTTATAATAAATATTTATTAATAATATATATATTTTTATATTATTTACTAATTATGTGTTAGTTATTAAATATTAACTAGAAATTATTTGAAAATATAATTAATTCTTAATTATAATTTAGTACATGATAAATTTTTATTATGTAAATTTGAATATGTGTACATATAAATACACACACACACACAGGAAGAGACAGAAGCATCCACAAAGGCACAAAAACACATAATACTAATGGAAAAACGTCACCACATTAATAATATTCTAAGTGGTTTTAATAAACCGAACATCACCATCAAATTAACATAACATTATTTTCTATTTTCCATTTATAATCAAATACCTATCATGTTTGGTCTTATTGATAAAAACATAAAATATAATATATAATAATTTGCGATGAGTTACTAATTTTTTTCTAATGTTCTAATATTTACTAATAATTAATGTTTATCTAAAATAACCATAACATTTTATCTGAGTGTCTATATTGACTTTTTAACTAGTCAAATCAATGAATACAATAAGTTCTACATCATTAAAACCTTTAGGAAACTATTTGTTGATTTTTTATTAGTCAAAATGGAATAGATGACCACCAAAACTCATTTTCAGTTTGGAAAACTCTAATTTTTGATCATTTTATGGAATTTCAGCTTTAAAAACCAAATTATTATTTTTTACGTGGTCTGTGATTTAATTCCACAATTTTACATTACTATTAATTTTAATACATTATAATTTTATTTATCTCCCCACATTTAGGGACTTATTTTTTGTTGTATATTATATATATAAAAGGTATTGTTTCTTTATATAAACATTTTATTTATATATATTTATCTATATGTTTTTATTATTATATATAAGTATATATATTTGTAATTATTAATATATTTTTAAATATATTCATGCATATTTACAAATATTGATAGGTATTTTTATATATATTGGGCCTTTAAATGATGTATTATAATAAAAGTGGTTCAGTAGGTGTTTATCATTTCTTATGGGGAGGGATAAAGCTTTCCCCACAGGTGGTTCATATGTGTATGTATATTTGGGTCTCCTATAATCCCTACAACCTAAAATAGTAAAATATAATTAATTACATGTATTTATATGTATATATGTATATATTTGTTTATATTATTATGGACTTTTATATAAATATATATACCTTAATATTGGTATATATATATATAATTATATATAATTATATATATGTGTCTTTTTGGGTGTATTAATATAAATTTTATTATATATATATATATATTGAAATATTTTAGGTTGGTGTGTGGAAATATATATATCTATGTGTCTGCATTAATAATATTATATTTATTATTTATTTAATATATATATATTAAATTTATTATTAATAAAATATGTAATTTATAATTTATTAATAATTATTTTCTATATATTTATTAATTTATCATCTATCTGTTTTTATTTTTTATTCATTATTATTTATTATATATTGTTTTATATATTATTTATTATTTATTATTTTTAATTTTTAATTATTAAATATTTATTATTTATTATTTATTTATTAATTATGTGTTTTTTAATTAATATTTATTTATTATTTATTATTTATTATTTATTATCTATTAAATTATTAACATTTTTATTCATTATTTAATTACAATGTAATTTTTAAATTTTATTACTTATTATATAATACTAATTTTTAAAATTAAGCATATATATATGAATACAAAAAAATATATTATAAAAAATATATATAATATATAAGAAATAATAATCCATAATACATAATACATAATATATAAAAATACATAATATATAAAAAATAAAAAATAAAAAATTAATATATGTATTCATATGCATTTTTAATATATTTTTGTGTGTATATATATATTAATGTCTTTGTGTGTGTGTGTCATTGGTTATATTTAGTCAAAATGTAAAGAGTGTGTTGGTGTGATAAATTCTTAATTGAAAAAAAATATGTATTATATTTAAATTTCACCCTACAGATATACATTCTTAATTTATCTAGTGCTCAATAAGTATATAATAAATAAATTATAAGTAAATAAATACCGAAAAAATAAATAATTAAAATATATATAGTAATATATATAAAAATTAATTAATTATAAATAAATATTAAATATTAAATATTAAATATTAAATAGGAAATAAGAAATAATATAAATAAATAAAAAAAATTATGCAAAATTATCAAAGGATGTTTTAAGATTATAACAAAATCATTTGACAACAATATGTTTCCAATCATTTTAGACCATCCATAAATAAATTTTTTCGGTGTTATGTGTTATAATTATGATGCAATTGGGGTAGTTCATGAATAAATAACTATGTTTAGACGGACATTCAGTGATATCCTTCACTATTCAAGAATCATAGGCTCTATCAAGAAAAGTGGGTATTTCCACTTGTCATTCCATGCTAACTCTTATGATAATTTTTTATTTCATACTTTTAAAATATTTCAGATAATTTTCTACATAAATAAAAAATATTTAGGATAAATTATAATTTAAAAATAATGGTTAGTGGATATTGTCCAAATAATAGACATGATGTAATGAAAAAGAATTATCATATTTATAGTAGTAGATTCAATAAATTTCCTTATTAATTGAACCTAAACACGATACTCATCAGATTAATGATGTAATTGTATATAAAATATAATCGTCCTAAATAAATATATCTTTGAGAGAAATATTGGAATTGAAAATTATTATTGTTATTCAATTTCCCCATTAGTACAGATAATATAAAATTATACCTATGATAAAAGGGAATTTGAACATGTTGGAGGAACCCATTCGAGAGCAGTCTAATGATGAATTTATTTAATAAGAAATTCTTTATTCATAAAGAATGATTATAAGGATTATTTTTTGTATTAAAAGAAATTAGAATAAAAATTAAATAAGTAACATTAGTCTTAATTTAAATAATTAATACGATTGGTTATGAAAATGAAATAGAGAAACGAAATTTTTTAATTAGGGTCTCAAATTTGATTTCATTCTATAATTGATATTGGAAAAGAATCACATTATGATTGAATAAGATACATGTTTACATGATGTTCATAAATAGTTTTTGATTGGGTATTATATGTCCTAGATATGGTTTTATGATTCTATTAATAAACAGATATAGGTTTAAGACAAATAGATAATACATAACAATCAAACTAGCAGCCATAGTCCATGAATCCTAAAATAGGCGCCCTGTAAGATTGATGATTCTATATATTTATTGGGTATGCGAGACATTATTGAGACTCCATTATTGTAATTAATGTTTTAGAAAATAATTGTTATGTTTTGAATGATATATGATAAAAATATAAATTTTTAAACTATAATAACATTAATGAAGTTCAATAATAATGAAGTAATGGATGTTTCTTCTAATTTTCATTTATGTGATAATTCAATGGTTTTAAAAATATTGGTTTTTAATATTTCATGTTTGGATGGATATAAATAAATATTTTACAATTTCATCATATTTGTCTTATATAGGAAGATAATTTATTGTTTACAATGTATTATCTAACAAAAATACGAGAAGATGGTTTTAGAATACATGGTTAATGATTGAACATATTCTATATCATGTATGAAAATAAATTAAGGATAAAAATTTATTATCTAGGATAAGATAAATTATCAGTTATATTTTTTATAATATTATGTTATTGAATTACCATCACCCAAAATTGTAATATTTTAAAAAATACCATATAATTTTTATCATATTTATAAAATCACATAAAATATCATATATGATATATACACAATTTCATTTTTCAAAATATTCTAACTATATATAATAACTTTTTTTTCATAACTAAAAAGGGTTTCTGTATGTTTGAATAGTATTTTTAAGAAAATATATATCCAATGATGATATTAGGTGCATGTTTTAATTTTTAAATAATCAATGTATAAAAAATAAAATATTGAAATAGTAAAATATTTAGTGAATGTCACACTATATACAAAAATAGTTAAGGATATGTCGGTAATGAAATGAATTAATTTAACGATTAAATTTTTTTAACAAAAATAATTTTGATAAAATTATTAAGAGTAAATGATTCATGATTATGATCAAAATATAAACTTTTATAAATAAACCAATAAAATTAAATGGACTCATAAAACTAACTTTTTAAAACTCAGGTATAATATATACTCACTTCATAGAGTAAAATATTAGTAATATGATTCCAAATCATCACTATTATTCAAAAAAGAAATCGTTATAGTTGTTAGTCATAAATGTAGTTTGATGGGAGGATTCACTTCAATAAATTCCCTTGAAGTCAAAAATTATTTATCTATGGATTCATATTATGTTTTTTTAAAATGTCCTATTATAACACATTAACAGATTCAAAATAAGTGTCTTAAGGGATATAGAATATAATGATTGGGATGGATTTTTATATTTTGATAAAAATAATGCAATGACTGTCTCAATTTATATATTCTTTTCCAACAATGTTTCATAAGTATTCAAAATGAATATTGAACATGGTTACTTTTGTTTAAATATGATGTGACATGAGAAGAATGTCAATTATGTATGTAATGATTTAGTATAATTTGAAGGTTGATGAAAAAAAAATTTAAGTTACCAAAATAGAATGGTGGTTCATATCATTTTATGGTCTATATATGGGTATACTATCTGGTTGTGAATGTCACCATGTCATGGTGAATTTTATTCCAATCTATGTATTGTGTTATATTGACTGACTTTTTGGGAAAATTCGACACTAGATATCACACTTTAGTTGATTATATTTTTATGATAATATTAATGAGTTTGAACATCATAATGAAATTATAAAAAATAAAAAATAAAAAAGATAAAGGTAATAAGTGGTTTTAACCTATGAAATTTTCATGAAATGATTCATTTTTTAGGTTAAGCATTTAGTTTCCATCGAGTGTCCATGATTATCTTATATAAACAAGCTATGGGTTGGTGGTTTTTTTCGATAATAGGAATTAAAAATGTATGAAACTCAATAGATAAATTTATATATTTTTTAATTATAGTTAGTTTTTTAATATTGTTTAGTCAATATAGGATAATTACGGTTCATTTATATGTGTTTGGATATATTTACATCCCTTATATACCCAAAGTGGAAGGATTCCAATGGATGTGTCAGACTGATTGATATCAACATCATATGGTAGCCCTTGGAGGGTTTATATTAAGAGATAAGTTATATGATTTTATATATATTTTAAATTTATGACAATATAATTTTAATTTCATATGGTAGAATAGGTTTTAGTTGATGTTTTCCACTGTATTTTGATAGTTTTTAGGACCTCAGGATCGGTTCTCTTACACCCGATTTTTAATTTTTAAAAAAATCCCCCGATATGATATAGATATCCATCCAAATTAATATTGAGACTAAATATTTTCACCACATGAAACCAAATTGCCCTAACCATGATGACCTTCTTATAGTTAGTTCCACATTTTCGGTTCCTCCCAATTATAACATTGTCAAATCATCATTAAAAATCATCCAAGAGGAACTACCAACCCATTAGGATTTCCAAAACAATAAATAATTCTAATAAAAATCAATTATTCCACATAAATAATTAAATTGAAAACACTAAAAATATATCTATAATATTTAATTTTATATTCCACTATTCTCAAAGGTAAATAACCTTGGATCCAATCTTCTACCTTATTTGGATTGTTAGCAAATTAATGTATCCCAAAAGAAGTTATATAAAGCAACATTAATATATGATATAAAAGAAAAGAAAATAAATTTTTTCTCTATTTGTATAAATTATCACATATCAATATAGAAAAAAAATTTCAATATATAATTCTAGGATAATCAATACATTATAGCTCCCTAAAACAATAAACTCATTAACATTGAAAATCCATCAATCATTTTTATATAAAAAAATACTCATTAAACATAACCTATCTTCTTCAATGTTATTCTTCATTAATATCAAATTCAATGATATTATCTTCCCAAATCAAATATACCACACCTCCACAAGTGGGTAGACTCCTTGTTGAGATTAAATTTATGTTATTATTTCACTTTTTTATTTTATTGATCTTCATGATATCTCTCGATTTGATAAATATTTCATTATCTATCCAATTTCAGTATCAATATTTTTTCCCAATTTTACCACATTCTCCCTCATCTAAAATAAACACAACGTATAAATTCTTTTCCATTCATTGAAAAACATTATCTCAGATAGATTGATTATGGGGAAAGTAGAATTCAAAACATCATTAAGGGAAGGGAGAAGGATAAATATCCAGAATCAAATATTTAAATTAAAATGATATTGTATCTAATGTTCTTGTGAATATGTACTCTTCTTATTAGATTATACAAACATGATCAGTCATGATCACTTTTTTTCGCACAATCTCAATAATGAAATATTACATGTTATATTGTTATTTATATGATACATTATAATTGGATTATTTCTTAACTTATTGGATTTTTAACTATATTATTGATCACCACACACATTTATATATATTTAAAAATAACCTCAAATAATTTTTTTTATCAATAATCTATATGTAAATGGATTATTTTATGAAGTATACTCATATTTGGTCATGCTAAGAGGTGTTGTGTATTAATTTATCTATAATTAACAATTGAAATTTGTTTAAATAAATAAATCCAATTCATTTGTGACTATTTTTACCCAATGTATCTATTCATATTAACATTTTAAAAATATATAAAAACTAAAAATTTCTGTGAATCAATATCAAAACAGAAATTTGTGTGTACCATTAATGTACCACATGATTCTACTAAAGGAAGAAAAATATTCCTACTATTAATTATATTTTTAGTGATCCACTATAAAGGTATCATCTAAAATGTGCATAATTGTCTTTATCATATACAAAAATCTCCCAATCACACACTAATTAAATTTTTGGATTAGTAACTCTCCCTTCAATATGAATTCCATGTTTTGTGGCAATAATAATCCATATTGAAACTATTTTGAAGACACCATTCTTGAAATTCATTAGAATCCCACTTTATAATGTTTATTTATAAATAATTGTATATTCATTTAGTTGATTCACTTTCAGTATAAACATATATATAAATTATTCAATGATTGACACCCACAACATTGATATAATCAATATTGAATGTTCATCTGTTGAATTTTTCATTATTTTATAAAAACCCATGTCAAAAATTGTAAGTACTTTGAACTGATGAGACACGGTTGATACTATATAGAGTATTTGATCAACCCCTTATATACAATAATCATTGACAATTAATAATATTTCTAAATGAGAAATCAAATAATTTAGTAAATTTTACATGTTATAAGAATATATATTTAATGGAGAAGCCAACAATTTATCTTCTAAAATTTGGAAACACATCAGTTTTCAATATGAATTTACTAATTTATAAATTTATTCTTGATTTAGATCATCATATCCATTTGATTAAAATTTAATCCATTCAAAATTTATTCATCCAAAAATAATTTTTTCCAAACATTTATTTCAACTGCTGGAAAAGCCCCTTCCACATCAATTCATTTGATTTGTCCACAACCATTATAGAAAATCGCACAATACAGTAAATCACCAATTTATTTTAATTAAATTTATTATGGATATATAATTTTTTATAATAACATTATGATCATCATGTAAATCAAAACACTACCATGTCTATGTTTCGCAATTTTATCCCATTCCTTATTCATAGATAGGATCCATGAATCATCCTTCACTAAATATTTAAATGATTATGGATACAATTGATATAATAGAGCAGCGTTCTATATAATACTCAACTTCCATGTCGATTTTTGTGAATATTTTTCTATGGTTATATTTTAATTATTAATTTCAGATCAAGGATTTCTCCTCTGAGTAATGTTTTTCTATTCCATGGGAGCCTCTTCTACCTATGACCTAGATTCAGAATACTCATTATGTGTCGGAATTTAAAGGCCCTGAGAATCTGAGTAAATATATTCCTATTTATCAAACACATTAATCTAATTTGGATTTCCATATTTTTATTTAGAGTTTTCTTTAATAATATTTTTTCATCTCATTCCACATTCTTTTATTCTCTTAATGAATCATTTTTTGTATTTACTCTTACAAGAGTAACCAAATAAAAATATTCTATATTATGGTATCTAATTATATAAATTGATTTCATTATTTGGTTATAAAATAATATTTTCTTCTAGACACATTAATTTTTTTAATGTTAAAATAATTTTATTCCACATTTCATATGTTGTTGTGTCATATCTGGGTCTATATAAAGTCATGATTGGGATGTATATTGACTATATCTGTGATATCATTCAATAAATGACTAAAGATAACACACTAAACTATTAAATTGCTTCCTATATTATTCACAATCATGTTCCTTCCTTCCATGAAACAATTTTTTTATTTCACACAAACTAGTGAAACTACATACATAATTCCTGACATCAATAACATTATTTTTACACAAATGAAATTTCACTCTCTAAAATTGTTTGATTAGATAATTTGTAGAAATCATCATGTTTTATTTTCAAATAATCTATCAAAATCATAATTAAATATATGAATTGATTTTTGGTCAATATATACATCATGTAAATAATTATATTATAATAACTAATCAGAAAAAGTGTATACTTCGACTTCAAATTTTGAGTCAGGTCATTAAACTATGTAGATAAGTATATATTAGTTCTATAAAATTTAACACCACTTCTATTTTTAATTATTGGGATTTCTCATCATCTTTGATATCATGCATGAATAAAAATTATCGTACTTACCAGTATAATTTTTTTAATGATTAAAACAGAATTAGTAGTTCATATATTCTCTATGGATTGTGGATATAGGCAGATTTTATTATGATGCAACTATATATTCTCCTATTACATTGTGTGAAGTCAAGGGTTCTCCTTACCTTCATCACCATACAAGTTATAATTCTTAATCTAGACATCCATTAAAGAATTTCTTACATCAAAATTGATTGTAAAAACATTCCTACTGAATTTTGAGTTGCTTCCAAAGACACATGGCTGAATCATACTCAAAATATAATATCAGATTAGTAAATATTGGTAACCACTATGTTTTTAAAAGTATATATAGAATTATTTTCCTGATACTTACATTCATATTAAAGATTCTATCCTTAAAAAGTCATTCACTACAATCAATATATCAATTTACATTCTTCATGCGATTCATGTTAACAAACATGTATGATTTAAAATAACTTTTAATGATTCATATGCTTCTATTATTTATGTGCAATTTCTATAATTATATATTTAATTCTCTAATTATTTTCCTAACATTAAATAAGTGGTTGTGTTGAGACATGAAATCATATATCCTATTTTATTTCATTATGAGTTACATAGTCATAATATTATTCTTCTAAATTGTTAGAGTAAATTCCATAATGGGGGAAGTTTAGTGGGACACAAATCCATCATCCTTATACAATTATATATACTATTTTACCTCCATTATTTCCTACAATTCATATATTTATTATGAAAACAAGGATTATAATAATATTATAAATATAATTTATTTCTTATTTAAGATATATTATATTTTATCAACCTTAATTATTGTCATATAATTTATTCTCCTTTCTAATAACATTTTACATATTTAGAATAGGTCATCTTGTTACTTAAGAAGACAAAAAATTAACACTTACCTTGGGTAAATATTTTTTCAACATCTCCCCAAAAGTTTCAATCCTCAAAGTAGCTTCTTTGTTTCTAATAATTTCTTAGCGCGTGAGTGTTATTGTTAATATTTTAATTCTATTTTCCATTGAAAGTACACCACCATTTTTTTATGATGCATCATCAAATCAAAGACGAATTTTACCAGTCTATTTCAGACATCAATTATTCAATAATTATTCCTCAAAACTTATTCGACACTAAAAATATTCCAATAGTCAATCAATCATAAAAATTATTATCTATAAATTTATTCAATTAAAAAAATTATTTTTATTTTGATTCAAGATTCATTTTATATGTATTGAATTTTTCCCCCAGGGACATTTCTATGTTGGTTGATTCCAAAAATTATATATTTATGAATTATTCCAACATTGTGTGTTGTTTAGTTTTTAGCATGAAACCGAACACATATTTGATGATTATTGAGAAATATTCGTTTTTACAAAACCCAATTTAAACAATTTATTTTATATTCAATTTACTAAACATAATTATTTGATTAATTTAGTAATATATTCATATTCATATTAATATTTTACTATTTATATAACTCCTTATGTGATCCATAATGTTACATATTGATATTAATTATACCTTCTAACATTTTTTACTTTTCATTTCACTATTCACCTTCGTGACCATTTAAATGATTAGATGTTTTAAATTTTAATTGGATTAAACATAAACAACATTAAAATATACATCATTATCATACACACCATTTCTCAAAATGATATCCCATTGAAACTTACTTTTATATATATATCTATATCTTAGGTCTCATTTAGTGTAAGATTTCATTAACATTTTTTGAGCATTCAGCTTTATATTTTATATAAAATAACCTCATATATATAGTAGAAATATTTCAAAATTCTCAAGAGGTGGAACATTCCAATAGTAGCAGTCCATAAAAACATCCCTTCACTCACCAAAATTTAGTCTCCACATGAGATTGAATTTCAAAATCATAAATCTCTTCTCAAAACAACTAATATCTATCCCATTTAATGTGTTTCATAATTTTCATCTAGAATGACCACATTTTATGTCCACCATCTTACTATGAAAATTAATAATGGAATGTTTTGTAAGATTTCCTCATTCAAGATCCTAGAACAATGTATTGTAAAAAGAATGAAATAATAAAAAAATCTTATTTATGATATAAAAATCCCTCATGACAACACTGAGTCCTTTGATAGATCCAGGATCCATAGTGTCTATATTAAGAAAACTACCAAGTTATTCATTGAATATAATATTAAAATTGTCAAAAATGTTTTTTTAGATCTAAAAAAATTTCCACAATCAGTTTTCTTTCAAATTAATGGATGAAAAAAATTATCTTATATTTTAATGTTACATTTAAAACTCAACACCTTTGTATAAATATTTTGTAATAATCATATATGATGTTTATTCTATTACATTGTATCAATGATGTGTAATTTATCATCTCCAATAGTTATTGAAAATTTCAAAGAATCTTCTACATGTATTTTATGTATAGTCCCTGAGAAATCATCATTTCTGAGGGACCATAAATTTTATATCATTCATTTAATTCAATAATCATAATTAAATTCCTCAATAAATGGAATAAATTTCATATTTACAATGTTCTCCAAATCAATGAACATCCTTCTGTGTATTTTTAATGATTGAACATTTGGGTTTAATAAGAATTATTGAAACAATAATATCCAAAATATAATTTAATCCATATGCATTTTTCATAGAATTATTATATAAAAATATTTAATTGGGGGTGTTGTGATGCACACATATTTTCATGAAGATATAGTAATAATTTTTAAAAATATCTAATGGATGTTAATGAATTTTCAATCGTAGTTGAATTGATTATAAAAATTTTGGGATTAAAAATTAACGAATTAATAAAGATCAAAATAGCTAGAAAAATTTAATTAAAAAACATAAATTTTACTTATTTATTTATATTGAGATTTTAATAAATGATTTTATGTTATATGTATAAATATATTATCACAACACAAGATATAACTTAAACCCAAAGGCTCCCAACTACTTATCAAACCCTAGGATGGTCCATCCGGCAGAGATATCTCATGTGGTTGGCATGATGTTGTAGTGATTGATGTACTGGGCTACATGGTGTGGATGAATAGTCTATGGATTGGCCCACCGTTTGGTGCAGGTCAGAATAAGACTTTGTTTGTGTGTGAATTGTGTTGTGGGATCCCATCCTAGTAGAGTCATTAAAATATAATGAAGACATGAATTATCATTTACATAAATGAATACTCTATCTGAATCATTCATCTGGGGATTCATTAATATCAATATTCCATAGGAATATAATTTACATCATTCCACCATGTCTTTTCTCATTCTTGAATTATACACACCCGAATGACACTATTCAATGGAGCACTGCCTATGCCTCAATCTACAACTCACTAGAGACATCCCCCACCACCACCAATGAAACTCATGCATGATATGATATTCCACATTGGAGGACCCAAACCACCATGGATTCCATTCTAGAACCTATGATGACCTTGTTAAAGATCATTTTTAATGAAATATGTGTATTCATTTTAATGAGGATGTCCATCTAGAAACTATTTAGGCATAATATATTGTGGGATAAAAAATTACACTATTTAAACCATTGTTTTAAAAAAATCATATGATAGAGATACCATGAATTAACATCATGAAAAAAGATAGAATCTTGAACAACATTTCACCATACATGTACAGAAAAATGTATTTGTGGAGAATCATTAAAAATAGATACATCCCTAGTGGAGGTATTGAACTCTATAAACTAGTTGTCTATTTAGGTTGATGAAATCTATGTTGTTAAGATATTTGAATATGATATTTCCAAATTAGCTATTTGAGGTACGAAGGATTCATCTACATGAAACAATGAATGAATGACGACAAATCCTACTAGTTCAACTATTGTAATTCACAACAATTATAATAAAAATGTTTGGAAAAATAATTAATGTAAATCCACATGAAAAAACATTGTTTTCTATATATTTGAATTCTTGGAGGGAATGAGTTGGGAATATTAGAGGGATATTATGCAATGACACAAGTTATTTTTCCATGTAAAAACCTATGGGAATGTTTTTAAGGAAAAGTTAAATTTTCATATTCAATATAGGTAATTAAAAAATACATATTCAGATTGAGTGATACAAAAGATCTCGGATAAATTTGAAAATAAGAAGACATAAATCCTCCATCAATATATATAAACAGTACTCTTACTAGAAAAATAATCAGCCAAATTAGAGGAAGTAATGTTGGGAGACTACCGCTTGTTTATTTATTTTCATTTCATTTTTTATATAATTTATTATTTATATAAATTCATTAGTTTATTTATTAACAAATTTTTAACCACTATTTATGTTGTTTATTTATCATCTTATTCAACTCTCGCATTATAAATTTTTTCATTCTTCCACCATGACTTCTTGAACACATCAATGAGCGATAAAACCATGTTTTGCATAGGTGAGAATATGGTTTTCGTTAATTTTATTATTCAAATCAAATTTTTTGTTAGTTATTATAGTTAATATATTTTATATATATGAGTGTGGATATTCTCCACCACAAATTCAATATCAAACTCCTCTCTAATATAATAATTAAATATATTAACATGCTTTGATTCAACAAAATCTCATCAAATTATTGGTTTGATATTTTCATTGGTTGAATTAACGGATGTTGGATTTAGGGAGTGGATGGTTCCACACTATCAATTGAGTTGTGTCATAAACCCTGATTTTTGGAGGAGATGTAATCTAGTGTTTATAGGAATTAAATATTCCATAGTCAATAAATAAAAATATTTTATTTTCACAATTTTGTATTATAATTAAACTCAAAATATAAATTTAATAAAATAATAATTTATAATAAAAAATATCATAAACAATATTGGTCCATTTTTAACTCTAATAAAGTAATTCTATCATTTATTTCATGTTAGTTTATATTTCTTTCTCTGGCTCATTATTTTTTGAATTATTATATGTAAATAATAATAACATAAAAACGAGGTTTTTTTTGGTTAGTTGAATTTTAAAGTGGATAATTATGAATCTCCTCAAGCTAGATGAGCCTAGTAACCACTGATCTAAAATAAAAAATAATAAATAGTATCCTCTTACACAAATATTGAATGTTGTTCCTAAAAGCATATTACTATTTATATAGAAATATGTTTGTTTATAGAAATTATTAATTCACAAACACTATTAATTTTATCCTTATTTTATTCCATATAAAAAGAAATATTTTATTTTATTTGGAGGTTTTGAGAAAATAATTTTTGTGCATGGAATGATTAATCATATGTTTATTAAAAAAACAACAACATGTTGATTATAACAAACACAAAGTCTATGAACATCATGAAGAAGTTGAAAAATAAAATTTCAAGGATGAAATAGTTTTTGAATAAGTTTTTACATTCATGGGGAAACCTTAACATAAATAAGGGAAATAACTTGTGCTGTCGAATGAGGATCCCCCACCGGGTCTTCCAATTTTTTGAAGTTGGGTCAGAATATGGGGAACACATGTGGATAATAGATAATCAAAGCACCACAAAGATCATACTGAGATAAACCATGAATAGATGGTGAATCATATGATTAGATAAATATGAGAGATTAAAAATGCTTAGAATAATATTATGGTGATTAGGTAAAATATAAAATTCAACGTGATGATCTAAACATCATGTAAGATACAACAAATAGAATACAACATTATTTATCCATAGACAAAGTCACACATTTGTAGTGGAATTTTAGGATAGTATAGAGAAGATTTACTAGCAGTCTATATCCCATGAAATCAAACATCATGTGGTACTGAACACAGAGAATGATATTAATGATGATGCAACTAAGGGAGTTTATCTTATCATAAAATCTATATCATTTAATTTTATACAATTTGAATTTATTATTAACATTGAATATTATTAATTTTCATGACTGGATAACTCTTATCTTACCATGGATAATGATAAAAAATATGAACAAACACAAGATGAGGAACACCTTGAGCACCTAGATTTTTTTTAAAAATTAATTAGAGGAATCCCATGATGAAGTCCAAGTAACATTTCAATACATTGAGGTAAAACATGATTTTTTCATATAAATAACATTATAGATATAAATTTTTAATAATTTAAAAGTTGTTTTTATTTTCATTTTTAATTAATTGGTCAGCAAAGAAATAATTTTATCGACCTCTGTAAACCTTATATATTAAAAGTTTGGTGAATCCTATTGATACCATCTATTCTAATATATTTTTGGTTTGTCTCATTATAAAAAATATTATTTCAATAGTATGTCACATTTTATTAAATAAGTGTTCCGTGTAACACAAGATATAATCTTTTTAGTTTTTAATATAAAATATTGAATAGATTATATTTATATGAATTAAAATATTTGATAAAATATTACGGTTATACCCATCATTTTCAAAATAATGTATTTAGGTTACTAGTTTCTATAATGAGTTCCCAATATTCATCACTCATGATTACATAGACTAGTGTAAAAGAAGTTAAATATATATATAAATGATAAAATAAAACAAAAATATTACAATATCCATCAAACATTAAATTTATATTCACAAAGATAAACCGGGTTACAAATAAAGGAAACGAGAAGTAAACCAAGAGACAAGCCAGAAGAAACAAGAAACATACACAAGGACCAAATGACTAGGTAAGCTAGATGTAATGTAAATAAATAGAATATCCTCTAATCAAGTTAACACCCTCAGGTTTCAAGAGACTAATAGAAGTAATGAAAGTGTTGTTGGAGCCCGAGTTTGCATTTGATGCAGGATGATCTAAAAATTTGTTCCCCTCTCACCATGTATGGGTCACCATGATATTATAGAGTATTCTAAGTCCTTTCCAAGCAATTTAGGATATTGAAAAGGGAGTGTGACCCTTTCATTTAGAGAGTTATAGAGAATCAGACAATCAACCTCAACATGAGTGATCGCAATGTTCTTATGTTTTCAAAGGGAATAAAAAATATGAAATGATTTGGCCTCTTCCTGTAGTGGATAACTTTTCTATAAGATACAATGAATTCCATCACAACACATCCCTATATGTCTCTAACCCTACCCCACCTTTTATTTCTCACCTCAAACATGAGCCGTCTGTGTTGAGCATATAACCCGAGACCATAGGGCGCCAGTATAACCAATCCACCTGTGGATTGTTACGTAATGATTTAACTAGAGGTGCACTCACCAATAACAGATATAGAAAAGGATACTCCCAACATCTAGGGTAAGCATAACTAGGTCTGCCAGCAGGTTTGATGAGTGCACTATGATGGCCCACTCTATAGGTAGAGCCCCTTAAAAATGAGCTTTGTTCCAGGATTTCCATATACACCAGCACCCTACACTAAAGATCGGGGAGAATTCCATCCTATCAATATTTATATGATTCATCACAAGATAACATCTAACATGGATAGAATCTTCACAGTGAAAACTGGAGGAGAACACCGTGAGGATTCCAAAGAGAGACCAAATAGTTAGGGACCATTCACATTCAAAAAATATGTGGGATGTGCGCTCAACGCACATACTACAACATCAAAGAAATATGGAGGCCATATTGATTCCCACCATCTTGACCGGCACATTCGCAGCCACAACATGATTCATTATCCACCACGTAATGAAAATTTATTTAGATGGTATTTATTTCCACAAGATGATGGCATTCAAGATGTCATGATGGCACTGAGAAACCAAGATCTTGCTATAATCCATGCTAATGAAATACCCTGAGGAGGACGTGGTGAAGACACAAGTTTCAGGGTATGAGTTAATAACAATTGACTCAAAGATATAATTCTTTTATATATCTAGCACAACCTTGTTAAATGAAGGGTTTATTCTTTCTTACATAAAGGAAATCATGGGAGCTGGGCAGCCTGGGAAACCGATATAAGTGGTTGACCAATTATTTTCCCAGAAATTAATTTTACCATCCACCACAATCTAGCATGACTTCTTTGAAAGGATTATGATCTGGGGTTAAATCCTCAACTCAAAAGGGGATATGGTACCACAGATATGCTCCTCATCTCCCACCCACATAAATCAATTTTTTAAATGGTGTGTTATGAATGAATTACTCACTACGTGAAAGATGTGCATTCTATAATTACATTTTTTTTGAAATATCACCAATGATAATGAAATATTTATTAGTAAGTGTATGGGAATTAAGAATGTAGAATAAAAGATAAAAAATTGAGTGGAAATTTAAACAAATGATAAATCCATTACATATCTGGCCCCCATTAAAATTTAGTAGTATATATTCATTTAAAAAATAATTTTAATCAATTAATAAATATCAAATAAGTATTAGTAAAAGAAAAATTAAAATAATGATTTTAGACTCTTCTATAGGGATTACCTCTTCTTCTACAGATCTAACTACAATGTTTCCTAATGCACAAGAAAATTGAAAAGTCCTTTATTCTCACCTCTATCTCAATTTGTATCCTCTAAATGAATTAATCATCATTCAAAAAATGTATAACTAAATAATTTATTATTTATTCTTCTACCACCATCATTGTTCAAAGGTATAAAAAAATATCACTTATCAATGTCCTAGAATTTGTTGTTAACTATAGTAAGAACCTCTATCATTATGACATGAGATAATATCTATTTAAAAAAATTCTCCTCTATGTGTGTCTTTACATTTCACCAAGAATCATTAATTTACAAAAAAATCATAAATCAATTCAATATTCATCACCTTCACTTGATTTTGGCTTGAAATATCTCCTAGAACATATCTCATTATGTTGAGTTTCCATTTTTTACTTTGATTTTACAATTGAAAATGAAGACTCTAATTTTTAACATTTTACGAAACTTACATAACCTTGTTGGTGTGGTGATGACCTTAACGTTGGATATTGAGGTTCCAAATGACATTCACAAACACATTAGAGAACATGGGTATACCATTATATATTCTATGATGTATAACATTTATCATTATATATATTTTACAAGAAACTTATGCAACTCTTAGAAAAAATGGAATAACAGTTATGCATGTATATCTTCCTTGATGTAGAACCTAAAAAATGCTAAATGAACATTATATTGATCTCCAAAAAACTGTGATCACATTTATGGAGGGAACCACATTAACATTTAATAGTTGTGTTGGGGGACCTTTATATGAAATGTTTCTTTCTAGAGAATGAATTTTACACATATGAGTTGGTTGGACTATATGCTATTTGGTTTTCTAACCATTTCACATCATATAGTAATATGGGTAATTAAATATATTAGTGAATATTAATTTTATAAAATCTAAAAATATATTCCAATATTTAAACGTTAAAAATATAACCATGGAATGTGGAAAAATTAATATTAGGACCAACAATATTTCTGTAACACCCCATGATATAATTTAAATGATCATTACACTAACATCAATAAAATTATTTATACAAAAAACATATGAAGATTAAAATAATATAAATTGATCAAATAAAATTAAAAAATAAATATATTCAAAAATATATTCAATAGATATAAATTTAAAAATATGTTAACAATTATTCTAAAATTTTTCATTATAATCACATTATGGATATAAAGGAAAAAATAATTATAAAAATAATTATGAAAAAATATCAAATCAGATCGACATCAAACATCATTTTTCATATTCTAATAAATTTAACTATAACATTCATTTTATTGAAAAAACATGGCCCTAAAATTGAAATCTCCCCACATCATCAAAATATAATCATAATTTTTATATTCTATAATTAAATTTTTTTATGGTTCCATACTTATTGATGTTTTATATCCATTAATATAATACAATTATACTAAATAAATATAATTTTCCTTGATATTACAGAATTCAAAAATGTAAACATAATGTATATTATCAGGAAGTTTTATAATTCCCTTTAAATGACTATCTGTTTTAAGCTGATAAGAGAGAAAATAAATTTCATTCCAATGTAACATTGAATTACATTCATAAATGTTGATGTAAATCTCGGATCGCAATTTTAAATTATATAGATAGTAATGTGTTTTAGTCTCATAACCTCCTTTGTGTACAAATTTCTAAAATTGTTAGTATAAATGGTCTCAACAATTGGAAAAATTGATTTTAGTTTGCAATTATATTGACAATATATTAAATATAATCATAGTTTGTTGGATATCTTAGAAATTCAATAACAAATTAAATATTGATATGATCAAATTTCTATATCATTAAAGGTAAAGGTATTAATAAAATTTAATGTTTTTGATCTTATAATTTAACAAATATAAAAAATCGGTATCACATAAAGAAACATCGTATGTCTCTCAGTAACCTATACAAGGAAAAAATATTTTAACATTGTGATAATTGTTGGATTCACCAGAGAGAAAACCACAAAATTAATGAAAAAATTATTGAATAAATTTTCCATTTAAATATATAATAATAACCACTCTATTTCTAAATTAAACAATTATGTCAACAACCATAATCTAAACAAAAGCAATCCCACTAAAATTTATATTTTCAAATGTACTCTAATATTCATAATTGAATAATTCACTATCATTATTCTATTCCAAATGTGTAAAATATTTCTATATCCAAGATAATTCCATACGGTACCCCTCATTTCAAATTTACGAGTATAAATATACTAACATAATCATCATATTCATTAAAAAATCAGTTTTTATAATAACTAGAATATCATATTTCCTACTCAATGCATCAAAAAAACATAAATTTCTATGTTTATATGAAAATTAATATTTAAATTGATGAGAATATTCATCCTTTTTCCATTCAATTTGTTATGATTATATCTAAGTGATAATAAAATATTGAATTTATGGTTCTAAATATAATATAATTTAAAAAAATATATAATGTCTATAGGTTATCAAATAATTTAAAAATAGTTTAAATTTAATAACCAGGAATCATATAGTTTTATTAATAAGATCTTAATTTACATGATCATTATGTTATGTTATAACAAAAATGTGATAAAACATAATCTAAACCAATTAAAAGAGAAATAAAATCTAATATATTACCATTTACTTGTTTCGGTAATATTAAAACAATATTTTATGTATTTATTCCCTTTAATTTATATAAAATAACACTAAAAATTTCAATTCTACATTTTTTTAATTTACATGTCATAGGCTCCTTAGGTAAATCAAATATCAATGAAAATTTAATCAAATTTTAATAATGATAAAATAATCCTCAGAAACCATAAATAATGAAAAAAAATTAATTTTTCATTCCAATGAAATTTCCTTTTTTAAAATTTTAATTATCAATAAAAATTATTTTCAATTTGAAATAATGTGACCAAAATATTTAATTTTCTGATCAATTATTTGTATGTAATGAACATACTATACATCTTACTTTCAAGGAAATTTAGTTTAATAATACCTATATTTATTTACATTTTCCACATGTGTCGATGAACATTCAAAATATCTTAAAAAATAAATAAAATTGTGAATAAAAATCTATCAAATTTATGGTTCACCAATTCCATTAATTTTATATAATTATTAAGGATTATAAATAAAATCTAAAAAATTCATTGAGTCTGTCTACTCTAGGCATTAGCTGTTAAATTTATTTCTCTACCGCCCTAAAATATTGATATCCAAATCATATTTCTGTTTTTTAAATCCATTTATCCCATTTATTTTATCCCAAAAATCATCAATATATGAAAATTTTATTTTCAATTTTTATAAAATAATTCAACATTTGATAATAAATATAAAACATATATCTACTGAAATACATATTAGCTAAAATATTTTTTCTTACTCATTATTATGTACACATTTCAATATATTTTTATCACATAATTTCTTATTATTTACTATTAATTAATTTCATTGATCTAGTTTCGTCTAATTATAAGGTAAATTAATCAAACATGATCTATGAATTATTTTAATGGGTAATATAGGATCAAATTTTCCTATTAGTCTTAATTCTTTTTTATAAATTTAAATTTGATTATATTTATCCATATCTAATAATTTTTATTGATCATTTGATTCTATAAATATAAAAATTTATATATCCATTTATATGTATAAATATAAGATTTCAGGAATGATAATACGTTTCCAACACCCATTAAGGTCATTAGATCCTTTGAATGAATGATAATTTTTATCTAATGAGATAAATGGATATAAAGAAGAATAATGTCATATATATGAATTAAATCTCACGAGTTGGTCAATCCTAATGATAATTTCTTTTTCATTCTCCTCATTATCTTCTATTTTCCTTGATATTTATATATTTAATATTATATTTGAATAATAGAATCATGTAATTCCTATTTAATTTATTTCTCCAAAAAATATATGGATTAATATAAATTATGTTATTAGTTCAACATATAGCCACTCATCCTGCTATAGATGTTAATTTCCTAGTGCCCACAATAATTATATATCCATTTATTATTTATATTTAAAATTTCTTTCAAAATGAGATGTTTTGGATAATTTTAATCAAATACCCAAATCTATATTATTACAATTTCTTAGTAGGAACCATTGATCCTTTAGTTTGGTTGGAATTCATAGTACTATTATCCTAGTATAAATACACACAACACCTTTATATGATACAATTATAAATTGTTGATTGAAATTAATTGGAAACTACAAAACATGGTTTCAAGAGTCCATCATTTTTTCATTGTTAAAACAAAATACTACTATATAGGTAGTAAATGATGGATGTCAATGATCACTTTTCACCAATCCCTACCCAAATTCCTTATTCTTTTATTTTTATTCAAAAACAAATTTAAAATCATATTTAATATGTATTTAATGTTCTCAAAATCTACACACCAATTATACAGTCCTTTAATATCATATGTATTTTCAAAATGTCCACATAAGAGGACATGTTTTCAAAAAAATAACCTTGAACAATTCATCAGTTTAGGCCTTATCTCAAATATTTTGGGAACAAGGTTATCATTGCATACTGAATCTAACAAAAAATTATAACACAAAATAAATCATGTCAAATACTATTGAAATGTTACCAATCACTATTTATGATTACACAATTCCATTTATTCAATCATAATAAACTACTGTTATGTTGACTTCCTTGTGATTTTTTTGTGTAATATTTTAATGTTATTTTTATTTATAAATCAATGATGGTGTTGGTTCTTGATAAAGATATTTAAATTACTATGACTATTAAATATGGGTTTTGAATCTAAGTGAACTAAATTTATATAATTGTTATTATTAATTAATAAGTCACACTACTATAAAAACACGAATATTTTACAATAAATTATTTAAATTAAAAATCTTCTAGATTTTATATATTTTGATCTAGTAATTATTTATGGAAAAATTCGAAATTTTGAGTTTGAAACCTATGTGTGACCATTTCTATGTTTGAATAAATTTTTTACACTCAAATTATAGGAATTTTACATATTTTTGGGTGTGTCATAAATTGCAGAGCAATATTAGAAGTGATTTTAGGAACTATGGGAATAACTTTTAATACATATATAATATTCTAGAATATATATTTCCTAAAATTATATGACTAGAATATAATGTTTTGATTATAATTTTTATATAATATATTTTACAAAAATTTAACCATTTAATATTTTTGGTCCACTGCATATACATTCAATTAATTTCTTATCCCATGGTTAGTGGTTGAGTTACCCACCCATATTCGCATTTGTGATAATTTTATCATGTGTTAAATTATCAAATGGGTTCTAGAATGAATTTTTCATATTATTTCTTATTGAGGATGCATAATTATTATATATGGGATATTCAAAAAAAATTTATTCCACATAGAGTTATGTTGTTTGTTTTTAAGGTGGGTCTATGTATATAGGCCTCTCCAATCACACTGCATGAATACAAACATAAAGTACATTTCTCCAAACATCACATGGAAGAATTTAAAATAGCAATAAAATTGTGTTCCACAAGACATCCCTTGATGATTTCCACATCTAATAGATATCATTAAAATAATAAAGACCAAAATTTATTTTCAGTGTCCATTGGAATCCCATGAATAGTAAATTTCAATAAGTTATAAATATAAATCGTGAAATAATATTTATAAATCATGATAATATATTTTTATAGTTTGTTAAATGTTTTTATATATTTAGAGACCACATTAGTGATGGATTGGGTTGTTCAAAATTTAAAAATACAATCATAGTAGTTTTTGAAATTTTGGATGAAAAATATTTTATATTTATTTTTGTAGATCATTGTGTAGTTTTTATTTTAAAATAATATTTTATACATGCTCAAATGTAATTATCATATATAAATATAATGATACATTTATGTTTTATCAGGAGATCTGTATGAATTTTTTAAGTTGGAATACATCAATGGGGCCCCCTTCAGATAAATGATATTGTACCACATGACAAAAAAATGTGATTTTTCTAGTGTCTATTTCATAATGCTAGATATGAAATATTATAATTATGAATTTAGTTTATTTCTTTCCCAAAAAGTATTTAATGAACTAGATAATGAGTAATTATATTTTTTGATGTGGGAATTCTAGTATAACTTATTTACTAAAGATTAATTATATGACACAACATCACGAATTATTCTTCTTTTATAGATGATGTTGATTTCTGTTTATTTGTTGGTATTGATTATGGTATTTGACTTCTGGTATCCTTATATGATTATTTTTCATGAATTTTATGTATTCCTCCATCTAATAATTATTTAAAATATTTATAAAAACATTAAAAGAAAATTATTTCTATTTCATTCAATTTTTATAAAGGCATTGATCCTTTATATTTCAATAAAAATGTTTTTTATCTAAATTTAATAGGATAAATAGTTGATGGAGGTTTGGGGGAATTTAGACATAGATAGGGGATCTAGGTTCTAATTGTTAATGGGGGTAACACATTGTACACATTCTTAGTTATAACCATTCCCATTAGCTGTTTGGTACCTTAAAAGAGGTGAGTTGTTAGAAAATTCATTGATTATGTGGAAAATGGCTCTAAAATACATCAAATAAATTGTATAGGTGACGTGTAAATATTGTACCTGGCTTCCTTAAATGTTTTCCATGAACATGCTAGTTGTGGTCTATGGGAAGGTGGAAAATAGATGGTTTTTATAACTATGAACAAGAACCATGTGAGAGAGTTATGGATGGGTGGTGTTCCATGAATAGTTGTAATAATGTTATCTAAACCATTTTCTCAATTAAAATGTTAGAGATTATGATTTTCCCCTATATCCTTTAACCATACTTGACCCATTTATTTTCTTCATTCACATAGTAAATCTCCAATTTTAGAACTCTACCCATTAACTTTTTAGTATTTGATATATATACACTATCCAAATAATGATTCAAGCAGCATTCAACATGTTTTATGACCATACATTATTATATCATTCCTCTCACTTCTTTTATATAAATTTTTTTTCTTGGATTTTATTTTTATATGAGACTATATGCCCAATTTTCAATTTTTTTTCTTTTTTCCCTATTTTAAATTATCCAAATTTACTTCAATGGATGATACTAGATGAGGGATTTAGTACTAAGATAATGTAGGTGTTCTATTACTTAACCCCAAATTCTAGTTGTATAAAATTACATTATTGTTTCACATTCTAGAATTTATATTCATTTATATTTAAAATAATATTTACATTAATTTTTTTTATACATGGTTCTAGGAATTCAATATGTAATTTTTTATATCATTGGAGTATGCTGACCTTATCAAGAACCACTCATTCCCCTATAGTGATTTTGGACTTTTTCTAAAGGAATGATTAAAATGAATTAAATAAGATTCCACATGGCAAGAGTAATTCACCTGACCATTTAAAATACATATAAGTGACATTATTGAATTATAGATTGAATTATTAAATTGAATAAATTTTTATAATATCTATTTGATTATTAATAAATTGAATAGATTATTTGAATAAATTTAACTAATAAAGGGAATGACAAATAAAATATCCCATTGATCACATTTATATTATAATTTACTATTTTTATGGACATTAATCACTCTATATTGGTAGGGAATTCCGAAAGTAAGACATTGATTACCCATGTTTAATGCCTTGAAAAAAATCATAGGATTCTAGCTGAATTGTTGAAGTGACTGCCAAGTCGAAAAACATCATTAGGCTCAATCAGTGTCTTAGAAACATGAATTCCCAAGTATGATATCAAATATTTAGTTTCATATATCAAAAATTATTCTGTCATGAATTTTATCCTTGGATATGGCATGATTTCTTTTGAAATGTACCCCCTATGATTATCACATCGGACTCAAATTGAGTATTTGTTGAGTTAACCATGTTAGATCTCTATAGGATCAAAGTGGATTCATTATCCAAAAAACTGGAGTTCATGGGATTCTAAAGGAATTGTACTCTATGATATATAATGAATGCCAATGAGTTTGGTTATTTAAAAATTTACATCAATGTGATGTTTTACAGATTTATATACTGATTAAATTTATATCTTATACTCATGTAGTTAAACATGATGGGTGTCTAGTTTATAAATATAGTTCATTTAATCTTATTCTATAAACTATTATACTTAATATTCACAGACTATATTTTTTTCGATACAATTGGTGGTGGCCCATTGAGTGTTACCCTAACCATATTAAGGCCACCCTTTGGTACCCATGAAGATACCATGGATGTAGTTACAGATTATGGGATGCAAATAAATTTTGAAAATTTATTTTTTTTAGGATGGAATCATTAGAGAAGATATCAAATCTAGTAGTCATGATTTATTCAGACTTATTTTTTCAGTTTTATCATTCGTATATACTAGTGTTTTTTACCTTAAATGTATATTTTCTATATTTTAATATAATATCATGACATTAAAATATATACATCATACAATTTTAATTTAACATTATTTATTATAATTAGATTATTCATTACTTCTACAATATTATTACTCATGATGCACTACAAATTATTTATTATTGTGTATAACTCTTAAAATGAGGCTATATATAATGAACTAGGTATTTATAGAACAATACATTTTCATATATATTAATATTTATGAATAATATTATAATTTAATGTTTAAGATGACAATTTTTTGATAGTGTACCCAACATATAACAACAAGTTTCACTGAAATCATACATTTCACACAATGTTGAGTTATACTGAAAAATAATACAATAATATTTTTATTACTTTAAGTGGTAGTTAACGCCTAGTCGCTGTATTGGTGAGAATAAATATAATTTAATATATTATAATTTTAAATATTATTTAAATGTATTTACATTTATCCAATGAATTTTATGGGATTAAAAAGATAATGAATCTAATTTTATACATAAAACAATCTAATATTTTTAAATGGTTTGTTTACCGCCTTTTGAAAAAGATAAATTATTAAACATAAATTTTTTAATATTAATGAGTTATATTTTAGAAAATAAAATTATTCTATATAGTCGTGAAATCAAATTTACGTTTGTTAAAGTTACTGTAATTTAATGATAAAGTTCATTTTTTCATGAATAGTGATAAATATTGCATTGTAATTCAAAATTGATTTTTCATATAATTAATTTTAATAGTTTTATTTGTAATTTAAATTGATTTTAAAGTATAATTAGATTATGTATTTATCATTTAATAAAATTTTGGTTATTGAATGTAATTTCAATTTTAAATTGACAAAACCATAAGTATATCTTTTGAAAGTTTTTTCTTTTAAAAAACCCACTTTTGTTTTTACAATAGAAATTAATTTTAAATTTTTTTCATAAAATTATTTTTTCTGAATTTGAAAAAATGTATTAAATATTTTGAATCAGAATATAAAAATTGTATAAATAGGTACTATTTATTTCTGAATATTATAAATTGTATCTTCCGTAATGTTTATTTTCAAAAGTTAATGATAAACTAGGTAAATTAATTTAAAAAAAATATGATACGGATCATAAAATTACCCTAACACCTACCAATATCCAATTGGATAAATAAATATTGACCTCTATTATTTAAGGGACGGAATCTATTTATTAAATTTACTTCTTTTCATGAATGTGATATAATTATTATTAATACAAATGAATGTGACAACATGTCACACTCTTATCTCTTATAAGTATAATAATTTTTAATTACAAAAAATAAAATGATGAATACTGAAACATTAATAGTATTCATCAATATAATTAAATTACCTACATCAGGGGGATTTGTTAATAACATTTATAGATTAAATAATTTCCATAAATATTGACTAAACAGTGATATAATAATTTTTTTATTAAGGAAAATATCAAATAAATCATATTATAATTATTAAAATAAATATTATATTACATAATTTAAGTAATACACTACTTTTATGGAGGAATATGGAATATTAGGGTAGATATGATGAATTTTTTTTGAAGTAATAATGTATTTTTGAATATATTTAAAACTCAAGTATGGATAGTTTCAAAATTGACAAAATTCTTACCTTAAAAGACAAAATTGTTTACTCATTGTTTTAAAATCCCTAAAAATATATGATTTGTTAACATGGATATGATAAGTCCAAATATTTCATAAATGGATCTTTTGTGGGACATTTTATATGATATGGTAATTAAATTAATCGAAAAATTGTAAATAATAACATATCATGGTGAGATTAAAATGGGTAAAATAAAGGATCATCAAAAAATATAATTGTTAAAAAATATTCAAACACCTCTAATATTAATTGGTTTATGGTTATATGAACCAACAGAATATTATATATTATATAAATGATATTTGGACCTTTAGAAACCAAAAATAATTTTTTTTAAAAATAATGTTTCAAAAATCCAAAATGCGCCCCTCCTATATATTATAAAAGGATACACACTCTACCCACTTACTCACACAATTAAATCCTCCTAGCTCATAAAAATTCTTATAAAATAATCTACCAACAACACTTCCTTCATCCGAGAATCCGTGACATGTGTAGAATATAATTCAAGGAAACCTTTTGGCTCAAATCAAAGGGAATTACCTGTTTTATATGTTGCGTCTTATCAATAGTTCTTTTGTTTATTTTCTTTCTTAACTCCCTATTCTATTCTAATTCTATAAATTCCTAAAAAAACAAGTATCCTAAATATATTATGATGTTTTTATAAAATATATTCAAAATATACTTACACACACTTCCATCAAATGGATAAGATCATATTGTTTCTGTTTATGTCCAACTACTGACGTACCTAAGAGGGAAACATGAAAGTCATCATGTACTTTATCTATTGTGGGAGGAGGTTCTAGTCAACATTCAACGGACCCAACATGATCAAGAATCTCAAAAGGGCTGATGTAACTATGACTTACCTTCCCATTCTTCCAAAAACTCATGTTCTTATTCCAAGGAGATATGCGTAGAAATACCATTTCTCCAACTTTAAACTCAAGGTCTCATCGACAGTTATCTACATAACTCTTCAGCCGACTTTGGGATTCTTTGATATGATACTGAACAGTATTCACCTTCACCACCATTTCTTCGACAATTTTAGGTCCTATAATCATATTCTCACCAACATCATCCTAGCAAGCATGCGCTCTGTATCATTTCCAATAAATGGAATCATATGTTTCCATTCAGATGCTCGAGTGTAAACTGTTACTCTAGGAGAATTCAATGAGTGGAAGATGTTGGTACCATCGTCCACTGAAGTTCATAGAACAAGATCATAAAAAATATTCCAATGACTGAATAGTTCTCTCATATTAGCCATCAGTTTGATGATGATAGGCCATATTAATGTTTATTTCAGTTCATAAGGAATTTTGGAGACTTTTCCAAAACATGAAGTCGAATCTAAGATCAGGATCAGATACAAAAAATAGTAGTACACCATGCAGCCTTACAACTTCATTGATGTAAATCTGTCAAATTTGATCTAATGGGAATTCCACTCGAATCGTGATAAAGAGATCTACCATTGTAAGATGATCCACAATGGCTCATATAGAATTGTTTCCCCTTATTGCCCTTAGAAGTCCAATGACAATGTCTAGGGTAAGGTTGTTCCACATCCATGTGGGTATGGGTAGTTGTTTCATCATCCAATTTGACTTTTTCCTCTCTACATTCACTTACTGACATACTAGGAACATTGATGAATATTTTGCAACATCCGTTTTTATATGGTCCTGAAAAACGTTTTCTCGGATATCCTCATACATCTTTGTGCTCCTCGGGTTAATAGATAATTTTGAGCTTTGTGCATCATCTAGATGCTCTTTCTTTATCTCTGGATTGGATGATACAAATAATTGTGACCCAAATCTCAAAATTCCATCCTTTTCAACCACAAGATTTGACGATTTCCCCCTTCTGATTACTTCCACCTTTTTCAAAATTTCCATATTCTTTCATTGAGAATCCTTTATTTTCTCCATGGGGGATTGTGGAGAAATAATATTAGATAGGATTTATGATGTTCCTCCATTAATGATTCCCATGTACATCCTATAAAAATCTAAGAAGATGGGATCCATTTGAATTCTCATCATTGATAATGATGTATGATCTATTATACATATAACATCCTCCACCATTTTTCCCTTACTAAGATGGTAGTGGATTGAAAATTCATTATCCTTGATGAATTTTGTCCATCATTTCTGGTGCATATTAATAACATTGTGTGTCAATATATATTTTTGGATCTTTTAATCAATATATATCTCAATATTATCCCCATAGAGATAATTCTTCATGATTTTCTATGCAATGATTGTAGCCTCCAACTCTATATCATGCGTGGGATATTTTTCTCCTAGATCATTAGTCGGATTGAGGCATTGACTATGACATTATCATTCTACATAATCAAAAAACCCAGGCCCTTCTTCTAAGCATCACTAAATACCTAAAAAAGTTCACCCCATTTGGGTAGTGTGAGAATTTGCGTAGTGATAACCCTCTTTTTCATCTCCTTGAATCTCTCCTCAAATGTATCACTTCAGGAAAATTTTACTCCCATCCGAGTTATCTTGTTATGTGGGTTAGTCAATCGTGAGAAATTTCTCACAAATCAGCAATAATATCTAAATAACCCCATAAATCTATGGATATCTAATACCGATGTTGGCCTCAGCCATGCCTCAATTACCATTTTCAAGGGATCCACAGATATCCAATTGCATGTGATGATATGAACCAAGAATGAGACCTCCTTCAACCAAAAATCACTCTTGATGTACTTTGCTTGGATCATCTCGTTTTTTAAATACTCTAGTATAGTTATTAGATTCTCTACATGATCCTCCTTATTTTTGGTGTATATTATAATATCATGTATAAAGGCTATCAAAAATTTTATGAGGTATTTTCTAATGAATCTACTCATCATTTCCATGAGGATTGTTGAATAATATGTGAGTTCATAAGGAATTACTATCATTTCATTGTGCCCATATCATGTAAGAAAAATAGTCTTGGGGATATCATACTTCTTCAACCATACCTTATAATATCCAAACCACAAATCCACTTTTGAAAAGTATTGTGCTCCATAGAGCTGGTTGAGCAGGTCATTAATTCCTGAAAGAGGTTAGTTGTTCATTATCATGATTTTGTTGAAATCAAAATAACAATTAAAAAGGCGCATGGACCCATCCGTCTTCTTGTTGAAGTGGACTGGTCCACCCCATGGTGAATAAATTGGGTGTATAAAACAATTATCCAGATTCTCAAGTATTTGTTTCTTCATCTCCTCATGCTCCTCAGCAACCATTCTATACAGAGTCTTGGATTTTTGAAACACCCCAGGTATGAGGTCAATTGGGAAATAATCATCTCTTCTAGGGGGAATACCATAATATTTCTTGGGAAACACTTCAAGAAATTCCCTCACAATAGGAATGTCATAGTTGATGGTTTCCTCCTTAGACTCAATTATCTGTGCCTGATATATTTTCTCATAGGTATGTAATATCCAAGAATAAGTTAATGTTTCTAAAGAGGATTCATCTCCCTTCTTTTAATTGTATACAATCAAGTGTCCTTTATCAATATGAAGAGTTATTTCCTCTCATGGAATTTTATGTTCCCTTTATGTTGGTAAATCAAATCCATGCCAAGAATTGAATCAAAATCCACCAGAGGGAGTATGAAGAGGTTTGCGGGGAAGTTTAATCCACAATTTATGACAGAGGAGGAGTTATATTCATGTGATGCAATGATTGCCCAATTTTTTACTCATAGACATATTCATTTCCTTGATTTGTGGTGTTGTTTGTATTGTTCAAATAAAAATTCGTGATAAAAAACACTTCGTAGAACCAAAAAAATTACGTTATCTATTCATGAATGAATAATTACAATATATGTCACCACTTTGTTGTTGGGGTTCAATTCAGTGGTAGTGATGAAAAAATCTCACCATTGCTGCCATAGAGGATGTTGGTTTCATCTGAAACCCCTTGTCTTAGGGAACTGATTTTCACAGTTCCCTATTCTTTTTAGTTGATGTAATGAATAACACATTGATATACGAACAGAGCGTTCTTCTCCTCTATCGCAGCTGCACGTTTTTTTTGTCCGCATCAAACATCTTGGATCCATTAACATCTACCGCTAAAACATGTCTTTATCCTATTAATGAAATTTTTGAGGTTCTACATTTTACACAATTGAATGTGGGATGCTATATTTTCTTATCACCATATGATTTTTCCATTATACCACTAGAATTAATGTCCACATTAAATTTATTATCATAATGATACCCATGAGATTTTCAGATTTTCATTTCAACCATGAGGGAACATCAGGAAATTTCATCATAACTATTGAAGTCACAGATCACTAGTTCTTTCTGCATGCTAGGTTTCATCCCACCATAGAAGATGTAAACCTTGGATTAGGGGGGAATGAAAAATATAAAGGCGTATTGTTCAAGAGGTATGATTTTTTCCTCATACTCTCTGATGTATTTGTCTTCTATTTTCATTAGGTATAGGATGCCCCTTTCCATATTTAGTCAGAGGGTGCATGGAAAATATTTATTGTAATCATCTTCCAAAAATACATCTATTCTAACGCCTCGATATCCTCCTCAAGGATCATATTTTTGATCAATGTCCACCAATGATCGAATTCACCCTCCATATGATAAGTAGATAGAAGAACCTTCTCTTGTTCGGAACATGGATGGATGGAGAAGATCTTTTCAGTGGAGTTGATACATTGTTCGGTGATTTAGGGATCATATGATTGATTGAAATTAATATTCCTTTGTCTAATGAATCTCTAGATATCAACTTGTTATTTATTTGGGGATTTAATGTTACTATTTATCTATGTTTCTATTCAAATTTTACGTGAACTGAGAGAGTATCATTACAAAGTTCACAATTCAATCTCCCATCAGGTTGGGAATCATATTATAACAGTGATGAAATTGGACATCACATCAGTTGTTAGCCCGAGTCCTCCTATTACAAGCCATAAGATGAATTAAAATGAATGTTAGGGGTAACACCTAAAGGGTAATCGAAAGACAAAATGTATTACTTATTAATAACATTTATTTCCATAACTTATTAATCCATAGGATTAAATATATGTTATCTATGACCTACTTCCTAACATATATTATTTGGGATTTTTCTATTCCCCTAATAATGGTTCATAAAAATATTTTTAATATACCAAAGCATATCCCCCAATAGTGTCATAAACAATAGTGCGACAAGGCCCATTGTCATGTACCAGGACACCATGGGTAAAGCCCGAAACTCCTTATCGTTGTTTTCACTCCTAGATACATCGGTTCCAAAGGCGCATCTACTTGCTTGTATCATGACAGGGATATAATTTCATGATAAACCACTTACTCAGCTCTCACGAAAATATAGGGATATTTTTATTCTACATATTTTTATCCATAAGGTTTTCACTAGGGTTTTCTAATCCTAATGAAAAAAATATGTAAACCTATCCTCTGATACCAACTATAACAACCCATCTTTTTATTAAACACCTAACATTAATTATAACATGAAGCCTTCACGTTATATATCATATATTATTGAGAGGAATAGTGTCTTTGGGGCTTAGTAACATTAAATAACAACTAAAAAAATAAACGAAAAAACTTTTTGAAATCATCCTTTACATGAAAATTGCATTCCCATGTACATAGCATAGCATGGGATAACCTGAGGATATGCCTAAGAAAAGGGTTAGCTATAAATCCTAGTAAGGGTGTTAAAATGGAATAACATGAAGAATACAATACCTATTAGGAAATAGGCATTTCAATGGATCATAAATAAACATGAACAAAAAGGCATGATATAGCATGGTTATCATAACATGGAAATGTAGTAGCAACACTTAACATGGAATTATCATGATCTAAGGCTCATTGCAGAAGGAGTAGGAGTAAACCCTCATTGAAATTGAATTATAATGAGTAAATCATCATCACACATTAATTATTCAGATTAAATACTAATTTCACATTTTGTGTCATGATATTAATCTTTACTAAATTCATTGGAGCGATATCAAGGCGCACCCTTCAGAAAAATTTCATATCATGCATAAGTGTGCTGCATGGATCATACAACAAGGATTCATTTAGCAAAAAAAATTATTCCCAGATAAAGGAAACTGGAATTATTACATTAGGATCTATAATCATTAAGTAAATATTCATAAAGGTGAATACACATGATTGAGAAATGGTCATGGTATTCACTACACAACGACTTTGTCATGGAAAATGCGATTCAATTTCGGCAGCATATCAGTGTGACATATGAATTTCTAAAAATGGTTGATGAAGGATAATTTTTTTTCTCATCATATTAACATTAAATGGAAAGTAAGGTGATCATACATACACATGTCCCAACTATTGTAATATAATATAGATTCATGATACAAAACAAATCCATGAATGTAATTGAGGAGAGGGAAATTCCTTACAGAATTTCAGCATGGTAATAGGAGTACATTGGAGGAATTAGTGAGAGATAAAGGAGTATATAATCATTAAAAAATAAATAGGGAATTATGGGTGAGGTTCAAAATCATACCAATTTTTTTTTTCTAAAAATAAACGAGCATAACATCTTAATGAAAATTACACTAAAATGAGAAATAAAGAAATCCCTTAGTTGGAAGTGTGATCTCAAAGGCTTGGGAGAGGCTTGGGAGAGGCTTGAGAGAGGAGTATTGGGAGATTGGTGTACCTTGGGAGGATTTTATATATATAATGGTTTATTATGGATGAACTACACATTCATTGAGTGAAGAGGAAGTGGGAGTTTGGGTGGGTTTATATAGGAAAGGGTAGGGAATTCTTGGTAAATTAGGATTGGGGAACCACACATTAAATTAATCAAAACCAAAAATCATCCCACAGTTTTACCCATGGTTATTGTCAAGGGGGACTCGAAAAAATATTTTATAAGGAATATGTCTTAATCTCTTAAAATAGTGGGGTTTCTTATGTGGAGGTGAGTCACACACTCGTGGAAATCAATTTAAAAATATAAAATGTTTTATAATTATTGGAGGGTCCTATAATGCTTTGTAAAATAAATCAAACAAACCCAAAATCAAATTATATTAATGTAAAAATATATATTGGCCGAAAATAATGTTTATTTTATTTTATTACAAACCTATTGTTTCATTTTGATGTCATGGAACAGATTATATATTTAAACGGTAATTATTTTTTACCCAAAAATTCAAATGTCATCGAAAATTATAAAAAATTTACAATTGGATAATTTCAATGTCATGATTACAAAATTAATATTCATTTTATCTATAAAATTTTATAAATATTTTATTTTTTACATTAAATATAAAAGCTGACACTTATCGAAAATTCATGTTTTTTTACAAAAACAGCTTTCAATCTTTAATAAATATTACAATTTTATTCCACGATATTATACAATTTTATTCCACGATATTATACAATCATTTATATTTAATAAAATTTAATTTAGTAATAATATTTTCTTAAAATATTTTTTAACTCAAAAATACATCAATTCATCAAAATAGATTGCATAATTGAATACTAAACAAAAATTGTTTTAAGCTTTAAAAACTATTTAAAAAGTATCAATACTAAAATGAATGTATATTATTTTTTATATAAAAAAATAATGCAAATAATAATTGTGCAAAGGTATTGTTACACAACCCTTTATGACATCCACAAAGGATTGAATGGTAAGGTGTGTGATGGTGACATACCCTTGGGGTGGCTCAGATAACATCGCTCGGGTGGTTATCTATATAAATATCTAATTCTCCCATAGGATGTTCTATTCGAGATTAACATGTTGATGCTTGGTTTTTTACTTGGTCAAAATCGAATCCCAAGGATGCCACCTCCATTCCGAGCTACAAAAAATTTTCTTTGTATGGGGAAAGTCTATTAGAGGAGGCCAAATCTTCTTTTTTCCGAGTAAATTTGATTTGTTAATTCCCTAAATTCATAATAATAATTTGATCACTAATTAACGAATATATTACCAATAGTCAAAATTCATATTAGTTTTTTAAAAAACTGAAAACATTAAACTAGATAAGTGGATAGGATATATTACTATATTATACTATAAGTGAGTTAATTAGATCAATAGTAGTTTACATTAACAATTGTTTGGGTCGTTATAGTTTCATGAACTAACATTTGTCTCAACGATGGACACTTGAATCAAAATTACATTACAGATTTAGTGTCTTGTAAACCATAAATCCAATGAATGAGATATTATATAATGTAAATGTAAATAAAAATAAATTAATTTTTATGAATAATATTATAAATTCATAGGATGTGTATACAATACAAAAATGAAACGAGTGGTGAAAATGACATGTATCTCACATATACAAATAGTGTAATGAAAATAACATTAACTTACATCAAGAATTTATTCTAACATGTTCAATACTCTTGTATAATAAATTAATCATTATTATAAATTATAAAGATAACCATATTATTATATATAATTCCATATATGGTTCGGTTTAGACTATATATGACACGTTTTTCAATAGCAATATGTTAATGTTATCTATCAGGCAAGATATTCTTTCTATTCCATATATATTTTGACATTTTTCTGGATAATATAACATAGAAAATGATTTAATTTTTTAATAATTAAAAAAAAAATATAAATATCATATATATTCATTATATAATTATTTATAAAAATAAATTAAATATTGAAATATCAAATTGAATTCACAGTTTAGGGTAACATAATTCCATACGTAAGCATGAATATTGATTCCATTTTCTTATCATATTGAATTAAAATTAAATGGAATATATATATATATAACATAATTATATTGGAAATATTATTTAATATATATCATATTCTATTACTACACCTATCCTAATTTCATTCCATAAATTGTGTGAATGAATCACATATCTTTGAGGAGAAGGTAGTCTATACATAAAGAAAAGTTTTCAGAAAAATGGAAATACAGATGTAATACTTTATATAACTATTAAATAATCATAAAGTCATCATAAATATCATAAATATCATAAAACATATTATTTCGATCATAATTCCTACCCATGAGAGGTGGTAAAGGAAAAATAACAAGATTATTTCAAAAGGAAGTAGTCGTCTGTACACACAAACAGTAAATTTGCTACACAACAGATGGATATGATAGTATGTTTAGGTATAACCCTATGAATAAAAATATCTATGCACATTTAGGACAACCCATTCCATAATCACTATTGTCCATCGTCTGCACAGAACACAATAACGTGCTGGTGAATCCTATATTGGGGTGAGTATAAAAATACTCAGAAAGGGACCCCGAGACCCCCGAATGTCTCCTAGAATCCACTAAGGATATACCACAGAAGTAAGACACAATCACGAAGTATCAACCATCCCTACATAAGTATATTACCATACATATACCAAAGTTTCCAACCATAGTCCGTCTCCAACACTCGAGCCCAAGCACAACCCATTCCACAAAGAAAGTAAAGTCAATCAATTCGATGATAACAACTGAAAGTCAAGACTCATCTCACATAGGTACACAACTCATGTAGATGGGTAGAGATTATTAGATATAAACACTAAATCATATCCTCTATCAAGCCCACATAGGATCATGGAACATATCTGTGTTGTGGAACCCACAAAGGATCATGGTACAGAAGTCATCGCTTTCAAACCCACATAGGATCTGAGTAAACAAGTCATCGTTGTCGAACCCACGGAGGATCCTGGTATAGTATCGTCGATGTCGATCCCACAGAGGATCCTACTACTATTGTAGGTCCACATAGAATCCTATTATCTCAGTCGAAACCAGCCATTGGGTTCTCGCACACAACATGATGGATTCTAGAAGGGTCTACTCCTCGAGCCAAATGTCAACACATCAACTACCATAATGTCTCGAGTTGACGTAACTCGTAGTTCTATCTCATTATAATGAACCCAATGTGATAGATGGCGCATCATTCAGACGCCCGATCTGTGAGTTATTTTCATTTATGTTCCAGGGGACCGTTTGGTTTTTTGGTTCAATCCAACCTGATTGTACCAAAAATGTGTTCAATAATTAATTAGGGTATTGAAAATGTACCGCCTCATCCTAATCATTTTTTCATTGAATATGGTTCATCGATCAGTCTCCCATAGCCCTAGACACAGACAAAAATGTGATTTCGGGTTAAATGGGCCCAGACTGGGGTCTGACCCAGTCCGCGGGTCAGACCCGTCCCGATGGGTTGGCTTGGCCCATTTTAGGCCCAGCCCGCAAGGGCGGCCCTACCCAGTGGCGGCCCAGCACAGAAGGGCGGCCCGGCCCGGTGGCGGCCCGACCGACATCGGTGGCCCGACCCGGTGGGGTGGCCCGCGTGGCTAGGTCGACCATGGTGGGGGGGAGCATCCCCCCCGGCTTCGGAAGGAACCAGTGCTAGTCATCGGTTCGGTGAGCCGCATAACCTAAGTGGTCTCTCCTTGTGAAGCGTTGTCCGGTGGATGGCTCGGTCGGCCGTCCCCTTCATCCACCATATCCTTTTCCCATGGTTCATCTCTAGTGTGGTGCGACAGTGCCACACCCATCCCGTCCGACTTTCATGGCCTTCGTGTCCTCAGCTTCTTCCTCTGACACATTGTGACAACAGCAGGCTCCTCCAGCACCGCCATGGCCCACTTGGCCACGGCCTGATCCGCCACACAGAGTGATGGAGCCACGCTCTTCTAGCAACCTGGCAGCCCTTGCATCGCCGGTTCATCTTGTATCATGCTCGTTGATGGTCGCCACACGTATCGCTGTGCACTGTCGTCTGCGACCCCTTCCTCCAGCGGCGCCGTTGCGCCCCCACCATCGCCACCAAAAGAATATAATCACATGGGGAGTCAGACATTCTTATTGTGGCCCATACCATCCACATTATGATGATAACCAAAAGTAAATTCACATTCTGAAATTAGAATGACGAAGAACAAGTACAAAAACAACAAAAATCCTCTACCTCGATTTCGGTGATCGATGACGGAGTCACAGAAGGTGGAAATTATTCCGTCAATGTATGCGGAGGAAGAGCTCAGAGAAGACGAGTCGAGATGACGTTGTCAGTGTACTATGTGGGAAGCGGTGCTTCCCATTCTTTCCCTTGTTGAAGAAGGATTGAGGTGGTGTTCGTCATTTTTCGGAGGTGAGTGGTGTTCTTTGTGTTCTTCATCAAGAGGATAATGTTCTCCCAATTCTTCCATCTTTATCCAAGTCTCCACCAAAAGAGAATTGCAAACCAAAAATAAATAATAGCTTTGGCTATTATTTTATTATTGGGATGAATTCAAAAGAATTAAAAATGTGCCAATTATTTAAGTGAAGGAGTTGGCACATTAAAGAGGGGATGGTGAAAAGGCTCTGAACATAATTAAGTGTTTATGTGGGTTTAAAGCCCATGTGGGCACCACCTCTTTGCTTGCAAGAGGTGTAAAACTTTGGGTGGGTCCCACTAAAATGATATCCTCCTTAGGGCAGTTATGTGCGGGTAGGACCCACCTGAAACCACCACTTAGAGGTTTTAACCACCAAACTAATAAAAGTAATTTACACTTATTTTTAGTTTTTTTTAAACCCCAAAAATTTAACTTAAATTCTCATTAGAATGAATCTTCGGTGAAGGACTAACTTAACAATAACTAACGCTGCGAGTTCAATGGTGCCCTAAGATTTCAGTTCTGAGCACCGGTTCAAAATATATAAAATCACGCTCAGACATTTACTGAATGTACCCCAAAAAACATCAGAAATTGATTCCCCACACACTAGGCCTTGGAATCAAGCGCCCTCTGAAACTACGGATGTGTAAAATTTCCATGAATTTAAGAAAAAAAAATCCACAAAATTTTCAGTTATTTACATTCTCCCACCTCAGGGTTTTACATCCCCGTAAGCTACAAATGACACTAATGGAACAAATGGGGGTACTGAGCACCCATTTGAGCCCCACACTCCCATGTGATATTCTGTAGGTTCTTGTGAAGCCAGGGAATGTGTACCAGGGGTATCAACTATCCAGGAAGGACCCACTCTTATATATCCTCAATATCCACTATAACCTCTGTGAAAGCCACCCAGTCATCGATGTCCAGCTCCCCATGGTCAATGAAGTGAGAAGGGTCATGTACGTATCTCCTCAGCTAAAATACGTGGATGTTGTCATGAATCCGGTGCTACTAGAGTGGAAGAGCCTAGCTGTATTCCACCTCACCTACTGTATTGAGGACCTGGAAAGGTTTAATGAATCACAAAGATAACTTCCCACCTCAGCCAAATCTCCACAGACCTCATCAAGGTGAGACCAGTAAGAAGACGTGGTGTCTATCCTTGAACTCCGGAGGTCTATGCCATCTGTAATCATATGACTTCTGCCAAATCTGTGCAGTCTTCATCTTCTCCTGGATGATCTGTACCTTCTCCTTCATAGTATGCACCATCTCTGGTCTCATAAGTGTTGACTCCCCTAGGTCAGTCCCACACAGAGGCAATCTACAAGGTCAACTATAATGTGCTTAAAAAGGTTCCACCATGATGGTGGAGTGGTATTGTTGTTATACAAAAACTCTACCAAGGGTAAGTGATCCTCCCTGCAACAAATGAAGTAGAGGACACATGTACAAATCATGTACTCGAGAATCTGAATGGTCCAATCAGTATGACCATCCGTCTAAGGATGGAAGGTGGCGCTCAAGCGAATCTGCATACTGAAAGCCTCTTGCAATACCTTTCACAGCCGGGATGTGAAATGAGAATCTTGATCAAAGATGATCGTCGATGGAACACCATGAGGCTGTATGATCTCCCGTATGATGATGTGTCACAGGGTCTCTACTAAACCCTGATCTCTGATTGGTAGGAAGTGGTCTGACATGGTTAGTCGGTCAATGATCACCCATATAGAGTCTTGTCCCCTAGATGTTCGTGGAAGTCCCATCAGGTAATCCATGGATGTGCCATCCCATATCAACTTTGGGACCTCTATGGTCTGAACTAATCATGCTGGAACCTGGTGCTCATCTTTAATTTTCTAAAAAGTGAGGCATCGTGAGACAAACTCAGCTATTGCCTTCATCATACCTAGCCACCTGTTCTGTCACTGGAGGTCCTGATACAACATCGCCACTCTTGGATGTACCTCTAAAGGGGATGTGTGGAACTCCCTCAACACATACTCTTAAAATGAAATTGGTACCATGATACGTCCTTTCAAGAGAATGACGTGCTCCCCACCATCAGAATATCCATCAAGTGTCTTCCCTATATATATCTGAGCACATCGCATCTCACAGTCAACATCCCCACTGTGTGCCTCCCTGACTCGGTTAAGAAGTGGAGGAGTGACAATGAGTGACTGTTGAAAGGCTGCTCCATCTCTATCCACAAACGATATCTGTAAAGCAGTCAACGGCTCAGTCGCCTCTCCTAGCAGCTGAATGCCTAATATCTTACTGAGAGCATCTCCAACAACATTCTTCTACCTTGGTGTATTGACTATCTGATATTCATAGTCCTCGAGGAACTCCAGCCATCATCGTTGTCTCAAGTTCAAGTCCTTCTATGAGAAGATGTACCAGAGACTCTGGTGGTTAGAGTAGACTGTAAAACGGTCTCCCATCAGCTTGTGATTCCACATATTCATGGAGAAGAACACTGATACTATCTTGAGGTCATGGGTAGCATAGTTCTGTTTGTTTTGTCTCAACATCCAAGAACCATAAGCAATCACTACTTGCTCCTGCATCAGGACACACCCATGTCTGATCCCTGATGCATCACAATAAACTACATACCCTACACCTTCCTCTGGAAGCCTCTAGATGGGGGAACTAGTCATCCTCTGCCTCTGCTCTTGAAAGCTCTACTAGTATCTCTCTTACCAAATGAAGGGTTCCCCCTTCTTCCTCAATGTGGAAAGCGGTGCTACAACTATGTAGATGTCTAGAACAAATCTTTAATAGTACCCATCTAGTCAAAGAATATTTTGTACCTCTGTCACACTCTTGGTTGGCTCCCAAGAAAATACTGCCTCAATCTATGCGGGTTCCACTACAACTCCACCTTTTGAGATGACATGTCCCAAAAAGTGTTCCACTGGGATCCAGAACTAGAAATTCGAAAGATTTCCATAAAGCTGGTGATCTCGGAGTGTGTCCAGTACTACCAGTGAATGGTAGGAATGCTCCTCCTCAGTAGCTGTGTAGATTAGAATGTCATCGATGAAGACTACCACAAAGAGATTTTGGAATGGGTGAAAGATCCTGTTTATGGGTCCCATTAAAACTACTGGTGCATTGGTTATGCCGAATGGAATAACAACGAACTTGTAGTGGCCATATCGGCATCTTAAGGTCGTCTTGTCAACATCCTCATCACATACTCTGAGCTGGTGATAACCCGACCGATGATCTATCATTGAGAACAAATGCGGTCTTTTCAGCAGATCAAATGGGTCCTCATTCCCCAAGAGTAGGTACATTTTCTTCACGGTCACCTGATTTAGGCACCGATTATCAACACACAGTCGCAAGCTACCATCCACTGTCTTGGCGATCAAAATCAGGGATGCCCATGGTGAAACACTAGGTCAAATAAATCTCTTCCCCTACATGTCCTCCAGTTGTACCTACATGTCACGATGCTCTGTGGGAGCAATATGATATATGTTAGTGGATATCAGTGTCGTCCCATGGTATAAGTCAATATAAAAATCTACCTCTCTATGAGATGGTAGTCTTGGAATGTCATCATGGATGATATTAGCTTTCTGATCCACCACAACAGGAAAACTTAGACTCCACACATCACCCACTCCGTGGATGAGACTATCCAACTAATGTGTGATTTGCTACCCCCTCCTCTGGGTAAGACCATCCTATACTGCAAAGGCTCCCTTCTAACAGGTGAAGGTAAACCTCATCCCATCCTCACGGACACAAAACACATTCCGCCCAATGGAGTCAATCTATGCATGAACTGTTGATAACCAGTCCATACACAAGATGACATCATAAGGGATGGACGCATCTATGAGGAGATCCAAGCCGATTCTCTCACCTCCTAGAGTATGTTTTCTCTGACGGGACCAGTGCATAATCGTTGAGTTTCCTACAATAGGAGCTCTAGTCATAAGGATCGATCAAACGACTCCGTCATAATCTCTGAGATCTGAATGAGGGAAGCACCAATAAAAGAATGTCCTGCACCTGTTTCTATAAGAACTGCAGCAAGGTTGGAGTAGACACACATAGTAACTAAAATCATCACAGGGGCACCGTGGTCGTAGGCCTCGACTACCTGAAGCTAATCCCACCTCTCTCTGACAGCTTCCCGTTGCCGGGTTGACCTCATGGTGGTGATGGTGGAAGTACCTTGAGACGTCGTCCACCACCTATTACTCGGACAGTTCCTCTTCTAGGTCTGCCTGCTCCCGGTGGATCACCATGGTCGATCCTATGCCTCTACCTTGGTGGTCCATCTACTATCTGCTGCTCATCTGCATGGGGGGTCAGGAAGTGACGAGGCATGTGACCCTGCTCGCCACCTGTATTGCACTTCCTACTCCTCGTATGGTCGGATATGTCTCATGTTCCCCACACAACTGAACCTGTATCTTGGAGTCTCCAACTTAATGGCCTATTCCTCTTGGACCTCTACGACATCTGTCAACTACCGGCTATAGATGTCTCTGCTACGTGTCTCCCTATTGTGGGTCTCTTTGCTGGTGACTACTCAGCAAGAAAATTTTCCAGAAGAAGGGCTCGTTCCAACACCCCCTCCTTCGTCGGGATGCTGTGGGAGATCATCGAAGACCTGATCTCATGACTGAGTACCAGCTCGAATGTTCAGGCCCTGATGAATGGGTCCCGCACCATATCTTTGGAGTATCATGAGAGGTCGGTGAACCTCACTGAGTACTGAGCCACCATCATGATACCCTGATGTAGATGCAGAAACTCCTGTATTTGCACCGCATGAAGGGCAGCTAGAACAAACACTAACCAGAAGAGACTCTCGAAGTCTTACCAGAGTAGTGATGACTCATCATGCACCTGGAGCATCAGGCTCCGCCATCTACATGCTTCTACATAAAGGAGACTCACGACAAGTATCACCATGAAGTCGGCTGGTGTCCCTACCAATTTGAAAACTCTCAAAATAGCCTTCATCCAATCCTCAGCTACCTGTGGGTCTGTATCTCCTCTGAATGTGGGAGGCCTATGGTGTTGGAAGTCATGAAATGCACTAAGATGGCATGCACTCTCTACTGCTGGTGTCTGTGGATTCTGTGGCATAGTGGGTAGTGGTACCGCTGGTACCTCTGCTATGATGGGGTCTTGCACCGAGGCCTCATCGCTTAGTGGGCTACAACTTAATAAAAAACCTGGAACCCTAGCTAGCTGCCTACGTGGGGCCATCCAAAAAAAAATAGTGCACCATGTTCAAAACAATATACCTGGTGAGCTGAAACAAAGTAATCATGACGAAAACATTTCAATGGATACACACATGAAATTAGTGTTTTCATTCACTTTGGCGGAAATCAGAATTTAGAGTCCTAGTGTATCGTTATGTTGGCCGCTGCACCAACACCGGTTTACCGAGACTTATAACCACTCCCAAAACACTTCACACTATTTCCATTAAAAGAATTAGAGTCCATGTTCTGCGGTAGAACTGAATCCTCTGATACCAATTTGTCACGACTCGTCCTCAGGGCCCGTGTCATGACTACCCCACCTCCAACTTCCATAGGCTAGGGGCTGGTGACTTTCACCAAAGGAGAAACCATGATAAAAAGGGAAGGTATTGTCTTTAAACCTATAACACACACAATATGAACATAATCAGTCGAAGAAAAAAGTACTAATACATAAAAGAAAGCTGTGCAGAACGTATGTGGGCCAGTATACAAACCCAACTGAACAACAAGTATAAGTATAATTAAAAATGGAAAATAGCTCCTGGATCGTCCACCAGGGAATCCTACCTAAAGGGTAGGTACAGATCTCGTACAAATCATCCCTGAAGTACATCCCTTCTAGTCCAACTTTGAACAGCCTCCCATCTGTCACCCTCATCATCGATAACTATTGTCTATTTTCTGCAGAGAACACAACAAGGTGTGGGTGAAGACCATGCATGGGTGGGTATAACAATACTCAGTAAGGCACCCTGATATCCCCGATAGACTTATAGAATCTTCTAATGATAAACCCTGAAAGTAAGATACAATCACGAAGTATCAGCCATCCATACTTATGTATATGCCAATACATATACCTATATTACCAACCATTGTCTGACTCCAACACTCTGGACCAAACACAACCCATTCCACAAAGGAAGTAAAGTCAATAATTTTGATGATAACAACTAAATGTCAAGACTCAGCTCACAAAGGTATACAAATCATCTACAGGGAGTAGATATGATTATATTTAGCCACTAAATCATCTCCTCTGTCAAACCCACGTAGGATCCTGGCACAGTATTAGTACAGTCGAACCCACAGAGGATTCCTGTATAGAAGTCATCCTGGTCGAACCCACAGAGGATCCCAGAATAGAATTCATCGTTGTTGAACCCACAGAGGATCATGGTACAATATCGTCACTATTGAACCAAAGAGGATCCTGGTACATTAGTAGGTCCACATATGATCCTATCATCTTAGTCGCATATAGCCATTGGGTTTCCGCAAAATTTCGTGAGGGTTGGATCATCAAGCCATGGGTCGATACATCAACTACCAAGAAGTATCATGTTGATGTATCTTGTATTTTTGTCTCATCCTAAGGAACCCAATGCGATAGACGACACATCAATATGAATTCCCGGTCTGTGTGTTATTGGCATTTCCATTACAGGGGCCCTATTGGTTTTTAGGTTCAAAACAACACGATCGTACCCCCTATTTCCAATCCTCAATTAGGGTATTTCAAAAGTACCATCTCATTATATGCATTCCATCACCATAGATGGTTCATCAATCAGACTCTCGTAGACCAAGATAGGGAGAAAAATGTGATTTCGTGTTAAACTGGCCGAGAATGGGGTCCGACCTGGTTTGCGGGTCCGACCCGGTCTGTAGGTCTGACCAGGCCTGAAGGGGTAGCACATAGTGGTGCTAGCCTGGCCCGGATGGATGGCCCGCGTGGCCTGGCTTGCTGGCCCGTGTGGCATGGATTGCTGGCCCGCGTGGCCTAGATGGCCGGCACGCGTGGTCCGCCTGACCAGCATGCATGGCCGGGCTGGCTAGCCAGTATGGCCAGGCTGGCAACGTTAGAGGGGGGGGGGGGCAGAATGCCCCCCGGCTTCCCAGAGAACCACCAACAGGTGTCGGTTCGGTGAACAGCGGGACCAGAAGGGTCCCACATTGTAGATCACCCATCGAGGGCCGGCCCAGACTGCCTCCCTCCTTCGTCCGCTGTGGCCCTTGGTCACAGTTCCTCTCCAATGAGTTGCGACAGCGCCACACCCATACCATACGAGTGCAACAGCCTTCGCGGTTGTGCCTTAATTTTACGAAATAGTGCGACAGCATTGTGCCCCTCTGACACTACCGAGACCCGATCCTCCGCTCGGTGCAACAGCGCCGTGCTCCTCCTCTAACCTGGTGGCCCTTGTGGCACCGGTTGTTCTTGTGGGCGGATCATTTCCAGTCACTGCATGTATCACCGTGGCCCGTCAGCCATGGCCTATTCCTCTGGCAGCGCCGTTGTGCCGCCACTGTCGCCCTCAACTGATGATAATTGGAGGGGGATTCAGGCCATGTTAGGGCGGCCCTCACCATCCGCGTTATGATGATAACCAAAAGGCAATTCATATTCCGAAATTATAATGGAGAATTATAGGTACAAAACCAACAAACATCCCCTGCATCATGTTCAATGATCGATGACAGAGTCGCGGAAGGTAGACGTCGTTCCGTGAATTTCGGAGGAGGAAGAGTTAGGAAAAGACCTGTCTAGATGACGTCACCGAAGTACATTATGGGCGGCAGTGCTTCCCTTTCATTCCCCAGTTGGAGAAGGAAGAAGATGGTGTTCATATTTCTTCAGAGGTGAGGGGCATTCATCATGTTCTTTGTCGAGAGGATGATGTTATCTCAATTCTTCCATGCTTCTACAAAGCACCACCAAAAGAGATTTTCCAAGAAAACATAAATAATAGCTTTGTCTATTATTTTGTTATTGGAAATTATTCAATAGAATTCAAAATGTGCCAATTAAATTTGTTAAAGAGTTGACACACTAATGAGGGGAAGGTGAAAAGGCTGTCCAATTAATTGGGGGTTTAAGGGGGATTAAAGGCTGTGTGGACCCAACCTCTTTGATTGCAAGAGGTGTTAAATTTAATGTGGGTCCCACTTAAATAATATCCTCCCACAATAGGTTATGTGTGTGTGAGTCCCACATCTAACCTCCACTTTGATGTTTTAAACACCAAACAAATAAAAATAACTTAGAATTATTTTTATTAAATATTTTAAAAACCCCCAAAAAATTAGCATCCATTCTCGTTAGAAAAAAACTGTGGTGAAGGTCTCACTAAGAAATCACCAATGTTGTAAGTTTAAGGGAGCCCTCAAATTTCAGTGCAGAGCACCAGTTCAAAAGATATAAAATCACTCTCGTACGTTTATTGAATATACATGAACAAAACTTCATTAATTGATTCTGGGCACACCGGGCCTCAGAATATAGCGCAGTCAAAAACTAAAGACCTGTAAAATTTCCATGAATTTATGGAAAAAAATTCTACAGTATTTCCGGGTCTTTACAGGTGCCCAGATCTAGTCGACCACATGACCTTGGTCACATCTCCATGTATGCTAGAGTATTCAGACTAAGTGTTAAGGGTATAATGTGGATCATGGGGTGACTGTACCGTTTTTATCAGAGGAATAACACTATATAAATAAATAAGATATAAAAAAATTAATATATCTATGACCAAAATATTTCAATTATCACAAGATGGCCAAAATGTATTAATATATTGTAAAAAATTGAAAGTATTTATGCTGCTCTAAAATTCATTTCAATCCTCGACATGAAAAACCCAAAATAAATTAAGACACTGAAAACTCCCCAATGGGTCCCGCACCACATCTAGTTCCTGTTTTCATTATCTATCCAGAATCTTCCATCTAACCCGTGGATGCTATCCTTATCCCATCATATAAATATGGAGTTTATTCGGGTACTGATCAGGTAGCCAGAGTTGTGTGTAAATGCAACTTAGTCAACCACCACCAGGAGTGTCAAAACAAATATCAAGACAAAACAGTGTATGTAGTCAAATGAATAACACATAAAATAAATATTGTAAAGAGTTCTCAATAATTCCCTTACCCTTTAATTAGCCACATTACAGTCTAGTTTTTAAGGAGACATGAACTCTAAATTCCTTCTTCTTCCCTACAGGAGTCCAAACAATCCCCAATAAATATCATATCTCAGAATAAAATTTTCACCAATCTCTATATAAAATTACATATGAATTCCTTTATTACCATTCATCATTTAAATTCACATCTAAATTCCAATATTTTGATTCATTGTGTCAAATCACATTTTTATTTCCTTATTATCATACATTATATCAGTAAACACTATGGTTTTTGTTGTAGAATACCATGTCCCATAAATGATTTTCATATGGGAATGTCATTGCTAAATTACATAATTTTCTTCACACTGATCTTTGGATGCAGCAGACAATGTCACAAACACTATTATCAAATTTAAATTCCACTATTACTATTTATCATTTCTCTTTACACTATGGGATTTTGATGCATTAGACCAAGTCCCACCCACAATTTTCACGTTAATAAAACCACTAATTAGTTAATCAATTTCAATTATTGAGTAATGAAATAATTATTTTAGTTAATTCAATAATTAATTAATTACAACAATTTCCTTAATTAATTCCACAAATAAGAAATCACATCATGTACATTAATTTATTGAATAATTATTTAATAATATCATTGAATTTAATAAATATAAAATTATACGATAATTAATTATAAAAATAATTATTCCAAATCAACCACATATGTATAATGATAATTATTCCATCAATTAATTAATCCATTCAAATAATATCATTATCTCCATAATTTATTCAACAATTATTTATTCCAAATCAATTACTTTTATAATCCCAACCATTATTATTAATTTGATAAAAAAATTAATTAATCAAGTTCCACAATTACAATAACACTATAATTAATTCACCAATTAATAATTCCAATTCATAATCATAATTTTACAAACAACACAATTACCTCAATTAATTAATTCTAAAAATTAACTAATTCAATAATGAACATAATTAATAATCATCTAATATAAAATAGAAAATTACAAACTTGTAATTGAAATAATGAATTTTGGAATTAGAAGTATGCACCACCAACCATAAAATTAATGAATTTCCCTATCCAATAAAAATAAAAAATCTGAGTGGAACAAATATTATGAATGAGATTTAGATCTGGAACAATACTACCATAATGAAGAATCATGATCCCAATACTCGAGATATGTTTCTCACAAGATAGTCGATATATTCCATCTAAAAGTTGTGGGAGATATGAGATTGAATAATAAAACTACATGTGTTAAGATTCTACCAGTTGGAGGTGTATTGATCATCAATCCATAAATTGAATCAAAATTTAACAGGGATTATAAGGGATTAGAATTTTTTTGGGAGAATCTAAATTCAAGAAAGAAAATATAGGGTAAAAAATTTGAAAATTATTGGTTAATATGCTGGTTTGGGAATTTTAAATTCTAATTTTAGGGGTAATTAAAATTTGGAACATGGTTTTCTCGGAAGAGGTGCATTGTTTGGTATCCATTATATTTATCCAACCTCCAATTATAAGTGTGATATGGTTTAAATTAATAGGTAACATAGTTTATAAACCATGCTACCACATTTACAATAATCTCTATAGAGGGTTATATGTTTTAATAGGACATGGGCTTGGTTTGGGAAAACATTGTGCCAACCATGAAATTCCCACATTATTCATATTTTTCAATTTTTCAACCAAACACAAACCATGGTAAAAAACAATAAAAAGATCTAAAAAAGGAAAATGAGTACATATAAATGAGACTTATAGGTTTGTAGAAAAGTACATGTCACACCCCAGCCTCAGATACTATATTATTATGCTATATTTCTTATATTAGATTCTTTGGTCAAGGATTGGGTTGAGGATCAGTCAAAATTATCAATGATTTAAAATGGTATAGAGGATTTTTTTTGGTGTCTCATGGTTTCCCCGTGGTTAGTAGTAACCATGCGGAGAGATTTTGCGGAAGGTTCGGGTCAGGTAGAACCGACTGCATGGTTTGTGCACAGTTTTGCGATCAATCCCATGTAATCATGAATCCTTTCCTCTATAAGAAGAGAATTACATGTGGCTTTTTTATGGTTTTCCAAATAGTATGGATGGCCAAGAATAATTAAAACATAAAATTCTCTTTTTACCCTCTCCCCCTTTTAAGACAAAACTGGGCCTACACCATCCCCTTCATATTTGGTAGACCAATGGGTCCCAAGATCCCTTCTACCTTGACTCTCATCCCCCAAGGATGTCTCTTTTTGATTACAAGGTAATTGTATGGTTTTGGGAATATATTTCTCCCCTATACCTTCCCCTATATTTAATTGTTCTATTTTGGTTTTCCTTATTTTTTATCAAAACTTAATTCTTATGTTGGTGTGTTATCTTATGTTTCATGGATTCTAATGTTGTCTATTTATTCATAGTGACATCATCTTATGATTACAAGGATTGTATCACATTCGCACATCACCAGTAGGTATATCAATGGAATTTATTAAAATTTATTTCTATGTCATGTTTATGTTTTAGTATTTAATTTTTAAATCAATTATCGCACCTTTATATTATACATATATAATTAATGGTATAATTTTCTTGTTAGAAGGTCTGGCTAAAAATGGTTTTTGGGATATTTTCCAAATTATGCCAATGTATTTTCCTAGCCAATTGTGTTTAATAAAATGGGTTTCCCTTTTAGATGGTTATGTTGGATATTTTTGGTGGTGCATACATATATGAATTCTTTATTAATTATATTAGTCTTTTTGGTCTGGATTTATGAAAATCATAGTTTTTATAAAATGGTTTATTATGTTGGTCAATGGTGTGTGTGTTGTTTCATCAAAATTGTTGTGAGTGTAATGCATGAGTGATTCCATTGGATTTTGGAACATCCAAGAATTCATGGAGTGAACCAATGTAATAGCCATAAAATAATGATGAAATTTTTAGTAATTATTCTCCCATACAATGGTTGTCTAAAAAGAACGTATATCTCCACATTACCACCCATTTTGACAAACTGTTTCATGGTTTACATATTTATTTGGTAGTTTCAAAACTTTATGGATGGTTATGATATGTATGGTGTTTTATAAAAAGTAAACTGTTTCTCTAAATAGTGGAAGGCTTGTTTGGAACCATTGTGTGAGTTGTTCATGTTTCAAACTAATTTTGATGGAAATATAGATTTTAAATAAAGGCCCATTTGGAAAATATGACACGATTGGGTGTGTGATTAAAACATATATGATGAATATCATTGTAATATTGAAAATATAATTTCATATTGTTCTATATGGTTGTGAGGATTTTCTTTTTCTATAATAAATGTACCATATATGGGAAAAACTAAAGGTCGTTTGGCATTTCTGAGGCCGTTTATGTAAAACCCATCCCAGGATGGGTTCCTTGACTATTTGTTAATATATTTGATTGGGAGGGTCCTTATTATAATACCTCCCTTTTCTATTGAATGTTATGGTAATGAACATCCCTTTATGTGGATAGGGTGGTGTCGAGTTATGTTGGATGTTTGGTTATATATATGTGGCTTATTGTTTGAAATGTTTAGAATAACACCTCGAGAACTATATATGGGAACCAATATTATGAAATAGGTTTAGTTAGAATAATTTTTGGACTATTCTAGGATGTCTTACAAGATATTGGCTCCTAAAAAGTGGTACATTGGTTTATATCAATGGGATTGGGGCCCTCCACTAGGTTAGGTAGGGTGACAGTCGAGTGTTAGGGCATTATTGCATCATTGAGGAGGACATAATTTCAGGATGAGACACCTATATAGTATGTTCTATCCTTCCTCAATGTGCCAAGGATTTATACTGTTTCCCTGTTATGAGCTTTACTAGAGCTATTTATCTCATTGTGTAGAATCATATTATTTATACTTAGTTTTAGTATATTTTTGGATAAACTATGAAAGTATGGATGGTTTAAAAAGGAATTTTAAATATGATATTTTGAAATGTATGTACAATAAATTATTTTTTCGTATGCATATTTTTAAATTTATAGGGAAATGGTTCATTTTTAAAAAAATATTGAGTATGAAATATTTTTTATAATTTTATTCCACACTACTATTAATGGACTAATTTTGGGATTATTTGACATTATTTATTTGATTTTTTTCTTCTAAGCTATTAGCTCACTCCCTAACCATTCTATTTGGTGTCGGTACACCAGAGTAGTCTTTTCGGTTCAACATTTGTTTAGATTTTATATTTTGTGATTGTTGTTGGAGCATGAAAGATCATGTGGTTTGAGGTGACCTACTGGTCACATGGAGATCTTATAGCGGTGATTTATTAAGTTCGTTAAGTTTCAGTTTTCTTTTGTATTTTAGTTTTCGTCTATGGAGTTGTATATTGTAACTAAATCTACTTATATTGTTATCTGACATTTAGTTGTTTGATTCCTACATTTTTAGTTTGTTTGTTTTTTTTTCTAGTCGGGTCATTCCTTTTTGGGTTGAATTCATTCCCCCTTCATGTATTTTTTGATACCCAACAAAAGATTCCATCAAAGGGGGGATTGGGAATGCCCATTGGGTCATGTCATGGACTAGCTCGGTTGACTGGTTCTGGTTTAACCTGGTATGGTTTGTGATAAAATGGTATCATAGTGTCTATGTCCTTATTATTTTTGTTGTCTAGTATAAGGATATTAGGACAATCAAGACTCTGGAGGTATATTCAGGAAGAGCTCTGTGACCCCTCACTCGCACTGATCCCTAAGTTACGAGGAGTAGTTTGTAATTGAATCATATATAATGGATATTTTTGGATTAAATAATGAAAATACAGTTGAACTAGTGTCATGTTGTGGCCTCACATGGTGTGGTGGCCCATGGGGAGTCCCGGTTCCTAGATGAGGTCCTCTTAGTTTTCTTCTTTACATGGGGCATGGCTCACCCCAATGTCTCCAGGTTAGGCAAATATATTAGATCTTCATTCCAGTGGTTTTTTGTTTTTGTTTCCATTAGATCATAGTTAATGTGACTGTGAACATAACAAGAAATATGTTTTTTAATGTAAAAATGATTTCATGTGAACTTTATTGGAATTCATGTAGTTGGTCTGAAAAGAGATTTTTTTAATTTCAGAAATTGGGTTAATCGTTTAGACTTGAAAAGGAAAAAATATGTTTCTCCCCTGGTATTTCTTATAGATGATTACATGTGTGTGGGTATATATGAATAGTTCATGGGGGAACTTTTCTGTATATGTTGTAATAATGATTAGACGAGTGCCCATGTGAGGGTTCATAAGATTCCATATTTAAGTTTATAAAATTGAAAGGATTTAGAAAATGGGTTTTGGTATTTTGAAATTGGCCTTTGAAGAAGTTGTTTGTCAAAAAAAAGGTAATGGTGGGTTTGAAATGAGAAATGTTTTTTGAGACTTGAATTTTGTTTTAAAAAAGGGTTTTAGTATTTTTATAGTATCATGTTAATGTGGTGATTTTGAAAATTAATAAGAATGGGAAATTATGAAAAATGTCATTTTTAGTTGTTCTAGAATTTTTTCAGCCCTTGAGGTTTTCATTTTGGTCTTGGGGTGTTTCATTTACCATTATTTTTTCTTGATTCTATTTTTTAGGTGTGTTTCTCCTGTTTTTTAGGATGCTCCACCGAAAAAAGTCTACAAGGTTTCTAATGATTCAAGTACCATTTCAGGTAGTTTATTGTGAATCTAGTATATCGAGAAAATCAAGGTATGCTAGAATATGTTTTGTTGTTTAGGATGGGAAGTGTATTTAGTTTATTCAGAATAGCACAATTTTTATGGTTCATTCTATTTTAGGTTTTTTGACAGTTCTATTATGGACTAGTGCAGGTAGAATGTTTCACTAACAATTGAATTCAGGGTATAGTTGGTGGTGGTTAATTTTTTTAGGGTTCCCCATATGAAGGAAAATGTATGCCAGATGAACATGATTGCGAAATTCTATCATAGATGGATTTGACATCCATTTTTTCAGATCAATTTTTTAGTGTGTCATCACTATGGCTTGTTCAGCCATTCTAGTACATAGTGTTTCATCCCTCTGAAAATGCACCACCATTGTGGTCATTTGAAACGTTGAGAGGAAGGAGTTGGGATCAGGGGATTAGGGTGCCTGACTTTAGGGTAGGGGTTGCTTCAGCCATCATAGCTCCAACCGAAGGTCCCACAGAGAAGCACGTTGGTAGTCAAGAGTTGTCAAGGTGTGTGGAACCTCAGCCCAAGGTCATGTTTTCCACATTGGAATGGAAATGTTTAAATTTTCTTTGTTATATTATTTTCAACCTTTTAGGTACTTCGATATTGTGGTTGTGTGATGAATGTGTTCTACCACAATCCATTTGGCCTTAAATCCTTCAATTTTGGCTTTAAAATTTTTCAAGTTCCATGAAGGGTATTGGGGCCATGATTGAACAGACTCATACTAGTATTTAGTTTGATCTCAATTGTTTTTGTTAAGTGAATGTTTCAAATCGTGGGATTTTTGGGTGGTTTTTTGGGGGAATTTCATAATTTAGGGACATTTAAGTTAGTTTTCCTCTAGTGTGTTTCGGTTCTCAGAGATGACATCTCCGTTCCACTGTCCTGGTATACTGAGTTTCTATATAATATTTTTCTTTCTGAGTCCCTGTGTTAGAGTTCTTCCATCATCACTGAGAACGTTGGTATATCTCGGGCTTGGGATTCCCTAGTTCTCAGTTGTAGATATACTTTTTATCTGATTGTGTGGGAAGTGTTTTATGGCCTTAGGTGGTTTGGTAATCTTATAGTACAATTTCCATTTATGTCAAAGGGGGGTTGATTGGTCCATGTGGATGAAATTGGGTATGTTCAGTTTTGGGAGTTTCTATGATGACACCCCTCATGGGGTGAAATGATTGGATATCAGGGCCTCTGTATTAGAGGAATTGTTATGGTGGGGAGACATTGCTATGTTCTCCCCTTAATTATGGGGTTTTGTTTCTCTATAATCAGTAGGTTGTGATGTATGGTGGTAGGGGTCACCATAATACATTCGGTCTAACTAGATTTTGTAGGTAAAGGACATGAGAGTTCGTCACTTTAGACATGGTGAAATTTTGTGTATAGAAAGTGTCTGAGGTGGGGAGAATTTTTACACCATGACCTGAGAAACTCCACAATTTTTTTTCCTAATCTTGGATCTTTTCGTCGAGTATCATGTTGATACCAATTTGAAATTTTAGAATTTTTAAAATGTTCAGGAGGCTTTTCTTGTTGAATCACATAATTATGACAATTTGTAGTAACCATGCGGAGAGGCCATTAGACAAGTGCATGTTAGGAATAAATGAATTCAATGTTTTGTGAAAGACTTTGCAGTCAATCCTATTTAAGTTTATTTCCCCACCTCAATGTGTAGTGAGTTCTGCATAGTTACTACATGGTTTTCCAAACCATGTGGATGTCCCTGGTTAATTATTACATAAATTTATTTTTTACCCTCACCTTCTTTTCCCTTAACTAGTCATCTACCCTACCATTCATTTTTTGTGAAAAAATGGGTCCTCTGACATCTTCACCCTTGGCTATCCTCCCCCAGGGATATCTCCCATATGATTCCAATATATTTTTATGGTCTCTAGGTATATTTTCCTCCTTTCTCACTACCCCTCCATTACATACTAGTTACCTTTTTCATAACACTCTTTCGGCTAAACCCGGATGATAGGTTTGGTGTGTTATCTCATGTTACTTGGATTATAGGGTTGGTGGTTTATTCCTAATATTCTAATCTTTCATTTACATGGGTTTCATCACTTTCTCACATGACTGATAGGTGTTTCCATTCCCTTTCTTCCAATTTCATTCCATGTGATTCTTGGGTTTTAGTATTTAATTTTTAAAACATGTTTCTCAACCTTATTATATTAATTTTTAATTAATGGTTTCATTTTCATATTGATTGGATTAGCTAAAAATAGGTTTTTTTGAAGTATCCTATTGCTATGTGCCTAGCTAATTGGGTATAATAAAATGTATTTCTCATCTAGAAGGTTATGTTGGATGTTTTATGATTTTTTCCTATAGAAATGTTTTATGGATTTTTTTTTCATTTTTGGTTGGAATTATAAAAATATATGTTTTAATAAAATTGTTTTTTATGTTTTTGTGTGGTGCGTGTGTTATTCCTTCAAAATGTTTGGGAAAGGAAAGCTTGTGCTATTACACTAGATGAGGGCACAACCATGAATTCACAATGTAAATAGATATATGTGCCTTCAAATGATGATGATATTTTTGTTGGATATTCTCTCATACCTTGGTTTTATTAAATTCACTTTTACCTCTACATTCCCTATTATTTTGATAAATGGTTCCTTGGTTAACAAATAGATTCTTTGTTTTAATAATTTTGTGGAAGGTTATGACATGTTTAGTGTGTGACAAAAAGTTAATTGTTTCTTAAAATGGTAGTAATACTATTTGTCACATTTTTGTGTGATGCGATTCATTCAACCTCAATTTGATAGGAATTTGGATATGTTATAATGGAATGTTTGGAAAATATGACATGTTATGGTGTTTGTTTAAATAATAAGGGTTGAATAAGAAGGGTATATTGAAAATGGAATTTCATATAGTTGTATATGGTATTAAGGAGACACTTTAACATTGATAAATGAACCCTAGATGGGTAGAACTAATGTTTGTTTGGATTTTTTATTATTTTTTGGTAAAACACATCCTAGGATGGGTTCATTACCTAGTTTTTGATCCACGAGATAGAGAGGGGACTTGGTAAAGGACCTCCCTTGTGTATTGAATGTTATGGGAAGTTACTACCCATGAGGTGAACTATATAGGTCCATGTTGTCCAGTAATTTTTTATATAGATGGGGCTTGTGGTTTGAAACATACAGAACTCCTCATTGAGAACTATTCATGGGAATATAGCATAGAAGAAATTTTTAATTAAAATAATTTCTGTAGTATTTTGGTTTATAGTATATGCAAGTGGCCAATAATATGTGAGACATGGGTTTATTTATACGGGATTGGGCCCCTCAACTAGGCCTTGTAGGGAGACGCAATGGTGTTAGGGATTTATGACATCATTAATTAGATAATTACTTCAGGATGAGTCACAATAATAATGTGTTCTGGTCTTCCTCTATGTTCCTAGGATCTCATGGGTTACCCGGTTACAATATTTACTAACGACATTCCCTCATTACGTAAAATAATATAATTTTTACCTTTTTTCTATATTTTTTTGGTAAAACTGTGAAATTATTTTTTCTTTAAAAATTAATTTATATGATGATTTTAAAAAAAATTAATAAAATTTACCATGTTCTCTAATTCGGCATCATTTTAAATTATATGGACTGTAGTGCATGTTGTTGCTTTTAAAATATTGAGTTAAGAATCTAATTTTTATAAATTTATTTAAATCCAGTATAAATGAAATTATTTTGGGAATAAGTGAAATAAATTCTTTGGATGTTTCCTACTGAGATATTAGATCACACCCGAGACATACAAATCAGTGTTTGTAGACCAGAGTTTTTTTGCAGATAGATTTTTTTTTCAGGTTTCCTAAAAGGTTCTTGTTGTTAGTGAATGGATTTTCATTTGGATGGAGGAGACTATAAGGTCACATGGAGATCCTGTGATGGTGGTTCATTCTATTATTTATTTTTACATATTTTTCATTTTAGTTTTCGCCAATTGAGTTGTGTCATGTAACTAAATCTGCTAATATTTTTTTTGAATGTTTTTTATCATCATCCAATATTTTTAGTTTTTTTTGGTTTATTTTTCTGGTCCATTATTTCTTATTTGTGTTGAAATTTTTCTATATTCTTGTATTTTTTTGATTCATTTCACTAGATTTGATCCTAGGGGGATCACGAATGCCCCTTTGGACAAGTCGTAGACAGGATAGGGTGATTGTTTCTGGGTTTAACCGAGTTATTTAATGAAAAATGGTATTATAGGGGATATGTTATTACTATTTAGGGAATATTGTAGAATGATATTAGGACTTTCAGGAAACAGGGGGCTGGAACATAAAGAGGGTCACAAACTCTTGCTCGCACTGATCCTCTTGTTACAACGGGTTTTTCCGAATTGTTTGTTCTATCATGGGTTGTTTTGGATTGAGGAATAAAAATTGAGTTCAACTATTGTCATGTTGTGTCCTCACATGGGATGGTGACCCTTGTATAGTCCATGTACCCAGATAAGGACTCTATATCGTTTTCCCTGACATGGGGCATGGATCACCAAAATGTCTCTAGGTTTGTCATATGCACTAGTTCCTCATTCTAGTTGTTGGTTTTTGGATGTGACTAATTTAGATAACGATTAATGTGGTTGTGCCTTAAAATTGAATATGGTTTTGTAGTGGAAAATGAATTTTCATCGAATTGATTTAGAATTGGTGAAGTTGTTTTTAAAGGATAATGTGTTTTTATTTGGGAAATTTGGGTAGTTGTTTGGATTTCATAATGGAAAATTTTTTTTGAATATTTTTATTCCTTATGGAGGATCACATGTCTATGGTTATGTTCATTCAGTGTGGTCAGGAAATTTTCAATGGATTATGTAAGCAGGATTGGATGAATGCACAAGTGAGGGTTTATAAGATACTATAGTTTTTTTTTAAAATTTAATGTCTTTGGAAATTGGGTTTTGGTATTTGGAAATTTTCATGGGAGGATGATGTTTTATAACATAATGTGAAAATGTGGTTTCGAAAAGTTATATATGTTTTGGGAATTGAATTTGGTTTTAAATGATGGTTTCAGTATTTTAAAATTTTTCATGGAAAAGTTCAAAATTTAAAATTATATATGAAATGACTATTTTGATAAAGTCTAATTTTATTTGTCCTTGAGTTTTTCTGGCCTTCGAGCTTGCTTTTTTGGGGTAGGGGTATTAAATTTAATTTTTTTATATAGATTCAAGATTGGTGTGTGTTTCTAATATTTTTTAGGATGTTCCACCCAAAAAGGTCTCAATAATATATAAATTTTTATTCTATTTTTTGATTTCTTTTTTTGTGTTTCCTATCTATTATGGCAATTGAGGTATGATAGAAGCAGTTTTGTGGTTGTGGAAGGGTATTTTATTCTTATTGTTGCTAACTCCAATGGTTGTTGAGGATCATGTCATTAGGGGTCTATTATTGGGATCAGTTTTGGACTAGTGGATGTTGAATGACTCACAATCAATGTAATTTAGGGTGTATTTGGGGGTGGTCATTTTTCATGAGGGTTCCCCATTTAGAAGAAAATGTATACCAGAAGAATCTATTTTTTAGAATTATATCCTAGTTGGCTCTGATGTCCAATTCATATGATCACTTTCATTTGTTTCATCGCCATCAGTTGTTCATTCATTATAGTGAATAACAATACATCACTCTAAAAACGTACCACCATTATGGTCATTTGAATCGGGAGGAAGAAGAAGATGATGGGATCAAGGGATGCTAGTGCCTGACTATGAGGCATGGGATTATTCATCCATCAGAGCCCCATTTGCATGTCTCTGGGAGAAGATTGTCCATAGTCAATACTTTTCTATATTGTGTGGAACCTCTGCTCAGTGTCATGTTCTCGTCATTGGGACTGAAATATCCAAGGATTCCTTTTAATATTAATGTTGTTGTTATAGGTTCATCTTTATTATGGTGGTGTGATGAACTCATTATACAAAAACTGAATCATTCTTAACTAGATTAATTTTGGATTTCAAAATGTTCATGTTCCTTGAATGATATTGGGGTCGTGAATGACTAGACATTTACTAGTTATTTGTTTCGTCTTATCAGTGTTTTTTATGAGGATGTATGGAATCGTGACATTGATGGGTGGTGTTTCTGGGGCATTTCATAATTCAGGCTCCTTTCATTGAGTTTTTCTCTAGTGTGTTTCTGTTCTTATAGAAGAATTATTCTCTCTTGTGTCATGGTATTCTGGGATCCTCTATAATATGTTTATTGTTGAAACCTTATGGTTGAGTTTATCCATTAACGCTGTGAATGTGGGGTAATCTCAGGCTAAAGATTCCATAGTTCTTGGTTGTGGTAAAGGTTCTAATCTGTTGGTTTTGGAAAATTTTATATACCTAGGTGGTTGTGTCTCCTTAGAGTGAGTATTACATTTATATAAGTGGGACGTTGATCTCTCCAAGTGGAGGAAATTCGGTAAGTTCAGTTTCTGGAGTTCCATCATTGAACCCACTTGAGGGGTTGTGTGTTTGGAATTTAGGGACCAAATGTTAGTCAAACTCATATTATAGGGAGAACCCTCATATGTTATCCCCTCATTATTGGGCTGAAGTTTCTCTTGAATCGGACATGAGTGAATTTCATTAAGAATACCCACCCTAAGGCTTTCGGTCTCCCTCGATTATATTGGGCAAAGAATCTTGTGGTGTTAACAATTGTCTAGGGGAAATTTTTTTTAAAAAATATTACTATGGTGGTGAGTATTATTACACTCTAACCTCATATACTTATCTATTTTGTTCTATCTCTAGTAATGGATCCTTTGGTTGAGGTTCAGGTTGAGTCCTAGTATAAATTATTGATGTTTTAAAAAATTTAGGAGGATTTTCATGGTGTCTCATGTTTTTCACATGGTTAGTAGTAACAGCACATAGATGCCATTCAGATGGTGCAGGTCTAAAGAAATAACTACATAGTTTGCGCACAAATGTGCGGTCGATCCTAGTTAAGTGTGTGGCCTATCTTCTATACACATAATTTTCAGCATGATTACCGCATGGTTTTTCAAATCCTATGGAAAAACCATGCAGACAACCTTGAATAATTAAAAAATAGTTTTTTTATATTACCCATTTAAACTAAATGAAGCCTCCGGCCTCCACTCTTTTTTTGGTGCACAAAGGGTTCACAATAAACCTTCAACCATGGCTCCCCCACCATGGATGTATCCTCTATTATACCATGGTATGATTAGGGGGTTTCAAAAGATTTTACACCTTTCCCAACTACCCACATCTACATCCTATCTATATTTTAGTTATCACTCTTTTGGCTGAATCATTATTCTAGGGTTGGTGTCTCATCTTGTGTTTATTGGATTCTAGGGTTTTCGTTCTGTTCTTAGGATCCTAATCCCCTGTTTCAATGGGTTTCATCACCTTTTCTCATGACTAATAGGTGACTCAATGCCCCTTCTTCCAATTTACTTCATGTTAATTTTGGGTATTTAATAATTAATTTTTAAATCATGTCTCACAGCCTTATAATTTTCATAAATAATTAATAGTAGAGTTATTTTATTGGTTGGTTTGGAAAAAAATGTTTTTAACATGTTTTCCTAAATATTCCCATGTTTGTTCATAGACAATTGAGTATTATCGAAATTGATTCTCTTTTAAATGGTAATGTTGTATGTTTTGGGTGGTGTTTACCTATAGAAATGTTATATGGAACTCTTCATTCTTGTTGGGTTTTCTTTAGGAAAATCCGTATTTCTTTAAAATGGTTTATTATGTTGGAATATGACATGTGGTGTTTCATCCAAATGGTTGGAAAATTATTACTTATTCAATTCCATTTGATGTGGGAGCACCAATGAATTCATAGAGTGCACACATAGATGTACCTTGAAATGATGATGAAATTGGGATTGGTTCTTCACTCGAACAATGATTTTATAAAAAAAAGATCTTCTATCTCTATTATCTGTCCCATTTTGATAAATGATTCAACTATATTAAAATGAAATGGGTGTTTAAAAAATATCATGTATGGTTATTTAATATATCGTGTTTGATAAAAAGATAATTTTTTTAAAAAAATTGGTATAAATCATGTTTCCAACTATTGTTTGGGTTGTGCATGTTTCAAAATAATCTTTATAGAAAAGTGGATTTGAGATAAGGGCATTTTTGGAAACTATGACAATTTTGGGTGTGTGTTTGAAACATAATGGATGAATATCAAGGGAATAGTGAAAACTGTATTTTTTCTAGTAGGAAATGGTGTTAAGGTGATTCATTCACTTTGATAAATGTACCCTATATGGGTTGAACTAATGATCATTGGTTGTTTTAAGGTGGTTTTTGTAAAACCCTTATTGACATTGGTTACTTACCTAGTTGTTGCTCCACATAATTTGTAGGGGCCTTAGAATTGGAACTTTGTGGTTTATTTAATGTTATAGAAATGTAATTCTCTTTAGGTGGACTGGGTGTTATCGATCTGTGAGGTTTTTTTGTTATATATTTGTGTCTTATAGTTGGAAATGTATGTAACATCCCCATGAGATTTATAAATCTTAAGCTACTATAGAAAAGATGATTCTTAAGTACAATTTATTCACTGGTATATTTCATTTAACTAGATAATGGTCATAAAACATGGGAAATTGGTTTATTTCTATGTGGATGGGACCTCATTTAGGCCTAGTAGGGTGACGGTCGGGCGTTAGGGCATTATGAAAACAATTAGTCAGGAATGCCTTCAGGATGAGTCACATGTATAGTACGTTCTGTTCTTCCTCTAATTTCCTATGAATTCCCATTTTTCCCTATTAGAAGAATTACTTGAGATATATTCATCATTCTATAGAATGATTTTCCTTGTACATGGTTTTGGTATTTCATAAAAAAAAACATTGAATGTATAGAATTTTTTAAATCAAATTTCAATGATGATATTTTGAAAAATAAAAACATTTCAATTTTTCCTTTTTTTTCTTTGGTTTAAATTATGAGGAAAATGGTTCATGTTATTTGTTTTGAAATACCGAGTATGAAATATATTTTTTTATTAATGTATTTTGAACATCTATTTGTGGAATGTTTTTGTAAAGCCGTGACATATATTATTTTGGGGTTTCCAAGTGAGCTATATGCTCACACACTCCCTATACTACTTACTGTCAGTATACCCACACTATTTTGTTGGTTCAACATTTGATAATCTTCATTAGTAGGTGATCTATATTAGAAAATGTCAGGTTCTGTGGTTGGAGGTAATCAAGAGGTAACACAGAGATTGTGTAGAGGCAGTTCATTTTGTTCTTTCAGTTACATTATTTTTTATTTTAGTTTTCAACTTCTAATTTGTACCATATAACATAATCTGTTTATATATTTTTTTTGATATTAAGTTGTTGGCTACCTACATTTTATGTTTTTTATTTTTATTTTTATGGATATATAATTCCATTTAGTGTTTAAATCATTCCCCTAAATTGTCTGTTTGGTTTCCCGACAATAGCTTCCATCCCAAGAGGGACATGAAAACCCCTTGAAACATGCTACAGTCCTGTTCAGGTGACCAGTTTAGGGTTGACACAGGTTGGTTCATGACATTTCAGGATCTTACAATATCCTCACCCTATAACAGCTCATCCTTGAGGTTTACTCCAATTAATCTCTAAGATTTCAGGTATAAAATTTTGGGCCACTGGGAATGTATAAATTTTTTCCTCAACTGTTATTCCTCATAAACAATACTGTGTTTCCAAAATATATGAACTAATTGAACAATCATCCCCAAATATAAATTCTCAATATGATCCAACACATGTATTGGATTCTCCTCAATTTACGTATCAATCTAAAGAAAAACATCATCCATATCGATCATAAGGGAAGAATCTGGTAGATACCTTCAAAGTCATGACACATAAAAAACATCATGCATAACACATTATCTTAGTGGAAGAGAAAATCAACACACCACTAACCCAATTATCATCATGACCTCAAATGTTCAAAACAAACATGGGATCCTGCTCACACTATCTATGTGTTCTTTGGTGATGCAGTCTTGGAGAATCCTTCTTTAATACTTGATCACCCTCTAGAAAATCTTGGGGTCATCAGTGTTAATCATCATTCCAATTCATTCCACTATTTTTTTATATGAAAACACTTATGAATGAGTTGTACCTTATCTAAAATCTCCTACACAAGACTATGTCCAAAAAACTATTATTCACCCACCACTATACAGTATAGAGGTCATATACACAACCTACATGATATATCCTTCTATATCTCCCTCGGTATAGTTTCGTGATAAATATTTTTATAGGTGAAAACCAATAATGCTATATTATTTTCCCAAGACCCCCAAAGTCAAGAACACATGATCTGAGAATATCATCAAGAACTTGTATGGAACTCTTCAACCGCCCTGATATCTTTTTGCAGAAAACCATACTTCAAAAACATATATACCATGAACCTTCCATTAGTCCTGACAAAACACGAGTTATAATAGAAGACATAGTCTGAAACAACAGTCCATAGAAAACTATGGAAATAGACAATCTCTTGAATCTTATTTTCTCCAAACTAATCCACTGATAATTTCTCACACTTGTAAGAAATTGTATTCAATTATCAATGGACCACTATCACCCAGATATCATTGTTATTCTATGAAAACCAAAGATGGCACACCTAAAGTCCATTTTATTGTACATACACTTCCATTGTAGAACAGAGAATTTCTGCAGTCGTCCGACAGAACGTTGATGCTTTGCCTTCCCCTAGTTATTGGTGTATTATCATCTCATGAACCCTACTATCCTATATTCCATGCTCGACAACCAACATTATAATCATAAGTAACAATGAAAATTTCATAACTAGATATACCACCCACTTTATTTTATTAAAATAACACAACAAATCCTCCCACATTATTGTAGGAACAATACCATGATTCATAATATAGATGATATAATCCTTATCTATTTTCCAATTGGGAGGTGATTCCCCACCGTCAAATATTTCCCTGAAGGTCAAGCATTCAAGATCTTCATACACTCTACACTTGATCCATCTCAAAATAGTATAATACTTAAAAAATTGATATGATTTTCATCTTCTCATGACACTCATGAACCATAAAATGAACCTCAAATTAAAAATTCATCATTTTTTATTCATAATATACTCTGAAACAACTTCATTCCATGTTTTTCCTCTTTAAAGAATCATCAATTGTGTTTCCCTTTCTGGGGGTAATAGAAAAATCAATATAAAATAATTTTATATATTAAACACATATCTAGTACTAAAGATTCAATTCTCATTGGCATAAGATATAATTTATGTTCTTGTGATCTATATACAAAGTAAAATTTTTACCAATCAAGTTATATCTCCAAAACATTAAAGCATAAACCACATTATCTATCTCAATGTTCTGCGTAGGGCCGTTCCATTCAGGTAGCTTTTAATGCCAATATCCATATTGAAAAACATGATCTACATGCATCAACAATACTCTAATCCCTAACACATAAGAATCACAAAACAGTATATATTCCTCATCTTGATCAGGTCGGATCAATATTAGTGATGATATCTACAACTTCTTTAGCTTATGGAAGGAATTATAACATGATTCCAAACATTCGGACTGTACCCTTTATTGGTCAATCGTGAATGTGGTGCTAGAAAATGGGAAATTTCTCGAATGAACCTATCATTATATCCTAAAATCCATTAAATATATGAAAAAAATATGTTCTTCAGATGTTTCCAATAGAAAACTTCATGAACATTATCAGGGTCCACTCACACACCTTCTTTCAAGATGATGGGTCCCATGAAGTGTACATTGTCTATCAAAAACTAAAACATAAATAACTTATTGTATAGATGATGATCTCATATTGTATCAAAGAAAAATTCACATTGTTGGTAATGATATTCATGTTCACTCCATTACAATATGATATAATCAAAAAACCCTACAGAAAACCGATCTAGGTGAATATCAATGATTCTATTCATAAATTCCAAAAACTGTACTCTTATATTTGTTATCCCAAACATCATTATAATGAATTCATATCATCTATAATTTATTTTCAAATCTATCCTTGGTATATCAGTAGTTAAAAATCTCAATTGATAATACCCTCATCTCAATTCAATATTGGAGAAAACACTAACTCCTCTCAAATAGTAAAATAGTTCATTGATACTTGAAGGGGGTATCGATTCTTCACTTCCATTAGGTTCAAATTTTGGTAATCAATAGATAAGAATATCATGTTACCATACTTATCAAAAAACAAAACTATGGAACCCCATGGTGTCATACTCAGTTAGATAAAAAACATATACATTAAATCATCCAGAATAGTCTTGTGCACTTGATTCTCTTTCTTTGCCATTATATATGTTTGAATTGAAATCAGTTTAGCAACCACCATGATATAAATTATAATGTTCACATCCCTCTTAGATGGGAGACCAGAGATGTATTTACAAAACACATCCTGAAACCAATCCACTATGGGTGGAATGGAACCCTAAATTACTCCTCCATCATCTAAAATAATACCTAAATCATGGGTGGTATGTTTCACCAATTTCTCTTGATCTATCCCAATATGGCCCACCATGATATCTCATTCTCCTTGTTGTACATAGTTGTCACCCTATGGTGATTTAAAAGAAAATCACATCCAATAAAATCTATGTGGGTTCATTATTATACTATCCAATACATGCCCATAATTATACCAAAACATAACATGTCAATTATTTAATAATCCCACAAAAAATGAAACACCCCAATATTAAGAAAACACCACTTGTTTAGACAAATGTCCCTTATCATGTCTATTCTAATCCCGAACATCCCACAAGTACTTTGTTAATCGTCATAAAATATATGCAATCAATATGACCATACATTCATCATTAGTTACCATGTGGTCATTTATAGTCTAGATGGACTTAATCTAGAGCTCATCTACCTTAGGGACACACATTTTAGTATATTTATGAGGCCATAATAACTAAAAATCCATCGCATTTTCAGACATTCTTTTGACAACCCAATCTGGGTTTCTTTAAATAAAAATCATGAAATGAAAATCATTAACTTGGAACTACTATTATACTTAATAATCTAGAAGCAACTGTGCCTCTGGTTCCACAATAGACCGATCATCTCTATCCATATCCCCCCAGTAATTATCTCATTAGGCATCATCATGGTGGTATATATCTACAATTCCAAACAAGCATCTCCAGACACGATTCATTTATTTATCTAATTTACATAAGTGGACAACACAATAAGTCAGAATAAGTATTTTTTTCAAAAACCATTCATAATGTCAAAACCATGGATCTATCTATAGTGTTTTCAATTCTACACCATTATCATGGTTAGAAAAGGGTAATCTCATTCTAATTATTCATTTTTACCTTTTAGAAACACAAATATTCACATTATTAATTATGTTACAACATTCAATTTCATATTTGGCACCATTTTAAATTATTCAAAAAAATAATATAAAAATAGTTCATGTTCATCATCTTATCCAAATCGAATTTTTCCAAACATTCCTAAAATTATACATGCGAAAAAATATTCCTCAGTTCCTGGAATGATGCATTCATACTCTTCTCTCATTCCATTCTGTTCCATGGGTAAAATCTCATAAAATCACAACAAAAATTGTCATATCATACATCATATGAATCACTCAAGTTGAAATAACATCAAACTATTACAACACACAACAATAACGTCAATCCCACCCTAGGTACTTTTGTATTACCCCATATATATTATTGAAACTACTATGAATGGTATTCTGAAAAAAAAATGAATCTTTCTAGTCTCCAATCAACAATTACCGAGTAGTAATTCAAAATAAGTCAAAACAATGCTTCCTTTTATTGTGACATCACTCTACCTAGTATCGAGACACTAGTTCCCAGATTGGGTCAACCACGTGACCTCTGTCATGCCACCCTGTGTGCAAGAGAATACTAACTAGTAATGCAGGATTAATATTGATCTGGGTTAGAATATACCCACTTTTTAAGAGTAATACCTTTTGTGGATAAATGTTCAAAACAAAAAAATTACCTATAACCATCTCTATAATTGTATTAGCATCATATGATGGACAAAACAAGAAATAAAATATCAATACTAAATAATAGATATTACATTTTAAAATACATGTCATGTGTGAATATTAAAATTAAAAAATTATTTAAGACCCCAAAAACTCCCAAGTATATCCCATACTGTGTTTGGTTACATTATGTATGGCCTATCTAGAATCATCCATTTAACATAGGTCCTTTTCCCATATCATGTACATCAAGGCTGAATGCAATTTTGGAATTGATCAGGCATACCTTATAGGGTGTGATTACAATTCATTAGGCCACTAAAAAACATGTATAAAATAATATAAATTTTAAATAATGTATATATTTATATAATGAGTAAATATATTTATTAAATTAAATTGTTTAAACTTATTAAATTTCCCATTATATAACCACATTACACCTAGGTTCTGGAAAAGACCTAAACTCTGAAGACATACTCTGACCTGTGCTTGAGCCAGAACTCTCCATGAGGGATATCAGATTGTAAAATATAATTTTAAATATTTTGAAACTAAAATCACAGTGGAATTCCAATGTTTCCATTCATCATTTCAATTATCATTTTAGTTCTGTTGTTACCATTCGCTATCTAAAATCACACATGAATTCCATTGGTACAATCAGCATTTCAATTCACACTATGTGATTTCGATGTAGAAGAACTTTTCCCACACATGATAATCACATGTGAATTCCCCTGTCACCATTCAAAATTTTTTTACGCATTATAGAATTTTGATGCAACAGACCATATCCCATATATGATTATAACATTTTAATTCCATTATTACAATTCATAAATTCATTTAATACTATAGAAATTTTATTCATCTCACCATATCCCATGCAGAATTATCACATTAACTAATTCACTAATTAAATTTATTATTTTAACAATTTCATTTTAACTTCATTCTTTTAATTAATTATGAAATTAATTGATCACAAGATTTACATTAATTAATTAGTTAATTAATTAATTAATTGCATCAAGTATAGTAAATAATTCAACAATTAATTAATCATTTCAATAAATCTCATAATTAAAAAAATATCTAATAATTAATTCTATAGTTAATTATTCAAAATACAAAAAATAATTTAAGAATAATTAATTATTCAATTTCAATAATCTCAATCTAGCAATAAATAATTGAAAAAAAATAATTATATGAAATCAACCGATCATAGAATCCCATCCATTATTAATAATTAATTAATAAATTAATCAAAAAATCGTAATCTAAAAAACCAAATAAATAAAGTAAAAACTATTTATTCCAATCCAAAATCATAATATATCAAACATCACAATTACCTTTTCTTATTAATTCACTAAATTAAGTAGTTCAATAAGGAATTCAATTTCAAGTCTTAAAATAACAATTATATAATTACATAAATTTAATTTTAATCATTACGTTGGAATTTGAATTATATTCCACCATCCAAAAGGCTGATGAACAACAATCGCCAACCAAAATCAACAAAATGGAGTGAAACAATGACATAAAACTATATCTGGATTTGAAATCATAATTTAATAATGAAAAATAAAGAACCCACAAATGTAGATCTTCATCCTACATGATGTATGATATATTCCATCTAATATATGAGGGAGAAATAATAGAGAAGTAGAAAACCATAGTAGATAATATCCTTTTATCAAGAGGGGTGAAAATCGTCAATCCAGAGATTTAATCATAAATAATAAAGTTTATAAGGGCGTGAAATATATCTTAGAGCCTCAAAAATCATGATATAATTATCATCATTACACTAGTTATGATTACAACTTATTATGGTGGTTCATGAATTTTAATAAAATAATCATGATAATTAAAAACCCCCACAAAATTTGTTGGGAAGTGGATCATGTTACGAAAAACAATATGCCTTAATTGTGTGCCTCTTCTGTTTGTGTGGGGGGATGAATGGTCTCTCCTAATAGTTTCAATAAAAGAAAAATGTGCAACAACCATGGTGACCATCTCTATCTAGGGTTTCCTTATCTTCTAGGCCAGGGAGAGAAGTTATGGAAAATCATAAGCCAACCATTCATATCCCTCTTTCATATAATTTTCTCAAATTTTCACCCAAACACACGATAAGGTATAACCTAAAAACAGTCACCACGAGTAAAAATAGTACCTATATATTTTATTGAGAAATTTCCAAAAAAAAATTGATTATTACTTTATTTGAATTCAAATCCATTTTTTTCACTTCTGTATAACATGGTTATTTAGAAACAAAAATATGGAACTTCACATTTCCTTATGTTTTCTTTAATTTTACTATTTTTAGCATCATTTGTTTAATTTAATTATTAACTAAATAATGAATGCATTCTAATTTGATTAAAATTTAATGTAATTTTATCATCATTAATCATTAAAGAAAAATTAAAAAGATAAAAAAAACATTTACATATCAAAATAATGTTTATAATAAAACTATGTACTTTTTTCAAGACTATAATGAATTATAAATGTTAGAGGTAAAGAATGTTAATTTTTTCCTTTATCAGTACATATCATAGCATATAGGTCACATTGTGTTATATTATCACATTAAGTAAATAAATTTTAACCAAGAGGTTAGTTGGTCTAAATATTGGAAGACAATAGGTTTTTGATAGTTTTCTTCGTCATTTTGGCCCTTATGTTTATGGTTTAACCCCATGTGGGACAATATTTCACCTTAATAAATGTAGTTAATTTTAATTAGGTATACTAAAATTTTTCTTATAAAATAATTTAATCATATTATATTACAAATATTATATAAGTTATAACCACGCATGTTGGTTTTTCAAAATACTATTCCTAAGAGTGGAATAATTAAATTTAAAAGTAATATTGGAGACGTGTTGAGAAAGAAGGCCTTTGGAGATAATGTATTCAAATTTTCAATATGTTTCTCTATATAAATTCGATATAAAAATTATTCCATCAAGATAAATTACATTAATAGATAAAAATTGATCAATTATGACTTTGAAACCCAATTTAATTTTTAATTTATCATTAATATTTACATAAACAAAAAGATAGATTTTATCTAGAATTTATTATTTATCAATATTCATAAAATCTTTAATCTTCTCCTAAAAAGAAAAAAAAAATAAAAATATAATTTTTATAAGGCACATTATGAAATAATGTTCATTTTGAAAATTAATATATAAAATAATGTCGGAATTTAATTTTAAAAGATGTTCACTACTAAAAGGTAGTAAAATTCAAGCATTCTGGTAAAAAAATTAACTCAATTTTGTGTGCATAGAAATATTACCACGGTGTAGCTTATAAGAAAAACATCACATGGTTTAGATTACAATGAAATAATAACATGGCTCTTTCTTATCACAAAATATATATTCAGTGTTTTTAAAAATGAAATCTAGAAAATGTTTATATTAATTTCGATTTTTTATTCCAAAAATGTAGGGGTGTTACAAAAAATATTCAACTATTAAATTCCTACTTTTATAATGGAATAGGGGCATGAATATAATAAAAATAAATTTTTTAAAGATCATTTTCGCTTATAAAAACAGTAATCACTTTATGAATAAATATTATTCAAATTGTCTTCAATCATATTTATATGTAAAGCATCTATAATAAACCGAACCAACAATATAAAGGGTACTAATCATGGTCCTATGAATATCTTCATATACTATACTAAATATTTTATGAAAATAACAAATAACCCCAAAAAATTTATAGTTTTTTTATAAAAATTAATAATATCATCAAAAAAAATTGAACTAAAAATTAAAAATTTTAAAAAATAATTCAACCCAAAAATTAGGTTATTCATGTATAATATCTTAAAAAACCACATAATTTACATCAATGTGAATTATTTAAATAAAACTGACAAAAACAATCTTCATGAAAATAACCATTCTGTGTCAAATATCTATTTTTCTGGAAAGCCTCTTTTTCCCTAAATAATTTATTTTTACATATCTCAATAATTATATAAAAAATAATTATTCCTAAAAAATTGAATAAAGGATACTTACATTACTATATATTTATCATTTACTAATATGATATAATAGGTTTTTAGCAACATAGCTTAGATGTATTTATGGATTTTAATTCATATTTATAAGTCATGGACAATATAAATATATTAAAATTACATTATATAGAATTAAATATATGTATATATATATAATCTACATAAAACCAAATGCATGGAAATAAACATAAAATTTTTCAATTTTATTTTCGATAATAACTAGAGAATATATTTATTATGTGTGAGAACATGTTGATGTAATTATCACTATTATTATACCCATTAGATAACATGAACTTTTCCCTTTAATATACTAATATATTCTTTTGAATCCCATTGTCTTATCCATCACACATTTGAAACATCATCTCAATATATAATTTTGATAATACTCATTAGCAATGTGCATGTGGAAAAAAACACTATTCCCCAAACAATGATGAAAAATATTTTATTGGAGAATGATAATAATTAATTAAACAAGAAGTACAATCTATTTAATGACCATTAAAAATATTAAATCTTCTACAAAAATTTTAATGGTCTTTATTAAGAACCAGTTTTTATTTTTCATCCCTACTTTCCATTTTCCCAAATTCTACTGTATACATTGATGCAAGAATCCCTTAGGAGTTAAAATGATATAATATGAAATTATTTATGATATTAATTACTTTATTATTTGAGAAAATGGTAAATTTTATTTTATGATATAATTTAGTCATAATATTCAATTTGAGTCATTTTTTAATAGATGCATGCATCTTTTTATACGATATATGAGTAAACTATTTTTTTGAATATACTTTTATCGTAACAAGAGTTATGGAACAGTCATAATAATTAAAAATGTTCATAAAACAATATTGATTGGAATTTTGATGTAATCATGTGTAAAATATACAATGAAATTCATAATCATATACCATTCTGTATGAATTTTTTAAATTAATTCAATCATCTTATGAAAAAAACAAGATCAAAAAAATATTTTTTTATTTTATAACGTGAAAATTTATAATACAGTAATAATATAAATATTTAAAAAAATCAGAAACAAAAAAAGATTTTATCAAAAATTAATAGTCAAAAAATATAAATATTTTTTATTGATATTTTTTTGAATTGAATAAAAATATACCTATATGAATTTGAAATTAAAATAGAGCATATTAGCTTATATATAGTATGGTCATATGTTGTAATATGCAGTAATACAAATTTAAAATGATGATAGAAAAAAATATTGAAACATAAATCTATCAAAGATACATTTATGTAATCTCTATATTATAATATTTTTCTATCATAATTTATATTCCATATTCATTATAATATTGAATAATTATTTATCATAATCTAAAATTAGTTTTTCATAAAAAAAATTATCTGATATGCATATGTATTAAATGTAAGAGTTGGTGTCCTAGAACCAACTTATTGTACTTTGATTACATGTAAAATTAATGTATTTAAATATTAAACATCTTGTTACATATTGTTCATTATTCTTCATTAATATGTTGTAATATTAACATAGAGTATTTAATGCATTGATAAGTTCAAGGCAGTTCCACTCTATGATTAGAACCTTGAAATGTTATAAAAAATATTCGTCAATATAGTTCTACAGTTTGATGACATAATATGATTTTACACATAGCTTGCAGACCGTCGAGTGTGAGTACTCATAAGACAATGATACTTCCACTCATAAAGTTTACACATGGTAATCTCTAAGATAAGAGATTACGAGAAAAAACCTGTTAGTAGTAATTCTACATGGTTTGGTGTCATATGATATTTCTATCTGTGAGGGTTTTTAATGATCCATATACATTAAGATAATAATTAATATGTTTCATGACTCAAGAAATATGATTTACTGACAAAAAAATCACACAGTTTGTTGACGGGAAGTAGGGTATGTTTGGTGCATCATGAGTGGCATGATATTAATGGATAAGTCTAGGAAGGATTTATCCCTTCATTTATGGAAGTTGATACCAATACCCCTAGATTGAAAAATATCTGTCGCGAGAAATTCCATGGCCATCATTTAATGGTGAGTTTATTCCAGGTAGTAAATGAATGACATAACCATCATACAAGATGATGACACTATCATGAATCCTGGATGAGGGGATATTGTGACCAAGGGATTATATTACACAGTGAGAATTCGTAAGTGGGAGTCATTGTTGTGATTTTTTGTTCTTTTTCTTGTGTCCCTTGACCCGTTTCTAGACAATACTCTTTCTCTTTAGGAAAGCCTGCCAATTTCCAACGACAATAATTCTAATAGGGTAACACACTAATTGTTTTTGGTAGTCTCTATTTAATTAAATTTTAATTTAATTAATAAATATTATTCTCAAGACAATGGAATAGTTTTTTCAATTTAAAATTATTTCATTTATTAAAAAAATATTTCTTCACTGGACTGTGGATAAAATATATATATTTATTTTATTTAACATTTCATATATATTTATTTATTTGTTTGTAAATACAATATCTATTTAAGAGAACATATTAAATATTTATTTATTCAGGTGTTCAATAAAAGGATGTGGAGTTTTATAGGACCAAGGATGATTCGGTAGTAAAATAATATTTTCGTGAGGATAAATAATTATTTAACTAGTCAAAACAAATTAAAATAACGCTTCTATTATTTTATGATGCAGAATTCTATTTATAATTTGGTTTTTTATATGTTGGAACACCATAAATAATGATGTCCTATTATTATTAATAGAATGTTTTTTCTCTAAGGTTATTAATGTATTTAATTTTTGTTATCCAATTAAATAATGTGACTAATTTTCCACATCAATAAAGAGACACATACGTCTATCATCCATGTAACGAACTGCACATCCAGTGAATTGAGAATTGTTGAACTGAACAATTTCTATCTCGAATCCTCTTCCCACCCTTCTTTATAAAGAGAGACATTCTTTAACTCCGAAGAACAAGTGATTAGGAATGAAAGACTCAAGACATTATCTTCATTGTGCTAGCACGCGGAGAACAAGCGGTGTTGATCAAAGTCCATCAGAGCACATGTGGATCTCCTCTAGAGGGATTCTATTTTTGTTCATTGAAATAACAACAAGATCATGTGGAAGGGTTTTTATGGATGATAAATATCATCAATTAAGAAAATACAGATGATCCATGTATTGTTTTCAATTTGACATTAATTAAATTAATTATAATCATGATGTCCAAGATCCTCTCTAATGGTTTCATACATCATCCTTCTTTATCTAAATCCTTGATTCTATTCGGTGGGGACTATAATTCATCATCTTATTGATCACATAATATTAATTAATAATGTTAAAAATAAAATTTCGGTTATGTCCCAACAATTCTTTCGCGACACCCAGAAACATAATGTTGTATCAGAGCGGTTAAATCATCATTTATAATTTTGTAAATATTTAATTGATGATTTACACATTAAATAATTAATTAGTTTCAACTCAACATAATTGTTCTGCAAATCTAAATCTCATTATTTGTTCCTCCACTTCCATTTCAAGTTCACCTTAAAAAAATGATCATTTATTTTAATTATGATTAAAATAAAACATAGGATCTTATCTAGAGGAGAAAAAGGATCCCAGACGTACAATAGGAGAACAAATGACATTAATTTGGAAGTACACACAGTGAAGCCACGGTTCAATGTACCAGGTCTAGTCTGCAAAACCATGTTGTGTCATTGGAGTTGGTCTAAGGCTTAATGAATTTTTTCACTGACAAGGAGCATGTGGCACACTATTTCTGGATTACACGTCATATGACCCACTAGATACGACATGTAGTCCCTTCGGGTTGGGTTAGACTGTGTACCCCATACACGGCTTTCCCAGCTAGAGATAGTCTAATGTAAAACTACACAGCATTTGGCCTACAAGACATGCCCTGTATTCTGATGATTTCTGATGTACACTCACAAGTCATTTCGCAAGGTGTCTACTTTGGATGGAAAGTGAAAAATAGTACACGCCATGTTGTCGAAACAATGCTGTGTACCCATCCAAATGACACAAATATATTAAAATTTATTATTATATTATATAAAACCTTGAGACGTGTACAATCATGCACGTGTAACACTGAGTCACAACAGGTGGTAGGTGTTATATATATGTGTGTGCTTAATTTAACAAATTGTTAATGTTTATTTCTACTCACTGGGTAGTTACAAATAGGAAATCACCAAGTTTCATCCAAGGTAAATGTTAGGTAAAAATATAATATCAAATGAATTTATTTGATTAAAATTATGAAGAATGAGAATCTCATGGAAATTAAAAAAATGGACTGAGATAAAACGATTGATTAATTAAAGATTATTATTAATTCATTCGAGCATTATTTATATTAAATAAGAAGGATTAATGAATTGAATACTAGTTTTATTTATGTGTAAATTTCTTTTCTTATATGGATAATCTTTATCTAGTCCAAGACTGATGTATGTGTATTATTTCATTTAATTAATTTATTTATATTTAATTTGATGGCATGTGATCCTTCTCGTCATTAATATGTTGGGTCAACGTGCCCAAAGATTCATTTATTTAAAACAACTTTTTACCCCTCACATACATGTGAGTTAAAAAAGGAATATGTAATGGATGAAACTCCCAATATAGTGATGATAGTTTATGTTGTATCCTGGATGAAACCAATCCGAGGAGATACAGAGGTCGATAGGTGGAAATCAGTAAATATTAACACCAAATTATCCAGATGTTTCTACCCTAGGTTAGTGTAATAATATCAATCGCTTATTAAAATAAAAATTATAAAATATCATGTCCAGTCTCTACTTTTGACTTCTTTCAATTTCATGGGTTATATTTATTGATGTGATATAACGATCCCAAAAATAATTAATTAAACAGGCATGAAAGATTGAACAAAAATAAATCTGACTTATGCATAAATATTATCAAGGCATGGTAAATAACTTAAGTAAGTTCCACATAATATTACAACTAATGTGATAATAATAATAATTAATTCTCTAATAAGAGATAAAAATCCTTTAAATAAAATATTAATTCTGACCAAGACTTCTGTTACCTGAATAATGGAAAATTTCAATAAAACTATGTGTTTGACGAAGCCTTTTTGGGACACATACCTTTATACAGGAAGCCCTTTTGAATGCTCTCTTGTTGACATAACAATATTAATTCACTATGAGTATCCCTTTCAAGATATGTTATAAAATTGGGGGCAACAGTTGATGAAATCCAAAGTCATGATTTTTAGGACTGGGAGTCCACTCAATATATCAAAGAGTTACAAGCCTGCAGTTAGAAAAGACCTTACAATCTAAATACATTCAAATTGGTTGCCCAATCCTTGTTAGGGTTATGAGAAGGGGAATATGGATATTTTATACTATAATGTAATGGAAACTGGACATTCCAAGATCAATGGTGAGGGCCATTCAGACTTGATAAAATAGTTGGAGACTTAATAAATTTTTATTATTTATCATAAAATGTAATCAATAATGTACTAATGATCTACTCATTTAATTTAAGAGTAAAAATTAAAAACTCGACAACCAAACTCTCCTTGCGACCAATTCTGGATAAAGACAAAATACACACTAGTAGTGACTTCTATTAAGGGTTTATATGCCTTTGGTTTATCCTATGCCATAATCGAATGTCATATGTGATGGAGTTAGAATTATTGATCCTCCTTCAAAATATTATAGTGATGATGATTTCTACATCAATGAGAAACATATAAATGATGCAGTCGATATGAAATATTGTATGTTGTCCTATATATCTAGTGAGCTCATGAAGTCTCAGGACAACATGGATTCTTATAGCATGCACAAACAACTATGTGGTCTACACCATGAGAGAGCAATACCTGAAAGGTTTGAGATCTCTAAGGAACTCTTTTAGAATATTATTGGAGAAGGTGCCCAAGATGGGCCTCATGTAGTCAAGCTCATTAGCTGCATTATGTTCCTCAATGTTATAGGGTTTAAACGCACCAATGAACTGGTTACCAATATCATTCTAGAATAACTCCCTCAGATATTATATTACTTTTTTTCTATTTCAATATGAACAATATTGAGAAGTATCTATCTGATCATCTGATCCTTATTTTCCATGTGGAAAAAGATAAGAAGCTCAAAAGGCCATATATCCTTATGGTGAATAAGATTTAAGGGAAGGAAAAGATTACTAAGACCAAAGCTTCATCACAACCATCAAAGAAAAAGAATATCAAATGGGATGCATGGGAACATGAGGTTGTTCGTTTCGCATGTGTCAAGAAGGGAAACTAGAATAAGAACTGTACCCATCCTATGAAGAAAGGGGAAGCATCATAAGCATTTGTTATCGAATTCAATCTATATTTATCATCCAACTGTGTATTATATATAGCTTTTGGTGCTCACATATGTATCCAATTACAGGAACCATGTATATTAAGGAAGATTTATCGAGGAGAGGAAGTTCTACGAGAAAACTAATGACCCAATCTTTATGCTATAGCTATTCTAGTCTACCACCTCACGATTCCTACTGGGATAATCTTGGAGACAAAGGATCATTATTATTTGTCATATGATACTAAAATCATTATTTCTATATCCATATTATATACAAAAGGAAATTTTTTTCATGTTTTTAAATGAATGATGCATCTTTTATAATGATAGTATTTGTTTTGGTAGGGAACATTTATACAATGGTCTTTACAGGTTGGGTTACAAAAACCAATTAATGTAAATTGACTACAATGACACATCACATGACTCATAATACAACCAACATTTTCATCACTGACTAGGCCATATAAATGAGAAACTCTTACATCAAGATGGACATTTATATTCTTTTGAACTAAAATCACTTGGTTTATGTCATTCAAGTTTACAAGGAAAGATGGCCAAATACCCATTTAGTGAGAAAGGTGAATGGGCTAAAGGAATTCTTGAATTGGTTCATAATGATGTTTTTGGACCATTTCTAGTTGATGCATGGGGAGGGTACTAAAAATTCATTACTTTTACTTATGAATTTAGTTGATAGGGATATATCTACTTACCGGGGTATATGTCAGAGTCTATTGAATTGTTTAAAGATTATAAGAATGAATTCAAAAATAATAATGGTATGTAGATTAAAAAACTATTCTTTGAATGGGGTATAGAATATATTAATCAAAACATCAATTATTACTTATTATTGATTGGGATCATATCCCAACTCACTCTTCAAAAGACGCTGCAATGGAACGGTGTGAGCGGAAGGAGGAACAACACCATGTTTGATATGGTGATATTAATGATGAATCATACTAGTCGTCCATTATAATTTTAGGGATATGCGTTACAAAAAGTGGCACACATACTAAACTATGTCCTAAATAAATTTAGAAATGTTATTCTATATGAGTTCATGAGTGGATAGAATGCCATAATTCTGAATATAAATGTGTGGGAAGTGATGAGTTTTTTAAGGCCTCTTTAGGTAAAAAACATATACCTAGAGTCACAATGTGTTCCTTTATATTAATCCCCAAGGAAACAATGGGATATTACCTATAAAACCCCTCATAAAAAATTTTTATAGTGGAAATACGTGCCATATTCCTTGAGAGGGAGAACCTCAATAGATGAGATAGTGGGAGAGAGATAGGCATCAATGTATTTGATGCTCAAGGTACACCAGAGCTGTTATAAGAACTGATTCTACAAAGTCCTATGGATGAAAGAACTATTCCAGAGACACAGGAGTTGTGTGAAAGAACAATAGAGGTTAAAGAACCAGAATGTTATGGTTATAAGGACACTGCGGATGGTTACATTTAATTGATAATAATTCTCTTCAAATGAACAAGGAAGTTATAAGTGGCACATATTTTTCAATGTAGATAGAATCCCTGAATTATAAAATGGATTCCATGTACCAAAAACATGTCTGGATTTTAGTAGATCATCATGTTGAGGTATAGACTAGTGGTTGAAAATTGGTATTCAAGAATAAACGGTACATGAAAGGACATGTCAGCACCTATAAGGCATGAAAAATTTAGTTGGAAAAGGGTTCGAACAGTTTGAATACATTGACTATGATGAAACCATATCACCTATTTCACTACTAAAATCCAACAAAATTCTATTGGCATTTACCACATACCATGACTATGAGATTTGGGAAATGTATCTCAAAACAACCTTCCATAATGGTAACCATCTTGAATATGTCTAAATGATACTACCTGAAGGGATTATGACTCCCATGGATGAAAATAAGATATGCATGTTTCAAAAATACATTTATATATTATATAAAGCATCCATGTCATGGAAAATTTGATTTGATGGACACAAAACGAAATTGGGTTTTATCCAGAATGAATGTGAGCATGTGTCTACAAATAGTTTACTCGGTGTTCAGTTGTTTTCCTAACAATATATGCTGAGGACATAATACTTATTTTAAACGACACACTAGTCATATAGTCTATTAAGTAATGGTTTAATCAATGATTAACCATGAATGGATAGGGTGAGGTATCATATATTCTTCGGATCAAGATCCATCGTAATAGATCCAATAGACTGTTGGGCCAATGTCAATGTACAGATATTGAAAATATACTGAAGATTTTCAGTATGGAACAATCCTATAGGGTATTTTTAACAGAATCACATGGAATTCATCTTCACAAGAAAATGTGTCCTCATGGAAATGAGGAAAGAATGATAATTTCAAGGAATTCATAAGCATCAACGATTGGGTTAAACTTGTATGTCATGTTATGTATTAGGCTAGATGATGCCTATGCATTATGTGTGGTGGGATGATATCATGTTGATCCAGGTGACCACCATTGGATGGAATTCATGAATATCCTAATGTATCTGAGGGGTACATTGGATTTGTTCCTTGTTTATTGATGAGATGGAGAACTAGTAATCATAGGATATATAGATACTAGTTTATAGATTGATCATGGTGACACGAAGTCATAAACCGGAAACATCTTAACATTGAATGGAGGTGAAATGAGAAGGAAGAGCTCAATCTAGTGTGTGGTCATAGATTCTATAGTAGTGTCTGAGTATATCACAGCTTCTGAGGCAACTAATGAAGCAGTTTGGATGCAAAGCATTATCCCAGAGCTAGATGTGATACATAGCAGTAATGATCCCATCATAATGAACTCTGATAATACTGCAGTGGTGGCTCTCACAAAAGATCCAAGGTCACATCAGTGGACAGAGCAGATACATCACATGTATCATCTAACGAGGGATTTTGTTTGAGACGTTAAGTTCCAGTGAGTAGTATTTCCATTGAAGGCTATGGGGAATACCCCTTTACAAAATCCTTGCCTCAGTAGAAACATGTTCACCATGTGAGGTCTAGTGGGCTGAAAGTCGGAGGAAGTTGGCTCTAGTCTATATTTGAGTTTGTAAGAGTATGTGTCCTAGAACCAAATGGTTATACATTGATAACATGTAAAATTTATGTATTTAACTATTAATCATCTTATTACATATTTTTCATTGTTCTACATGACATTGATGTAATAATGGACTTGTGTATTTGTTGCATTGATAAGGTCACCATTATTCCCTACTATAACGAGAAGCATGAAATGCTATAAAAATATTCTTAATTATATTTATATGGATGGATGACATATTATGATGGGACATATATCATTTATACAGTCATGTGTGAGTGCTCACATATGCATATGAGGCTTTCTCTCATGAAGTTCACACATGGTAATCTCCAAGACAAAAGATTATGAGAACAGACCCATAAGTAGTAATTCTACATGTTTTGGTGTCATCTGATATTTTTATATGTGAGTGTATGAAATTATCCTTAGAAAATTAAATTATCATTAATACATGTGACGACTCATGCAATTTGATTTACTGACCAAAACCATTACATAGACAGTTTGTGGGAAGTATGGTACGTTGGGTGCATCACGAGTGTCATGTTATTAACAGATAATTCTATGAAGGATTTTTTCTTTTCCATTTATGTAGGATAATATCTTACACCATTGAATAATATAAAAGAGTAGCATGAAATTGAATGGCCATGGTTTAACGATGGGTTTATTTCATGTAGTCAAAGAATGACGTATCAAGCAAAAAAGTTGATAACGCTTTCCGGAAACAAGCTTAAAGAGATATAGAGATAAAGGAATTATATTACACAAAGAGAATTATTAAGTGGATGCCATTGTTGTGTCATTTATTTATTTCTCTTGGGTGCCTTGACCCATTGGGAGACAATACTCTTGGACTTTATGCATGCCTGCCTAATGCCAATGAGAATGAATCCTAGAGGGTCACAAAATAAGTGTTTCAGGTGGTCATGGTTAAATTATATTTTTAATTTAATTAATAAATATTACTATCAAGTTAATGGAATAATGTTATTGAAGTTAAATGATTTCATAAATTAAATAAATATTAATTCACTAGATTATGGGTAAAATAATATTTTTTATTTTATTTAACATTGAATAAATATTTATTTACTAGTTTATAAATAATATATTTATTGAATAAAATAAATTATATCTTTATTTATTTGTTTTTTAAATAAATTTAATTGGTGTTCGAGAGGCCCATGCCAGTATGGTAATAAAATAATTATTTACAAGATGATAAATAATTATTTAACTAGTTTTCACAAATAAAAAAAACACTGTAATTATTTTGTGAAGAATAATTTTTTTATAATTCCATTTTGCGCAAGTTGGAACAACATAAATAATAAAGACATATGATTAATAATTGCATGGGTTTTCTCTAAAGTTATGAATGTATTTAATTCTTGTTATGAAATTAAATATTATAACTAAATCCTTATGTCAATAAATAGACACATATGTCGATTGTGCAACAAAACAAACTGCACACCCAATGAATTGATAATTATTGAGATTAACTATTTCTCCCTAAAATCCTCTTCCATCCCCTCTTAAGAATGTGAGACATCCTTGAAGGCCGAAGAACAAGTTATCAAGAAATACCAACGCAAGGAACTTTCTTAAACGCACTAGCACCCGATGAATGAACATTATCAATTGTAGCCCATCAGAGCACATGTGGATTGCCACTAGATGGTTTCTAGTTTTTATCCACAAAAGATAAACAAGATAATCTGAATAGGTCATTCAGAATGAGACACACCATTATAAAATAAAATTCTAAATATCCATGTATTATGTACCTTATAAAATTAATTAAATTAATAATAAACATGATATTCAAGATCCTCTTTAAGGATTGAAGCCACTTCATTATTTATCTAAATATTTGACACTATTACAAGGAGATAGAAATTCATCATCTTATTGATCCTAGAATAATCATTTATAATGGTAAAAAATAATGCTGAGTTCCCTCCCAACCATGATTCTGTTGCACCCAAAACCTTCCTTAATATTGAATATCAGTCATATATTAAATTATATACATATTATACGATGAATTTTGGAATGAATTTAAATTCATATAATTATATATATATATATAACATGTAATATGATATATAATTTAAAGAAATTTAATAAATTTAATGATATTAAAATAAATGATAATCAAAACCTAAATAATTTTTTTAAAAAATAATATGATTATTATGATCAACATCCAACAATCCATATATATTTTATATTGAAAATATAATATAAAATAATCATTAATATAGATGTCCAAAAATATTTATAAATCTTTGTTATATAAAACTTCTCCCCCTTAATATAATATATTTAATATTATTATAAGACATTGATTAATGACCTCAATACATTTTACATTTCATATTTTTAATTTATACAGATAAATCCTCCCATATTATTAAAATAAAAAATAATAATGCTAATAATATTTAACCAAAAATAATATATATCATATTTTAAAGAAAAAGGAAAGTATTTCAATTATTTTAAAATTTATTTAAATTTTCTAAACTCTTGATTCAAATATTTTAATAAAAAACCCATGAATGCGATAAACCCAAAAACAATTATTTCACATTCATAAAAAATCCCCATTCAATGATAATTTATGAATCCAATTAAATTTATTTCAACTGTAAGAGATAATTAATATTTCTTTATACCATTAACACACCCCACATGATCCTTATCATTTAAAAATCTATCACCCAAACATGCTTCGCTTGATTCATATCCAAAAGGATTCTCTATAAATAAATTTATTATTGGATACCTCCTATACAAATGTTAACTGACTAACCTCCTCCCTATTTGTATTACTTTATAGGCCCCTATAGTAATGTTTTTTTCAACTATCCTTATAAAAATTGATTTGTACCCCACATATAATTTGGATTTTATATTGATAAAAATATTACCTCAGTACAAGGTTATCCAATAATATCAAAAAACACAACGACATAAAATATAATCATCCTATATTAAAACATCATAATTTTTGATGTCTGGAATTTCATCCAACATTTCAGAAATCAGACATTATCCAAAAAAAATTAATATATTATTTTTCTATAAAACTCATCCTAGATGACTCACACTTACACCATCTTTTTGTTATGATTATGATATATATATACCCAAGAATAATGAAGTTCAAATTAATATCAAAAAAGCATTTCAATAATTTTTAGAACAATTTATCATGTAAGGGAAGCCTCCAACATAAATATAGTGAATGTGATACCACACTACAAGACTAGAGACCAATTCTATTTTTACCCTTACTATAATATTTAAAACAAAATACAAAAAACATTTTAACCCTATATTGAATGATTAACTAATACCTCCCTATACAAATAAATACTGAACATGAAATATATATAAAGATGATAGATCCATGAAAAAAAATACTTTCAATGAGAGACAAATAGAAACAAATATTGGGGATGAAATACAAATATATTAATAAAAATATCAATATATCAACGTAAAAAAAATTCATGAAGAAAAAGATTCATAAATCCCATAATACATTATAAATAACAGATTCAAGGACCTTTACTATTTAATGTATTCTTTTAATGCATGGTCTGATAGAGAAAGAATCAATATATGGTTCCCACGATTCTTCACACCCTCACAATGCACTTTTGGCTAATCATCCCACATAGTCCACATGTATAACATTGAAGCATATATTTCCTTATAATTTTTACTCTAAATAGATTCAATGAAATAGTACGTGACTTGATAAACATTCAACCACCTATGCTTACCAATTTAAACTGAAACACCAAACACTAATTTTACTACCTATTGAACCGAAATTTAATATAAATTGAAAATAACAAAAACCACCTCACATAAGGGTATATACAATTATACAAACAATTACTCCTTTTGTCATTGGGAATTTATAGAGGAATAGTTTTGGCATAGAGCTGATCACATTATTAATTTTTTATAATTTCTAAACAAATCATCCCCTCTTTCTTTAAAACATGTTGAAAAATACCATGAATTTGTGTGATACAACGTCTACACAATATCTTATATTTATTATTAATAATTTAATGGGGATTCTACACATAATTTGAATTTAAATTTAATTCAAACTAATCCAAACTAGTATTGAGTGAATTGATGACACGTACATATGAAACTATTAGACATGAAATTTTTTTTAACTCATTTTACTTGGTAGAATATTCCAACAAGTATTCCACTTCAACTATACACTAAATTAAAATGAATATTATACATAGCTAGGAGAAAACAATCCTTTTTAATCTATTTTATTCGGTTCCCCAAACAGGGTGACACACATTTGAACACATCCATTCCTTATAAAATCATTGAATCTGATAAAAATGAGTTATATAAGAAAGATGCCAAGTATACATGAGGGTATTACATTTCATAATCATATGATACCATTTGATCACCTCATAGATCATATTATATCAATAATGTGATGATTCACCAATTTTCACCAAAATAAATAGAATATTATTGTTGTATCCTTTAAAGTACCTCTAGTGGATTCATACCATCTTCTAATGGTGTCTATTTTTATATTAAATCATAAATAAAGGGATATTACTTTTTTTTAACCCTTGAAAATCCATAACCCAGTCTGTGGGAGAAAACAGTAATATTTGTATACTTTGTTTGGATAGTCCTTCAATATAAGGAATGTCGGAAGATATTATCCCAATTAAAATGATGAAATTCATTCATTATTTCGAGATAAATAATAGAATGAAGAATAATGAAATATAATGTGGATATTTTTTTAGTACGTTTTATCATATCTATATTTAAAATTAAATGATTTTTAAAGTAAAAATTCACATTAAATATAGTATTACTGAATATTAGATATATTTTAGTTTAATTTTCAATAAATTTTAGTATTTAATTAAATCATATATTTTAGGTTTTATATTTTTGAATTTACATTATATAAATTTTATATTATTTTCTAGGATAAATTTTTTGTCAATATTTTTGAATTTTTTTAATATATTTTGAAACTTCAATCCATGTATTAATTGTGGAATTAATTTTTCTGATTTATTGAATATTTTCTATGTATGTTCTTATATAATTTTTATTAACATTTCCTACTTCAATGCAACCATCAAAGATTCACCACACATTGCTCCCACACCATTTTAAAAATTCTCAATAGCGTGCGATTGTGAGATGGATGACATGAGACCATAAGAGGGAATCCCTATGACTATGTGGAAAAAATAGATTAAATGACCATGTACATTGTGCTATTGAAACCATCAATTATAATTAAATATAGTTCTTAATCACAAATAATTAGAAACTCAATGACCATAGATATTCATTTGAATTTAATGCTAATTCATTAACATGTTAATTTCTAAGGGTGTGAAGTTGAATTTAAATAGTTCATACTAAATCATGGAATATTATATCAATGAGATCATCCATAAAAGATCAATTAACCCATTATTATTCCAAAAAATGGATCCACATCAGAAAAAACAATAAAAATATATGGATTTATGACAATGATAAAGATTAGTTCAACTTCGAAAATCTAATGCGAGTAAATGATTCCTACTGAAACTGAGGCGATTTATTTGAGTGAACATCACATATGTAGGAAAGATAGAGCATCAATGATCCAAGGAATTGTTTAAATTGAAATGATGGACACATAAATAAATTTATTGTGGTGAAGTGTTTCATTGAGATAAATAAAAGATTTCGGTGTATGATTCTCAAGTTCTCTAGTATAAATTTGATCATATGTTCATTTTTTGAATTTGAATGAGGCTTCATGTATACCCAAAAAAACATTTATTGGAATTTAGTTTCAAGAACACTGGGTTTAGGATTATTATTTCATCCAATTGTCACTTTTTTGGTTATATTTTTTTAATGGGGAAGTAATTAAATAAAGCCAAGAAATTGATTGGAGACAATGAGTAAGTGGTCAAGAACGTGGAGTTTTAGTTTTGATATAATTTATGAGTAAACATTAGTCAAAGAAATTGAATCTAATTCATGAATGCTTCAATTTAACATAATAATTTCAAAATCAAGTCCTTAGCAGATTAATTTGTATCCCTATAACATTCATTATAAAATCATGTGAAATAAAATTAGGAAGAAGGGTACAAACTGGTAGTTTAGTACATGTTCAAGGGTATTACACAAAAATGGAAACCCACATAAAGGATTTATATCCCCTAGAGTAAATATACTTTTCTATTTTAATAGAGCATAAAAACAATATAGATAATGGTAAATGGAATCATTTCATAATTTTCATGAACTTTAGTTCATATCAAATTAAGTGTATATTGAGATAAGAATCATAAATTGAGATTAGGATTATTCTAAATGATATTTTTTATAATAAATAAGATTGATATTAATTGGTAGATAATATAGATACATATTTTTCTTGATATTATATAGATACATGTGTGAGTTTTAACTCGTTTTATTAGGTATGATAATATCCCTTTTCTATTAGATAAAGAGTTTATACAATCGATCATGTAGTTTCCACCTTGACAAGTGACTGTGAGGTGGATTCGAGAACAACAAAAAATATAAATTCACTATCCACTAATGGATTCAAGAAGGAGAATGGGATTCCCAAACACATTTAGTTTTGTATAATAATACCTATATAAGTGGGAACTGTACTTATTTGAGTTCTAGGATTTGTGCTTCTACGAAGGAGGAAATGAATATGTTGAAATAATTAGTGGTAGATATTAACTTAATATATAAGTTTTATTCATATCCAATAATTTTTCATTATCTATTTTTAAATATATTGTTATCATTGAATAATTATTGTTAATATGTCAATATCCATTAATTAGTGGAAGATATTCTTTTGATTCAATTGGATTATCATTTTATGTTCATTATTATGAACTATGTTGTAATTTTTCCCTGTTTCATTTTTTTATTTCATTACAATCATTATTATAATTGAACATCACCCTAATGGATGTCTTGAATTTTTTAACATAATATATATATATATATATATTAAGAAGATGTAATAGGATAATATTAGAAATTTTTAATTTTTATGATAGAGAATTTATTTAAAAACACTGGTGAATCATTCCTTACTACTCCATTAAGGAAATTTTGGGAAAAAATTCATATCTATGTTTTTTAGTTTCTATAATACTCATTGAAGTCTATTGATCAATATAGTTTTTTTATATTTCATTGATAATTTAATAATATCTCATTGTGAATCAATTATTCTGACAATTATTTAATATAAATTTCCTTATTTTCCAAGGCACTTTCCTACTCCAAACACATTATTGGACTAACATCTTTAATACTTCATTCATGATGCACCTTTTTTTACACAAAGATTATTTATCTTTCAAAATTTTATTACTTTTTTTCTATATATTTAGATTAAAAAAATTAGTACATATTACCCTTCCCTATGGACTAACAATTCTCACAAAAATCTATTGGGGTTAGAAGATATAAATGGAAATTTGACATCCTTTAGAAAATATTTATTGTTCACTTTCTCAAAAATAGATATGGAAATCATATAATTAAGAATATTATTTAACATACTCCAAGTATTAATAAAATCCATTATAACATGGGCCATAAAACTTTTTGTTTCACAATATATCTACCATGGTGTCTGCAAAAATGCTGCTTAATATTCCAAACTTGAATATTTTTTAAAAAAAAATCCTAATACGTTTGAAAAAATAACATGTTTTCACACATGTATAGATTTATTTTTCACATAAATATGTGATTTTATACTCTATCCATTATTAAATTGTTCCCATTACAAATAGTATATGAATAGATGATGTTAAATATGTAAACAAATTTAATATATGTTAAAAGTAAACACCCTATTTGTGGTGGGGGATTCAATGTGATGGAACAATTATAATTTTATAATTAATCTTCTTTGGATAATGTTCCCTCATGGGTATGAATTATATTCAAAATTTTCATCTATAATGTGAAATTTCTAATAAAACAAATATAATAGAATATAAAGTATACATATAAGACATATATATTTTTAGTTCACCACAATGTTGACTTATAATGAGAATATGCCGATTATTTTTCAGTCATAACAGAATTGATTATTATTCAATAGTTTCAAGGATACATAGATTTAGTAGAGGGAATTTCATTAGAGAGAAGATGGTACAACTATATCTATCATTATATTATTCTTGTATCAAAACATCATATTTTACATTCTATTTCATTTATTCCTAGTGTAATCTGTTATTAAATTTCAAACGAGATCAACTCAACATTTATTTTTTTATGAAATTTTCATCCACAATAGAATAGATATAAGGTCCCAGCCATAAACATTACATAATATTGAGTTAAATCCGGAATTAACATTGAGGATATTTTTTGGTTTAGAGTTTTAGAGAAATTGTCCCTAAAAAATATATTAAGTCTCCAAAATTACAAAGTTGACACTTATATTTTGTTACCATTACTTCCCTAAAATATATACTCATAAAAAAGTAACATGTCTAGTTCCATGTTTTAAACAGAACATGTTTTCCTAGATCCCATCCTTGACCCTATTCATCTTTATGCCCTACAAAAAACATTTCAAAACATGTGTAGGGCATAAAAGTATATGTACGTGATTAAAAAATAAGTAATGAAAAAATTAACCCATCAATCAATAACAAACTAAGAAACGACACTTTTCAACCATTATATGCCTTTTGAAATCTTATGATTTATTAATAACACACATAAATCATAAATCACAACGGTATATTATGGAATACATAACATAATTTCATTTATATTTCCCAGCAATGTAGGGAGTTATGTTTAGAATACCCATCACAATATATTACCTAAATGTCATAGGAGAAACAATAATGTTTACCTATGTCAAGATACCAAATGAATTGGAGAGCTACCTCAGGCTCGCCCGCTCTAGGTTTATCATGAAACCTCCCATATTTTTTTATTATTCCCAATAACCATAAAATATTCATAACACATAAAACAAGAATAAACGAAAGATCACATTTCCACATTATAATCAAAATATATTATTTCAAGATATGGACAAAAAAAATTCTTTATACAACCATTTTCTAAACCCTTTAAAACATTTAATAAATTGATTTTTGAGTCAATGTTTCTAATACCACATTGAAGCATTTGAAAGAAATTTTCAATTCATAACCTCCACGTCCATATAATTAAATCCATAAAACCATTTTTAAAATAGGGACATTAATGAGAAATATTTATATGAATAAATCTTTAAAACATTTAAAATGATATTTCAGTTAAAGAGATCCTAACCAAATGAGAGCTTCTTGAATACATATATTTGAGGAATAACATTAATTAACGCTTATAATATAATGAGAATATGTATATTCATGATATAATATGTCAAAGGGATGTATATACACCATTTAAATTTAAATTATAGGATAACAATAAATAAGTCTTAATGGAAGGTAAGTTGAGATAAAGTCCCTTATGAAGATCATATCCTTTGATTAATGACAAATCAGAGACATAATTATGGGGTAAATATAATAATACACCCAATATAAGGGGATATTAAGTGTAACAAAATCATAGGTCATTCACAAATATTCATATCATGACATTATCAGGAAGTAGAAGTTTAACCTAATGAATGAAAATTGTCTTAAGAAGTTCTCTTAAAAAAATTTGACAGCCCAACGATGTCACTTTAAAATTCATAAAATGAGGAGATGAGAGAGGAAAGGGTATCTCAAAACATGTCCAAAAAATTGAATGAAATAAGAATATATAAGAACATATTATATCATTAGAAAAATTAAATTTAAATACATGACTTAAAAGAAGTCTTAGACTAAAAGTGTGCGGTGAATGGTTCCCTTACCGATTTGGTAAATTACGATAAATACACCCAATAAAGAAATGATCCTAAAATGAATAATTAAATATACATAAATTAAATTATAAAACACAAATAATACAATATTGGGAAGTACATACACCCCACAATATTAAATAGTGGAAAATATAGCGCCAATCTCACGGGAATAAAAAGTGAGTTTTGATCCTTATGAAATCCATTATTTCAGTTCATTAAAACATCATTAATCGTTAATTTTTACCTGAAACATCATGTTTTATAAGTGATGATATTCACAACCGGGAAATAATAAATATATTATTATAACTACAACATATTAAAATAATTCACAACTAAAATTCATTTATCAATTCTTTTAATGATTCTACATTTCATTTTTTTGGGGTTATTGATTCCTATTTTCTAATTTTAAATTACCAAGTAATCAAACATTTTATATCCAATATATAAAATTGGAAAATTCTTCTTAGTGGTAATATAGCCATATAGTTATTGACACAATATCATAATGTTACTCATTTTCACCCAAGGATCTCGATTAGACTAATATATAATGGTTAAATACCATATGAAATTGGTCAATATGTTAATAAATTATTATTTACGTTAATTTCATGAAAATAGTATGATATTTTGTAATTATAGATATGAATTAAAATACTTATAATATCCATACCTACACCAAAATGGATTTATATATATTACATATCTTTACCTTCAATTGATGATATCCAATCATCATGATGAATTTGGTAAACTATCCATAACTGTTCAATTGATTGAACAAGTCATATATTATATGAAAGGGATAATTTTTCATAATACAAACATAAATTATAATCCTATAATATTTACTCCACCACAATGTATCATTTATATTATTAATGTAAAGTAGCAATGATTTCCATGGACATGTTCTCTATGTTATAAAGAATGTAACCTCCATGTCTAAAAACTAAACACTTATCTATCCTATTTCATATTATGTTGTTATATACGATAGTATAGATATCAAAATCATCCCTTTATTAAAATCATCTGAAAATATTTCCTTCATTGTAACGGTACACAAAATATATTTTAACAACAAATATTTAGATAGTGTCTCACAATCATTAAGAGTACCACAAGGTTGTTTACCTCCATTGCCCCCAAGTAAATATTATCTATATAATATTATATAATATTGACACCCATAATACAATATCCACATCTAGAAGAATTAACATATCATTCCCCATTGAATATAATCAAATCACCCTCTATAATGATAAATATATTATTTCAAATATAGAATTCAATTTGTGTAGTATATAATATCAACTAGTCTATACCTATTATTTTTTTAATCATTATAATATAGTTAGGTCCAATGAGAAATTAGATGAATCACTAAATTTAATTCCTAAAGGACATAAAATATAGAAACAAATTACCTTAATTAATCCCAATTATTGAGGCCCACATAGATAGAATATAAATTAATTTTATGTCACCACATCAGAACAGACACTCTCCAAAAGAACCATATAAGAACTTCCACAGTAGTACAATATAATTAAATAAATGGAAAAAATCAATACTATAATGGTTCAAAAAAATTCTTAATCAATTGGGGGGAACTGTAATCAATTTTATGTTAATATAAATATTTTTACAATATAAGTTCACCTTATTAACTAGAATTTTGTTTATACCCTACTAAATAAAGTAGAATATAACTAGTGTGTTTGGAATTTTTATCTTTTGGAATTCCTTTCTGTATGTCCAAGTAATTTATATCATCATGTGAACCTCGCTATTTATTCAGATGCTTTCCCCATCACTACTCCCCCACTATGATGATCATTCCATGCATTCAAAAACTAATGAAATATAATATTATATATATTCCTTGGAAATCAATAAAAAATAAATTTAGTGAATAATATTATTGAATTTTTTTACATAAATAGAAAAATTAATATTTCATATGTCATTTGGGTATCAATACATTATGTTAGGAATTGTATTTTATAATTCATTGTATCATATTTAAATCACTTATTAATCATTCATATAGGATTCCTCACATAATAGTTTAGATACCACCATCTTCGTAAAACCATTAGAATATAGTATTTTGAAATATATCCTTCCATTAGGGTTAGTTCTAGTCATGAAAATGGTATTCAAAAAAATAAACTTACTGATCTCTCACGGGATTGTTTTTATCCTAGTTCCGCCACATAGTCCAACATCAATATACATTGACATACATAGAATAGTTAATACATCCATTTTTAGTCACATTGTCCACCACTATTATTATGGTAATGCCATTCAAATAGAGGCATAATTTCTCCTCATTACAACAAACACTACAATAATTTTCAACTATTTTAATTCCTTAAAAAATAAATCCACATTTTGTAGAATCATCACTATATACACTAATCTCTTAGAAATGAATATATATTTGAACTAAATTGTCATTTTTCCTATTATTAATCAATAGATTTATGGTTGGGATTATAATACTCTTAGAGACATTGAACAACATCACAAATTACTACTTTATTCAATGTTAATCTAACAACACATTTATCTAATTCAAATAATTATTAGAATAAATTAATGAAACCCAAAATTTATTCATTTTTGAATGTGAATCTACCATTTTATCATTCTTTGTTTGACTCATAGTCTTACTTCAAAATGTGAAAACATAAAATTTTGTGCTCATAAATTTTTCTGTGTCCCCATAAAAATCTTTTTTTAAAAACACACATAAATTTTTATTAATCCCAAAGAAAGGGGAAATATATTTTTAAATATTAAGATAATATATAATCCACTTAACCACTTCTTATTAGTCCAATATAGTATTTAAAATGAATCAATGGACTACTTTAACATCATACAAAATGTTCAACCATATACATGCCATGAAATTTATCATGAATCTAACTATGCATTCATAAAGAATATTTTCTAGGTATTCAAAATCAACATACATTCTTGGTCCATTATATTTAAATAATCATAAATTTCTTAATGGTGGAGGGATAAATATTTTTACCTCAATTTCCCTTAAATGATGAACAACCATTCGTTTATAGTGAGACTGAGTTACGAAAAATGTTCAAGAACACACGTCTCTTTGAATGTATATAGTGAAAATCTAAATTTCCCTATTGAGATCATTGATATCAAAATATCACGATAATTGATGTATTATATCTTTAATAAAATATGTTACATGACTGATAGCAATCAAATAATTATTATAAAGAATATATATGATGCTTTTATCCTCATTTGACACATTATAGTAATAGAAATGTTCAATATTTATCAATATGAACACTAGTTTCTCAATATTGAAACTAAAAACCCAGTTCCATTACAATTGTTTCATGATTTAACCCATAAAGGATCCCCTTTAGCATACAAAAAGGTATTATGTTTCATTTTTCCATGAATCATTTAATCTTTTTAATTTATATATATTTATTTACATCTCCATGATGAAAACCGTTCTTTAAGTGAAACTATTTTATATGATACTCTTCAATTAAACCCCTATTTGGTCCTATTCATATAGTCATGGTTTTTAATATTAGTGATTATATATCATATAAATCAATTCATTCATGATAATAATTTCTAAACACCATAATCTATCATCTATTTCCTCCTTAATTTGATATGCCAATATATCTAATAAACTATTATCTTTATAAGTATCTTAGTTTTTTTTCATATTACACAAATATATTGGTAATATATTTCATCCTACATCATAAAATGACACTATATTGAGTCATTTATCCACATATTCACTTAAAGGGTTTTTATATCCCCATCATTATTTGAATAAAATAATATAGATCATGTCCTTATATATTCATATAGTTGAAAATATTAGTACATCCTTGAAAATGACCATGACACATTTATCCTTATAGAAGTACTGCTTCATGAATATTACGTTATTGAGATCTTAACAATGTTTCCAAAGACAATGATATCTCATGTACATCTTGAATTAAAAACAACATTAGAAGTTGAATTTATTCATATAAATCCTCCAAATAGATTGGGGTTTTCTATATTTTCTTACTCACCAAATTATTTAGAACAACTATTTCTTCAATATTTCAATTTATTCCTTCATTAGAATTTAATAAAAATTTATCTCTATCGAAATGTACAATGAGTGATGATATTTGGGTATGAAATATTAATTAATTATATATTTTTTACATTTAAAAAACATTCTATGGCTTTAATACTAGAGTAAATATAAAATGACTTCATATCCATTACACATAATATAACACACATTGGACCTCAAAAATAACATGTCCATTTCCATGGTGTCAACATAGACAATGGATTGTGATAAAAAATATTGAGATGATTAATTTAATAATTTCATATATTGTAACAATATTGTTTATGTTACAACCCCAATGGAAATGTTTGATTAAATAAATCAATTTTTATAATAATGGACATATTCTTCAAAAAATTTATTTATTATTCCAACATGAATCATCCTGATTATTTAAATAGGTAGTGACATTAGAATCATCTAATATGTTATAGAATTGTTTTCTACAGTCATAGTTATGGAACATTAAAATAATATTCCTTTTTCCAATAGAATTTTCAGAACACCCTTCTTCAGTACGAAAAATAATTATTAGAATAATAAAATTCAAATTTAATTTAGTATCAAACCACTATTAATATAATATTTATTATGTTTATTTATACCTTCGAAATTATAATGATATATAATATTAAAACAAACTAATATGTATCCATCATGATGGTAACATAGAATGGGGAACATCATTGATAATGAACTAGTGATTTAAATCATACATCCATGTGAAGCAACTATAACATAATGATCATCAATAATTAAACTATATATTTTGGATGAATCGTTATTTTTATTTTCAAGGATTAATTTTTTTCTATTCTAAACTCTATGCTTTTATTATTCCACATTATCATTGTATCTATAATTTTCATCCCTTTTTTACATAGGAGACATTAATAGTCATTCCATAACACAACAAAAAATAATTTTCCACAATTTATTGAAATAATAAATAGTTATCATATGTATAATTTTCCATCATCCCTTAATTTTGTTAGAACTATGTGAATACATATATAATTAAATGCTCCAGATTCAATGGATATATAAAATCCCACATCATAATAATTTATAATTTATATTATGTTATTACTTATGGAAAATATGTTATAGATTCCTATCATCTAAACAAAAATTAAATTCCCTGAATATTTTGAAATATAAACATTTCATAAAATATAAGGGGAATCACCATCTATTAGTTATAAATTTCCATATTTTTATGAATGTATAATTAATCATAATTAATCTCTCAAATATATAGATAAATTAATCTATAGAGTCTATAATACACGAATCAAGTGAGTTGAAGTCACTTAAAAGAAATACAATCATTTATTACAGAATAAGATATATTGATGCACTTTTTGACATGTATCTTCCGTAATTAAATCTTTACTCAAGATAATATTTTGTCATATATCCTTTTGTCCCATTCATCCAAAAATTAGGTCCAAATTTAATTGGGATACCATGGATATTAATACATATAACTTTTTATTTTCTACATTTTTTCCAAGCTATTGAATCTCCCAAACCATAAACAATTTATTAATTTCTAGTTTACTACTTGATCTTCATATATTTAATATATTTATTCAATATATAATCTCTATCATTAGTTAAACCTAATTCCACTATATCTTATGAGTTATTCACCATGTGAACCATGACATCCCCTAAAAAATGTCATGATTAAAGTATAACTAGTGTATACTACATATATATTTTAATTAATATTTTATTAATTAAAATTAGATAAGAATGGTACTAAATAAATTTATGGTATTATAAATTATATTTCCCTCTTTTATCCTCAAGTGAATCTAATACAGTAGTATAAAACATTGTTTTTTAACACATTTTTTTATAAAATTCAGTTATATTGTTCATATGTTTTAATGAAATCATAAACTATCATATTCTATGATCGATATCTATGATAGTGATATATGGATTATAATGTTATATTAATTATCCGTACATTCAATTTATTTTTTCTAAATGAAATCAATAATGGTACGTATTTATAAAATATTTTTATCCTTTTATAGTATAAAATCAACCATATGTAACTTTATGAATTTGAAATACTCTCTATTTGAATTCTAACCATTAACCAATCCCATATTTAAAACAACTAATTCGAATGATATTTTACTCTCAATAAATTTTGGAAGATATAAGAGAGGTCATAATATTCTTATCACAATTAACATATAATGGAATACACTAAATGGAGATACTTAATTGGAATTGGGAGTACAATTTCCAACATTTTTATTTATACTGATCAACAACATAAAAACTCATAAATCCTATTGGATCCGCTAAAACATACTATACGATTAAAATGTTACACTAATGAATAATACAATGTGTAAACATAGTTCTAAAATGTATAACCTTACCAATAATCTACAACATAGAAGAAACATCACACATAAGACAAAAAAAGATAAATCATTTAGAATAACCAAGTCATGAACTTATTATATAAAAAAATCCAATTACATAAATGTGAAGGAATTAAAAAAATATCAACATGGTTAATAAATTAATCCTCATCTATTGGGGATTATTATAATCATTTTTATTTACAAATGAATAATAATTACAATGTAAGCATAACTATTTCAAAGAAGTTTTCTCAAGGAATTACATAATGTAGAGTACAACAGATAAAAGTCATATAGTTTTCATATTATATTCATTTAAATATGTCCAAATAAATTTTACCTTACCATGTATATAATTGTTCAGTTAGTTATTAAACCGCCTCAAATCCCCCTTCCAGTGATGAATGAATGCATCTCAAATCGTTATAAAAATATTCTTACATATGATTATTCAAGATCATTTTATATCCCCATTCATAAAAAATAACCATTTAAATAAACATAAATTTCCTTAAAAAATAATCTTAAATAATTCCTTTGTGACCGTACCCTCATCCTTAAAACTAAAAAACAAGAAATTTGGATTTCCTATATGACTGAAAAAATATGGTATTCCTACTTCTCTAATTTGATAGATTTATGTATCCACTACACCATATCTATTTTCCCATTGAAATTAACTATTATCGATTATTAAATAATATTAATTTATTTCTATCCATAAAATGTTTTCAACCAGGATTTACCTAAAACATATCAGGAATTGTTTACATAAATGAGCATTATATAGTTTTTATCATAATATTTCATATAGAACACTTGAATCCTTTAAAATCAATCCCTTACAATGGAATTTATGACATGTGAAGTCACTTCTGACATGAAACCAAATATAAGTAAAATTAATAAATATATGAAACAATTCAACCCATATAAAATCATGTAAACTGATATTTTAATCATGATATATAAATCTCATCTACAAATTTTCAATTTTACAATCAAACACTTCTTAAATATATATGATTAATACATTAATATAGACTTCTTTTTTTAAATTATATATGATATTTTATTACTAACGTTAAATTTGAAAAATGATCCAAAAAGATAATTATTTCAACATAATTATGGATTACCATGATGAAGAAATCCTATGGTATATTTCTAGGGATCAAAACTGTAGAACCATGTATTTTAATATGTTCAAATGGTAGAAAAATTAAATTCATGACACATAAACATTTCCATAAATTTATAATATATATTGAGTGAGAAGAGTTAATGTCATGTACCATTTTACATAATCGATCAATAATTCACAATGTTATTACTTAAAACATCTCCTGAATGTTTCTGGGAAACAATTGATTTTTAATATTCAATATCTTTTGTCCGAGAGTTGTTTTGAATTTTCAATTTCCTAAAAATTAAATGAATTTATTTTTCATGACATGTATTCTGGTAATATATAACTAATATCCCACTCTATGATAATTTCAATGATTATTTGATACCAAAATCATATGGCCACTACAACTTTCATATAAAAAAAACAGTACATGAAGTGAATGATCAATATACTAGAATTTTAATGTTAACATGGGGGGATTATTTTGAGAATTACAGTTTATTCATAGAAACCCACACCATGAACAATCCATGGGTTATTGGAGAAACATTAATGATGAATTCTATAGAGAAGTATGCCACTGATGATCCATACTACAACTTCTATTTTTTCCACAATCATTTTATCTGTATCCAAGCTGCTCATACTCATTTTGAACAGCCTAAGTGATTTGTTATATTTAGTTCCACGTGATTTAATTGTATGGGATGTGTTTATTATGGTTTATTTCTATTTCTAATCATGCTTTATATTAATTAAACTACATTTTATTAATTTCAATTCCCTTTTGGTTTTCAATTGCATTAATATTGTGACTCGACTGAAAGAGTATTATTTTATTTCCCAAATTAATCTCCATAGTTCACATATGATTATTTGGAAATCATATGTGGTTAAGATTAAATTAGGAATTTTTTTTTCTAATTATAACATAAAACATGTATTTAGACACACTAATTGTCACATAATTAGATTTGTGTTAGGTACCTAGAACAAGGATCCCTAAAGACCTAATTATAGCACTAAATAATGAATGACCATGAAATTAGTTGATACACTATCACATGATCATTAAAATAAATGAAGCATGATGGGTTTATCATTGTTCTTCAAAACCCATTTTTTACTCTGTCTCCCCATATCTCCCAAAACAAGAAAATATATATTTTTTATTTCCATTAATTAATTTATGGAATTAGATAGCCCGTATAGGTCCGAAAATTAGAATTAATGATTACAACATTATTATTTTGGTTTTAGGAGTTTTAAAAATTATTTAATAAGTTTATCCTTATAAAAAAATTAATTACGGATTACGGTATGTAAAAGGATTTTCACTTTTTATGGGGGTGGTTTAATTTTTGATGATGATATTTAGACGTGTTGATATATATTTTTTATATGAATTATTTTTTAACACCTGGCTATATCATAATGTAGATACAGAGAGAAATTCATTTCTTGAATACTCTACTATAGGATGAAAAATGTATAATAACTTTTTTATGATCCATATCTTGTGTGTAACATAAAAAAGTAATTAAATGTGAAGGAAGAGGATGAAAAGGAATGAAATTGAATGGATAGAGAAGCTCCAAAACTACCATTGGATATGCACATGTTTATTTATTAACATAGAACATTAGGGATACTTCCATGAAATTTTATTCTAGTGCCACCTGTATTCCCACCTCTATTTGTAAAAATAAAATCTGTCATTGAGATGATATAAAAATCAATCCAATTTTCTAGTCTACCATTCAAAAATTATAACACATATATGGGATATTTTCTTAATCAATATGATATATTTTATTTAATTATCATCCCATGGATATGCTAAGGAAAATATTATATATATTCCCACTTCAATAAAAATATATTGAGTGGCTTCAATGCTAATTTTATCATTCCATCACAACAAGGGATTATTTGGTAAGAAACTTCAAATCCTTATTCATCACAACATCTATATAAATGGAAATTAGATTAAAAATTTCATATTATAATCATTTTAATTATGTCTACTTATAAAAATATTTGTAATTATTCAAAAAATAAATAAAAAATTCTCCCATATAGGTAAGGAACTTTGGGTTTTAATTTAATCTTATTAAAAATGCCTCTCACAATCCATTAACTCGGCTGCTGATAAAAATATTGGATGATATCTAATGAAAACTTCACCTTGGGAAATATAGAACCATTTGGATGATATATATAGAAGTATATTTTTGTGGTAGAAAAAAACCTCCAAAACATGATGGGTAAACATGGTATAATGTAGTTGAATTTCTACATAGATGGAGTTCATGACCGTGAAGATATATGTGATGATGAATATTCATAACTGCCAAGGTAAATATACTAAAAATGAAAATATTCTTTATTATAATAGTCAAAATAAATTATTTCTATGAATGAATTAATAACATCATTTCGTAGTGTTCCATAAATGGCCACAATGATTTCAGTATCATGAACAAAAAGGCCTGTCACATTGAATTTAGATATATCATTTATAAGAAATACATAGCACATTTATGACCACTATTTGGAATTTAATCACATAAATAATGGAAGAATAATTGTACCAAAAGGAATATTTATGGAATTTTTATATTTATGTTTTTAATATCAATAAAAATATTAGAGATAGTCTCATACGAGTTCTATTAGGATTTACAAACAACCAACCCTTGAAAAATGTGAAAATAATAACTCTCTGACGTTGAAGAATCAGAAAATAAATATAGAGGCCATCAATAGATAACAAAAATATCTAGATCCAAAAGATGTAAATGATATAGTATATAAGGATTGGTATAAATGTGAAGAATAAAAATGATTGGAAGAAACACCACTATGAAAACCGCATCCACAAAATCACTAGAGGTTGAACTAGGAAAAAATGTATAGGAAATGTGTTAAATTTAATGAAAAATTTTAAAAAATAGAAAATCATTATTATTTTATGTGAATCCCATGAAAATATTCTAAGGAAATCAATGCTTCAGAATTAACTCGTGATCAAAAAAATAAAGAAACAATATATTGGAACAATTTAAATCTTGATAGAATGATCTCATTTTTTCTAAATGGTCTTTCCTACGACACAACAAGATTCATGTAATTTTTTTACCCCTTTAATTATTTGTAATAATAAATATGGATAATATTTAAAAAATATATGTTGCAGAGTTAAAATTATTTCATACACCACTAATAGAATCATGGGATAGGAAGGGATGGTTTCTAAAAGAGTTAGAATTCAACATGATGATTCAGTAGGGAAATTACCAAGATGATTTATTAAAGGCGTTTTGAACAATGTTTTCATTTTTATCATTCATGTGGATTTATTATTTCTTAAAATGAAAATAATATGAATCTCCTTATTCTTATGAGACCATTTTTATAATCTGGATGAGTTCGGTTTGACGTATAATGCGAAGAAAACTATTTTATAGTTGGATGTTAAGAATTGACTTTCATGATTGAATATAAAATAAAGAATATTGATGTCTAATAAGAAATTGAGTTTGAGGAACAATAAATACTGAAAGATTAATTTTTTTTAGTTAAATAATATAATAAAATAACTACTATAATATAATAGGAAATACAAAATTAAATGACTAAGAAAAACAATGTGGATTTGAGAGATTTTACAACATATTCAAATGATTAAACAAATATATCATGTTTAAGAATATCCAATTGAAATTGATTGTATAGGAACATCAATTTATTTATTCAAAATTAATTATGATATTTCCTATCGTCCAGATCAAACTCATGAATGAAATAATATAATGAATAATTGGACTATTTAAGCGTCAATGATAGGGAACACCAAATGTGGACAATACACAAACTACTAGAAAAAAGACATATAACCATGATTCAAAACCGTGGGTATAGCCCCCAAAACCATGGGTATAGCCTATACATACGATTTTGGGAACTGTAGGCTAGAAAGGTGTCAGTATAGGTCCAAAAACTATACCAAAGGATTTCCAAAACAGTGGGTATAGCTGTTCTTCTACTGTGTCAATGAAACATACCCAATTACCATGGTGTCAAAGTCTTTTACCCACAGTTTCAAAACCCAGGGTATAAATCCGAAATAACGCAGATGGTATGTTTCGATCCCGCAACATATTCACTACAAACACTTTTTCTAACCACATCTCTAACATCACCTATGTTTATATATATATATATATTTAGTTAAATATAGTTATATAATCCATTGCTATAGAGGGAATAATCGTGGGTATAGGAATCCCGCCAAAAAAATTCCTTCCCATCGGTAAAAAAAATTTCTCGCGCTCACATGGGAACCATATACCCATGGTTTTTCATAACCAAGGGTATAAGTGTTTTATCCCAAATCTATCCCCACGGGTTTCCCCAAAACCTTGGGGATAGGTACCCCTATACACATGGTTTTTGAAAATTGTGGGTATATGTGACTATTGAGGACCTATCCCCAATGTTTTTGAAAACCATGGGGATAGACCAACCAATACCCACTGTTTTGGAAAACCGTGGGTATAAGGATACATATCCCCAAGGTTTTGGGGAAAACCGTGGGGATAGGTCCATTTTCTAGTAGTGACAACTGAGACCATTCATAAAACCTGAAAAAGTAAAAAAAAATGATCAATAATATAGATCCTAATATGGAGCTATAATATGTACATATGAGCCACTGATGTTAAAAAAATATATTTTCAATGGTAACTCACGTTTATTAGAATTTTCATTTCTTACATGGATACTCACCCATATTATTCAAAATTCATTGTAAAGGTATTATAATTCCACTTGTATATTTTTATTTTTAGTACCATGAAGACCTAGTTGAAAGAATCTTATGAAGATGTTATAGGACCATTAAATGTTGTCAAACACATTTATATCTTGAATTAGGTGTAGGGGGAGCCATAACAAATACATTCAATACATAATTAAAATGGTATTAATTAATTAAAATATAAATTTTTCAACTATACAATCCAATTATAATTTTATTATTCTATGAACTTCCAATTTCATGTGTACCTAAATTTTTACATTAATAAAAAAACTATTAAAAAGAAATTTCAATGGAAAATTACAATTCCATGAATATTAATTTCATTATCTATTAATTCAAATGGATAAAATGGGAGGAATAATTAGTAGAGATACTATGGTAGATTTTTATTTATAGAATCCTGATTCAATGGTACATGTTAACTACTTTAATAGAAATTATAATGATATTTTTCCAAAATGGAACTTATGCAATTTTTATTAGTTGATTTATTTATTCATTTTATTTTTCATTATTAATTACCTAAACTATTCATTTATTTCCCAAAAATTAATATTACCTATGGTTATTATTATTGATATCATATATTTATTCAGAGGTTTATGAATTATATATTCAACAATAATAATGGAATATCATCAAAACTATGAATGAATATAAGCACTAATAGTATGATTGTGGAATAATTCTTGAACTGTTTACCATTATACCCACTTTGAATTGATCATGAATAAGCCCATGGAATCCATGAATTTCCTTATTATCAAATATGATGAGTTTCATTCCTATTTTACACATACATTCGTCCCTCTAAATATATTTTATGATATTTAAATGAATAAGTGTTGAGAAGAGTATATCAATAGAGGACAAGGATGTACAACATTATAGATATTTTGTAACGAAAATTTTCATTTTGATTTAGGGGGAGTCTATCATATCATTCTCTATAAATTTTCATTATTCACATCTCATTATAATTTTTTTTACAAATTAAAAAAAAAATTGGTTTTTAAATGGGAGGATAAAAATCACCATTTAGAATCCATGGTATTCGAATAATATGTTGTTAGCTGACAAATGTGATATTTTCTTTAATCATAGATTTTGAATAAAAGAGATGGAGATAACAATTTATTCATTATTATTCGTTCTTTAGTAAGCCCGCTTTGAACTAATTGGGGAAGAGTGAGATGACATCTTTAAAAATAGTCTTTTATGGTAATTATATTGAGATATCCTGAAATGTTTTTTATAGTCATTCATCCTTTTTGATATTGTGTTTTCAGCATCTACCATCCTTATATAATACCTATTGTCATTTGAATCTAATGATAGAGCCCTCATAAATAACTTGTATCTCATTAATTACGTAATGGTGATTCTATATTCCTTGAAAGTTTATTGTATGAGACATGTTCTTATGGTTTTTGATTAACTATATTTACTATTATACATTCATGATGAGATGAAAAATTCAACATGAAGTAAATTTAAAATTTAATATATATTAATAAAGAAATGAAAAATGGAAATGGATGAATGATGATATGTACTTATTTCAAGTGGACAAAGTAAAATAGTTATTTATTCTTTTCTTTGAAAAGAGAGGTGTTGATTAATTTTCCTCTATGATAGTCAAATATTATTCTACCATTTTAATCAATTGTTATTTATTTAAATTGATTTTAATTCATGTTAAGGTGATCATCCTCTATACTATTTTGACATTCCATCCATGAGGAATTGATTGTATTGAAATGTGGAAAATTTGAAACATAAATTTCTATCACAATTTTTTATATCTATATGCATCACATTTATTATATAAATTATTAATTCATGAATGTATGTCTAATGTTTTTCTTATTCTAGGAAATATGATTTTTATCTTTGAAAATGAGTGAATGGTGCTTAAAATACAACTATTTATACTTAAATAAGCCTTTATTCATTGATTTTATACTTAGGAAAATTTCTAGGTTTAAAAATGATTAACATAGGAATTTTACAGGTTTTATTTATACAAAAATCAATTAACAATATATAATCATTTTTTAATGATTATTAGATAATATGTGGGAGATGATATTGGGGCCCGACTCATTTTGGAGGTGATGAGGAACATAAAAGGAATGAATACTTTCACATAGAGAATGCATCTAGAATGGTCTAGTTTTCTCTTCTGTGAAATATTACATTGGGGAGCTACACTAAATGTTTTTTACATCCACATGTAATGAAAAAAATTTCAGATTTTTTATTTTTCCAATACCTATGGTATATCATGATATATAATCATTTTATGATGTATGATTAAGGATTATTTCATCCATATACCTAAAAACACCTCACCTTTCACATCCTAGAAATACTATAGGATATAAATAATCACTACGATGGAATTCTTATTTTCAATTGGAGTATTATTTGGAAAAATAATATTTAATCAATTATGTATCAAACCATGGAGGCCTAATGGATGATTGATGATACATGAATGAAAACATTTAAATATTTGTGTTACATAGTCTAGCCTTACTTTGGATTAAATTATTCACATCCATCATTCTCAATGTATCCATACTACTCTAACTGATAATTTTTAGTAAGAAAATATTTCCCTTCTATTCTAGGTCATTTGATTATAGGGGGTGTGTTGTTTAATTAATTTTTTCAATTTTAGATTAATTTTTAACATGTTGAAAAAATTATTAACAATTCCAATTAACTTTATTTTTGAAATTATGTAACGATTTTCATTTAACTTGAAGAGTATTATATTATTACACAAATTAATTTCCCTATTTTTCTATTGATCATTATCGAATCCATGGTTCTTATGATTAAATATTGTTTTGGGATTCCGAATATTATAATTAAACAATGTAGTTGATCATAACAATTATGTATTTATTGTATTAGAAAAGGTTTCCTAGAAAAAGTATCCCTAAATACCATATTATGAAATCGATTTTTGATTGAACACATAATTAATTAATTCCCTAGAACATGACATGAAAATTAATGATCCTGGAATGCTCCTTATATCAAAATAAATACACATTTTTGTAATATCTCTTTTAATCTATCCCAATCATAAAACAATTACAATTAAATTCATTTATCTAAATAATGGAATATGTACCATCATATTTGTTTGAGACATGATGTTTCAGATTATTACATTTTCAAATAGTTTGATTGAGTATTAAAAATTAATAATTTTTTTTACATTTTTAGGAAATTAACGACGCTCTAAGGGCTACCAAATCATTCAATTATTTTGAACAGATCCTATATATTCCTGAATTTTTGTTTATATTTCATAAATAGTTGAATTGTACCTGATTTTTCCCATAATGGTATTAACCCCAAAGTCAAGCTGGTTCTTTCTATAATCTTAATGAAGTCATAAAATTTCTCCTAATAATGATTTATTACCACCAGGACCAACCTATAGAGGACCAATAGTCTAGTCTATTAATATGTGAGTCTAATTTAAAACCACCAATATTAATTCAGTAAATTGGTTTCCATAATAACACTTTGGGTCTATCAACATTCAAAAATGATAAAAATTATAATTATTCCTAAATCATTAATTTATGAAATGGTTTAATGATCCATGATACAACAATTTTTATTTTATAGACCTTTGAATAAAATAATAATCAAATTAGTTATCACTATTATATGATTATCAGTTCTCATATGGGAAATGTTCTAACATCTTATTTGAGTGAATAATAAATTTTCAACATATAATCTATTTAATAAGTGTTTTTTCATAGAAAAGTATTCCCATAACATAAATCTTTAGGAAAGAATCATTTTTCACTATAACAATACTCTATCCTAGGAAAATAATTTCAACTCACAATTATATGTTATGTCTTTATCAAGACTCAAAATTATAAATCTTTATTAACTAATAAGAGATACATATAGTTAATCCATAGCCAATAAAGTAATGTGAGCCATAAATTATACAACTATAATATCATACTGGTATAAATTTGACCAAAATTATTTATACACAATTAATGTTTTAGTATAGATTTAATGATTGAATTTGTTTTGAATCATTCCTTAGTCAATCATTTGGGAAACATGGCCAATATGACGAAATCACAATATTTTCAAGTGAACCCATCAAATATATATATATATATATCAATATTATTGTTCACATGATTTATAATATTCATATAGTATATAAAATGTAGATTTTATTCATCTAGTATGCCAATACCATGGTTCCTTTATAAATTCTTATTGATCAATGTGTTCTATCATTGAATTTCTTGAGGCATCTCCACCAATGATTAATGAGGAACGATAGTCCACCAAAAATACTATAAAATAACCCAATTAAATTCCATTTTTTGTTATAATGTGGTATAATTAAGGAACATGTTATCTTTAGATCCCAAATATTGATTTAAAATAATTCACTTTAGTGTATCTTTTTTGAATTTCCATTGTATTTATTTTTAGTCTATCAAGAACAAGAATATAGAAATAGAACACAAATTTTACTCTATGGACATTAACCAAGAAATAAAATTTAATGATACATATAAATACATACCACTTCACAAAAAAACTATCTTTTATCTGCACATTATTCCCTTTTATTACCACAATCACATTCAATATATTGATTTTTTTGGAAAATAAAATTTCATAATCAATTTAAAAATGTTAAATTTAAAAATATATGTTTTATCATATGATTCATATTTAGAAACAATTATTTTCTAACACATTTGATATTTTTATTTACATCATATCTAATAGTTATGTATAATTCATAAATGAATCCATTTTCCATTTTCTTAATACAAATAAACAAATGACTACTATGGAAATATACTAAAAGATAAAAAAGTGCATAGTATGTCTACAAATCTTGGTCAGTCATTGTATGTAACTCCCTAATATTTTATAACTAATTTATTTAAATGGAATTTGAAATTTGTGATATAAAACTTAAATAACCCTTAATATACTACCAAATAATTATTATTTAATTATGACCATTATGATGTAGTCATTGTTTTCAATATAATGATTATAAAAAAATTAGAAATATTTTTATAATATTATTCTTAATATAAAAAATATTAAATAATTTATTAATTATAAATAAGTTGGAAATTATGATAAATCATTTTTAAGGTAAATGACAAGATTTTCATAAAAATATATTATGTGTGTAATATGTTTTTATAGAAATGGATTACATTTATCGATATTTTTGAAATATTATATTGAAAAAATTACATTATATGTACAACAGATTTTAATAAAACTCTATTTATTAGGTTTATCACACATGGACTTAAAAAAATTCATTTTATTCTTTAATAAAACATTTCATTAAAAAAATTTATTTGAATTTGGTTTGTGGATAATATAAATAATTTCATCCAGTTTTATAAAATGAATTTATAAAATTAGTATCTATTTTAAAATCATAAATTATTAATAAAATTAATATTTATTAGTGATATAATAGTGAAAATTTTATTCTTTGTAAATTAAAAAATCATTAATCGATAATGTTTACCTGAAACATTATATCATTTAAACATGATGTTTTTTAAGTGAATATATTCACTACAAGTAAAAAATAAATCCATTATTATAACTATATCATATTATATTAATTATTACCTAAAATTCATTTTTCAATTCTTTCAATTATGAAACTTTTCATTTTTTTGGGTTATTGATTCCTATTTTCTAATTTGAAATAAATAAGTAATCCACCATTTTATATCCAATATATAAATTTGGAAAATACTTCATAGTGTTAATGTAGCCATATAGTTATTAACAAAATATCATAATGTTAGTCATTTTCACCCTATGATCTCAATTAGACTAATATATCATGGTTAAACACCATAACAAATTGGTCAATATGTTAATAAATTATTATTTACGTTAATTTCATGAAAATAGTAGGATAACTTTTTTGTCTAAATATGAAATGAAATACATATAATATCCTTACATACACCAAAATGGTTTTATATATATTACATTTATTCACCGTCAATTTATGATTTCCAATCATCATGAATAATTTGGTAAAATATCCATAACTATTCAATTGATTAAAAATGTCATAAATTATATAAACGGGAAAAGTTTTCATAATAGTAACATTAATTATCTTTATATATTAATTAATCCACCACAATGTATAATTTATTTTCATAATAAAAAGTAGCAATGATTTCCATGGAAATGTGCTCTATGTTATAATTCATGTAACCTCTTTATCTAAACTCTAAACATTTATCTATCATATCCCATATTCTGTTGTTTTATAAGACATAATAGATATCAATATTATCCCTTGATTAAAATCATCTGAAAATTTTCCCTTCATTCTAAAGGTACTCAAAATATATCCTACCAACAAATATTTAGATAGTCTCTCACAATCCCCAAGAGTCCCACATTCTTGTTTACCTCCATTTCCACCAAGTAAATATTAGTTTTATAATATTATATAATATTGACACCCATAATAAAATGTCCACATCTGGAAGAATTAACATGTCATTAACAATTGAATATAATCAACTGACCGTATATAATGATAAATATTTCATTTCAATTATAGAATTCAGGTTGGGTTTCATATAATATTAACTCGTATATGCTAATTATTTTTTTTATCATTACAATATAGGTAGGTATGATGATACATAAGAATAATCACTAAATTTAATTCCTCTAAAACAAAAAATATAGATACAAATTACCTTAATTAATCCCAATTATTGAGGCCCACATATTTAGAATATAAAAAAAATTAATGTCACCACATTAGAACACACAATCTCAAAAAGAACTATATAATTACATCCACAATAGTACAATACAATTAAATAAAGGGAAAAAATAAATACTCTAATGATTCAAAAAAATTCATTATTGATTGGGGAGAACTGTAATAAATTTTATATTAATCCAAATATGTTAACAATATAAGTTCACCTTAGTAACTATAATTTTGTTTATACCCTACTAAATAATGTAGAGTATAAATAGTGTGATTGAAATTTTTGTCTTTTGAAATTTCCTTTCAGTATATCAAAATACATTATATCATCATGTGAACCCCACTATTTTTTCGGATGATTTCCCCATCACAACTCCCCCACTCTTATGATCATTGCATGCATTCAAAAACTATAGAAATATAATATTATATATATTCCCTTGAAATCAATAAAAATTAAATTTAGTGAAAAATATTATTGATTTTTTTTACATAAATAGAAAAAATATTATTTCATATGTAATTTGGCTATCAATACATTATGTTAGAAATGGTATTTTATAATTCATTGTAGCATATTAAAATCAATTATTATGATTTCATCTAGTATTACTACCATAATAGTTTTTATAACACCATCTTCATATAACCTTTTGAACCTTGTATTTTGAAAAATATCCTTCAATTAGGATTAGTTCCAGTAATGAAAATGGTATTCAAAAAACTAAAATTAATTATCTCTCACCGGATAGTAATTTTCCTAGTTCCCCCACCTAGTCCAACATAAATATACATTAACCCTTATAAACTAGTTAATAATTTGATTTTTATTCACGTCTTCCACCACTGTTATTATGGTAATACCATTTAAATGGATGAACAATTTCACCTCATTACATCTAATAATACAACAATTTTCAACTATTTTATTTCCTTAAAAAATAAATCAACATTTGGTAGAATCATCACTCTATACACTATTATCTTACATATTAATATATATTTGAACTAAATTTTCTTTTTATTATTATTAATCAATAGATTGATTCATGGGATGATAACACTCTAAGATACATTGAACAACATCACAAATTACTAATTTATTCAATGTTATTCTAGAAACCCATTTATCTAATTCAAAATATTATTAAAATCAATTAATGGAACACATAATGAATTCACTATTGAAAGTGTATAAACCATATTATCTTTCATCGTGCGACTCTTAGTCTTACCTCCAAATGTGAAAACGTCAAATTTTGTGGTCTTACATTTTTATGTGTCCCCATAAAAATATTTTTTAAAAACACACATAAATTTTCATTAATCCTTAAGAAAAGGGAAATATATTTTGAAAAATTAAGATAATATAGAATCCACTCAACCACTTATTATTACTCCATTATGGCATTTACCATGAATCAACGGACTACATGCACATCATATAAAATGTTCGACCATATACATGCCTTGATATTCATCATAAATCAAAATATGCATTCATATGGAATATTTTCCAGTTAATCAACATCAACATACATTATTGGTTAATTATATTTACATAAATATAAATTTATTAATAGGGGAGTGGTAAATTATTATACCTAAATTTCCCAAAAATGATGAACAACCATTCGTTTGTTGTGTGACTGAGTTAAGAAAAATGTTCAAAAACACAAGTCCCTTTGAATCTATATAATGAAAACCTAAATTACCATATTGAGATCATTGATATCAAAATATCAAGATAAATCATGTATTATCTCTTTAATAAAATATGTTACCTGACTAATAACTATCAAATAATTATTATAAAGAAGATATATGATGGTTTTCTTATCATTTGACTCATTATAGTAATAGAAATGATCTACATTTATCAATATGAACCCTAGTTTCTCAATATTGATGCTAAAAACATAGTCACATTACAATTTTTCATGATTTAACCCATAAAGGATCCCCTTTAGCATACAAAAAGTATTATGTTTCATTTTTCTATGAATTTTTCAATATATTTCATTTAGATATATTTACTTACATCTCCGTAATGAAAACATTACTTTAGGTGAAACTATTTTAGATGATATTCTTCAATTAAAACCCTATTGGGTAACATTCATATAGCAATGGTTTCTAATAGTTGAGATAATATATAATATAAATAAATTCATTCGTGATAATAATTTCTGAAAACCACTATCTATCATCTATTTCCTCCTTCATTTGATATGCCAATATATTTAATAAAATATTATATATATGAGTATCTTCATTTGTGTCCATCTTATACAAATATATTGGTAGTATGTTTCATCCCACATTATAAAATGACACTACATTGAATCATTCATTAACATATCCACTTCAATTGTTTTTAGATCCCAATCATTTTTTAAAATAAAATAATATAGATCATTCTCTTATATCTTTAAATGGTGTCTAATATTAGTACATCATTAAAAATGTCCATGACACATATATCCTTCTAGAACTACTGGTTCATGAATATTATATTATGGGGATATTAACTATGTTTCCAAAGACTATGATATATCATGTACATATTGAATTAGAAACAACATTAGAAGTTGAATTTATTCTTAGCCATCCTCTAAATAGATTGGGGTTTTCAATATTTTCTTACACCCCAAATTATTTAGAACAACTATTTCTTCAAGATTTCTATTTTTTCAAACTTTATAATCTCATATATATTTATCCCTTTTGAAATGTACATAGATTGATGATATTTTGGTACGATATATTAATTGATGATATATTGTTTACATTTAAAAAACATTCTAGGGGTTTTATACTAGATTAAATATACAACAAATTCATTTCCATTACACATAATATAACACCCATAGGGCATCAAAAATAACATGTCCATTTACATGGTATAAACAGAGACAATGGAATGTGATAAAAAAATATTGAGATGGGTAATTTAATAATTTCATATCAAGTAACAATATGGCTGATGTTCCAACCACAATGGAAATGATGGATTTTATAAATCAAGTTGGATAATAATTAACATATTCTTAAAAATATTAATTTTGTAATCCATCATGAATCCTCCAGATTATTTAAATTTATTGTGATATTAGATTCATCTACTATGTGGAAAATTTTTTTCTACAGTGAAAGTTATGTAACTCCAAAATAATATTTATTTTCTCCATTACATTTTTCTGAACACCCTTCTCCTGTGCTGAAAATAATTATTAGTATAAAAATATTCAAATTTCATTTCGCATAATACTACTATTAATATAAAATTTATTATGTTTATTTACACCATGGAAATTTTAATGGGATATAATATTAAAACAAACTAATATGTATCCATGATGATGGTAATATAGTATAGTGACCATATTTGATAATGTAATAGAGATTTAGACCATACATTCATGTGAAGCAACTATAACATCAAGTTCATCATTAATTTTACTGTATATTTTGAATGAATCATTATATCTATTCTCAAGGATTAATTATTTTTATGTTCTAAACTCTATGCTTATATTACTCAATATTATCATTGTATATAGAATTTTCATCTATTTTTTACATAGGCGACATTAATATTCATTCCATAACACAACACAAAATAATTGTCCAGGATTTTTTGAAATATTAAATACTCATCTTATTTATTATATTCCATCATCCATTAATTTTGTTAGAACTATGTGAATAAAAGTATAATTACATGCTCCATATTCAATTGATATATAAAATCCCACATCTTCTTACATTATAATTTATATTAGGGTATTACTTATGGAAAATATGTTATGGATTTATTTCATCTATAGAAAAATCAAATTCCCCAAATATTTGGAAATATAATCTTTTCATAAAATATAAAGGGAAACACCATTTATTAGTTACTAATTTCAATATTTTTTAGAATTTATATTTCATCATAATTAATTTCTCAAATATATATAAAAATGAAGCAATATAGTCTATAATACATGAATCAAGTGAGTTGAAGTCAATTAGAAGAAATAAAATCTTTTATTACAAAATAAGATATATTGATGCACTTTTTAAAGAGTAAAATCCATAATTTAATACTCAATCATGATAATATTTCACCATATATCCTTCCATCCCATTATTCCAACAATTAGGACCACCTTTAATTGGGACATCTTTGATTTTAATACATATTATTTTTTGTATTCTATAAATTTTCAATTCTATTAAATCTACCCAACCATAAACAATTTATTAATTTCTAGTTGACTACTTGATCTCCATATATTAAAAATATTCATTCAATATATGATATCTATCATTTGTTAAACCCAATTACACCATATCATATGAGTTATTCACCATGAGAAACTTGACATCATCTTAATAATGGTGTGATTAAATTATAATTAGTATATACTACATATATATTTGAAGTTATATTTTATTAATTAAAATTACATAAAAATGGTAGTAAATCCATTTATGTTATTATAAATAGGATTTCCTTCTTCTATCTTAATGTGAAACAGACTACAGTAGTATAACACATTTTTTTAACACATTTTATTATAAAATTCAGTTAGATTGTTCATAAAATCCAATGATATCATAAACTATCATATTCTATAACTGATATCTAGGTTAGTGATATATCTATTATATTGTGATCTTAATTATCCATACTTTAAATTTATTTTTTCCTTAATCAAATAAATATTGGTACGCTTTTATAAAATATAGTTATCCTTTCATAGATCAAAATCAACCATCTGTAACTTTATGAATTTGAAATACTCACTATTTGAATTCTAACCATTAACCAATACCATATTTAAAAAAACTATTTCTAATGATATTTTACTCTCAATAAATTTTCGAATACATAAGAGAGGTTATAATCATCTTAAAATAATTAACATATAATGGAATACAATAAATGGAGATACATAATCGATATTGGGAACACAATTTACATAATTTTTCTATCTAATGATATACAACATGAGAACTCATAAAACCTATTGGATCTTCTAAAACATACTATATGAGTTAAAATGTTACACCTATGAATAATTCAATGTGTAAACATAGTTCAAAAATGTAATATCCTTTCATATAAACTGTAAAATAGAAGAAACATCACACCTAAGATAAAACATTTAGAATAACCAAGACATGATCTTATTTCATAGAAATTCCAATTACATAGATGAGAAGTAATTAAAAAAATATTAACATTGTTCATAAATTAATCCTCATATATTGGTGATTGTTATGATCATTTTTATTAATTAATAAATGATAATTACAAATTAAGCATAACTATGTTATAGAATATATCTCATGGAATTACATTATGTGGAGTCAAAAGGATGAAAGTCATATAGATTTCATATTATATTCATTTAAATATGTCCAATTAAATCTTACCATACCAGGAATATCTATTTTTAGTTAGATATTAAACCACCTAAAATCCCCCTTCCTATGATGAATGTATGCATCTTAAATCTTTGTAAAAATATTCTTACATATGTTTCATCAAGATCCTTATACATCCCAATTCATAAAAAACAACCATAAAATATTCATAAATAATTCCTTTGTGACCCTACCCTCAACATTCAAACTAGAAAATGATAAATTTGGATTTCATATATATGACTACAAACAGATGGTCAACCTGCTTCTGTTATTTGAAAGATTTATGTAGCTACTCCACTATATCTATTTGACCATTAAAATTAACTATTCTGGATTATTAAATAATATTAAATTTAGTTTCTATCCATAAAATGTTTTCCACAAAGATTAACCTAAAACATATCATGAATTGTGAACAGAAATGAGCACCATAATGTTTTTATCTTAATATTTCATATGGAACACTTGAATACTTTAATATCGATCCATTCCAATGGACTTTATAACATGGGAAATCACTTATAACATGAATCCAAATATAATTAATATCAATAAATAAATGAAAAAATGCAACCCATATAAAATCATGTAAACGAATATTTTAATCATGATATTCAAATTTCATCTGCATATTTTAAATTTCATAATAAAAAACTTTTTATATATAATTGATTAATACATGCATGTAGCCTTGTGTTTTTTAATTATTTATGATATTGTATTACTAATTGTAAATGTGAAAATTTATACGTAAAGATAATTATTTCAACTTATTTTAGGATTCCAACGATGAAAAAATCCTATGAAATCTTTATAGGGATAAAAACTGTAGAACCAGCTAAATTAATTTGCTCAAATTCTAGAAAAATTAAATTAATGACACAAAACCTTTTCCAGAAATGTTTCATATACACAGAGTGAGAAGAATTAATTTCATGTACCATTTTAGAAAATAGATCAATAATTAACAATGTTATTCCTTCAAACATGTCCTGAATGTTTTTGGGAAACTCTTGTATTTTCATAGTCAATATCTTTTTTCAGAGAGTTGTTTTGAATTGTCAGTTTCCTAAAAATTCCATGAAAAATGTTTTCATGAAACGTGTTTTTGAAATAGATAACTAATATCCCACTCTATGATAATTTCAATGGTGATTTGATACCAAAAACCTTTGGTCACTACACCTTTTATATACAAAAACTAGTACATGAAGTGAATTATAAATATACTATAATTTTTTATATTAACATGGGGGATTATTTGTAAAATTACAGTTTATTCATATAAAACACACAACTTGGAGAAACCATGTGTTATTTGAGAAACATTAATGATTAATTCTATAGAGGAGTATTGCACTGATGATCCATACTACAACTTCTATTTTTTCCATCATCATTTTAACTATATCCATGCTGCTCATGCTAATTTAGAACAACATAAGTGATTAGTTTTATTTAGTTCCATGGGATTTAATTGTATGGGATGTGTTTATTATGAATTATTTCTATTTCCAATAATGATTTATATTAATTAAACTACTTTTTATTAATTACAATTACATTTTTGTTTTCAATTATAATAATATTGTGACACAACAGAAAGATTATTATTTTATTTCCCCAATTAATTTCCATAGTTCACATATGATTATTTGGAAATAAGATGTTGTTATGATTAAATTAGGAATTTTTGTTTTTTATTTATATAATAAAACATGTATTTAGACACAGTAATTGTCATATAATTTGATTTTTGTTAGGTACCTAGAACAGGGATCCCTAAAGGCCCAATTCTGGAACTAAATAATTAATGACCATGAAATTAGTTGATTCACTATCACAAGATCATGAAAATAACTGAACCATGAAGTGTTTACCATTGTTCTTCGAAACCCATTTTTTACACTATCTCCCCATATCTCTCAAAAGAAAAAAAATTTTAAATTCCATTAATTAATTTAGGGAATTAGAAAGTCTGTATAGGTCCGACATTTAGAATTACTGATTACAACCTTTTTAGTTTTTTTGTAGTTTTATAAATTATTAATAAATTGTATCCCAATAAAAAATTAATGATGGATTGTGGTATGTGAAAGGATTTTCACTTTTTATGGGGGTGTTTTCAATTATGATGATGTTATTTAGAATTGTTGATATATATTTTTAGTTCAATTATTTCATAACACCTGGCTACATCATCATGTAGGTGCATCAAGAAATTCATTGACTGAATACACTACTATGGGAGGTAAAATGTATAAAAACATTTTTATGATCCATATCGTGATTGTAAAATATAGACGTAATTAAATGGGAAGGAATAGGAAGAAATATAATGAAAACGAATAGATAGAGAAGTTCCAATACAACTATTGGAGATTCACATGAATATTTATGAACATAAAACATTAGGGATAGCTCCCTGAAATTTTATTCTAGTGCCAATAGTAGTCCCACCATTATTTATAAAAAAAATATTTCATCCAGATGATATAAAACTCAATCTAATTTTCTAGACTACCATACAAATATCTTTACACACATAGTGGATATTTTCTTGATCATTGTGATATATTTAATTTAATTATCATCCCATGGATATGGTATGGAAAATATTATATATATTTTCACTTAAATAAAAATATATTTAATAGATTTAATGATAATATTATCATTCCATCTCAACATGGGATGAGTAGGTAAGAAACATTAAATCCTTATTCTTCAAACCTTCTATATAAATTAAAATTAGATTATAAAGATCATATTTTATCACTTTAATTATGTCTTTTTTTAAAAATATTTTTAATGGTTCATAAAATAATTAGAAAATTCTCCCATATAGGTAAGGAAATATTGGTTTTAATTCAATCATTTTAAAATGGTCTCTCACAATCCTATAACTTGACTGCTGATAAAAATATTGGATGATATCAAATGAAAACGTCACCTAGGGATATATAAAACCATTTGGATGATATATATATAGAACTAACTTATTGTGGAAGAAAAACACCACCAAAATGTGAGGGGTAAACATGAAAGAATATATCTGGATTTCTACATAGATGGAGTTCATGACCGTGATGATATGTTCGATGATGAATCTGTATAACACCCAAGGTACATATACAAAAAATGAAAATATTATTTATTATAATAGACAAAATAAAGTTTTTCTATACATGAATGAATAACATCATTTCCTATGGTCCTTCAATGGCCACAATAATTTCAGCATCATGAACAAAAAGTACCTCACATTCATGTTAGATATGTGGTTTATAAGAAATACATGGCACATTTATGACCACTCTTCGGACATTAATCACCAAAATGAAGGAAGAATAAATATACCAAAATGATTATTTATGGAATTTTTATATTTATGTTGTTCATATAATTAGCAATATTAGAGACAGTCTAGGATGAGTTCTATTATGAGTTAAAAACCCCAAACCCTGGAAAAATGTGAAAATAATAACTCTTTGAAGTCTAAGAATCTCCAAAGAAGAATAGATACCATCAATAGATAACAATAATATCAGGATCCAAAAGACGTAAAAGATATATTATAAAAGTATTTGTATAAATGTGAAGAAGAAAAATGATTTTATGAAACTCCACTATGAAAACTGCATCCACCACATCATGAGAGGATGTGGTATGAAAATTAATGTTTTATAAGTTATGATATTCACTACAAGGAAAAAATAAATCCATTATTATAACTACATCATATTATAATAATTCTTACATAAAATTCATTTTCAATTCTTTCAATGATGCAAATTTTCGTATTTTGGGGTTATTGATTCCTCCTTTCTGATTTGAAATAATCAAGTAATTGTTTTTTTATATCCAATATATAAATTTAGAAAATTCTTCATAGTTGTAATGTACCCATATTTTTATTAACACAATTTTATAATGTTACTCATTTTCACCAAAGGATCTAGATTAGACTAATATATCATGGTTAAATACCATAAGAAATTCTTCAATAAAAAATGATGTTTTCTTAAAATCAATAATCGTTAATGTTTACCTGAAACATTATCTCCTTTAAAAATGATGTTTTATTTTGAGTTCATTAAAAAATCATTAATCATTAATGTTTATCGGAAAAATTATGTCCTTTAAAAATGATGTTTTATAAGTAAAGATATTCACTCCAGGTAAAATTAAATCCATTATTATAACTACATCATATTATAAAAAATCTTACGAAAAATTCATTTTTTAATTCTTTCAATGAAGCAACATTTCGTTTTTTTGGGGGTTATTGATTCATGTTTTCTAATTTGAAATAATACAGTAATCCAACCTTTTATATCCAATATATAAATTTGGAAAATTACTCATAGAGGTAATGTACCCATATTATTATAAACAAACTCTCATAATGTGACTCATTTTTACCCTAGTATCTCGATTAGACTAAAAATCATGGTTAAATTCATTAAGAAATTGGTCAATAAAAATGATGTTGTATTAAAATCATTAATCGTTAATTTATTAATATTATTAATATGTATTAGTGAGATATTGGAAAAAAATTTATTTTTAGTTCATTAAAAAAATAATTAATGTATTAATATTGTTAATAAGTATTAGTGAAATAATAGTGAAAATTTTATTTTGAGTGAATAGTGAAACCACATTTTTTTCCAAATTGTAATTTATTTTCAGTGAACTATGTTATTTAAGAGTACCATTATGTAATCTATTTAGTAATAAATTAATGTAATAATATTTTAATATTAAATCAAATAGTTAATTATATATAGTTTGAATGATATTATAATTTATTATTACCATATTTGTACACATAAAACACATTAATTTTCATAAAAATAGATTTCCATATAATTTTATTGAATTATATTAAATATTATTTTATCCATATATATTAAATGAATATTGAAAAATGGATTCCATATTTTGATTTATCAGGTTCAAATTTATTAAATATTTCACCTTTATTTTTCATCCTCGTGAATTTTATATTTGGAAAAAAGTTGTCACGACGGTAATTGTAAAATAGGTAAAACATTGTTAGCCAATCAATCACACAAAACATGTATTTATTTTATTGTATATATTTTCGAACATTATTATTTAATTATTCAATAAATAATTTTTCCCCCTATCCGTTGATTATGTAATTTATTCAGTTTAAGTAAAGGATAATTACCAAAATATCACAATATTTTAATATTTATTATATGTTTTTGTTGGGATATAATAATTATATTAACGAATATAAAATATTATTGTGAGTATAAATATTTTATTTTTGTTACGGTATATCTATTTTTATTTCATTTATTGATTTGTTACCTTAAATCCCTATTCACCGTTGATATACTGCCTATGAATGAAAAAGAATTATCAAATTAAAAGGAATTCAAAACATTAAAAAGTGATATTTTTTGTTGAATTACAATGTTACATACATAATATTTTAAATAATAATTTTTAATTTATTTTGGATTTTTTTAATTTGAAATCCAATCTTATCATGATGTATTTAATGTTATATTTACTGAGTTGTTAGTAAATTGATTTTAATTATAGTTTATATTAGCATGTATTTTTATTAAAATATTTAAAAATAAAAAATATCTTATAATATATAATGTATAATTAAAAATGTTCTACAATTTTAGGCTCGAACCATTTGTGATTTACATTATACCATATATGCAAATTTTTAACCCTAAAATATTAAAGAAGTTGTTACTAACATAATGATAAAAAGGTTTTTTGGGGGGATAAATCAAATGAAAAAGTATAAAATCACATATAATCCCATAATAATTATATATCTTATAATTAGTTTTATATTTAACTATTTATCATAGGAAATATCCAATATCTATACACTTATTCTAGAATGTGACCTTATATTATTTTTATTATTATAATATTTACTACTATGACTCATAACCAGCGTATAAATAGAAAAAATGATCCTATAATTATAAAGCATAATGAAAAATTTAGTAAATAAATTATACAATAATATATATTTATAAAATCCCTAATCATGTCATAAAATACCTTGTCTCACCATTAGACTGACCACTGATGACCTACTATGTATGATTTAGTAGGTTGTCCAATGAGAAATTTTATTTCCTTACCATCTTTTTCAGGGTCATTTATTATTATACTTATTTAAAATCATTATTTACAATATTTTATAAACAATAATAATATTATTATACAAAAATTTCATTATTCTAAAGTTACAACCCTTTTTAATCACATTTTACATTCAATTGGAAAAGAATACATCACTCATTTTTTCACATGTCCAAACACCTCTTTAAAGTGATGTGTTTTATTTTTAATCATCACATAATGAGGTTGAATTATATGAGTAATTTAGTAAACAAATAAATATATATACATATATATGATATTCATGACACAATAATGATTTTTAGGGATAATATTTTATTTAACTGGTTATCAATCTGTATTTAATAAAATGATATAGACACTCACATACAATTGTTGGATTCAACATTCACTATGAAATTGGATTAATTTATAGTATCCAAATATCATTAAAATATGAGGAAATATAATAAACATAAAAATTTATATTTATTTATTTATTAATAGTACATATAGGATGTAATAATTATAGCAACCCTTATCATTATTAGTTATTAATGTATTAATTATTTCATAAAAGTACATATAACAAAATCAAGATTATCTATATGTCTAGTGTCTTTGTTAATTATTTACATTATATAAAAAATAATATAGTGAATGCATCATATTTATGGAAAACATCCTTAACCAGATCAAATTATTCTTTCATAAGTAATAATTCATTGGATAACCTACAGACATACCTACGACATGGGTGAGCTATAATGCCCTGTAAGGGACAAAACAATGAATAACATGAATAATGTATTATTTGTTATAAAATATTCATATAAAGGAAACATAATACGTGTGATAATATTAAACATAAACAATTAGGAATGATATTTAATGATAACACGAAGTCAACAAAGGAAATGTGGAAACAAATTAAAACACTACATCATTAACCTAGGTTAAGGGTATCTTCCAAGACATCATGCCTGATAGAGTAACCTGGTAGATTAGGTTCACTACCTAATCCCTTTCAGGACATCTCATGAGACTAAAACATTATCTAATGAATCAGAGTGCTATATAATTTTTTCCAAACCCATGACTTTCAATTCATTCTCACGATCAAGTGTGCCACATCAATTACATAACAAGAATTTTGTCACAATCATATTTGATTCCATGATAAAAGAGTTTATAATAAAAAACATAAAGTCCAAATAATAAAATATAAGTGTATAAAGTTTAACACCAATGATATAAATTGGGTATGAGTATTCATTACACATTTGTTTGGCATGGAAATTCAGGGTGAAGTTTTTACAGGATAATAGGGAAATATAAATGATCATTTGTGGTCTTAATGACAGTGTAAGGGGTATATAATTACTTCTTCATCAGTTGAGATGTATGAGGGATATTTAATAAGATATTCCATTTTAAGGAATTGAGGAATAATGATATAATATAATGAAGATATTTTTATTAAATGTGAGAATGAAAAGAATGCTTGCCTTTAGAGAGTTACTCCAAATGTTTCTGAGGAGATTATTATGAAATTAGGGTCACTATGAGAGGACTATAGAAAAGTTAGGTAATATTAATGTGATTCTCCATGAATTTTTAGGGAAGGTAAATTGGATATAGGTTGAGTTTATATAGGAAATTGGAAGATAATTCTTTATCATTTTTTGAAATTATATTTTGGAATCTATATAATGAATATCTAAAACATTACCATGAGTTTATACATGGGTTATACCAATGGGGAGTGATTTTAATCATTTTATTATTTAAAGGTCTAATTTTACAAAAATAATATCCTTGGTAGTGTGGATGATTGTCATACTCTCAACGAAATGACTTTTATGCCATATAATATATTAATTAATTTGGAGGATTCAAAATGGCTTTATAAAATTAATCAAATAATCCTAAAATAAAGTTATCATGAAAGGAAAATATATAATTTTTCTTGTGTTCAATTTATTATAATTATTATATCATTTTTGGGTCATTATGACGTCCTAATACACTTTAAATTCAAACAATATTTAATATTTACCTCAAAACTCAACAACTATAAATAATTAAGAAAAAAATTAAATAATATATAATTTCAATTCTATGATTTTAAATAAAAGTTTAATTTTATTAAATACAATTTTATAAATATTTTCACTTTCAGTTTTATATTAGTAATTGACATTAATTAATAAATATTAGGTTTTTTTGACAAAAACAATTTTTAACACCTTATAAAAACTACAATTTCCTTTAATAAAATTACATGATAATTTATATTTAATAAAAAATTGAATAATAATAGTAATTTATTGAAATATTATTTATTTAAAAAATATTTTCATTCACCAAAACAATTTTTTCAATGAAAAAATAATATTACAAAAAAATACAATTTGTGTTTTATTGTATCAATATTGGTATTCATTAAAAAATATATGAATATTATATATAAAATAATATATACATATTTATATTGTTAGTGTACTTATACATACCCTATAAATACACAAGGATATAACAAAATAGAATATTGAATGATAGTGAGACTTTCATGGAGTGTTTTTGAATACATGGTTTGTGATGTGATATCAATGAGCATTACCTTCTCCAATAAACGGTTTTGATCATCCTTATGTTATGGGATCTCATCTTTTGATTGGTATGTGGAAAATACTTGAGTTTTAATCTCCCATATAATATTTAATAAATGGGCTTCATATGGTATTTCAAAACTTGTGGAGGCCAATATTTTCTTTGTCTGTCCCAATTGGATTTATCAAATCACTATATTTATAATATTCATATGATTACTAATTCAACAACTATATTTTTATTGGTAATGTTTATTAATAACATTTTAAAATTTATATGATAAATTAAGGTATGTTCATTTTTTTATCTATATAATAAATCTTTAAATAATAAGTGATTTTTCATTTATAAAATTTTGGGTCATTATAATATTCCCTCCTTAAAAAATTACTCCGTTATAATATTCATATCACATTCTATAGTATTTGAAGGTATTTATTTTTCATCACGTCATTCGGTTCCTATGCCACTTTTTCAATATTTTGGTTTCTCAATCAAACATTTACTAGGTACATTGACTTTCTTTGTTGAAATTTCTCATTATGATCTAAACATATCACTATATGCTCCTAATATGAGAGATCATTCACTAATGTTAACACATACAGATTGATTACATGTTAGGAATCTATTATGAACCTCCTCGATATTGATATATGGAATAAATCATGTGAATGGGACAGGTTTTTTTTGAGTGGCATTCCATAGGCCACTCCTCTGATGTAGTCTAGGATCTCAATGAGACTAATGTATCATAGAATATGATATTATTTCATCCCAAAATTCAATACATTATTCCATGTGTATGTATTCATTAGAATATCGTTTTTATAATATAAAATTATAGGAATCATAGATTACTATGATAATATATCTCTTATTAACTATGATCTGCCTCAAGTACTGTGATGTGGCCTTGACCTTTTCTACCATTTCCTTGACCATTTTAGGACCTAGATGATTTTTTCCTCAACATCATCCAAGCATTTCTATGTTTTTAAAATCTTCTCTTAATGGGATTCATAGGTCTCTATATGGATTCTTCATTGTAAAATGTTATTATGATAGAATATAAAAAGTGAAATATTTTTCTCCAATACCCATTTTAATTAAATTTAACATGCTCGTAACATGTCATCTAGTGAATGGATAATATTTTGGGATTAGTCATCAGTTTTGGGGTGATAAAAATTGATGAGGTTTAATATAACATTTATAGCATATTGGAGACTTCTCCAGAATTAGAAGGTAAATCTGGGGTCTCGATCATATCAAATTTATAGTGGTGTTCCATATAGCCTCATTACTTCTCTAATGCATGTCCTTGCATGTTTATTTAGTGAGAAGTCTTAACAAATTTCAAAAAAGTGAATAGTCTTTGTATAATGCTCTTCCATAACCCTTATATAATTATTTCCTCTTGATTTATTTGGATGACCAGTGAAAAATTACATTGTTATTTCATTTAAATTTCCATGTAGGTACGTGTAATGGTAGAATCATCTACATGGATTTTTCCTATCATTATTCACATGCTAATATATATGAAAACATGATAGATATTCTGGGATCTTCATCATAATATTAGTGCAACAATAGTTCTCTCTAATATCATGACACAAATTTGTGAAATGTGGATTGTTGGAGAAGGTCGATCTATGTGCACCATCCAACATATCCTTCTTTAAATCAAGATATGAGTGTACTGACCTTCGTAAATTAAATCTCACAACTATTTCTTCCTAGATTCATAGGCTATCACAATGTCATTCTACATTAACACACCACCCAATACCTACTTCAAAGAATAACTGAATACCTTGAAAATTTCCCCAAATAATGGTTATATGAGTATATATGAAGTGATAATAGTCTTTTTCCACTCTTTGAATCTCTCTAAAAATTAATCATTCTATGAAAACATGACTTCATTTTATGCTATATTTATTTTAAGTATTCAAAATCCAGAAACATTTATCATAATAGATGATAATATAAAAAGTTCCCAAAAAAACCACCAATGGTTTCATAAATGTTGGATCCATCCATCCTTTAATTAATTCTCTAACTGAAGGGTTCAGAGATAACCCCTGACATGTGATAAAAATCCCCATTAAATTTTATATACATTTTTTAATGGTTATCATTTAGAATTTTATTTATCACTATGCATGTATTCTCATCATGCTCATCCTTTAAATTTTGGTATATTAGAATATAATATTTAAATACAAAAAAAAATTGTTTTAAAAACTAAAAAATATATTCACTAATTATATCGAGATTTTAAGAGAATAACTATGTCCTAATAGACTTACTATGAACTCATTACGCCCGTACCTTATAAAAATAGTAGTCTTGTGGATATTCTAATTCATCACCCTATCATGGTAATTTCTCAACTAGAGATCCTCGTTGGATAAGTACTTTTTTCCAAAAATATGAATTAACATGTAATCAATAAATTTTATATGATAATTTTTATTTATCATGATCTTTTTTACCTCACAATAATCTATTTAAAGGCCCATTGACACATCATCATTATAGATGAAGAGGTATGGTGTACCCAATAGTTAAGTAGATGGGTAGATGAAACCTTTATCCAGATAATAATGTAGTCATTTCTTAATCACCTCAATTTCCATTAAATATATTCTCTATGAATTTTTCTATAATGGTATTGAACAAGGTATAATATCAATTGAAAATTCAACCACTCAACTACGAGGAAGACCATTCGATTTTTTAGGAAATCCATTAGTGTATTCCCTCATACTGGGAATGTATTCATGAATAATAATTTATATATACTCAATCGGTTGAACAAGAGTATCTTTCTCAAAGGGAAGCATTATCCATGATTGATATGCAGGTGATAAAGATGATTCATTCATCTCATTGCATTAGTAAATAATAAGAGGGAGATTATCTATTTAGAGTGTTATTTCCTTCTCATATAAATTTATATTGGTTTTATATAGTGTATGCCAATCCATTCCCAAAATTGTTTCAAATTCTACTAAGGGGAGTATCAATGGAATAACTGGGTAGTTTATCCCAAAAATTTTTTCAGGGGAAGAGTTCTATACATTTGATTAAATAATTTACCTTTTCTATTAATAATAAACATATATACATACATGTTTTACGTGGTGATTGAATAGTTCTATTAAAAATTAATGATATGAAAAAAAATTGAATCAAAATAAAAATGTATGTTCGTTATTGATAACTAAATAATGATGATTCCTATCAAAACATCATTTTAGAGATCTACCTATGTGATTGTGATATCGTATTCTCTCCAATGCTGCTATGGAGGTCATTGGTCATCTCCAAAAACCCATATAATAGTACATTGGTTTGAAAAGTGACCTGATTTCTTGTATTTGATGAAATTAGAAATGAGATGATGGTTGACCAGATCATTCTATTAATGCATCGTATTAGTGGGAATTTCACATTCACAATTTTAACCAGGTTTCATTCGTTCCTACACCTAAATCATTTCCTCGCCCCCTTAGTCTATTTTTTTGTTTCTTCATCTAGAACATTCGACAAGTGAGATGTTGATATTTCTTATCAACCTTAGATTTCTCCATCAGACAAAATTAACCAAAATCAATTTTTTTTTAATTTTCTCCTTGTGATACCCTTTAGATTATCCGAGTCATATTCCATCATTGATGGAACATGACACAATTTCATTATATATATCAAATCCTTATATCCTTATTGATTTTTATATACAATGTTTTATCAGAAAAAACTATTAAAACAATAATTTAGAGGTAAAAAAAGATGAAGGAATATCATGGATGTCTTTTGAATTTTTCATTATCCACCCTAATTGATTCGTTGTTACTTTTTAAAAGGGAAAATAAAAATATTTAATTTTTTAGTTGGAGAGAGGGAAAATAATATTTATAAAAAAATATTTTCCAGAAATGTATACACAAAATATCTTTTCTATATCTATTAGGATTGTTATTATTGTTTAATGTCAACCACTGATCATCTTCTCCCTCCATATAATAAATATCTAGTAGATCCTTCTCTTATCCAGGACAGTAATGGATGTACATAATATTCACATTAGAGTTTATAAATTGTTCTTTGATTAAGGGAATAGATGATCCATTGAATGATGCAGGCCTTTGTTTTATAAAGGTCTCAATTACTACTTGTTGATTATTTGGGGGGGATTGTGGAATCCTCCTAATTTAGGTTTCTATTTAGAAACTGAGTCAGTTGAGGGAGTATCTTTATCATGTAAATGATGCCATCTCGTATCATGATGGGTATCTCATCCGGGAAGCCATCAAATATCCCTTCACAATGGTTGAATACCGAATTCCTCATATTATATACCATTGTAATGAATAATTTAAAATTATGGAAGAATATGTTAGAACTATTAAACACATAAATAGTAAATCAAATTTCATTAAAGATATAACATATATTTTACATATATTTTTTTAAATAATTATTTTATAGATTTAAATATATGTTATCAATGATATATTTTCTTAAAATTTCCCTTTTCTCTAAATTGTCCAATTAATATTGGTTTGTATTGGGATTATTAATTTACCAATGCATATCCACCAATAGTTTGAAACATGGTGTGAAACAAGGCCCACTGTTAGGAACTGGATATAAACATAGTTTATCTCAACTAAGTTGTTTCAGGTATCACTAGAATATAAATATATTCCACATCCATGTACAAATGTAGTATCTAGATGGGGATGCATTTTCATTATTAATAGATTAATATATTTTTACCAATGTTTATGGATATTTTACTTTTCATTGATTAATTCCTATGCCATTCTCTTGAGTTTTCAAATCATAATACATAAAATAAGTCAATATTTATTTTGATACCAACAATTAAAATCCTTTTATTTATTACATATTAGTTCATTATTAATTACATAAAATTAATCAAAATACAACCAAGAAGACTGATAAGTATATATTTTTTGAAATATGCCCATTAAATATTAAAATAAAACATGGAATACATCATTGTCATTGAAAAATTCCTTTACATGGTCATATAATTCCTCCATAATAAACACCTCATGCTATTACCTAAAGACATACATTAGAAATGGGTGCGATTTAATGCCCAATAAAGGAATAAAAATGGAATAAAATAAAGAAATTAATAAATGCATGAAAATAATAATATCACTGGGACATAAAATGACTAAGAATAATAATAACGAGATATGATGTATTATAAACAATGATAACATAAAGGAAACCTAGGAAAATTAGAAACCATATACAAAATGAAATTGTTAACATAAGATTAGGCAAAATGACAAGTCATCTAAATGAAAAAAAAATCCCTTTGGGTATTATTATTACCCCCTAATCCCGGAATTACATATTATGAGACTAAAACATATCCTAAAACATCAAAGAACTATATAATTATTTGTACACCTATCACATTCATTATGATTTAATTAATTAGTGTGCCACATATATCTTAAAACATGGATTAAATAATAAATATATTAAAATAAACTATCATATAGTGTTTAAACAAATTTAATTCTAAATAAATATGTAAATGTTTATAATGGTGAACACTTTTGAGGGGAAATTGGTATGGGTATTTACTAAAAAAAATTGGCATGGAAAATTATGCTGGATTTTTTGTAGAAAAATATTGGTGTATAAATATTCATTGAAGGTATTAGTGAGATTGGAAGGGTTCCATGAACATTTAGGCATCATATGGTAAGAAATTGGGATATAGATGAACATATACCAACAAAAGTAACCGGATAAAAAGGGAATAAGATAATGATAATGCCTAAATAAATAGGAGAAAGAAAAGAACCCTTACCTTCATAGTGTGAAACCAACTGCATCAAGGGAAAATATTGGTAATATGGGGGAACCTTAGGAGGACTCTAGAGTGAGAAGGAAAGAGTTTTGACAAGAAATAAGTATTTTTAGTGAATATAATTGTGAGATTGTGTTGGTTTATATAGAAAATTAGTGGGGAATTCATTATCATTTATAAAAAATGATTTTGGACTCTATATAATCGAAACCACAAACAATACCATATTTTAACCACAGTTTATTCTAAAGGGTTATTGGTTTTAATATTTTATAATAGCATGAGACAATGTTGTCAATATATTTCCTTTTTTGATGTGGTTCTGATTCATACTCAGAACAAAATAATTTTAAAACTATAAAAAATATTATATGATTCAACGGATTCATAATGGAATTATAAATTTTATTAAATAATATAAAATAAAATTATTTTAAAGGTATATGCATTTTTTCGTTTTTTTCCATTTATAATTTTTATTTAATCACTTTTGGGTCATTATGATGACATAATATACAACTGATATTTATATGGTTTTTATTTTTTAACAGAAAATTTTACATTCAAGGAAAATTATGAAAAATTACATAATAGGAAATTTCAATGTTTAGATTCCAAAAAAAATATTAATTAAATAAAAGTAATTTTACAAATATTTTCATTATCATTATAAAAATAATACTTTACATTTATTGTGAAATGCAAGGTTTATTTGAAATAAGAGCTTTTGAGTGCTTATAAATAATATATTTGACATCATAAAAAAAATATTATTATTTTTATTTAATTATAACTATTTAATAAAATTATTTTATAAAAATATTAAATAATTTAAATTCCATTACGTCACAAAAATAAATTTTTTAAATTTTTTTTAATATTACCGAAAAATATAATTTATGTTTCTTTTTATCAAAATAGAAATAAAAACAAATAAGAATAGCCATTTATTTCTAAAATTAATATATATATAAATAAATAAATATATATATATATATATTGATTCCATTAAGGTCTCCATACATATCTGTTAAATTGGTAATAAAACTCCCAAATATAATGGTGTGTGATGGTGATACTTTAGTGGGGGAGGTTTGGAGTACATGGTTTTGTCCATGATCATGATGAACATGATATTCTCTCATAAATGGTTGTTCCCATCTTTATGTTGTTAGATCTCACCTATTAATTTGTCAATGGAAAATCGTGGAGATGGTCTCTCCCATAAAATCTATAATAAATTTGATTCATAGGGTATTATACTAATATTTATAGTCATTACATCTGTTTTCTATATCAATTTGATTTTTCAAACTGTTATATTTACACTAATCATATAATCATTGTTCAACAACTATATTTCTAAGGGTAATGATGCTTAATAGTCCCATCTAGTTGATATAATAAAATAACATATTTTATTCTGTTATATATATATATATAATAAAACATTAAATTATATGGTGAATTTCATTTATAAAATTTATAGGGGTTACAAAAATGACCCACTTGGCATCGGTCTACTTAAAAAAGTCATTTTGGGATTATGAAACAAATTATAAAAAAATTAATACATAACCTAAAAAAATTATGACCACATAAATCATTGTAATAAATAATGAAAATATGTAAATAAAAAAATAAATTTTTTAAAAATTATATTTTTAATGTAAAAAATTTATATAATTTATTTATTTCAGATTTGATGTACAAAAATGGAATATAATCATCAAGTTAAAGGAGTTCATTTTAAATATATTGTTTCAATTTTTTACATAAAACACATTTTATTCCATGAATTGGTAATTTTATATATTTTCTAAAATGATATTAATATTCCTTGAATGTTTTATGTAGTCTATTTTCAACTATTTTTCACATTCCTTACAATGGAATTATAATTAATCATTTCATCATTTTGAATAAGTGATATTTTCAAATTATTATGAATATATAAAAATTGGTTATTAGTATATAGGCCTCGAATTAACATTCCAACTATAATAGTAGTTATATGTATTAATTATTAATTTAAAATTATCGATTTTTATTATCAAATAAATGTATTTTCTTTTTATTTAATAACGTTTTTTGGTTTAAAATTGTATTCAACGAAAATATAAATATCCTCCAATATATATTACATAACTAAAATTTGTATTGTTTAATGGATTTAGTTATTATTATAATATCTTTTGTATTTATTGTTATTGATGTATGTTTTTTTGTCAATAACATGTTTTTTAAAATTTTACTTGACTGATGGTTGTGCCTGATTTTGATCTAATGACAAGTGAGGCCATTATAGATATCTAATTCATTGGGTAAAACGAAAATTTTTAGCTCTGATATGCTAATCCTTTTATATGGGGGAATCATATAGTTATTTGATTACATGTTCTGTTATAATTTTATGATTACATTACGAGTCATATACATGGAATTTAAATTCTTAAATGAGTTCTAATGGAAATATTTTTACTTCTTACATTATGAAATAATTATGATCATTTAAATGTTAATGGATTGTTTTCATTATTTCTCATGTTTTTATATGTTTATTTTATAACTATTATTTTCCCAACACTGTTTCTAAAAAATATGACTTCTGAAAACAATGGGAATTGAAATTTATTTCATGACAATGTCTATTCAAATATGAATCCCAAAATATTATTTTGAAAATTAATATATATATTCTGGGTGTTTATAAATTTTATATGGTTTAATAGGTTTCATTTATTTTTATATCCCTTTCTATGAACTATTTGTCTTAGTCAATGTTTTAATTTTTTTTCACAGGGCCTAAGGATGAGTGGAAACAACATCATATTCCTTCATTCCCCTATGTGGATTTATTTAAAAATAATTAAACATGTATTAAATAAATAATGAGATTAAATTTGTTAATCCTATTTTTTAAAATAATGTAGTTGATTGGAAGTTCCCTTATTGTATTTTAAGGGGATAATATGAAATTGTTTTTCAAAATTCTCTAAAACTCTAAAAAAATATATAATAGAAATGTATGAAAGTGTGAATATTTTTATAAATAATGTTATTATGGGGTTTTTAGGTTATGAGGGGATATATTATTAATTATAAATATGTTATATGTGACTGTCTAAAAAAATTTAATCTGTTATAACATAACCTAGTTCAACACATAACACTCAGTCAAACCAAAATGATACCATTATTAACCTTATGCCCCTATATGTCGCCCCTCAACATCAACTATATAATTATTGAAAATTACACAACCATAGTTTGAACCTATTGGTCAATAAAATATTATAGTAAAATAAAAAGTTAAAAATAAATCCATTGGGGGAATATTATCCAACAAAACAACCCACACACGTCATGTAGAGATTCTATTAAAATTTCAGTACAAGTTGTCTATATTTTCTATATACCAAAATAAATATAAAATTGAGATATTTAATAGTTTAGATAAAATTATATGATACATAAATTTTAAAATTTTCATCACATACAATATATAAAACATACATCGGGTGTATAAGATATAGAAAATCCTCATGTAGACAGCAAATTAATATCTCTAAAAACAGGATAATTTGAGATATTCTTCCACTCACTTAAGAATATCACTATTCGTAATTCCATTTATAGTACTCTCAAACATATTAGTTTTAGATTTATGAATATGTTTCATCATTAGTGAATTAATAAATCATTATTATACGTGTATCACACCACACAAAATATACATTCGAAATTAGCTTTACGTGGATGTTGTTGGAATAAAAAACATAGCAGGAATCCTTATCGGTAAAAATAATGTATATTGAAAATTATTCTCTAAAACATTAACAATTACAAAGAATATTGATAAAAATTAAAATAAATTCATATTTTATTTTTAATCATTATTTTCGTCTGTCATAACCACAAAGATCAAGAATATCATTATTTAAAAATACAAATTCCCTTCCCAATATTTTTATTTTCTAAAATTATAGGGATCCCATAAACCATTATTTTAATACTAGGTACCTCATAATGGTTTGTTTAATGACTAACCTCAAGTGTTATTTTTATATGAACTACTACCCCAATATTTAATTTTATACTCATCTATCTCATTGAAACATTATAAGGTTCTCATATAGAAGCGGCATTCCATAACCTCAGGTCTAATCCATCACCCAAAAAATAACTAGACCACAAAAATAAAAAATTAATAATAAACCATCACATTTATAAAAAATATTATACATAATATAATTTTTCCCACTTCAACTTTCATAGAATCACACATACCATGAAAATTATTAGTTTCGATTTTATAGAATTCATACAAAAATAATCACATTTCCTCTACAATTTTACAATAATATTAATTGTCATTTCAAAGAAAAAATGTTATCAGATAAAATATCAAATATTTTTCAGAACATATCATATAATAGATGTTTCATACTTATAAATTACGAAAAATTGAGGCCATTATTATAAAAACTATTTATTTTCTCTCTTTACTCATATCATGAAAATATTAGTGAAATTTTTATTTCATTTTAAATATAAATTAAACACATCATCAAACCATCCCCATTAGGGTTCCACTAATAATGAACATGAAAAAGAAACAATTTTAATGGTATGGGCATATATATCACTAATCTAGGAGTCATACATTACATGATCAAAGAGAACTAATATAAATGGAATGAAATTTTGAAAAATCAATACAAATTTACCCTTGGTCGAGATCCCAAGTTTATATGAAGAAGAAAATTGAAAATAAAAAAAATTTATAATAACATAATTTTTTAGGGTAATTATAATGAAAAAATTTTCTAACATAATTGTTACATAAACTACACATCAGAATATTCTTTTAAATATTCTCTCTTCCCCACTCAACATGATTGTGAAGTCAACATAATTAGATATCAAGACTAAATAGTATACGTTGTAATTACTCTATTGTTTTTCACAACACAAATCTATGGAGTTATATAACTCTTTGGTTACTATTATATAACTGTTGTATTCTACAAAATAACACCAAAACCTCCAATTTCTTTCCCCAATTCCCTAAGAATCAATGAAAAATAAATAATGACAATTCATACCACAAATGAGGGGTAAAATAGATTAATATTGGAATATAATAAATTGAAAATACATGTGGTTTGTGATTTAATGAAACAAATTTATTCATTTTGGAGATTCACATCATACAAGTAGTGATGTTACATGTTATTATTTCTGTAAACACTAAAAATTGATATCTTGAAAAATAATAATTAGAACATTTTTAATTTTTTTATACAAAAACTAATAGGTTTAATCATTATTTATTCATATATTATAAAATATATCATTAATATATATTTCTATGTTGACCATAGAGGCCATATTTTTCATTATGTATTTTCACATTCCTTATAGTTTTTTACATTCCTAAAATATTCAATACTTTATTGGTAATTTACTTATAAATAAAAGCATACATTTTAATGGATGGAATAAATGAAAAAATATTTCTAAATCCTTTGTCAAAACATTTTTTACCATGATAAGTTTATTTATACTTATAGTAGGCCTATATAAATCATCAAATATATAACAACCCTTAATAATGTAGTTAAATAAAACATTATTTTGTGTTTATATTTATTTCACTTATATCTAATGTAACACACAAATTGATATCAATTATATATATTTCTTTCAAAAACAAATCCACAGATAATAAAACTTCATTGAACCTATTTTAATTTTTTTCATTAAATATATATAATTCATATAAAAATAGTGAATTTTATATATTTTATTTTAAACAATTCAATTAAAATATACCATCCTTCAATTCTTTAAATCACCAACATAAAATATCAAGTATATTGATGGATGGAAGGGATATTATTAAAAATATATTTTATTCTACGCAATATAAAATTTAATGTTTCTAGAAATAGGTTCCAATGATGGGTTAATTATGAGTAATTTTTTAAAATTAAAAAAATCTTACGGAGGTGGATTTTATTCCATAGATCCAATGAAGTGTTTGTCAATAAGTAATTTTTATTTTGGATATATGATTACCCATTCAAGTACTTTTCAAATTACTCATCAATAAGACCTTTTTAGGAATAATTTTTTATGAATAATCTTCCTAAAAACATCTTTAAACTCATTTCTCTAGATTAATAATATTAATTATCAATTTATACATTTCAATATAATTAAGATGCATTAAAAAAACCTATAAATGAGATATATATATATATAATGAACATTAGTTATATGAAAATAAAAATGTATTCAAAGAAATAAAATATTAATTTACCTATGAAGAAAATTAAATTTATCAATTAATAAATATTTATAGATTCATTAATAAAAGACAGAAAAATTTAAAAACCTTTTATTATAATATTTATTTACATTTGAAAAATGGAAAATATATATCACATAATTCCTAAATTGTACCATCATTAACATATTTACAAGGTCAAAAAAACGTACTTAAATTATATTTCTATTCAAAAAATCCATTCAAAAATAATTACATTCTTTTACAACTACGAAAAAATGGAAATATGATCCTTTAATTTCATTTTTATCATAGTGATATATATTTTTCAAAATATTATATATAATTTTTTTCATCAAGATTAAATTTCACTTAAATAGAAATTTTAAATATTTGATTCTAACATTATATAAAACAATTTTACTAAAATTATATCATTAATTTAAGGTTTATATTCTTTAATCGTAATAATATACTCCCTAAATCGTTAACATCATAAATAATTTTATTCATTATGAACTAATTTAAATTTACTTTTAAATAGTCTTTTTAGAGTCAACATTATAGTTTTATTGGGAAAATATATTATAATTCATATATGTTTTATAGTGTTTATTTATATTTAATTTGAAAATAAAATAATTTTAATCCCATAAATAAATATATTTTCATTCATTAACTATCAAAAATTTATAAAACCAGAGGCATGAAGAAACTAATGAAGATCCTAGAGTTTGAAATAGTAAAGATTAAAACTGAATGGAATATAAGTCATCATTTTTTGGGGTTCATATTTATTACATATGTTGACCTCATCATTATCACTAAGGGGTTTTCTATAGAAATTTTTTGAAAAATAAATAATATAAATCATAGAATTATTTTTAGTATATCTAATATGAATATATAAATATCCGAAAATATTAAATTAATTGCACAAAATGATGTTGGTGTATTACTGTATATTATATATTTCATAATATTTGAAAACCTGAATAATATATTTGAAAATTTATAAATATTCCTAATTTTATTTACCTCCAAGTGTGTACATGAATTTCAATAAATTTCATGTCATATGAAAGTGTACATTGATTGAATAAATCCATAAAATGGATCTTTTATTATTCCATATTTAGTTATATCATATTACTAGATCAATGAAAATAAACTTTTTACTTTTTCAATAATATAACATTATATAAATTATTATCATATAAAAATTTATTATATCATTTAATGAGATTATATTTTGAATGAATTATATTAATAACTAACATCATATTTTATAATATAGCATATCACATTAAAAATAGGTAAAAAAACATATGTAATATTTTAAAATATATTACATTTAAGGAATTATAATATATATATATAATTCGCAAAATAAATAATATTATAATGATATTTGTGATAATATTATTTTTTCAATTTATATGGATTTTTTTTAACAATGTATAAAAATTCTCAATAACTGTTGTAAATGTTTGTTTCATAGAGAGAATTATACACAATCCAATATTTATATTAAATATTTAAAGAGATGTGTCATTTTATATAGATCGTGGTTGGAGATATTATGTGTGGAAACCTATAATATGGAACCATAACATGTTTAGATTTCTGAATCGATCTACATGTGGATATAGAAACTGTAAGAGGGATAAAAGAACTATCTAAAAAATTGTGGATAGAAACTAGTTTTACTGTATATTTTTCAGAAAATATTATAAGGAACATTGAAGTTGTATGAATAAAAAATAGATGGGATAAATAAATTTATAAAACATTCATGGTGGTTTGAGATTTAATTATACTGAATTTATCTTGAAGATACCTTGTATAATTTATTTCAATGATTGATAAGAACGGGTGTTTTTCAAGAATGTTCTATGTTTATTTAAAAGTAGTATACATTTTATTTTTATAGAATGTTTTATGAAATTGGTGAAATAATATGACATTATGGCATGACATATGAATTTTCACTATATTACCTCAATATAAGTCTTTATAAAATGACTTTTCTACTTCTAATTTGACTATTATTGTGAGCAAAATACTTTGGCATATGATATTGATATATTTTATTTCATTAGTTTCAAAAAATAGAAATAATTTTAAACATATTCATAAGAAATGGAGAGTAATTTGAAACCATATTAAATTAATGTTTATATGATATCTGATTCATGATGAATTAATGAAACAGAAATCATTTGACTTTCTACTGATCATATTATATTAATTATGATCAAATGACGTTGTGAAATGAGACATTGATATTTTATATTTTTATTAATTTGAGTTCCAATGTGAAATTATGAGGGAGATCATATGAATTTTAATTTAATTTGATATAGAAAAAAAATTGAAATTAGTTACTTGTTGTTAAGGAATTTTCACGTCACTGTTCCAGACATGTAGACATTTTAAATGATTTACAAAAGATTATTACTTGAAAAATAAATAAAAGAAACACATGAATGATTAATTTATTTAATTGAGGAATCTAAATAAGATTTATAGTGGGGAAATCATGGTGATTTACTGGAGGCTTGATACATGATTTTATCTGAGATGATATTACATGTTCTTGTTCAAATTTTTTAATAGATATTAGATCATGGAGTAAACTCGAATATAATTGGAATTAATTTTAAAAAATTGGTTATCTTATATCCAACATTGGTTGAATTTTGAGGATACATTAAGATTTATAATTGACGAAATATTCAAGATGTAAAATATCATGTAGTTTAAATTATAAATATTTTTATAATGGTGGGAAATATAAAGTTTTAATGAATAAAATATTGATTTAATTGTGATAATATTTTTATTTAAATATTTAATTTATAACCATGAATATGATATAATATCAAGTATTGGGAAATAATTCTGGGGTACTTGAATCCTTACTGTATCAAAGGTGAGAAAGAGAATAATTCCTATAGACATCAATAATTAATAAGACACATATTACCCTATAATTCATGAAAAACAAGGAGAAACAAGTTCACATGATGATCTAAGTGAGCTATGTTACATGGGTGTTATTATTCCATTGAATATTTGGATACACTGAAATTAAGTATTTTACATGAAAATAAGAACAAATATATTAATTATGTAAGCTAATTACATTTTAGTATATAATAATTCAAGTGAACACGATGATCATTATACTTTTAGATTATCATTTTAGAGTAGAATTTGTGATTTGAATTTATTAATAATAATGAGTCAGAAAGAAAATGAATTGTGTATGTAAATTTGTACCTGATGATGTAATATTTTGGGATTGTGTGTTAATATAACTTGATAATTTCCATGGTGTAACCTATTTCCCAAATAGTGGTTAATTAATGATTTGTGATTGTTAAAAATATTGAAAATTGGTAGATATTTAAGGATGATCCTTGTAAATCCTTGCCCTCAGATTATGTGATTTCCTCTATATTCATGTGACTAATTTTAAGAAGGTTATTTTATAATGGTTATTTAAATTATCTTGTGACAATTCTTGGGCAACAAAGTAGTAACTAAAAATAATTAATCCACCCACTCTCATAGATGATCCGAGATCTGGGAACCTGAATTCATTTTTTATGTATTGGATCCTTGTGAATGATCTACGATGACTTTAAATAAATATAATATAATTTTTATGAACTATAGGGGCATAAGAAAATTTAATTTTTGAAAATGTAGCAGTTTTAGAGATATGACGTGACCTTACCTACTATTTCATGATATTGAAGTTTTAGATTCTACAATAGTTCGATTTCCACACATCACCATGGAATACACCATGATAATGTTTTATATGAAAAATTTCTAGAATTAGGGTATTTATTAATATACAATTTTTATTTTTGTTTCATAATTGGTTCATACATAATTTAAGGGACAACAAACTACAATGTAAATTTGGAAACAAATTAAAAATACATAATGAAGGAAATATAAAAATCTAATGAGCCTATTTAGATGTGTATCGTAAGAAATTATTTCGAATAATTATTTGTTAGTGGATATTGTAAATCATTATTTTACAAATTTCAATGGGATTCAAAAAATTATTTGATGATTTTGAAAGATAATGGATGATTATACCATTCTAATGAAATATATGAGATATTTTCAACACAAATTTGATCACTAGGTTTCATGTTTTAGAAATATAGATGTTCTATACATAGATAATCTCCATAATATATTCATCACATTTTAATTTAAAATTATATTATATTATAAGCATTATATAAAATATTATATGACTTTTGAATCCATGAAAAATAAAAAATACCTAAATGTAGTTTTTGTAGAATTTCATTATCTTGTGGAGAAATATGATTATTAAGGATTCAATAATACTATTTCAGTTAATTTAATCTTAATTATGAAATTGAATGGGAAAAGGAAAAATGTAAAAAAAATTATAGTAATATAATTATGGTGGAATTTGATACTTTTAACTCATCTTTACTATGATAGAGGTCATCGATTCCGAGTCATATGATGAATAAAAGACATAGAAATAAAATTTTTTGATTGATAAAATGATGATAATTTTTAATTTGAGGTGTTTAAAATATAAAATGGATAAGGAAGACTCAAAATCATTTAGTGTCCATTCTTTTTATAAAATTTATATTTTAAACTATGTTGAGATAGACATTAACACCTTAAGAAATTTGTACTAAGAAGAAATGATAGATTCTGAGGAGACAATAAAAAATATTTGAGAAAATTATATTTAAAATAATTAATATCCTTAAAATGAATATAGGAGTAATTTTATTTCATCAAATAAGTTATGTTCATTTACAAAATCAAGATGCAAAAATGCAATAGGGTTGAATAAGAAATTATAATGGCAGATCATTCATAAATATTTGACAGAAAAATTAGATTTCATTTCCAATATTATATATATGAAAAATATAACTATATGTTAAGTTATTATAATAATAAATGTATTAATTAGTTCATTTGAGGATTAAGGGGAATCATCACAATTTAGTGAAGATAATTGTCCAAGGGAACAAGGAAAATGATAATTTAATTAGATTGAGAATATAAATCTAATTTTCTATAGTGAAGGTACCAAAATATAATTGATGATCGATTGGTAATAGTTAACTTAGTGACGCTCATCGACATCAATGTATGAGAATAACAATTTATGGATTAAATTTCTACTTAGGTATTTAATGGCCAATACTGAATAATAGATGCCTAAAAAAGATGGGAATATTCAATATAAAGATGGATGTAATAGTTCAGTGGTTATTTATAGTTTTTTGGTTCATATAATCATGAATATTACAATTTATATCCTAATATATCCTTTTGTGGGTTTTTCTAAAAACAAAATAGTGAAATGGTATGAATATTAAGACTATTTCATAGAGAAAATTATATGGTTTAAAAAATTTATCTAATAATTACGTCCAAAATAGATATGGAATATAATGAGATATTTATATCTGGTTTAGATAAGATATTAAAGAGTATGGGATGAAAATTATTATTCATCCATGCAAATCTCCCTATTCTGATAAATCAAATTATGATTACAGAGGAAAATGTAGAATTCCATATTCTGAATGGGATATTGATTTCACTTTTGAGAATCTCAACATGGTTGACAATGTAATGAAATAGGTCCAAAATATGATTCATATTTAGTTATTATTGGACAAACAAAATGATAAAACTTAGGTATTTGAAATTTATAATGGAAATAATCTGAATAAATTAGATAAGGTTAAAGTTCTACAATATATTATTATAAATAAATATATTAATATGTAAGAAAATTAAATGATACATGGAAACAATATACCTAGAAAAATAATTTAATGAATATTATAGTAGCTCATGAAGAGATAATGAAAATGACAATATATTAAAAAGGAATTGAGTTTTCCTTGAAAATTTGGGCGGAGAAAAATTCTCAATAACAATGGATTTTGACAAGGTAAGATAAATAACAAAAAACTTATTATGAATCACATTAGAGAAAGTCGGTCAATTTACAGGTCACATTTTGAGTCTGTAAAGAAGATGAATCCCAAGTTAAGATGTATATATCATCCTTTATATAAATTCCATTGGACAAAGAGGTCTCACCTTATTCCATATTAATATTTTTTATTTATGTAATCATGCAAGATTTTAAGGGATACGATCATGTGTTATAAATAACTTACTATATTTCTGGTGTTCTTAATGGTGTTTTCCAACTACCGTGGAGAGTAGGTACTTATTACATCAACTTAGGGGGAGAAATAATGAAAAAAAAATATTGTGTAGTTATTATAAAATATATATCAAACCTAAAAACAATACAATTAAATCCTCGTCAGACCCTCAACACTTATTATTGAGTATATAAAACATTTTTAAAATATAGTAATATTGGATTATCAAAATAAGAGAAAAATTGGGACTTTTATTACATGTAAATCATATGTTTCGATGTATTTTTTGTATAATTTTTAGGTTATATAATTTGGGTTCTAATAATATTTGGATATCCAATTTGATGTAATTTTTTAGTTTATGTATTTCTACACCACATGGAGATAATTCTATAGACTGTGAAAATATTCCAATGAAATATCGGAAAATTTCTATATAAATTTACCACATGTAGAGATATTGTAGATTAACTAATGATACTTCATTACACTTTTGTGTGGTATCAGCCTTCTCTAAAAAAGTGTATAATGGTTTTCATTCGTATTTGATGATGGAGAGGTGTTTTACTTGATTTTTCCCCTATAATTCCTATATATTGATTAAAAATAATGGAGAGAATTAAAATGGAAATACTAAAAACAATCATTAAGAAAGTTGGAAGCTGCATTGAAAAGAAAAAAATTGTTTATTTTTATTGTTCCATGTTAGATTTTAGTTGTATTTTATCGCTATTTGGTTATATTGTTTTGATTATTTTTAATCAGAGATGGTTTAATGAGGATGATTCAGCTTCTTCCATTGATTATGGTAAATATAAGATGGGATTCTCTACTATATAAATTTGTTTCTAAGAATGATTTAATAGATTTTTATTGAATTTTGAGATTTTTTAATTAATATTTATAGATAAATTAAAAGTGATGACGAATTTGAGGTCAATTCTCAAAAATGTGGGGATAAGATTTGGTTATTATTTATCAATTTAAAAAATCATTTATAAAAAATGTTTCATGATATTAAAATGAAGGATGAAAAAGATGATGAAATTTTGATGTCTTCTATGGTTTGTTGAACATGAATTATAATGATTTTTTAAAATTTATCATTGATGTTGTTTTTATAATATTTATGTTCCCTAGAGTGGGATTAAAGATGTTTTGTAGTCATTGGGATGATTTTTTTTTGAGTTTTATATAATATAAAAATAATTTGGGGTGTTCATAAGATATTAAGATAAATTATATGACCTTACACCATAAAAACTCATCATAAAAAATCATTTTTGGAAATGAGTGCATGTTATAGTACTTTTATCCATACAAAAAACCATCATTTTATGAAATTGCATGAGTGTGTGACTTTAGTTCTCCGATTGGATAAATCATGGATCAAATTAGCATATAAAATTATTAAAAATGTTTAAGAAAATTAATTTTATGTTATCATGTCTTTGTAGCCATACAAAATTGAAGGATATAAATTTTTTTGACATTCCAATAGATGATATTAATTTTAGGGTTATCACATGACATTGTGAAGATGAAATATTAATTTTAATAAGAGTATAACATTTATTTTCAGAAGAAAAATATGAGTTAGATTAGATGATAGTCAAGGTAATATGAAATTAAAAAAAAATGTTTAAAATCATTCCACACTATAGATGTAGGTGACAGATAAAAATATCATGATTATAAATATTATTAATTGTTTTGAGAAAAATATTATTTTTGAGAATAAAAGTATGGAATCTCCCACATCATTGGATGATTTAAAGGAGGTTGATGATTGTTTTATAATTTGTTAAAACCATGGTGATTTAATGTTGTCATATTTTTAATTTGAGTTGAGAAGAAAAGATATGTTTTTTTCATTTTAAAGATGAATGAATGTTATTTTTTTTAATTTTACTATAAATAGAATGATTTTAGTGTATTGTTTGAGTTATCTTATCTGAATAATATGGTGAATTTCAAGGACAATTGTCTATCATTATAATATAGATGATTAATAATTAAAAATATCAATTTTGATTCAAATAAGGATATTTCTTATTACTCTAGTTTATGGATTTTCCATTAATAAACTATTTAAAAAAATATTAACAATTATATTATGTGACATTATAATATACATGTGAGAAGAATAAAATGTATTGTTTATTTTTGGTGTATTCTAAGATACCTGATACAATACTATATCAATTTGGGGAAGAAGGATGTCAAACCTTAGAGACATCCCAGAGATAGAAGTACAATTATACATAAGAAATAATAAATACTAAGGAGAAACCATTTTATGTGAATAACTATGAGATATGAGAAATATTGGATTTCATTTTATGAAGAATATTTGATTTCACACAAATATCGATATTTATGAGAAAAATATATTATATATGAAGTTTTAAGATGATCTATACCAAGTGGTGATGAATATAGTTAGAGGATAAGAAGATATTTTTTAAATTAAGATTTCCATTATGGAGAATAATTTGTTGGTGGGGTGTATAATACATAACATGAAGGATAATATATGACTATGGAATATAACAAATTACCTGAAAAAAGAACACAATTTGACTTTATGGTGATCAATCATGATTTTTTCTATAGATTTATCATTGTGTCTATAGTTATTAATCTATAATTATTTTTTTTAACCACATGAAAATGTGTTTATATTTAAAGAGATCACTTGTATATCCTCAAGTTCCTTTTCTATAGTTTTATCAACATAAATTCATGTATGGTTGAAATAATTATTTGATTGTAGATTATGATATTAAGGGGTCATATAAGTATGGTTAAATGACAGAAAAATCTAAAAAATATCCTTAATTCTCCCCTACAACTCCAAGTGATCCAATTTGATATAGAAACATAAAATATTTCAAAAAAATTATTCATAAAAGCTGATTTTAATCTATTGACAATTTTATTAATTTCATATTTTAGTTTCATGAAATAGAAAATATTAATATATATTTTTAATGCATATAACTTATAATTGGATATGAGTTAATGTATATTAAATAACGATATTATCCCAAAACAAGTGATATATTTTAAAATGTTACATAACATTTAAATGTTTATTGTAGAGTAACAATAATTATTTTTAGATATAATATTATTAACATACATAATCACATAGAAAATAAATTATAACAATTATACAAAAAATATGATAAATTTTTTATACTTTAGAACTTATAAAATTATCATGAAACAAAAATTTATTCAGTATATATTATGTACATGAAAATGTGACTATTTTTTCATTGAAACGTATCATACTAAATATTTTTCATTGAAATGATATTTGAAAATTTTTATGATCCTAACTTTATTAATCCTAAAAAAATGAAAATCACAGTATATAATATGTTCTAAATATGTATTTCAATTGTATAAACTAAAACATTTAGAGACCATTTGATATAATTTAACATCATTTTACTAATATTATGTAACAATACATAGGACATCCTCAAAATGTTTTATATAGGTATACACAAAACATTATATAGGACATACTAGTATTTATTTATTGAACTACTAAAATTGTACATATATATTTTACTTCCATTATTGGTTTTACAATTTCATCATCATATAACTTATATGTGGAACACATATGTGTTCCTATACATTTATATTTACCTATCCAAAATTTCATAACCATATTTCAATATTACTTTTTTATTAAAAAATTTATTACTAATTTATGGGATTTAAATCCTAATAACAAATTGATGATCTAAATTTATTCTTAATTATAATTTATAATATATAATTACAATAAATATATTATATAATAAATATATTATTTCTTAAATAACAATTTCAAGTCTATATTATATTTTTTGGGAATTATTTTTTAAATTAAATTTTGATAACCATTTAGACCTCTAAGATGTTTAATTTAATCAAAATATTTTCTCTAAATTATAATATTGTGTTTAGAAACTATATTATAATGGTTGTCCAATTTAATTCGGTCTCAATATCTGAGATCAAACCATAATAAATAATTTTTTCAATTTTTTTTGATTATTTTGAGAATAAGTACATTTCCCATGCAATTATGACTTATTTATATATTTATTTAAATTATAATTACTCATAAAATGAATTTTGTATATATTATTAATATATATTAATGTTTTTAATATCAAATGAGAATAATAATGTAGGTAAATATTAATATATGGATTTATATTATTAAATATATTTAGAATAAATTTTCCAGCATATTTTTATATGTAAAAATATATCATAGTTTTTTATAATCAATAAATTTTCATCTGCTTATTATTTTAAAAGTTTAATATATTTTAATGATATAGTAATGGTTTTTTTTGTGATCCAACATTTATTCCAATTTTTTTGAAATTAGGCATAGTAATTGGAATGTATCCACTATATCCTAATATGGTAGTTTCTCATGGGCTAATGATGTCTTATATAAAAATGTTATAATTTTCCAAGTATAATGTACTTAATTGAATCAAATTATTTTTTTCAATAAATATTTCTTATTTTGAAAGGGAGAGTAATTATTTTTTCTCATTTTTTAAATTTTATAATAGATTTATAATATTTTTTTCTATAATTTTTAATAAAATATTCATGTTTTTTTGACCTGAAACATTAAATTATATTGATGAATTTTTATTAAAATAACATAAACTAAATTTTAATTAATATTTCACTAAAATTTAATGAAATACAATTTTATTTCCACAAATAATTAATAATAATCATACCCAATGAACTAAATGAAACTAAAATTTCTATCAGAAATCCAAAAATTACTCCCTCATAACATAATTATCTGATGTACACTATGTTATATTGTAGGATATAAAAATATATAAACTATTTATTAATATTAAAATTAAATAATATAATATTTATATCCATTTATTTTCCCATTACAATTATCTTTAAAATTCAAATGTCCTTATTTAATTTATTTAATGTACTGATCTTATTGGTTTCCCTTACCACATCCTATGCTCACCAAGTTTCCACATACCAAATTTCCTTCATGATTATACTACGAATAATATTTGAAAAATAATAATATAAATAACTACATAGTAATATTGAAATCAAGTGTCTAAAATAAATATTATAATTTCAGATACACAACAACATAGATATATTTTAGAGACAAATGAATTATTGGAAGAAAAATTACAACAATTACTATTGTTTTATACCCAATAGGCTATTTTGAATACATAAAATTTTAGTGTCAATATTAACATATATAACAATTTTAAATAATTTAGCATCATATTATTTTCTATTTATTATTTTATCTATAATGAAATACATTTTTTAGTTTTTTAGGATATTTATTGAGATAACCATTTAATTATTTATTTCATACAAAATTGAACATTGATATTTATTAAATAAATATTTTTTAATAATTTATTGGATAATTTATTTCAATTAGAATTATTATTTAACTATATCTTCAATATCCATAATAATAAAAATTTAAAAATTTATATTTTATTCTAAGTGACAATGTTTTATTTTATTCATTTATTTTTCTCTCTAATGAATATATTTCACCTTGTAATCAATATTGTAAAGAATTACATTGAAATAAAAAATTAATTATTTTTCATTCAAAAATTCATAATCACCCACAAAATCTAAATATTTAGTTGGATGTAGTATGTAAAAATTATTTTTTTAAATAGATTCTATATGAGTTGTTATATCACCATTGAATCCACAAAAGACTCTAATTTCATCAATATTATTAATTATAAATATTTTTTAGTTTTCACCTCATAGAGAATCATGTATCAGATATTTATGTATACCTTTTTCCACACTCATACAATGATAAATCATTATTATTTAATGTAAATGCATAAGTATATTTTTATTATTTTTCTTCCAGCATATCTTCAAAATTTTCATCTAGATATTTCATTAATTATTTATGTTTTTTATTAACACTCAAATTTATTTGGATAATAATCATTATATTATAAATTCATATAATTATATTATTTAATATATAAAAAAATTAATATAATTTTATTACTTTTATCGTCACATTATCTATATTATTCATTTTTTCAATTAATATTTTAAGTGAGATCTAATCAATTAATGTCATTAATATTTTTTAAATTCATCACCTTCAACATATGTAACCATATTTTAAATATATTTTATTGGTATGAATATTATAAATATTTTATAAATGAATATATTGTTTATTATATCTCTAATTCCTCTGTCCCATTTATTTTAATCATAAAATTGTTTCATATGTAATATATAATATTGTCATGTTTCATCTTTATATTTTGCGAAATTTCCAAAAATATCCCATATGTCTATATTTTGATATTTTTTTAGCATGATTAGTCGCCTAATAAAACTCCTTATATCATAATAATTTTATATAAATTCACATTTCCAAAATACATTCATAACCCTAAAATAAAATAAATTATTTTTGAATTCTTAATTTAATATTTTATTAATAAATGATTTTTAATAAAAATTTCAATATTAAAAATATTTTTTCATTTTATAACTATAGTGTAGTTATATTTTCTAATTTTTTGTACAATTATACATGGTCTTTTATTATATTTTGTCATTACTCACACACTCCATATAGAACATACATGAATGATAGACATCATGAATAAAATCCAAGAAAATAAAAAATAAAAATAGATTTATAATCATGTATTATTATAAAAAGAAATAGGTTATTCATTTATAATTTTTTATGTCAGGGTTGTAAGTAAATTCAACAGCAAGAAACCAATTATATGTTGAGAAATTATGGGCTAAACAAGATTCCATGAGTCCATAACATAACCACTAAATCATCACTTCTAACATGAACTACCACATAAAATCAACATTAAGATCAATCCGGATGTCCAAAACACATCTTGGATTAAGGCACAATCACAATCAGTTTACAGGTCATGCATTAATGTCGTCTCATCCATAAATCTTCCTTGGGTAAGGCCATATGGACATGATTTCCAAGTATATATTCGGTAAGGCCAAAAGGACTTCAATACCTTTTATATATCCTAGTGAAGTCCCTAAATCCATGATACCCTATATTCTATATCTTCTTAGGTCACAAAGCCATCATATAGCGTCCATTGTCTTTGGTTAATCCATAAAGACATCATGCATGTTGTCTATCTCAAGGTCCTATCATCATCATGGTCACATGTATGAATAGAAAATTATTCCCCTATATTTTATATCAAATCCATGAGGATTTAATGTATCTCATTAATAATAAAATAAAACCATCTACATTACATGAATTAAAAAAAATGGAATATCATAGAAGGTAACAATCATAACAGATAATGTATTAGCTGCACATTCTCACACACACACACACATACAATCACACAATATGAACATAACATCCTGTGCATGTCTTATGATCCACCAATTAATTTATAAGAATACCATATCAAATTATGGTTTTCATCATTACACATACACACATAATCATCTAATCATTCCAATAAACATTATATAATGTCCCAGTTGGGAAATGGTTTCCAAAAATTAGAGTATTTAATCAAAAACCAATGATTGAAAATCAAATCAAATTCACATACCAAATATTCTTAGAACTAATAATAATTTTTCAAAAAAATAATAATAATATTTTACGAATTATATCTTAACAAGGGAATATTGGTTGGTTAACTTACCCAATTAGATCCTCCACTAATGGTATATCTTGATCAGTTTAAGGGATGAATTCAAATTCTGTAGATATTACTTCTATCAATCAATCAACAAAAAAGTAATGTCATTGAATAATGAGATCTATAAATCCTTCAAATTGGATTAGACATTTGAATAATCACAATATTAAGATATTTTTTAGGCTAAAATTGATGAAACATGACAATTGAGAGTTGATAGATTTATCTGATCGTTAACAACATATGTGATGGGAAGGGGGATCCAATTTAATCAAACGAGACAATCCTAGGATCATATTAATTAGTGTAAAACCCAGATATTAGGATATAATATCATAATACAAGATGATTATTATTATAGTTTCTAGAATTATAGTCTATATAAGACCCACCAGGTCCCCATTGGCCATTAAAATTTAGATAGTAGCTTAATTACCTCATCATTGGAGGCTAATAAGCTGTTCCCAAGTATCAGGTAGATCATGGTTCATCTTCCAATTCCATTATCTATCACGTGGATTTACAATATCTAATTAGTATATCCCCAATAGTTAATGGGAAAATTCCACCTCCACTATGAAACCAGTGGAATTTGACCTATGATTCTGTGTCACAAAAATATCTCCAAGTTCTCATTTTTTACACCAACACCTTTTATATTGATTATCATCTTCTAAGAAACCCAAATATCCCTTAAAATTATAATATAAAAACCAATATATTCCAAAACCAAAATATAATTTCAATTAATATTGGAAGTTATTATAATTATAATAAAAATAAAATTCAGGAAAATTGATCCTAACATTATGAAAATTGATATTAGGATGATGTTTCTATTTTTTGTGGATTAATTTCATGTTCATATTGCATGATTTTTCCATGAATTTACATCCATGTGACCTGAATGGCTTCATGTGAGCCATATATATTCTTATAAAATAGTTTAATCCATCCAAACATTGTTGAATCAATTACCCATTGAGGTCACTTATCAAAATAATTATTTCACCCAGAGACCAGTACATTTTCTTTCATTATGTTGTGTCCAAAATAACTCACACCCAAAGAAACATGCATGGATGATAAAAATCATTAATTTAATCCAAGAAAATCACACATAAAAATGATTTGATAATCATGTAGGACTAAAAAAAGAAATGGGTTTCTTGATTATAAGGTTCTATTTCAGGACAGAATGTAAATTCACATAGAAGAAACTAATTATATTTTGTGAAATTTTGTGTTATCCATGATTCCAGGAGGCTATAATACACACACTAAATATATATTTTAAAAATTATATATCATTATTCAACACCAATTAGAGCAATCCATCTTTCTAGTAAATTACATGGATCAAGGAACAATAATAATTAGTTTTGTGTGATGATTTAAAGATATTTCTCCCCTATATTTTCCTTCGGTCTAGCCACAAGGCTATAATACCCCTATATCTACTAGGTTTGTCCAAAATGACTTAAAATCCAAGCCTATATCATATGGATTTCAATAAATCCATGATATCATATATTCTATATTAGTATAGGAAAAAAATCCATCGTATACCATCCGATTTCATGGGTTATCCATAAGGACATCATGTCCCTTCTCTATATCCAGGTCCCTTTGTAATCATGGTAACATTTCATAGTAGAAAATGATTCCCATATATTTTATAAAAATTTCGTGATGATCTTACATATCACATTAATACTAGATTAAAAACCTCAAAATTCCTTGAATTCACACACAACATGGAAAAAAATTGAAGGTAATAATCATTGTAGATAATGTATTGGCCTCATGGTCTCCCTCAAACACACACACACACACAAACACCATATGAAAGACGCATCATGATCAGGTCTCATGAGGAACCTATTAATTAAAAATAATACCATTCAAAATAATTTTTCTCATGGATATAGATACAAATAGACAAAAGGAATCATGGAAATAAAATTTAAATAAATTCCCTTTACTTAAAGGATTTCCTACAGTAAATGTATTGAATAACTAACCCATTAATTGAAAATAATATCCTTAGAACATAAAAAATATTCATAGAACATGTAATAATTCATCCAAACATCTATTTTATAATATTTTTAAAATGTATTCATTTTAATAGTGTATTAGTTTTGGATTTACATACCTAATGAGATCCAACACCATTGGTATATCAAGATATTTTCTTGGGTGGAATTACAATTCTATAGATATTATTTCCATAATAAATTCAACACTAAATTACAATTAGATCATAATGGGCTATATAAATATTTACAACTATATTATATATTTGAAAAATCTCAATATTAAAATAGGGTATAATGCTAGAATTGATGAAATAGATAAATTGGAAGCTGAGAGATTGATGTAATCATCAATGGAAAAAGTGATCGGAAGGGGATATCAAATTCCATATAAAAGACATCCTAGGATCATATAAATAAGTGTAAAAACTTTATATGTGCATATCAAATTGGAATACATGATGATGATTATGATATTTCCCTAACTTTTATGCTATCTAGGACCCACCAGGTAACCAGTGGCCCTTACCATTTAAATGGTGGATCCATTGGCTTAATAGTGGTGGTTGGGTAGTTATATCCTAGCATTAGGTAGTTCTTGGTTCCTCTGCCTATCCATCATGCTATCACATGTATTTACAATATCTAGTAGGGGTACCCTAGTGCTTCATGGGAATATTCTACCTCTACTAGTTAACTGCTGAAATATAATCGTGTATGTAGTGTCACACAAAAAAATCAAAGCACTTTTTCTGTTCCCCCATCACTTTCTATTAAGATTATAATATTCTAAAATCTCCTTTTATCCCTTAAAATAATAACACAACTATATTATTCCAAAACGTAAATATAACACACCTTCAATTATGAATGATGTTTTAAATATCACCCTATAATGACTTATCTTCCATGAGAAACTCTTCTAATGATCTTTGACAAACAACCAATGTCATTTTTATTAATCATCATACTCATCCCCTAGATTATCTTATTGGATATATCCATATTGTCTGTATCATAAATAAGTGTTACCATTTTCACTCAAAGAATCGTTCTCTCCTTCTTAAAAAATTCAAACATTTATCCCAAATTAAAAATTCATTTGGTTGAAACCCAATGTCCATTCTATCGATCAAATGCATTGGATTTGGATCATGCCTATAAAAGTAGGACACATGGAAAATACAATTCATACCTGGATATTATAGTGTTATATCTAATCATTAAGAAACTATTCTAAAATAAACAATGATATAAAGTGACCCATAGAAAATATAGACCCACATACCTTAATCATGCAATCATCGATGGCCCAAATGATATTAAACCCATAAGAAAACCATGTCAATAAAGATGAACTCCAACAGTCATATACTCTAGTAAGCATATGATTAGTTCCTACTCTAGGTTGAATACAACTACATACTAATCAACTGGACCTATTTATTGGTCTCCTACACAAAACAAAACCCAATAATAGAATCCTTAGCCACTTCATTACAAAAAATTGTGAAAAAACAAGACATACCACAAAGAGGCTAGAATTGTTCAACTATTCTAACATCCCTGTGTTTCAATTCCCAACATTAATATTGATTATGATTTTCAAATGAATCATCCCTTGTACCTTTTCATGAGAAATGTTATCATCCAATTCCAAGATAACCAAATGACCAACACTTTGTTTCATAGTATGACATCAACAATTCATATTTTATTTTATATAAACAATATCTTCACATGGTATCTATCTTCTAATGGAACAACTCAACAAATAATTAGGAAAAAATAACACCACCTCTACCCATGGGATAGGTTCCGTTAAATGATAATTTCATCATGAAAAAAATATATCATTACCAAAACATATGTAAAAAAATAACTCATTTTCAATAAAACATGGACATTTACCAAAAATTCCATCAAAATTTATACTAGCTCAATTTACAAACTTATCACAATCTCAGAGTGTCCATCTAATGACCATTAATATTACATGATTGAAATAAACCAATAATGAGTATTCATAAATTTCATAAGATGTTTTAAGAATCGCATAATCCACATTGCTTCCAAAAATAATCTTTCATCACCACACTACCCAATATTGGGCTATTAAATGCTTGATGGTGTTGAAAAATATTCATATTGCACACCATATGGGGAATTTCCTTATTAATTATTGATATCCCAATGAACATTTCTTGTCACAAAACCCTCCTCAAAATACTCAATGGAGGTATTTCATTGGTTTATATAAATTTTTTGTAACATTCCTATCATCATACTTATTGATACCCTCCAATACTGATAAAAATACACCATCTGTTATTTATTCGATAACAAAAAATCCTTATACGACATCTAAATAGAATTTAAAGTTATATCCGTTAAGGAAAACCCACAATTTTATTATATATGTCATCGTCTAAGGGAAATCATCCCATCATGGAATTACATGAACTAGAATTTCCAAAATCCAACAACATTAGTCTTATATTTAAATGTTTTACCACATGATTTGATTTCTAGGAACACCATCAACCACTAACCATGGTTTAGAATTCCAGTGCATATAATTCCATTATCTTAATCGCAATCCTTTTCTATGGAATATCCTTTTTTCATCATCACTAAACATCAACATGTACCATGTACATAGGCATAACAACCAATAAAATATAACGAAATTGGAAGGGCACACAATTATTGAACTGTTAAAACACACAATCTACGTACCCACATTGTTAAAAAACAATAAAATATTAACATGTCCATGTTTTATTATCATCAAAAAATTCTATATCCATTGAAAAAATTTCATTAATCCCATATTAACCATTTAATCCTATCCACAATAAGTACCCAATTCATTTCTAATACATCAATCAAATAATTCACTTCAACAAAGATAAAACCCTCGATAAATTATTCATTGAAAAGTATCAATTTTTTCCCACACATCCTTATAATGTTGATAAATGTGCAATTAGTTATATAGAATTCACTACTATATTCCTCCACAAACACAATAATAAGATCATCAAAATCTCCAAAATCTCCAATAATACTGATAAATAATGAAGGATCTACACATTAAAGATATTATGCACTACACGTATCATTTTAAAGAAATATCCCATGGCCCCAATCCTTTAAATGAATCCCTTGTTTACTTCATGAACCACTATATAATGAAATAGTTAAAATTATTATTCGACTAGATTCCCAAATTCATTTTTGAATTACTTCCAATTCTCCCTGAATCTCACTAAGGCCGCATATTTTTCCCAAAATAATTCCTAAAGTATAAAAAATCATGTTCCCACAATAATAATAAATCCATACATATGTGTCTCACAACTATGGCCACACATTATTACACATCTATTACCACCCTTCTAATATACGTTTTTCTCAATGAAAGGGGAATAGAAAAATCAAACATCTCCCCTTAAGATTGAATCTTTAATTTTAAACCAACTAGTATAGAACAAATGATCATTGAATGTATACATCATCCATATGATTATACTAGTCTAGATACCATATATGAGGACACATATAAATGGCCAAGGTAAACATATTACATCAAACCATCTAAAAAATTGGTCTTTACCCAATACGACACCCTAATATTTCAACCGCTGATAGGGTTCATATCTCACTCTAGGTTCATATCGGTATCTACATTACAGAATCGCACTCTACACACTTTTAGTAGAATTAAATAATTGTTACATTGAAAATAATAATATAATTAACCCTTTAAATATGCCCATGATATTGTAAGATCCAATAAAAAATAGTATGTCACTTCTGATCACATTCCATATGGATGTTATTTATGAATCCATACATTAGTAACATTATCATCCACACCAAGATCATAGAAGCAAGACATCCCCTTCGATCATAATTCAAATCAAGCACAAACTAATAGAAATTTATAAGATATATAATGAATATTATAAAAAACCTTTATAAAAGTGTCCAATGACCACAAAATCCCTTTTTGGTACAATAATCCATTTACAGCAATAGAAATTTCATTATAGAGAACATTTTGAATCAAAAAATATTGGAAATATAATTCAAATAGTTTAATACATAATCCCCAATTTATATAAGGACTCATTTGACACCCTTGTAATCCATATCTCCCAGGTTTGGTCCCTATTGGGATAAAATAACCTTTTATTATATAAAGATCATTTTCATTTAATATTACTACAAAAATAATAAAATTATCCAACATGGAATCCATTTCATAAAAACAAAGAACATTAGATAATCCATTGTCTATGGAATTCCCAATACGCATTAAAAATTTAAATTTCATTTTAAATCAAAATAATTGTTAATATATTCACCATTAAACACTTCAAAATTCCTGAAAAATGAAAAATAAATTTAAAAACATAGAACACATTTTATGCCAAGTGAATTATTACTTTAAAGTTATATAAATGGTTCCAGCTAAAAAATATTTCCAAGGAAAAAAGAAGAAAAAATAAATACTCACTCTTCTAGGATAAATTATAATCCATCATTTCATGAAAACTAATTATAGTTAAACATACATATTACACGTTATAACATGATTTATTTTAAATAATCAAATGAAAACAATAATTTATCAATAATCACAATACAATGATTATAAATTTCCACAATTAATTGAACTAATATTTTACATAAGAAATTTATGCATGAAATGTATACCTTCATGCCAACACTTGATGCAAGAAAACAACAATATATCAAATAAAATAATAAAAATAATCATTTTCATAACTCATAGAGAAATGGATCGATGGTAATTGATCAATTAATTACAATAATTAAAAATTAGGCCTCTATAATGTTCATTATATATGAGTTGCCTATGAAAATTTGTGACTCCCAAACATATGTTCCACAAAATATATCTTCTTTTAATTATACCCTAATCATAGTGAAGAATGAATGAAAAATAAATCCTAGGCTAATACCATTTTTTTACCCAAATTCCTGAGTCATGATCTTAGTCATCTGACCTGATGGGTATCTTTTAATACATTGGTTCCTTTCTAAACCCACTACATGATATTTACCACTACAGAAACCTAACAGAATAATGAATATATACATAATAAAATAAATTATATTTTATTACTATTATCCCATAGTCACATAATACTTAGTAAAAATAAATGGAGAACAACCATCCAAACATGACTCCAGGTCGAACGCAAATAAAAATGGATTTATAATCAAGTATCATATTGAATGGAATGATAGAAATTATTTACAAAGTTATATTTAGTTATGTAATTTATACGTAAAGGAATGTAACTAATAACATTCCTAATGATCATGCATTAACAAAAAATCCATCTCAATTGGTCATACTGACTCTAGTTCCATGTTTGAATGGATTTCATGTACACTATCCACATTAAGATATTGTCACAAGTATAAAAAATGTTATAGATCAATTCCAATAAATTATAATACCCCAATTATTCCTAAATAGATATCATATCCCTGGTGTATATATGAGTCATTCTATAAGACATATGTCCCCCTTCATCTTAGGTGAGGCAATATGGATTCCATGCCCAATTAGTCTATCATTGTCCCATTACTGTCAATGTAATATGGTGTACTATAAAATTATCACCCATTCTAGAATAACCAATCCTTGAGGATCCAATTTTTCACATTGATATTATATAACAAAACCCCCAAAATCCAATGAACCACACACAAAAATACGTATCACATGACATCACAATGATAACAAATATTGCATAGATGTCACAATATCATATGAACACCATATGGATGACACATTAAGAACATGTCTCATGGGATACATAAACATGCACAAATATAACATATCAAAAAATTAATTTAATGACTTGAAAGAAATGTATACATAAAAATCATGATAATAAACGTTATACAATTGCCTTATATGGTAAGGAATTCCAACCATAATACCATTGATCCCTGATGATATGAAATTTACCATAGATTAAACAAACACATAAACTATTCCTCGAATAAGTATAAATTAATCCAAATTTAGGATTAAAAAATAAGGATTCAAAAAGTAGAATGTGTCATGGGATTCTTGGTAAGAAAAACATACCCAACGTGATCCATCAATAATGTTATATCAAGATCTGTTCAAAGTAGTCATGGTAGTTGTCTATGTTTTATGTCTTTCTATAATTCAGAAAAAAAATAATCTATTATGTAATGATTTACTCTATAGATCTGGTAAATATCATCTATATTCGTGGATCATATTATGAGGAGGATGGGATATGGGATATAATTGATGAAATGTACCATTATGGATTTAATAGATATATCAATTATTAAAGCACCCATGATAGGGGAATGTGAGTTCCAATTTTAATAAATGAGACCCATAAGGGATGTTCAATATAAATAAGCTTTCATCCTAGAGATAGGGAAATAAAATTAGTTCATTAGATTTTATTTAGGAGAGTTAAATTAATGGTTTATATATTTAGGAAGTATTGTCTAGTCGGTGGCTTTCCCCGGGCAGGTCACTATCACATATTCTCATATTTTTCATGTACCACCTCCATTGTACATTATATGTTATTAGGGTAGCTATCTAAGGGCACACTAGTAGATTTATATTACTTTTTGGTGGCCCTAACTCTATTGACTTCTATCCATAGATTCAAAAACCCTATCAAATGCCTCAAAATAATGAAAAACAAAACCAAGGTAAAAATTATAATAAAAATAACCAAAATTTTAATATCGATGTTATTATAATTTTGGGGGACATAATTGTTATTTTTTAGTCTAGATGAAGGGTAGAAGGTAGATGTATTAATAAAAAAAGATACCCTTGTAGCCATCATCCATTTAGGGAAAACAATGTGTACCAAACTAGAATCCTATCAATGATCATTCCCTTATTATGATTATTTTAAACAATATAGATCTTATATTAACCACATAGAGTACTCAATAGAACATTATAGACGAATAATGGATGGAATTGGATGTATTTATTGAAAATAAAAATCCCAACCCAAATAGAATAGTAACATGACCTTAAGAATATTAATTTGACCAATATATTTTGAACATCACATATTAAATTTGAAAAACAATTGAGTATCATATAAAGAAAATATGAAATATTTGTATATTGGAATAAGTAAATAAATATTTTAAAAATGTTAAATTAAGTGATGTTTTTTTAAGTATTAATGAATATTTAAAGATTTATAATTAATATTATAATTTAAATTGATGATTATATACAAAAAATAGATTCTTAAATTAATATTTTTTCGTCTAATTATTATAATTTAACATAATGAGACCTTAATAATTTTTTCAAAATGTAATAAAACCAGTTATTAAATTAAAATGATTGTTTTTTTACTAAATGATGATTTTATTTTGAAATAAAATATCTCATATTTATAAAATTATTTTCATTGAATGATTTCCATTTATATATTCTACGCATTAAAAACAGGTTGATGTGAGTGTTTGGGTGTATTTCTAAAATAGTTAATAAATTTTTGAATACTGAAATAAGATAATTTACATTATTTAACATTTCAAGTAAATAAACCAGTTTTGGAGTCATGGATGAGTCATGGATGACGTATATGGTAATTATCGCAAACTAATAATATATATTTAGTATATTCAGTCAAAATAATCAACAATATTCATAGTCTTGAGCCAAAAAAATAATCAAATGATTAAAATAATTAAAAACACTTCTCTTATCCCACTATAAATACAACCCTTCACCACCCCTTCCACTACCACTTAAAAATAGATGATTTAGGAAAAAATTATACCCTATCATCTAACAAGACACCCCCCACACCAAGGAAATGTTGGTCTTAATAAATGACCAAACCAATTTTCCCAACAGAGGTTCTCAAGGAAATAATTTTGAGGAAGTAAAATCATATTTCTTTTTCTTTTAATTGAATTTTGAAATTTATTCTCTATAATACACTCTCATAACCTCCCCATCCCATTGTTAAATTATATCACCATTATATTTTATATATTATAATTTTTTAGTGTTAATGTAATAATCCACTATCAAATTCTTCCCCACATCCTTTTATTCAAGAAATGAAATCATTGTATCTGATGTGCTATTTTACCACCATCATGGATAATAGATTTTTATATTACAATTTTTTTTCATGGATGGTCATGAAAGCATTATTATGGTTAATCAAAATTAAAAAAATATCATTATATAATCTTCTATTTATGTATACATGTGATCTAATCATGAATACCAAGGAATCAATTACACTTGAATGAATAAATTTTAACTCAAACCTATTCGAAAATCATTAAATTTACACAAAAATTTATAATAAATAAAATAAATGTATAAAATATTCTCAATTAATTAATTAATTGATTTAATTTTATTATTTCTTACATTAAGTGAATGTGAAAAACAGTTTTGAACCTAGTGTGAGGGATTATCTATGAACCCCCATATTCCCCTGGAGTTAAACATTATCACCCCATTTACAAATTTTATATTAAAATTAGTCTAATTTAATATTCTAAAATTATATTTTATTCCCCAAACATATTTACATAGTTCAATTTTTCATTATTTGATAGGGAACTAAGTTTTATATGGGGATTCCATTTCTGTATCTCCCGATAAGAAATGACGGTTAATGAGAACAACCCAATTTAATACCAATTTTCACATATAGTTCATTATATATTTTAACCAACCATTATTTTTATATAATTAATTATTTTATCTGGAAAAATATCATTGTTAATTTCTGGTTTTTTGTAATAAAAAATTTGTTTTCCCCTTTAAAGAATATTTTATATTTTACTATAAATAATGCAAAGGTGGCTCATTTATAATATTTCTAAAACAATTTTTACATTTTATCAATTAAATATTAAATCACATATTATTATATAATATTATTTTCAATAATAATTGTCCATTTATGTTTTAAATCCATTATTTCATGTGCACATTAATTATACACCAATTTCTTATGACTTATTACATAACTACGATACCGATTTCTTCAATCAGTAAACCATATTCATATCACCTATGTATGATAAATCATTTGGAACACATATTACATAAAATTATATGATGGTTGTTACCATGTTGTTCTCTAATTCAACGATTATTTTTTACTCTATTGAGAAGAAACATTGGCATATAGAGTGAACCTCATCCCTTTCTAGGACATTGCCTACCATGTGTCAGAGTCATGGTAGTTAGCCTAGACTCAAGAATATGTCTTTTTTTATTGTTTCCACATTTCTATGATTCAATTTTAACATGATTTATTTTTAATCATTCAATTATTCCTTATGTTTATTAATATTACATTCCTTTGTATATCATCATTTATTTTCTTCAAAAAATATGTTATTCATTATTTTTATGATTATAACGATACTAGGCCTTTTTCCCATCCCTTTTTCATTTATTCTCCTGGTTACCCTAAAAAAATCTAAGACCCCAACAGAATGTAGGATATCATTATCGATATTATATAAAATATAATTTTTATTTTCGATTAATGCTTATTAATAATTAAACTAATCATCCAAATACATTAGTTATACGATCTGTGGAATGCATTTTATAGTTAATTATGAATAAAATCATGTAATAATATGTGTAAAATGATAGTGTCATTATATTTGGAATCAGAGTATGGTTTATCTATCATTTCTGAATAATAATAGAAAAAATTATATGAAACTCTATGCAAAATTCTATCACTATGGAAAACATATCTTAAAACATAGGGAATCGGGAGATATATATACTTTTTATTTACATGTTTATCATCCTATGATAAGAGTTTTATTTTTAACATTATTATTTCTTGGTATTAAAGACCCCCCATAATTTATGTTTATTTATTGTATTTAATGGATGGAAATATGGGGACCCATGCCAAATGCCTATGTGATTGGCAGTCTGATGATTTCCCATATGAAATTCAAAAAATTAATGGGAACAAAATCCTAAAACTTATTGATAGTACTTTCTCAAAAATCTAATGTTATAAATTATAAAATGAATAATGTTGAATATTTTTTTTCTATAAAAAATATCTATTAGCTATCACATCCTTGATACGACAAACGAATCACATCATTAGTAGATCTTATAATACCCTCACCTTAGAACAATGAACTAACAAAATTAAGAAGATATTATTTTTCAACTATGCAAAAAAAGTGAAAAGGTGGTGATGAAAGTCTATAATTATAACGTGGATGCTGATACGGGGTGGACATTGATCAAGAACAAGATGTCCATGGAGAGAGTTGATTCCATGGAATCTGAATATTTCTATATAAATATTTTTCAGAACATAATGTTCCCAATATCAATGTATTAATACTAAGATCTAGTTTCTCGGATAAAATAAGAGGTATTATGTATCTATTTCGGTATACAATGGGAGAATTAAAAGTCTTTAATTATATGGCCCCAACATTTTCATAAACACTATAATCAAGGTGGATCACTTATATAGCATACTAAATTTGAGTCTATGAAATGAGTGAGTTATTAGAGACTTTAATAGTGATGAGATGAATGTATATTGTGCCATTATTGTTAAAATATTAATGAGAAACTCTTAGTGGTGTAATGGTCCCAAAGATAATTTTTCAAAATAGAGTTTAATATGGGAGGGTGAAGATATAAATTCCATTATGGAATGAAATCCCATAATCCCACATATAAAAATTGTTGGAAGAATAATGATGAGTTCTATTTATAGTAATCCAGGAGTTGGATTAATTGTAGAATTATATGGAATCAAGATAATAATTGTCTAATGGATATGAATAATACCAAAAATGTGGAGGATAAATGGAAGGTTCATATAAATACTCATCCTGTCATCCAGAGTATCAAATCCTAGGAATATAATAATTATGCGATCCAATATCACATGCACATATTTATCATTGGAAATATTTATAAATCACTATGGTACATGGAATGCAATATTCGATCACTAATGTGGAGGTGGAACCTAAAAAATATGCCGTGATAGGTATTCTAGTTATTTATTTATGAATAGAAATTTTTCTATTTGATTATTTTTCAACACATTATTTCATATCATGAATGTTAAGATGAAAAATTTTGACACCATTTCAAAATATGGTGGCTGAGTTATATGTGAGAATATAAAACTGGAAAATTAGTACATCCATTGCCTATAACTCTTCTATGGTTAATGAATTTTGATGAAAAAGCCCATAAATTTTTTTCATACATTTAATTGTAGAGTTTGATTCTATATTGAGCATGGATTGGATATTTTAAGTTAAAGTCAAAATCTACTCTCTAGTAAGGGATATCACCCTCTACATTCTAAATCATCATCAATTTATATACATGTTTAAGGAGTAATATGAATTTTCTTCAGAATCATCATCTCAATTTGGTATATTATTTCCTTATGAGAAGAAATATCTTTATTGAATGATTTTGAAAAAGTATATGACCTTTATTTAAGACATTCCCATTTTGAGGGAAAAAAATGATGTCCTCTATATTAAATTTACATTCCTTTATATTGATTGATATGTTTAGTTCTAAATTGAATTCATACCCAGATATATTAATGTATCAAAGAAACCTAATAGAGTGGCCACATATGTGTTTTAGAAACAGATGAAGCAGCTACAAGAGAATATAAAAAAGGGATTTATATGGCTAAGTGAAAATAATGGGGGCAAACCATTCCACATTTTCATGACTAAGGATGGATCAATTCACCTCTCCATTGATTATTATGATCTCAATAAATTCATGATAAAGAAAATATACCCCATTACACAGATATATGACATATTTGATTAACTATGTTGGTATATATATTTCTCTAAGGCTGACCACCAGTGGGGATATCACAAACTAATTGTAAAGAAGGACGATATTACTAAGAATTCATTTGAAATGTTTTATGGGAACTATAATTTAGTTGGTATTCCCTTCAGGATCACTAATTATCCAAAAAACCATCTTGGACTTAATGAAAAGTGTATTTATTGTCCACCTTGAAAAACATGTTATAGCCTATATATTTGATATTCTGATATAATCCATGATCAAGGAGAAGCATGAAGTGTATTGGAATAATTTCAAATGTATTTTTTATGTGATAAACTATTTTAAATATATGGTAAATGGTTTATCCTAATGGAGGAAGTTTATTTATTATCTAATTTTATCACTAGAAAAGAAATATTTGTGGAACCTTTCTAGATAATGATAATTAATGAGTGACCGAGCTAATTATCTACAATAGAGATCTATTGTTTCCACAACCAAGATGGGTATTTTTGATGGTTTGTTTATTAATTTTCTTTATTTTAAAACCCAATAAACAAGCTTAATTGGATGGGAGTGATGTATATCATGATCGATGAATGTGAATATATATTCAAAGTGTTAAAAATGAGGTTTATCATTACACCAGTACTCACACATCATATAAGTGGTGAACACTTATTTGTGTAACATGGAGTTTCCAATAAGTGATTAGGATTTTTACTAAGTGAAAATGATAACGTGATAACCTATACCAATAGTAATTTGAAAAGTATGGAAAAAATTATCCAAAACATGATCTAGTGTTTGAAATTTTGATCAATTCATTACACATATGGTGGAATTATATCTATGTGTAGATGCTTGAGATATATACTTTTAATAAGATCATATAATGTATATTCATTCAAAATGAGATGAATATGAACCAGAGAAGATGGTTAAATCCCATTAAGGATTTTGACTAGTCAATCCACTACCATACTTGTAAATAAAATATAAATATGGATGATCTTTGGAGAATGGATGTTGTATATTTATAAATATTGATAATTGAAAAGGGATGAATATTTTTAGACCTAACAATGATTGACATGTGAATTTTTATAGAACTAAAATCATTAATCCCTTCTCAAATGATTTCTCAACTGGCCATTTTATAATAAATAATTTATTATCAATGAAATGATGACGAAATTCAATAGATGTGGAATATATAAGAAATGGTAAATACTTTGAGTATCATATTGATGGGGAATGATTCATAATATTTTGGTCAAAATTATTTGTCACATAAAATTGATAGATAATTATAGGTTTTTTGAATAATGTACATAGTTCATCTTTATCTATTCACCCAGTAAGCACAATGATATGTCACGATATTGTATAGAAAAATTGGTGGTACCATAAGAAGAAGTTTATCACCGAATCAATGTACATGTCACTAACATGTTAGAAAATTAAGGATGAAAGAAAAAAGTCTAAAGGAATGGTGTAACCTTACCCAAACCGACATGGATGTTTTTAAACATTAGTAGAGAAATTTTCATTCGACATTGAAATATGTAGTGAGAAAATAATTCTATATGGGTCATTATGGATCATCTTATAATGAAATATCAATTTATCTCAATTAGATAAGACTTATCACGTGACCAAATTTCATTTATATATATAAAAGAATTGTGCAGGCTTTATGGAGTAACACAATTGATTGTATCTGATTGAGATCCGAGATTTACAGCCAGGTTTTGGAAAATAATCCAACATGATCTAAACAATTTGTTGATCCTCATTTTGGACTATCATACTCAAAATTATGGACAATATATGTGTACTTTTTTCAATCATGAAAACATGTTACGATAAAGATATATAGACATACAAGTTGGATGAGACCGACACATATATCTAGTTGATATTTCATACAACAATAATTTCCAATATAACATTCAAACAACTACTTATTAATCCCTTTATGGGAAAATATGAAGAACACCAAAATACATGTATGAATAGAGGGAATTAAATATGCTAGGACTTGAAATGAATAATGAAATGGATGAAATGGATAAATAAATTCAAAAACAAATCAAGGAATCAAAAATTCCACAGATGATGTTTGCATAAAATCATCTATAGGGACATGAGTTTATTGTTGCAGAAATGAAATTCCTTGGCATATACCCATTGATATGGATCATGAGATTTAGGAAGAAGGAAATCTATGTACAATGTACATTGACCCTGTATTGATTCAGGATCACATTAGTTCTATGAATATTGACTAGAAATATCACCCACAATGTCCCAATTACATGATATATTTGGTATGTCTCTCTAGAAGTAGTATATAATAGATCCATCAAATATACTAAATTTAGTAGTGGTATAGTGGGAAGATGATATCTAATATGTGGAGTAGTAGGTGATGATCTTGGACCACAAAGATTAATATGTATTAAAAAATACCACTCAGATGGACAATGTATTATAGAAGAACCATAGGTATTAAAAGGCAACGTGGGAACTATATAGTGATAATAATGAGAAGTACCTCCAACTATTTCCCCTTTTTTCATAAAATGAAATTTTGAGGTTGAAAATTCATAAAGGGGAACAATGAAATGAACTAGAAATATATAAATGAAATTTAAATTCTTTTAATAATTTTTTATATTATAAATCACATAAAATCACATTGAGAATTAAATAAAAACATTATAAATGAAGAATCAATAAAATGTTAGGTTTTTATATATATTATGGTACATTAAGGAATAGAATTTTAACATGACCATAAGAATTTGAATCTTAAAAAAATAATTTTATCCTCAATATTGAATGTGGACATAAAATTTAGGTGTATTATAAATGAAAATTTGATACATTTATATCAAGTTATAATTTTTTTTGAAAAAATATATATTATGTGTTGGTAATTTTGTGAAGAAAAAATGTATATTTATAGTTTTATAATAAATAAAATGAATAAAATTAAATTTTATTTTTGTAATATAGATCATTAAATTAATATTTTTTGTCTTTTTATTAAATGATATTTTTAAGAGACCTTAATTAATTTTTCATTATGTCAGAAAAGTACTTATAAAATTAAAATTGGTATATTTTTATTAAATGATATTTTTAATTTTTTTTCATATTTAGAAAATTATTTTATCCAATGTATTCCTTTTTTTATTCAATATATATAAAAATGTTCGGGGTATTTTTTTTGGATTTTTCTAATATAGGAGAATTTTTTGTGAATTGTCAAATACGATAATTAATGTTATTTAACATAGTATGTAAATAAATGAATTATTGAGTCATGGTGTATTCATGGATAATGTATGTGGAAATTATGGGAAAATTAATTTACCTAGTTTCTATAAATTGTTAGAAGAATAAAAAATATTAATAGTATTGTGCCAAAATAAAAAATAACGTAATAAAGAAATAAAAGACACTCCTCTCCTCCCACTATAAAAAACACCACTCACTGCCCCTTATACTAGCATATAGAAATCCATTAATCATGTACCAATTATTCGTAATCCTCTCCCAAGACTCTCCCCCATTCCCAAGAGCCATTTTTCTCAACCGAATACCGAACCCAACAACCCTATGGAGATTATCAAGGTGAATAAGCTCAATAGTTAAAATCACCATTAAATTTTTAATGTATTTTCCATAATATTTATTTTTTATATTATACCAACCCATATATCCCAATGTGACATGAAAACATTACTATATTTTATATAATAAAATTTTATTGTGTTAATGAAATAATCCATCAATCTCTTTCCACATCCTTTTATTCTAAAATGGAAAACAACATCTATCATGTGTTGATTAACAACCATTATGGATGTTGCAGTTTAATTTTCCATTAAAACCATCAAATACGATCATAAAACCAATATTATTGTTAATCAATATTGAAATATGTATTTTATATCATTTTTTATGTTATGTAACTATCATATATTCATAATAATAAATAATATAAAAAACTAGTTTGTGGTGATAAAAAAATCAAACAAATCTATACATTTATCCTTAACATTTTATCTAATTAATAATACTCATATTTGGAAGAAAATTATATATGAAAATTTAATATTATATATGTTAACTAATTTCATATAATTTAAATTCTTGATATGTTTTCTCAATTTTCATGAACATTTAATCATGTATAAAATTGTATAGATCATGAGAATCAAGGAATGAAATACCCCAAAATAATGTCATTGTATCTTATAACTCCTTAAAAAGGCCAAAAATATATATAATAAACTTATAAATAATAAAATATATATATTTCTATTTTTGAGTAAATTAATTAATTAATTAATTTTATTATAGAGGAAATAAAGTGTAATTGGATAACACTTCATGACATAATGTAAGGGATTCTCAATCATCACCCATTTTTCCTTCCGGATAGACATTATCTCTCTTTAACAAATTGTAGTTATTAATATTATTGAGTACTCTTCAAAAATTAAATGTTTATTATTGATAAATATGTACATATTTTTATTTTATATGGAAATTTTTTTATAATGTTTCTTTTTGAATTAATTTTTTTAAACCAACCAAATTAAATAGAAATTAAAATATTCATATTTATATTCATGTAAAAATCATAATATATTTAAATCCACCATTATTTTTAAATAGTAATTCACTTCATAATGAAAAATTATCATAGTTCATTAACAGTATTATGAAAACAAATATTCTTTTTTCCTCTTTAATGACACTTATATTTTCCTGTAAACTTCAATAATGAGGAAAAATTTTAATGTTTATTAAAAACACATATAAATATTATAACATTAGTTTGACATCACATATAATTATATTTGAATAATTTCTATTATAATCATCCATGTATGATTTAATTGTTTTTTTTTCATGGACACCCTTATGATATAATAATGTTTTATTCTAATGAAATGATTACAATAACAATTTCTTCCATGTGTAACCTTTATGATTTTTCCTTATGTAAGATTATTCATGTGGAAAATATATTCATGAATATGTAGGTATGGGTGTTCCCAAATAGTTCTAAGGTGCATGGTGTAATTTATAGTCACAAGATAATTCCTTTTGAAATATGTTGTGAGCCATATTTCATTATGGCACTTTGTCTCCCATGTGCATTATTCTTTGTTGTTACCCTTGAATCATGCATATGTCATGTTTTATGGTGTATCTGCATTCCAATGATTCCATTATAACAATATCCTATGTTAATAATGTTATTATTATTTTTTTATTAATGTTCCATTAATTTTTTTGTCATTATGTGATGCCTTCTAACACATGTTCTGTGTGTTTTTTCTATGCTTTTACACATACTTTTATTCTTAGAAAATCAATTTATAATGTATTTCCCAGGTTACATTTTATAGATCTATGTGGTCAAAGGAATCTAGGAGATCATAATGGATTTTAAATAAAATATTTTTCCATTTTGGTTACATTTTTACAAATTAAGTAGCTAATATTCCAATAAAACTAGTCATTACAATCATTGGTTTGTATTTAACAGTTATTTATTTTAGAATGGTGTAGTAACATGTTTAAAGGGACATGGTATCAATAAATGGGGTACCATATAAGATATATAGATGGATGATATTATTGAAGGTTCATATTAAAGTCACTTGGTCACTCACAAAATATTTGGTGGACAACTAGGTACCGAGTCATAAAATATAGGTACCCAATTATTAATTATCATAAGATTATTTTATTTTAATTTAATTTAAAAAAGATATTAAAAAATTTATCCCAACCTCACATAATTTTTATAGAAACCTATAAGCATAACCCCCCATTATAACACGATTTTCCTCTCCATTTATGTGGTACCTGAATATCCATCACACACTTTTTAAGGATACATTATTGGAAATAGAATCCTAAACGATTTTCATTAGAAATGAAATATTTTTTACATGATGTTTCATTAATCTATAATGCGTTTAATAAAAATAATGTGGTAGTTTTTATCTGAATTTATTATTTTAAAGAAAATATTAAAAATAATATAATAGAAAAAAACAATATAACTATAATAAAAATAAGTTAGGTGGTAGCATATATATTAATATATATTTCACATGATTTTTTTTTGAAATGTGTATTCGTACATATGTTTGTAGGTGAAATATATCTAAATGGTATTTGAATGTGCCATGAATTATATGATAAACTAGGTGAATTATATTGGGGTAAGAATAGGTGTTCCATTCTATGATGTGTGATTATAGGATAACCAAATGATCATGTCACCTTGCATAAGGTAAAATTATTTAATTTTATAGACCTTATTGGAGTTTTGTGGAATGTGATTATTTTTTAAAGGAATAGAATGATCTCCAAAAATATTTTTTATTGTTTATATAATTGGATATGATATTTTGGTTAGATATGTGGATAGTTATCCGGGAAGCATTTTAGAATTCTCACATAATGTTAAAATTGAATATTGGGGATTAGATTAATGTTATGATAATTCTATATCATTGGGTATCCAATTAAGTATGTCCTGCTAGGGTTGTCCCTCGGTTTTGTATTCATTTTCTATTCTTTATTTAATGGACCATAAAAATATAAGATAAAATATTAAATTAAGTGGTTCTTTAGTACTATTTAAAATATTAATAAATGTAATTTATTCATGGGCCATAATTTTGAGTCCTTGTATTCTTCAACATGCATTGGAAAGTGATTGACATTATAGGTGGTTAATGTGCTTCTGTGAAAAATAGATTTTCTAAAGGATTACTTCATTTTTTTGTGTCGTCTAAATCCATCAAGGTTTTATACCACTATCTAAACTATTATAAATGATCTTTAATGTTAGTGTGAGTATAGTGTATGTTATGAACCAACCCGAATACCCTAGAACATTGATAATTCATAAGAAATAGTCATATTATAGTGGGAATTTGAAATCACAATGTCATATATACTATCATAGTAAAAAATACAAGACAAACTTGATAAATACTTATAAAAAAGCATAGCATACGAAAAATATTTATTGTAGTATTCTCAATATAAACCCCCAAAAAAGATATTACTTGATGAACAAACTGGTATAAAAAATCCAAACAGTATATCATGAATTTAATCAACATAAATGAGATAAACCTAAAACATATGGAAGGTATTAAAACTCCAATCTTAAGGGTTCTTCAACATCCCCACCCCCAAATGGTGCTTTCCCATTACTCGAATCCGATAATAGAAAATATATAATCGCCTGAAGGAAAAGGTAGGGCGTGATAAAAAATAGTAGTGACTCACCATGTCTTTCATTAAATGATTGAAAAATAAATAGACCAAATTAAGGGAAAATCAAAATCATCCCCTCCCTCATAAGGGAATATCACAAGATGATATTTGTTTATCTAGTGCTATAATTGTAAATCCAGTTCTATTGAATTAACATCCATGTGTACATGTCCCAACCACCAAATAATATCCTAGGATTAAATGTTCAATAAAACAATACATGATGGAGAATTTATTTCGTTTAAAATCAAGACATAATTTACAAATAAATTTCCTATTTTCTCATTTCAATATACCAAATGAATTTAAAAATCTAATCATGAAATTTTTATCATTTTATTCCTTTAAAAATAAAGCCTATCAATAATTTGAATTAAATTAATTTATTAAATTTTCTCAAATCAATTCTCAAATCAATTTACATTTTTCATAAAAATTCTATAACACACCCCAATTTGCATCTCCATTGGAATTAAATAATTTTAAATAAATTACAAACAACTCCATTCAAATGAAAATTCACAAAAAAATTTAATTTTCAAAATTTAATTTAATGAAGATTAATTTAAATCAAAATAAATTGGAGTTTATAACATATAAATCCTATCATAACCATCTACCTTTAATCATGGTAACATGTGTCACAATACGCACAACATTATTTCTCAACCATGAACGGTGACACCAGAGATCCCAAAATCAATCATAGATTCAAGATTAAAGACAATGGAGTTTTGAACCATCAACAACATGAATATATAAAACTCATTGGGGAATATTGAAATATATTGGGGGAGAGATGGAATCAGAGGAGATCATTTATCAGAGAGGTATTGAATGAGGTTTTCTGCACATCAATCCAACTCAGAATGGGATTGAGGAGCCATAATTTGTTCTTTAGAGCCTCCAAGACCAACTAGTTTGTGTAATATTATTTTAGGATAGATATTGATGGAAAAAAGGGGGTTCAAGAAATCATTAAATAATTTTTTCAATAATAAAAACACATGTGCATGGTTATCTGGGTAGGGATGTAGGTTTAGATAAACAATGAACCATAAATATGTGTCACTCTAATAGGGTTCACAATATTTACATATTGGGAAGATTGTTTTTTAAACCAAGTTTCGCCTGTTTAGATGCCTATTGATTAGATTTTCACAGTTTACCCAATGTGGGGACAATGTTTGGTTAAACTGTGTGCTAACCATCCAGAACAAAAAATTTCCAAAATTATGAATCTTTCACCTGATTAAACCCAAACCAAACCCCAACAAAAGTGTAAAATAAATAGGTGGTTAACAGAGAACCTTAAAAGAGTAAAATGATTTTTTAGTGTAGGTTTTTTGTGATTGGATGTATTGATATTCATTACATAATAAGGTAATTGATTTCTTTTCATAACATAACATAAGAATTAAAGTTTTTATGATAGGTATAGATGATAATAAATTAGTTATTAGAAGGGATATTATTGTCATGTTATATTATAAATGGGATGATGGATCCAAATGATATGTTTTAGGATTTAAAAGAATATAAAATGCTAGTTACATGACGAGATTAAGGAGGTGGGCTAAAAATTCGATGATTAATTTTGATTTATTATGAATTTAATGTATGGATTTTTATTGTAAGGAAATTATTATTTCATATTATTGAATTTATTTATAGGAGATAATGTTTAGTTTTAATTAATCAATTGGATCATTTTCGCTATGTATTCTAAAATTATTGGGCATCTATTACTGTTTCAAAAATTTCACCTAATATTACTTATGAAGGGAGTGTGTCCCTATTTTACATAATAAATTATTTGAGTTCATTACTCTAAATTAATGTTTTTTATAGGAAAAATGATTCAATATAATTTTACTCAATTTCCATGTACTTTGTTATTGGATTCAGAGTCCATATGTATTATCCATTGATTTGGATGCATTTTCTATATGAATTTGGATGTTATTGACGTATGAGCCACATTAATTTTATGTTCTTGGTTTTACCAGAAGGGTTAGATGGTGGGTTAAGAAATCCAACATTTTTAATACCATCATATTGTTTAGGATGAATCCATGATATCATGATTCATCATGGTATATGATATAATAAATTAATTACCCATTTTGTTACACTATTATGTATCAAAACAATCTAGTGTTATAATGGATTTATTTGTTTATAATGACCTAAATTGGTTTCTTAAATTCTATGCATTGTTTCATTATTTATATTATAATAAATAATGAAATATGTAATATTATATATAATATTGAGGGAACCATTGAAAGAGTCTATATGAGGATTATAGTGACAACATATATATGCATTTCATTAGAAATGAATAATTTATATCTGAATTGTTGAGAATTCATTGGTTTTTAATTTAATAGGATAAACTCAATTTATGGTTGTCAATAAAATTATCTACGGTGATCCTACAAATTGTATAGTAGTTTTTGTTTTTTATTTTGTTAGTTTATATTATTTATATCATTTAATGATAAATATATTTTAAAAAATATCATATATGAAATTCAGGGCATCACATATTCATTTATTATTGAGTTATTATATAATTGGGTTTCTAGAATTTTATGGTCAGTATATTTTAGTATTGTAATTTTCTATTTTTCGATGTCATATTATTATTTATTTGTTATATGATTATAATTATAATGTTTCAATAAATCATTTTTTTGGTTTAGAGTTTATCCCCAATTTAGTTTCCTCTATCTTGTAGTGAGACATGTCCAAGGTTATCTATACATACTCTATGTAGAATCAATTAAATAATACCTAGGTTATTCCACCAATTGAAACTAATATAACTTATTGATGTCCATGGTTGAGAGACATGTTTATTGGGTCACAAATTTTATTTATGGACTTAAACTTTCATTTAGTATTGAATAATTAAAAATATTCATATCAATAATATATTAATGATGTTTATTTCAAAAACAATAAATAAACGTCCTATATATGGATTTGATACTATAATGGGTCTCAGATACATATGGATATGTTCTAAAACCCCCCATTATTCAACTCCATAGCTTAGTAGAATGTTACCTATACTGAAAACAAAAATGAGTAGAAATTAAATATATCCAATGTCTTAAAACTCATGTGTTCTTAAAATAAATCTACTAATTAAGAAAAATTTTGATGTGAAAAATATTTTAGGTTCCTATTATTAAATGCATAAATACTACATATATAATGGAATTATATATATTTGAATCAACCATTAATGATAAAATCCTATAATAAGAGTATCCATAAATGCTCTACCAACATTGAGAACCATCTATGATCTGGGATATGAATTAAAATTCCCTTTAGGATTTTTTCAATCACATGAGAGTTGGGGTGTTTCAATTGTTTCCAATTTTTTTTCCAAATACTATTTTATCCATGAAACCATTAACCAAATTAGAATATAACTAATTTTTTAGATAGTTTAGATGGATAAAAATTAGTTAACTAATAAATCCTCAAAAACATGAAAAATTAAAATTTAGGTATATTTTTTTCCTTTTTTTTATAATATTCATCTCGAAGGAATTCACCATGTTGTGATTAGTAATTCACCCCAATCATACTTTCTCAACTATTTTAAAATATTTACAAATATTAATGGTTTTTTCAACAAATAATTATATTCCAATCATGTACGCATTTCTAAATATCACATGACTTCCACTCCCCACATTAAAACTATAATTATCTCAATATCAACACAATATACTCACATAATATCATAGAGATATCCCAATATACCTTATGTGACACTAGTTATATGGATTATCACCATGTATAATCATGTGAAAAATAAAACTAATACTTTTAATTAAATCCTTATGTATGGATATGATTCTTCAAAATCAACAAGACTAATCTCCTTATACTAACATAAGTGTATTAAAATACCAGTAAAATCATGTCTAAAAATTCTTGTAACATGATCACATACATAGATCTCCATAAAGGATATTTATATGAATTGATCACCATTAATTATAAATAAATAAATCCTACTAAAATTATTATGAATGTATAATTTCTTAATCTAGTAAATTAATTGGCACAAAAAAAGAAACATTAACAACAATGTTTGTCTATTATGGATGTAACTCTTCATTACACTCATGGGAACCTGACTAGATTCAATTACTTAGTTTACTCTTCATCCATTTAATAGAACAGATTGTATCCAAATTCTTATTTATTCTTCATGAGTTCTATAGTTCTCATGTTTACTCACTTTCTCTATCGTAATCCTTCTGTGATAACTTCTTATTTATATTTTTCATCCTCTTTGATTGTCATATTAACTCATATAGATTTAAGGATTAATTAATTACTTATTTTATTATAATATATTTAACGGGAATTCTTAGTGTATATTTTTATTAAAACTGAATTGAATCATCATAAAATTCCCACATTGGGTTACCCTATAATTAAATTTTTTATTAAATTTATAATATATAAATAATAGTTAAAAATATTTATCATTTGGTAATTTTTTATTATATTTTTCTTCATCCTCATTTTCTCATTAAATAAAATATATAAACTGGATCTGAAATTAAGTCATTCTAGTTATATGGTCTTTATTAATAACCTAACCTATAATTTAGATAGTTTTTATATGTAATTATAAAATTTCATATAGAATAACTCATATGAAAACCAACATCATATAACACATCACCTTCTTCCATAGCACATTTAGTTATATCAATTCTAAAGGATAAAAAACTATTTTATGGATTGAGATTGGATGTTTCTTCATATTATTTATTCATATAAATCAATGAAAATTACATTCTTCCAGATACTCATGAGGTTGATCTAAAAAACTTTTTCATTATTTCTTAATATTAAAAATATTCATAGATGAGGTCATTATGAAGCTTGATAATGTTTTATGATTATTTAAAATCACCATCATCTTCACATATAACATAAAAATTCAATTTATGCTTTTATTATTTTTATAATCAATATATTACCTAATATAATACAGTTTTTTCAAAAGGTATTAATAAGAAACATTCAGATTACCCAAACACGACTTGATTTTATCATTATATAGAATCAAATTAACATTATATAGGGGGTAAATTTAAATATTCCATGGACCCTTATATATCTATTTTTTACCCTTACATATTTTCTCTTAAGCTTTATATTCTTCTATACATTACTGAAATAAAATAAAATCATGGATTACAAATCGTCATTATATTTAGAACACTTAAGAATAAATGTAATATTATAATAATTTATTTTCATCAAAATATTATAATTCTAGATGAAAAAATTTATCACCAATTAATATATCATACTGGTTTAAAATGATTATTTATTTCTCAGAGAGAGGTGTTTGTTGTAATATAATTTATAAAAAACATCATATTATGTGGGCCAAAATTCATTTCTGAATGAAATATCACCTATATGTAGTCCAATTATGTTTTTGATATCTGAAAATGATATAACAATTCTTCCATTCATGTAATGTTGAAATATAAAACATGGTTTCTCCAATAGAATCTATTGTGGTTATAAAAAATTTATTATGACATTCTCAAATGGTAGATATGGTTGATAATTCTCACACACCTGGTTGAAATTTTATTTATATTATTACATATTTCCTTTGAAAAATTTAGCCACACTAATATATCATAGGTCATCAAAAAAATACTATACATGCCACTATTGTAGCTAAATATTCTTGTGTAGGATAATATATAGTATCATTTCTCAAAACTATTTTGTGTAGATCATGTGTCTAATATTCTATCCAAATACCATATTAATTTCTCTAATTTCTTCCACATGTCACAAAAAAAAATGTCGGAATGAAACCATCTCTCTTTAGATCATAAATCCTACATGGGACAAAAATACCTTTCATACTAGTCTATTCACATATGCATGACAAAAATATAATACCTTGTAGGATAATACCATTTAATATTTTTCAAACATCTTATTAAAAACTCTTAATATAGAAACACTTCAAATAAGTTATATTGTTCTTCAAATATAATATAGGAATTATCAATCATTTCATTTTACACATTAAACACTATATATAATTATTGGAATCATTAATATAATTCCAAACCCATTATAGTTGTTTCCAAATCCCAAAAAGATAACAAATGCTCCTGATATTGTATTACATGAACTATTTATCCTTATCAACACCAAATCTATTCAAGTTATTGTAAATTATTCTCCAGGATAAAGAAATAATTTTAATTAAAAACCATCTTACTCATTAACTCAAGGATAAATTTTCCAAAATCACCATAAATATTGGATCACCATTCTAGTTTGACATTCTCTCCAAACATTCCACTTCATATAAAATATATTATACAATCAATCGACATCTATAGTATTTGAATTCTACATTATTATCCTCTATAAAATGTCCTCATTTTATATAAACTACAAATAAGTTATCAATGCAAGTATTTATATAGATTATAAGAATTATGACCTCTTTTTCCAAGATGTGATATATTCACTTTTTCATTGTCCATGGAAGCCACTCCACCATTCTCTATCATAAAATTACTAACATCACATTGGCAATAAATACCATCATTGTTTGATAAAATCATAGGGAACATAAATCAACACATATAGATTTTTTTATCAATTTTTATATTCTCAATATATATATGTATTATCTATATAATTGATAATAAAATCATTGGATAAATTTTTTTATCCCCATTAATATTTGTAGAGGGGAATCATCGACTTTTCTTTTTCATTTTTACAAAATATACTGGATGATATTCCCATATTAGCTTACTCTTGAAATTTTGAGAAACATCTTCTAAAATTTTTTAATTCCACCTAAATTTCACCTAATCTATAATATAAGATAATGGTGTGACCATATTGTTATTATAATTATTAGATTAAACTTAATACAACTTGTCAATGTGGGATCACCTGTATTTAGAAACATAAGATTTCAATTTAAAAAACAATGGCATACAAAAGGAAATCTTAATGTGATACAACTTAAACGGTTCATTAATTAGGGAATTTTCAAGTTGATATATAATATATTTAATGAAGATAAACTAAAAATAAATATATAAATCAATATATTTCACTTCAAAGTTATGTATTTCAAATTTATTATATAATCATCCACTTGTTAAATAAAATAAGTAAAATTCAAATCATGTCTTTGATAGTGAAATTATAACACCATTCTTTAGGTTTTACAATAGTTTTTAATATATTATTATTTAGAAAAAGTTAATTATCTAGTATCATTAACTATTTTGATGGATCCCAATAATGAGATGCTTACATGAATTATATATTAATTCCCATCATTTGAGAACATATATAGTATATGTGTGAATATTGTGGATCATAAAATTAAAATTACTTGTGGGACTATGGATAATATTTATTAAAAAAAGGTAACATTTTTATTGGATATTATGAATTGATTAATATTATCCATATTTATTATTTTGTCACCTTATATATTTTTAAATCCATGGATGAAATGGAATTATTTTTATTAAAATATTTCATCAAAGATGGAATTATATAATTTTTTTCCCACACATTACATTTTCAGTTTTTGAAATGTGTTATATCCTCAAAGAATATTAAATGTAATGTGGATATAAGATCAATATATTATTAAAAATGTTCTTTTATTTAACATTTTTGTTGATATTTTATTTGTAAAATTATATTTGAATCTTGAAATAAATGGTTCATTAACTTAGTACCTTCTCAAATGAATCTGATAGTTGTATGACCGACATGTTTTCAAATTCTTCTAAAATATTAAATAGTGTTTTGAAATCTTGTATTAAAAAATAATCAAACTCATCATTAGGTATTTTATCCACTATGAAAATATTCATCTGAATAAATTTATTAAATTTAGTATTTTGTTCAAGTGTAATCATTGTGTATATTTTTCTTATATAAATTTTTGAAATAATTTTTAATCTATCCATTCATACACTAATAGAAACATCATATTCAACATAGTGTGAAACATATCATAAAATTATTCATGGGTACAAATTTCTATTCTCTTTTCTTTTATATGTTCCTCAAGATATCTAATCATTCTTAAATCATCAAATATATATTTTTTGATAGTTCATTATAATTTAAATTGTTGAAACGATACTAAGTAGAGTCACACAAACCTTAATCTTAGTTACGACCATGAATATTGGAAATCTCCCAAAATTTATCATCATAATCAAATATTTAAATCATACACACATTTTAATTTTAACAAAATTATTGTTTAAATATGTTTCATTTCAACGTTAAATATTTCCACACCATTATTTGTGCATTCTTAAAATTTCACACATAAGTATATTATCCCAATAATTGTGGTATTTTTTCCATAACCCTAAACTATAAAAAATAATTCAAATTAACCTTTTAATTTTAATTTTGGATAAACATTATTTTGTATGACATGATTTTGAATTTTTAGACCTATCATGGGGGCAATATTCTAGGATATTTTCAACACCTTATTTGTCATTTTGTTTAGTGTCCGATCATTTTTACTCATCCATAGTTGTAGTGATTTTAAATTTTATCTTTTAAGTTAGAAAATTGATATTTAGATCAAATAAATGAAACTATAATTTGTGTAATATTATTTATTAAAACCTTATTGATGCATATCTACATGAATTAATGATTTTTTTTATTTTTATGACTCCCTTTTTCAGTGATTTTTTTAAACATGAGTGGTATAAACTCACATCTTACTCAATTGGAAGTTTAATGTTTTCCTCAATTCTATATTTAACATCTTGATTCCGTACTTTCTCTAAATATTGTGAAGGGAATATTTCTATTACAAAAAAGAGTTTAATATCTCTTCTTAGTCAATTATCATCTTTGGAATATATTCGTTGTTATTCTTGATTGAATTTGAAAGTAAATTGGCTTGTTATCATACCATCATATATTCCACATCTTGGTATGTATTTTTGGAATATATATAAAATTAAAGAATCCTTTTTAGTGAATTGAATAATACAGGAACTAGAAACATAAACACTTCTTTATCAATGAATTTTATTTTCATATATTCAACAGCATAGATAAATGTTTTAAGGTTAAATGAAAAAATTTATCCCATTTATATCAATTTTTATAGTGTGTTACATATTCCATCAAATCTAGATAACTATCATTGAATGTAATCACCTTAATTTTGAAATTCAATTTTCAACTGACATTTCCCTTGATAAATGAATAAATATATATAAAATATTCATTGGTAAATTCCTTGAGAAGATCATCAATGTCAAAATATATGTTTTTATGTTCTTTATAAAAAATAATTTTTTTAAGATCGTGTATATATTTATTTATTTAATCATTATGAACTAATTTATCAATGGTCGTAAAATTATGAATAACATCAGCTAACAAAAATTACTTTATCTTTATTGAAATATTTCTACTCATCTCAGAACAGTAATTTTTTTATCAATGAAATTGATGAAATTTCTATATCTATTTAAATAATTGTAATAATTTATTATTCTATTTAGGTATCAATATCAAAAATTATACAATATCACTTCATCAAACATATGATAAAGACACAGGGGTAATTAAAAATAAATATCCAAATATAGGTATCCAAACTGTTCTGAAAAATAAAATTCCCCTTTGGATAAGTTAAGAAACTCGAGTGGGGGTGGGGAATTAAGTTTTTAATATTATTTAAAATATATTAAATAACCATTTAAATCATTATATAATTCAAAATGTAAATATTTATCCCAAATAGTGTAAATGAATAAATTTTATTATAACATAAAAATCATCACCCATATTTATTTGGGAAATGTATATAATAATGAAAAAATTATTTATATACTTTGAATCAAATTCCAAGTCCTTTTTATAATTATTTTCCACCCTAATAATAGTTTCAACACTATAATTAAGACTCAGTGGAAATTTTTGGAATTTCCCAAAACTACATTATGTCCTATAGTTTACACATACATGTTTTTCACAAGGAAACCTCTTAACATCATTATAATGGACATGTTTCAATAACATCACACTATAGTCAAAGATTTATAGTGTGATCTATCAAAATACAAAATGTAACATAGGATAAATTTATTTCCAAAATTTATAGGAAAAGTGTTTATTTTATATCATCCTTTTATTTACATCATAATATATATATTCATGATAATATTTAATTAAAATGATTGATCTTATTATAATTAATATATTGTATTAAAATTCAAATATAATATTCTACAATGAATCCTAAAACTCATGGACATCCACAAACAAAATTTAGATATATTCTTAAGAACATTTTACATAGATTTACCACTAAATATTTGATATTATGGTATATAAGATTCATAAATATTTTCTTCCACCGAATCCATGAACATAAAGAATGAAAAAAGCACAACACATTAAGCTTTCTATTTGTATCATTATTTTTATCAACTTTTGTATCTAAATAGGATAAATGAAAATATTTTTTATATTAATCAACATCCTATATTGAAATACATACTCATTTTTCCTTATTCATAATGACTTCTTTTGTTCTATTATATACCCACATCTTCATTCACAATCTTATAATGATTCCTTATTTGGTAAATTTTATCTCTATGATGTTCACTCCATCTCATTGGCATGATATTCTGGTTTGAATTGATTATATCACTTTTAATATCCATAAATGGAATATTTTATTGATATTCTTATATCCCGCAAAATACATCTTATAGAATTCGATATTTTGTTTCCTCATAATTTTATTTTTCTAATTGGTCGATATTCGATATATAATTTTAATAAATTCGTTCAATTTATTGATTATATTATTTTTTATTGTACACCTCTACATTATTTTTTGTAAGAATCTCCCAATAATATCAATAAATAAATAATTATAAATATATTAAATTAATTTAACACAAAAAATTGACTATAACTATTTCATATCGAATGATGCAGTCTTTTATGGTTAATATTATAACGACACACATCGTCATATACAACAAAACCATTTTTCATAACTTGTCCGAAAAACCCAATTCTCAATGAGGTAATCACTGATGCATAGACCGATCATCGATGTGTCTACATCGTTAATATTGTTTATAATATTGGAAAATATGTTTCTTCTTAAAGAAACCCATGTAGCTAATCAACTAATATTGTTATTTAATTCATATCATTCAAAATAGTGATTGATCATGGATTTACAATGAATCATTATTATTTTTTGAAATAATAAAAAATCACTATCTTCATCACATTTTCCTTTATTTATATCCTTTTCCTTTGCGATTATTTCTATGATACGGTATTTTACCATTACACAAGTCATGATTTTTCATATCTACCTTTATACATCAATCATGTTTACATTATTAATCATGGTTTTACATTTATAAACATGAATAAATTTACAAATATGTTTCATTTAAAATTTATAATGAACCACTCATAGTTCATTCCCCTACATTAGTCTTCTACATCCATAAATTTCTCTAAAAACTCAAAAAATATTGAATCATGTCTTACTAAAGCTCAATGATTTTTGGAGCACATAATAAAAAAACTTTTTTAATCATAAATCATATTATTTATAATTTTTAAATACAATAAAATATGACACTTCATAAAGGTAAATATCCGATCAGATTTACGAACCCAGTATTTCATAAAGGTTTGTATCTCTTTTTTTACGTAAATTATCAGTTTAAATTCTTGAATATGTTCTTATGTTGAAACTTTTTGGGGACGTGAAGGACTCCAGGGTGTTAGGGACTATTTTGGAGCCATGAACCCATGTTTTTGGTGTTTTTAACATGGAATACAGTTTTATGAAACCACGAAAGCATGGATAGTGGTAAATTACATGCCACATAGTTATGGTAAATTGTGCAAGAAGAACTGAACAACCTTGAGACAGGCCTGCAGCTATCATAAAATGTTAATAGTTGGTTTCAGTACATTTTTTGAATGGTCTATAATCTTTTTGGGAAAACTATGGGTTATTCCCTAGGACTATATAATTTCGTTTGTGGTTTCTGCATGGTTTGAAAAATCATGTGGTTATTCCTTATCAGACCAATTTTGATGGAATTTTATGAATTTCAGATTAAAAAAATCTTTTTCAACAAAAAATGTGTACATTTTTCACTAGGATATGAATGGAGACTTTGAGAAGATCTCACCTTAGCCTATACAATGGTTTTAGATTCATTCTCCTTCTAGAATCAAATTCATGTGCAATCCAACTACTTGAATCTTTAATAATTTCTCTTTTTTGGGAAAAATCATAAACTTATACCAGATGACCAATCTATACTATAAAAAATATATGTGTTTATGTCAAATTTTTAAATTTAGAACTTTTAAATTTGTTGGCATTCCAAATGTCAAATTTCCATGTGTAACCTTAAATGAAATTTAACACCATTATTACCTTTCATATTTTAGTTAAATTAACAATCTTGTTAATTCCTATTGGAGGTTATATACGTTGAATAATTTCTACACAATGGTTGGGTTCCATTTAACTGATATTTGGTTGATTTATGCCTTGGGAACCCATTTAAGGTGTTCCTTTAAACCATTTAGGGGTAGTTATAAGATGCAATTTGTAATAGAAGAAATTGAATGTTTGATAAGTATTAACAAAATTTGATAATGGTTATGGTATGGTTGACTTTACCCTTGACCCATCAATTCGTTTATTAATTTATGATTGATTTTCTTGTATTTTCTTTCTCTTATGAATAAATTAGATGATATGACATGAATTGATGAAATTGGATTGAACCACACTAATTGTTGATTTTCCAATGTGAGTTATACGATAAATAATCGATTTGATAGATTGATAGGTTATTTAGTCATGTTATATTAAAAATTGAAATGAGAGTATTGGAATGGACCTCTAATTGATAGGCCGTGTGAGTTAAGTTGAGAACATGCTATGTAATAAATTTATTTATCATGAAAAGATTGTAATCATGATATAAACACATGATTTAATGATTTTAAATACATGTATTAGTTTCATATGCACAAGATTCTTGTTATATAAAATATAACCCATTGTGTAAATGAAAGGCAATGCCCATAATGTTGGTCTTTCTTCATTCACCCTTTCGAGGTGTTTTATATTAAATGCCTTCGGTTTTGTACTTTTCATGATGAATTAATGGTTTCAATTATATTTATTTGATTATATGATAAATAGCATTGGGTGATACATGGATTCAAATTAAAATTCAATGGATGGAGACATGTGAAAATTTTCCTTTATACATTGACGGATACATAGATTCACCATAGATTTTCATGGATAGGCTCAATGTTTAATGTGATATTTTCTAAGTGTTACATGGTATACAATGAGAGATTCCATATACAGAATCAATGAGAATTGACTTATATGTTGACTGATATTTGGAATCAAAATGAAATTTCAAGGATGATATAAAGGTCATTGATTATATGTCATGAGGGTTATATGGTCTTTCTTTAGGGGTCCTCCAAGGACATACATGAATGGCATGGACATCATACCACATCTAGAGTGATACATGGATCATGAAAGGTTCTCCAAATACGGAATCGTAGGGTGTCTCTTGATTATTAAAAGAGTGTAACATGACTTTAAACATTGTATTATCTGGGATGGAATTGGTAATATATTAATTAATTGATTTAAATAGATTGTATGAAGAGTGTCTAATAAAAAGATCAATTTATGAGTAAAAATTTACATATATGGATTATATTTGCTTCTGAGGAATCTATTGTGATTCCAGCTACATTGGGGATTTCAGACGTGAGGTAGATCTCAAGACGTATAAATTTTTATATGATTGATATGTTAAATGGATATTAAATGAAAACAAATTCATATAGGATGTTTAATTTGAGTTATTCCTTTATCACGACTTTTTATATTGCATATTGTGTATTATATATTTTCATGGACTAACTGGAATATACACTTGGTTATTTTCTAATAGTATTAAACTCACACCCTATTTGAGACATTTTTTAGACCCAAACTGACTATATGATTACTTCTAATGGTATATCCATTCTCACTAATATAGGTAATTGGTACGTATCTTGGAGTAGGAGAGCACAAGTCCATGCTCTGTCTAATAATTATGTTGAGAAAATTTTGGAATATTTTTAATTTTGAGACATGTATTTAATATATCTACAGTTTATATATTTTGGATGTTTTATTAGAAACATTTCAAATGTGTCATCATATTGTTTATGATTTGATTTATATCTTGATTTATACTATCAGTATTTCACTGTTTATTTCTATTGAATGGTTTAATGGTTCTGCTACATGTATATGTTACTGATATTCTATTTTTATATACTTTTCTAGTGAGGTAGTAGTCTCCTAATACACTCTCCCTGTCATTCAATGCTTGTCGGTAGCCTCTGGCATTTGGGGATATGTGATTGAGGCCATTTTTCACACCTAGCTTGTGGCACTTTTCAGTGGCATCAAGGTCCAAGACATTACAAAGTGGTATCATTGAATATATTTCTTGGTTCATTATACTTTTTGGTGATGAATTTAATAAATTGTAAATTGGTAATGAGTATTCCCTAGGTGTAACAAACATACATATAGGAGGAAGTAAAATTTTATTGAATTGAACTGTTATTTCGTTATTTTGATAGTTATAGTTTATTTGATTCCACTATTGGGAAATGTAATAAATTTGTGATCTTATTTTTTGTATGAATTTGGGATTTATTCTATTTTGATCCCAATGAGATGAGGGTATCTTATCTCATGAATCAAATTAGGATATTTCTTGAAATCTCATATTCAATGAATTTTTCTATTCCATCTAGGTGTAATTATTTATTTCATGATATTGTGATTGTTGTTATGATAGTTATAACCATTGATGTGTTATATATATACATGAGATAAGTTATGGAATGAAATAGAGGGATGAAAAGATTTGGTCCCCCAGGTTTATGGGCCTTCATGGATATGAGTTTGGATGATAATGGATAGACAATAAGGTGAAAGTAATATTGATATGTTGTTGTTGGATGCCATGAATTGATCCCTATAGATAATGGCGACCAATGGATCGGTATTGGTCATACAATTTCTCAACCCTTCTAAAAGGGATGAGATAAATATTAAATAAGTATCAATTAAAGAAATGTGAATGTGAAATTATTTTGAAATGAAATAAATATTTTTACATAGAAATATAAAGTGGATTATTATAGATAACATGGCTAGACCCGACATGATAACAGTATTTCGATAATGTCTCCCACATTTACATGATCAGTTAAATAGCTTGTACTGGCCTATGGGGTAGTTAGGGGGTTTAATCATAGTGAAAGTTATTCACCAATCTTATCTCTATTTATATTCTATTGTGTTGTTCAGTCATTATTGATCATGTAATGAGGTGGTTGTTTGGAATTATATAGCCATTACTAGAGAAAAACCTCAAGTAATATTCTAAGAGGACGCTTATGATCATACAATAGAGGATGTATCCCATGTGATTATAATGTATCCTCTTGTATTAAGGATGAGGCACCTATTTTTTTAATGCATCTAGGTGATGATGCACAATTATTTTAAAACAATACATAATTAATAATGATATTTTAGGGATAATAGAATCATTCCATGGGAATGGTTGACATTATGGGAGTGTTCTAGAAGTGGCATCCACCCATTTAATTTCTGGATAGAAGACCATAGGTCGTAGAGTCACGAATAGAGGTCTATCTATCTATCATAAATCATATTGAGAGGCCTATTGGATGGAGGTTCAAGCTCTGTATGTTTATTCTGTGTGACTCTTCCAGGAGATGGTGGGATGTCATCACTTAGACCAAACATTATTAGGAAATGGATTTGATTGATTTTCAGATATCCTTCTATGATATATTTAACAAATATGTTTGAGGGAAGATAAATACAAGGATTTTATGTATTTTTTGTATGTCCCACTATAAAATATTGGATACTCAACCTATTTTACTGAGATCTAGTGATTCTCAATGATTCCAATGGGTAATTATCTTTTTAAAACTAAGATATTTGAGAATGGTCTAATGGACTACATAAGATCGTAGACAAATTTATTCTAGATGACTATTGTATGTATGATTGTTATTCAATCCCTCTCAATATAGAATATCACATGGTAATTTGGAGATATGATATTGTGTAGTTAAACATTGAGGTCAGGTTCAACATTGACTGGAATAAGAAAAAAATTGTTTGTATCTACCACACAGTGATAGTACTAGTATGAATATAACATCATGTAGCTATATAAGGTGTTAACAGTGTGGTAGGCTAGGAAAAATGAAGCCCTAGTGTTCAAGGGACCTAGTTAATTGTTGTTTATGAAGAAATATGCTCTATCTATAGTGATTTGATTTAATATTTCCAATAATATCTTGTTAAAGAGGATAAAAAAAATTCATGGATAGGAGAAGGGGTGTCATCTACTAATTGGGTCGAGAGATTGAATATATATAGCAGTTTTAGCTATGGTGGCGGTCATGGCTATGGTAATCAAACAGTAGTTGTGCATCAATAATTGGGGGATCTACTCAGGGTATCCAACAAACATTATAGAGCTATGGTTTATGCTAGGTCTACATGGTCAAACCTACCCAATAGATGTTTGATCTCAATCTATTAACATTCAGTTTTACTATTCAGAAGCCTTTAGATTTTTATCTGCACTTTTTTATATAGATGATTCCCATATGATTATATATACTCCAATTATGGAGAGCCTTTGAGATATATTTCAGGTTTCACTGAGAGTTATAACATTATATACTCTATTGGGTATGGAATGGGGGTTGTATTATAGTACACAGAATGTATCCTTGATATTGGAGGTAGTCACTTCCTCTTAAACATTATTTCCTCAAGAAGATTTGTTTTTAAGTAATAATTTAGATGTACTAGCTCATTTATTATTATGATTTTGTTGATTTTTATCACCGATGGGTCACTTTCACATCACTAGAGGGAGGTGAGATTAATCACAAGGGTGAATTGGATGTCCTGGTGTGTCGACCCATAAAACACTATTATGGTCTGGGTGGGATTACAAACAGTCTTGTGACTTTATATCTAGAAAATTTTTTAACAAGTCATCTGTACATCCCTATAGTGGCTGATCATTTCATGGAAGAATTCGCAGATGATTTCATAGGATTACCACTATCAAGAGAGGTGGAATCCCCTATGGATCTAGTTTTAAGAGCTCAAACTATGTCACCACCTCTTTAATTTATTAATACTACTTAGATGAATGGCATTAAGAGGATGCTAATGGATTTAGGGGGAAATGGGTTCATCTGACCAAGTTATTCTCTATTGATGTCACTAGTCTGTTTTGTAAAATAGAGGATAATACCATAGGCTATGTGTTATTTAATGGAAGTTGAACCATTTGTTGATTAAAGAATTGTATTTTCTACCAGAGTAAGATGATATCTTCAATTATATTTGAGGAGATAAGGTGTTTCCAAATATTTATTTGAGATATGGTTATCAACATGTGCGTGTTAGAACATCCGACATAGCTCGAACATCTCTTCTTATTAGGAATGGTATATAGGAGTATTTTTTATCCCATTTGGTCTCATGAATGCTCTAGTGGTATTGTTGGAACTAATGAACAATGTGTTCCATCCTTATATTGATTAGTTTGTGGATGTTTTCATGGATTTTATATTAGTATATTCTCATAAACGACAAGACCGTGGCACCCATATTGAGATCATTTTGAATACACTACGATTCCATTAGTTATATTCTATGCTCACAAAGTTCCACTTCTAGATGAATCATATTCACATGCTGAGTCACATCATATTAGACACAAGTGTATTATGTGACCTAGATAAGGTTATAGCTATATTTTTATGGGATCATCCCATGATCCAATTTGAGTTTTATAGTTTCTTATGGATGGCTACTCAATACTTGTGCAACATACATGACATTTGACACGTAGAATCAATGTATACGATCTTTAATAAGAAGGGTATAAAGTATGTATGTTTATAATCCTATAAGACACCCTTTTGGGAGATGAAAGGGCATGTAACATCAACATCGAAATTGATTTTCTAGATCTAGATAGGGGTAACACTTCGTAATGTGATGCATTAAGTGTTGGGATGGGAGATGTTTTTATACATGGGGGTCAAGTTAATGTGTATATGTCATGACCCGTCCCGGTGGGGCATGCGTCGTGACTACCCAAGCTCTCCTCCAATAGGCTAGGGGCTGGTGACTAGCACCGAGTAGGCATGTCACTAACATGGGAGGCATTACCTAAGTACTTGTACACACACACACATCTCCAAGCCCACAAATGATGAAATGTAAAACACTAAGGAACAAAAATGCATGCATACAAGTAGACCCAACCAACAGAGTATGATGAAAGGTAGAGTACTGTAAAATTAAACTATGCTAGAATACAAGACCACCAAAAGCAAGAGTCTGAAAAACTGCATGGTCCAACCTGAAAGCACAAAGGTACTGGGACTGCTGCTCATAACTGTAGAAATGCATCGGCATGTAGGAAACTCAGAAAGCTCAGTCCTGTCCTGGTCCGCCCTGGACTTTGTCAAAATGATGCTCATCTGCACAAGACACCAGACGTGCGGGCCAAGCCCGTGCAGGGGTGAGTATAAAAATACTCAGTAGAGGACCCCGGAAACCGAAATGAAGTACACAAATTAAAGGTACAATTAGCTATGCACAATATACGTTTACAGAACATACAAAACAAACCAGATATACTCAAAACAGAGACCCGCGGTCTAGAGAAAAGTCACGCAACTACATACCCCCGCAAGGGATTCCGTTCTATGATTCCTTGATGCACTCGTTCCGGGAGAACACACACTACGATTCTTAAAGTTCTGATGACGTCTGTCCAATAAGTGATGTTCATCAAGAACCTTCATGAGATATATCTACACTCATTATGGGAGACACACTCCAGAGTGGGAAGGATCTCGATACACATATAAGGATCACTACCAGGGCCATGGTGGAAACCGTGACTCATCCGGAATTCACCTTCTAGGTAGAGGATCAACGCCCGGTAATGTTGGTCACGCCAATGCCTGACTCTACCTAGGGTCTGGAATGGATGGAGGATCTTGATCCGAGCCCCTCGGATGGATGTCTGACTCTATCACAGAAAAGTCCTACTGAAGGGATCATAATCTGGCGTAAGGGAATGATTCCTGGCCTTCAGGGGAAAAGAAGAAGGGGCACTAACCCAAACGAATGATGTTCAAGGAATAGTGATCAAAAGGACCAAGCCGTTCTCCAAAAAGTACACGACGTGTAGAAATGATACACGTCGTGTCATCCGACCCCGGGTACTACCCGTGTACAACATACTGTGTCCTGAGGCTGGTCATGTAGAAAACATTATACACGACATGTAGTACGGAGTACACGCCGTCTCTAGGTCATTGGGGCTGGCTCCGTGTACTCTGGCCATGTGCCCGTACATGGTCACCAACCCGTGTCCTACAACCCATGAAATATGCACACGGGGTGACCTTCACTGGTGACCTCTCCTGGCTGGGTGAGGGAGTACACGTTCTTGTACCTTATCCCCTGTCCGTGTATCCCTAGGATACACACCACACTCCGTGTAGCCACCTCTGCCGAGTTGTACACGCCGTGCCGCCTGAAGCCGTGTAGAGCATCCTGTGTACATGTACCACCTGAAGTACACGCCAAGATTCGGGGAAGGTCCAACATGCCGTGTGACCAGGGTCACACGTCGTGTGATCCTTCTCTGACCCTGAAACCCTAGCCGCCACCATCATAACTACACGGCGTGTTCTTCGGAAGTACACGCCGTGTATTCTGGAAATTTCCAGAAACGCAGACCTCCACCGTCGCACCTCTCGTGGTGCTCCGATCATTGATCTGATCGTCTGATCACCACGAAACCTTCAGGTTTTGGTCGCCACGACACCACGAAGCTGTTTCCAGCGTTTTCAGGCCTCCGATCAGCTCCAAAACCATGATTGATCGTCCTGTGCAAAGAACGCTCAAAGAACGCCCTTTCTGATCTCGTCTGATTTGTCGTCCGCCATCATTCCCACACCTACACAAGAACGTTGCGATGTCGAACCTTTGGTTTGGGATCTCTACATCGCAGAACGGATGTGCAATGATTCGTTGTTCTTCGCCCTGTGAAGAACGTGAAGAACACGCATGGAAAAAGGAGGAATAAATCCACATAAACAAAATGAGGAACGAACCTCCGCTGTCATTCTTCACGGCGTTGATCTGCTCCCATTAATAGGCTTAAACGGAGCAGAGATCAACCTGAATATAAATCATGGATTTATTCCCAAAAACCATCTTAAAGAAAACCCTCCCGCAAGAACAAACGAATCCGTGGATCAACTTGTTCACGGTTGATCTGCGTTCATCGTTTAAACTCAAAAATGGGGAAATGAAAATCAAAACATCAACCCCTACCATTTTAAAGGATCGATCGTTGATGAAGGCATCGTACTGCCATTGTCCTCGTGATCCTTCAACGTCGTCGCAACGATCCTTGGTTTTGATCCATTGCCGTTCGTCATCGAGAATAGCTCCAACACATCGCGGATTTTGCAGAGGTTCTTATCAAGCATTGCAAACGATCAACAATTGGATAACCCATTAAAAAGAGAGAAAAGTAGAAATTTAATTACGTGGAAGCATAAATGATGTTGACTTTACATTTTGAAGTTATTATGAAGCGTCATTAATTTAGGAAACAACTTCACCATCGCCACGCTGCAACGGATGTTTCCTTAAATGAAATAAAATAAACTGGTTAATTTAATTTATTTTATTTTACTTAAAACGTCCGAAAATTAACGTTTTCCCTCGACCCGCGCCAGTCGAGGTTAGCCTCATTCATAGGTAAAGTCATCATTCCAGACGCAATGGTGCGCTTAGATTTTTATTCTGGGAATCCCTTTGGAAACTTCCACAACCACGCACAAGTGTCGACTCACATAACAAAAAAAGGTCAAACAACTATTCCGGGCTCACTGGACCTCGGGATGATGTGCCATCTTCACACCCAGTCTCGAAATAATTCCATATAATATTTAATAAAATAAACAGAATATCTGAGACATTAAATTCTCCCCACATTGGGGCTTTACGTCCCCGAAAAGCCAAAACAAAGGCTACTCCAAAAGATGAGGGTACTTGGCACGGATCTAGGCCTCCCGCTCCCACATGCTCTCCTGAAGATTCTCGTGCTGCCACCAGATGCGCACTAAGGGAATTGATCACCCACAAAGGATCCTCTCCTACCGATCATCGACCTCCAACGGGTACTCAACAAAGGACACTCCATCCTCGATGTCCAGTATGCTCCAGTCGATGACATGCGATGGGTCATGCACGTACCACCTCAGCTACGACACATGGAAGACATCATGTACCTGATGCAACTGTGGCGGTAGATCCAGGCAGTACATATAATGACCCATACATTACATACATTGTTATTACATCGGAATTGAAGCACACTTAATACAAAATATAACAAAACCAGGAAATGACTGTATAGGTATATTGTCTTTAGAAACTGTGAAACACAAACAACTGGTTCATAAAGCGTCTACATTGTCTCCCATTTATTTCATAAAATTTATAGTACCTTTTGGCATATATTACTTAATAACCTTCTTCCTAACCTGGGGAAAGAAAACATTCAAAAGGATGTGTTCAAATTCTCAGTAAGGGTAAAAAAATGAAATATCAATCACATCATATTCATAAGAACATAACATTTTGGAAATATTAATCTGCAAAAGAGAGCATAATTTCATAACATGGGATAAATCATAGTGGTCAAATGAAATCCCATTAATCATAACATAAAACATGAAACTTTGTGGCATACACACAAAATCATTGATAATCATTTCTTATTAGTCAAGACTCATGGCCAAGACTATCTTAGTGGACAAAGTCCATTTCTAAACCGAGTTCATTCCTTGTTCCAGTCCGGTTTCACTGAACTCGTTTAACCTGACGATCTAGCCATGTCTATCTCATGAGATATAAAATCTTTACCCAATGCATTGCAGGGAGATATAGGTCCCACCCATCTCATAATGATACCATTCTTATGTGTTCCACAAAATCATAAATCATACATCATTACATAACCCCTGTAATAAAAATGGGATTCTTAAACAACATGAGATCAAAAAATAATTCATATAAGATAAAAGAATTCATAAAAATAATACCATCACAACATAATCAAATCAATGTAATAATTGGGATAGAAATAGTACCCTATATTATCTTAGATGGAAAATAATTTTGATAAAACACTTGAACTCCATTCTTGAGGAAAATATCCTTTCTACTTCAAAATCATTTTCCTTTCTTAACATGTCATACAATTTTAAACTAAAAGAAGTTGATTAAAAATAAACATGAAAAATTTTAATGGAATATTCTTGGAAATAATGTTTTTAAAAATCCAATCATGCCGTATAAGTTAAAAAAACATTATTCCCGTACTTTTGTCGAAAAAGTAAAAAGTACCTCGTACGAAAAACGACAAAAGATTCCATTCATATATTTCACTAAAATCTCACCGAAGGGTAAAATTGGATTTAAAAAATTGTAGGTGGACGGAAATAATATTAAATATTGATGAAACATGGATGTGGATGATAAAATACACCCCAGTAAATAACAATGTATAAACAATCTCAGATAAAATGAGATTGTGACATTTTCCCTTACCTTAGGTCCAATTTGCTTTGTAAGTGTTCGAACCTCCTGTATAATGATCAAAATGATGTTATTGACTTATTCTAGAATCATACTTATTTTTATGATATCATAAATGGTAATATTATTAGCTTCTTATTAGTAATATGTCATTACTACTTGTTATTCGGGTGTTTATTACTTTTTGTTCTTTTGTGTGTTTTGTCAAATAAATTCTTATTTTTCATTTTAGGTTATAGATACATCATTTCGAGAATTTTATTAGTGTGATATATATCATATTAATTCATTCAATTCATTTATATAATCATTATGTAACGAAGATCATGTATAACGAGTCACATCAAATCATGGAGACGGTATTCCATACGTATGCACGAGCGATGATATCATTCCCATGATTGTGGAATTGTATTGGAGTGTATATATACAATTTCATAATCAATATCACATTAAAATAATCATATATAGTCATTATTTACACCATTATTCCCATCCTAGTACGGTGGTGGTTGGAAATAGATTACACCACGGCGTGGAGACAGTATTCCGTAAGTACGCACGCGTGGGGATTTCGTTTTCTGTAGGATGGGTGGATGGTGAAATAGAGTTTTTTCATACATATAATAACATATCAGTATATGAGTGATATTGATGTTATTAATTCATAATTAAACAACTGAATAAGAAGAAGTGGAAGAAGAAATAAAGATGAAATAATCTATAACGGACATTACCTCTTCTTTGAAGCGCTTCTTTGAGAACTTCCTTTAGGGAACTAAAATTGTTCTTTGAATAAGAACTGGACCTCTAGGATGTCTCTAGGGAAGTGGAGAGAAGACATTGGCAGGGGTTGGCCGAGATTTAAGGCTCAATGTGGTGTGAGGAAGAGAGGGAGGAGGTGCAGTTTTATAAGGGAGGAGAGGGGGACCTTTGGAATAACTAAAAATATTATTTTTTTTATAAAGTCAAATTCGGGTTTTAATAGCTCCAAATTGATATATATCGAAGAAAAAGTGGGTATGGGTGGATATCCTCTCATCCAATAGAATTTATACAAGTTAAGGTATCGATTTTAACCTTATCATTTAGATTTAACTTTAAGATAGATAATTTAACTTTTACCATGTCTTCTTGTTTTCTTACACTATAAGGTTAATAAACATACTATATCAAGCCAAAAGAACCCCAAGTTTTTTATTATTAATATATATAACCTTTTATAAGTCATTTAGCTGAACCATATAATTTTAGGAATAAAATAACAATTAATTATATAATATTTGTTTTAAAAACAATTTTATGTCAATTTTGACACTATTTAGTAATTGATTTTTGTGAAAATCATAATAGAATGATTAGTTCGAAACAAGTTCATTAAATCACTACTAAAATGTCATATTTACTTAAAAAATACTTTTAATTCTTAAAAAGTCTCAAATTACATTTATTTGTGTATTTATAGCATCAATTATGTCAATATTTCATTAATAAGATAATTACTTCATCATCTTTGTGTCATAAATAAATAAAATTATTTAATGTCTAAAAATTACAAATAAAATACCATTATGCAAGAAATTTTTTTAGATTTCTAATTAATATTTATAGTCTAATTAATCTTATGTATAACCACATATTAAAAATGATTTACTTATTGAACATTGATTTTAACTATTTTAACCGTTCTTTAAATAAATTAATAATAAATGTCCTAATCTAATCCATGTGGGCCTAAATGGTCATATTTTGTTCCTAAGGTTGTTTTTGGTCGAATTAAAATTATCCAATATAATTAGGAGATGTGTTAGGGTAATAATAATAACACTTTTACTCTTAATTACCCTATTTACTTTTAACCGTGGTAAAAAAAGTAAAAAGTTACTATTCACCTAAAATTATTTTCATCTCATTGAAACACATTTTAGTCCTTGAAATTTATCATGTCTATCGGATTTTTGAAATTCCACTCACATTAGTGGTAAAATTATGTTTTATGAAAAATTCAGTTTTTTTAACTACCACTTTGTGGTTTCACTATTCATCAAAAATCGAATGTTTTCAGAAAAATACCAAAATGTCACCCTACAATAATTTCAATATTTCGAATCCAAAAATGAAGTCCATTTTGAAAAATAAAAATTATAAAATTTCAAAAAGTGGTTATTACTATTCATAATGAATAGTTTTAATAATATTTTAATAGCATATCGTTGTTTAGTGAAACTCGGTATTGCGTACGACCCAAGCTATTAAAGAATGTTGCGGTTGCGTGTAAAGCAAGCCAAGCTAGTGTTGTGTGTTGTGAAGGATTCCTTTGATAAAAAAATATTTATCATAAATGTCTCGGGCATTACATTCTACCCCCTTAAAATGAATTTCGCCCTCGAAATTCGTCACTTTGTAACAAAAAGATGAGGATACCTCTCTCTCATCATATCCTCAAGCTCCCATGTAGATTTTTCTAATTGGTGGTTCCTTCATAAAACATTCACCAACCGAGTGGTCTTGTTTCGTAGGACTTTTTTGCTACGATCCAGAATCTCTATCAACTGTTCTTCATAAGAAAGATCTTACTCTAGCGGTATAACTTCTGAGCTGAGTACATGTGAAGGATCAATTATTTACTTTCTCAGGAGAGATACATGGAATACATCGTGAAATTGAGAGAGATTCGGTGGAAGCAGCAATTAGTAAGCTACATTTCCAACACGATCCATTATTTCGAAAGGATCGATATATCTAGGGCTCAACTTCCTCTTCTTTCCAAATCTCATGACCCTCTTCTAGGGTGATATTCATAATAACACTTTTTCACCCACTTCAAACTCTAGTTCTTTTCTTCGGTTGTCGGCATAACTTCTCTCTCGACTCTGAGCTGCTCTTATGTGTTGTTGAATAGATCGGACCTTTTCTACCATATCATCAACAAGATCAGGTCCTAATAGCTTTCTTTCCCCAACTTCAACCCAGCATGTTGGAGTCCTGCATTTCTTTCCATAGAGAGCTTCATAAGGAGCCATCTGAATACTGGAGTGAAAGCTATTATTATAAGAAAATTACACCCAATGTAGGTGTTGATCCCAACCACCTTTGAAATCCATAGAGCAAGCTCTCAACATATCTTCCAGAGTTTAAATTGTTCTCTCAGACTAACCGCCTGTCTAAGGATGATAAGCAGTGCTGAAACTCAACTCTATATCCAGAGTAAGCTGAAGACTTCGCCAGAACATAGAGGAAAATCTCGGGTCCCGATCAGATATAATAGAAAGTGGTACTCCATTCAATCTTACCACTTCCTTTACATATATCCTGGAAAGATGATCCAGAGCGAAATCCTCTCTAATAGCAATGGATTGTGTAGAATTTGTAAGATGATCAACTATGACCCATAACGAACTATTGCCTTTGGATGTTTTAGGAAGTCCTGTGACAAAGTCTATAGTGATTTTTTCCCATTTCCATTCGGGTATGGGTAATGGTTGTAACATCACCTTAGAAATATGTCTCTCAGTTTTAACTTATTGACAAACCAAGCATCGAGAGACATATTCAGCAACATCTCGTTTCATGCCATCCCACCAGAAGTACTCTTTGAGGTCCATATACATCGTCGTGCTTCCAAGATGAATAGAGAATGAAGAACTATGAGCCTCATCCAACAACTCCTTCTTTAATTTTGGGATGGGAGGAACACAAACCCAATTCCTAAACATTATTATCCCTTCACAATCAAGGTTGAATTCAGGAATATTTCTCACCTTGTTTTGTAACTCAACATCTTCTTTCTGCGCCTCTTTAATCTTCACATGTATAGATGGTTGAAAATTAATTTGAGAAAGATACGATTTTCCCCCTTCCATTATAATTCCATGGTCCACCCTTTGTAAATCCATAAATATTGGATCTTTGGTGATCATTATCATGGATAAACTGGCATGGTCTTGTCGACTTAATGCATCTTCCACCTTGTTTGCTTTCCCAATGTGGTAATGAATTGAGAAGTCATAATCAATAATAATCTCTAACCATCTTCTTTGAAACATATTCAGCTCCTTTTGTGTGAAAATATACTTTAATCTTTTATGATTAGTATAAATGTCATACCTTTCTCCATAAAGATAATGCCTCCAAATCATTAATTCAAAGATTACCGCAACTAACTCCAAATCATGTTTTGGGTAATTTTGATCATGGATTTTCCACTGTCGTGAGACATAAGCTATAACCATATCATTTTTCATAAGAACACACCCCAATACCTTCTTGGATGCATCACTATAGATCACAAACCTTTCTCAACTACAAGGCAGTGTGAGGACAGGTGCACTAGATAACCATCTTTTCAACTCCTTAAAATTTTCTTCACATTCCTCTGTCCAAACAAACTTAACTCCATTTCGAGTCAACCTGGTGAGTGGATTATATTATCGTGAAAAATCTTTCACAAAATGTCGATAATATCTGGCCAAACCAGGAAAACTTCGGATCTCGGTTACTGTTGATGGTCTCGACCATCTTTTGATAACCTTTGTTTTTGCTGGATCCACAGATATCCCCTCTTTTGAGATTATGTGACCCAGAAATGAATCTTTTTGAAGCCAAAATTCACACTTGGTAAATTTATCATAAAGCTTCTCCTTTCTCAGGGTATTCAATATAATTGTCAATTGATCATCATGTTCTTCCATGATCTTTTAATAGACAATAATATCATCTATAAAGACTACCACAAATTGATCAAGATAGTCTCTAAAGACTCTATTCATTAGATCCATGAAGATAGTAGGGGAATTAGTAAGACCAAATGGCATCACTATAAATTCATAGTGTCCATAACTTATAGAAAAATCGGCCTTTGGTATATCCTCCCTTTTGACACTTAATTGATGATACCCTGAATGAAGATAAATTTTGGAAAAGTATTGAGCTCCTCGTAGTTGGTCAAATACGTCATCAATGCGTGGGAGAGGATATTTGTTCTTGATAGTGATCTTTTTAAGTTCTTGATAATCAATGCAGAGTCTCATTGATCCATCTTTCTTCTTAACAAATAGAACAGGTTCTCCCCAAGGTGACTCACTAGGTTTTATTAATCCCTTATCAAGATTCTCTTGGAGTTGCTTCTTCAATTCCTGCAACTCAATTGGGGCAATTATATAAGGTGTCTTTGAAATAGGCAAAGCACCCGGTACGAGTTATATTGAAAACTCAACTTCACAATTTGGTTGAAGACCGGGAAATTCCTCCGAAAAGATATCATCAAACTCCCTTACAATGTGTATATTATTAATCGTGAGTTTCCCACAAACCATTTGAGATAAATAACCCTCATTTAGTGGAATCAAGACCCATAAGATGGATGAAATTTCCGCTGGAAGGTTATGTTCTTCCTTGCATTGATAGACAATCATCGATTGATATGAAATATGAAATGTGACTTCCCTTATTTGGAAATTGATATGAGCTCCATATAAAGAAAGCCAATCCATGCCAAGAGTCACATCAAATTCCACTATAGGAAGGATCACAATATTTGCAGGAAGCACTTTCCCACAAACTTCAATCAAGGAAGAATTATTAACTTTTGATGCGACTGTTGTGCCATTAGTTGTTGTCACAGCTAACTAAACATCTAATTGTTGAGGTAATATGGTGATACCCTTAGAAAAATCATCAGAAATAAAAGAGTGGGTGGATCCAGAATCAAATAAAACATTTTCTACTTTAGAGTAGATGGTAAGTGTACCTTTCACCACAACGTTATCGTACTCCACATCGCTGATAGAAATTGCATGTTACATTCCATTGCCTTTATCCTTATGATTTTTTTGATGTCGATCATCATCAATAACCATTGGATTAGTGAATTTAATGGCATAATTCCCCATCTCCTTGCACTTGAAACATTGAAGTGTAGTAGGTTAATTCTGTGTGTCCCTTCCTTTGTTTGCATCATTAGACATCTTCTTCCAATCATTGCGACATTAAAATTCCCAATGACATTCCTTTCCACATTTGAAACATTTACTTGTACCTTTAAGACAACTCCCTCAATGTTTCTTTCCACACATTTAGAATAAGGGAATGATCATCTTCTTTTCAGTGTGCTCTTTAGATTTTCCTTTGAATTCCATTTTCCTTTTCTTATCAAACCCATATGATTGATGGGTTACTACAATCTCCATCTCAAATTTGAGAGCACATCGAACGATTTCCTCATTGCTATTGAAGTCCCTTATGGATAATGCCCTTCGAAGGCTTGGTTTTAAGCCACTATATAATCGAACGATCTTGCTCCCAGGTTGGATAATAAAACCAGAAGTGTACCTTGCAAGTCTTGTAAAATTTTCTTCATAGGTACCAACAGATTCATAATCCTTTTGCTTTAGTTCAAGAAACTATTTCTCTATCTTTGTTTGGTGAATACGAGGGAAGTACTTATTGAAAAATAATTTCTTGAACTCAATTTCATCTCTTTGCTTCGTATTCTTGATAAGATTCCACCACTGATCTGCATCTCATTCCAAACTATACACTGCTAGGATGACTTTATCATGTTCAGAACATTGAACAACTGAAAATATCTTTTCAGTAGTACTAATCCATTGTTCAAAAATTAATGGATCAGTAGACCCGCTGAATGAAGGTGGACGCTGCCTCATGAAGGATTCAACAGAATGTTGCTCCTTCCTTTGCTCGTTTGGAAGTCCTGCATGATTCATAGCTTGAGAAAGTTGTGTGAGAATGGATACAATATTTTTCATTCCAGCTCCCATAACGTTTGGTTACTCAGGGGGACAATCATTTCATTTCTCGTCGCATTCCGCATTAACACAGTTCCTTTGGGTTCCAGCCATTTACTAAAACCAATAAGAATAGTGTGAGAAACACTAATTATAATTGGAAAACCAGATAATCAAGAATAAAATTTCACACTTAAGGTCTTATCCTAGGTTATTCATGGCCATTTCTAAAACGCTAATATTGTGTTCTATGCTTAGACTTATCCTTAGGGTTCTTACTAAGGCTTTCGCATCCTAGTTTCCAAAGGTTGACTATACCTTTCCTCTGATACAAACTATAATGACCCATACTTTACATACATTGTTATTACATCAGAATTGAAGCACACTTATTACAACATATAACAAAACTAGGAAAGGACTGTATAGGTATTGTGTCTTTAGAAACTGGGAAACATAAACAACTGGTTCATAAAGCGTGTACGCTGTCTCCCATTTATTTCATCATATCGATAGTCCCTTTTGGCATATCTTACTTAATAACCTTCTTCCTAACCTGGGGAAAGAAAAAATTCAAAAGGGTGAGCTCAAATTCTCAGTAAGGGTAAACAAAAGAAATATCAATCACATCATTTTCATAAGAACATAACATTTTGGAAATCAAAACCTGCAAAAGAGAGCATAATTTCATAACATGGGATAAATCATAGTAGTGAAATGAAATACCAATAATCAAAACAAAAAACATGAAACTTTTTGGAATACACACATAATCATAGATAATCATTTCTTATTAGTCAAGACTCATGTCCAAGACTATCTTTGTGGACAAAGTCCATTTCTGAACCGAGTTCATTCCTCGTTCCAGTCCTGTTTCACTAAACCGGTTTAACCTGCTGTTCCAGCCGTGTCTATCTCATGAGATATAAAATCTTTACCCATTTCATTGGATGGAGATATAGATCCCACCCATCTCATAATGATATCATTCTTATGTGTGCCAAAATATCATAAATCATACATCATTGCATAACCAAAGTAATAAAAATGGAATTCTTAAACAACATGACATCATAAAATAATTCTTATAAGATAAAGGAATTCATTAAAATAATTCCATCACAACATAATCAAATCAATGTTATAATAGGGATAGAAACAAAACCCTATATTATCTTATATGGAAAATAATTTTGATTAAACCCTTGAACTCCATTCATGAGGAAAATATCCTTTCTACTGCAAAAACTTTTTCCATTCCTAACATGTCATACAATTTTAAACTAAAAGAAGTTGATTAAAAATAAACATGAAAAATTGTAATGGAATATTTTTGGAAATAATGTTTTTAAAAATCCATTCATGACGTATAAGTTAAAAGAAAATTCTTCCCATACTTTTGTCGGAAAAGTCAAAAAGTAACACGTACAAAAAACGACAAAACATTCCTTTCATATCTTTTACTAAAATCTCACCAAAGGTTAAAATTTGATTTAAAAAATTTTAGGTGTATGGAAATAATATTACATATTTTGGAAACATGGATGTCGATGATAAAATACACCCTAGTAAATACCAAAGTATAAGTAATCTCAGATAAAATGAGATTGTGATATTTTCCCTTACCTTAGTTCCAATTTGCTTCGTAAGTGTTCGAACCTCCTGTATAATGATTTAAATGATGTTATTGACTTATTACACAATCATAATTATTTTTATGATATCATATAAGGTCATATTATTAACTTCTTATTAGTATTATTTCATTACTACTTGTTATTCGGGTGTTTATTACTTTTTGTTCTTATGTGTGTTTTGTCGAATAAATTCTTATTTTTCTTTTTAGGTTATAGATTCCTCATTTCCAGAATGTTATTAGTGTAATATATATCATATTAATTAATTAAATTCATTTATATAATCATTATGCAATTAATATCATGTATAACGAGTCACATCACATCGTGGAGACGGTATTCCGTACGTACGCACGAGTGATGATATCGTTTCCATGATTGTGGAATTGTATTGGAGTGTATATATTCTATTTCAGAATTAATATAACTATACAATAATCATATATAGTCATTATTTACACCATTATATCCATCCAAGTAAGGTGGTGGTGGAAAATAGATTACACCACGACGTGCAGACGGTATTCCGTACGTACGCACGCATGGTGATTTCATTTTTCGTAGGATGGTTGGATGGTGAAATAGGTTTGTTTCATAATTATAATAACAGACCAGTATATGATTGATACTGATGTTATTACTTCATAATGAAACAACTAAATAAGAATAAGTGGAAGAAGAAATAAAGATGAATGAATCGGTAACGGACATTACCTTTTCTTTGAAGAGCTTCTTTGAGACTTCCTTTTAGGGAACTAAAATTGGTCTTTGAAGAAGAACAGGACCTCTAGGATGTTTCTAGGGAAGTGGAGAGAAGAAATTGGCAGGGTTTTACCGAGCATGAAGGCGCAAAGTGGTGTGAGGAAGAGATGGAGGAGGTTCCCTTTTATAAGGGAGGAGAGGGGCACCTTTGGAATAACAAAAAATATTATTTTATTATAAAGTCAAATTCGGTTTTTAATAACTCCAAATTGATAAATTTCGAAGATAAAGTGGTTATGGGTCGAAATAATCTCATCCAATACAATTTATACAAGTTTAGGTATCAATTTTAACCTTATCATTTAGATTTAACTTTATGTTATATAATTTAACTTTTACCGTGTCTTCTTGTTTTCTTACACTATAAGTTTAATAAACATACTATATAAGACAAACGAACCCCAAGTTGTTTATTATTAATATATTTAACCTTATCTAAGTCATGTGGCCTAACTGTAGACTTTTAGGAATAAAATAATAATTAATAATATAATATTTGGTTTAAAAATTATTTTATGTCAATTTTGACACTATTTAGGAACAGATTTTTCTGAAAATCATAACAGAATGATTAGTTCAAAAAAAGTTAATTAAATCAATACTAACATGTCATACTAACCTAGAAAATTAGTGTAATTCTTAAAAAGTATCAAATTACTTTTATTTGGGTATTTATAACATCAATTATGTCAATATTTCATTAATAAGATAATTACTGCATCATCGTTGTTTCATAAATAAATTAAATTATTTAATGTCTAAAAATTACAAATCAAATACCATTATGCAGTTCATTTTTTTGTTTTCTAATGAATATTTAAATTCGAATTTATCTTATGTATAACCCCATATTAAAAATTATTTACATATTAAACATTGATTTTAACTATTTTAACCCTTCTTTAAATAAATTAATAATAAATATCTTAATCTCATCCAAGTGGGCCTAAATGGTCATATTTTATTCCTAAGGTTGTTTTGGTCGAATTAAACTTATCCAATAGAATTAGTACATGTGTTAGGTTAATAATTATAACACCTTTACCCTTAATTACCCTATTTTCTTTTAACCGTGGTAAAAAAAGTAAAACGTTACTATTCACAAAAAAATAATTTTCTTCTCATTGGACCACATTTTAGTCCTTTATGTTAACAGTGACTCTCGGATTTTCTAAATTCCTCGCACAAAAGCGGTAAAATTAAGTTTTATGAAAAAGTCAGTTTTTTAACTACCACTTAGTGGTTTCACTATTCAAAAAAAATTGAATGTTTTCAGAAAAATACCAAAATTTCACCATAGGCTAATTTCGATATTCGGAATCCAAAAATGAAGTCCATTTTGAAAAATAAAAATTATAAAATTTCAAAAAAGTGGTTATTACTATTCATAATGGCTAGTTTTAATAATATTTTAATAGCATATCGTTGTTTAGTGAAACTCGGTATTGCCTATGACGCAAGTTATTGAGGAAGGTCGCGGTTGTGTGTAAAGCAAGCCAAGCTATTGTTGTGTGTAGTGAAAGATTACTTTGATAAAAACAAAATATTTCTCATAAATGTCTCGGGCATTACATTACGCCACCTCGCCAACTCTGCACTAGATCTGTAAAGTTCTGATGAACCTCGGAGATAGCTTCCCCCCTCGGCCAAATCTCTGCAACCCACGTCGAGGTGAAACCCGAAGAAAAATGTGGTCTCCATCCTCGAACTCCAGAGGCCTTCGTCTTCTGTCAGCATAAGACTTCTGTCAGCTCTGTGCAGTCTTCATCTGCTTTCGGATGACCTGCACCTTCTATGTGGTAGTTTTCACAATCTCTAGACCCATGAGTGATGACTCTCTGGGGTCAGTCCAGCAATGCGGTGACCGGCAGGGTCTCCCATACAATGCCTCGAACAGTTCCATGCCATTGGTGGAGTGGTAGCTGTTGTTGTACACAAACTCCACCAGTGGTAGGTGGTCCTCCTAGCTGCGACCAAAGTCCAAGATACATTCCCACAACATATCCTCCAGGACCTGAATGGTCCTCTTAGTCTGACCATCTTTCTGGGGATGAAGCGCTGTGCATAAACATAGCTGAGTCCCAAAAGCCTCCTACAATCCCTTCCACAACCGGGATGTGAAGCGGGCATCTCGATCTGAGACTACAGTCGATGGGATGCCAAGAAGTCGAACTATATCCTGTACGTAGAGGCGTCCCAATCTCTCTACGGAACTCTGCTCCCTGATAGCTAGGATGTGGGCCGACTTGGTGAGTCAGTCAAGGATCACCCAGATGGAATCATGCCCCTTGGACGTTCGTGGTAAGCCTTCCACAATGTCCATCGATATTCCATCCCACTTCCACTCTGGAACATCCAAGGCGTGAGCAAACCCTGCTGGAACCTAGTGCTCAGCCTTCACCTGTTGGCATGTGAGGCATCGAGAAACAAACTCTGCCACTGCCTTCTTCATGCATGAACACCAGAACTGTTGTCGGAGATCCTGGTACATGTTCTCCACTCCAGGATGTACCTCTAAAGGGGATGTATGAAACTCTCTCAGGACCTCCTCCTGTAACGCCACCGGTACAATAGTGCGTCCTCTAAAAAGAAGTACGTGCTCCCCACCTTGCGAAAATACCTCAGGAGCATGTCCTGTGGTTAACTGAGCATGTAAATCCACAAAATCGACATCCCCAGGTTGTGCCTACCTAACACGTTGTAGGAGTGGAGGGGTGACAAACATTGACTATAGGAAGGATGTCTCATCACCATCAACGAAGGATAACTGCAACGCGGATAATTGTCATGTCGCTTCACTCAACAGCTGTGAGCTCGAACTTCTGCTAAGAGCGACTGCCACCTTGTTCCCCTTCCCAAGAGTATAGATGATCTCAAAATCATAGTCCTGGAGAAACTATATCCAACGCCTCTGCCTCATATTCAGATCCTTCTATGAGAAGATGTACTTGAGGCTCTTGTGGTCAATGAAGACAATGAACCACTCGCCCATAAGGTAGTGTCTCCACATCTTCAGTGTGAAGACTACTGTTGCTAACTCTAGATCATGGGTCACATAGTTCTTCTCATGCGGCCTAAGCTGTCACGAAGCATAAGAAATCAATGTGTGCCGCTTCATCAGGACACAGCCGAGCCTGGTCCCTGATGCATCCCAGAAAACTATGTACTCGACACCCTCCTCCGGCTATCTCAATACTGGGGTGCTTGTCAAACTCTTTCTTAGCTGATCAAAAGCCTGTTGGCACTTTTCTGTCCACACGAAGTGTTTTCCCTTCTTGGTCAAGGCCATCATCGGTGCTGATATCCGGGAGAAATCAGGGATTAATCTCTGGTAATATCCTGCCAACCCTAAGAAGCTTCACACCTCTGTCACGCTCCATGGTGGATCCCATGATAACACAGCCTCCACCATGGATGGGTCCACAACTACTCCATCTGCTGAGATGACATGTCCCAGAAAGTGGACCTCCTGAATCCAGAACTGACACTTCAAGAGCTTTCCATAAATCTGGTTCTCTCGGTGTACGTCCAGAACCATCCGCAGGTGTCTCGCGTGCTCCTCCTCTAACACCGAGTACACAAGGATGTCGTCGATTAAGACCACTATGAACCAGCCCATGTACGGCTGGATGATCCGATTCTTCAACCCCATGAACACTTGGGGAGCGTTCTTCACGCCAAAGGGCAACCCCAAGTACTCATTGTGACCGTAGCGACATCTGAAAGTCGTCTTCGGTATATCCTCATCCCGCACTCATAGCTGGTGATAGCCTGATCGAAAATAATCCTTCGAGAACGACTGATCCCCTCTTAGTTGATCGAAGAGGTCATCAATTATCGGAAGTGGATACTTGTTCTTCACCATCACCTGGTTCATGCGCCGGTAGTCCGCGCACAACCTCAGACTCCCGTCTGCCTACTTAGAAAACAAGACCGGGGCCGCCTAGGATGAAATGCTGGGTCTCACGAAACCCTTGCTCTGCAAATCCTCCAACTACACCCTCATCTGACGAAGCTCCGCGTGATCCATCCGATAAGCCGATGAGGAAATCGGTGTCATCCTGAGGTGTAAGTCGATGTAGGAGTCAATTTCCCAGCGGGGAGGTAACCCTAGGACATCGTCTGGAAAGACGTCATCATACTATGCCACCACTGCTGGGAACTGAGAGCTCACAACATCTACTGCACTGAGGGTAAGGCCTGCCAACTCATGAGTGATCAGCTTCCCCCTCCTATGCATGAGCCCACTTTGTGCTGCCTGGGATACCTTTTCTCCGACAAAGGAAAACCTTGTTCCATCATGGTGGACACACCGCACTCTTCGCCTAAAACATTCAATCTAGGCTTGGACCGAAGATAACCAATCCATACCGAGAATGAAGTTTTAAGTCCTCGATGCTACCACCAAGAGGATCCAACCGAAACTCTCGCCTCCAAGGGTAATATCATACTGTTTGCAAAGGTGCGCGATCATTGAGTCTCGTCCTGTAGGTGTCTTCAAGCATAAGGATCGAGTCAACGGTTTTACCAGAATCTCAAGGTTTTGTATAAGACATGTGGCTATAAGGGAATGAATGGCACATGTGTCTATGAGTACGACATCTAAGGTAGAAAATACACAGATCGTACCTCGAATCATCCCTGGAACCCCTGGGTCGTATGCTTCGACCGCATGCAGCTGTCCCCGTCCCTATCCCCCAACTCCCTAAGCCTGGTGCGGACTTCCTGGGGTGATGGTGGAAGTAAGTTGAAGCGTCTACCACCACCTGAAGCTCTCCCTGCTCCTCTGCCACGTCTACCGCCTGGCGGATCTGCCTGCTCCATTCTCTGCCTCTGCCTCGATGGTCCATCCACCACAGCCCTGTCAGCAGCCCGACGTGTCGGGAAATCTATAGCGAGATGCCCCCTACTATCACATTCGTATCATCGCTTCTCCCTAGGCTTACTGGATCCATCCTGAGAGCCCTGGACTATCGATCCACTGTCCTGGGTCCCCCTATGATGTCTCCCACATCCAGATCTTTGCATCTGACGTCGGCTCCCTGCTGATGGTGCCTCCGCACCTGTCTGCCTGCTGCTGACTGCCGACGGATGTCTCTGCTCCGCCAAGAAGCTTTCGATCATCAAATCCCACTCGAGCACTCTACCATAGGTTGATATGCATAGAGTCATGACACTTGCTCGGATTTCTCTCTATAGACCTTTCTCAATGGTCCGAGCCCTGAAGTACTGATCCCTAAACATATCCATCAGGTACCTGATAAGTTTGGTGAACCTCGATGAATAGTCAGACACTATCATACTACCCTGCTGGAGCTGAAGAAGCTCCTGGATGGGCACAGCTCTCAGTGTAACCGGAGAGAACTCCTCCCTGAAGATTCGCTCAAACTTCATCCATGAAAGAGTCTCCTCGTCGTGAGTCTACATGGTCAGACTCCACCATCATCCGGTCGAAACCTAAATAATGCTCGCTCCTAGGATCATCATCTGGTCACTGCCTTAAGCCGGTCCTCAGCCGCCTGTGGGTCGGGCTCACCTCGGAACCTGAGGGGCCTCTGTCTCTGAAACTCATGGAGCGCGCTGAGCCTGCACTCCTCACAGGTCGGTACCACTGGTACCACTGGCTGCTCCACTGGTGGTGGTATAGTAGGTACACCACCTCGTGGCAACGCCTGGGGAACCGGTACCTGAATCGAAGCCTCGTCACTGAGGGTGTCATCCTCATGATGGTGCTGCTGAATCCTAGCAGGTACGCATCGCAGAGGCATCCTGTAAAGAAACAAGATGTGTCACGGTCAATGAGTTTATCTGTATAGTTGACACCAAGGATATGGAAGACACAACCCATTCTTATATGATGCATGTACATTTTATTTCCCCGCAACCAGTGTTTTCGTGAACCGGGTCGCAAAGTAGGTTATCAGAGTCCTGGTGTATGGATACGTCGGCCACCGCACCAAGACTAGAGTCTCTGGCCTGAAAACCGAACCCGAAACACTCAAAACTATTTCCCCAACCAAACTCACAGAATCATGGTCCTAATGTAGAACTGACCAGCTCTGATACCACAATGTCACGACCCGTCCAGGTGGGGCCTGCGTCGTGACTCCCCAAGCCCGCCTCCAATAGGTCAGGGGATAGTGACTAGCACCGAGTAGGCATGACACCAACACGGGAGGCATTGCCTAAATACCTGTACACACACACACATTTCATAGACCACAAATGCTGAAATATAAAAATATAAGGATCAAAAATTCATGCATACAAGTAAACCCAACCAGCAGAGTACGATGAAATGTAGAGTATTGTAAATGTAAACTGGGCCAGAATACAAGCCAACCAAAAGCAAGAGTTTGAAAAACTGCAAGGTCCTACCATTAAGCACAAAGGTACTGGGACTGCTCTCATAGCCGTAGGAATGCCTCGGCCTGTAGGAAACTCAGAAAGCTCGGTCCTGTTCCGGTCCGACCTGGACTCTATCAAAAGGTTGCTCGTATGTACAAGACACCAAATATGTGGGAAAAGCCTGTGCAGGGGTGAGTATAACAATACTTAGTAGAAGACCCCGAAAACCACAAAGCATTACACAAAGTAAAGGTACAGTCAACTATGCACATCATATGTTTACAGAACATACAAAACAATCCAGATATACTCAAAATCCAGAGCAGCAGTCTAGAGACAAGTCACGCAACTGTATACCCCCGCAAGGGATTCCGTCCGAAAATTCTGTGATGCACTCGTTCTGGGAGAACACACTCCATGAGTCTTATAGTTCTGATGACGTCCGTCCGAGAAGTGATGTTCATCTAGAACCATCACGAGATATAGATACACTCATTACGGGAGACACACTCTTGAGTGAAAGGGTTATGATAGATATAAGCACTCATTACGGGAGACACACTCCTGAGTGGGAAGGATCTCAATACACAGATGAGGATCACTTCCAGGGCCATGGTGGATACTGTGACTCATCTGGAATTCACCTGCTAGGTAAAGGATCAACCCTCGGTAATGTTGTTCATGTAGATGCCTGACACTACCTAGGGTCTAGAATGGATAGAGGATCTCGATCTGGGCCTCTCGGATAGATGCCTGACTCTATCACAGAAAAGTCCTACTGAAGGGATCATCATCCGGCATGAGGGAATGATGCCTGAACTTCAGGGGAATATAATAAGGGGAACTAACCCAAATGAAAGATGTTCAAGGCACGGTGAACAAAAGGACCATGTTGTTCTCCAAAAAGTACATTACGTGTAGAAATGATACATGCCATGTCGTCCGACCCCGGGTACTACCCTTGTAGAATAGACTGTGTCGTGAGGCTTGTCATGTAGAAAACATTATACATGGCATGTAGTAAGGAGTACATTCCATGTCTGGGTCACTGGGGATGGCTCTGTGTACTCTGGCCATGTGCCCGTACACGGTCACCAACCCATGTACTCCAACCCATGCAATATGCACACGGGGTGAACAATGCTGGTGACCTCACCTGGCGGGGTGAGGGAGTACACGGTCGTGTACTCCATCTCGTGTCTGTGTATCCATGGGATACACGCCGTTCTCTACGTAGCCCCCTCTGCTGAGTTGTACATGCCGTTATGGCTGAAGCCGTGTAGAGCATCCTATGTTCGTGTACCACTCGAAGTACACACCGAGCTTCGGGTAATGTCCAACACGCAATGTGACCGAGGTTACACACCGTTTGATCCTTCTCTGACCCCGAAACCCTAGCCACCACCATCATAACTACACGGCGTGATCTTCGGAAGTACACACCCTGTATTCTGGAAATTTCCAGAAACGCGGACCTCAGCTGTCGCGCCTCCCGTGGTGATCCAATCATTGATCCGACCATCCGATCACCACAAAACCTTCATGTTTTGTTCTCCCTGACACCAAGAGGCTATTTCCATCATTTTCAGGCCTCCGATCGGCTCCAAAACCATGATTGATCTTCCTACGCGAAGAACGCTTGAAGAACTCCCTTTCTGATCTAGTCCGATTGTCCGTCCTCCATCATTGACGCACCTCTACAAGAAAGTTGCGATGTGGAACCTTTGGTTTGGGATAATTGCATCGCAGAAAGGATGCACAAAGATCCGTTGTTCATCGCCCCACGAAGAACGCGAAGAACGTGCGGGGAAAAAGGAAGAAGAAATCCACATAAAAAATGAAGAACGAACCTTCGTCGTCGTTTGTCACGGCGTTGATCCGCTCTCGTTAATAGGCTTAAACGGAACAGAGATCAACATAAATATAAAGCATGGATTAATTTTCCAAAATCATCCCAAAGAAAACCCTCTAACAACAACATACGAATCCACCGATCAACTTGTTCGCGGTTGATCCACGTTCGTCGTTTAAACTCAAAAACTGGGAAAAGAAAATCAAAACAACAACCCCTACATTTTGAAAGGATTCATCGTTGAAAAAGGAATCATGCTGCCATTGTCGTCAAGATCCGTCAATGTCAGTGCAACTATCCTTGGTTTTGATACGTTGTCATTCGTCATCGAGAATAGCTCCAACGCATCGCGGATTCGGCAGAGAATCTTCTCATGAATTTCCAACGATCAACAATCAGTTAACCTATTAAAAAGGGAAACAAGTTGACATTTAATTACGTAGCAGCATTAATGATTTTGACTTTCCATTTTGAAGTTATTATGATGCGTCATTAATTTATGAAATAGCTGCACCATCGCCACACTGCAGTGAATGATTCCTTAAATGAAATTAAATAAACTGGTTAATTTATTTTATTTTATTTAACTTAAAACATCCCAAAATTAACATTTTCCCTCAACCCACGCCAGTCGAGGTTAGACTCATTCATAGGTAAAGTCATCGTTCCGGACGCAACGGGGCGGTCAGATTTTTAATTCGGGAATCCCTTTGGAAACTGCCACAACCACGCACAAGTGCCGACTAACATAACAAAACAGGTAAAACCACCAATTCCAGGCTCACTGGACCTCTGGATGATGTTCCATCTTTAAGGCCAATCTCATAATAATTCCATATAATATTTAAAAAAATAAATAAATAGAAAATCTGATACATTACAGTATAGGTCATAGAATAGGAGGCTGCATTAGGGGAACTGCCCAAGGAATTATCTATAGTTAGTTGCACATGTTAATGATTTTCAATATTGGAGACATTAAATACTGGTTTTGAATTTATTAGTGTACATGGACAAGAGAATCCTCAGGTATACATTCACACAAAAAGATCTAAACCTAAGATATTGATTGTGGGATTAGTACCTAGAGTGTTTTAACATTGAGGTTTCATAAATTCCTATAAATGGAAATTAACTGGCCAATGAACACATTAGTAGGACTAAGATAGTGTATGTGAAAAGCTCTAGTAGAGAGTGGATGATTATGGTTTTGTTCTAGAATATTTACTTGTAGGTTGATACTAGTCTGGTGGGGACATGCCTTTCATTTTTATCTTAAACCTATATACTTATGGATAGATTGAGGAGTAGTCGGATATCAGACATTGTTGTCCTGGTTCTATGGGATAATAAGACTAGTGAGGACCCTCCTCTTACATGGACCATTGGTGGGGATTATATCCAATGAGTAGTGGATATGAGTTTCACCAAGATGCAACAATATCCGAGTTTTAGAAATGTTCCAAGAGTTGTTGTGATATTTTCATGCATAAGCATGGGTAGTGCATCCATGTTTCACCAAGATGCATCAATATTTACATTGTTAGTATTGGTGGTTGGGAATGGAGAGTGATGTTAATGGTTTTGTTTTGAGGTGCCCAATACTCATTATTTAAAGGTGGAATGCCAACGACCAACCTCAATTTTTCAACAAGTACCCATTCCATAGTAGAAATTGAATTATTCCATGATGGATTTCATGATTTATATACCAATTCACCTCAAGGAAACGATGTTTCCTAGGTTTTTGTTTAATTTCACTCAAAATTCACTCAATTATATCGTATCATTAAGACCATTTCAATTAGTGAGATTGGGAGGTTGAATTTCTGTGAATAGTTCGAGTACCTGAGGTCCTATATTATATTATTTAAATTATGGACTCCATATTTACATATCAGTTCTGGAAAGGGATATAGAGGGAATTTGGAACAATTTTTCTTCTGATCATGTCATATGACCACAGATAGATTTCATGTTAGGGAGCATGATTCAGGTTCGTGTTGACATGCTGCATGCAAGATTATTAGATTTCTAGAGCTCTTTTTGGAGGAATATTACATTGTTTGGTATTTCCTAGAAATATATTTTAGTATACTACTAAGATGAATCCATATGAGGACTTATATAGTAGGACATACCGATCACCCCAATATTGGATGAGGCCGTATAAAAATCTTTGCAATGACCTCATCTAGTCCAGGAGACCACAGAATATGTGCAGTTGATTCAATAGTGTATGGATACGGTATAGTCTCCTATGAAATAATACACCAGTCTCCAAATATGAAATTTATTGTTTGAGGTCATGGATCTAGTTTTCATACATGTTTCGCTAAGGTTGAGACAAAAGAGGATCGACATACACGGTAATCTTTTACGAAGATATGTTGGGTTGTTCATGATTCTGGAGAGAATGGGGAAAGTTTACTATAGGTTGTAGTTACCTAAGAGGTATCGACATAACCATGGTGTCTTCCATGTTTCATAGCACCGACACTAAAACTCAGTTAACTTCCATTCTTTTCATCCCATGGATGTTGAGTTACAGGTATATGTTCCCTTCAAGGAACATCATATACAAATTGTGTATTGTAACATGATGGTTCTCTGAGGCAGGTCCATTCAATTAGTATGGGTGATATGGTACAACTGAGTGAAAGATGATATCATGGAGTGGGTGGCTGGTGTACAATCATAGTGGGAGGAGTTGTTCTCAGTCATTCTTGATATCCCATGGAAGGGATATTCAACGAATTTCTTTAAGGAGGATTTTTAAAAAATCCAGCTTCATAATTGAGGTATGGTTCTCTTATTTTATGTAAATTATCATTTAAAATTATTATATATCGAATAAGGGTGATTACAGTTTTGTTCATGAAGGTATCATGGGTGTTTATGGGTTCTTTGGATCCTTGAACCCAAGGTTTGGGTGTTTATATCTAATCAACTAATTTTTTTATAACCGTGTAGGTACTACCACAAAGATTCACTAAACCATGAGAGGCTAGACAGTGGGGGATTATAGGCCGCACACTTTAGCTAAAATCTAAAATATATTCCATATGACCATGTGAAAGGACTACAGTTTTTAGTAGATATCGATAGTGTGATTTGTCACTTTTTGTGTGTGGTTTGTAAACTATGACAGTAAACTATGTGTTATGCCCCTGGCCTATAGGAAGCCAAGAATAGTTTCCCCACACATTAAAAAACAATGATGGTAAACCCTGTGAGACCGGATATACTATATTTTAAAAATTTAATTAAAAATATAGATGATTTTTAAACATAAAATGGTTTCACTTTCACCAGGACTACAATGGAGAGATTGGGAAGCTCTCTACATGGATTATTCTTGAATTTCTTATCCCTTCTCTTCATGGACTCCAATTCATGTGTGGATAAGCTCCATGAATCAATAAAGAATTTTCAAATATAAGGAGAATCAAGTTCTAATTCATGAGGAGAAATCTACCACCGACCTTTGGTATGTGTTCATGTGCTTTTTGTTTAATGTCAGATCATTTATATGTGTTTTCATTCCACATGCCCAACATTTTTCACATCACCTTAATTAAAATTGAACACTATTATTACCAAATAAAATTAGGTGATTGAATTTTAATTTTAATGCATTTTATTGGTTGTATACAATGAATAAATACCACACCATGTGTGTGTTCCACTTATCAGACCTTTTTTAGATTTATACATTGGACACCCCTAAAGAATACTGTTATCCCATTAGTGGGTTGCTAAAAAATTAATTTTCTTGTTGATGGAATTTCAGTGTTTTTAGTGGTAATTTAATTGTATAAAGTTTATGGTATTATTGCCTTTCCCCTTAGTGCATGTATGTATATTATTTAGTATACGCATAATTTTCATGAATTTCTATTCCAATATGTGTAAATTAAAGGCTATGAATTCAATTGATTCAAATGGACTGAATTACTCTGATTGTCCATTTTTTCATATGATTTATAAGATATATAAGGCATGATATATAATGATAAGATTGTTAGTCTTTTTTATATAAAAAGGTCTATATGGTTATTTTAATGGACCATGAATTGTTATCCCCTGTGAGTTATGATGAGATTGTTCAATGGAATGAATGGGTTAAGAGTTTAATGATAGTTATCATGATATTACCAATTGAGTTAAATGATGTTAAATCCATGTATATGATTTTTATTCCTGGGATGTTTTTTATTTTAATTATTCTCATTTTAGTATATTTTTGGCCAAGACGTCGAGTTTGGTCAATGATTGAGTCACTCATTCGAGGTGAGTTATATTTAATGCATTTAGTTTTTACAATAGAATTTTTAATGAATAGTTTCAATGAAATTGATTTGGTTAAATGGTAAATTTAATTGGGTGATACATTGATTCAAATTAGAATTCCCTAGATGGAATAAGGTGATTATTACCCTTTATACATAGAATGATAAATGGATTCACCATTGAATTTCATCGATAGGCTCAATGGTTAATGTGATATTGTCAGGGTTTATATATGGATATAAAACGGAGATTCCCTGGATAGACTCATTGAAACCTGAATTATATGCTCTTTGATTCATGGAATCCAAATTCATTACTGAGGATGTACTCAAAATGAAATTGACATATTTCATGAGTGATACATGGGGTTTGCTCAGTGAACCGAGAAGGACATACTCATATGGACTTGGCATTATAACTAATCAACAACGATAGATGGGTTCAAGAAAGGTTCCCAAAGGATGGTCTCCTAGGGTGTTGATTGATTACACAGAGAGTGATACATGATTCCCTACATTGTAATGTCAAGAAAAAACTCTTGTCCTATATGAATTATACTAATTAAATTTATTTTATGATGCATCTCCAAAAATACATAGTCATAGAGATGGTTTTTACTTTTATTGTTTAGAAGGCCTTGTGAATAATTTGTTGGGATTCCAGCTGTAGGGTGTACCTGTCTTGATCAAGATTTTGTGACATATAAATCTCAATATGATTGAAATGATAAAGTAATATTAATTTAAAACTAGTTCACGTAGAGTGTTTACATTATGTTTTTACTTTCTTACTAATTTATTTATTGAAAAATGTTTTCGATATTTATTAAATGACTATATGTCGTAGACCATGGGTGGTTTCCTATAAGGATTTAGCCTCACTACCTCTAGGGGTCATCTTTTTGGACACAAACATACTATACTATTATAGGTGATGATACAGGAATGAATATTAATAAGGATACTTGATATGCTTCTTGCTGAAGTGGCTAATTAGACCGTAAAGATTCTTGTGATGTTGATGAGACTCTTTTTTATTTTTGTACTTTTGAGACATGTATTTTATATCTCAATTGTGTAAATTTCTTTTATATTTTATTAGAAACATGTGACATGTTTCCTCATTGTGTTTATGATATGATTTCTGTCATTATTTATAGTACCAATTTGACACTTTTTATTTACGTAGTATGGTTTTATTCTTCCACTACATATACATTTTATTGATATTCAACTGTGATACACTCTTATAACTAGGGAATAGTCTCCCCATAGACTCACCCAGTATATCACTTCTAGTAACTATTCTCTAGAATTTAGGAGGATACATTTGAGTCCACGTGACCGACCAGGCTCTAGGCACCTTTTATTCGCTTCTAGGTCTATGACATTACATGGGTTTTATATAATAATTCCTTTTCTATATACAATGTTATATGAGTGAAATGTAATATATGAAGGAATAATTAAAACTAGCCTAAAATTCACCTAATAATATGAAATTTATATGATAAATATCTCTGTAACACCCCATGTAAATAAAGAATATGAAATTTTTATATTTATCCCTATTTGTGAATAAAATGTCAATATTAATTTAAAGTGAATGCTATGCTCGACGGCTTACCCAATACACAACAACGAGTTCGTTTGAAATCTTATGTTGCACTCTAATAATAAAATAATATTATTTTAAATGGTAGTAAACGCCTAGCCATTGAAATGGCGGTAATGAGTAGAACTAACTAAAAATTGATTATATATGTTTGTCCAATATTTTTACTCTTTACAATAAATTTTAATGGATTAAAAATGTGAATGCATCCAATTTTTAAGCATAAACATTCTAATATTCATTAAAAGGTCGATTAACCGCCTTTGGATGGAGAACCTATTTTAAATAAACTTTTTAGAAATATTATGTGTTTTATTTGACAAAATAAAATTCTTCTTTAGAATCTAGATATCAAAATTTACTTTTTGTAAATTTTTGGTATCTTTCCGATAAAGTTCATTTTTAATGAATAGTGAAAATGTTGTATTTTAATTCAAAACCTATTTTTAATCTAATTTATTTATATGATTAGATTATCTTTTGAATTATTTTTAAAGTAAAATTAGAATATATTTTTACCATTTAATCCAATAGTGGTCATTGGAATTAATCTCACTTTGAAATCGCACTTAAACTAGTGTTAATCTTTTGATACTTATTGTTTCATAAAAACACGCTATTTGCTCTAACAGCGGGAATTAATTATTAAATTAATTAATGCAACTTATATGTTTTGAATTTTGTAAGATAGACTTCATTTTTGAATTCTGAATATCAAATATAGATTAGGGTGATGTTTTGGTATTTTTCTAAAAAACGTCAATATTTGATGAATAGTGAAACCACTAAGTGGTACTTATAAAAAACTGATTTTCCGTTAAAATGAAATTTTACCACCTCTGTGTTTTGAATATCAAAAATCTGACATACATTGTTGTCATTAAAAAGTAAAATTTGGTTCAATGGAATTAAAATATTTTTTTTGGTGAATAGTAACTTTTAAGTTTTTATTCGCAATTAGAGGTAATTAGTGTAGTTTGAGGTAAAAATAATGTTTAATAATTTTAAATGACCTATACACACGTCCTACCCACATTGGGTGAGTCATGGACGACCATGAAAATCCATGGGTCAACTTGGGGACCCCATGGAGCCAATTTGTTTGGAAAATGACATAAATACCTTTTTATTTAATGTTAAAGTAAAAATGACACAAACATGAGATGTTTTACTAAAAAAATTTTTACATGGGGTTATACAAGTCATATTTTTTACTATAAATAGTCTTTGGAAAGATATAAAGATTTCCTACATCTTAGTATTTGGTTTATAATTTTTAGACATTAATGAAATTAAATTATTGATGACGTCATAATGATGCAGCGATGACCTCATTATTTAACGACTTAAATAAAATGGAAGGATATTGTATAATCTAAGACATAAACATGTACAAAACCTATTGGATGGGTATATTTCGAACCCTTATCACCTTATCCTCGAAACACACCAATGTTTGACCATTAAAATCCCAAACGCATTATATAATAAAGTAACATTTCTTTACTTTCCAAGAGTGCCCCTCCTCTCCTCTTATAAAAGGCCCCCACATCTACCTCCTTAACCACACATCCAAAGCCTTTGGCTGAGCCAAACCCTGCACATTTTTTCTCTCCACATACCTCTATAACTCCTTGAAGCATCAATTTGGGCAGAAGTCTTCCCATGGAATCCTTTTAGCTCAAACCAAAGGGAGTTACCTGATTTTAAGATAATGTCTTGACTTGTGTCCTTTTGATTTATTTTGCTTCTCCAACCACCTAAACTCTTTTTATTAATTTATTTTGTAACAAATAATGTATCTTCAATATACTAGGATTTTTTTATAAGAAGTATTAGAGCTAAACTTACACACACCTACATCTAATGGTTAAAGAACATACTGTTTTTGTGGATGGCGAATTTCTGCCTCACGAAACGATGATTGTTCAACATTCTTCTAACACCTTAAAAGGTGGCCAATAAGATGACACTATATTTATATATGATATATAATATGTTTATGTTTTACTTAAGATTCTGTGTTTTTCATTTATGTCATACCTTTATGGTTTCCATTATGGGTCAACGCGATATCTTCATTTAAGGAAGTGCGGACTACCACCCCTCAAAGTGATTTGATTCGTTAATACCATATGTGGTAATTATAAAGGATATATTTAATAATATTATATATGATACCATAATGGAATTAAAATACTATTATGTATCATTATGTTTTAATCCCATTAAATATGAAATATAAATGGAAGTAGCGTTTATGCGTACGTACGGCTTACCGTCTCCATGAACGGTACATTTCATTTCTTATCTCATAATGTTATGTACTATTATAAGTACATATATATAATGGATAAATATGTAATATATTACATATAAATTATGGATATTATTCTGGAATTATAACCTATATATATATATCTCATTTTTTTAATTCCATTAATATGACAAAAAAATTGAAAGTAGCGTTCAAGCGTACGTACGACCTACCATCTCCATGAATGGTGCTTTTAATTTTTTAACTCCAAATGCTATTGAATAGTATAAAATGAATATATACTGGATATATATGATATTTAAAACATAAATACTATTCTGGATATTATGTACCTATAACTACATGGAAAATTATTTTCCAACAAGTTCAATTTTGACTAATGTACCAAACATCGACAAAAACGCCTGATATGAACTCATATTATTAACCAATTATTATAACATTAAAATATGTGATGTGAAATGAATAATAATCTTTATAGGAGGTCCTTAAGCAATTATAAATTGACCAAAGTTTATTATTCCTTAATATAAAGAAATTAACAAGACAAGTTGGACTTGAGGTAAGGGATCCTACTCCTCTCTTTCTTTTTAAGTACACTCTTTTATGTCACTCATTTTAAAGATCAACTTTCTTGTTATTGGGATTTTCTTTTATATTAATATTACTTTAATTTTTATGTTCATGTTATGAGAGACCCTATTCTCTCTCATCAATCCATTTTGGATGTTTTGAGTGGCGCCGTTAGGCTGCGGAATTTTTGTAAGAGATCCAACCTCTCTCTTTCTTTTTTAGTACTCTCTTTTATGTCATTTCTTTTAAGCTCATATTTCATATGTATGGGGATGTTATTTTATATTCCTCATTATGTAATTTTTATGTTAATATAACGTGATACCATATTTGATCTCATGAATCCATTTTTGGAAGAATTATGTGGCGTCGTTCGGCTGTCGAGTTTTCATAAGGGATTTTTCATCCCACTTTTATTCTCATGACATTTATGCTACATTTTCCACTATTTCCTTAGAGTGGTGTATGTAATGCCAATTATTATACACTTTGTGTAGTATAATTTCTTTTATGGGTATTTACATCTTCATTGTATGACCCTTCTTCCATGGGGTGTACATTTTGAAAGTTACCCATCTCTGTAAGGGGACCTTTTACCCTCCTCTTTTTAAAAGACTTCTTTTTTTATGTCTTAATTTACATCTTATTATTTTGGGATATGATCTTATATATCCTTATTGATGTCAAGTTTATGTCCAAGTGATGAGATACCATTCACTCTCTCATCGACTAATTTTCTGAATTTTGAAGTGACGCCGTTAGGATGTCAAATTCTTACAAGGGAACATCTTAACCCAATTTCGATTTCTATGGGTTCAACTTGTACTTCGTGAACATTTAATCCTATGAATATGTGTGAATGACTTTATATTGTTTCACACTTAATATCCACTTATATTGGGTGTATTTTTATTTCTCACATATAATTATGTTATATATTTATCCTTAGTTTAAGGATTCCCTCTTTATAATGGATTTCATCTCAATTTACATTTACATTGAGACTTAATTGTTGTTATGCACCAATTCACTTGTATTTGGTCTGTATAGTGTCCATTGACATATTATATCATGAATCCCTTTATTCTATTGATATTATAATGCTCGGATGAAATGTTATTCCGTGATTATTTGTATTCAAGGGTCTCTCATTTTGTTAAAAACTCTTTAACAAAAATATCATTTTAAATGTTTTAATGATTCATTATTCTAAATCATTATCTTTAATGTCCATGTTTTCAAAATTGTTTTCAGTATTTATTTATATGGAAATTATTGTTTTAAATTTATAATTCCATTAAAAGCTTCAAAGTGGTATGGGTCACTTTTATTCAAAAAACTCTTTTAAATTGTTTTTGAAAGTAGATTGATTAATTCAATATCATGGAATTACTTATTCTGATTGAAAATGAAATTTTGTTATTGAAATGTTTATATTTTAAATACTTTATGTGTAATTATGGTACTTGGACATTTTATGGGAGGTTACGTGATAAACCATATGACGGGTGGTGCCATGAATACCAGGATGGGTGGTTACGTTATAACCTCCAATGCATTGGGTATGGAAGTTGGCCGTATGGCTATTCCATTAAGTATGTGTTGAAGTCAGCCATATGGATATTCCATTATGTATGTGTGGAAGTCGACCATATGGTTATTCCATTTATGTATCTTTCTGTCCCAAGTTAACTTTTTATGTTATGTGTTCTTTATATGGGTTTTATGGTAAAATTTTGGTTACAAAAGGGTAAGTAATGATATTTTATTCATTGAAGAGTTTTTTTACTACTTTGAAAAGGTTAAAGGTATTACTTTGATAAACTATACATGGTTTACTTTTTGTTTTGAAAAACTAATAGTTTTCATTCTTTGTGTATCCTTACTGAACTTTTTATGCTCATCCAAAGTTTTTGAAATATTTTTTCACGGGACTTAATGCGGAATTGGGTCATGGATGGGATCAAGGGAAAGTCATGATACCTAAAACATGGAACTAAACATGTTTCTTTTTAAACGTTTTTATTTTAATGAAACTTAGTAGAAGTTTTTACATTGTAATCTTTTGAGATGTAATAGTCATGTCATAATTCTCTAAAACTATAAACATGAAAAGATCCTCAATGTGAATTATTAATTTAATTCAATATTAAGTAATATTTAAGACTGGGGCCTTATAATTTACATTATTGTTTTAGTTTAAAAAATTGTCTTAAAGGATCATCCTTTTGTAAAATAAATGAAACTCAAATTTCATACACCATCTATGATAATTTATGACCATACAGAATGTCTTATGCCCACCCCAAATGTCCAAAATCTCTAATAAATACCTTATAATATTTTAAAATGTCATATATTATATTAATGTTTCTGGCGTAAAATTTATTTTCACTCAAATATCACATGATATTCATTAAATATCCTACATTCATATCACGTAACACTACTCTCATAAGTAGCATAATTACCAATGATAAATTTCAAAATATTGTTCTGTGGATCTAATGTATAATGGTCTACCGAAATATTCATATGCATGACTAAAATGACCTTCATGGGTCCCAAATAACATAAATTGGTATAAAACATATCCATGTTGATAAAAAATTATATTGATGATAATAATATTTAATGAATATTTCAATTCACCAATGCAATATAGAAATATCCTATACTATTGGATTATTATCATTATCAATATTTTGTACATCATAATCAGAAATAAATAATCATAATCACTTAATATACATCCAAAGTAATGAAATTATATGTTGGGAATTACTAATAATCATAAGTGACATCAGAAATACTCCAATAAATAATGTAATCATTCCAGTATTTCTAAAATAATTATAGCTACATATAATGACATACAATTTTATAAATACTCAAGATAGGGTAGGGAATGTTATCATCTTCTTTATTATATCATATTCAATATAAGAGTTTATGAAAAAATATATATGATATATAAAACACTGTAGTTAATGTCATTCATGATTGATAACTCAATGATGGAGTCTTCAACATCATTATTATTCTTACAATATCAAAATTATCTAAATGGATTCTCAAAACATTACACATCATCTATATTGTTGAATTGAAAAGCTAAACCGGTTTTTTAAAATTATTTAATGATAAAATCAGTTATCTACTCATATTGTATTTTATGAACTATTGAGAAGTCTTCTGCTAACTCATCATCAACAACAAAAATATTCTCCCTACTTTTACAATTATGAGATCAATTATAATTTTATTGGTTCATGGGATACATACAATTCTTCTCTATGAGAAAATTATTTAAATCATATATCTATAAAATATTATATATTCATATTTTAATCATTGTTAATTTTATATTTTCCTATGTAATCTCCAACCCATTAAAACTATGTAACTGTAAATCATTTTAGGTGAAACAAAAACCCATTATGGGATAGAGGGTTGTACATACAGGATTCAAAAATATATTTTATACCATCACATTCAAAATAGTGGAATATGAATGAATGTGTTAAAGAAATAATACACACCCTCCCATAAATTCAATTCCGAAAACCATACTTGTCTCTTATATATAGTGTTTATAATAGCATCTCTATTATAAGGTTTACTAGGGAAACTTATTATACAACTGTACAATATAATCCCATATAGTTTCCAAATAGAAAAACCATATATATAATTATTATCCATGTTAATGGATCATTATAATCTCAAGAATACATATTCCTTATTAAAAAAGTTGAAATCTATATAACTATATCAATATAAAAACATTCTCATGTAAAAGTTATACTACAATGAGTCTAATAACCAATGTGGAAATTTATAGTCGTACAATAACACGATGCACACTCTATCATATAAACTAACAATAATTATAATTAATTAATTAATTTAATATTTCATATGTAACCCCAGAATATCACATTATATGTTGCAAAAATTTATAAAACATTAAGCCAAATACAGACTATGTTAAGGGATGTAATATTTGTGTTTTTATTCTGGAGTCATATCATACTAGGATTATGATTTACTGTAATGAGAATATTTATATTACTTAATATCCTTTTAAAATGTTTCATGACTCATAAATAGTTAATAACTGTGTTTTTCTTGTAGATAACTAAATGAAATTCCAGGTTTAGTTTTATTTATTTATGATACATAATAGAATATTTTTAGTTTAAAGTTAAATAAAGTCATACAAAATTTTCTAAATATATATTTTTTTTAAAAAATATTCCCTTAATCAGATTTTCATAAAAAGATTTTACATTATAGTGAGAATGAATTTCAATTTTATTATTATGAAAAAAACATATTATAAATAAATTATGTCACAATAAATTAGTGTAAGATATAATTTATAAGGAGAAAAGGTTTAACAAATACGTGTTTTTATATGAGATTTAACTAAAATAATGCACATGTCAAAACATTTATAGACATGGGGAGATGAATATTTTTTAGGCAAATATCTTTTTTATGTTAATATTCTATTAAATTAACTATTTAAATCTCAATATCACAATACTTTTTCCAACTGAAAATCAGTTCATTCGTAACCACCCTAACGATTCAATTCATTTCAAATGCTATGCTTATATTATTACCTGTATCTTATATAATTTATAATGTGAATAATATTCTTCTTTTATCAGGCATGTCAAATTAAGATAAAGGGATTCTTATATTTTAATGATATCAAAACATCCACTTTTATAATATTACTCCCTATAGGAAGATATTCTCATTTTCAATATGGGAATATAAGGGATATAACAGACATGTTAGAGTTTTATAGAAAATTCATTTCACATCATAATGGTTTATTTATAAATATAGTTCAATTGAATTTTACAGACTCCTATATATATAAATAATTATTTCTAGATCCCTAATAATGATTATCTGAGGTTACGAAAACCAATATGAATTTAAAATTTGATTATAGTATAATAAAATTACAATTATCAATGGGATCATGGTAAATTTAGGATATTTTGGCGTATAAAATTAATTATATTGTGACACAAATTATATAAATTAATTTTAATGAAAAATTAAATATTTAATTATAAAATTTGATTTCAGACATAAATAATGTATAATTGAATGTAGAAAAATCAAATATATATATATATATATGTATATATATTTCCAAAAAAAATTATGTCCAAATTTGAATCAATAAATAAATAAAAAATTATTTGAACTGAAATTTAAAAAAATATCATGTATATTGAAAATTATTTACATGTATTAAAGGGTGGATTTAGTAATATTTCAATTGAAGTTATAATAAATTAAATCATAAAAAAAAATTAATTTTTGTTATTAGGAAACATAATGATTTCAATTTAGTATTTTAGGAAAATATGTGGCAGTTGATTCAATATAATTCTCTAAGTGCATTTAAAAATTCATGAACTAATAAAATTCATTGAAACAAAATAATTAATTAAAAAACAATAGCGACATAAAAAATATCCTTTTAGTCATAAAAACCTACCACATGAATATATATAATCTGTACCTAATATATCAAAAATGAACATATTTAATCACAAATTGAAATAATAATTAAAACTAGTTAAATTACCAATAAAATCATGATGAAAAAACATATATGATAACTATATCACCACGAACCTAGAAGCCCAGAGGGGGTGAATTATTACGTATCATTGGCATGATCACAAATGATCATGTCTTAAATGATCAATTAGTTTAGTAGCCTTGGATGTACTCGATACATTCATAAGGTTTAAATTACATCATAAAATTGAAAACTACATCCACATTGTTTCAATATACAACACTAAGATCCCATAGACTATCCCTGCAGGTCAGTCATAATACTATTTTTCGCATCCTAGGAGAAATAAAACATAAAAAGGGGTGAGATCATATTCTCAGCAAGGATAACCATATTTCCAAAAACCATCATAAATAAGCATAAACATTTAATGCCATGTATAAAACTATATCAAAAGCCTTTTCAACATAAACATCATAATAATATGGAAAGTATAAATCATAATTATTCCATTTACTTACTCACATGGATATTATACTAGTAGATTAATCACATGCAATATCAATATCCACTTTTATAATGATGGAATGCATAATACCAGATTTCATAACCACATATCCAAGGACTTGTGCCAAGACTACAAAAAAGTTTTTTTCAAGGCCATGTTACAGGACACTAGTTTTCCTCATGAGACTTACCGATGCATCGATATGATATAACAGGCTACTCTCGTCACTTACTAAGTCTAATGCCTGCCTCATATGAAAACGTTTAAACATAACACAAACATTCGTATAAAAACAATCATACAAAATGTCAATACATTATCCATAAATCATGAATGGTGTTAAAATAACACATCCATATTAAAAAAAACCAAAAAACCTTTAATACAATATGGTTGTTTTGTATCATAATAAATCAACTTCAAATAATCTTAAAATCCATCAAAGGATGATGACATAGATGATGTAAAAATTTTTTTTAGAGAAATATATATTTCAATTTTGAAATCATTTATGAAACCATTTATTTTAAAAATATTTATATAATATTTTAAGGAAATATTTTATGATGTTATAATGGATAGAAATAGTATCACCCTCTGTATAAGTTAAAAATAATCTTACCTTAATTTTGTAAAAAGATCATATGGTACCATGATTGGAAAACGAAATAAATATTCCATTCAAATAATTTTATAAAATTTATAACAGGTGTATAAAAGGCATTAAAACTTATTCTATTTAATAGTAAAAATGTTTTTGAACACATTTTTATGAAACATGGATGTGGATGACAATGGGGTCCCAGTACATAATTACATATAAATAGCCTCAGATAATAAAAAGATTGTGATATTAACCATTACCTTGTAATTTTTTTTGGTCGAGGGTAGGTTACACTCCTTTATAATGGTGAAATAATTTTTATTAAATTATAAAATAATCCTATACATTAGTATGATATCATATATGATCTTTTAACATTGATTTATAAATAATAACTTTGTATTATCGTCATTTTAGGTGTTAAATGATTCGTTTTCCATTATATGATTCTTACATTAGTATTGTTTATTATGGATAGGATGTATCTTATTCATATTCCAAATGATATTAAGTTTTTAAATATTATTTTTAATCATATATTGAAAATTAGTCTTGAATGGATACGATAGTGAATGAATGTCATCATGTTCATGGAGGCAGTAATCCCTACATACACAGGTGCGACAATATCATTCTTTTGATATTAAAATAATATTTAATTGGATATTATATCATATATAATGACTCATTATCATGTTATATTTATTATTTAAATAATTAACACATCATTACTATAACCATCTAAATAATAATTTATTTAATAACAATTACACCACGAAGTGGAGACGGTAAATCGTATGTACGCACATATGGTGTCATCAATTTCAAATGATGGATATAATAATGAATATGTTTATACCATATTTATAATAAAATCACAGCATATAGAAGATACTAGAGTTATAATTTTAGAATGGAAACAACAAAAAATAGGATGTGGAAGAAGAAAGGAACATGAAAGAGGTGATGAAATATTTTCCTCTTCTTCAAGTTATCCATTTTGATTTGATCAAAAGGGTTCCTTAGGATGGATTTATTACTAAAGTAAGGCCTCTAAGAATAAGTTAGGATAGTTGAGAGGGTATTTTGGAACGATTTGGAAGATCCAAAAGACTTCATGGTGTTAATTTGAGGGAAGGGGGTGTGCCCTTTTATAAGAGTGGTGAGGGGAACCTTAGGAAAGGATAGAAATATTATTTTATAATAATTTATTTTTCATATTCTAATGTCTTAAAATAGAATTATTTATAGGATAAGGTGGTTATGTGTCGAAAACCACTCTACCAATAGGTTTTAGATAGGTTTGGGTGACTATGTTGACTTTATCTTTTTTATTTAACTGTTAGATAAATAGTCTGACATTTACCATGTGTCTTTGTATTTTTATATTATATGGTTAATAAACATACTATAAATTACCAAGAGAACCTAAATTTTTTCATTAATGAAATATATAATATTATTAATACCTTTGGATAATCCTTATATTTTTAGGAACAATATATCAATTTATAATATACTATTAGTTTTAAAGACTCCTTTATGTCAATTTTGACCCTATTTTGTATTTTGTTTTTGCTAAATTTATAAAATCATTATTACTTAGAAAAAAATTGATATAACAAACACTAAAATGTCATAATAACCTTGAATATTACTGGAATTCATAAAAATTATAACATTACATTTATTTAGATATTTATAATATCAATTATTTTAATCATTCTTTAATATTTTAATTAATACATAGTCATTATTTCATAAATAAATTTAATTACTTAATTTCCAAAAATTATAAATAAAATAAAATTATGTTGGAACTATTTTTTATATTTCTAATGAATATTTATAGTTGAATTTATATAGTGGTTAACCTTATATTAACAATTGTTTAGTTATTAAACATTGATTCTAATTATTTTAACTCTTATTTAAATAAAATAATAATAAATATCCTAATATAATCCATTTGGACCAAATAGGTTCATATTTTATTCATAATGTTTTTTGGTCTAATAATAACTATCCAATAGAATTAGGACATGTATTAGGTTAATAATAATATCATTTTTACCCTAATTTACCCTATTTACTTTTAACCGTGGTAAATAACAATAAAAAGCTACTATTCAAAAAAATATTTCCATATTATTGAACGAAATTTTAATTACTAATATCAATAATGACTCTAAGATATTTGAAATTCAACTCACACAAGTGGTATAATTATGTTTTATATAAATTTTCAAATGTTCCTATGAGGTGGGTAAAAGACGGTAAAATGTTCAATAAAATTTATATATATATATTTAATTATTATAAATTGACTCCAACGAATTAAATTGAACATATATAGGTATTATGTATCTATTTTTACGTAAAATAAATTTAAATAACAAAACTTATTTTTTAAATAAAAATTCTGTTTTAAACTATAACTCAGTGTTTTTAATTATTCATCAAAAATTGAATGTTTTCTGAAAAATATCTAAAACTCACCCTAAGATAAATTTGATATTTTGAATCCAAAAATGAAGTCCATATTGAAAAATGTAATTTATAAAATTTTAAATGATGGGTAATACTATTCATAACATCTACTTTAATAGGTTTCGGTGTGTTAGAATCACGAATTTTCATATAATGCAAGCTATGACATTATTCAAAGTGAAGTGTACCATGGAAGCTTGGGGCGTTATATTCTCCCCGCCTTCAGATAATTTCATCCTCAAAATTTTTATAATATTTTAGTATAAAAAGAAATTTTTGGTTCTTCATCATTAGTTCTTTAGTTTCCCATGTGGCCTATTTCATCTTATGGTTTCTCCATAGAAATTTTTTCAGACTAGTCGTCTTGTATCTCAGCACTTTTCTCTTGTATCAAGAACCATGACAGTCTCTTCACAATACGATAGATCTGGTTCTAGTTCTAATTCCTCAAATGTGATTACATGGTTTTCATACATGTATTTTCTAAACAGTGATATTTGGAATACATCATGATCTTTGGAAAGACTTTGTGGCATTGCCAAACGGTAAGCTACAACCCCAAGTTGTTCTAGAATTTCGAATGGTCCGATGTACATGGGACTCAATTTACCCTTCTTACCAAAATGTATAAAACCCTTCCATGGTGATACCATCAATAAAAATCGATCTCCTACATGAAATTACAAATTGTTCTTTCAGTTATCAACGTCTCTCTTCTTCTTACTTTGATCATCCTTGATGTGGGTTTGTATTACCTTTATTGTTTCCAATGTTTCCTCAACAAGTTATAGTCGTACAAGTTTTCATTCACCAACATCATCCCAACAAGTTGGTGTGTGACATCACTTTCTATATAACGCTTCACATGAGGTAATCTGAATACTATAATGGATGCTATTGTTATAGTAAAATTCTACCAAAGGTAAATATTGATCCCATATTCCTTGAAAGTCAGGTGATCAAGATGTCAACAAGTCTTATAAGGTTTGAGTAGTCCATTATGATTGTCCTTCAGTTTGATGGTGGTAGGTAGTGATCAAAATAAGATCAGTATCCAAGGGTTTCCGAATAATTGTAAAATATATGGATGTAAAACGGGGATCCCGATCAGAAATAATCAACAGTGGTACACCATGATTTCTTAAAACATGATTAAGATATAGTCTTGTTAAAAATTGAAGTTTTAAATATTCCCTTATAGAATTTAAACGTGCTGACTTGGAAAGATGATCAACAATGACCCATATTCCCTCGTTCCTTCTATGAGCCTTTGGTAGTCCAATGACAATGTCCATCGTAATATTATCCCATTTCCACTAAGGTTTGGGAAGAGGTTGCATGACTCCTCCATGTTGTTTCCTTACAACATTCACTTATTGACAAACCATACATATTGACCCAAAATCATCAATCACCCTCTTCATGTTGTCACACCAAAAATGTTCCTTCAAATATCTACACATTTTAGTGCTACCATGGTGTATTGAGAAATTGGAACAATGAGCATCATCCAACAATTCCTTTTTCAGAACAGGTATATCAGGAACACAAACTCTCTTCCCAAATTTCAAAATATCCTCTTCATATATGATGTCACTCAATCTCCTATCAATCAAATCATTAATCTTTTATTGAAACTCTTCATCGTCAGTTTGAGTGCATGTTATCCTTTCTAGTAAAGATGGTTTGGCAAGAATTTGTAAAGTCATTGATGTTTCACCTTCCATGGTGATTCCCATATCCATCGTTACTAGATCCATGTAAATAAGATCTTTTCCAACTCTAATATTCTTCAAAACTCCATGATCCTTTCTACTCAAAGCATCTGCCATTTTATTTTCCTTCCCCGGGTGGTAGTGTATAGTGAAATCATAATCCTTGTATAGTTCAATTCTTCACTTTTTCCTCACGTAAAGTTCCTTCTGTGATAAAATATACTCCAAACACTTGTGATAGGTATATCTATCACATTTTATACCATTGAGATACTGTCTCTAAATAGTCAATGCAAATATTATAGCTGCTAACTCAAGATCCTGAGTATGATAGTTTTTCTCAAGAAGTTTTAGCTGTTGTGATGCATAGGCAATAACCCTATCATTCTACATAAGGACCCAACCAAGTCTATTCTTTGAAGCATCACTATAAATAACAAATGCATCATTCCCCGATAGTAGATTAAATATAGGATCATTGACTAATCATCTCATCAGTTGATCAAAACATTTTTCACACACGTTTGTCCAAACAAATTTAACCCCTTTTTTGTGAGCTATGTTAGTTTGTTAGGAAACCAGGAAATTTTTTGAAATAAACATCGATAATAACCTGGTAAACCAATAAAACTACGTACATTAGTAATACTTGTTGGTGATTTCCATTGTTGGATTGCCTTGGTCAAAGAATGATCAACATAGATTCGATCATTAGACACAATAAGGCCAAAAAATGAAATCTTCTAAAGCCAGAATTCAAAATTGATAAACTTCCAATGTATATCATGTCTTTTAATGGTCTACAGGATAATGAGAAAGTGATTTTCATGATCTTCTTATCTTTTGGAGTATACTAATATATCATCAATAAATAACACAAAAAATTCATCATGATATTCCTGGAAAACTCTATTCATTAGATCTATGAAGACAAATGGTTCATTAGACAATCGAAAAGTCATTATCGTAAACTCATAATGCTCGTACATGGTTCAAAATGCTGTTTTTGAAATGTCTTCCTTCTTCACACACAACTGATGATATCCCGATCGAAGTTCAATATTTTAAAAGTATTGAGCTCCATGCAGTTGGTCGAATAAGTCATCAATGCGGTGTAGGGGAAACTTTTTTTTATTGTTATAACATTTATCTCCCTGTATTCAATTCATAACATCATAGATCAATCTTTCTTCATAATAAAATGTACATGTTCTCCCCATGGAGAAACACTGGGGTGAATAAATCCCTTATTACTCAGTTACTCTAGTTGTTTATTTAGTTCCACTAATTCCACAGTGGACATTCTATAAGGGGTCTTTGATATAGGCATTGAGCCAGGAATTAAATCAAAGGAAAACTGAATTTATCATTCTTGAGGATGTCGAGTTAAATCATCTTGAGACACATCAACATATTATTGTACAATAGGTACATCATCTATTTGGTCATCCCTTTCCTCACCTACAATTATTTCATTTTATTCCTCCACAATAATTGAATTTAGTTTAGCTATAGGTGTTAGATCTATATATGAATTTGGTGGTGACATTTCTGCTCTAAAGATATGGTACTCCTTATCATCATCAATAATTGTAACCTCCTTCTTCATATAATAAATTTTTGCCTGATAGACCGAATGCAAATCTATACAGAGGATTATATCAAATTGAATCATGGGTATGGCCATGAGATCAGCAGATAAATATCATTTAGAAGCCCTAATGGGGACTGACTCACTAAACATTATTGCAACGATACATCCCTTATGAGATTTGACTGAAAACTCCACTGTTAATTCAAATGGGAAATATCTAATTTTCTTTGAAAATTGGGAAAATATGAAACAATGGAATGATTCAGAATCAAATATTGCATTTTCTAAACTATAGGAAATTATTATATTACCTGCCACCACGTCTTTCATATCTTAAACCTCAGTAGTAGGGATATCATAAACTTGGCCTTGATCCCTTGGAATTTTCTGAGGTAAGATCCCCTGATGCATAGGATAATCATTCGCATAATACCCCCTTTATCAACAATTGTAGAATTCAACATCGACAACCTCTTTCTTCCCCACATAATCATGAGTTTGGTGGCCTTTTTCACCAAACTTGTAATAGACTCCCATTCCCTTCAGAGAAGTACCATGGTGTTTTGTCTTATATTTACTACAAGATGGATATTCAAAATTTTTCTTCTTTCTCTTATTTCCATTTCCAGAGTGTTCAGCATGTCTCTCCATCTCCTGCTTTTCTTTAAAGTCATAAGATGTTCTTAAATCTTTTGTTGTCCTGATAGCTTATGAGACAATATATTCATATGATGAGAAGGATTGTGAGACTAATGATCGATGTAGAAATGGTTTTATCCCATCAAAGAAACGATAAATCTTACTTCTTGGGTTATGTATATAATCTGCAGTATGCCTTGATAACCATGTAACGATAGCATTATACATGGTGACATTCTCATCCTCTTTTTTCCTAAGACTCGAAAATTGACTTTCCATATCCGCTCGTGGTCATGAGAAAATATTTTTTTATTAAAATATCATTAAACTAACTCCATTACATATTTGATAATTCATCATCATCCTTTGTGTTTTGAATCAATAAACACCACTGATATGTATCTCTAGTGAGGTTGTAAACATCCTTGACTAATTTTTTCTTTTCAATAATCCAAATGGCATGGAATATTTTTTCAAAGGAATTTATCCATTCCTCAGATACTAGTGGATTTTTACCAATATTGAATATTGGTTGTTATTGAACCATGAAGAAATCTAACATCGATCCTCCACACTACAGATCAGTGTGCTCCATATGGGTATGGTTATTAGTCATAACCTGAGTGAGTAGTCCCAGTATGGTGATTAGCTAACCAGCACTATTTGCATTACCATATCCACTATAATTATATTTTGAAGGAGGGAAATATGTACATGGAGTGCGTGAATTGATATAGTTTACATTCCTTCCACTGGGTGCCATTTCTAAAAAATGGCATAAACTAGATTAGTTTATGAATCGAAATACATAATTCCATAATTGTAAAACACTTAAAAGGAATTGAAAAGTTTATGAATATAATACATAATCATAAACAATTGTTATTTTGAGGACATATATACTCAAAAACCCTTCATAATAGTTTATAAAGAAAATGAGAAATATCCTAATAAAATCCCCTGGTAGTGTCAAAACCAAGAGTGAAGCAAGGCTTGTTGTCATGTACCCGTTCTTGTTCGAGTCTAGCTCAAAGTGGTGTTTTTAGGTTTTACCCCGAGGTACATCTGGGCCAGAGCCACCTCTACCTGCTTGTATCTAGATAGTGATGTATTTCTTAGAAAACTCACAAAATATTTACAATACTGAAATTCGTGAAAGTTCTTATACACTAATCCACAAAGTATATATTATTGAAATGTGCTCTAATCTGAGTTTTTCTAAATCTAGATTTTATGGTTTGTACTAAAATTCCACTAATACCAACTATAATGCCCCAACCATAGAGGCCCAGAGTCAGTGAACTATTACATATCATTGACATGATCAAAAAATATCAAGTCTTAATAGATCGATTAGTTTAGTATCCTTTGAAGTAAAAGATACATTCATATGGTTTACATTACATCATAAAATGGAAAACTACAACAACATTGTTTCCATAGACAACACTATGATCCCATATACTATCACTGTAGTTCAGTCATAATATCCTTCTTCACATTTTGGTAAAAATAAATCATTGGAAGGGGTGATCTCAGTTACTTACTAAGGATTAAAATATATCAGAAACATTAATAAAAAGGCATAAACATTTAAGGAAATGTATAAAACAGAAAAAAAGCCTTTTCAACAGAAACATCATCATTATATGGAACATATAAATCAAAATAATTCCATTTACTTTCTCAGATGGATATTTTACTAGTCGAATAATACCATTAAATATCATTATCCACTTTCATAATGATGTAATTCATAATTCCAAACATCATAACCAGATATTCAAGGCCTTGAACCAATACTACAAATAATATTTTGTCAAGACCTTGTGTCAAGACACTAGTTTGTCTCATGAGACCTACCAATGCATCGAGGAGCTATATTGAGCTCCACCCGTCACCTACTAAGTCCAATTCATTCCTCATATTAAAAGGTTTAAAAATAACGTAATCCTTCGTATTAAAACTAGAATAAGAAATGTCAATACTTTATTAATAGACCATGAATGGTGTAAAAATAACACATCCACGGACAGTCATATCAGAAATCCTTCATTACAATATAGATGTTTTGTATCATAATAAATCAACTACAATTATTCATAAAGTCTATCAAAGAATGTTGAAATAGATGAAATCAAAACCTTTATTAGAGAAATATTTCTTTCTATTTTTAAATCATTTAGGAAAAAATTTATTTTGAAAATATTTTTATAATCTTGTATGGGAACCTTTGATGATGTTATAACGGTGGAAAATACCTGCACCCACCATATAAGTTAAAAATCATTCATACATAAATTTTGTCTAAAATTTCATAAGGTGCCTTATTTGGAAAATGACAGCAATATTCCATTCAAATCACTTTATAAAAAGTAAAACAATGGTATAAATGGCTTTATACCATAGTATAGTAAATAGTAAAAATGTTTTGGAATAAATTTTTATGAAACATGGATGTGGATGATAAAGAGGTCCCAGTAGATAATTAGGTATAAACAACCTCAGATAATAAACATATTGTGAAATTAACCCTTACTTTGTACTTTTCCTAGGTCTAAGGTAGTTTAACCTCCTGTATAATTGTGAAATAATTTTTATTAAATAATAATATAATCATATACATTAATATGATATCATATATGATCTTTTAACATTGATTTGTTAATAATATCTTAGTATTATCATTGTTTCAGGTGTTAACTTATATGTTTTTTTATATGATTTGTTAGAAAAGTAATGTTTGTTATTGATTGGATGTAACTTATTAATATTCAGAATGATATGAAGCCATTATAATTTATTTTTAATCATCTAATGAAAATTATTCTTGAATGGATATGATGTGGATTGATTCTAATCACGTTAGTGAAGATGGTAATCCGTACGTATGCATGAGCAACAATATCATTCTTTTGATTAAAAAATAATATATAATTGGAGGGTATATCTTATATAGAGAAGAATTATCATGTTATATTTAATATTTACATCAATTACACATCGTTATTATAACCATCCAAATAATAATGTATTGGATAACAATTACAACCCGACATAGAGATGGTAAGTCGTATATACGCATGTATGGTGACATGTCAATCAATAGATGGGTTGAATAATCAATATGATTGTATCTTATTTATAATAACATTTAATTATATAAAATATACTTCATTTTTTATTTTACAATGGAAACAACAAAGAAATTGGAAGTGGAAGGATAAAGAAACTTGAATGAGGTGATGACATATTTACCTCTTCTTCATGTTCTTCCTTCTGATTTGATCAAAAGGGATCCTTAGGTTTGATTTCTGATTAAATTAAGGCCTCTAGAAAGATGGGAAGATAGTTGGGATGGTATTTGGGTAGTGGTTGGTCATGTGAAAATCCTTTGAATAAGTGAATTTCGGGGATGTGGGAGTTCCCATTTATAAGAGGGGTGAGGGGAACCTTACGAAATGCTAGAAATATTATTTTATAATAAAATCATTTTTTGTTAATAATGGCTCAAAAGTAAATTATTTAAATTATAATGTGGGTATGGGTAGAATACCATTCAGCAAATAGGTTTTAGATAGGTTTGTGTCACTATATTAACATTATCTTTCAGATTTAACTCATAGTTAAATAGTTTGACATTTACCATGTATCTTTGTATTTTTATATTATATGGTCAATAAACATAGGATATTCGTCCAAGAGAACATAAAGAGGTTCATTAATGATATATATAGTATTATTTAAGACCTTTGGGAGAACCTTATATTTTTTGGAATAGAATATTAATTAATAAAATAATATTTGTTTTAACAACTCTTTAATTCCAATTTTGACACTATTTGGTATTTATTTTTATTTATAACAACATTATTATATAAAATAAATTAATCTAGCCAACCCTACAAGGAATATTAACTTATAAACTTAGTGGAATTCATAAACAGTCTCAAATTTCATTTATTTAGATATTTATAATATCAATTATTGTAGATATTTATAAATATGGCAATTACTGCATCATCATTGTGTCATTAATAAATTTTATTATTTAATTTCTAGAAATTATAAATAAAATAATATTATGAAGGAAATATTTTTAGATTTCTAATGAGTTTTTAAAGTCGAATTTTTATTGTGTGTAACCGAAAATTAAAAATGGTTTAGTTATTAAACATTGATTTTAACTCTTCTAAGACTTCTTTAAATAAAATAATAATTAATGTCCTAATCCAATCCAAGTGGACCAAATAGGTTCATATTTTATTCCTAAGGATTTTTTGGTCGAATTATACTTATCCAATAGAATTAGGACATGTGTTCGGGTAATAATAATATCATTTTTACCCTTAATTACCCTATTTATATTAAATTATGGTAAATAAAAATAAAAAGTTACTATTCAAAAAAATGGTTTGCATATTATTAAAGAATATTTTACATACTAATATCAACAGTGCCCTTTTAATTTTTGAATTAATCTCCCAGAAGCTGTAAAATTTTGTTTTATATAAATTTACAAATGCTACTAGGAGGTGGATAAAAGACGGTAACAAATTTAATAAAATGTTTATATATCTAAAATTAATATAATATAACTCCAATTAATTACATTTAAATTATATATGTATTATTTATATAATATGACCTAAAATAAATTAATAGAAAATAAATAATTTTTTAATAAAACATCGGTTTTAAACTATAACTTCGTGTTTTTCAGTATTCATAAAAAATTTATAGTTTTTTGAAAAAAACAAAAAATTCACCCTATGATAAATTCGATATTCCATATCAAAAAATGAAGTCCATTTTGAGAAATAAAATTTATAAGATTTCAAATTGTGGGTATAACTATTCATAATTGCTAGTTTGATTGGTTGCGGTGTGTTAGAATCTCAATGTTGCATACAATGAAAGCTATTGCATTATTTAAAGGGAAGCGTACCATGGAAGCTTGTGGTGTTATTATAACCTCAATTTATATATTCCTATGATAAAATAAATGATGGTCTCAACTTAGGAAAAACAATAATAAATCATTTTACCACATAGTTCCATCAATTAATTTTACAAAAATAATAATAACACTCACTATATAATCTATTACCGAAATTGAGAAGTTGAAATTTAATAATTATGTATTTCTCCCTCACATGAGTGAAATAAATTTTATAGAAACTATTCATAGTAATTAAATAAGGGAAATATAAACAAATAAAGGGGAGTAGTGTGGTAGGGGTTTATATTATCTTGTTTCACATATAAATTCTTTGTATTCACACTCGGTCAAGGGGTTAATATGATAGTATGATAATATCATTGAGAAGCAATGATAGTGGAATACAATTTCTATGATTTTATTGAGACCAAAAAAGGGAGAAATATATTATTAGGAATAATGTTGAAAAATAATTACCCATTATTTATGTTTAATTTTATCTTGGACTATGTGGTCCAACTAGAATGTCATCTCATACACGGTGGAAGATCCCATAACCCCTTTACATAAAAAAAATATGTTACCTAGTGGCGTCAACAAACAGGAGACTACAAGTGGGACCACCACCATAGAACCCAAAACCCCTGATCCTTCTCTTAGGACCAAAACATAATTCAAAAACACATGTGAAATAATCCATAATTAACCAAACGAAAAACCTAAACATCATAATGTAAATTGAAACATCAAGAATTATTTATGATTGAAATTTCCTCAATATTTCCTAAAACAATATCCTCGAATATATAATGTCTAGTTCTAGGGTTTTTATAAACAAATAAATTTTTTATTTTTATTCAAAGAAAAATAATATAAACCACAAAAAAATTAGTATGACTATAAATAATCAAATATAATAGATTCACTATGGTTTACCAAAACAATGGATCATTATATACTAAAATTATTAACATAAAATACTAAATGTTTTCATGAATCATCAAAACATAATATGAAAAATATTATACCACAATTCCTCAAGTAAATAAAGAATTCTCAAAATTAGTATTATGCTACAACTAAAAAGAATATAATATGTTAGTATATTAATTTAATTTTTAGTCCTCCAAATTGTGATCGACAACAAATATATTCTACAATATAGAAAAATTATAGCCACCATATTACACTTCAGATGATAATACAATAAAATAACCCTTATTATTATGGTACTAACCACCATTATTCATACCCAGAACATACAACCATTTATCATCCACTAAATCTACTTCATTAATATCATTTTTTATAAAAAATAGTATTCAAAATTTATTCTGAAATCCCATTTTATTTTTTTTTGTAAATGATATTTAATTGACTAATGTAAGTATGTATAATTTAATTTTTAATATTATTTCATATACTTAAGAAAATAAAATCCATTTTACAAAATCAAAATTTTCTATTTCCCTTGAAAACACCCACAATATTGATTTCTTTCTAAAAAATTATTCTAAAATTTATTTCTCGAATAAATGATTTCCAGAAATCAGTATTGTCAATTTCAAAATGTACCATTGATATTATAAAATAAATTTATTAAAAAAACCCTTTGACATGTATGAAACATCATATAATATTAATTACTACTATTACTATGGTAGGAAAAAACTAAATTATAAATTTTATGAATGTTGAAAATAATGATAAAAATTACTATTAATTTAACATAATGGGATGATATAATTAATAATATCACTTGATGCATCAAAAACATGTCAATAAATTATAATTGAATGTGGTATTCTTTAGTAAATTTAAATTACTAACATTAAAATAGTTTAAACAATAAATAATATAGTTTTGATCATAAATCAATAACATGGTAGATAGTATAAGAACCACGATCTATATATTTTTGAAACTAATAAATTATATAATAATTCTTATTAGTGATTCAAATTATATTATATTATCTATTGAAAAAAATAAGAAAAAATATCCCTATTAAAAAACCAATTATAGATTCAAATCAACTAAATTTTCTCTAACATATATATGTGGAATTACTATTTATATTATTAATTATCAAGTAATTACATACATCTAATTTATAACTAAATAAAAAAAATGTAGAAAAATTGTACATATTTTTACCCAAATTATCCAAGACAAAGAGATCAAGATACGATGGATTATACTATATAGAATTTTTTATTTTTTTGAGCCCTACAATAATAAATTTTCATTACTTAAAGTCATCTATTTCTTTAAAAGTAATTCCATTTTCAGAATATTGTATCCTACCTATCTACATGAATATATCTGGGAACATGATATTTAATGTAATGTTGTCTGCAATGATTTTTATGAGAATATTCTAAATTTTACACTATCATAGTCATATTTTTATCTCTATTAATAAAAACATTAGTAGCTTTATGTGGGAAAATATATCATTGTCCTTGTTTGAAACATTTGTGTAACACTTTTGCAATGGATAACACAAATAGTAAATTAATTACATCCTGACATAACCCAATAATTACATACTTTTCCTTGAGAGATGAAATCTCATACCACTTGTATCGAGGTGTAATTAGTGAAGGATTTACCAATTGAAGCTTAGATTAATCAAAATAATGATATTTTTAATTAACAAATTAAGTGATTTTAGAATAGTGTAAATAAAAATCAATGTAAAATGATGAAAACTACAGAAGGGGATTGGTAAAATTTTCAAAATTCTATAATAACACTGTATAAATAGATAATGACTCAACCTTCATTATAAAAAATCAATAATTGATTGATTAACTTGAGATCATCCTTGAAGAATAAAATAAAAAAGGGAGTATATTTTATTATTCATCATCAAATAGACACAACAAGAGTTATCATGTTTCATTAATAATTTTATATGGGAATATTTTATTTTTATCAAATAATTATCATTTATGAGAAATGTTTTTCTCTGTAGAATTTATTCTCTAGAAAAATCTATTATTATTTTTTAACATGACTTATTTCTTGATTATTTATGTTTATAATAATAAAAAATTAGACTAATTTTTTATTGGGACTTATTCAATTCAATTTATAACCACTATTTTATTATTAGGTAACGATTGACTTCCATCATTCCATAATTATTGGTATATTTTATCAGTTATTTCTCCTCCAATCAATATTTTTTAAAATTTCAGTTTTAGCAATTTATTATTTCACAATAAGAATTTGGTCCTTATGTATATATTATTTCCAATGAAATCAACATGTCCTCCTCATTGACACCCTTGGATGAATTTTTCACCCAAAAATAATAGCCGATCTGTATAAACAAAATAGTAACATATCTCCATTTAATATTAGATAATTACATATGATATCCAATACCATTTGTTTCGGTATGGAATATACTTTTAGTGCTCAATTTTAATTTTTTAGATTACCTGTGTCACATAAACATGTATCCTTACGTCCATACCTGAGTAGTTATATTCTATATATGATATCAGTATCATAACCAAAGAATATAAAACTATGATTATCATTATGATTTAATAACTAAAAATATCCATCTTTCATATTGAAAATAAATCATGATATATGTCAAATCATTTAATCTTTTCTGATATGGATCATAGTTCTGGATCCCCTTTTATGCACCAATTTCATAACATATGACTCGTAAAGTTACATGCCATTATTGTATATCTTGAACACAATAAAATTTATAAAATACCACCATGGAAGAGATTTCCACTCTATATTAGCATTTTTATCACAATCATCCGTCCATTAATTATAATACTTTTTCAATCATCTAACTTTTTCTTGAATAATCTTGAATAATCTATTAATTATTCCACTATACAACCATTCCAATCTATTAACAACCTAAATAATAAATATATAATAATTTCTCATTTTACTTCTAAAACACTATTACTCATTACTATATGTATTTTCAATTAATTAAAAATAACCATACATTTTGTGTCGGTTTATATGGATCCGATTATACCCATATATCACTTATTTATAAAATAATAAACAATTATTTTTTGTTTTATTAATTTGGAGATTTAAATATAAATGATATATATTTTAAACAATTTTACCTATTTTATAGATACCACATGTATACCCCACGTTCAGTAGTATTCTTGTAGATAAATAATATGTAATGTTCAACTTTTCGAACAAAAAATCTGTGTGAATGTATTGTTTTTTTTTGTGTATTATTAACACATAAATACGTGATTATATCTAGATAACCTATACATGTTTGTATTATTCATATTTAAGGTTTACCTCTATAATATGTGGTATATAATAAACCTTGTGATTTCTCGTAGTATAAAAGATAGTTATTCTTAAATATCGAGTACTTTTATTGAGAAATTAATATTTTCGGTATGGTTTAGATAACCATTTTGAATATCTATTTTATGTTTTATAGAATTATTCATTGAAATATTTAGGTTTAATAAAATAATTGGTAAATTGTACATCCAAACCAAGAAACCTACCAATAATTTAATGTTGTGAATGTTCTCATCTACTGCTGGTTAATTATATCAATTTATCATCTTCAAAAATGTATATTGTAAATTAAAATGATATTGAGATCAATGATTCTTATATAATTTTTCCAACGTATTAAAATTCTTTTTCTTCCTCATATTTCAAGTAGATTACATGGAAAATCGAATATTTTCTCTACATTCTTCCCATACATCATGAGTACATATCTATAGTGAACCTTAACTATCTTAGTGATCATGTCCAGATTTTTATATAGTCATGTAAGGGGGATTTTTTTCTCTAGGGGTGTCATTAAAAATAATCAATTTTTATTTTTTCATCTATCATTGAAGGAACAATGTTTCAGAAGATTGAGGTTGATAATATTCTAAAATTATATCCATTGATAAATAATGACATACTTTTTCTTTATAAATAATTATCCCTCAAAATATAACTACATGGGATACTAATAAAGGGTATTTGTAAATTTATTAATTTTTTGTAGACCTATCAGGAGGAATTTTAAAAAACAATCATTAAGTAGTATTTTTTATATATTGTAAGGATTTTCATTATTCTTATGAGGAACATTCAAATTAATTTGGATATTGAATACTCTTTGGACCCATTATTTATTTCCCAAAGGGTATAAACCACGTCATCAATGGGTTTTTAAAACTAAAGTGATTTTTTCTATTTCACCTGATAACAAAATATGTATGACATGTTTAAATTATTGATCATTTATTATATAAGTTCATATTATATGGCATGGATTTTATAAGATGGATTAGTGGACCAGTTGAGACCTTATGAAAAATTGATTTCTTAATGATTATGAAACCATTATATTGAATAAATATCCTTATATACTATGTAAACATCTTCACCATGAATGGTGGGGTTAATTAGATTATTATGTTTTTGTTAGAGGAATATGTCGAGGTTGATTTATTGAAATTGTGTTAGAGGTGAGAAGAAGTATATTTTTTATATATTTCCTTGATTTGGATGATGATAATATGGTTTCATTATTTCTCAGGTCTAAATTTATTATTTTATGAGAAACCAAATAGTTTTTTTTAGATAACAAGTTTAATGATATGCTGCATTCTATAATGATGTGGATATAATCCCATACTGTTGATAATGATCGTGCAAGGGGATTCACCTAATGAACTGTAAATGTGAATGATCAAATTTTTTTATGAATGTATCATCATTGAGATATTTATTACACATGTTTGTTTCATATAAAGTCTCATTTGAGGAACACATGATTTCCAAATAATATTAAATTTTGGATATTTATATTATGTTTGGGATTCCTACATTAAAATTTATTTTATTCTATTGTACTAATATTTTCTATATTGGACCATTTTAATTATATTTATCTAGTAACATTATGTTTCATTGAAACGGTGGATCCCAATTGATTATATAACATCTCATCTATATTTTTTGGTTTGGGTTACCATTCTACATATTTTGAATTTAGAATTTATGTATAAAATTTAAATGAAGGAAAATGGTGTTGCTTTCCATTCATAAAACCAATATGTCAACCCTTGTTGGCATTAAAATCTGTTTCTTTTTATTTGGTAGTTCTAATATCCTAGTTTACAAAAAAATTATTTGAAGGAAACAGTTAAAAGGGATGTTTGACCAAATTATATTTGTTTAAAATCATTTAATTGATTTCTGAAATGGTTTCTATTTTTTGGGGTTATTTTAACAACTTTTCTTATAAAACGGATAAATTTATTATACATTAAATAATCATATTCTATCATTCATTATGAAAATCAATTTTTTCTAAATTCAGATTTATTTATAAAAATTTAACTACATAGAAACATTGGTGAAATCATAAATGGAATGATTAGCTGACAACCTATAGAAACAAATGATTTTCATGGACTAATTTTTTCATATAGGATATTATAGTTTAATTTTATATTTTTAGTTGATAATTAGATTATATTGATTGTTTTTTAGGATGTTGTGCTAACTATGTTTCAAATAAAGATAATAATGTGGTTAATAAAGTTTATGTTTTCCCTAAAAATGTTCCTATATTAAAAATAGGAGTAGTTATTTATTTATTTTTTCTTTATTTTATATATAAATGATTATATTGTCATTGAGGATGATGTTGTATATTTATGATGTGACATGGGATGCCTATTTTTGTTTATTCCTCTTTTCAATTAGAATTACTGTATATGAATTTTTTTATTCATTGAAATATAATGTATAGAAACAACGTGTTATATAATCTATAAATTTTATTATATAAGTCAAATATTATTTAAGGGTGAATAAATTCGTAATAGGTTTTTATTTTATGTCTTAGTGTTTATCACCATCCCATGGCGACCATTAATAGTATCTGGTTCTTATCAAAGGTTAATAGGGTAATGTGGTAGATTAACCAGAGTGGGTTTATAAAAAGAATATATCATATCTTTATTATAATTTAAGGAGCTTGGTAGTACATAGATTCAATTTTCACTAAAAATAAGGTATTCCATATGTTGGAATATGAACACCACATATCTAAACAAAGCATTAATTTATAACACTATTTGGAATTTTTGCCTCCATTTTAAATATTTTATTCATCTATATTCATGTATTTCGATCACAAAATGCATTATATGGATCTCTATTTATTTATATCATATACATTAGGGACTCTTATATATTGTTGGAGTTGTATATATAATATTAAATACATTTACATGTTTAGTGTATGATATTTAAAATCATGGGAATCCTGTTTGAATTTATTTTGACACCATACATGTATTCATTCATGGTTGGTGAATAATTTACAAAAACATGATAGACAACCATGAAATACATCAAAATCCCCAAAAAATTTATATGATACTATTTATATTTATAATTTTTTCATAATTTATTGTGCCTTTTTATATATGAATCACAATGTAATTTGAGGTATTGGTGTTGTTTGAGTATATGTTTTAATGTTTTAATTGCGTGGGAATTTAATTTCACGAAATTTCATCTTTTTTAGTCTTTTTTTTGTTGATTTTTACCTATATAATTATCTTCTTATATTGTTCTCAAAAATGTTTTTTTATAATGAAATATTGGGGATGGTTTTATGTGAATGATAATTTTAGGTAATTGTATTGAAACTATTAATAGGCAGTTTGGAATAAAAATGGGATATTAATATTATTTATTATTTAAATTATAAAATAATATAGAAAATTTTTCAATTGGATATTATTTTTTAGAAAATAATTTTCATACTCTTCATCAAGAATTTATGATTTAACATAATGAAATATTCATTACTATGTTTTTAGTTTATTTTATTTTGATTAATAACCACTTTTGGGATTTGTAAATGAGATTATTTTGGGGTTAATATTTTTTATTACAGATGCATAAATTTAGTTAGTTCGTGTTTTTAATCATTTTTCATATTACTTATTGAATGGGCTAGATGTAATATAAAAATTTTATCGCATTTAATGATTCCATATGGGATTCCATATATATCATAGTAATAACACATATAGTGGTTTCCCTTTCCCACAATCTGAACTGAGTGGTAGAGTTTGGTTTGTCTCCACTAATGGAACCCATCTAGGAATTTTTAAATTGTAATTAACTAAAATTTTCTAGATTTCTGGATTCACTTATCTCTAATGTGAGATTATTGATGTTAAGGGAACTATATGTTCATTTTAAAACCATATATTCTTAAATATGAAGAAAATTATAGATTTTTTTGATCGACTGTTCTATGTGTGCTGGGATACAAATTTTCCATATTAGATTAAAATTATATTTATTTAGACCTATTCATGATAGTATTCATTTAGTTGATGTATTTTTCAAGATGTAATGGTAGAGAAATAAAATTAATTCACCAGTCTATGTTAGTTCTAGTGAACATAAATGGTGTATGTTGATGTTTTCACACATTTAGGGTCATTATATCTAGAAATTTTCATTAATATATTAATTAATGCATGATTCTCTTTTGGATGACACATTTTTAACAACAAAGTATCAATATTTTCATTTGGACTTAATTATTTCTTGGAGGAATTTCATAAATCATTGATAGTGGAAAATATTTTTCATTAAGATGATTAGATGTCAGAATGTGTGTTTGGTGTGGGTTAATCTAATTAGTGTTTATTTTTTCCCCTTAATAAGGATATATCCCTCATGTTTTCTCAATATTGAAAATATAGGAACTCTAAGACATCTTTATTGAGAGAACCATGGATATATCATTAATGTTCCATTATAGTTGATTGTTAAGAATTCGATAAGATATAATATAGGTAAAATATTAAATCTCAGACATTTATTAGATTTTGGAAATATTTTTTCTTGAAATGTATTATGTATCTGTTTGTAGATTTTGTGGGTTTTAAGGAAAATTTTATAGGGTGTATTTTTAGGTATCCTCAATTTTCTTCATTTAGGATTTTTTGTTAATATTTATAAGTTTCATGGTATAATGATTATTTATTATTACATATGATTTTTTATAATTATATTCATGTGATTTTATTGGGATCTTGATTGGTTATAGATGAAAACATTAGTTATGATCATGGGTAATAAAGAGATGGTCTACATGTGTTTTAAATATGAGCTAGTTAGTTACTCTATTAAATATTTTTCCATAATATGGTATTTTCTATGTTCACCATGGTTCGATGTTCTATGATCAATTTCCTAGATTCCCCTTTACATTAACATCATGAACAGAGGTTATAGACCTTGGTTTTATTTTTTATGGAATACATTTGATCTGTATATATCATCTATTATTAATTTATAGGATGTAAATATATGGATTTTCATTATCATATATTAGTTTTTGTATTTATTATTATTATACCTCTTTTATGAAATTCATAATTGTTTTCTTTAATTCTTTTTATTGGTGGATGATTAAAAAATAATTTGTATTTTTTTTTCATGTATGTTTTTGTAATTCGATTTTAGTATGAATGTTTATCTTTTGCAACACCATTCTAGAATAATTAAATTTGTTGAGATACCTATTTTAGGTCTCAGTATTAGTTATAATTACAATTTTAATTATTTTTCTTTTGGTTTATATTTGGTTAAAAAGTGATACTTAAGGATTTAAATATATATTTTTGAGGGATTATAATATTAAAATGTTAATCGTTCTTAAATAAAATTTTTTATTTCCCTTAAACAACCAACCTTATGAATTTAGATAAAGTGAAAATTATATAATATTTATGTTATATCAACTATTGAGTTTGTAAATGGATGTAATATTATTTTAAGAGATAGATCATTTGAATCCAATATATTGTTTAATTTATTGTCGTACACTTAAACCCAAGATTATGTTAAGTGGTTTTGGAATTTTTTTCTTTCTATATTTTTTGATAATATTATGAGGGAATAACGTTGTATTTCTAGGAAAATAGATACACACCCAAATAATAAATGTATAAAATATTATATTATTATGAGTTGTGTTCAATTTTTGAGTTTTGGGAATTTTGGGTTTGATAATTTTATATATTTATCCAATTTTTATGTTTACCAAATAATCCCACATATTTATTAGTAATTTTTTGATGAATATTATTTAAATGGGGATACTATTATATGACCATTATGTATATATTTTTTAGTTTATTTTTAATTTAAATGATATAGAACAATTATGTGAAATACACATATTACAAATACATGTGGATTGATCATACATAATGTGTCTCCCTATAGAGAACGAGTAACATATCTCCCATGCACACTTTATTGTAATGGTAGTAGTAGATTACTAGGAATTAGGTGTCATAACTAAGACACCAATGGTTGGAAAAAAATCAATGGGCATAAAAAATAGTTAGGGGATGATTTCACTTTTGAATGTAAAATAATGAATGTAATAATACTATAACACAAAGTAGTTTTACCCCAAGGGAATCCCTACAAATGGTGAAAGGATATAAAATCATTCCAACTTTATATACAAAAATAATTATTAAATAATTAAAATTGTTTATGAAATGGAAAAAAATAATTATATCCCAAAATATAGTTCAATCCACACCAAAGTCCAAACAAAAAACCATTTCCATGGTAAATATCAAAAAAATATCTTTATTCATTTTACATTTCCATTGGGAATGGCTAATTAAATTCCACAAATCAACTCATTCAGTCTTAGGGGAGAGTTCCATACTCCTGAGAGGTATCTCAAAAATCTACAAAGTCATCACAAGTAATACATATAACAATTTCCCTAATGGGAAACTCTCATTCGGTAGGCCCATGTCAATCCCAATGAGCACTCTCCAACCGTTTATGCCAAAAACATGTAAACCAACCATTCCAACATTATAATAAAAATCTATTGAAAAAATTTATATAAAAATATTTCCATGAAAAAATTTAATATTTCAAAATTTTCATTTTAAAACAATGACCAATTCAATTTTTACAGCAAAAAATTTCTGTAATTTTACAATGAATCAACTATGAATGCTTCTACTAATCTTTGTACATAAATTTCAAAATAAGTTTCAGTAAATTAAAACTATATTAAATAATTAATTAGAGTTTTATCAATTGGAATAAATAGTGGATCCACCTACCAAAAAACATAGGTAAGAAAAAATATAAACACAAAAACCTAAACAAAACATGATGAAACTCAAAAAATACACCTCAGATATTATTCCCTATCAAATAAACAATCATATCTCAAAATGGATTGAAAAAACAATAAATATATCCCTAATATATGAGATATATTAATTAATAAAAGGTAATATGAATAAAATACATAGAGACCTCCATGAATAATAACATACCAATGAATATGATCATCCACACACTAAGAATTACCACCAAAATTATCTATGATCAAGAGGAAGGGTTCCAAAACAATAGAGAGGAGAGGAATTCACGTTAGCGTATTTTAATGGGAAAATGGGAGGTTTAAATGATAATTAAAATTAGATCCAATATTTTTACATTAATTTTTATTCAGTGAGGAGTTAGGGCCCCTGGTTTGGAAACCCTGTGCAAAGCATGTGCGGACCACTACATCCAAACACCACTCATACGGTTTCCTCAAATTTTTTTTATAACTATGTGACAACTATGAAAGAGAACTATGTAAAAATTTTCATGGTTACTCATGTGTTCCCCTCTATAATGTCCAAAACACATGCCTAATAGTCACGCTTCCCAAATACCATTATGCCGCTTATATGTCTGCATGGTGGTGTGTTATAGTTTCTAATAACTATTCTCAAACATTGATCCTCCTGAAAAAACCAAACCAAAACATTTCAAAAAACTTTTAAACCTATAAAGACTACACCCTATTATGTTTGTACATAAAATAAATAAATAATTGGCCAGTTACCATAAATATGATGTCCTAAATTCCCTCTACCATTACCCTTTCGATACTCAGATGTTAAGAAAACACCATTGTCTGAAAAGAGATTGGGAAATGACTAAACAATTTCCTTTTCTATTTTCTAGGTTTCTTATTAATTCCTACATTTCTTACAAAAAACCCAAACAATAGAAATTATTATACCACACAAGACAATCTCTTACATTTCAACAATCTGAACTCGTACATGAAACAACAAATCATTTAAGTCAACCTCAATGTGATCCCATTGAATAACATGGTCATGATCATTTAGATATCTTTAAATATAAGATACCTAAAACACATATGGATGATAAATAAAACATGATAGCTAATCCAATTGACATTTCACCTCACCCATATATATATATATCTTAAAGGGCATGTTTATAATGGAGAATATATTCACTAATTCCCAAAATGACGATTCCGAAGCTAGGATGGGATTATAAAGAACATGTGATAACTAAACTAAATGGAAAACAATCATATATAATGATGCATATATTATTCATAATTACTCTTTGTCATATTCATTCCATTTCTAGTCAAATGAATCTCATACATTTTTTCATCGAGAAGTCTTGTTCCAACTAGTGAAGTCTCACATATTACAACATAATAATGTGGAGAATGACAAGGAAACACATAAAATGATTCTAAGGTGACATGTATTAAGGATTGATAAATTTTATTATATGTTAACTCCCCTAATAGAATTTTCTACTCCCATGAGACAAATAAACCAATTATAGAAGCCCATAGATTGACTTCTGATGTTTGCATCATCCTTTTCAACTATCTATCTATGTGGGAATGATACACTGTACTAATACACAATGAAGGACTGAGGGGTTTCCACAAGGATTTAAAAAAATGATATGTAAACCTCATATCGTGTTTTGATAATGTCGAAATTGGCACAACAAGTATCTTTTCTCCTTATTAGATATTGATATTAGACAAAAAATGCATCATATAATATTCATCGATGGGAATGAAATTGGACACCAGTAAGATGTAATACACTATTACCAATACGAAATAATATTTTTGAACAATCCATTGGAGAAATATCACAAAACCAAATTATTTCATCTCTCATTTCCAACGTAGAATAGGCAAATACTACAACATACCCACTAGCCTTTAGTTCACTACCATAACAAACTCTTAGGTGATGCATCTAGAAACCAACTGAAACAGATTTAATTTCATCAAATAAAACCAAAAACAATTTATAATTTCATTATACATATTTTTTTATTATATGATGATCAAACCATCTCCAATTATGGTAATAATGAATAATAAGTTCATGAAAATCCAATGTTATAGACATCTGATCTAAAAATGAAAATAATTATCATCTATCATGCCTCCATAAATCAACGGCCTCCACATAATTGTTTTTTTGCCTCATATAAACACATTCAAAACTGATGTATGTACCTATTTTACATTATATAACAAATTAGGAGAAAATAATCCAAAAGAGATAATAACTACACCACCATAGTCTTCTCAATCCCAGATCATTTCACATATCACTAACATCAGCTTGCACTAATCTAATGATTAATTCAATAAAATACAATAAAAAATTCAACTTAATGAATGTTACACTGAATTAACATTACCCATTGTATAAATCAACTCAAATTTAAACATTTTGAGATACAATGACTTTAATATTTTCTTATGGTTAAACTATCATTGTGAGAAAATATTTATCAATATCATATTATCAATATACAGTAACAAAATCTCACTAATGTGTAAATTATGACTTTTCATCATAGCATGAACAATAGAAAAGATCTCAATTATTTTGGATAGTTACTATAATGAAACCAAAACGGGTGTGGTCAATAAGCAACAAAATAATCTCCCATCATGGGAACATAAACCAACTCAAATCCAAAAGCAAAAAAATACACAATATACCCTTGTCCTAATACTAGTTATATAAATATACATGTTGATTCATGTAAAATATTATGTTCCTAAAAATACCTGTGAAATTACTCTTTATATTGTAACAGAACACCATTCCTTGTTAACATTGTCATTTGTGATGATATTTTTGAAATTTCTTGAAAAAACTATCAGTAATTACCAACTGAACCAAGAAAATTGTTTATATTAAACACATTCATTGGAGGTTTACATGAGATATCACACTCTATATTTTATTTCTCAATATAAATAAAATTTTATATAGATTACATTATCATGAAAATATACCTATTGTATCCAAATATAATCATTTTATTATTTTCTATGAAATAATTATAATGTATTATACACAACAATTTCTCCATATTTTTCTCAAGCTCTGACATTGACTTTGAGTAAACTAATGTATCATCAATAAACACAACCAAATATATATATATATGTATAAAATATCCAATAAATAATTAACAAAAATATTTTTGGTGCATTCATATTACCAAAATACTTGGCCATATTCCCTTAATGGTTATATCTACTCCTAAAAGCTTGCCTCAGAATATAGTCCACATAAACCATTAATTGGTGACATCATAATTGTAAATCAATAGTATATAACAACTATTCTTCCAACAATTGACTGAACATATCATAAATACAATGAATTGGATACCATTTCATTATCATAACTTGGATATTATTATAATATTCAACACACAACCAAAATTGCTCATCTGTGTTTATTACAGAAAATACAACTACTTCCCACAAAGATGTCTAAGCCAAATGAATCTTTTTATTTACAAATATTCCAGACAAAATTTATATTAAGTTAACTATTTTGGTTCAATATGAGAAGTTTTAAGTTAAATATGGGATGTCCTTGGAATGTGAGAAACCATAAACTCCACTTCTATTATGGGTGTAAAGATGGAAAAATTCCCAATTAAACATCTATAAACTGTTAAAAAATTGATTTAAAACCACTATACTCAAATTGTTTCCACTGTTCCAATTTCAATGTATCCATATTGTATGATATTATTCCTACTTATGTTTCAAACAAGTCAACTAAACATTCCTTTACTTTCCAATCTCATCTAGTGTGATTCAAAATGCCATTATCAGTCATAAAATTAATAGTTTGGATAAAATAGTCAATGTGGGACTTAATAATTTTTGACTAACCGTTACATAATAATATTTCCTAGAAATACATTCCCAAAACATTGAATACGATACTCAATTAAAATCCATCAAATATTTTTTACATTAATTTGCACAAAAGGGATCGACATTCTCACTGACCAAGAAGAGTTTAACATTTCAAAGACACTGGCATCATATGATCATGAAAAAATTGAAGGCAAAAATAATTATATGATATAAATTAATAGGATGAACCCATAAGAATAAATGATTTTATAATGGTAAAAATAAAAAAAATCATTCCTCCAATCAATGACGGTAATGATGGATAATCCAAAATCATATACAAATATCTATACAACAACTTAATAATTGAAATCTATTTATTTAAAAATTTTAATTTATGTTGTCGAGGATTAGTGGTATTACTACAATTACCATTTATATCTCTACATTAATGAAAATAGGTATCTATATTCCCACATCTTTTCATAGAATATAACCGATCGTAAACATGATATGTGTCCTAAACAGCTGGCGAAGGAGAAAGGCGAATGTAACATTAAATATATCTCATATGGAATCAATTGTGTAATGATATAGGTGATAACATACTATTAATATTTACTTTATAAAAATAAGAACACAAAAAAAATATGAATACTCTTGGATTTATGTTGAATAATCACCCATCCAATAGTATAATTTTGAATCATTCTTTTTACAAGGAAATAACTATCCCTATTCCACTAATACCAATCAATAGTGTTCCCACTACTTCTTATATGTATCAATAGGAAATATACTACATGAGGGTATTGAGATATTTTTTCTCAAAAATTCACTCGATTAATCAAATCTGAATAATACAATATATAAATAATGACTATCTTAGAGTGAATGTATTTCCTCATCACCGACTCAATAATGTGTTTATTCAAGTATGCACTTGCACTTACATCATGTGGTTAGTAGACTAAATTAATATATTTATCAACATACACTGTTAATAAAATATTTTCCAACATCAATATAAAAAATTCTATTATTTTAGATATTTTGAACATGTGGGGAAAGAATTGATTTTTGAAAAAATAATTGAAATTATATCATGCATTGGAATGTTCTATTATTCTTGAATATCTAATCCCACAACTGATTTGAATGATCAACAAGAATACATATTTCTAACATGAATTTTATATCTCTTGGTGTGCCTTGAAAATGTATGATACAATTCATTTTATTCATCAACACCCATGACTTCTCTAGTTCGAAGTCACATCGAACGATTTGTGGATTAAGTTTCTTGAACTAAATATAATGATCCACTTTCCATTGTTCATCCCATATATTCCATATACACACTTCCTGAAAATCATGTACAATAATCTAATCCAACTATTTTTTTCAATGGTGGATTAAGTGGACCAACATTCTAAGAAGATTCATCCGATTGTTTTTTACGACACAAAAGCTGTTCCATTTTATATAACCCAAAAAAACCCATTATTTATTACTCTATAGAAAATAAAGGATTAGATATTTCAAATTATCTATTACACACATATAAAAATAGGATTTTTAAAATTAATAATTTTCCACGTCTAATAAGTTTTATGAATTTCCATCATTTTTTTTGTAAATCAAGCCATTTTAATGTTCACTACCATTCCTTTTAAAAATAGAATATTCGCAAAAATTTTAACACTTTTCAAAAAAATATAATCTTTTCATAAAATAAAAAAATAATTATTCAAAATTAAATATGGTTTCCATGTATGAGGTCATTTCTATCAATGCATAGTATGCTTATCTCATTGGATAAACCTATGGACATATTGTTATAACCCCTATAGGATTCTCAAATCATGTATTTAACCAACTCCATGGTAACATATAGTTGAACATATAAAGGTTAGCTACACATTTTTTATGATCTACATTTCATGTCTTAATGATCCTAATCGTTTCTATTAACCCAACAAGTGGACTAATCAAGAATGATTTTAAAACTCAAAGACTAAAAAATCCTTCACATTTCTCCCATAATGAATGAAAAACTAACCAATAATTATGAAATTTTTAATATACTACTCCTCCCCATTATCATGAAAAGGCGATAGGATGTTTCTACACCATTTTTGACATCCCCAATACCCAAAAGTTCAGAAATAAATGCCCTGGGATCCATAAATAGTTTGAGGATGATCATAACTTTTAATGTAAAAAACCATAATAAGATTATAATCAAAATGAGATTCATGAGAAAATTTTATAAAACCCAATGATATACCAATATAAAAACATAAAATGTATTAGTGTACTAAGTGAAAACTACTAATGAACCTCGAAGATGAACAAGACATGATCTTTAAAAGTCCCATCATTATCCATGCTCAAACTTCAAAATCCATTCTCACAGTTTCATGATTCATACATAATTTAATGAGAAACCATGGATTTACATGGTTCATGATTCCAAATATATGAAAAAATAGAAAGTTCCCAATTAGTAGAGGAGAATAAAAATCAGAAGGTTTTCCTGAAATGAATCCACAACAAATGATACTATAATAGAAAAAGTTATCAAATTTATATAAAACAACTTACATAAAATAATTAAAATAGTTGATGTCAATGAAAAAAATATTTATAAACATTACAAGTTAAAAAAAACAGTTTCCAATCCAAATAAATTTACATTGAAAATTACGATACCAAATTTTTTTTACTAATTCATATATCCATTTGGAATGACCAACTGTATTCTACACATCCCAACATCTGTTCAATAACTCCATGATAATAGTCTATATTCCTAAGAAGTATCTCATAGATCTATAATTTTGTCAAATGATAATCATATAACAAGATCCACAATTTCACGCATCCCATACATAGTGTCACATAAACGAAAATAAATACCTTCCATCCATTTATTCCAAAACAATTCCAAACCAACAATTCTAGAATTAAAATAAAAAAATTAATTTCATTGATACATTATTAGGAAACCATATATAGTATTAAAAATACATCAATGATTTAACATATTCATTTTAATACTATGACAAATTTATCTTGGAGAATAATAAATTTTAATAATTTAACAATACATCAGTAAATATAGTTTATAAAAATATTACATCATAAATTTTATAATATATTACAAGATATTCAACCAATCTTAATTTAATACTTATATTTATACAAATAAAATTTTATAGTGACACCACCTACCTTGAAAACCTAGGCAAAAACAAATAACTAGTCAAATTCATCACCAAAATAGGCTACAACTCTGAAAAAACATCTTATATTATTTCCCATATCATCCAAACAGTCAATTATTATCATGATTTAAAAAAACACATATTTATCCTTAATAGATGATATCTATGATACCAAGAGAGTGAAGAAGGAGAGTATAATGATAACCCACCATGAAAAAATAGTATAAATGGAATTTCAGAATCCATTGCACCGATAGTTTACAATGGGTTTCTCCTGGTTCATGGGGAAGGGTCTCCACAGCCTCTGAAAAGTGGAAATCATGTTAGGGCCTCTTTCTGGAAAAATCAATATGTTTATAGGAATATTTTAATTATATCCACAATTTTATGATCTAAATTGTAATGATTCATTTTTAATGAGATTAGTTATGAAACCGTGTATAAACTATGTAGTAGAAACTACCTCCAAACCCCCATCACATAGTTGGATCACTTTTACAACTATGAAAAACACATATATTACACATTTCATGGTTCCTCCTTGGTGGTCACATGGTTCTGATAAACAATTCACCTAACTAGTGTCCATTTTACTATCATTCATTTTTTTCAATAGGTGTTTCATGGTTTCTACTAACTATTCTCAAACATTGTATCTATAGAAAATCCCCCAAAAACATAACAAAACACACCTAAAACTCCAAAAATTTTAACCTAATTTTATTATAAACCGAAGATAACTAAATAAACGGTTAATTACATGAAACTATGTTGAAACTGAATGTGTGGTTCCTGGTTTGTAATAAATCAGTCGAGATTCCCAAGTAACCTTCCACGTTTATCTTCCATAAAGGGTGTTATGAAACCATGTATAAACAATGCAGTAGCAACTACCTCCAAACACCAATCACATAGTTGGATCACTTTTGCAACTATGAAAAACACACATATTATACATTTCATGGTTCCTACTTGGTGGTCACATGGTTCAGATAAACAATTAACCAAATTGGGGTAATTTATAACAAATTTATATCTTAAATTTACTCATATACCAGTGAACAATTTAGAATAATTTTTTTTCCTTTCCTCCTCATGATTCATGGATGATAAAGTGATAGATTAGTTGATATTGTCATATTCATCCCTAAACTCCCAAGGAACATTATTAAATGGATTTCAAGTTGAAATAATTTTAATGATGCCATTTTCACTTCCCAACTTCATTTCTAGTGGTTTTATTCTTTTATCATGAATAAAAATTTTTGTGGTTGTTTATCCAAGGTTAGGTATGGTCAAATAATGTTTAATTTTTTAATTGGGCCTATATAGTCCAAAATAATTATTTTTTATATATTATTCATTAAAGGAAATGTGTTTCTGGAGGTAGGGGAAAGTGTATTTGTGATGTTCATTTATTTAAAAAATAATTAGTTTATTTGACTTTATAAATTAATTTATATAATTAAATATACATAAGTGATAAATCAGAGACTTTTTTTTAAAATTATTTTATAACCAAAATTACTGAATATAAATGAATTTTTATTATATAATTGGACCATATTCATTTATATATACTAATAATTTTTATAACATTTAAGTATGATATTTCAATTAATTTTTAATGTAATTTAATGGTTTTAAAGATATTATTAAATAGAGATAATTTAAATGATGACTTCAGACGTTATTTGTATTATAGGAATATTTTAATTTTTTTTAAATATTAATGGATACAGAAATAGTTTTGAAACTATTGAATCGTGATGAGTATTTAATGGATGTTATATAACGTTTCATTACGTATTAGTTTTAAAGATCTGGTTATACCCATATAAATGAAAGGTTTGGTTAATGATTGTAATGAAATTGTTTTGAGAACATTTGATTATTTAGTGTATATAATTTTACCTCTTATGTGATTATGTGAACTGAATTATTATTTTATGATAAGAATGATGTGAAAGAAGATTTTTTTTAGGAGATGTGATAGGGGAGATTAGGTTTACTCTTTATGATTTATTATCAACTAATATGATGATAATATGGTTTATTGTTTACTAAACTAAACATTTATTATGTCATTGGAACCTGAGGTATCAAAGTGAGAGATCTAGGATTCCACTATATATCATATATTAAGAATTGGATAGTATACATGACTACATATCATGACAATATTAGTATATTTCTTTGATGAGAAATTGAGACTAATTTGAGAGATTATATATCTTCGGAATGACACAATGGCCTGATGTTGATTACACTTGATTATTATTATTTTCATGTCATGTTAAGACATAGTTTGTTTCCAATTCTTGTTAAATTGTGTATGTTCATGTTCTCTTGGGGTTACCTCAACATATTAATTATATCCTAATGTTTTCAATAATTTTTAGAGGAACCATTTTCATTATTTTTGTTTACATATTTTATTCATTGATATAATGTCTCCCAAATGATTATATAACTTATATTTTCATTTTTTCTCTTAGCTTTAAACTTTATTAAAAAGGGAAAAATATTTTATGAAGTTTCAACAAATGAAAAATTACAATTTTTTTAAACAAAACATTGTAGAAAACCCATTAAGGTTTTTATGTGTCTTTTTTAAATTATATTCCCGACCCCATATTTTATAAATTGAATATTTGAAGGAAATATTTCAAATTTATTTTGACGATACATTCATTACATTAAAATCATTTATTTACTTAATGTATAATTATTTTTCTGAAAAATATTTTTCCATATGGATTTAGAAATTTGATTCATAAATCACTAATTTATTCTTCGTAATTCCTATATCATTAGATATTTGTATTTAATAAGTAATATTAAACTAAATTTTGGTAAAATTATTATAATAAAATTATTTGCATAATGGAGAAATCCCACTAGACATGATTATCTTATACACTATATACAATGATATGAATGCATCAATTATGTTTTTGTATATGTTTATAGTGTTTATCTCAATTTATTATATGTCTTATGGTTAATTTTAATGATTTTTTATAGGTAATATTTACTATATATGAAATAGATTTTATCAAGAAGCCTCAAGGGTTTATGGTTTCTCTGGGTAAGTAACATTATTTTGAATATCTAGAAGTCTAATTTCTTACTTTGGGTTTAATTCATGTGGGAATAATTATGTTTTCATTTTAGTTGATATTTTATATTTTTTATGTGAATTATGATGTTTATTTTATGTTATTTACATTATATAGATGATCATTGTCATTTGAATTATATATTTTATATTTTAAAAAGATCAATTTTAGGGAATAGAATATTAGATTATTAGTAATTTTTTTCGATCTGTTTATTATTATTTTTGGGTAAAACAATTCCCACATCATTATTATTTGATTCCATTGTTTATTTCTCTATAAAATAGAAATAACTAACACACTTCATGATTTATGACTGGAAAAACCACGTGACGTGGTAGGATGATGTAACAGCCCGAGATTTTATGAAAAATATTCTTTTTTAATGTCTTGTGTTGTACGCTACACTAAAAGGAGCTTGCACAACACGCATCCTTGACTTGCCTTGGATTACACGCAATCACGACCTTCCTCGATAGCGTGTGTAATACGCAATACCGAGTTTCACTAAACAACGATGTGCTATTAAAATATTATTAAAACTAGCCGTTATGAATAGTAATAACCACTTTTTAAAATTCTGTAAATCTTATTTTTCAAAATTAACTTCATTCTTGGATTCGGAGTATCGAATTTAGCCTAAGGTGAAATTTTGTTACTTTTCGGATAACTTTCATATTCTGATGAATAGTGAAAATTACTAAATTATAATTAAAAACAACTTTTTTAATCAAAATAATTAATTGTGATAAATTATTAATTTGAGTGGTTTTAAAGTATATTTAGAATATATTTTTACAATTTAATACAATGTTGGTCATTGGTTGTAATTTCACATTTAAACCAGACATAATCAACTGCCAATCTTTTGATATATATTGTTTCCTAAAAACACGCTATTTATTTTAACAGCGGGATTTAATTATAAAATTAATTAATGCAACTTCTATGTTATGAATTTGGTAAAATAGATTTCATTTTTGAATTCGGAATATGAAATATAGCTCAGGATGAAATTTTGGCATTGTTCTGAAAAACATCAATTTTTGATGAATAGTGAAACTACTAAGTGGTAGTTAAAAAAACTGAATTTTTCATAAAACTTAATTTTTCCGCTTCTGTGAATGGAATTTCGAAAATCCGAGAGACACGGTTAATATCAAGGACTAAAATGTGGTTCAATGTGATGAAAATAATTTTTTGGTGAATAGTAACTTTTTACTTTTTTTACCACGGTTAATAGTAAATAGGGTAACTAAGGGTAAATATGATATTACTATTACCCTAACACATGTCCTAATTCTATTGGACAAGTGTAATTCGACCAAAAACAAACTTAGGAATAAAATATGACCATTTAGGCCCACAATGATTAGATTAGGACATTTATTATTAATTTATTTAAAGAAAGGTTAAAATAGTTAAAATCAAAGTTTAATAAGTAAATCATTTTTAATATGGGGTTATACATACGATAAATTCGATTGTAAATATTCATTAGAAAGCTAAAACGCTTTCTTACATGATGGTATTTTATTTGTAATTTTTAGACATAAAATAATTTAATTTATTTATGACACAACGATGATGCAGTAATTATCTTATTAATGAAATATTGACATAATTGATGTTATAAACACCAAAATAAATGTAATTTGAGATTTTTTATGAATTCCACTAATTTTCTTGGTTACTATGATATATTAGTGTTGATTTAATCAACTTGGTTCTAACATATAATTCTGATATGACTTTCACAAAAATCATATATCAAATAGTGTCAAAATTGACACAAAATAGTTTTTAAATCAAATATTATATTATTAATTGTTATTTTATTCCTAAAAATCTAAGGTTAGGCCAAATGACTTAGATAAGGAAATATATATTAATAATAAACAATTTGGGGTTCGTTTGGCATGTTATAGTAAGTGTATTAACCATATATTGAAAGAAAAACAAAAAGACACGGTAAAAGTTAAATTAATTAACTTAGAGTTAAATCTAATTGATAAGGTTAAAATAATACCCCAAACTTGTCTAAATCCTATTGGTTGATAGGATTTCGACCCATCCCCACTTTAGCTTAGAAATAAGACCCTTTGGAACCATTATAAACCGATTTTGACTTTAATATAAAATAATATTTTGAGGTATTCCTAAGGTGCCCCTCTCCTCCCTTATAAAAGGACACCTCCTCCCCCTCCTCCTCACACCAATTTGAGCACTCAAGCTCTGCCAACCCCTGCCAATTTATCCTCTCCACTTCCCTAGCAACATCCTAGAGGTTCTGGTCTTCCTCAAAGACCAATTTTAGTGCCCTAAGAGGAGGTCTCATAGAGGCACTTCAAAGAAGAGGTAATTACCGTTACCAATTCTTTCATCTTTATTTCTTCTTCCACTTCTTCTTCTTAGGTTGTTTCATTATGAAGTAATAACATCAGTATCACTCATATACTGATATGTTATTATAAGTATGAAACAACCCTATTTCACCATCTATCCATCCTACGGAAAAAGAAATCACCGCGCGTGCGTACGTACGGAATACCGTCTCCACGCCGTGGTGTAATCTATTTTCCACCACCACCTTACATGGATGGGTATAATGGTGTAAAGAATAACTATACATAGTTATTACAACATCATATTGATTCTGATATATTGTATAATTCACTCCAATTCAATTCAATACTTATAGAAATGATATCATCGCTCGTGCGTACGTACGGACTACCGTCTCCACGACGCGATGAGATTCATTCTCCATATTAACCATTTAATAATGATTATAAAGTATATATAAGAAATAATAATGAAATATATGACATTATAAAGCTACTGGATTTATGTATATATAAACATATGTATGTCATCTACTTACTTCCATTTCAAGACAATAAGGAAAGGAAAACAACGTTCATGCGTACGTACGGACTACCGTCTCCATGAACGGTGTTTTTCATTTTATTTATCTACCTATTATATATATATATATATACTGAATATATATGATATATAAATCATATTTTATATTCTGGAAGTAAGTAAATCATGATATAAGTAATAATGATGTCAAGAACAACAAGTCAAAACACCTACGATAAATGAAATGATTTTACCCAAAACGCTTCTTTAACATGGAATTTACAAAAGAACGGGTAATATAATGTCATAAGTGAACCATATATGATATCATAACAATGAATATGATTCTGTAATAAGTCAATAACATGATTTAAATCATTATACAGGAGGTTCGGACACTTACAAAGCAAGTCGGACCTAAGGTAAGGGAAATGTCACAATCTCATTTTTATCCGAGATTGTTTATACGTTGGTATTTACTGGGGTGTATTTTATCATCCACATCCATGTTTTCTCAATATATAATATTATTTACATCCACCTACAATTTTTTAAATCCAATTTTACCCTTCTATGAGTTTTTAGTAAAAGATATGAAAGGAATCTTTTGTCGTTTTTTTTATACGAGGTACTTTTTGACTTTTCCGACAAAAGTACGAAGAATGTTTTTTTTAACTTATACGGAACGAATGGATTTATACTGTTTTATAAAGCCATATTTTCATGAAGCTTCCTATAAAAGATTTCATGACTATTTTCAATAAAATCTCTTTCTTTTAAAATTGCACGATGTTTTGTGAAAAGAAATTGATTTTGAAGAAGAAAGGATATTTTCCTCAAGAATTCAATTCAAGTGTTTTATCAAAATTATTTTCCATATAAGATAATAAAGGGTTCTGTTTCTATCCATATTTTTACATTGATTTGACTATGTTGTTATAAAATTATGTTTATGAATTCCTTTATCTTATATGAATGGTTTTATGATGTCATGTTTTTTAAGAATCCCATTTTTATTACATGGGTTATGCAATGATGTATGATTTATGATTTTGTGGCACACATAAGAAAGGATTCATTAAGAGATGGGTGGGACCTATATCTCCCTCCAATGCATTGGGTAAAGATTTTATATCTCATGAGATAGACATGGCTGGAATGGTAGGTTATACCGGTTCAGTGAAACAGGACTGAAACGAGGATTACTCGATTCAGAAAGGGACTTTGTCCACTAAGATAGTCTTGGCAATGAGTCTTGACTAACAAGAAATGATTCTCTATGATTATGTGTGTATGACACAATGAGTAATGTTTTAACTTATGATTTCATTTCACTACTATGATTTATCCCATGTTATGAAATTATGCTCTCTTTTGCAGGTTAAGATTTCCAAAAAAGTTATGTTCTGTGATTGATATTTCTTTTGTTTACCCTTACTGAGCATTTGAGCTCACCCTTTTATGTTTTCTTTTCCCCAGGATATAAAGAAAGGTTTTAGGTAAAAAAAAAGGGATGACCTTTATGGGAGATATTGAAGAACTTTCACCACGATTAGAAGATTACGTTCCGAGTTTCCAAAGACACTAAACTATTACGATCCTTTAGTGTGTGTTTTTGTTATGTACTAAGTATTCCGCAAATGTAATGTAATGTCCATGTACGTCAGGCTACGGGTCTCTACAGTTGGTATCAGAGGAAAGGTTTAGTCAACCTTTGGAAACTAGGATGCGAAAACGTTAGTGAGATCCCTAGAGATATTTCTAAGGTGTTTCTAGGGATGCCCCTAAGGATAAGTATACGTATAGGATATAGTCCTAGAACTACGGTAACGATCTTAGAATTTAACCTAAGATGTTAGATATTGAGGGTGCTCCCCCTTTACTATGTTGTCTTCCCTAGCATGATTTCGCCTCTCACAAAATTATTTTTGTGTTTTAGTTAATGGAGGGAACCAGAACGAATTTTGTTAACATTGAATCCAATGGACAAATTGGTGACTATGAGCAACAAAATTGTTTGATGCCTAGAGATAAAGATATTCTGATTATGCCGAATCAGTCATCGCGATATATGATTAACAAGGTGAAATTTAGTGGTATGAATAATTCATCAAAGAAGAGGAAGATAAACTATTATGCATGTTCGCATGTTGAGGAGCATAAAGAAAGGAAGATTGAGATTTCTAAAGAAGGGAAGAAGAACCTTGAGGAATACCTCAAACGGAGGGACCGATGTTATCTGTGTGGAGAAAAGGGTCATAGAGTGACAGATTGTTATGGAGTTCAATGTCTTATTTGTGGAGAACATGGGCATTACCCAACTCAATGCCCTGATCTGAAAAGATACTTCTAAATCAAGGAAGGAATTATTCCAGGACAGTCATTGAAGTGGATGGACTGAAGTGTTGGTATTCAAGAATAATGTTGTTGAGGTACTTGTCACGACCCGTCCTCGGGGCCCGTGCCGTGACTACCCCAAGCCCGCCTTCCATAGGCCAGGGGCTGGCGACTAGCACCAAAGGCGTAAATCCCGATAACAGGGAAGGCATTGCCTTTATAAGTAACAACCACCACAGAGTCAGCAAGCGGAAAGTAACTACAAGTGCAGAAAAGTAAAGGGGGCCGGAAATACAAGCCCAACTGTAAAGTACAACTCGAAAGGGAAAAACAGCAGCTGGAAGAACGAAGCGGCTCCTGGGTCGTCCGCCTCGATTCCTACCTGAAGGGTAGGTACAGATGGCTCAGCTCCTGGATCGTCCACCACGGATCCTACCTGAAGGGTAGGTACAGATAGCTCCTCTACTCCACAGGTCCTGTCGTCTACTCCGGGTACGTCCGCCCAGTGGTCCACCTCCGGGTACCGACCTGCTCCGCAAGTCTCAACTGCGATCTGCGCTGTCCGTCGTCTGCAACCAACACAACGAAGTGCGGGCATAGCCCGTGCAGGGGTGAGTATAAGCTACTCAGTAGGGACCCCGAGACCCTTAAGGTCTCACTAAATCCAACATGGATATCCACAAAGTAAAGGCAGCAATCACGAAGTAACATCAGACTCTACTTAGGTATACGCCCATACATATACCTAAGTCATCAAGTAACCCATTCAAACTCAAGGATACACAAAAATCATGAAATCAACGGATAACCATCACCCAGGTATATGCCCATACATGTACCTAAGTTATCAAGCGACCCATCTCAATCATGAGGAAACACAAAGGTCAAAGGTCTCAGCTCAAACCAGGATTTTCATTATCGAAACCGTAACTGCTGAAGAGCTCCGTCTCTAGAGTGTACAGTGGTCCTGTCACGACTCCGAGGCTGCCGCTCACTAACCTAAGACTGCTGAAGTACTCCTCCTGTCGAGTACTGCGGGTTTGCGGCCAACTACCTGGCGCTCCGTCCGCTGAGGGTCTGTCGCCAAGTACCGGGCGCTACCCAGATAGCCTACTGAGGTACTCCTCCCGTCGAGTACCGCGGGTCTGCTGCCAACTACCAGGCGCTCCGTCCGCCGTGGGTCTGCCGCCAAGTACCGGGCGCTCCGTCCACTGGGCTAGTCGACTCACTCCAAGTCGAGTCGGTCAAGCAGTCGTCAGGTCTCAGCCGGCTACACGGTCTCCGTACTCCGCACGCACGTCTCCACTGTCGCGGGTCTGTCGCTACAACCAAGCGCACACACTCCGTAGAGTATCGCGGTTCCGCCGCTACAACCAAGCGCTCCACCGCCAAGGGTCTGCTGCTGCATCCAAGCGCACCACCACTGCCAAGTACCACGGGTCTGCTCCACGAGCTACTGGTCGATACTCCAAGTATCTCAAAGTCCCACGAAGAAGTGTCTCAAAGGTCCGTCTCGGCACAGGGGTCTCAACGCAACAGACGGCGCGTCGATCGGACGCCCGGTCTGTGAGTTATTAGCCTTTTCGTCCCAGGGGCCCGGTTGGTTTCGTGAGCGAAACCAATCCCGGCCGTATCTCAACTGCACCCCGAACTCCCATAGGGTATACTCAAAGGGACCGTTACTCAACGTAACCACCAACGCCGCTGACGGCTCGTCAAGCGGACGTCCTGTCTGAAAGATATCAGCTTTCCCGTTCCAGGGGCCCGGTTGGATTTCGGGAACAACCCAACCCGGCCATACTCCGACTGCATCCAAAACTCGGGCGGAGTATGTCAAAAGTTCCGTCTCATCAAGAGGAAGTCAACGAAACAGACGGCGCGTCAATCGGACGCCCGGTCTGTGAGTTATTGGCATTTTCGTCTCCGGGGCCCGGTTGGTTTTTAAGGAAAAACCAACCCGACCGTACTCCACCTGCGTCCAAACCTCGGGCGGAGTATGCCAAAAGATCCGATTCACTAAGAGGAACACAACGCGACTGACGGCGCGTCAATCGGACGTTCGTGGCTCAAGATATGAGCGTTTCCGCTCCGAAGGCCCGGTTGGTTTCGTGAACGAACCAACCCGGCCGAACTCAAAGTCTTCCGAAACCTTGAGTATAATATACCGAAACGACCGTCTCGATCCAAGGATCGCGTAGCCGCTGACGGTTCGTCAATCGGAGGTCCCAGGCCCAAGATATGGGCGAAAGACCGTAGAGGGCCCGAAACGGGGGTACTGGGCCCGGGGCGACCCGGCCCGAACCCCCCCTGGGGTCGGCCGAACCGGGTCGGCCCGAACCGGGTCGGCCCGACCCGGCCCGAACCGGCTCGGCCGGGTCCGGTCCGGCCTGGGCGCGGCCCGGCCGACCGGACCGGCTCGGCTTCGGCCGAGCGGCCGAAGCGCTGCCGCCGCGGGTTGAACCCGCGGCTTGAGGGAAACCGCGGCCCCGCGGGGGGCCGCTTGTCTCGCGGACGCGGCCGGGCCGCCGCGTCCGTCCCGGTTCCGCGCGGCCGCGGAACCGGCCGCCGATGCCGCCGCGGCTTCAGCCGCGGCGGGCTTCCTCCACGGCGGCGCGCCGGGCGCCGCCGCCTCCGGTCGCCGGCGCCGCCGCGCCGGCGACCCGCGCCGCCGCCGCCTTCCGCGGGCCGCCGGGGACGCTCCGGTGGCCCGATTTCTTTCCCGTCTGCGCCGTTGCCCCTCCCGGATGCCGACCTTCACTGCGGGATCGACGGATCGCCCCGGCCGCGCGGTTCGTCGTCGTCCGCCATATCCGCACAACAAAAACAGATCGGCGGAGGGTTGCCGGGTCTTGTTCGTTAGACCCGCACCCTCCGCGTTAGCCATAAATCACGGGAGGAATAATCAACAACAATTTTTAAATAAATTAAAAATTGTTTCGATCGGGTTCTTTATTTAAAAAGAATAATCACGGGAAAAAGAATCACAATCAAATCCCTACCTTGATGATCGTCGAGCGCGGGCGTTCTTCGCGGAAGAGATCGTCGCGGAAGAGATCGATCGTCGCGTCGTCGCGGGAAGGTGTCGCGTCGTCGCGGAAACCGGCGTTGAGCCGGCGAGCTCAACAAATCAAGAACAACAGATTTAAATTATTAATATTTAAATCTGTGTTTCGTTTAAAACCAAAGAAAAGAACTTGAGAGGAAATCCGAAATCACTCACCTCGAATGGTCGGTGATCGGAGATCGGAGATCGGAAGAACGTCTCGGGCGAAAGCGTCGTCGACTTCCGGGTTCGGCGTTCTTCGCGTTCTTCGCGTTCTTCGCGTTCTTCGCGTTCTTCGCGGAGAGGGTGGAGGAACGAAGATTCTCTCAAATCCTTTCCAAGGATTTTTATGTTGGTCTTAATTTATAAACATGCCAACACGAAACCGGTTAAGAAACGATCCATTTAATTCACGAAGAAACAGTCCATTTAATTCACGAAATAAACCGCCCAATTAAATGGTCTGTTAAGAATTAAAGAAAACGCGTCGGTTGACTTTTCAGTTACTTTGACAGGTTTTCGCGGGTGCGTTACTTAGCGAAAGAAACGGCGGGGCTCGTGCGGGTCCCACCGCACAAATATCCTACCAAAGGGGGTAGGATATTTCTGGATAGCATCCTATCCAGTTCAACTCAGTTCAAGCCGTCTTTAAGTGACTTCAAGTGGCTTCCAAGCAGCTTAAGTGAAATAAAATAAAGTTGTCGCACAAACTTTATTTTATTTCTGACTTAAAGCCGTAAAATTTAAAAACCACGTCTGAGCAAACGCAACTCCGGAAGAGGCGTTTCTAAGCAAATACCGGCGCTGCGATTTCATCGGTGCCCTCAGAATTCGATTCCGGGCACCGGTTCAAAAGATAGAAAAACCCGCTCGTCCGTTCACTGAACGTACCCGAGCCAAACTTCGGAAATTGATTCCGGGCACACCGGGCCTCGGAATCAGGTGCCGTCTGAAGCTGCGCTCTTGTAAAATTCCAAAGAAAATTAAGAAAAAAATTTCCTTGAAATTTACGGGTCTTTACATTACTCCCACCACAGGGCTTTACGTCCCCGTAAAGCTTCACCACAAACTTAGGGAAACAAAGCGGTACTGAGCACGCATCTGAGCCTTCCGCTCCCATGTGCTCACCTGGAGGTTCCCGCGCTGCCAAAGAAAGTGCTCAAGAGGAATCGACCATCCTCCTAGGATCCGTTCCTGTCGATCCTCGATCCCCACAGGAACCTCCGTATAAGACACTCATCGCCACTGTCTAGCTCCTCATGGTCGATGATATGCGAAGGGGGGTCGAGTACGTATCTCCTCAGCTGGGATACGTGGAAGACATCGTGCACCCGGTGCAACTGAGGTGGTAGAGCCAGGCGATAAGCCACCTCGCCAACCCTGCTGAGGACCTGGAAAGGCCCGATGAAGCGGGGAGACAACTTGCCGCCTCGGCCAAATCTCCGCAAACCACGTCGAGGTGAGACACGCAAGAAGACGTGGTCGCCATCCTCGAACTCTAGTGGCCTCCGCCTCCTGTCAGCATATGACTTCTGCCGGCTCTGTGTTTTCCTCATCCGCTCCTGGATGACATGGACCTCTTCTGACGTGGCCCGGACCATCTCTGGTCCCACAAGAGCTGCGAGATTTCTTCTTTGCCGATAAGAGAAACCTGGTCTCATCCCCTGGATGAACCACATTCTTTGCCTAAAACAGTCAATCCTAACATGGATGATACTAATCCATACCAAGGATGACGTCGTAAGGCCTCGACGCTACTACTAAGAGATCCAACCGTTACTCTCGCCTCCAAGGGTTGAGTCACACTGTCGGCATCAGTGTGTGGTAACTGGTCTCCTCCAGTAGATGTCTCACAAGTGAGGGTCAAGTCAACAGTCAACTGGAACCTCTTAGTAACATCACAAAAGAGGACAGGAATAAAAACATCACAAAGGATGCGTCTTTTATTATTGCAGCTCATAATACAAGACGCTACACAAAAGCAACATCAACAAGGAACTAGAAGTACAAGAGACGTATCCACTAGTTCTGCTCCTGTCCACCTGCTCCAAGAGTTCTACTGTTGCTCAAGCATTTGTCGTTGCCTCTTTCTCGGTGGCTCCCTCAAAGCCTGCGGATCGGGAGTCGGACAGTCACGTGCCAGATGACCCTTTCCGCGACATGAGTAACACAACCTGCTCCTTGCACGGCTAGCTCCGTTCCCACTCCGGGTGCCCTGCACCACCGGTCGCAAAACCCGAGACCGTCTAACTGCTGGTCTGGTCTTTCTGGGCCTCTGCATCATCTGTCTACTGCCCACAGATGACTCGGCTTCTGATCGAGAAACACGTGGCAAAGGCAGCAGCTCCTGATCACGCTCGGGGTGTAGAGATACTGGCACAAACTCCACCCTGAAGAAGGTCTCGAAGTCTTCCCATGCGAAGTCCATCTCATCGCAAAACTGAAACAAGTGGCTCCACCACCTACCTGCTGCTGCCTGAAGGAGGCTGGTAGCAAAGATCACCATGAAGTCTGCCGGCGTCCCCACTAGCCTGAAGACTCTCACCACAGCCTCCAGCCAAAACTCAGCCGCCTGCGGGTCCGTCTCTCCCCGGAACCTGGGTGGCCTCTGGCGCTGGAACTCGTGCAGTGCGCGCAAGTAGCGGGCATCGCCTACTGCTGGGGCTGGTGGCATCAGTGGCCCAACGTATGGTAGTACCGCTGGTGCCTCCGCTGGTGCCTCAACTGCAAGAGGGCCCTGTACCGAAGCCTCGTCGCTCGACAGACTGTCAGCACGCTCATCCCTCCGGGCTCTAGCTGGTCGTCCGAGAAAAGACATCCTGAAAGAAACAACGTAACACGATCAAACGATTATACCTGGTGAGCTGACCTGGTTTGAGCTGTTTTAAGGGGGGAAACCTTTGAAAACACACACGCAATCAGTGTTTTCGCGCACAAAGTCGGAAATCAGTTGTCAGGGTCCTGGTGTATGGATACGTCGGCCGCCCGCACCAACACTGGACTCCCTGAACTGAAAACCACACTCGGTACCCTTAACACTATTGCTTCACATAGAAAGAAAGGACGATCAGAGTCTGCGGTAGAACCGACCGCCTCTGATACCAATTTGTCACGACCCGTCCTCGGGGCCCGTGCCGTGACTACCCCAAGCCCGCCTTCCATAGGCCAGGGGCTGGCGACTAGCACCAAAGGCGTAAATCCCGATAACAGGGAAGGCATTGCCTTTATAAGTAACAACCACCACAGAGTCAGCAAGCGGAAAGTAACTACAAGTGCAGAAAAGTAAAGGGGGCCGGAAATACAAGCCCAACTGTAAAGTACAACTCGAAAGGGAAAAACAGCAGCTGGAAGAACGAAGCGGCTCCTGGGTCGTCCGCCTCGATTCCTACCTGAAGGGTAGGTACAGATGGCTCAGCTCCTGGATCGTCCACCACGGATCCTACCTGAAGGGTAGGTACAGATAGCTCCTCTACTCCACAGGTCCTGTCGTCTACTCCGGGTACGTCCGCCCAGTGGTCCACCTCCGGGTACCGACCTGCTCCGCAAGTCTCAACTGCGATCTGCGCTGTCCGTCGTCTGCAACCAACACAACGAAGTGCGGGCATAGCCCGTGCAGGGGTGAGTATAAGCTACTCAGTAGGGACCCCGAGACCCTTAAGGTCTCACTAAATCCAACATGGATATCCACAAAGTAAAGGCAGCAATCACGAAGTAACATCAGACTCTACTTAGGTATACGCCCATACATATACCTAAGTCATCAAGTAACCCATTCAAACTCAAGGATACACAAAAATCATGAAATCAACGGATAACCATCACCCAGGTATATGCCCATACATGTACCTAAGTTATCAAGCGACCCATCTCAATCATGAGGAAACACAAAGGTCAAAGGTCTCAGCTCAAACCAGGATTTTCATTATCGAAACCGTAACTGCTGAAGAGCTCCGTCTCTAGAGTGTACAGTGGTCCTGTCACGACTCCGAGGCTGCCGCTCACTAACCTAAGACTGCTGAAGTACTCCTCCTGTCGAGTACTGCGGGTTTGCGGCCAACTACCTGGCGCTCCGTCCGCTGAGGGTCTGTCGCCAAGTACCGGGCGCTACCCAGATAGCCTACTGAGGTACTCCTCCCATCGAGTACCGCGGGTCTGCTGCCAACTACCAGGCGCTCCGTCCGCCGTGGGTCTGCCGCCAAGTACCGGGCGCTCCGTCCACTGGGCTAGTCGACTCACTCCAAGTCGAGTCGGTCAAGCAGTCGTCAGGTCTCAGCCGGCTACACGGTCTCCGTACTCCGCACGCACGTCTCCACTGTCGCGGGTCTGTCGCTACAACCAAGCGCACACACTCCGTAGAGTATCGCGGTTCCGCCGCTACAACCAAGCGCTCCACCGCCAAGGGTCTGCTGCTGCATCCAAGCGCACCACCACTGCCAAGTACCACGGGTCTGCTCCACGAGCTACTGGTCGATACTCCAAGTATCTCAAAGTCCCACGAAGAAGTGTCTCAAAGGTCCGTCTCGGCACAGGGGTCTCAACGCAACAGACGGCGCGTCGATCGGACGCCCGGTCTGTGAGTTATTAGCCTTTTCGTCCCAGGGGCCCGGTTGGTTTCGTGAGCGAAACCAATCCCGGCCGTATCTCAACTGCACCCCGAACTCCCATAGGGTATACTCAAAGGGACCGTTACTTAACGTAACCACCAACGCCGCTGACGGCTCGTCAAGCGGACGTCCTGTCTGAAAGATATCAGCTTTCCCGTTCCAGGGGCCCGGTTGGATTTCGGGAACAACCCAACCCGGCCATACTCCGACTGCATCCAAAACTCGGGCGGAGTATGTCAAAAGTTCCGTCTCATCAAGAGGAAGTCAACGAAACAGACGGCGCGTCAATCGGACGCCCGGTCTGTGAGTTATTGGCATTTTCGTCTCCGGGGCCCGGTTGGTTTTTAAGGAAAAACCAACCCGACCGTACTCCACCTGCGTCCAAACCTCGGGCGGAGTATGCCAAAAGATCCGATTCACTAAGAGGAACACAACGCGACTGACGGCGCGTCAATCGGACGTTCGTGGCTCAAGATATGAGCGTTTCCGCTCCGAAGGCCCGGTTGGTTCCGTGAACGAACCAACCCGGCCGAACTCAAAGTCTTCCGAAACCTTGAGTATAATATACCGAAACGACCGTCTCGATCCAAGGATCGCGTAGCCGCTGACGGTTCGTCAATCGGAGGTCCCAGGCCCAAGATATGGGCGAAAGACCGTAGAGGGCCCGAAACGGGGGTACTGGGCCCGGGGCGACCCGGCCCGAACCCCCCCTGGGGTCGGCCGAACCGGGTCGGCCCGAACCGGGTCGGCCCGACCCGGCCCGAACCGGCTCGGCCGGGTCCGGTCCGGCCTGGGCGCGGCCCGGCCGACCGGACCGGCTCGGCTTCGGCCGAGCGGCCGAAGCGCTGCCGCCGCGGGTTGAACCCGCGGCTTGAGGGAAACCGCGGCCCCGCGGGGGGCCGCTTGTCTCGCGGACGCGGCCGGGCCGCCGCGTCCGTCCCGGTTCCGCGCGGCCGCGGAACCGGCCGCCGATGCCGCCGCGGCTTCAGCCGCGGCGGGCTTCCTCCACGGCGGCGCGCCGGGCGCCGCCGCCTCCGGTCGCCGGCGCCGCCGCGCCGGCGACCCGCGCCGCCGCCGCCTTCCGCGGGCCGCCGGGGACGCTCCGGTGGCCCGATTTCTTTCCCGTCTGCGCCGTTGCCCCTCCCGGATGCCGACCTTCACTGCGGGATCGACGGATCGCCCCGGCCGCGCGGTTCGTCGTCGTCCGCCATATCCGCACAACAAAAACAGATCGGCGGAGGGTTGCCGGGTCTTGTTCGTTAGACCCGCACCCTCCGCGTTAGCCATAAATCACGGGAGGAATAATCAACAACAATTTTTAAATAAATTAAAAATTGTTTCGATCGGGTTCTTTATTTAAAAAGAATAATCACGGGAAAAAGAATCACAATCAAATCCCTACCTTGATGATCGTCGAGCGCGGGCGTTCTTCGCGGAAGAGATCGTCACGGAAGAGATCGATCGTCGCGTCGTCGCGGGAAGGTGTCGCGTCGTCGCGGAAACCGGCGTTGAGCCGGCGAGCTCAACAAATCAAGAACAACAGATTTAAATTATTAATATTTAAATCTGTGTTTCGTTTAAAACCAAAGAAAAGAACTTGAGAGGAAATCCGAAATCACTCACCTCGAATGGTCGGTGATCGGAGATCGGAGATCGGAAGAACGTCTCGGGCGAAAGCGTCGTCGACTTCCGGGTTCGGCGTTCTTCGCGTTCTTCGCGTTCTTCGCGTTCTTCGCGTTCTTCGCGGAGAGGGTGGAGGAACGAAGATTCTCTCAAATCCTTTCCAAGGATTTTTATGTTGGTCTTAATTTATAAACATGCCAACACGAAACCGGTTAAGAAACGATCCATTTAATTCACGAAGAAACAGTCCATTTAATTCACGAAATAAACCGCCCAATTAAATGGTCTGTTAAGAATTAAAGAAAACGCGTCGGTTGACTTTTCAGTTACTTTGACAGGTTTTCGCGGGTGCGTTACTTAGCGAAAGAAACGGCGGGGCTCGTGCGGGTCCCACCGCACAAATATCCTACCAAAGGGGGTAGGATATTTCTGGATAGCATCCTATCCAGTTCAACTCAGTTCAAGCCGTCTTTAAGTGACTTCAAGTGGCTTCCAAGCAGCTTAAGTGAAATAAAATAAAGTTGTCGCACAAACTTTATTTTATTTCTGACTTAAAGCCGTAAAATTTAAAAACCACGTCTGAGCAAACGCAACTCCGGAAGAGGCGTTTCTAAGCAAATACCGGCGCTGCGATTTCATCGGTGCCCTCAGAATTCGATTCCGGGCACCGGTTCAAAAGATAGAAAAACCCGCTCGTCCGTTCACTGAACGTACCCGAGCCAAACTTCGGAAATTGATTCCGGGCACACCGGGCCTCGGAATCAGGTGCCGTCTGAAGCTGCGCTCTTGTAAAATTCCAAAGAAAATTAAGAAAAAAATTTCCTTGAAATTTACGGGTCTTTACATACTTTGGAATATTTATGTATTGGTCTAATGTGGTATTCGAAGTGATTGAGGTATTTTTGGAAAGTATATGATATGCGCATAATGAAGGGATAATACGATAATGAGATGTTTGATTGTATGCATGAGCTCATGATTGATATAAGGACTAAGTGATATCATGGTTTGAGTATATAGAATTTTGAGGATTTTGGTATGTGGAAGGTGTTAAATTTTAACTGCATTCATGTTTTCACTAAGGTATTCAAGAGAATACACGATTAAGGACTTTGAATGTTTGGAATGTGACCAACAAGACATATCTTATGATATGTGGGGATCAACGACAGTATTAAATCTCTGGTAATCGATGTCACTATATTATGAGAGTGGACTGCAGTATTATGTATAAGCCTAAAGATTAGACTGGATTATGTAGGACATAAGTTAGTATTGTTTAAGGATAGAAGATTTTCGATATTATTGATGGGATGTTATAGTAACGTAGTTTTAGAAAAAGGGACAACCTCCAGGACGGGCGACAGCCCATCGCTTCGGACAAGGCTGTAGGAATCGAACCCACAACCGAAGTGCGACTGGCCTTTATCGCCTACCACTAGCCTACAGGAAGTCCCTGTTTAGTAGAAACTAGTTTTATTATATTAAGCAGTATGATATATGAAGTATAAGTCCATTTTAGGAACCATATGTGATTAATCTCACTATATAATGACTTATGTATATTTAATAACTTTTTCTTACCTTTTGTTTGAGACAGATGGAATGACCCGTCATTCTATCACATGATCTGCTAACACTTCACGAATAACAAATTCAACTTAATTTATTTAAGAGATGAAGTGGAAATTGTTCAAGGCACGAACAACAGTGATATTGTATCAAAATAAAGTAAGTATTTATTCTAATTCAAATTTTCAACTTTAGGGAAATGATCTTGAAAACCAAAAATGTTGTCCTAGTGATCTTATACCTGATGAATCAGATGGTACCTTATATCATCACAAATCTATGGATTTGTGATTACTGGCTTTTCCATAGCCATGTTCTCTACCACTCTCTATCAGAACATGATGGTTAGATTTCTCTTCGATATCCATATTTTCACCTATGTGGAAACCCAGTGATTAGTTTATTTGGGTAATCGTTACATTTCATACTTTAGTTTTTAAAGCCAAGTTTTGGTATTCCCTTTTACGATGTGGGTTTCTATTAAAGAAACTTTCGAATAGTAAACCATTTATAACCCCGACGAATTTCGAGGGCGAAATTCATTTTAAGGGGGGTAGAATGTAACAGCCCGAGATTTTATGAAAAATATTCTTTTTTAATGTCTTGTGTTGTACGCTACACCAAAAGGAGCTTGCACAACACGCATCCTTGACTTGCCTTGCATTACACGCAATCACGACCTTCCTCGATAGCGTGTGTAATACGCAATACCGAGTTTCACTAAACAACGATGTGCTATTAAAATATTATTAAAACTAGTCGTTATGAATAGTAATAACCACTTTTTAAAATTCTGTAAATCTTATTTTTCAAAATTAACTTCATTCTTGGATTCGGAGTATCGAATTTAGCCTAAGGTGAAATTTTGTTACTTTTCGGATAACTTTCATATTCTGATGAATAGTGAAAATTACTAAATTATAATTAAAAACAACTTTTTTAATCAAAATAATTAATAGTGATAAATTATTAATTTGAGTGGTTTTAAAGTATATTTAGAATATATTTTTACAATTTAATACAATGTTGGTCATTGGTTGTAATTTCACATTTAAACCAGACATAATCAAGTGTCAATCTTTTGATATATATTGTTTCCTAAAAACACGCTATTTATTTTAACAGCAGGATTTAATTATAAAATTAATTAATGCAACTTCTATGTTATGAATTTGGTAAAATAGATTTCATTTTTGAATTCGGAATATGAAATATAGCTCAGGATGAAATTTTGGCATTGTTCTGAAAAACATCAATTTTTGATGAATAGTGAAACTACTAAGTGGTAGTTAAAAAAACTGAATTTTTCATAAAACTTAATTTTTCCGCTTCTGTGAATGGAATTTCGAAAATCCGAGAGACACGGTTAATATCAAGGACTAAAATGTGGTTCAATGTGATGAAAATAATTTTTTGGTGAATAGTAACTTTTTACTTTTTTTACCACGGTTAATAGTAAATAGGGTAACTAAGGGTAAATATGATATTACTATTACCCTAACACATGTCCTAATTCTATTGGACAAGTGTAATTCGACCAAAAACAAACTTAGGAATAAAATATGACCATTTAGGCCCACTTGGATTAGATTAGGACATTTATTATTAATTTATTTAAAGAAAGGTTAAAATAGTTAAAATCAAAGTTTAATAAGTAAATCATTTTTAATATGGGGTTATACATACGATAAATTCGATTGTAAATATTCATTAGAAAGCTAAAAAGCTTTCCTACATGATGGTATTTTATTTGTAATTTTTAGACATAAAATAATTTAATTTATTTATGACACAACGATGATGCAGTAATTATCTTATTAATGAAATATTGACATAATTGATGTTATAAACACCAAAATAAATGTAATTTGATATTTTTTATGAATTCCACTAATTTTCTAGGTTACTATGATATATTAGTGTTGATTTAATCAACTTGGTTCGAACATATAATTCTGATATGACTTTCACAAAAATCATATATCAAATAGTGTCAAAATTGACACAAAATAGTTTTTAAATCAAATATTATATTGTTAATTGTTATTTTATTCCTAAAAATCTAAGGATCGGCCAAATGACTTAGATAAGGATATATATATTAATAATAAACAATTTGGGGTTCGTTTGGCATGTTATAGTAAGTGTATTAACCATATAGTGAAAGAAAAACAAAAAGACACGGTAAAAGTTAAATTAATTAACATAGAGTTAAATCTAATTGATAAGGTTAAAATAATACCCCAAACTTGGCTAAATCCTATTGGTTGATAGGATTTAGACCCATCACCACTTTATCTTAGAAATAAGACCCTTTGGAACCATTATAAACCGATTTTGACTTTAATATAAAATAATATTTTGAGGTATTCCTAAGGTGCCCCTCTCCTCCCTTATAAAAGGACACCTCCTCCCCCTCCTCCTCACACCAATTTGAGCACTCAAGCTCGGCCAACCCCTGACAATTTATCCTCTCCACTTCCCTAGCAACATCCTAGAGGTTCTGGTCTTCCTCAAAGACCAATTTTAGTGCCCTAAGAGGAGGTCTCAAAGAGGCACTTCAAAGAAGAGGTAATTACCGTTACCAATTCTTTCATCTTTATTTCTTCTTCCACTTCTTCTTCTTAGGTTGTTTCATTATGAAGTAATAACATCAGTATCACTCATATACTGATATGTTATTATAAGTATGAAACAACCCTATTTCACCATCTATCCATCCTACGGAAAAAGAAATCACCGCGCGTGCGTACGTACGGAATACCGTCTCCACGCCGTGGTGTAATCTATTTTCCACCACCACCTTAAATGGATGGGTATAATGGTGTAAAGAATAACTATACATAGTTATTACAACATCATATTGATTCTGATATATTGTATAATTCACTCCAATTCAATTCAATACTTATAGAAATGATATCATCGCTCATGCGTACGTACGGACTACCGTCTCCACGACGCGATGAGATTCATTCTCCATATTAACCATTTAAGAATGATTATAAAGTATATATAAGAAATAATAATGAAATATATGACATTATAAAGCTACTGGATTTATTTATATATATACATATGTATGTCATCTACTTACTTCCATTTCAAGACAATAAGGAAAGGAAAACAACGTTCATGCATACGTACGGACTACCGTCTCCATGAACGGTGTTTTTCATTTTATTTATCTACCTATTATATATATATATATATACTGAATATATATGATATATAAATCATATTTTATATTCTGGAAGTAATTAAATCATGATATAAGTAATAATGATGTCAAGAACAACAAGTCAAAACACCTATGATAAATGAAATGATTTTACCCAAAACGCTTCTTTAACATGGAATTTACAAAATAACGGGTAATATAATGTCATAAGTGAACCATATATGATATCATAACAATAATATGATTCTGTAAGAAGTCAATAACATGATTTAAATCATTATACAGGATGTTCGGACACTTACAAAGCAAGTCGGACCTAAGGTAAGGGAAATGTCACAATCTCATTTTTATCCGAGATTGTTTATACGTTGGTATTTACTGGGGTGTATTTTATCATCCACATCCATGTTTTCTCAATATATAATATTATTTACATCCACCTAAAATTGTTTAAATCCAATTTTACCCTTCTATGAGTTTTTAGTAAAAGATATGAATGGAATCTTTTGTCGTTTTTTTTTATACGAGGTACTTTTTGACTTTTCCGACAAAAGTACGAAGAATGTTTTTTTTAACTTATACGGCACGAACAGATTTATACTGTTTTATAAAGCCTTATTTTCATGAAGATTCCTATAAAAGATTTCATGACTATTTTCAATAAAATCACTTTCTTTTAAAATTGCATGATGTTTTGTGAAAAGAAATTGATTTTGAAGAAGAAAGGATATTTTCCTCAAGAATTCAATTCAACTGTTTTATCAAAATTATTTTCCATATAAGATAATAAAGGGTTCTGTTTCTATCCATATTTTTACATTGATTTGACTATGTTGTGATAAAATTATGTTTATGAATTCCTTTATCTTATATGAATGGTTTTATGATGTCATGTTGTTTAAGAATCCCATTTTTATTACATGGGTTATGCAATGATGTATGATTTATGATTTTGTGGCACACATAAGAAAGGATTCATTAAGAGATGGGTGGGACCTATATCTCCCTCCAATGCATTGGGTAAAGATTTTATATCTCATGAGATAGACATGGCTGGAATGGTAGGTTATACCGGTTCAGTGAAACAGGACTGAAACGAGGATTACTCGATTCAGAAAGGGACTTTGTCCACTAAGATAGTCTTGGCAATGAGTCTTGACTAACAAGAAGTGATTCTCTATGATTATGTGTGTATGCCACAATGAGTAATGTTTTATGTTATGATTTCATTTCACTACTATGATTTATCCCATGTTATGAAATTATGCTCTCTTTTGCAGGTTAAGATTTCCAAAAAAGTTATGTTCTGTGATTGATATTTCTTTTGTTTACCCTTACTGAGCATTTGAGCTCACCCTTTTATGTTTTCTTTTCCCCAGGATATAAAGAAAGGTTTTAGGTAAAAAAAAGGGATGACCTTTATGGGAGATATTGAAGAACTTTCACCACGATTAGAAGATTACGTTCCGAGTTTCCAAAGACACTAAACTATTACAATCCTTTAGTGTGCGTTTTTGTTATGTACTAAGTATTCCGCAAATGTAATGTAATGTCCATGTACGTCAGGCTACGGGTCTCTACAGATGACCTAGGTGATTTTTAACTCATCTCAATATTAGTTAATTAATATTATTGTTTCTAATGTTAAAAACCAAAAAATATTTCAATTTTTTCCACCTTCTCAATATTCTATACGAATTAGAATATTTTTGTATCCATTATTCTCAAATGTATTAAATGTACATCCATTAAAGGACCAAAATTATTATAATTATATACCATTGACATAGGAAAAATATACTCCTACCTTATTTTCCCCCTAATTAAAAATCTAAACAATCATTATACTAAGGTCCATGTTTTTATTAACCTATAATGTATATCAATATAATTTTTTATTACTATATTAATTGTTGAATGAAAATAAAACGACAACCAATTGATTCAATGTTTAAAAAAATCCTACAATAAAATATCCATTATTTCTAAAAATCTTCTATGTTGACATTCATTAGTCAATAGGTTGTTTTATTTTAATTTCCATAATTTAAAAGATGAAAAATAAAATTATTTTAACTAGAAAATATTATAAAATATAAATTTCAAATGTGTTAATTATTTTCTAATGTTTTTTGGAAAAAGATAACAATTTATACATATAATTTTTTGAAAATGATATTTATAAAAATACCAATACATTTATCATCATTGAGTAATGAATTTTGTTCATTATAATTTGATCCTTTTTTATAAAAATAGTTTATTCTTCTAAATAATTAATGTTTCACTTATAAAATCCTAGAATTTTTCAAAAAAAATAATCAATTTATTTTATTCCTTTATATATTTAGAGTATTCTGATGTAATTTCTATAATTATTATCAATTTAAAATTTGACTTTTATTTAAATAAATTTCATTATTTACAATACACTTCATAATAATCTTTTAGAAAAATATTTTTTATTCTTTATTATTATTGATTAATATAAAATTATCACAATCTGTAGTCTTAATTTTTAGTTCTGTTGTTAATTATTTTGGTTTCATTATAAAATATACTATTATTGTTGAATCATTCCATCCAACCCTTTGTAAGAATCCATTATTTTTATTATAATATCAAGCTTTGTTTATGCTTTCATTTTTGGATAATATAAGGCCCCAGCATTATACCTTACTTAATCTTGAGTTATTACAAGATTACACATTGAGGATCTTTTCAGGTTTAGAGTTTTAGAGAATTAGATCATGAGACTTGCATTACGTTCCACTTTTAAACAATGTGCTTACATAAAAGACAGTATTCATTCTTCCCATCAACGAAAACATACTGAAAATAAAACATGGATTCTTTCTTGACACATCCTTGACACTATCATCACATCATGTACCTTTTCCTTGACCTGTGAAAAACATTTCAAAAACTTGGGATGAGAATAAAAATCTCAGTAAGGGTTATAAAAATATGGAAAGGAAACATGAGTTCATATATATATAAGAATGAAATCATACTTTACCCATAAAACAAAGGCACATTAACATACCTTATAAAACCATGAATAAATCATAGAAAACATAAGTCATAAAGGTAACTTGAGGCATTCATAACATTCTTACGTAGGGAGTACCCCTCTTGGTTACGTTTGGAATACCCATCACAGTATATTCCCTAAATCTCTTCAGAGAAACCTTAACGTTTCACTCCTTCACGTTACCCAATGCATTGGAGAGCTATATCGGGCTCACCCGCCCTTAGTTTATCACGGAACCACCTGTTTTCATAACAATGCCCAAGAACCATAACATAAATGTATCACATAAAACATGCATAAAGGAAACATCACATTTCCACATTTCAATCACAATATAACATTTTAGTATATTGAAATAATGAATCCATTCAAAAAGAAACCATTTACAAAACCGTTTAAAACATTTAATAAAGAGGTTTTTGAATCAAAGTGTACCATACCACCTTGAAGCTTTTAAAATGTTAAACCATTAATATCCATTTAAATAAATCCTTAAAACCATTTTTAAAACATGGATATTAATAATAAAAAATAATTAAAACATTTAAAGCGATATTTTGGTTAAAGGGGTTTTACCAAATTTAGAGACACTTGAATACAATAATTGAGGAATAACATTTAGTCAGAACATTGTAATATCATGAAAATAAATGTATTCATGATATAATCCTCCAAAGGACAGTATATACACCATATAAGAACGAATTGGTGCATAACAACAATGAACCCTCAATAGAAATGTGAAATGTGATGAAATCCCTTATAAAGAAGGTATCCTTAAATTAAGGACAAATAAATCTCAAAAATATGTGTGAAAAATATAAGTACACTCAATATAAGTGGATATTAAGTGTAAAACTATAAAATTTCATTCACACATATTCAATGGATGACATATTCAATGACTACATGTTAAACCCAAAGAAATCGAAATTGGGTTAAAAAGTTCCCTTGACAGCCTAACAGCATCACATCAAAATGCATTGATGAGGGATAAAAAGTGTATCTCATCACTTGGACATAAAATTTACATCAATAAGGGTATATGAGAACATATCCCAACATAACAATATGTAAATTAAAAGACCCAACAAAAGAAGTCTTTTAAAAAAAAGAGGAGGGTCAAAGGTTCCCTTACCGACTTGGGTATCTTTCAAAACATACACCCCATGAAATAAGGACAATAGATCATTGATGTAAATACTCATAAACGAAATTATATTACACAAAGAGTAGAATAATGGGGAGTACATACACCACTCAATGGAATTTGTGGCAAATGTAGCATAAATCTCACGAGAATAAAAGTGTGATGAAAAATCCCTTACGAAAATTCGGCAGCCTAACAGCGCCACTCAAAACTTCCAAAATTTATTGATGAGAGGAAATAGGGTCTCTCATCATATGAACATAATATGTACAGTAGTATTAATATAAAATAACATCCCCAATCATAAGAAATATGAGCTTAAAAGGAATGACATAAAAGAGTGTACTTAAAAAGAAAGAGAGGTGTAGGATCCCTTACCTCGGGTCCGACTTGACTTGATCGTTCTTTAACGTCCTGAATAATAAACTTGAGTTAATTTATACTTGCTTAAGAACCTTTTACAAGTTCATTATTCATTTTATATCAATTATTGACATGTTATAAACATTATGTAATCATTCAAGTTAATTATGTTCAATTTGTCGGTATTTGGTTCTTAAGTCGAAAGTGGACTTCTTACAATTGCATGTTGTTCGTGTGGCCAAATGTTTATTATAACCAGAATTGTATTAATGATTTAGATATCATATATGTCATATATATCCAGTACATGCATGCATTTATAACATTACATAATCATTTAGAGGTAAAAAATGAAATGCACCGTTCATGGAGACGGTAAGTCGTACGTACGCATGAACTCTACTTCCATTTCTATTTCGTATTTTATAGAATGAAATCATAATGATGTAAAGGTATATTATAATTCCAGTATAATATCATATATAATATCATAGTTCCATCCTTTATACGTCCCACATATGGTATTTAACGAATCAAATCACTTTGAGGGGGCGGTAGTCCGCACTTCCTTTAATGAAGATATCGCGTATACCCATAATGGAAGCCATAAAGGTAAGACAGAAATGAAAAATAAAGAAGCATATGTAAAACATTAACATATTATATATCATATATAAAAATAGTGACATCATAATGGCAACCTTTGAAGGTGTTAAATGAGTATTGAACAATCATCGTTTCGGGAGGCAGAATTTCGCCATCCACGGAAACTGTTGGTTCTTTAACCATTTGATGTAGTTGTGTGAGAGTGTAGCTCAAATAAATCTTATAACAACATCTTAGTATATTTAATATACTGTTTTTGTTACCAAATAAGTAAATAAAAAGAGTTAAGGCGGTCGGAGATACAAAATAAAACAAATGAACATGAGAGATTGAATTACCTTTAAAAGTGTAACTCCTTTTGATTTGAGCCTAAAGGCTTCCTTTGAAAGGATTATTCCCATATGGAATCCTCTAGGATTAGGATAGGGATGTGGAGAGAGTAAATGGGCAGGGTTTGGCCGAGACAAAGGCTTGAGTAGTGTGTGAAATGAGGTAGAGGTGGGGGCCTTTTATAAGAGGAGAGGAGGGGCACTTTTGGAAAGTAAGAAATATTACTTTATTTGAAAATGTATTTAGGTTTTAAAAGGTCCCACATTGATATAATTCGTGGATAAGGTGATAAAGGTTCTCAATCCACCCATACAATAATTTTTGGACATGTTTAGTTCATAGATATTACATTATCTTTCCATTTTATTTAAATCATCAAATAATGATGTCACCACTGCATCATTATTATGTCATAAATAACATAATTTATTTACTGTCTAAAAATTATAAACAAAATACTATGATGTAGGAAATCTTTTTACCTTTCCAATGACTATTTATAATAAAACATATGACTTGTATAACCCCACTTAAAAATTGTTTTAGTAAAACATATCATGTTTGTGTCATTTTTACTTTTACATTTAATAAAAAGTTATTTATGTCATTTCCCAGACAAAGTGGATCCATGGGGTCCCCAAGTTGAACCATGGCTTGTCTTGGTCGGCCATTACACATCCAATTAGGTTAGGACATGTGTCAAGTTCATTTCATTTTATTAAAGCATTATTTTTACCTTAAACTACACTAATTACCACTAATCGCGATTAAAAACATAATAAGTTACTATTCACCAAAAAAATATTTTAATCTCATTGAACCACATTTTACTTCTTAATGACAACCATGTATGTCGTATTTTTGAAAATCAAAACACAATGATGGCCAAATTTCATTTAAACGGAAAATCAGTTTTTATAAGTACCACTTAGTGGTTTCACTATTCATCAAAAATTAATGTTTTTCAGAAACATCCCAAAAATTCACCATAAGCTATATTTGATATTCTGAATTAAAAAATGAAGTCCGTTTTACAAAATTCAAAACATATTAGTCACATTAATTAATTTAATAATTTATTCCCGATGTCAGTGCAAATAGCGTGTTTTTATAAAACAATTAGTATCAAAAGATTGACACTAGTTTAAGTCTGATTTCAAAGTGAAATTAATTCCAATGACCACTATTGGATTTAATGGTAAAAATATTTTCTAATTTCACTTTAAACCAAATTCAAAATATTATCTAATCATATAAATAAATTAGATTAAAAAGAGGTTTTGAATTAAAACACAACATTTTACACTATTCATTAAAAAATGAACTTTATCGGAAAAATACCGAAAAATTACACAAAGTAAAATTTGATGTCCCGATTCTTAATAAGAGTTTTATTTGGTCCAAAATAATGTATAAGTGTGATCAAAACTATATTTAATGACGGTTCTCCATCAAAAGGCGATAAGTGAACCTTTAATGAAAACTAGGGCATATACGCCTAAAATTGAATTCTTTCAATATTTTAAGCCTTTATCTTTTATTGTGTAAATGTAAAAACATTTAAGAACATATATAATCATATTTTAGTTATTTATATCCATTCCCGCCATTACAATGGCTACATGTTTACTACCATGTAAAATAATATTATTTTATTATTAGAGTGCAACGTAAGATTCCCAAGAAACCCGTTGTTGCATGTTGGGTACGCCATCGAGCATAGCAACCCTTTAAAGTAATATTAATACTTTATTCACAAATATGGATAAATATAAAAATTTCATATTCTTTATTTACCTGGGGTTTTACATCCTTCCCCCCTTTTGGGAATTGCGTCCTCGCAATTTTTAAAATTGAGCTTGGAAACATCCTTGAATGTCCCACATCGGAACAAAAGTCAGTAAAACAATCACTTTAAAATAAAGGAAGATAAGTACAGAGGTCAACCGAGTTAACCCATACTAGGATTCCATGTAGAAAAACATGGGCATGGAAGAAAAAGAAAAGGGTCATGTTCTTGAGGGAGAGTGATAGTAAACATGTCTAGGAGAAAGTTAACAATTAGAAAATCACAAACTTGTGAAGGGTTAAACGGTATTTGATTCCCCAATAGGAAAAGATAATAGACAACATTTTTGTTTTAAGTTACTTTTTATTGAGGAAATTTATTTTTGATCTTAAGGAATCATACTTACTTATCATGTTGACTTTTAACTCTTTCTAGGTTTCTTACACAAACTCATAATAGCATACCTTGATCATGGCATCCACACGGTTTCATCGTCATCTTGTTCAAGTAGGTAGAAGTCCCATGCATTACAACAATGATTTTGAGATCCTTCAAAATCATTTGCTTCCTCCATCCAAATACACCTCGTACAACATGGGTCATATGGGTGTTCAATGAAAAACAGTTTTGGAAAATAATCATGTATGACGTATAATTCCAAAACATCTGATAAAACATGATTTCTAAAAAATTGTCGGACTGAAATGGAGTTGAAACTTTCTATTATTGGTCCTTTTAAAATACAATAAGTATGTGATGCGAGACTATATTTTAAAAGCAAATATAAATAGGTTGCGCAAGAGTCCCCTTCCTCAGCACCATTTTGAAAATCATAATATGCTTCAAATTCTTGTGATAAGGTAAAATATTTGAAAATACCTTGATAATATTTACCTCTCTTGAAAACATGAGAATATTGTGAAAATAGTATTTTTTTTAAAAACAACCCATGATCCACGATGATAACGAGGTATAGAGGAGGTGTTTGATATCTCAAACAAATGCTTGCAAGTGAGTTGTATGCTAGAAAAAGTTTCACAATCATCTGAAGATGACTTTGCAATAATTATTGCAAGCATGTCATCAGGAAGAGATATGAATGCCGTTTGAGATCCTCCTCCTTCCATTCGTAACCGACGTTACTTGACCTGAGAAAAAAGTTTTAAAACAATGATTTAACTGAAATAATAGTTATAGGGACTGATCATGTGCATCACAAAAACTCCTAATCCCTAAAGTTGTCTAAATCGTCCTCTGATACCAACTATAATGCCCCAGCCTTATAACTTACTTAATCTTGAGTTATTATAAGATTACACATTGAGGATCTTTTCAAGTTTAGAGTTTTATAGAATTAGATCATGAAACTTGCATTACATTCCACTTTTAAACAAAGTGGTTACATAAAAGACAGTATTCATTCTTCCCATCAACTGAAACATATTGAAAATAAAACATGGATTCTTTCTTGACACATCCTTGACACTATCATCACATCATGTACCTTTCCCTTGAGCTATGAAAAACATTTCAAAAACTTGGGATGAGCATAAAAAGCTCAGTAAGGGTTATAAAAATATGGAAACGAAACATGATTTCATATATACATAAGAATGAAATCATACTTTACCCATAAAACAAAGGCACTTTAACATACCTTATCAAACCACGAATAAATCATAGAATACATAAGACATAAAGGTAACTTGAGGCATTCATAACATTCTTATGTAGGGAGTAACCCTCTTGGTTACATTTGGAATACCCATCACAGTATATTCCCTAAATCTCTTCGGAGAAACCTTAACGTTTCACTCCTTCACGTTACCCAATGCATTGGAGAGCTATATCGGGCTCACCCGCCCTTAGTTTATCACGGAACCACCCGTTTTCATAACAATTCCCAAGAACCATAACATAAATTTATCACATAAAACATGCATAAAGGAAACATCACATTTCCATATTTCAATCTAAATATAACCTTTTAGTATATTGAAATAATGAATCCATTCGAAAAGAAACCATTTACAAAACCGTTTAAAACATTTAATAAAGAGATTTTTGAATCAAAGTGTCCCATACCACCTTGAAGCTTTTAAAATGTTAAACCATTAATATCCATTTAAATAAATCCTCAAAACCATTTTGAAAACATGGATATTAATAATAACAAATAATTAAAACATTTAAAGCGATATTTTGGTTAAAGGGGTTTTACCAAATTTAGAGACACTTGAATACAATAATTGAGGAATAACATTTAGTCAGAACTTTGTAATATCATGAGAATAAATGGATTCATGATATAATCCTCCAAAGGACAATATATACACCATATAAGAGCGAATTGGTGCATAACAACAATGAACCCTCAATAGAAATGTCAAATGTGATGAAATCCCTTATAAAGAAGGTATCCTTAAATTAAGGACAAATCAATCTCAAAAATATGTGTGAAAAATATAAGTACACCCAATATAAGTTGATATTAAGTGTAAAAAAATAAAAGGTCATTCACACATATTCAATGGATGACATATTCAATAACTACATGTTGAACCCAAAGAAATCGAAATTGGGTTAAAGAGTTCCCTTGATAGCCTAACGGCATCACATCAAAATGAGTTGGTGAGAGATAAAAAGTGCATCTCATCACTTGGACATAAAATTTACATCAATAAGGGTATATGAGAACATATCCCAACATAACAATATGTAAATTAAAAGACCCAACAAAAGAAGTCTTTAAAAAAAAAGAGGAGGGTGAAAGGTTCCCTTGCCGACTTGGGTATCTTTCAAAACATACACCCCATGAAAGAAGGACAATATATCATTGATGTAAGTACTCATAAACAAAAGTATATTACACAAAGAGTAGAATAATGGGCAGTACATACACCACTCAATGGAATTTGTGGAAAATGTAGCATAAATCTCATGAGAATAAAAGTGAGATGAAAAATCCCTTACGAAAATTCGGCCGCCTAACGACGCCACTCAAAACTTCCAAAATGGATTGATGAGAGGAAATAGGGTATCTCATCATATGAAAATAATAATTACAGTAGGATTAATATAAATGAAAATCCCCAATCATAAGAAATATGAGCTTAAAAGGAATGACATAAAAGAGTGTACTTAAAAAGAAAGAGAGGTGTAGGATCCCTTACCTCGGGTCCAACTTCACTCGATCTTTCTTTAACGTCCTGAATAATAAACTTGTGTTAATTTATACTTGCCTAAGAACCTTTTCCAAGTTCATTATTCCTTTTATATCAATTATTGACATGTTATAAACATTATGTAATCATTTAAGTTAATTATGTTCATTTTGTCGGTATTTGGTTCTAAAGTCGAAAGTGGACTTCTTACAATTACATGTTGTTCATGTGGCCAAATTTTTATTATAACCAGAATTGTATTAATGATGTTGATATAATATATTTCATATATATCCAGTACATGCATGCATTTATAACATTACATAATCATTTAGAGGTAAGAAATGAAATGCACCGTTTATGGAGACGGTAAGCCGTACGTACGCATGAACGCTACTTCCATTTCTATTTTGTATTTTATAGAATGAAATCATAATGATTAAAAGCTATATTATAATTCCAGTATAATATCATATATAATATCATAGTTCCATCGTTTATATGTCCCACATATGATATTTAACGAATCAAATCACTTTGAGGGGGCGGTAGTCCGCACTTCCTTAAATGAAGATATCGCGTATACCCATAATGGAAGCCATAAAGGTAAGACACAAATGAAAAATACAGAAGCATAAGTAAAACATTAAAATATTATATATCATATATAAAAATAGTGACATCATAATGGCCACCTTTGAAGGTGTTAAATGAGTATTGAACAATCATCGTTTCGGGAGCCAGAATTTTGTCATCCACGGAAACCGTATGTTCTTTAACCATTTGATGTAGTTGTGTGATAGTGTAGCTCTAATAAATCTTATTAAAACATCCTAGTATATTTAATATACTGGTGTTGTTACGAAAGAAGTAAATAAAAAGTGTTTAGGGGGTTGGAGAAACAAAATAAAACAAATGAGCATGAGAGAATGAATTACCTTTAAAAGTGTAACTCCTTTTGAATTGAGCCTAAAGGCTTTCTTTGAAAGGATTCTTCCGAAAGGGAATCCTCTAGGATGCGGAGAGGGATGTGGAGAGAGTAAATGGTCAGGTTTTGGCCGAGCCAAAGGCTTGAGGAGTGTGTGAAATGAGGTAGAGGTGGGGGCCTTTTATAAGAAGAGAGGAGGGGAACTTTTGGAAAGTAAGAAATATTACTTTATTTGAAAATGTATTTCGGATTTAAAAGGTCCCACATTGATATAATTCGTGGATAAGGTGATAAGGGTTCGAAATACACCCATCCAATAAGTTTTGGACATGTGTAGTTCATAGATTTTACATTATCTTTCAATTTTATTTAAATCGTCAAATAATGATGTCATCACTGCATCATTATTATGTCATAAATAACATAATTTATTTAAGGTCTAAAAATTATAAAAAAAATACTATGATGTATGAAATATTTTTACCTTTCCAATTACTATTTATAATCAGAAATATGACTTGTATAACCCCACTTAAAAATTGTTTTAGTAAAACATATCATGTTTGTGTCATTTTTACTTTTACATTAAATAAAAAGTTTTTTATGTCATTTCCCAACCAAAGTGGATCCATGGGGTCCCCAAGATGAACCATGGATTGTCTTGGTCGGCCATTACACATCCAATGAGGTTAGGACATGTGTCAAGTTCATTTCATTTTATTAAAGCATTATTTTTACCTTAAACTACACTAATTACCACTAATCGCGATTAAAAACTTAATAAGTTACTATTCACCAAAAAATTATTTTAATCTCATTGAACCACATTTTACTTGCTAATGACAACCATGTATCTTGGATTTTTTAAAATCAAAACACAATGATGGAAAAATTTCATTTAAACAGAATATCAGTTTTTATAAGTACCACTTAGTGGTATCACTATTCATCAGAAATTAATGTTTTTCAGAAAAATCCCAAAAATTCACCATAAGCTATATTTGATATTCCGAATTCAAAAATGAAGTCCTTTTTAAAAAATTAAAAATATATTAGTCACATTAATTAATTTAATAATTAATTCCCGCTTTCAGTGCAAATAGCGTGTTTTTATAAAACCATAAGTATCAAAAGATTGACACTAGTTTAAGTCTAATTTCAATGATAAATTAATTCCAACGACCACTATTGGATTTAATGGTAAAAATATTTTCTAATTTCACTTTAAAACCAATTCAAAATATTATCTAATCATATTAATAAATTAGATTAAAAAGAGGTTTTGAATTAAAACACAACATTTTACACTATTCATTAAAAAATGAACTTTATCGGAAAAATACCAAAAAATTACACAAAGTAAAATTTGATGTCCCGATTCTTAATAAGAGTTTTATTTGGTCCAAAAGAATGTATAAGAGTGATCAAAACTATATTTAATGACAGTTCTCCATCAAAAGGTGATAAGTGAACCTTTAGTGAAAACTAGGCCATATACGCCTAAAATTGAATTCTTTCTGTATTTTAAGCCTTTATCTTTTATTGTATAAATGTAAAAACATTTAAGAAAATATATAATAATATTTTAGTTATTTATATCCATTCCCGCCATTACAACAGCTACATGTTAACTACCATTTAAAATAATATTATTTTATTATTAGAGTGCAACGTAAGATTCCCAAGAAACCTGTTGTTGCTTGTTGGGTACGCCATCGAGCATAGCAACCCATTAAAGTAATATTAATACTTTATTCACAAATATGGATAAAAATGAAAATGTCATATTCTTTATTTACCTGGGGTGTTACAGATAATGATACCTTTTTCACTTTGGTTTGAAAAATATTTGTTTTTTCCTCAATATTTTTCTTATTATTTGCTACCAATATACTAAGAAATTTAATACCATCCTATAGAAAAATTTCCATTAAATTTTTTAAAAATTTATTTCATTCACATTGATGACTCGTTTCATTACCTTTACATTTTACACTCATTATATATTATTATATAAGAATGTTTGTAATGGATATCATTTATAGTTTTAATATTTATTTTTTAATTGAATTATATAAAAGAGATCATATAGATTTACAGATGAAACATTTTAATGATGTTTTTATTATATATATTTCAAAATAATTTCTTCTTTTTATACATTAGATACATAACATATATACTATTTTTATTCATAACAAAATATTTTTAATTTTATATGAAAAAATTTATTATTTTATTAATGATTTAAAATTATCAATTAATTGAAATTAATATCATCTAGGAATCCAACATTTTTTGGATATTTCTATTTTCCCATATGATATTCTATTTGGATTCTATTAAAATTAATGTATATTGATCAACAATAAAACTATCAAGGGTATAATGTTTAATGATAATTTTTTCTAGGAAAATAAAACCCCAATTTTTAAACATATTAGTGTTTTTCAGTTCATAACATAATTATCTAATGGTATATAATTTTTTTTTTGAAATTGTAAAAAATTATTTATAGATTCATCCCCCACATTACCACATCTCAATGTTTTTTCTCTGATTTTATTTTTCTTTTCACGTGAAATTATTTCTATTTTCATAGTATTATATAGATTATCTTATATTTAACCTATAACTTGAAATTTTATTCTGTAGTAAATTAATTTTATATAAATTACTAAAGGAAGAAATTTCTTTATTTAATAGAATTCATAATTTTTTACTGTCTGGAAGAGTCATAAAAACATATATCTTATGATTTTCATAATATATTCTAATATAATAATATACATTAATGACCAAAAATAACAATATAATACATCTTTTATTCCTAAAAAATTGTCATATATATATATATATGATAGTTGAATACATTTATATGATTATAATAATAAATTTCTTCATTTCATTACCTCAATAAGCATTAAATGATGACATTAATATTCAGAAAAAACTACAGAAATATTTTATTCTCCTTAAATATGTATTAATTAAATGATCCATTATGATTCAACTGATAAAAATAATATCCAATAATAATGATTAATATTTAATCATCCATAACTTTCATATAAGAATATATAATAATTATATTTAAGTGAAAACCCATTTTGGAACTAGAAAAACCCGTTTTTTGAATGGTAAAAATTAAACAATGTATTTTATTCCAACCATAATAATTTATTTTTACATGATTTGTTATAATATTATCAATTACATCAAATTATATTATTTTCTAAATTTTCATTTTAGATAATTATGAAAAAAATTATAAAAAGTGAATAGTTCTCATAGTGTACAATTATTGAAAAAAATTATATTTTAATGTGTAATCTATGTTTTAATTCATGTTAATTTTTCAATTTCAAAGAAGAATCATCATATGGAATGATAACACTTTTTATGGTTCCTTCTAATCCTAATTCTTATTGAGAATTATTTGAGAATAATGGATGATAAAAATATATATATAACAGTAAGGAATATAAAAAATAATGAAACTCATCAATCGATTTGAGAATCATGAAAACCCATATTAAAACATTAATATTTACATAACTAACATATAATTAATGTAATAAATTAGTCATTGATTAATTTAATTATTATTACAAATAATTTTATAAAATATTTTTTTAGAAGGAATTATAGGAAAATGACATTGATGAAGGTTTCATAAAAAACATGACATCCATTCAATTAAAATATACCCTTTTATCTAAAATTGATTAATCATTTTCTATAAAATTTCATTTTAACATCTGCTGAAATAAATATAATTCCTATTTTTCGAAATTAATTAAAATAGATGTTGTTTAATTTGGATATCCTCCTTATATCACTCCTACAATCACTCTTATAATCTCCCTTCATAATGTATAAACATGTTGTTTATTTCAATCATATCATTTCTCAGAGAACGTATTATTACCCAATGCATTTGAGGGAAATATTTTCGCCAACAATAATTATTTAAAATTTCTAGGTACAATAAAATTAAAAATACCAATTATATATTTTAATTCCATAATAATGTTTGATGAATTTTTATTTCATATAACAAAAATTACTTTTAGTGATTCTAAAAAAGGGATAAAATAGAATTTTCTCTTGAAAATGTTTAAAAAAATAAATAAATCAACAATTTATACGTATAACTCTTTTGAAAGAAATTTCTCATTTATTTGATTAATAGAAATGAATAATGGATACAATTATGTGTAAATTATATTATGCATTAATGTATGAAAGGAAATTTTTACACATTTATAAATAAATTTAAAAAGTATCTCCATCTATAATGTGTGAAAATATTCTATAAATTATAATTTTTAAATATTATAAAAATTATTTCAAAATTTAATTTCACTAGATTTTTGTTAAAAATATTAAATTTCGTTATTACAAATATTTGTAAATTGTGGAAAACTAATTGAAAGTAATACTATAAATTATTTAGATTATGGTTTAAATTAATAATCCAATACCTTAATTCCTGGCTCGCCATATATGTATTTTACCATCCAAAATAATTACTTTAAATATTTATTTAATATACATATAACATATTAATATTAATTCCATTGTAAATTTTCTAATGTATTCATTTATTATATTATTTTAATTATTTTCTATGACAATGAAGTTAACATCAGTAATTTTGAAGTTGATTTGATCATAATATCCAAAATAACATCAATGTGTAGACCATGGAAAATGGGTTCATGGTTCTATAATCACTATTATAATATAATTTTTTGAATTATATCTTTCATAAATTAAAAATTCTTTAAAATCATCCATGAAATGCAGTCATTAATATATATATATATATATATATATATATATATCACTTCATGAATATAATAGTCTGAACTCAAGCATAAGTGGAATTTTAATTTTTTTCAATAGATGAAATTTAAATAATTGATTTTTTTAAAATTGTAGTATTATAATAATATTATAAATAAAATATTTTTTCATAAATTATTCCTTATGAATAGAAATTTGAGATTGTAATTGAAAATTGAATGTGTCATTCATGAAGGTAATGGTCTTCATTTATTTGTGATGGAGATTTCTATTATTGAACATTTTTGGGTTTATGTTGTATGATATTATATTATTGTTATATAATGATAATTAAGTTATAAATGACATATATAATCATAAAATAAGTATTTAGGAACATTTATGTTATGTGATGATGTATAATTAAGTACATCACATCATAGAGGTGTTAATATGTATGTAAACATAAGAGATGATCTCATTTTCCATTAGATTGAAATTTGGAAGATAAAAGTTTTTACATAAACATAATAAATCATATATGTATATATAAATATATATTACATTTTCATTTAATTATATAATTTTTGTTAGAAAATTTTTTATGGATGCAGAAGAATAAAAAGATATAAAAGAATACGTTTAAGGCTTTTATGTACTCTATGAAATATTTTTTTAGGATTACATATTATTCTATATTGGGATCAAATTATTGTAATAAAATTTAATCTACAACATTATTAAGATATTATTGTAGTGATTGTTTAAAAAAAATTTCAAGAGTGATTAAAATGTTTTCATAATTATTATGATGAGGATACAATATATACGTTAGTGGAGTGGAACCCTTGTAAATAATAAGAACATTACAATAAAAAAATTGTCTTGTAATGTGTATTAAAGTTTGATTAATTTAATGTATTGGGTAATTTATGGTCTAAATACACTTATATATTCTAATTTATACAATATTTATTGACATTTTGATCCAAATATCGTAGTTTAACCCCCATTTTAACCCTTTTATCCTCTAACATATTGGAAATATTTTCCATGGTAACCATTTATTATGACTAAAAATGAATTTTAAATCTTTAAAAAAATAAAACATTGTAATAAAAAATAGTGAATTATTTTTTTATGATAAATAATTGTTACTAGTAAAAACTAATTATTAAAATAAGTTGTCATAATTAAATAACATTTTTTAGGAAACACTGAATAATTATTAGAAATGACTTCATAAATATATAAATAATGATTTTTATTATGATTTAATTAATTATTTTATGTATAATTAAATATCATTTACATAAAATTAAAACTAAATAAAAATTTAACTAATCCATTATAAAACACAATTAAAATAGAATAACGAAAAATAGTTTTTCTTAGAATACATACCTCATTGGAATAAACAATATTTTTCTACATTCATTGAAAATACTATGATTTTGAAAATAATCTATAAAAATTAACATAAGATTATTTTGAAATAATGAATTTTAAATAACGTTCTATTTTTTGACATCAATTTATAAATTTAATAAATATATATTTTTATTAAAAATTTAAAATACAATGAAAATATATGTTAATAGATAAATTAACTCTTTAAAAATTATGTGTTATATACAATATAACATAGGTTGTAACATTATTCCCATAATGAAATTAAAATCTCATAATTTATATCTCAATCCTGATGGTCAAGGGATGAAAAAAATTAGAATAATTTTTATGTATTGCTATAAGACATTTGAAACCAAATAATTAAAATGTGTTTGTAAAAATTGAAACTATAAATAAAATAAAAAGAATGAAATGTGGAGTGGAAGAAAAATTAACCAAATGGGAAAATGAAACATTTAATTTTTTCAGTTGTTTTTAGGAAACCACATTGATAAAATCTCTTTTTTAATAAAACAATAAATGACTTAATTATTACTAGGAAAATTTTCATTTCATAATTTTTTTAAAGTTTCTAAAAATGTCAGAATCATACATTTAAAATAGTTTCAAATATGATACCTTGTTAGTTGAATTTTTTTTCCACGTATGGATTTATAGATTTATCTTAATCTTACATTAGTATAAGAAATTAATTTACAATTTTCATAGGGAACAAAAATGAAAATATACATACATAACTTTTTCTATTCTATAATATCGAATTTTCCCATTCACTATATTACATGTAGTGTTCCAACAATGATTTATTTTATTATATAAGATATGTTTTTCATTCATGAAGCACTAAATTTAAAATTAAACAGAACATAAGATCCCTAAAAGTGATGAAATGTTTTTTTACATCTCTCAAAACATTTACTAAAACCATGATCAGTTTACACAATGTAAAATAATAAAAAAAATGTGAATAAATATAAATATAATTATGAAATGTATTAATTTCTAGTGCCTCAATAACAAAAAAATTTATTTAAAATATTTTATTTGATAAAAAATAACTCAAAAATTCATCAAAATAATCTGGAAAACATTAGAATCCAAAATATTAGTATAATTTGATCAAATCAACTCAAAACTTATCTACAAACAACAATAACGTCTCATAATAAAATGATATTATAAAAACATGTATCTAAAAAATATTATAATCCTCTCTGAAAATAACCTGAATCACTATGAAATAAATCTAAAAAATAATATATCTATATAATGTTTACTCAATATTTATTCCTGAAATACTCTTAATTATTTATTATAATAAGCCACACAAAACTATATTTTTTTATAAAATTAATAGTATTTTGATTTTAATATCATGAAATTGATAGAAATGGCCTTCATAATTTAGTCACAAAATATATTTTAAATACTATAAATAATATATATCAATTAAAAATATGTTTCAAAACGAAATTTTAAAAACATAAAAATAATTCTAAAATCAAATTATTTAATTAAATGAAAGTTAATCTCTCTTATAATAATTTTTCATGATGATTCTGGCTTATAATAATCAAAATATTATTTACAAACATAAACAAAAAATCAAATCCTAGCTTGTAAATGTAATCCATATTTTCAAAAATATGATTTTCATTATACTTATCAATCCATAAATAATGTACCACTTCATCATATCTCACTAAAACCTATATATAGAAAATTAGTTCATTGAACTTCCTTTATAAACCATTAACCATAATTTTTCATTTTATTCCTTGATAATTAATATCTACATTAGAGAAATATTAATCATGTACTAGTATTCTTATGTCACAATCAAATATTGTTTTCCACATTAAAAATATTGAAACCAATTGAAATATTTCATACCATTTATGTATTATTAATAATTACATTATTTTATAATATAAGATTACAAAATATATATTTATATGATCACGTTGATCACCTTGATTATTATTCATCCTAATCAATCAATTTTCATTATTCCTATAATGCCTACATATAAAAAATTCAATTCAGTTCTTAGGAATAATAGAATTATTATTTTATTTGTTAATAAAATTATTCATTTCATCATGGTTTTTTAATGCCCTCTTCCTAAAATTTATACACCTAAATCAATTTCCAGTTCCTTTGAGGAATTCATCTGGGATCTTCTATCCAAAATGTTGAAATATATTAAATTTTATGTTCCTTCCATGATGGTTTTAACACATAAACACATGTTAAACACTGTTTAATCTTATTTTGTGTGTCAATAAATTAACCAAGGATTTGGTTATTTAAATATATTTTCATAACAGGTAAGTGATAAATAATTTTCTATTCAACCCAATTTCTATCCTATTTTTAGTAGATTCAAAAATAAACTCAAGTTTCCTTCACATCAATTGTTAAATTTGTTCTATGAAATTCCAAAATTTTACTAAAACAAATGTTATGAGGTTGAATATTAAATATAAATATAAATAATAATAGTAAAAATTTATATTCTAATATTTCATTAACTATGTTTCCTTATATTAAACTCTTCAGGTTTAAAATTAAATTCTTCAAAAATAATATTTATCGTTAATATACAAACATATACTGTTTTATATGATATAAAAAAAATTATAAAATAATATCTAAAACACTTATATTTTTTTAAACCATGATTTAATACCATCTATAATACCTATTATCTTACCAATAAGATGTAGTGTCATAAACATTAACTTCACACACAACTTTGAAACTAATTATAATTGGTTGTAAAAATAATAACCCATAATTATATGATTTATAGTTAGGGATTGTATTTACTTTATTTACTGGAATTTATTGGTTTATAATTTTTGATAATTTGTAATTCCATTACATAAAAAATGAAACATATTAATGGTGAAAAAATTGTTACCTCAAAAATATTTTATTTGGTTTAAACATCTATTTTAATCATGACACCATTGAATCATTCATGAGGACTCATAAAAGTTTAATGAAATTAATTCTTCTAGATCATACTCATTATTGATCCATAATAATTAAATTTTTAAATTTTATTAATGAAAAAATAAGGAAAAATAGTATATATATTGAATATTATGAAACCCCATAAGAAATAACAGATTTCACATAAAAAACAATGAGTATAAATCATCATTTAAATAAATATGAAATAAACCGTCTTACCAAATTTTTTTAAAAAAATTAATTATATAAGAAATAATTAATAAAAAATCAGAAAAATAATGTTTCATGAAAAATATGAAAAACATTCCATGAAAAACAAACCAGTTTTTAAAATAGATTATAAACAATATTTTATCCTTAATATCATTTTCATAACTTATTAAATAAAAATCATCCCAAAAAATATATTTTCAAGGATATAAAAAAATTTATTCACATTTGGAAATAAATTTTAAAATAACTCTTACAATAATCCTTATAGAAAAAATACATTCCCAATCAATTTCAACACGTCTCCTCTTAGAGAACCAATCGTTTCCCTATGTCATAGAAATATATATATAAACAAATTATCATCATATAAAATTTACTTGTATAATATAATGAATAAGATACCTAAAAATGATGATTCCCTCATTATATTTAGATTATATTGTATTAAATAGCATAGCAAATATAAATTTCCTTTATCATATAAAAATGTGAATAAAAATTATTTTCTCTTAAAAAGCATAAAAATCTAAGAATATAACAGAAAAATAAGAATAAGATCTTCATTTAAATACTAGATAATCTTATATATGAATATTGAAAATGAATATATTCTAGGAATTTGGGAAATTTTCATAATTTTTTAATCATTTGAATATAATATTTTCCACATTTTAAAGAAGGTAACACATAACTAAATTAAAAAATAATTTAATGATTCCTTTATAAAAAAATATTAAATACAATTCAAATTTTTTTAAAAATTAATGTTAAAAATAATTGTAATAAAATTGAAAATATTAAAAAAATAAATGAAAACATGGATATGAAGGAGATATTTTTGTAATAAATACAACAAAAAATTTACAAATATATTTTAAAGAACGTTGTTTTACATAATGTCCCGACTTTCTACATACATCCCTTAAAATCCTAAATAATTAGTTTATATTACATATTTATCTTGTTAAGACAATTTTTCATATTATTTAAATTATAATTGTTAATTTTCATTATTTTATTAATATTTTTTATTTATTAACTAATAATATATGTTTATGTTGGTTGTTTTTGAGTTATTTTGGTCCATAATATCTAAAATAAATCTGGGGCATTAACTATGGTCAAAGGGGTGATGGGAACAATTTTAATATAACTGTAAATATTTTATAATTAGAATTGTAACATATAAATTGTAATTTTATAACCATCAATGTAAGGTGTTCATGAAAAATAAATTCATTACTCCATAGAGGTGATAGACTACATGTATTCATGGAATTTTTTGTAATTTCAGTATTATTTAAAGATTCAATAAATTATAATAAGGATTAAATTAATGTAAACATAAAATTATTATAAATATATTATTTATTCATTATATACATCCTTATGGTAATACATGTTATAAAATAAAAAAATGGAATTGTGTCACAAAAAGTTGAAGTAGTCCACACACACAGAAGAGAGACATTTCCATATTCCAATGGTTGTTAGATTAATAATATTGATACAATATTAATTAAACTGATTAATAAATATTCCATAAACATTATATATATTCAATAAATCCATCATTAAGACCAACAATTTGAGGTATTAATGAAAAAAATTAATTCACTTTGTATATGTTATAGATCACATATATGAATGAGTGGCATTTTAATTTTATATAGGACAAAAATGAGGTAGAAATTAGTTATTAAATAATACCACTATTAATAAATTATAGTAAAATTAGTAATGTAATTATATGAGGATTTTTATTACATATATTTTTAGAATTAGAAGAAGAAATTCATATGAAATATTTTGTATTGGACCTGAACCTCATCCATGGATATCTTATTTGGACATACAACTTAATCACTCTATGAATAATGTTTTTGGAAGAATAGAACCATTAGGAAAATACAATCAGTGTTTCTATATATTTTTTACGAGATTTGGTAAATATTTGTTTCTAAATTTTTTTCGATAAGTTATGAGTGATGGTTCCCTTATATAATTGAGGGGAGTGGTTTTTTTGTAAATATTATGAAATTTGAAATATAATAAATCTATTTCCCCCAAAAAATTTATAGTTTATATAATTTACTATACTTGATAATTTTGTGTCTAAATCCACCAAAAAAAATACATTTTACACAATTCAATAAAATATTTTAAGACTTATCTCATAGTTTAACCAACTCTATAACCCAATTTATCATTACCATAGAGAGAAACATTTAACATGATGACTGTTCAATATGACTAAAAATGGAATTAAAGTCAATAAAAAATAATAAAATTATGATAAAAAATATAATAGATTTTATAATATTCAATTTTAGTATTTGTTAAAAAACAATTTTAAAATAGGTATCTACAACACATTGAGAATAAATTACTCATAAAAATTACCATTTACGAAAAAAACATATTTTATAAACAATTAATTGATAATGTTTATTAACATGGAATTAATTTGAATTGGATTAATAAAAGAACATTTATTTTGTTCTCAGTCCCAACCGAATCCTAAAAAAACATTTTTTAAATTATTTACTAAAAACTAAGGACTAGAAATAATTTTTATTTTAATAAAAACATTACACAGATTTATAATATTTAAATAATTGATTTCTATAATAAATATTATATATTTAAATTAATTAATATATTTATTGAATACATATTATTTTTAAAAAAATATTATGAATATTTTAATATATTACTATATCATGATAAAATCATTAAAATGAAAATATTTTCAATATTAGTATTTCTTAATAATCCCAAAAAGTATCGATATTATAAAAATCCCTAAAATGTTTTTCCTCATATGTAAAAAATAATAGTACAATAAATTTTTAAAATTTATCAATTTTAATTTCATAATTTAAGTAATTAATCAATATATTAAAAATAGAAAATACAATTAAAACTAGCTCATATAGGAAAATTACCCTTTTGATTATTAAGTGTATCAAACCATATATCACATCAATAACTAATGTGTGTTAATTTAATTTTCTGAAAATATTATAAACAATATATTATTATTTTTATAAAGTTGTTGATGATTTTTATAGACATTATTTTGGTGTTTCATTTGTTGGATTATATTATACAGGTTATTTATGTAATGTAATATAGACTAAAATCCTGGCATGTTAATATTCTTTTATAATTATTTGGATCCACATATTTATAGTTCCATTAAAATAAATTTTATTTATCACTTTCCATTTCAATATCACATTAATAACACAACAACATGTGCATTGAAGTAATTATCTTCAATTTATTTGTACACTAATATCTTATTTCAATAGGGAATCCTTAATCATCCACTTCACACCCATATACAATATTAATTAAATTTCATGCCAATAAAAATAGTTAATCAATAAATCCTTTTAATTTTATTTTTATTTTACAATACATTAAATAACATAAATCATTTTTTCTAAATATGATTCAATGGTATCTTTTAAATCCATTTTCATGATAATATTATTCACTTAAATTTTTATGTTTTTTATAAATTTTATTAAAAATATAAAATGGAAGTGTTTTATGATAATATGTAACTAGAAATTAATAATACAACATTTTCATCCACAATAGAAGAAAACCATCTATTAATTATTGGTTCCTAACATGTCCATTTCAATTAATATATCCCCATGTTTGTTAATACACTATATAAAATATACTCGCCTTTGAAAAATACACTCATATTGTAAAAAACAATTAGATAAATCAATCTTTTCGTGGGGAGTTTTCAGTAAAATATATATAAATATTTTTTAATTACTCTAAATTGTTAATAAAATGGAAATTTATGAGGTATGAGGTTTTATATGTGTGTTTTGGGATTCTTTGGAATAAATTAGAATCAATTAATTTTTTTAGTAGTGGATGGGTTTCCCAGAACCCCATAAACTATTAATATACTATTAAGAATGAGAAAACAATATTTTTTCCATTTAGAATAAATATATTGGTCACATAGATGATATTATATAACATTAATTTAGATTATACATTTTGGTTATATCTATCTAAAATGATTCCCAATGTCTTTAAATTTCCATTTTGATTATTAAAAATGATAAAACATACCAAACCGCTAATTCAAATCATAGAAATAATTATTTTATAAATATTTAAACCATTGATAAAAATAATTAAGATATAAATTTAGTTTCTATGGATTTTTGGATTTTAGTGGTATAATTAAACAATTTGTTTGGATTATAAAATAGGAATAATAAGTTCATGATTTCATCATGATTTCATTCTCTTAATTTTTCTTACACTACATCTTTATTTCATTTTTTCTATTTAATAACCTCCCTTATAATTTGTAGTTAAAAACCAATTTACGTTGTATTTATAACTTATGGTGAGATATATCCCTATAAATTGTATTCCATTTTTGGTCTATTGTGATATGTGATTGACTTTCAAAATTTATTCATGTGTGTGCATACAATTTTACAAAATCCAGGTTAATGTATCCTGAACACCATATCCCTGGATCTATAGTTATAATAAAATTGGATAATTAAATACTATTATATGATCATGTTGTCAAAATGATGGTTTTTATTCAAAATGATCAAAAAAATTAATTAACATTACATAGACTAAAATTCCTTGTGGAATAATATCGAACTAATTGGTAAACGTGGTTTAAAAAAGCTGAATTATTGTGGTAGAATATGTCCTAATTTTAATAAGTAATCTTAAAAAAATTATTTTAATCTAACCATATCATAATGTTAATAATGCTGAATCAATAATGTTTCCTTATAAATACCTAAAAATTTCAAGGAAATTTGTTTTCATAATTATTAGGAATTTTACGAGTTTGGGATTTTGACGACACCTGATTCTGAGGCCAAGTGTGCCTGGAATCACTTTTTCAATTTTTTTGGGTACATTTAGTAAACCTATGTGCGGGTTTTTCTATCATTTGAACTTGTGCTCAGAATTGAAAATCGAGGACACCGATGAACTCGCAGCGCCAATATTCGCTTAAGGGGACCATTACCACAGTTGTGTTTTATGCGGGTTGAGAGTTGATTTTAGGGGATTTAGAATAAAATAAATAAAAATGATGGAATCTATTTTATTTAAAGATGTTGGTTAATTCCTACAATGGACAGTTAGGGGTGGGTCCCACATAGACATAACCTCCCCTGAGAGGAGTTTGTGTGGTGGGGCCCAAACGAGCCCTAATCCTTTCAACATTCTTTAAGTCCCCATTAACAGTCCACTTTATTTTATTCATGACAACCACTTTAAAACTGTGGACTTCCACTTAAATGTGGACCCTCTCCATCTCCAATCCATTAATGTTGCAACCTCAAATTCCTTAATTAATACAATTTAAATTTTTAATTAATGTGAAAGTACATGGAAATGTTATATTATGGGACGACTTTATTATTTTTTTGGTTGGAAAATATTTTGGGGAGAACTCTTGAGAAATAAATGAATAGGGTTCTTCTTTCGAATAAGAACTACCATATAATGATGATCATCTCCTTTAATCTTCAGCCAAGCCAATGTGGAATGATCCACTCGCATGGAACGCCGACGACAAGCCATCCTGGACTCCTTCTTCCTCGACATCAACGAGTTGACGCTGCCTCCCCATGACTCTGTTTGCGAACACACTTTATTTTAAGGTAGGGGTTTGTATAATTTGAAGTGAATATTTTGTACCCAGTTATTCATTGAGAATCATAGTTTGTTTTTGGCTTTACGATACCACCTAATGCGGAGGGAGTGGGCCGAACGAACACGGCCAGACGAACCTCTGATGTGTTCCGGTTTTGGTTCACAATTAATGTGTGTTGGAAGAGGCAGCGACAGGAGAAGGAGGTGGCCATGTGCAGACCTCGTTCAGAAGAACCACGGACCACAACCACAGGCCGATCGTCCAAGGAAGAAGAGACCGCCCATAGTTGGCTGGGCCGAAGGAACCACGACACCACTAGGGCGCCGCACTGCAGAGGACCACAACCCACGCTCTGTGGGTGGCTTCGGTGGGTGAACCTGCTGGCTCGTCGGTAGGACATGTTGGAGGAGGCTGTGGCACCGCCTTGCACTGCACGTGGAGGACAGTGGCCCGCCCAAGTGGGCCTCTCATGCTGGAGAAGATGGCCGACTTTGGTCGGCTAGGTAAGAAGGCAGCGCCACTCGGCACTACTCGTTCGGGAAAGCAGGGGGTCGCGCACCCCTAGATCACTCGACCAGCAGGGTCGAGCCACGATCATCCAATCCGGGCTCCGCCACACCGGCTCGGGCCCCGCCCAACCGGGTCGGCCCCAGTCTACTGGGCATGATGGGCTGGGCCCATTTCACTTAAATGTGAATAACATCACAAATGTGCGTCAAATCGACGTTCTATCTACTTCACTGGGATTCTTATGTTGAGGTGGCCCTTTTTCAATTCTCTAATTGAGTTATGGACGATTTTGGAAAAATTGTCACGTTGGTTCGAAACCGAATCCAACCGGGCCCTTGGAGCGGAAACACTTGTAACATAAGAACCTAATTTTTGATTGACATGTTGTCAACTACATTGGTTTCTTTTTATTGATACAGTTCATTTAGAATATTCCACATGGGATTCAGATGATATTGGAGTATGGTCGAGTTTGTTTTAGCTTAATAACCAACCGGGCACCTGGACAGTAACGCCAATAATTTCCAGACCGGGCGTCCGATTGACACGCCGTCTATTGAGTTCAGAGCCCTATGACGAGGCGGTTCATTGTGATACTTCTATGTGAGACTTAATGACACATGGAGTATCAACTTTAGGCTCATGGAGCAGACCCTCCCTGTGACGAGTGAGCAGATTGTAGAGACCTAGTAGCTGGCTGAGACTTGATGACTACTGATCGACCGACTGGTGTGATTCGGATGGCCCAATGGGAAGCACTTGGTTATAGCTGAAGGCCCATGGAGGAGGAAGTCTTGGAATTAGAGGTAGTCCCATGATACTCAACAGAAGGGGTGCCTTTGTAGGCTTTTAGGGGGATCACTTGGTTGTACCAGCAGACCCCTGGTGGGAAGTGCTTGGTTGTAGCAGCTGGCCCACAATACTCAATAGCTAGAGTACATTAGCAATAAAAAGTTAGTGGGAAGCGTTTAGTTGTAGTGGAAGACCCACTATACTAGACAGAGTAGGAGTTCTCCAGAAACCGTGGTTTCAACTTCGTGAATAAAAATCATGGAATGAGCTGTGTCAGTAACATTTGGTTATTCCGTGTGATTGAGATGGGTTACTTGATAACCTAGTTATATGTATTGGAATATACCTAATTTATGTTTATCCGTTGAAATAATTCATTGTGGTTTATCATTGTTGTATTTTTTTGAGAACATATGGGTCTCGGGGTCCCTACTGAGTATCGTTATACTCCCCCTTGCATGGGCTGTGCCCACACCTCATTGTGTTGGATGCAGATGACGAACAGTGCTGAAAAAGTCCAAGAGCGCCAGGACAAGATGGTACCCGGAGGTGGACACTCGACGTGAAGGTGCATAGAGTGGACCGATAGATGCAGACTACCAAGGAGGACATATGTACCTACCCTTTAGGTAAGAACCCATAGGACGATCCCAAAGGACGATCTAGGAGATGCTTTCACCTTAAAACTGTTTGTCTTTTTCATTTGTATTTTCTTCAGTTGTAGTTGTACCTTTTTGTTGGTCTTGTATTTCAAGACCCTTTATATTTTCAGCTCACATTATATATAGATTTTCATTGCGTTTACTTCCTCTTGTACTCTATTTGTGTGTGTTACATTTTATAAAGGCAATGCCTTCCATGTTTTTAGGAAATTACATCTTTAGTGCTAGTCTCCAGCCCATGGCCTATGGAAGGTGGGCATGGAGTAGTCATGATACGGGCCTCAGGGGATGGGTCGTGGAAATATTAATGAATTTTCAATTTCTCTATTTTTTTAAAATCAGAAACACCTTATCTTAAGAAAAATTATATAAATATAAATATAAATTTCTTAAGGAATATCTACATTCTCTAAGAAAACTTTCATACATACCTGTGTTTTTATTGTTTTATTACAAGTCTTTTTAAAACCAAGTTTTTTTTCTATGTAAAATTATTTTATTTTTATAAAAAAAACCTTAGAACCATAAATTTACTTAAACTACATAGACTTACAATTTTGAGATGATGAATTATCTGAAATAATGACTATAAATTATCTAAAATTCAGACTCCAAATTCTTTTTAATACATACTCTAAATTTTCTAAAATTATAACTTCAAATTCTATTATATTCAGACTTAGAAATCTCTTAAATTCTGATTCATATTTCATTGAAATTAATACTATAAATTCACATAAATTCGGACTCCTAATTTTTATAAATTCAAAATATAAATTCCTCAGAATTTTGATTCTAAATTCCGATTAATTTAGATTCCAAATTCCACAGAATTCAGAATCTGATTAATTGAAACTATGATTTCCTATGAATTAGATTCTGAATTCCTCATAATTTGGACTCTGTATTCCTCATTATTAAGACTATGAATTCCTCATAATCTAGAATCCCAATTCCTTAGAATTCTGACTCTAAAATCCATAAGAACTCATACTCTGAAGTTCATAATTTTAATATCAATGAATCTAGAATATTATTGTTTATTTTCATAATCTATGATTTCTATTTTATTTAAATTTGGAATATTCATATATTACTGAAGTAACATCATTTTTCTTAAACATTAATTTGTAATAATAAAATTTTTTCATATATTATTTCTATGTAATCGTTGGTTGAATGACAAGTGTATTGGTCCCTCGAAAATTGATGAAAAAATATGACTATTGCTGGGGGGGTTTGTTCATTGATGTTTTTCATATATATATCATATCATTGGAATGATATCTTTATAAATCCATATTTCTTGATGTGAAGTGAATTCTATAGAGATAATGACTCTCATGCCTTGTGCCTTTCATGAACATCTTTCTTAGTCATAAGCACCTCGTTTATCTTGATTCGTGGGACACCGATTGTTGCTATGTACAATAATGGGAATCATGGGATAGGAAGACATAGGTTCTGATTACCTTAAAGATTGATGGTTTATGGGGATAAAAATATAGACTATAATATTCTTATTGAGGGTTTACCCTAGTGTGGGTATTACCAAATTTCATGAATGAATAAATCAAGGGACCATTATTGAGGTTGTTGGATACTCTACTCAATGAGTTAAAATATTTCCCACTTTTTATATGTTATAGTATCATGTTCTATTTCCAATTAATGTTTTTAAGAAGGAATGTATAAATTTTTTACACATTGTTTTACTTTTACTTACTCTTATAAAAAAATATTCAACACGCTTTAAGGAAGAATATTATTCCATTCAATTTGTTCTTAAGTTGTTTTTCTGGATTCATATTTCCAGACCAAAACCATGTTTTTTTCATAGTTATGAACTATAATAGGGTTTGAGAATTTACCTTTTTTATCTTTTTTAAACATTGAATTAATTTTATATTTAAAAATGAATTTATTTTAAAACTACATTTCACCCCCTCATGTAATTGAGCATCTAAATACAATATCTCGATCCTACATATACATTGTATATTTAAAACATTAAATTAAAGAATCTTACTTTTGGATGTCTGCATTCATTGTTATTTTTTATATGTATTCAAAATTGGGTAATTTAGAACCCTAAATAAAATGAAAATAAAGAATATCATTTCGTTAAAATTTATTTTATGAATGAAATAAGATCATTATATAAATTTATATTTCATTTAACCCAATATTATAAATATACCATGTAGTAGAAATATATTTTTCATATAATTTAAAAAATGTGACTGCAAAATTTTATGTATAGTGAAAAAATTTATATCACTATTACCAATTGGAAAAAATGGTGTATAAAAAACAATCAAATTTTGGACTATTTGAAATAAAATTATGAAATATTATCATGTTAATATCATTGTGGATTTATTTTATTTTTATAATTTTATTTTCACTTATTTATTAGTGTTCATTTTCACAATAGTAAAAAAATTACGGAGTTATAAAATAACATATTCAAAGAGTGAAAATTTATGGGGGATGTTACAATTTGAAATTGAGATTTAATGAAACTCCCTTTAGATACATTATGAAAAAATAAAATACAACACTTAAAACACTACTATATAAACCATATAAAATTAAAAAGTTTCTACTATGAGTATTTGAAAATATATATTTCCCAATATGGGTAGAAATAAGAAACACAATCAATTTTCACTATTTCATGTAAAATAAAAGAAAACCAAATGCATAATGACATTATCTAAGGACATCAGTTACATTATAATTCCATCATTAAGATAAATATTCACTCCATTCATGTATATCAACAATGAAATGTTTTTATGTTTCTATGGAGAATACAAATTAAAGAAAACTAGTAATGACATAGATTATAAAAAGAAAATTATAATTTCTATCATTCCATGTGTAGAGATTAATAACAATATAGATATATATTAGAGGTTTATAATGTATAACATTGAAATAGAATTTTGGAGGTTAATGTAAATCATTGGTCACTTCCCATATCATTTATCAATAATTTTAATGTATGTATTATAATATTAATTAATTATAAAATGTTAATTGGGAGGATTACCCTCAAACCATTCAATAAAAAGTACATTAAATAATGGAAAATAATTATTTTAATTTATAAAAATAAATATTTAAATAAATTTGATATTGAGAAAATTTTCATATCATTGGAATTATTCAAAGAGTGTTTAAGGGTTCGTACACAACATAGTTTACTAATATAGATTGAAATTAAATCATTATATGATGGGTTTGTTTCATTATAATGTTCTTTATTGATTAATTTTCTAATGTATTTATAATTTGATTAACACCGAATGAAATGATTAATATTTTTAATGTTTGACAGCAAACTATAACCATAGACATTATGAACATGGATAATAGATGTGTGTAATACATATCATTGATGTAATTAATATGTTTTCTCTTAGTCCAATCACTGATTAGTGACTATGGTTCCTACTAATAAATGAAGGAATTTTTACCGACAATAATTGACAAATAATATAATGTTAATAACTATGAAAATAAATAACAACAGCTAATCCATTTTACAAAATCTCAAAAAATGTAAATTAAATAAAATTGGGGTCATGAAGGATAAAAATTATTTGTTTACTAAAAAAGGTATTGCTGATATATTTTATATTATAATCCTAAATAAAATATTACACCAATATTTCTAGATTATGGAAATCAAATTATTTTGGGAAAAAAAGTACAAAAAAGCTACAAAAACACTCATCCTTCACTAGCTAATCATTATTAATAGAAATATAATCCTAATCCATCAAAAAAATTATTTCCAAGTTTATATAAATCATTGTATCATAAATCTAAATCAATATTTCTAATTCAATTTTTCAGAAGAACATATTGAAATAAATTATAATACACTAGTTGGTAGACTACCATGTGTACATCATTGTAATATAATAAATAATATTACATTGAAATATAAATATATAACATTAAATTATGGAAATATATCTTACACCATCAAATTAAGTGATATAATATGATACATATGTTAAAGAGTATACACATCCAATGATTTTTTTGAATACAGATGAGTCTTACGAAGATAAACAAGTTGATGGTTAATCAAAAGAAATTGAAATCACCATAGATAAGAAATTAGATTTTCCAAATTTTATTGTCATAATTTAAAATTTATAAATCATATAATGTATCAAAATATGGAAAAAAATTATTTTTTTCAAGATATTTTATTAATATTTCACAAGAGAGATCCATTTATGGAATCCATTTCTCATATGAAATCATACAAGAAGTTCATAATGTAGAAACAGTCTAATAAAAAAAATATATATTTGACATTGGAATTAATACCCCATGTGAAGAGGTCTAAATTAGATATCAATATAAATAACAATGAACATTTGAATCCCCATATTGTTACTATATGATATATACAATTATACCAATAAAATTTTTAGTGGTTCTCTCTGCGTAAAATTAAATATTAACATAATATAATCTAGTGAATTAATAAACATTTACCAGTCAATATATTTCCCTCCCAAGTTTACCTTAAATAGGAAAATTTTTTGGTGAAATAAATAAATTATGTTCTTAATTATGTGTTGTAAATTATGTGACCTAGTAACCACACTTTTATATTCCTTGACCCTAGTAACCACATGAACTCTGGCATGCCTCCCCATAGGCCTGAGGATACCAATAAGTAACGATAGACTAATGAAATATGTGAGGAGAATATACCCTCTTAATCAATGTAAGCCATATTTTAAAAAAATAGAATTTAATGAAATAATATATACAATAACGATGCATCATAATACATTTTCCAAAACAAGGTATAATCCAATGACCAACCAGTATATATTCTATGTAATGTCCTAACATCCAGAGTGAGAGGTTAACCAAGATATAAAGACATGTGTAATATGCCAAAAACTATTCCCGAGTCATTGTATTTATCCCTCATCCGAGAAAATATTAATAAAAATAAACCATCTATAATATATCCACTTCTCTTCATAGTATTTGCATCCATGATTTGTTCAGGGGTATATAATGGAGGCATCTGCATGGCATGGATAAAACTCAAAAGGCCACCAAAAAAGTGTCTATAAAAATATATACTCTAAACAAATATTAATTATAGGTAAAAAAATGTACCATGATAAATGAAATATAAACCCGGTTGCATCAGTTAAAAATATTCACCCTATCATTTTCATCATTTTTTCCTTTCAGGTATGCATTTTTATCAAAACCACTTTGGCATAATCATTCCATAAAAAAAATGAATAAGGGGAAGAATAATGTTCCCTACATATCAAGGGAAAACATTAGATAAATAATTTTGTTACACTTATAATGGATCCTATGTCGTTGTATTAATTTATAATGTATTTTTTAGTATCACAGAGCCTCAAACCAACATTGTAAACTATGAAATGTAGGGTTGGGTTTTAGAGTTTTAGTATTACCAAAAACATGTGTGTATATCCTCTTGTCCAATACCCCACAAAACACTATGAAATGTTTGCTTTCTTCCTTAAATAGTTACTACATATACCAATTTACAAACAATACTCATTAAACAGACATTCCATTCAAAAATCATTGTTCAATCAACACATAAATCATCTGAATTCCTCACCAAATTAACAAATTTACCATTTATAATTCATAACCCATTTAACAAATTTTCATCTTAAAAAATTTTCTTAACTCCATGATATAAAATAAATGAAATTTTAATCTCTTTCATTTTACATTTCATGTTAACAAATAAATATTATTTCATATATTTCATTTCATACACAATTTTAAACATGCAAGATGTAACTATCATAGTATCTGTCACATAATTACTTGAAATTCATATTTAATAAACCAAACACATGATCATGAATATGGAACACTCAGTGGGTGGACACATTTCTATTATATTCTACATCCAAGAATACAATGTGGATCATGATGGGATCAATACATCATTAAAAGATTCATTTTATCATAACATTTTAAGGTAATAAAAACAAAAACAATAATGATCTGTATCCAAAACCACATACACATAGACCATATATTAATGAAATGTGGTATAACATATAATCCACCTACCTATATTTCAAAAATTGTTATACTCTTAACCATCGACACTGATTCATATTCATTCACACTTAAATGACACAACCTATGAACCAATGGGAAAAAGTAATTTTTTTTGATTTAGAAGACAAAAAAATAATATAGAAACTCGAATCCAAAAAAATATGGGAGTAGAGTGTTACACATACCCAAAGCTTCAATCCACAACCAATAATACACTAAATACCTTATAAATGAAGAATATTAATCAATATAATGTTTACGAATGGGTTTTCCACTCATGTTTATTTATAAATAACGAGGAAGAAAATATAGAAAGGTACCATAAATCTCAATGGGGGAATTTGTTAATAAGACACATTTAATGGGTCGCATGGTTTGGCCTCACAGTTGGCCAAACTATGTGCCAACCATGTGGCACCCTCTATCCCAGAGGGTTCTAGGTCACGTAGTATCCTGGGGAGCCCCCAAATATTGAGAATCAATGTGGTAACCATGAAGGATTGTTCTATCCAAGATCTCACTGTTTCCCCTTACCCCATTCATGGTATCTTAAACCATGTGCCACTCATAAAATCATGCTTGGTTATGGAGAATAGTTAAAATCAACCATGTAACAACTATGAAACATGAAGTGGATTACTATTTTTCCTTAAAATTAATGGCCCAAACCAATAAAACAACACAAGCCCCCTCATAATCTTGGGATTCATTTCATTTTTAACATTAGTGGAGTTAATCCAAAACATAAACAGGAATCTACCGCATTATAAGTCTCGGATATTGATACCACAACACCTTATAATAAAACATCCTAGAGCTGCACTCCAAAGAACCAATGAGTCATCAAGATAAAGAGATCAGGGCACTAACCACTCATATTTATCTCCCACTACCATGTTTCCTTTAAAACACTTCCATGTTACCATATCACTTAAAACAATGGCACAATATTATCTCACAATGTTTTACGATAATCCAAGATACCAGTGGGATACCTATCAAATGACACATCATCTAAATAATCAAAAAATTATATATAAATAACAATAAATGGGATGGGGTAATGCATTCATTGTTGGGACACATGATAAAAATTACTCATTCCTCTATACAACAATGGAAGATTCAATTTATATGCAACCTTTCTGATCATATCCACTATTTCATATTTCCTCGATACCTAGGTTCCATCTGACCTTATTTTCGAATCTGATTGTTCCCAATCATTCGATACACCCTTAGAAACATGTGATCATCCTTTATAAACATTGGAGTTTTTCGATGTCAATGAATTATCCCCACCATGATCCATAGTCATAAATTTCAGAAATAAGTAAACCTATACTGACATATCCTACATGAGACTCGGTCCTGAAAACCCAATTCACCGGCCTTCATCTACAAAATTGTAGATCTACATGGTCTATAATAGACTTCCTCATAATGATCCATTTTAATATCTTATTGGTAGCTATTATTATATGAGAACTCAAAAATCATGATGTTATTCTCAAAAGATCCACCATTTTCTAGGACACATGCTCTCTACATACAGTCCTACACCTAAATAGTAAACTCTGAAAACCCATATGTCTATTGGTGGAATGTAGATAAAAAATATTTAAAAAGTGAACATTGTAACCCCTTCCCAAATTGTGATGTAAAATGTAGTACTCTATCAGAAATAACAGTCTTCATCCCCTAATAAATCAACACTCTCTCCCAAACGTATAACTCACCAACTAGTTAATAGTGATATTATTGGGAATCAGCAATAAATGTGCCACCATTTTCATAAAATCAAATACTACCCATATATATTTAGAATGAAATGTCATCCATGAGAAACTGAACTCAAAATCCATATTTATGTCCTTATACTTCCTTTCTATGAAGGGAAACAATTTATGAAAATAACTTATTCACTGATGCTAAGACTACACATCAAGAAAACTGTACAATCACATAATAGAACCTATGACATCCTTCTTAATTCTGATCAAAATAAAATATCTATTAATATCATAATATATTTTGGTTAAAATGAGATGAACCAAACACGTAGACTCATGAAACACACACATCAAATCTTTTTATATAAAATTAGGCATGTCCACATGAACAAGAATATAAACCATGTCATTATTATCAACGGTCCAAAATTAAGCCGACTCCCCACATTCAAGGCAGTCCCTCAAGGACATAAAATCTGTATCCTCATACATCTTATCAATTTATGGGCTCAAAATCATGGACTCAATTGAAAACGAGACAAGGGTCATCTTCCCCTGTCCGTCCTAATCCTCTAGATGTATTTTAGAATAAAATGAAATCATCTTCCTACCAGATCTAGATTTCTAAACCACATAATTTTGAGTATTCCTTCATAATGAATATGAAACAATGTTCTCTTTTATTGCAATGTAAACTAGGTCAATGTCAAAGGACAACTGGTACTCAAATTTTCATCACTTTAAATGATTCAAATAATTTTGGAAGAGGTTGTACATATGGAATTTCAAATTGTCGGCAAGCTACGGTGAAGGCTAGCGAGGCTCCATTCGACCGCACCATCTCGGTGAGGGTTAAGCCGACGATTTGATTTTCCAGAAGCGCTGCGTTGGAGGAGGGTCAGTCATGGGTTCATCTTTTCTTGGACAGGCTTTGGTGTTGTGGATATGGATTTGGATACCCTTCTCGGTGATTTTCAGGCGCTCGTCGTTGGTTATCAGATTGGAGTCGGTGGGGGATGGCTAAGGCTGAGCTGGTTTCCTTTAGAGCATCTCTTAGTGCTGACCTCAGTGTAGTGCGGAGGGGATGGGCTATAGGTTCTGGCATTAAGCATCCTGATTCATCCTCATAGGTCTGATTTTGGTTTATTTTTGGTTTGGTGTTGATTGAGTTGTTGTGGTGGTTGTATTCATGTCATTCCTAGGTGTTTCGACTCCTCGGTATGAATGTTGTTGCATGTGGCCTACTGTTCAAGGGTTCTTTATGACAACCCTGCTTTTTTATTACAACTTAAACATGCTTTATTACATAAAACATCACTTGATCCAACAAAGAATATCGAGAGGTTTAGTGTCTTTGGGGCTTAGGATCATTACATAAAAACATTAAACTTGAAATACAACATCTTTATTGAAAACTTCCTTTACATGACCACTACATTCCTTCGTACTTAGCATTGCATGGGATAACCTGAGGACATGCATAAGAAAAGGGTGAGCTATAAATCCCAGTAAGGGAGTAAACAATTAATAACATGAGGAGTGAAATACATGTTAGGAAATAGGCATATCAATAGAGCATAAGAGAAACATGAACATAAAGGCATGATAAAGCGTGATAATCATAACATGGAAATGTGGCAACAACACTTAACATTGAATTAGCATGAGCCAAGGCTCATTGCACATGGAGCATGAGTAAACCCTCATTGCACTTGAAGAACGAGTAAACCCTCATTGCACTTGAATTAGCATGAGTAAACACTCATTGCACATGACGTATCATGATACTATACTTTACCCAAGGCATTGGAGCGCTATAAAGGGCGCACCCTTCTTAAACATTTCATTTCATTCATAAGTGTGCCACATTGATCATAAAACATGGATTCATAAAACATAATCATTTCTTCCATGATAAAGGAATGTGGAATTCATACATGAAACTTTACAATAAATATGTAAATGTGCATAAAGGTGAATACCCTTGATGGAGAAATGGGCATGGTATTCACTACACAAAGACATTGGCTTAGAAAATCGGTGCGATTTCGGCAGCATAACGGCGTGAAATAATAATTCATAAAAAAAGTTGATGAGAGATAAAGGGGTTCCTAATCATATTTACATGTAATGGACAGTAAGTAGGTCATATATATACATGTCCCAACAATCGAAATGGAATTTAGATTCATGATACAAAAGTATTGCTTGAATGTAAAAGAAGAGAGAGATGTTCCTTTTGGAATTTCGGCATAGTAACGGGTGGACATGGGAGGCATTTAATGAGAGAGAAAGGGTTCTCCCATCATTAAAACAATAAGAGGGCAGTATGGGGGAGGTGTGAAACCATACCCCAACATTCATAATTGAAATAAAAAGGGAAATACAACTTAAAGAAAATTGAAAAAAAATGAGAAAGGAAGAAAACCCCTTACATGGAGGACTGCTTCCAAAGGCTAGAGAGAGGATGGAGAGAGGCTTCTTGGTAGCTTGGGGAACCTTGAGAGGATTCAAGAGAGAGTAGGGCAGAGGTTGGAAGAACTTAAAGGGCTTTGAGTGAGGAGGAAGTGGGAGCTTGGGTGGGTTTATATAGGAAAGGTGAGAGAATTCTTTATTATTTAGGTTTGGGACCCCTTATATTAAAATAATCCAAACCAAAAACCATCCCATGGTATTTGCCCATGGTTTCTGGAAAAGGAAAGAGGAAAACAATATTTTACAAGTCCAGGGTCCGAACTTATTAAAAAATTAGGGTTGCTTATGTGGAGGTGAGTCACACTCCCATGGAAATTAATTTAAAAAGGCAAACTGTTGAATAAGTCTTGAGGGCTCCATTAATGCTTTTAAAAGTAAGTAAAACAAACCCAAAACCACATTATTTTAATGATAAAACACATATTGGCCGAAACATAAGGATTATGGTATTTTATTACATCACCATTGGGTCATTATGATGTAATAAAACACATTATATATTTAAATGGTATTTAATTTTTACCCAAAAATTTGACTGTCTCAGAAAATTATGAAAAATTCACCGTTGGATAATTTCGACGTCCTGATTCCAAAAATAATATTTATTTTATCAAAATAATTATCTAAATATGTGAATTTTCACTTTTAAAATAAAAACCGACATTTATAAAAAATTCACGGGTTTTGACAGAAACGGCTTTCAAACCTTAATAAAAATTTTAATTGCATTCATAAAATTATAAGATCAAAAAATTAATTTAATATTAATAATAATATTAAAATAATATTTAATTCAAAAATACTTTAATTTAATAAAATATAATTCTTAATTAAATAATAACTAAAAACACCATTTGTACATTTAAAAACTAATTACAATGTATCAAAAATGACTAGAAATTATATTCATTATTATATACAAAAGTAATGTGAATGAACATGATACTACTTATTTGTTACATAACCCCTTAAAATAGCCGCATAAGACCTAAGGGTAAGGTGTGCGATGGTGACAGACTCTTGGGGTTGCTCAGAAATCATCGCTCGAGTGGTAATCTCTATCAACTTCCATTTTTCCTGTAGATGATCACGTTCGAGCTTGACTTGATGAAGCTCAGCTTGGGCTTGGTCAAGGGAAAATCCCAAAGACGCCACCTCTTTTCCGAGCTCCGAAAAATGGGCTTCGTAAGGGGAAATTCTACTGGATGAGGCCATCGCTTCCTTTTTCTGAGTAGAAATGGTTTCGTTAAAGCCTTATATTTATACTACTCAGATGATCACTGTTCAACGGCTATAAAAGTAACGGTCACAAATCGTAACATAAAACTAAAGAAGTTGACATCTTAAAAAAACATTTTTCATAAACAAACATTTAACTAGAACAAGAGGGATTTTCCATTAATGAATCTTTGGGTCATTACAACATTCCCCCCTTAAGCAATTTCGCCCTCGAAATTTTCCTTTTCCCACACTAAAACAAATGTGGGTAACTTAGCTTCATCATATCTTCCGACTCCCAAGTTGCTTCTTCAAACTTGTGGTTTCTCCACAACACCTTGACGAGGGGCATTGTCTTATTTCGTATAACTTTTTCTCTACGATCTTAGATCTTCACTGGTTTCTCCTCATAAGAAAGATCGTCTTCTAATTGTACCACATCGGAAGAGAGTACATGTGAAGGGTCTGGTATGTACTTCTTTAAGAGCGATACATGGAAGACATCATGCACCTTGGCCATAGTAGATGGAAGTGCTAGTCGATAGGCCACATCCCCAACACGATCAAGAATCTCGAAGGGGCCGATGTACCTTGGAGTTAACATCCCTTTCTTTCCAAACCTCATGACCTTCTTCCACGGAGATATGCGTAAAAACACCATGTCTCCGACTTTAAACTCAAGGTCTCGTCGACGATTATCTGCATAACTCTTCTGTCGACTCTGGGCTGCCTTGATATGCTGCTGAATGGTTTTCACCTTCTCCACTATTTCTTCGACCATTTCTGGTCCAAGCAGCTTACGTTCACCGACCTCATCCCAACATGCCGGTGTTCTACACCTTTTCCCATACAGGTCTTTATATGGTTCCATTTGGATGCTCGAGTGGAAACTATTATTATAAGAGAACTCAACTAGAGGAAGATGTTGATCCCATCCTCCTTTAAAGTCCATTGAGCACGCTCTCAACATATACTCAAGTTTTTGGATAGTCCGCTCGGATTGGCCATCAGTTTGAGGATGATAGGCCGTACTGAAGTTCAGTTCAGTATTCAGAGCATGTTGAAGACTCTTCCAAAACATAGAGGTAAATCTTGGATCTCGGTCAGACACAATATATAGTGGTACTCCATGCAACCGTACCACTTCCATGATATATATCCGTGCTAGTTGATCCAAAGAGAAATCCTCTCGAATAGCAATGAAGTGTGCAGTCTTTGTAAGATGATCCACAACAACCCAGATTGAATTGTTGCCTTTGGATGTCCTTGGAAGTCCAGTGACAAGGTCCATGGTGATGTTCTCCCATTTCCATTCTGGTATGGGCAATGGTTGCATCATCCCATTATACTTCTGCCTCTCTTCCTTCACTTGATGACACACTAGGCACTTTGATGTATACTCAGCAATCTACTTCTTCATATTATCCCACCAAAAGTTTTCTCGGAGATCTCGATACATCATTGTACTCCCTGGGTGAATAGTGAAATTTGAACTATGTGCATCATCCAAAAGTTCCTTCTTCAGCTCCGAACTTGATGGAACACATAGTCTTTTCCGAAACCGCACAATTCCTTCTTCATTAACATTAAACTATGAGGATTTTCCGTTTTTGATAGCTTCCACTTTTTCTTGGATTCCCGCATCATCCTTTTGAGAATCCTTTAACCTTTCCAAAAGAGATGGTTGAGCAATCATTTGTGAAAGGATTGATGATGCTCCCTTCTTTATGATTACCATGTCCATCTTCATCAAGTCTAAGAAGATTGGATCCTTCTCAATTCTCATCATTGATAGAATTGCTGATCCTTTCTACTTAGGGCATCCTCCACCTTGTTCGCTTTCCCACAGTGGTAATGTATTGAACAGTCATAATCCTTGATGAGCTCTATCCATCTTCTCTGGCGCATATTAAGCTCTTTCTGTGTGAATATATATTTAAGACTCTTGTGGTCAGTATATATCTCACATTTCTCTCCATAGAGATAATGCCGCCAGATTTTCAAGGCAAAGATCACCGCTGCCAACTCCAGATCATGCGTTGGATAGTTTCGCTCATGGATTTTCAACTGCCTTGAGGCATAGGATATCACTTTATCATTCTGCATCAGCACACATCCTAGGCCCTTCTTCGAAGTATCACTGAATACCACAAAAATCTCCCCACTTGTGGGTAAAGTGAGCACAGGTGCATTGATAAGCCTCCTTTTCAACTCCATGAAGCTTTCTTTGCAATCATCACTCCAAGCAAACTTTACTCCCTTTCGAGTTAGCTTGGTAAGAGGGTTGGACAATCATGAGAAGTTTCTCACAAATCGTCGATAATATCCAGCTAACTCCAAGAAGCTTCAGATATCAGTTACCGATGTCGTCCTCGGCCATCCCTCAATTGCATCTGTTTTGGAGGGGTCCACAGATATCCCATTGCTTGTGATGATATGACCCAAGAATGAGACTTCCTTCAACCAAAACTCACACTTACTGTACTTTGCATAGAGCTTCTCCTTGCGCAAAGTCTCTAGTACAGTTTTAAATGCTCCTCATGGTCCTCCATGGTTTTGGAGTATATTAGAATATCGTCTATAAAGACTACAACAAATTTGTCTAGGTAATCTCTAAAGACTCTATTCATCAAGTCCATGAATATTGCTGGAGTATTGGTGAGTCCAAAAGGCATTACTATGAATTCATAGTGCCCGTACCTTGTACGAAAAGCAGTCTTGGGGATATATTCCTTCTTCACCCTTACTTGTTAATATCCCGACCGCAAGTCGACCATGGAGAAGTATTGTGCTCCACGCAGCTGATCAAACAAGTCATCGATTCATGGGAGAGGATACTTTTTATTTATCGTGATTTTGTTAAGTTCACGATAATCGATGCAAAGCCGCATTGACCCATCCTTCTTCTTAACGAAGAGGACTGGTGCACCCCATGGTGATTCACATGGGCGTATAAACCCTTTATCCAGATTCTCCTGTAGTTGTTTCTTCAGTTCTTCAAGCTCAACCACAACCATTCTATATGGAGTCTTGGATATTGGTAGCGCCCCAGGTATAAGTTCAATTGAAAACTCAACATCTCTTCTTGGAGGAAGACCAGGAAGTTCCTCGGGAAATAATTCAGCGAATTCCCTCACAATAGGCATTTCTTCATGGGTGGTTTCTTCCTTGGACTCAATCATATGAGCCAAATATGCGTGCTCATAAGGCAGTAATATCCATGCTTGAGATGATGGTGCTAAAGGAGATTCATCTTCCTCCTGACGCTTGTAAAGAATCGGGGGTCGATTCTCCATATGGAGTGTGATTTCCCTCTCCCGACAATTTATGTTGGCTCTATATAAGGAAAGACAATCCATGACAAGAATTGCATCAAATTCCACCAAAGGTAGTATGACGAGGTTCGCTGGGAAATTCAATCCACATATTATAACAGGGGAGGACTTATACTCATGGGATGCAATGATTTCCCCATTTGTCGTACTCACTGACATCTTTACTTCCATGATTTGTGGCGGTGCAGGGATTGTTCTACTAAACTTTTGAGATATAAAATAATGCGTAGAACCTGAATCAAAAAGTACGTTCGCTATTCTTGAATGAATAACTAGCGTACCTGTCACCACTTCGTTGTCGGGGTTCACTTCGGTAGAAGTGATGGCAAAAGCTCTTCCTTGCTGTCTTGGAGGTTGTTGATTTCCTCCAATAACCCTTGGATTGGGGCACTGATTCGCAAAATGACCCGGTTCTTTGCATTTGAAGCATTGAACAACGTGTTGAGGTTCGAACAGAGCGTTCCTCTCCTCTGTCGTAGCCGCGGGTCCTTCTTGCTGACAGTTAACAGCTAGGTGCCCTTCTTTTCCACACTTGAAGCATTTTCTTGTCCCCCTAAGGCAATTTCCAGGGTGCTTCTTTCCACACATTTGGCAAGTGGGGTGCTGGAATTTCTTAGCGCCGTTGGATTTATCCATCGGACCACCAGCATTGATGTCCACCTTCCGCTTCTTGTCCACATGATACCCTTGTGATTCTCCGATCTCCATTTCAACCTTGAGGGCACATCGGACAATTTCCTTATAGCTGTCAAAGTCACAGATTGCTAATGCTTTCCGCAAGCTAGGCTTCATCCCACCAAAGAAGTGGTCAACCTTGCATTCGGGGGTAACGACAAAGCCGGAAGCGTATCGTGCAAGCCTTGTGAAGTTTGCCTCGTACGCTCCCACAGATTCCTCATCTTTCTTCTTGAGGGAAAGGAAGTCCCTTTCCATCTTAAGATGGAGGGTGCGTGGAAAGTATTTATCGAAAAACATCTTCCGGAATACCTTCCATTCCAAATCCTCGATCTCCTCCTCAGGCTTCGTATTTTTGATCAACGTCCACCATTGATCGGCTTCACCCTCCATACGATAAGCCTCCAGGAGAACCTTCTCTTTTTCGGAGCATTGGAGGATGGAGAATATCTTCTCAATGAAGTTGATCCATTGTTCAGCGATCGTGGGATCAGATGATCCACTAAAAGTAGGAGGCCTTTGTCTCATGAATCTTTCAATAGCGACTTGTTCTTTGTTAGGGGGGGTAGAACGTTCCTCTTGACCAGTGTTTCTATTCAAAACTTGAGTTAGCTGAGAGAGAATAGTGACAAAGTTCGCGATTCCCGCGCCCATTGGATTGGGCATCTCATAAGTACAATCATCACACTGATCTTCACAACGGTTGTTAGCCCGAGTTCTCCTATTACCGGCCATTGGCTGGAATAAAAGGAAAGTTAGGGGTAACACATAAAGGTTAATCCAAAGACAAAAGTTGATGACTTATAAATAAACATTAATCTCTTTAACTCATGAGTCTATAGGCTTCAATCCAGGCTTTTCATGATCTTATTTCTAACATATATTCTTAGGGGAATTTTTCCCTTAATAAGGGTTCATACTAAGATTTTGAATTTATCAAAACATATCCCCTGGGAGTGTCATAACCAAGAGTGCAGCAAGGCCCGTTGTCGTGCACCAGTTCCCGTTCGAGTCTAGCTCAAAGGGTTGTTTTCGGGTTTTACCCCTAGGATACATCTGTGCCAGAGCCGCCTCTACTTGCTCGTATCTAGACATGGATGTATTTGTTTGATAAACCACTTACTTAGTATTTACCAAAACATAGGGATGTTTTTATTATTCTTAGTCTTGTATCTAAGGCTTTACTAGGGTTTCCTAATCCCAAAAATAACTAAACCTATCCTCTGATACCAACTATGACAACCCTGCTTTTTTATTACAACTTAAACATGCTTATTACATAAAACTTCACTTGATCCAACAAAGAAGATTGAGAGGTTTAGTGTCTTTGGGGCTTAGGATCATTACATAAAAACTTTAAACTTGAAATACAACATCTTTATTGAAAACTTCCTTTACATGACCACTACATTCCTTCGTACTTAGCATTGCATGGGATAACCTGAGGACATGCATACGAAAAGGGTGAGCTATAAAGCCCAGTAAGGGAGTAAACAATGAATAACATGAGGAGTGAAATACATGTTAGGAAATAGGCATATCAATAGAGCATAATAGAAACATGAACATAAAGGCATGATAAAGCATGATAATCATAACATGGAAATGTGGCAATAACACTTAACATTGAATTAGCATGAGCCAAGGCTCATTGCACATGGATCATGAGTAAACCCTCGTTGCACTTGAAGCACGAGTAAACCCTCGTTGCACTTGAATTAGCAAGAGTAAACACTCATTGCACATGACGTATCATGATACTATACTTTACCCAATGCATTGGAGCGCTATAAAGGGCGCACCCTTCTTAAACATTTCATTTCATGCATAAGTGTGCCACATGGATCATAAAACATGGATTCATAAAACATAATCATTTCTTCCATGATAAAGGAATATGGAACTCATACATGAAACTTTACAATCAATATGTAAATGTGAATAAAGGTGAATACCCTTGATGGAGAAATGGGCATGGTATTCACTACACAAAGACATTGGCTTAGAAAATCGGTGCGATTTCGGCAGCATAACGGCGTGACATAAGAATTCATAAAAAAAGTTGATGAGAGAGAAAGGGGTTCCTCATCATATTTACATGTAATGGACAGTAAGGAGGTCATATATATACATGTCCCAACAATCTAAATGGAATTTAGATTCATGATACAAAAGTATTGCTTGAATATAAAAGAGGAGAGAGAAGTTCCTTTCGGAATTTCGACATAGTAACGGGTGCACATGGGAGGCATTTAATGAGAGAGAAAGGGTTCTCCCATCATTCAATCAATAAGAGGGAAGTATGGGGGAGGTGAGAAACCATACCCCAACATTCATAATTGAAATAAAAAGGTCAATACAACTTAAAGAAAATTGAAAAAAATTGAGAAAGGAAGAAAACCCCTTACTTGGAAGTGTGCTTCCAAAGGCTAGAGAGAGGCTTGAGAGAGGCTTCATGGGAGCTTGGGGCACCTTGAGAGGATTCTAGAAAGAGTAGGGCAGAGTTTGGACGAACTTTAAGGGCTTTGAGTGAGGAGGAAGTGGGATCTTGGGTGGGTTTATATAGGAAAGGTGAGAGAATTCTTTATTATTTAGGTTTGGGACCCCTTATATTAAAATAATCCAAACCACAAACCATCCCATGGTGTTTGCCCATGGATTCTGGAAAAGGAAAGTGGAAAACAATATTTTACAAGTCCAAGGTCCGAAATTATTAAAAAATTCGGGTTTCTTATGTGGAGGTGAGTCACACTCCCATGGAAATTAATTTAAAAAGGCAAAGTGTTGAATAAGTCTTGAGGGCTCCATTAATGCTTTGAAAAGTACGTCAAAAAAACCCAAAACCACATTATTTTAATGATAAATCACATATTGGCAGAACATAAGGATTATGGTATTTTATTACATCACCATTGGGTCATTATGATGTCATAAAACACATTATATATTTAAATGGTATTTAATTTTTACCCAAAAATTCGACTGTCTCAGAAAATTATGAAAAATTCACCATTGGATAATTTTGACGTCCTGATTCCAAAAATATTATTTATTTTATCTAAATAATTTTATAAATATTTGAATTTTCACTTTTAAAATAAAAACCGACATTTATAAAAAATTCACGGGTTTTGACAGAAACGGCTTTCAAACCTTAATAAAAATTTTAATTGCATTCATAAAATTATAAGATCAAAAAATTAATTTAATATTAATAATAATATTAAAATATTATTTAATTCAAAAATCCTTTAATTTAATAAAATATAATTCTTAATTAAATAATAACTAAAAACACCATTTGTACTTTTAAAAACCAATTACAATGTATCAAAAATGACTAGAAATTATATTCATTATTATATACAAAAGTAATGTGCATAAACATGGTACTACTTATTTGTTACATAACCCCTTAAAATAGCCGCATAAGACCTAAGGGTAAGGTGTGCGATGGTGACAGACTCTTGGGGTTGCTCGGATAACATCGCTTGAGTGGTAATCTCTATCAACTTCCATTTTTCCCGTAGACGATCACGTTCGAGCTTGACTTGATGAAGCTCAGCTTGGGCTTGGTCAAGGGAAAAGCCCAAAGACGCCACCTCTTTTCCGAGCTCCGACAAATGGGCTTCGTAAGGGGCAATTCTACTAGATGTGGCCATCGCTTCCTTTGTTTGAGTAGAAATGGTTTCGTTAAAGCCTTATATTTATACTACTCATATGATCACTGTTCAACGGCTATAAAAGTAACGGTCACAAATCTTAACATAAAACTAAAGAAGTTGACAAAAAAACATTTTTCATAAAGAAACATTTTACTAGATCAAGTGGGATTTTGCATTAATGAAACATTGGGTCGTTACATTCTTGATTTCATATTATCCTCAAAGAGTTCCTATGATGAGGTTTAGATATTCAAGTCTCACCAGGTTAATGGTTTTCAGTTTTGAATGTTTGATAGGGTACGGTCTTGGCCATAGGTTCCGGCCCGTCTTTGTACAGGACACCTTATCGTGGAGCGTTTGATTCGTAGAAACACTGCATTATGTTGTATATGCTGCGATGGGAATTTTGTTGAAGTTTTTTCATGTTTTTTGAATTTTGGACCGTTGTAGAAAGGTATGTTGTCTTAGGTCATTGAAGTCAGGTATCTTGGTTTCCCAATTTTTCCTTAAAAGTGTAGCCTTGATAAAAAGTTCATTTTCATTCATAGGGAATTTATAATATGCTAACATAGTAATACATTCTCATGAAAATTAATTATTTTAACAATTTATACAAAAAAGTGTCTGTCCTTTTATTGATCATTAATAGGGTATATTCATTCATGGGGATTCAACAATCATGACCAATACAGATAATCCTGATAATCCTAAATCAACAATACAGTGATGAAAAATATGGCGTCATCCCAAAATAAGGCCTACTTCATTTCTAGATTTGTGAGGATAAAAATAGGATTTGTAGTAACCCACTAATTTAACTCCTAGGAAGCAACCCTACTATCCCAAGACTATTCAAACATGATTCCCTTCGTTGTAAATCCTTATGGTTATGATGCCAAATGAGAAAAGTGATTGAAAAAATTTCTATAATAGCTCACTTATCACAAAAATATTCCAATATTAAAAACATTATTAGCTTTTCCTAATATACTACTACACAAAATTTCTATATATCAACTCAGTCACCGTACATGGAGATGATGTTACCATGAAATTCACCTTAACAATCCAGAAATGACACATAGAAAACATGGAATGTATTCTAATATCTCTTACTGTAAACATGATGATGTCAAGATGTAATGAATGATCCCCATGATTCTTGGAGTATACCATGATTTCATCATCAAAAAATGTTCAAAAAGATCTAGGTACAAGTGAATGATTTTGTTCATTTTGGAGATAAATAGTAATTCCGCGTTGGTTAACACAAATGATTTCACAAAAAACTCTTATAAGTAATACCTTCACCTAAAAGCTATCAGTATTATATTAAAAGGCCTTACCCATAACTAAAGGCATCCTAACCTGAAAAAAATTTATTATAAAAATTATGGTCCCCTACGCTTGTATAAAAATTCATCATTCTGAGGAAGATGGTATTTATTCATAACATTCATCAAATCTGTCCTCCCATAATTGTCTCACAAACACAATGTACCATCACCCATCATAACAAACAATACTGCAGATCCCAAAGGAGGAGTAAAAAGAAAGGAAACACCTTATTATATAATACATCAAACAAGGAAATATATTATTGAATTTCTTCCACATCAATTATATATGTATGGATATAGATAGGCTCATCTCCTAAAAGAAATTAAATCATCAACTCAACCTCTGAATCGGGTGACAACCATAATATATCCATAAGAAACACATCTTGTAACTGATCCAACATAGGTGGAATGAAAATTTTCTATACTCCACCTTCATTATAAACAAGACAAGCCACATAGGTTATGATGTCACCACACTATTGACATGAAGATCCCATATCGCTATCATGGATATCAATCCCAAAATTGTGATAATACGAGTCACCGTCAAGGGATGAAAATATTACCTAATGGTTGTAGCTATCAATATTGACATGATACAACACCATCCAATACATATGTTGAATCAGGTAAAAACCATACATCTTTAGCACAAACATGCCATATAAGAAATAATACTCACCAAACATAATTGAACAATCCATTAATTACTATATATAATCAAACCATATCCCTTGAGGTGTATAAATCGACATCACCACACACATAAATTACAACTATAGATACAAAACATTCACAAAAATTGTATATATTAAAAAATACAAGAATCATGTATCAAATAAAGCATTAGTAAGCCTAGAATTGATGAGAATCATAACATAAACTATTGAATTTCCAAACACTCCAGCTCTCAATGTAGGAAGATCTGCATGAAGCTGACATGTCCCCTACCTTTGGCATCAACCTATGATATAGGTCTACAACTACCCTTCTGATAGGAATACACCAACAAAATAGTACAATATCTACCACCCCGACTGGTTTGACTAGTGGAAATCCAATTGGATAACATGTGTGGGGTAATAGACCTCTGATCTACATTCTACATTTGCCTTGATCATATATCACTTCCCATCTATCAATGATTCCTACAAAACATCTACACATCCCACATCCTACCACATAATTGGCACTCAACTTGTGGGAGGGGATCCTAACCACTCTTGCGTCCCATCCTACCACCCTGATAAAAATACTCGTAATCCCCATCCTATGAAGTTAAACCTCTTATAAGAATACTATTTCATCCATTAAATGGGTGAAAAATCTCAAAACAGATCATACAGCTCTCAATAGTTTCACTACTGAATCACCCAGCTGCAACTACCTACCTACCATTGGTATCCTACTTCATGTATCCTCTAAAATATGTTTCGAATTAAGCACATCAGCTGTCCTTTTTATATAGATGATATTCACTAGGCCATGATCTCATATCTATTTTCTTATAAAATAAAACATTCCATAGCTTCCACATCCTCTTCCATTACTGAAAAAAATCATTCAATGTCGTCGAAGTAGCCAATATAATCAATCACCAACATAGTCCTCTGGGAAGACCTCATAAATTTTGGACCATTCTTATATCTCAAAGACTCCAGATAAAAATTTTTTGAAAGAATTTCATGGAAATTTTTCCATAGAGTTCTATTTTCCTACTAAGTCAGAACCAGAATATCCCACAAGTTCATTATTGGTCCTCACAACATATAATCCAACCACCAATCTCTATTATTAAGAGGAGTATTCATGTGATATAAAATCATCTGGGTAGACTCTTTTAATAAATCGGCTTTCTCAGGTCTACATTCTAAAACCAACTCAGACTATTTTTCAACAGAAACACTCTAGGAAGATCATACATACTCAAAACCATATGCCCAGGGTCTAATTCCACCATCTTCAGATAATGACAAAACATCTCATTGAAATGATCAACCCCTATGATACCCTAATCCAATGGGATTTCATTTTTTACTATAGGTGGAGTGTTATTAGTGATATATTCATGTTTCATAACGAGAACATTTTTTTCTCATATCTCACTGAAATTCCAAATAATATAATCAAAAAACAAAAAATAATTATTCCAAATTGTGAAGAAATATTATAATTTATAATATGCATAAGAATCATATCTAATATACACTATTCAAATAGATAAATCCACACCAATACCACTACCCTCAACTATTAAAATTATAGGTTATAGTTGATAAGAGTTAAACCAACTCACAAATTCATAAATTTTTCATTGGACATCCTTTTTAACCATTTCACCATCACAACATATATATTTCTCTTATAGAAAACCTAATATATGTACAAATAAACATAACCAAAATTTAATACATTTATTACTCGTCATATGGAACTATTATTTATCCATTCTTTTACATTCGTCTAATTTAACAATTTCAATATTCTTTGTTGGAGACTTTTTCTTTAAAATATCATGTACAATTATATATTTTTATCCCTTACATCCCACATATACTTTTTGATATGTTCCAATTATGATTCATGTCACATATAAAAATAGGATCCAAAAAATGATGACTGAATTCACATCCTCATACCATTTAGAATATTATGAGAATGCCATAAAATAGTCACCTCACCGAAAAATTGCATCACCCAAGAGAAAATATCAACAACCACAACAAAGCATACAAAGAAGAACACTCCCACCCTAGGAAAGTGGATTTTTCCCCAAACATGGATTGTATCATACCATTCATGAGATAATAACAAAGATTATTCCGTTCATAGTCCACCATCTAACATTAAAAAATATTAAAAAATTAAGAAATAAAAAATTCCTCTGATACCACAATGTAATGTCCTTGATATGGTAGTGACTATATCCAGCTCTTCGAGCTATTTCGGCACATGACTTCCGGAATTTCTCCCCACACACTTTAGGAGTCCATCAAGAATAAAGGTTTTAATTTTATACTTTATGAGACTATACCCTCTTTATCAGAGTAATCCATACTATAAAATAAAGAGGAATAAAGGAAATAATATAATCCATAATTGTTCATCTCAATCCACTAAAAATTATTAGTAACATTTCAAAACCAACATATAAATATATTGTGTCTCTTCATACAATGAATAGTGTAATGAAAAACAAAAAATAAATACAATATTAAAATCCCAGAAATATATCTTGAATCCATGTTAGAATCTTGCAACTATTAACATCTGATGCCCAAATCAACCAAAGGGTCTTTTCCATTTCGTTGACCTAGAATCATGATGTATTTTTGGGTACCCAATGGTGGCTAGAGTAGGGTGTGAGTACAACTCAATAGACCACCAGTTGTGGTTTCAAATAAAATATATACTTTAAAATATAGAAACTACTTGTAAAAAATATGTATCCAGATAAAAAATGAAAATTTTTATGTCGTTAGTTAACAACATTCACTTAATCATTTTAATCATTTCTTTCACTGGATAAAAATTGTAATCATATATTTTGTGGCCTATTCTAGTCATAAAAACAATTCATAAGTGGATGAATCTGCTTCCCTACATCACTTTGGAAATTATTACAGAAATTGTTTTATAACACAAACCTTGGGTACTCTATCCATGTATTCACATTCCATGCATCTTTTAGGGGATTAGATAATGGGCCTGAATCTGTAGAAGATGCATTAATGTAATTGGTTTTAGATCCTCAGTCTATCCCGACCCATGGGTATAGATCCTCATGTCCTAACCACAAATAAAACCAATCCATTAACACTTTAATACTTAATAATCTATCAAATATAAAAATTAAAAATCCATTCACATTGAAAAGAAATTCCATTCATTAATCATAGTTAAATCGACACAGAAATCATCTCAATCCTTATATTATTAACACATTATCTATTAACAATTCAAAACTAATTAAAAATATTTACATCATACCGAACACCCCCATATTCCATGTTATCTAATTAACACAATTAACCAAAATTTTATTTCACAATTCATGTTAAAAATCTAAACCCAAATCATTTAAATTTTCTTTTATAAAAAATTGTAATCATGATAAACATAAATAACATAGGTTCTATCCCATAAACTGTTGAAATCATATTAACTTTCCCAAATCCATGTTCATGAATATGGAACACCCCTTACATGTCCTCTTTCCTGGTATAGTAAACCTCAATACAACCGACAAGGGTCATGAAGGGTTAAATAAATCACTTAAATAAAAAAATTATTATTCCATATTATGGAAACAAAATTACATCTAATATAATCTATATTGAAACCATATAAAAATTAAACGTACTTCATGTCCATGAAAAATAACTTATATACCACACACCACGATTATAAATAGGAATTCCCTCTTCACCATAACCTTTCATTCATATTCAATAATCCTTAGAAACTATGACAAAGGATTCAGTATATATATATTTTTTAGGGATTCAATAAAATATGACCAACTACACAATCCCTATTCAGGTGAAAGGAAGTAATAATAATTTTTGACATACACAGAGCTTTTATTCACACCCCATGGTGCTATAAGGGGAATAGAAACTAGTGATATTGATAGTTGGTATGTTTTGGACCATTTTGTTTAACAATCAAGATGATAGGGGATGAATTTGGATGAAAATAGGGATATGTTACATAAATTATGAGGGAGATAAGTTAAGATTCCCAATTTTAAAATAGTTCACAATTTTCCCTCAGGGTTGGAGAAACGCTACTACAACCACATTCCACATTCTTTCCAAGAGCGTGATAAGTCACATATCATCATGGGGAACCCATGCGAATTGAAAACCCATGTGGTAACTATGATGGATTTATTTTTTTCCATGCTTGCAAGCGATTCGATTCCCCCTTATATATTTTCATCAACCTTTTTCCATTCCTCTATGAAATCATAACTATGGTACAAGGTTTTTAATAAATCTATTCCAACCATTCAACATTAATTATATAGACACTTTAAATTTTATTTCACTACCAGAACCCCCAGAAAACCACAAATCCTCCTTATAATCTCAATAAAAATTACATTAACCAATTTAGAGGAAGTGAACTAAAACATATATATGAAATTACCTCATTATGTGTCCGTAATCTTACAAGAATTTCATATTGATTAGAAATTTTTTTTCCACAGAAATTCATCATCTTATTCATTCAATAATATTGAAAAATACTCCTTATTTAAGTGCGAATATTTCTGCAAACAATACATTTATTGATCTATAATTATTTATGTTAATAGGTAATCAAAATATGTGAGCAATGAGTTAAATGTAATATTTTCAAAATTGTGAATGAATAATTTTTTGTAGTCTTTGAAGAGTGTAATGATGTTTTTAAATTGAATATATATGTGGGTATAAAAAATATAATTCAAAACATCTCAGTTGTAGGAAAAATAATTTTATTATTATCAAGATTTGAAAAATATGTAATAAATATAAAATTATCATTATTATAATGTTTAAATTTTATGGAACCCCAATAATTACATTCCTAAATATAAAATCATTCTATGTGAAAAGTCAAATAATATCTTATAGTGAACCTAATCACATTAAACATATTATTACTTGATTTTAATCATAATGAAACCTCAAATACATACCAATGATCATGATGTATATCTTCCTTGGTATATATGGTTCATAAAACACAAAAAATGGAAATAAAATAAAATATCTTTATATCAATTATCCATTAGGAACTCCTAACATTATTTGAGCTCCAACAAATATATTCAATAACATAATGAATAAATAGAAAATTTGATGAGACAAAAATCCTTCTAAGGAAATTAACTTATAAATAAAGCATACTCACATGTGATAGATGTCATAACATGATGAAATAAAAACGAATGGAACAAGATTAATTATAAGGAATCATAATATTAAAGACATGGGAACATGTAATCATGGAATCATATCAATGTTTCAATAAAAGTCAATATGAAATAATAATTTTTTAAGGATAAATGATATGTCAATTGCCAATAGAGGAAAAATTCCCATAAAGGAATTAGTTTCACTCTATATCTATACACGGCGTATCAAGATTCTAAAACATTAACCAATTATTTTGAGAACTATCTGGGTACACCCATCATAAAATGATTATACATATTTGTTCCACATGAATAATAATACATAAGGAATAAACATATTGATTACCCATGAAAATAAATTATAATCAAATTCGTGTTATAAGTCATACCAAATGAATGTATCTTAAAGTCTTCCTACAAATAATATATGTAAATTATACGTGGAAATTAAAGAGGAAAATTGTCAATGAACATGATAAATGATGTCAAAAATGAGTGAAAACTTTTAAAAATAATTTTTAGAAAGAATTATAAATGAGCCACAAAAGTGAATCTAATGGAAATAAAAAAAAGATGAAACAAGGTTAAAAATTGATTTTTTTTATAACCAAAAATGAAATAATGTAGTTTTGATGAAAAAAGTGTGATTTTTAGAAAAATATTGGAGAATTAAATTGGATTGTTTATTGTACATGAAAATGTATAAGAAATTGTGGTGTTCCATTAAATTGGGCTTCCTTTTGAGGAGGAATTGAGATAGGATAATTAAAAACATATATTGCACCATAAAATTAAGTAAAATAGAGATATTTTTATATTTGTGGAACATAATCACATGAATTTAAAGGAAAAACTAAGAATAATTTATAATTAATTTGATATAGAGAGAGAAAGTTTATCCCAAAAGGAAAAATTAGAGGTTAAAAATAAATCCAAACACATATTTTCAAAAGTGATCAGATCATTCAATACTAAAAAACAAGATTTTATCATTTTTATAATCGGACATTATTAGTGCTGTAAAAACATTGATACCCTTAGTGTGTTGAAAATTACATTGCTTTTATCAGTGCTAAAAAAGCACTAATAAGGGGTATCTTTTTCAACAGAAATAAAATCATTAATAAATCATAATTTTATAACACTATTTAAAGTGTTGATATAAAAACCCTCTAATAATCACATTATTTTATAGATAATAATAGTCCCATAATCATCACTTATTAATGTAATGATTCATGGTGTATTTTATATGCACTTTTATTTGCAGTGATAAAATTATAACCTTATAAAGCATTTTAGTGTGATGATATATATAGGATGTATCCGAGCCTGTATATAAATTGTTAAATGTGTCATTAATCAAGATTTTAAGATTTTTGTGATATAGGATGGACATATTAGGTCATTTAGATGAGTTGATAATATTGCAATGTGATGTTGCAACACACTACATCTCTAGAAACATGTGCAGTGTGCTGAAAAAAGATCGTACATTGGTAGAAACAACAACAAAAATTACCAAATCAATATAAAAATACTGAATTTAAATTAAACAAACATTATATCACAAAAAAACTATAATATAGTATGTTATTTGTTTTCATGATTATAATTAACGTTATTTTTGAGTAAAAAAGATGCACTTGGAGTCATATCGGTCTCATCATGCAATAGATAGATGAGAGGCTGATAATTACACATCTCCAATTAAGTATCGATTATTTTCCAAAATTACCAAAATATTCCAGTTGATTTTTCTCAGTTTTTTTTATGTTAGTTGTTATTTTACTAATATTAATGTAAAAATTGAATTAAAAATACACACTTGGAATCATTCTTGTCACACCATGTTTCAGATAGTTTTTGTGATGATCCTTACAGATCACAAATAATGTATTGGTCATTTTCAAATAATAACAAAACAATAAAATGTCATTTTCTTAGTTATGAGTATGAAATCATTATATTTACACACGTTAATACCAAATTTCAACAAAAAAATATGTACTTCAATTCATACCTGTAAAATTGTGTATTAGATAGTTGTAAGTATGATCTAAACACATAAATAATTATGTATGGAATATTTTAATAAAGTACCAAAATAATTTGAATGTTTTTTAGATTTTTTAGCATGTAAACTTTTTTTTACAAATATCTATGTCAATTTTGAACAAACAAATACACTAGGAGTCATTCTAGTGACACATTACATCGTATTGAGGCACTTCAGAATTATACATGCCTCCAATAACTCATGGACATATTTTCTAATGTTTCAATACAATGGAATCCGTTTAATATTTAATGATATTATCAGGTTTTTTATTAAAATTAATGTATGTTTTTAATAACAAGGCAGACATGAAGTCATACCAGTCATAATGTATGTCTGATTAAGGTGTGGCAGAATTATACACATCCATAAAACTCATGGGTCATTTTCCTATTGTATAAAAAAAATTGGAAAGTGTTTTATTAGTTCTGAGTTTGTCAATTAAATTTTAATTAAATTTAATATCTATTTATAATAAAAAGATGTGGTTGGAGTCATACATGTCACACCATGAGTCATATTGATGTGGGGTTGATCCCTCCATGTCACAAATGATTTAAGGGTAATTTTCAAAATGGAAAACTAAAAGACAATTTATTTCTCTCAGTTTTGAGTATGTTAGTTGATTTTTACTAACATTAATGACTATTATGAATAAAAAAGGCATAATTGGAGTCATACTGGTCTCACAATGAGATGGATTGAGGAGAAAATAAATTATACACGTCCCAAATGACACATGAATCATTTTCTTATAGTATCAAAAAATTATAATTATTTCCTTTTGATTTTTTATTATCATTTTTTATTAATATTAATATAACTTTTGAATATTAAAGATATAATTCGAGTAACACAGATCACACCATGCATCTGATAGAGGTAAAGTTGATCCTAATATGTCTTAAATTATGTATAAATCATACTCCTAATGTAAAAAACTATCTAAATCCATTTGACTGGTTCTAATTATAGAAGTTAATTTTTTACTAAATTTAATATCAAATTTGAATAAAAAAGACTCACATGGAGTCACATTGTTCATCTGATTAAGGCGCAAATTAATGATACACATCCCAAATGACTCATGGTTCATTTTCCTAAATTATAGAAATAATTGGAATGTGTTTGCTCTGTTGGTAGTTTGTAAATTGTTTTTTTCAATTAAAATTAATTTCAGTTTCAAATAAAAAGATTCACTAGGAGTCATTCTAGTGACACCCTATGTTGGATTTAGGTATTGTTGATAGAGAAACATCAAAAATGAGGTATGGATTATTTTCCTAATGTAACAAAACAATAAAAACAAATTTTCTTGGTTCTGAGCATGTCAGTCATTTTTTATCTAAAATTAATGTCACATTTGAATAATAAATATTCATATGGTGTCATAACAGTCACACCATACGTTAGATTGAGGTGTGGCTAAAACATACACTTCATAAATGAAGTATGTTTTCTTTTTCTAATGTACCAAATCAATCATAATGTGTTTTTTTGGTTTTGAGTATAAAATTTATTTTTTGTAATAAAAATTCATTTTTAATTGGAAAGATACACAATGGATCCTATCTTATGTTTCAAGTGTTGTGTTCACTATTAAATAATCGTTCTCAAACACATCCATACTGTGATATAAATTAAACTTCATTTACAAATATATTTTTTTCAAGTCAATACTTTTTATCATACTCAGCATTAATATCCACATTGGTCATCACCTCTGCCTCCTACTCTACGTTAGTATTAGACTTTGACTATGCCTCTGCATTCTCTATCACCTCCCCTTATACCTTCACCTCCACCTCATACTATGCCTCAACATTTTTGTGACAATTGTTTTGTTTGTATATCATCAGTTCTAAACAAAATTAATTCATCCATTAATCTTATCCATGATAAATTGATCAAAATTAATATATAATAATTCTAACACAAATTCATCACACCAAAAATATATTTTGAAGTTCATAAAACATAATATATCCCAAATATTACATGTAATAACAAAAACAAGTTTTCGTCATAAAATATGTCCAAAAGTACCATTCCCACTCCTCTCTAAATTAATGGATTTCTTCTTTGGAGTGACTATTTTGTTAGAAATTTTGATAGTACATAGAAACAGTAAACATTAAAATGATTTTTAAGTATATTTAATGGAATTTTAATTACCATTAGAAATTACCTATTGGGGGATGAATTTATTTTCTTGCATTATGATTTCTCTCATTAATTTTCCAACATAATATCCAAAATATATTTCATTGTCCGGTTTAAGAAACTACTGAAACATTGACCAAAATAATTATGTTTTTTCTAAATGAATTAATAGATAAATATTTATATATATAAAATTACATTTATTTCATTGTTATTAATCCATATGATTTAACTTATCAGAAAATGACCAGATGAAATGGTTAAGCTTGTATTTTGAGAATTACCTATCATAACGATTATTTTGGTTAAAACACAGAAAAAACATATAATTTTAATAATATGTATAAAATGTTGATTATAATGTATTGAATATTATAAATACACAACGTGTGGGGTTAGTTGGTTGGAAATACATTAATTGATTCCAAAAAATAAATATTTGGAGTGTCTTTGTATACTGCAATCATCAACCAGTATGACTTAAAAAAAAAACTAATTAATGAAAAATTTAAAATAAATTTTATTTAGTTTGATCAATGAATTATACAGATTCATGGTATGAATCAATTAAGGATTGTCGTTTGATGATTATTTATAAATCTCTCTATGTATCTCGTTTTTTTCATTTATATTTTTTAAAATTAATTCATACAGTAGAAATGACATTAGGATTAATAAATCCAAATTTTTATTTTCACAATCATCCACTTATATAGTTATAATATAAACTAAGGTACATAATATTAATAGTTAGAAACATTAATAAATATATTTAAATCATTATTTTGATAGAACTATAAGGAAAATACACATTATGTATGTATTAGAGATTGAGATTCACATCCATTCATAATTGAGAATATCAGTTGGACACTCATGACTAATTCCATATTTAATTGATGATCCTAATATCTATTCATCATACTGAATGATAGGCATGGACTTATCATTAAAAATGGTCTTTTCATGAAGTTGTAATGTATATAAATGATTTTTTAGTACTGGAATAGAGAATGTACTTTCAGATGTTCATTTTTTCATTTGTGATTCAATTGAATTTTTCCATTCAACCTTTCTTTTCACTAACTCATTATCCATTTGTAATATCATACATAGCATTAGACATTTTAACATCAATTTTTACTTGTTTTTTAAATGAATTTTTTTAATGGAATAAGTCATGTATCATTAAGAGATTATACAACTACGCTATGAAACCTCCAATAGGATCTTTGACTGTTGTAATATCTATGTCATCAAGTGGAATAAAAAACTAAGAAGTCTGATCATAAGCTACCTCAATACCCACATACTTGTGATATTTATTATTGTTTGATTGAGTAACTAGTGTCTCGGGAATATATACATTTTACCTCTCATAATACAGTTGTACATGGTTGTATATATGAAAAAGTGTCATATAATTACACATTTTATAATTTCAGTATCATAAATTTATCAAAAGTAATTTGAATCTCATATAGGTGTTTGTGTAATAATAAATTTGATAACCCTATGTATGGTTTGGGGGAATTTCAATCCTCGATAATAGTGGTAACATTTCGATCTTATGATGATTTTTCCCCACTATCGGTTCAATGTGATCTTTTCTTATACACTAGTCTGGAAAACCGAACTGTAGAATAATATCTTACAGTGAGTATATTTGTAACTGAATTCATCTCATCATAATATTTGTATCTTTATGTGGGATTTTCTTCTCAAAATATGTTTTAGGAGATACTCCAAAAACTAACCCTCTAACAAGACCATATTTTTCCAGTCTCCTAAAAGCCACAAATATTTTATTTTCTTCTAGTACATCTATTTCTGATTCATTTTTATAACCATATAAAAAAATATGAACATATATATTTTATGTAATATTGTAATAAATAAAAAAAATTAAATTATTTCATACATAAACATGATTTTCAAAGTTATTTTGTGTTTTCATCATCTAATATACCATCATTATTTACACGAGCCTCCTTCCATTACACATGATGGGGGATGGAAGTGCCTTAATTTTTTGATACATCAATCATCATATAAAAAATTATCTTATGTTGTTTCAAATCACATAATTAATTTTTTATTATTGATTTAAAATACATACCAATTTCTTATCTACTTACTTATACCCCATCCTTCTATTGTGTTAAGTTAATATTGGTTTGATGCATATTATTTATTTTTATAACTCTTTAACTATTTAATAAATTAAATATTTTGAATCTGGTTGGATAAAAAAAATATTGTCAAATAATTTATTATAGGCCACTATGAATATGAAATTATTTCTCAATTCAACAATTGGTGAAATAAATCCATATATCCTACTTTATAATTTTTTCATAACAATGTAGAGGGTTTGGATTTATTTTACCATCAGCATCCCTATGATTTAACATCATCAAAAGACTCTAAAAGACTATATGGGGTTTTTAGAGGTCTTAATGACAAATTTATATGTAAATATTCTAAAACAAACAATATATTCAAGGAATAAGGAAAACTAATTCAACGTTTCATTGTATAATTTATTTTTAAAATAGAGAATGTATATTGAAACATTATTATTATATATTTCTATTGTATTTGATTTGTAACTTGTTTGATGCGGTGCCATGAGTCAATATCAATGGACTCATTAATCCTCTCTGTGACCCTATGATAAATAAATAATGGTGACTTGTTGGGGTATATAGGTTCGCTGCATTGAATCCATCCATCCTTATAATTTATACACTGAATTCATTCGATGATAATTTTATTTATAACTATGATGTTGCATCATTGTGTTTTTTCATTTTTTCATCAACATGTAATTGATCATATAATAATTACATAGGTTAATAATTAATTTTCTTTTGTTAATCTAGATATAAAACATTATCATGTTCAAAAGACACGATGTCTATTACTAGTGAAACAATTGATTAATCATGATTAACAACAATGAAATAAAATCCACTCATAAAAATCCACAATTTCATCAATATTGAATAAAATCTTAAATATTGGATATAAAACATCAATACATCAACTCATCTAACCTTCACTCGATTTTTTAACCCATCATGAAATTCTTGATTGCCTTCAATATCATGATTATGAAAGTAAGTATAGTTTGAAATAGTTTTTCTAACTCCTTTTTAAGATATGGATGACAATCAAGTGTATAAGGATTAAAGTGTCCTAAGAACCTAGACTAATAGAATCACTATAATTGTCTCCTCAAATGATATGTAATAACCATATGACATGTTGGAATAATGAAATCCCTCACATAATAATATATTATATTGAAATAATTTAATATTAAATCTATTTATTTGAAAAACTAATAGATTAATAAAATGTAGCATTGAAGAAAAATTCTATAATACCACTTAATAGTTTTTGGGTATCATCATATGATCATTAGAGGTATGAAAAACATAAAAAAATGTTGATTTAGCTCAAAGATAAATGTGAATGGAAACAAATAAAAAAATCCTATGGCATACTTGTAATATAGTATTACTAGAATCTATATTTATGCTTCAATGTAAGTTATTTTATTTAAAACATTGAATCATATAAACATATTATTCTATCCTTTTATGAGATTACACTAGACTTCAATTAGGGAAATTTTTTTGAGGACCCACATTCACTGATGGAGTTCCAGTACCTTAACTTATTTATAAACAATGATCAATGAAGAAGAGTGTTTTGGAAATGGAAATCCAGAAAGGGTTAATTAAAATAGGTTGTTGTATATATTTTTTTATCAATTTCAATTTGGGTAACAAATTAACATGACATATATGATATATATAAAAAAACCATGAAAAATATATTTTAATCATTTTTTGTTCTTATAACGGTTATTCATCATGTTAGATGGATTTTCAAATATTTTTTTTACCAATAAATTAATTAGTTATCTATTTTGATTAGAAAATATATTAATAAATCACGTCTCATTATTTTCTATATCATCTATCAATCCAAGAAATACCCAATTACTTAGAAGAAATACACACTTTATATGTTTTTGTGTATTTTTATGTCTATTTACATAATGATTACTCAACACAATATAATCTAGAAAATTTTTAAAAAAATATTGAGAATACATTTATCACCAATGAAATTCACAATCACTCCTCATAACCCATGTATATTGTTTAGTAATAATATTGAATTAATTTATAAAATAGAACTCTCTGTATAAGAGTTAGTAAGATAATTTTTGGAAAATGACTAATTAATTAAATAACTTTTTTATTTCATTAAAAAAATAAATTAAAAATCCTAAATCTAAATAAACAATTTCATTATTTAATAATTTACATGAATAACCAAAACCCAGAAAACATGTTTAAATGATTTTTTCACTAATATTGGGGCCATTATGTTCGTCACCCATAAATGAGGGCCACATCTTTTTATCCTATAATCTTTAAAACCCATCATTATTAAGCCTTCAAAATATATAATCTAATATAAAATGAAATAAATTTGAGAAACAACTTGTATTTTGTAACCCTTTAATATAAAAATGATTACAAAATCAATGGGGGTATGAGAGGTCTTCTTCTTTATTACAATAGGATAGTGAACAATCTTTGTGTGTTTTGGGGGAAAATGTAATGGATAGTCAAATACATATAAAAATAGAATAATAGATAAATATATCCACAATTTTTGAATTTTAGTAGAAATTATAAGAGATGTAGGGTCCTACATGATTAATAACAGTGCAAAAACGAAAAAATTAGAACCCAAAACATCAAAAAATGACATAGGAAGAGAAGAAAATAACATAAATTTAATAATATCATTTATTATTAAAAGTGAACATATATGATTCAAACCATAAGAAGAAGAGTTTCACGAGATCTTGAGAATCAAGAGTGACTGAGAAATGTTATGAGGTTTTCTAAGTAGATTGTGGATAATTTTTACAACGAATTCTAAAAAGTGTTGTTTATTCACGATCTTTCTCAGCACTAATGATATAACACTCATAAGTATATATTTTAATAGCTCTTAATTATCCCTAATTAAGATTGATATTTATCAGCCATACAAAAGATCTATTAAATATTTTTTAATAATAATTATTCAATTAAAATCATTATAATTTTATACTTATTTAAATATATATAATTATTTTCTTAATTATATAAATACTTAACTAAGGAATAATTATTACTTATCTATAATAATAATAAATATATTACATATACATTTATTATTTTCCCTAATTAATTTTTTACTAATATATTTATAACATTATTAATGGAAATACAATAAAAAATACATGAATTTTACAAAATAGTTAAATTTAATATTTCAAAATGATTACACATTAAATTTTTTGAAAATAAAGATATTTTTTATTAATAAAATATATGTTATTAAAAAATATGGATATATATATATTATAGTGGATGAGTACATATTGGAAATAATAAAACATACTAAATAAATATAATTAAAAAAAATTAAAAAAATATGAAATTAATAAACAAATAAAAAGTAAAAAATTTTGAAAATGAAAACCGTTACTATAGTATTAAGTAAATAAATAGATTAAAAACAGATTATAAATTAAATTTATCATTTTATAATAAAATTTTAAAATATAAAAAAATTTGATTCAAATAAATATATAGCACATGACCTTCTATATATTGTGTAGGTATATTTGTATGTGTGTTTGTGTTTACAAATTAATTAGAATATAAATATACACCTTCATTAAATGCAAAAAATGACATTTAATTTAGGATAAATTGAAAAATAAAAAAAAATTAAAAATGAATAAGAAATTAAGATGTTTTTAGTATGATTTTCAAATGGCTGGTCTTATTACAAATGCACACTAAAACGTAAGGCGACCGGGGGTCTCCGCCCTGTGACTGACACTTAAAATCCCAACCCATGCACCATAGCTTCCTGCAGGGAAATTTTAAATTAACATTATATATATTATACATATTGATTTTATATTTCTATATTTAATATATACTATTTATTATTATTTTTATTCATTTTATATGTATATTTAATTTATTTATTTTTAAAAAAAATTATTTAAATAATAAAATGTATGATATATTTCTTAATATATACATTTTATTTTTATTCAATTAAATTTCCATTTTATTTAGGAATTTTATTTATCAAGGGAAACTTCTATCATTGCTAAAAACACCCTGATAAAGGAAACCTTTTAATAGTGCTAAAAATGAATTGTTGATCCCTGTTTACTTTAATAGTGCTAAAATAATGTACTGATAATGGTTAACATTAATTAGTGCTATAAAAGAAAAACTGATAATGGTTTCATTTTATAAATTCATTTTTAGATCTATTAATAGAAATCGTGTATTAGTTAATTTTTTGAGTGTAGATAAATACAAGCAGTGTTAGGGGTTGGTTTTGTAGTGGGATGTAAATAATTTGATAGATAATCATATTAAATACAATAATTAATTAAATTTGAAAATCTTCTTATTATAAATGAAATATTATAATTATATTGATATCAATTTTTGCCGTTTGATGATTTATAATATTCAATTTTTTTGTTCTGAGAGCATTTATTTTAATTGATTTCTTGATCAGTTACCTAGTATACATATATATGGAAATTCTTATAAAATTTGAATAATTTCCCATATTATAAATTATATGTTATTAATGAACTTCCATAAGATTAAATTATCTCATATATCATTTATTTATATTGGATTAGGATAATTCATTTCATAAAATGTTATTCAAAATGTTTTATTTTATTTCGGTTGTTTTACGAAGAACATGAAATTATATCATTTTATAAAATATCATGATTTTATATTTTTTTCAAGAACATTATATAAAATATATAATTAATAATATAATCTTATATGACACTAATAATCGTATTTTGTCCATCTCCGAAGTATTTAATGGAAAATGGAAATTCATTATCCAAGATGATGGTAAATCAATACATCATAGATTATGTTTTCATTTTTATAAAAAAATTGTTGGGGAGAATAAATTTGATGAAAATTAAAAAATAAATTATAGTATATATAAGATACATATGTTATAATGTAACATGGATATAGGATGAGTGGATAGTAGAAGAATAAAAATTAAAAATAATTTATAAGAAAACTATTGAGGATTTTACCTCCTCAATTTCTTCTCTATGATAACCTCCTTGAGGAACATGAGTTTTTGTATTTTGTAGGGATAACAACCTCTTGCATGTGAGCAAGATTATTGTGAAGATTATTTTATAGAACATAGAGAACCTTCATTTCCTTTATTGTGGGTGGAGAAGAGGTGTTGAGTGTGTTGTTTATAGGGGGATAAGAGGAGTGTTTTGATTAATTTGTTAATTTCATTGTAATTTTGGGTCAAGACTATATGTAGTGTCGATTAATGAGAATAATTAATATAAATAGAGAAATTTATTTAGATATAATTCCCACCTAAATCATATATAATGAATCCATGACTAAAAAATTCATTTATTGACATATAATTTGAAATATAGTAAATCAAAGTATTTCACAATTCACCAAAAAATAATTTTTTAAAAAAAAAATAAGAAAAAATTGCCATAAATACTTTGTCATGTGTTGATTTAAAAAAAGAAATTATTTTTATTAGAATAAATTTATAAATATGAAAATTTTTTGTTTTAAATAAAATAATCATTTATTCCACGAATATGGATATTAATATTTTTCTTGGTTTTATGAAACATTAAAAAACTAATTAAAGTATACGAAAATTATCATATAATAAAATGGAAAGAATTTTATTTATGAATATATATTATGATAATAAATTTTATTTCAAATTTTTATTTTAATTAAAAAATTATCAAAATATATTTTTGTCTAATAATAATACCAATATTTATTTTATCATTTTTAAAACATTTATTTGCATATACCATGATATAAATATATTATATTTTCACTCATAAGATAACATAAATTTCTTTAGACCATAATAGGAGAGGTTACTATTATATTTGTTGGTTTAATATTACTAATGGTCACATTACTATTCCTATTCTCATGTTACTATTCAATTGGTATAGGGTTCATAATATATAGAAAAAAATTATATAATTCATTTATTGTTTGTGATGTTTTTATTTTGATCTATATAGGGTTTTATTTGATTTATACATTATGAAATAATAATAAGATGTTAATTTCCATTGATACAATTCTGTGTCATTACATTCTCCCGTATTATAAAATTTATCCCCCGATTTTTTTATCATACTTAGGTGAAAATAGGTGATTGTACTACTTCTATATCGCTTCCTTCAGTACTCATGATTCCTCTTCATAGTTATGTTTCCTCTATATAATTTTGACAAGGTGAGTAGTCTTATTGCGTAGAACATTATCTCTAATACACACGATCTTCACCAACTACTCTCCATTAGAGAGGTCATTATCAAGTTGTACCACCTCCTGATATAATACAAGTGAGAGACCTCTCATGTAATAAATGAATATGTATACATTGAATGAATTTTCTAATTAATACATAGTATGTTGAACTACTAGTTCATTGGACACATTTCAAACATGGTAAAAAAATCTTGAAGGAGATGATATACTTAGTACTCTTATTTACATTAATCCTAGATCTCTTGATCCTATTAATTGGAGATATATGGAGGAATACCATGTATCCAACCAGAAAATCAGGTTCTCGTCGATGATTACCTTCATAGATATTCTATTGACATTGGGATTCATTCGTATTTTTCCAAATGGTATTAATTATTTTTAACCTTTCATTGTGTATTTCATGTCCTGGATGCTTATGTTCATTGAATTCATCCCAAAATGATAGTGTTCTTTAAATTGATCCATTTGTATTCTGTAGTGTAAAATGTTGTTGCGTGAGAAAAATAATAGATTCAAATCTGTGTGCCATCCTCCTTTATATTATATTTAAAATTATCTAATCATGTATTCTAGTGTATGACTATTCCGCTCAGATTGTCTATTTGTTTGAGGATGATAGGTCGTACATTAGTTTATCTTATTATTTAGAGAATTTTGAATATTTTTCAAGATTAGGGAGGTAAAACTAGGATTTTATTCATATATTATTGATAGTTTGATTCCATTAATCCTCACCAAATATTTTAGATATTACTCTGCAAGTTGATGAAGTTATAAGTCCCCTCAAATTGTGTTAAAGTGACCGGTCTTTGTAATATGATCTGTATTGACCCATATAAAAAAGTATTTCATATAGATTTCCTTAGAAGTATAGTGAAAAATTACATGGTGTTGTTTTCACACATTCATGATGGCATGGTTAATGAGTGCATCATCTCCTTATAAATTTTCATTTCAACCTTCACATGGTTTTATACCTAGAATTTAGGGAATAACGAATCATCTCTTCCTTCATATTGTCCCCTCAATAGTTATCTTGACGAAATTGATTGAACATTTCACTCCTTGGGTGAATGGAGATGATTGAGCTTTGTGTATAATTCAAAATATATTTCTTTATCTCCATATTTAATGGTACACATATTCATATCCAAAATTATAATAATATTTGGTTGTACATTATTCATTCTAAGGATTTATCATTTGTTAAAGCCTATAACATTCTCTAAATTTCCCCATTATTTCATTATGAATCCATTACATTCTATATATGTGATATTTGATCAATAATTTGAGAAAGGATTCAAGATGTTCCCTAAATAATTTTTCTAATGTCCATATTTTTCATGTATACTGAAATTGGAACCTATTCCTTTTGCATCCATGATAATATTATATGATCCTCTACATAGAGCATTCACAACTGTATTTTCCTTATTAGGATGGTAATGGATTGGGAAGTCATAATCATTTTTGATCTCCAAGAGTGTTCACTAAAGAAACTAATCACAATCTGTGTGAATATAAATTTTAGGCTCCTATGATCATCATATATATCACACTACTACCCATATATATAATTCCTTAAGATTTTTAATCTGAAGCGCACAAACACCATCACCAGGTCAAGCATAGAATAATTTTTCTCATTAATGAGGAATGAGACAAAACGTTATCATTATTCATTAGAAAACAATCTAATCCTGTCTTTTTTAGTGTCACTCTGTTCAAAAAGTATTTCCACACTTGTGTGAAGTATGAGTACTACTGTAGTGAAATGCCACTTTTTCAACTCTATAGTGATGTTTTCTCATTCTCAAGTATAGAAATATATTACACATTTCCCAGAAAATTAGTTTACTGTGTATGAAAATTTTAAGAAGTTATTGATGAATCAAATATAAAACCCAACTTGACCAAGGAAATTATAGATCTTCATTACAGATGTTGGCCTAGGGAACTCTTTGACTGAATTTTTCTTGGAAGGATCCAGAAAAATTCGTTTTCTATTTTTGACACTCCCCATGAATAATACTTATACCATCTAAACCTCACATTATATATACATTTCATATATTTTCACCATTAAAATTTTTTTCTCTCAATATTCATATTATCCTCTTATTCATCCTTACTCATGGAGTATATTAGAATATAATCAAGATGGACTAAAAAAACTATTTCATGTAATCTCTAAGGACACTATTCATTCGGTAGCTGAATTTATTTAGAGTATTAGTAATCATTAATTGAATAAATGTGAATTAAAAGTGTACATAACTAATTTATAATAATTTCTTGGTAATATCATCCTTATTCAACATTATTTGTTGATATCCCGACCGATGGCCCACTATAATTGCAATTCCCCAAAAACATTTCCCATGTAATAATAATATTGATGTTTTTTTATCTGAACAATGTAAAATAATCAATGTAATTAATATCTCACTTTGTTTAAATAATTACAATAACTATTATTTTCAATCATAATTTATTTTTATCGATTAATTATTTTATAGAATATTTTAAATAATAACTATAGTAACATAACTAGTATATTTGTTTTTCAAAATGTGAAATATATATATAGGTATATTGGATTTGAATGAAAGTATTATTATAAAAAATATAATTTTAGATTCAGTTATACATTACATTTAAAATTATTATTTTAAAATATTGTTTGTTGTAATAATGATGTCAAATATTTAATGTAACATTGTTTTGTAAAAAAATGCACTATTAATTTTCACCCATTAATTTGTAGAAATAAATATTTATTCGACGTATGAATAATTATATTCAAATTAGGTTTGTTTTCATATATTGAAAACATGATATATATACACGCACACCCACATAGATTAATAATTATTAGATTAATAGTATTACTAATATTATGACTTTTTTTAAAATTGTAATGGTATAAATATTTTAATATTAATGTTTCACATGTAATATACTATACCAATATTATAATCTTAATAAAGTGTTAATGATGAGAGAATTGGTCATAATCATATTTGAAAAGTGCGAAAAGGGAAACGTGAATGGAAACACTAAAAAATTGAAATGAATGTGGATTAAAAAAAGAAATAAAAAAACTGGATTTGGGTTTGCTCTTGGGGAAAAACTTTTTAAATAGAAAATTATTATGAAATGTGTGAAAATTTATTATGTTTTAGTTTTATAAAATTTATACATATACATAATTATTTTACCAAAAAATCACTTTTATATATGTGATAGAAAATGTGAAATGTTATGGAAATATATAGTTATTATATATATATAAGCATGCTATATATGTATATGTTTATAAATATTGATATTTATTGTTTTCTTTTTAACGAATATATATTATTTATAGTTATGTGTATCCAAATTTATATATTATAATTTAGATTTTAAAACCAATATGTGTTATGTTATTATAATGGTGAGATAAAGAAAAGGATATTGAAATTATGGAATTTGTGCCTATGCGTGGAAAAAAATCATAATGATTAGTGGTGACTCATAGTATTCAACGAATAGAAAAAGGTGGAATGGAATCAAAGTGAAATACGTGGAATATTACTTAAAAATGTATAAAAATAATATTAGAATGAAAATAATAAATAACATGTCGTGACCATGCACACACCAAATGATGCATGAACTATGATACAAGTTCATTTTCAGTGCCTAAATAAATAAATAAATAAGGGATCTAGTTGACTCTGACACAATCCAATATCATTATAATTGAGGGAAATTATATAAAAAAATAAATCTTATTTACTGGTGGGTCATTCTTTGGATAAAAAATTTATAATACCCAATTTCTCTTAGAATATTTGTCTCATACCAATTTTATTTATATATGTGAGACCCGAGATAATTCATCCTCCATGGTTACAAGACCCAAAAATCATTCTACCAAGCCCTCTATTGGTTTCTAGATTCCTGCAACCCCTCAATCGATCTAAATTAGTTAAGGGAGTTTATATATTCAGTATTTATAATAAAATTTCAATGAATTGTTATCTGTTTTAATTGAGTCTGTAAAAGTGAAAATATATTAATTTATTTTATGTTATACTAAATATTTTCTGGTTTGTGTAAAGGAATTTATATATTTAGTTTTCATATATCAATATAAATGAATTATTATCTGTTTTAATTGAGTCTACATAAGTGAAATTTATTAATTTATTTCAAGTTATACTCCCTATTTTCTGGTTTGCATAAGGGTGTTTATAAATTTAGTTTTCATATATCATTTTTAATGAATTGTTATCTGTTGTAATTGAGTATGCATAAGTGAAATTTATTAATTTATTTCAATTTATATTTTTTATTTTATGGTTTGCGTAAGGGATTTTATATATATTTAGTTTTCATATTTGAATTTTAATGAATTATTATCTGTTTTAATTCAGTCTTCATAAGTGAAATTTAATAATTTATTTTAAGTACAACACCCAATTTTCGGCTTTCAGTAAGGGATTTTATATATTTAGATTTCATATTTCAATTTTAATGAATTATTATCTGTTTTAATTGAGTTTTCATAAGTGATGGCATAAATTTATTTCAAGTTATACTCCATATTTTCTAGTTTTCATAAGGGAGTTTGTATATTAGGTTTTCATTTTTCAATTTTAATGAATTATTATATATTTTAATTGAGTCTACATTAGGTAAATATATTAATTTATTTCAAGTTATACACCATAATTTATGGTTTGCATAGAGGGAATTAAATTTCACTGGTTATTTGATTATATGTTTTATTTACCACCTAAAATGAATTTCAATGGTAGTTTGTTCATTTTCTATCATGGAATTTCATAATTATATTTAAGGGTTATTTTTTATTTCTTGTGTGTTTTATGTTTTGAATATATATATATATATATATACATTTGTGATACAAGATACATTACCGCACGGTTTGAGGTTAATTCATTGAATAAGGGTTTATTATAATTGTTCTAACATTTCTTTATAAGGATTTTATTTATTAATGATTATATACTATGCGGAAAATATGTATAAAAATATATATATATATATGTGTGTGAGTTCATATATGTATCTTTCAAAATGAATATATGAACTATTTTCTTGTAGTAAAATTTTATTTCTAAAGAATATGATTTTTAAGGGATTTATATTTTCCTTGTTTTGTTTCATTGAGAGTATATAGTAATATATTTATATATACTCATGAATGTATACCATTGTATTTTCGTTTAAAATTAATTCTTTGATGAATCTAGACCTTTGGGTTTTGGGTTCAGATAATATAAAAGATTCAAGGGAATTTATTATAAATTTCATTGCAATTACATTATTATTTCAATAAGATTATCTCATTTATTTATATTTTGATTCATTTCTTAAAATCATGTTTAATGCAATTGTTAATTTTCATTTTACTCGAATGTTTATTTTAAGATCTTATGACTTGTATGGGTTATGTTTCAATATTTTACATTAAATATATATTTTATAAGAGTTTAATAAATTTTATCAAAGTATGGTTGTTTCATGTGTGTATATACATATTAATATATATATATATGTACACATATATAACTTATTATTTTATGTGTACATAAGTTAAGGGTTATTTTAATATATAATTATTTTCTGTTATACACTTAGTGTATATTCGGACATACAAACATTATTCAATTTTTATTTATTTTATGTTACCGAAGATTAATTACAATATTTAAATGGAGACATGGATTTATAAAATGACTTGGGTTCAAATGGATGTAATTTTATTACACATACACCCATAGAGTTTTAATCTAACCGGTTAATTAGAAAATTATTTAAGGAAAATTTATTTACTTATTTATACTGTCTAATTTTCTTATTCTCACAAGGGATTTAATTTGATTAAAATATGAATTAATTTTAAGATGTTAAGGTTTTAATTATTAAACAAATTACATTTATTATTAGATGTTAAAATTCACACACATATATACATATATATATATATGTATATGTATATGTAATTGTAGTTATCAGAATTTATAATGTAAGGGTGTGACATGTACATATTTTATGTATATGTAAATATATATACATATAGTTATATGTATGAACCTATATGTTTTATTCATAATCCAAATTAACTTGTCCTAAATAAACATCGGGGGTTAAAGTTTGTTTTTGATATGCTTAATTTAATATATGTACTAAAAAACAAATGATGCGCTACAAAACAATTTCCATTATATTTTATACAACATCAGGAATGTCCATTTAATAATACATGACTATTTATTAGCACATGATTTGTGTACAAATGACATATCTCTTATTTCAAAATTTTTCATTTAAAACTACAAATATTTATTTCCATAAATCAAGGATTATGGAAATTAGGGAACTATCATTTTATGTGATAACCACATCCATTCCTTACTTGTGTGTTTTAAATCAGTATCACATGTGCAAATAACGATTACTATATTATCAATATTTCTGAGAAATTTATTACCTAAATGATAACTATCAAATTATAATTTAGTCCAATTTCAATTTCATTTATCATCACTTGAATTGAGCATGAATAATGAGCATGTATTGTGATGAGATAAATGTTTCTTACAATGGAAGAGTTTTAATGTTATAATTTTATTTTATAATCAAACCATTTATTATTAATAATTTATGAGATAAGAATTAAATTTTTCATTATGGTATAGGACACGTTGAATAATGTGAATTTGGAATCCAATTTATATATGTTCTGGGAATGATAAGTAATTAATAAATCAATGTGGTATATGAAATTTGATTTAGAGAAATGAGGAAGTCATTGGACCTAGTATGATTCGGGTTGGGGACTTGTAAATGTAAGCCCTCTGTATTGGGGTCCGGTTACAGCAGATCCTTCGGGTTGGTGTCTGGTTACAAAGGCAATCCAAGTTGGTGTCTAGTTATAGAGGAACTCTTAGTTGGTTTCTGGTTATAGAGGCACTACAGTTTTCAGTCCAGTTACAGAGGCTCTCCGGGGTGGGTTCCAGTTACTGATAGCCACTTGGTCTTGGCACGAGGCCTTGACATGACCCGACATATGCACTTCTCTCATTATGATTATGTAATTTAATTATCCTGAAAAATATTCGACTATTAGAATATTTGGATGATGATTTTATGGATTTTCATTGAGGCTTTAATCATTAGACGTCTTGGCCGAGGGCTTGACAATATGATTCAGAATGTCTTGCATATTCACTTTCTTATTTATTTGTATAATAATTAATTTACCAAATGGATATTTCCACTAGTTTAATATCCATGGTTAAGTTACATTAATTATGATTATCATAAAATTAAAATTTTATGGCATGACATATGTATAGAACTCAATGATTTAGTAATCTCTGTACGAAATTTAATTTATTACCTTTATTTGAAACTCTGATTATTCATCAATTTTCGATGTTTAATTTGTGAGTACGTATTGTCATGACATTGATGTTTAGAATTTCTTTTATACCACATTTTTTTGTTTAAATCATGTGTCATGGTAATTCTCCTAGCATGTTTCTAATTAAGCACTTTTATTATGACATGTCACTTGTGTTACAACATTTTATTAAGAAGTATGTTTTTGAAATGGTTTAAAGAATGTTTTCAAAAGTTAAATGGGTATATTACGTTATTTTTAAACCCCTTACTAGGCATTCATATGCTCACCCTATGTTTTTATTAAAAATTTTCATGTATGGGTTTATACAAATGAATTTTTCAAAAGTAGCTGGTTTCTCAGATCCTAAACCGAATTCGATCCTCTGTAAGGCACTGGCTCCGGGTACTCAAGAGCTGGGGTGTGGCATTTGGTATTAGATGATTCAGTTTAGATAAATATGGATAACTAGAAAAGAAAAAATAAAAATTAATTTAAGCATTACTAAGCATGATGTTCTTGAAAAAAATATACCATACTTATGTCTCTTCGTAGAAATCTGAAAAAATTAGAACAATAATAAAAAAAATGTTTATGTTTTACTAAAGGGTTGTTTCCTTAAATATTCTTATGGATCATGCATCACACCTACTCTCTCTCTCCCAACGAAGATAGTCGTAACTATAGTGGTAAAGTTATGTTCAAGGGACTACAAGACTTTCGAAAACCATAGGTTGTCCTATAAAAAACTACATCAGGTGTTGAACCACCCAAAATTCCTCCATATTTACAAATAATGAAATCTTGTCTATTACAGTATAGCAATTGCACAATTTTCAGCATATAGGAATGGAGGAAAGTATCCTGAAGTTCTTTTTCTATGTTTCAATTTGGATGATTAGTACCGAGTTGTAGGTAAATCTCTAGAGGATTCTTCGGATGGGGACCATAGAGCGACCTACCTATTCCAGGTCCTGAGTTTTACAATGTAAAAAGAACTCTACGACATCAATATTTTCAAGAACGACATGGAGAATAAGACTTTTATGGATTTTATCCATTCAGAAATTGCATACCTCCACACTTCTCATGCCTCTATATGGAAGGACGAGTGCTTTAAGAAGAGGTACAACACCATCTGTTCACAGTATGTCTAGGCCAGTGAAATCGAGCTTCTGAATACTACATTAGGAATCCACATGTGGTCGTCAACACCCTACCATCGGTGGTGTTCCTGGTAAAGGAACCACGTGATTGACACGTGTCTATTGTTGATGTGGTTTATGTACAAATAATTTAGAATTGTGAGGATGAAATTCTTTGTAGGGGGTAATAATGTAATTCCCCAAAAACTTGTTTCTCTTGTAATAGTAATATTGAAGTTTTTTTTATCCAAAAAAGTACAAACTTCACTATAATTATTAACGCACTTTGTTTAATGAATATAAATAACTATTATTGTCAAATATAATTTATTTTTATCGAATAATAATTTTATAGAATATTTAAAATAATAACTATAATAACATAACTAGTTTGTTTGTTTTCTAAAATGTGAAATATATATAGGTATATTGGATTTGAATGAAAATTCAATTATAAAAATTATAATTTTAGATGTTTTTCTAGATGAAATTTAAAATTATTATTTTAAATAATTTTATGTTTTAATAATTATATAAAAAATTCAAAGTAATATTGTTTTGTAAAAAAAATCACAATTAATTTCCAAACATTAATTTAAAAAAATATATATTTAATTCTACGTATGAATAATATTTTTAAAATTATTTGTTTTTAGATATTTAATACATGATATATATATATATATACATAGAGTAATATTTTTTATATTAATAAAATTACTAATATTATAAATTCTTTTAAAATTATAATGGTATAAATATTTTTATATTTATGATTAACATGTAATATAATATACCCATATTATAATCTTAATAAAGATGTAATTATGGGAGAATTGGTAAAAAAATATTTGAAAAGTGGGTAATGGGAAACGTGAAAGGGAACACAAAAAAATGAAATGAATATGGATTAAAAAAAGAAATAAAAAACCAGAATAGGGTTTTCTCTTGTAGAATAATCTTTTTAAAAATAAAATTATTATTTAATGTGTGAAAATTTATTTTGTTTTAGTTTTATAAATTTTATACTTATACATAATTATTATTAAAAAATCTATATATGTGATAAAAAACGTGATTTTTTTTGTAAATATATAGTTATTATATATATATATATATATATAAACGTGACATTTATGTATATGTTTATAAATATTGATGTTATTTTTTTCTTAAAAAACAAATATATATGTTCTATAGTTATAATTATCCACATATATAGTTTATCATTTATATTTTAAAACCAATATGTGTTATATTATTATAATGGTGAGATAAAAAAGGGATCTTGAAATGATGGAATTTAGATCCATTCATTGAAAACACACAAAAGAATAATTATTTGCGGTCACTCACAATATTCAATGAAATTAAAAAGTGTTAAAGGAAATCAATGTGCTTTACATGGATTTATCCTTAAACAAATGAATAAAAAATATATTAGAATGAAAATAATAAATAGAATGTTCCGATCATGCACACACCAAATGATGCATGAACTAAATGAAAAGGTCATTTTCAGTGCCTAAAATAAATAAATAAACAGAGGATCAAGTTGGCTCGTGACACAAATGTATATCATTATAATTCAATGAACTAATATTAAAAAATATAAGCACTTTACTTGTGGGTCATTCTTTGGTTAAGAAAAATATAATACCCAGCTTCTCTAGGAAGCTATGTCTCATACCAATTTTATTGATATAAGTGAGACTAGAGAAAACCCATTCTCCATGGTTATAAGACATAAACTTCAATATTCCAGGCCCACTATTGGTTTCTAGAAACCTGCAACCCCTCTTTCGATCAAAATCATGAAATATATTTTTTATATTTAGTTTTAATATTTCAATTTTAATGAATTAATATCTTTTTTAATTAAGTCTACATAAGTGGAATTTATTAATTTGTTTTCAAGTTATACTACCTATTTTCTGCTTTGCGTCAGGGAGTTTATATATTTAGTTTTCATATTTCAATTTTAATTAATTATTATCTATTTTAACTGAGACATCATAAGTGATAGATATTAATTTATTTCATGCTATACTCCCTATTTTTTTTTAGCATAAGGGAGTTTATATATTATGTTTTCATATTTAAATTTTAATAATTATTTTATTTTCTAATTGAGTCTACATAAATGAAATTCATTAATTTATTTCATGTTATACTCCTTATAATCTGGTTTGTGTAAGGGATTTTATATATTTATTTTTCATATTTCAATTTTAATGAATTATTATCTGTGTTAATTTTTTCTGCATAAGTGAAATTTATTAATTTATTTCATGTTATACTCCCAATTTTCTGGTTTGTGTAAGGGGAATTAAATTTCACTGGTATTTTTATTAGATGTTATAATTACCACAAAAAATTTTATTCAATTGTAGTTTGTTTATTTTCTATAATGGATTTTCATAATTATATGTAAGGGATATTATTCCTTTCTTGTGTGGTTTTATGTTTTGTAAATATATACATATACATTTTTGATATAAGATACATCACCACACAGTTTGAGGTTAATTCCTTGAATAAGGGTTTCTTATAATTTTTCTAATTTTTATTTATAAGGATTATATGTATTTTTGATTATATACTAGGTGGAAAATATGTATACATATATATATATATATAAGTTCATATATCTCTCTTTCAAAATGAACATATGAACTATGTTCTTGTACTAAAATTTTATTTCAAAATCTTATGATTTGTAAGGGATTTATATTTTCCTTGCTTTGTTTCATTGAGAGTATATACGTATATATATATACTCATGAAAGTATAACCTTGTAGTTTAGTTTAAAAATTCATCTGTGTTGAATCTGGACCTTTGTGTTTTGGGTTCGGATAATATAAAAGATTCAAGTGAATTTCTTATAAATTTCATTACATTTACATTATTATTTCAGTATGAATTTCACATTTATATAAATTATGATTCATTTATTAATACTATGTTGGATGTAAGGGTTCATTATAATTTGTCTAAAATGTTTATTTTATGATCTTATGACTTGAATGAGTTGTGTTTTAATATTATTCATTAAATATATATTTTTATGAGAGTTTAATTAATTTGATCAAATTATCATACCTACATGTGTGTCAATACATATGAATATATATATATATATGTACACATATATAACTTATTATTTTATGTGTACATAAGTTAAGGGTTGTTTTAATTTATAATTATTTGATGTTATACACTTAGTATATATTAGGACACAGACACATAACTCAATTTATCTTTATATTATGTTATTTATGATGAATTAAAATCTTTAAATAGATACATGGATGCGAATAATGTATTGGGTTAAAAAGAAATTGAATATTTATTAAACATACACCCATAGTGTTTGAATCCACCCTCTTAATTTTCAAATGATGTAAGGAATTTTTTTTACTAATTTATAATATCCAATTTTATAGTTCTCGCAAGGGATTTAATTTCATTAAAATAAGAATTACATTTAAGATGTAATGGTTGTAATTTTTAAACAAATTAATTTTCGTGTAAGATGTTAAAATTCATACACATTTATATATATATATATATATATATGTAATTTTAGTTTTCAGAATATATAATTTAAGGGGGTAACATGTTCATATTTTTGGTATATGTTAATATATATACATATAGTTATTTGTATGAACCTATAAGTTTAAATCATAATCTGAATTAACATATCCTAAATAAACTTTGGTGGTTAACGTATGTTTTTGATATGTTAAATTTAAAATATGCATTACATAAAACAAATGATGTGTTACAAAAAAATTGGCCTTATATGCTATGCAACATAAGGCATGACGATTTAATAAGACATGACTATTTATCCGCCCATGTTTTGTGTAAAAACGACATATTCCTTATTTCAAAATAATTCATGTAAAACTACAAATATTTATTTCAATATATGAAGGATTGTGAAAATTATGGAACTATCATTTTCTGTGGTAACCCCATCCATTTATTACTTATGTGTTTTAAATCAATATCAGTTGTGCAAATAACATTTATTATATTATGCATGTCACTAAGAAAATTATTACCTAAATGTTAACTGAAACATTATAATTTAGTCCAACGTCATTTCCATTTATCATTAATTTAATTGAGAATTAATATTGAGCATGTATTTTAATGCATCCAAAGATTATTGCTATGGAATAGTTGTAATGTTATTATTTTATGTGATAGTCAAACTATTTATTATTAATAATTTATAAGATAAGCATTTAATTATTCATGGTGGTATGGGACACATTGAATAATGTGAATTATGAAGCCAAGTAATATGTGTACTGGGAATGATAAGTAATTAATACATAAAAGTGGTATATGCACTTTGATTTAGAGATATGAGGAATGCATTTGAACTAGTATGTTCCAGGTTGGGAACCTATAAATAAATGCCCTTCGGGATGGGGTCCGGTAACAGCAGACCCTCCGGGTTGGGGTCTTATTACAGATGCACTCCAGATTTGTGTCTAGTTACAGAGGCACTTCGGGTTGGTGTCCGGTTACAGAGGCACTCGGGGTTTCCGTCCGACTACATAGGCTAAACGGGATGGCGTGCAGTTACATATATCCCCTAGGTCTTGGCATGAGGCCTTGACACGGTCTGACCTATGAACTTACCTCATTATGGCTTTAATTTAATTAACCAGATAAATATTCTACTTGTAGAATATTTGTTTAAAGTGTTTATGGATTATGTCTGAGGCCTTAATCATTAGACATCTTGGCTAAGGCCTTGACAAAATGTTTCAGAATATCTTCATATTCACATTCCTCTTAATGTGTATGATTATTAATTAATCGAATGGATATTTCCACTGGTGGAATATACATAGTTAAGATCCATTAATTAGAAGTATCAAAAAAGTAAAATTTTATGGCATGACATATGTATAACACTCAGTGATTTTTAATTCTATATATGAAATTGAAGTTATTACCATTATGTGAAACTCTGTTTATTCATTAATTTTCTCTATTTAATTTTTTCTTACATATTTTCACGACATACATGTTTATACTTACTTTTATTCATCATTCTTGTGTTTGAATAGTGTGTCCTGGTAATTCTAATATCATGTTTCTAATTAATCACTTTTATTATGACATGTCATGTGTGTTACAACTTTTCTTTAATAATGTTGTATTTTAAATGGTTTAACGAATGTTTTTAAAAGAAAATTGTATATTGTGTGTCATTTTTAAACCCCTTACTGGGCATTCGTATGCTCACCCTACATTTTTTATTAAAATTTTCAGGTATGGGGTTTTACTAAAGAAGTTTTCCGATGTAGCTGGTCTCTCAGATCCTGAACCGAATTCGATCCTCTGTATGGCACCAGCTCCGGGTACTAGGGAGTTGGGGCATGACAGTTGGTATTAGAGGATCCAGTTCATAGAACACTGGATAACTAGAACTGAAAAAGAAAAATTTATTTAAGAATTACTAAGTATGATGTTCTTGAAAAGACATATACCAGGATTATGTCTCTTCGGAGACATCCGATAAAATTAAAACAATACTAAAAAATATGGTTATGTGTTAATAAATGCTACTTTCCTTAAATTTTCATATGGATGATGCATCATGACTTCTATCTCTCCCAACGGAGATAGTCATAACTATAGTGGTAATGTTTTGTTCTGGGGACTACAAGACTTTAAGAAACCATAGGGTTTCCTGTAAAAAAATACATCTGCTGTCGAACCGCTCAAACATATTCAATATTTACCAAGGAAGAAATCTTGTCTGTTACCGTATAGCAATTGAAAAATTTTCAGAATATTGGAAATGAGAAAAAGTATAATGAATCCCATTTTCTATGATTCACATTGGTGGATAACTACCGAGTTGTATATGTATATCTATAAGCTGCTTTGGATGGGGACCATCAAGCGACCTACCTATTCCAGGTCCTGAGTTTTAGTATGTACGAAGAAATCTACAACATCAATATTTTCAAGAATGACGTGGTGTTTAGGACTTATAAAAATTTTGTCTACTCTGAAATTTCAGACCTCCACACTTCTCGTTCCTCTCTATGGAAGGACGAGTTCTTTAGGAATAGTTATAACCCCATCTATTCACAGTGTGTCTGTGCCATGGAAATCGAGCTGCTAAATACTAGATTAGGAATCCAATGGGGTCGTCCACACCCTACAATCGGTGTTGTTCCTAGTAAAGGGACCTCATGAGTGACATGTGTCTGGTGATGATTTGTTTTATGTACAAATAATTTAGAATTTAGAGGACTCAATTCATTGTAGGGGAAACAACATAATGCCCCAAAAACTTGTTTCTCATGTAATAGTGATATAGAGGTTTTATTTTGATATCTGAACAAAGTAAATACTTCAATATAAAGAATATCACACTTCTTTTAATGAATAAAAATAAATTTTCTTGTCAGACATAATTTATTTTTGCCGAAGAATTATTTTAATAAATATTTTAAATAATAACTTTAATAACATAACTAGTTTGTTTGTTTTCCAAAATGTCAAATATATATATATAGGTATATTGGATTTTAATGAATATTTTATTGTAAAAATTATAATTTTAGATGTGGTTATAGAGGACATTTAAAATTATGATTTTATGATATTTTATGTTGTAATAATGATGTATAATATTTAATGTAACATTGTTTTGAAAAAAAAATACACAATTAATTTCCACACATTAATTTAATCAAATAAATATTTAATTTGACGTAAGAATATTTTTATTAAAATTATGTGTTTTTTATATATTGAAAACATGATATATATATATAGTAAAAATTATTATATTAAAATAGTTACTAATATAATGACATTTTTTAAATAATAATGGAATAAATATTTTAATATTAATGATTAACATGTAATATACTATACCCATATTATAATCTTAATAAAGGGGTAATGATTGGAGAATTGGTCAAAATCATATTTGAAAAGTGGTAAAAGGAAAACGTGAATTGAAACACTTAAAAAATAAAATGAATATGGATTAGAAAAAGAAATAAAAAAACAAGATTAGGGTTTTCCCTTTGGGAAAAACTTTTTGAAAAGAAAATTATTATTAAATGGATGAAAATGTATTGTTTTTTTGTTTTATAAAATTTATACATATACATAATTATTAAAAATAAACACTTTTATATATATGATAAAAAATGTGAAATGTTTTGTAAATATATAGTTATTATATATATACATCATATTTATGTATATGTTTAGAAATATTCATATTTATTATTTTCATTTTAAGAAATATATATGTTTTATAGTTATAAGTATCCAAATATATAGATTATAGTTTATATTTTAAAACCCATATTTGTTATAATATTATAATGGTGAGAGAAAAAATTGATATTATAATGATGGAATTTCGGTCTGTGCATGGAAAACACACAAAAACATAATGATTAGTGGTGACTCACAATATTAAAAGAAATAAAAAAGATTGAACGGAAAAAATGTCCTTTATGTGGATTTGTCCTTAAAAAAATTAATAAAAAATATGTTAGAATGAAAATAATAAATAAAAAGTTGTGACCATACATACAATAAATGATGCATGAACTCATAGACAAGGTAATTTTCAGCGCCTAAAATAAGTAAATAAATAAGGGATCAAGATGGATCGTGACACAAATGTATATCATTATAGATGAGTGAACTAATATAATAAAATAAAACCACTTTACATCTGTTTCATTCTTTGGTTAAAAAATATATAATACACAGCTTCTCTTAGAAGCTATGTCTCATACAAATTTTATTTATATAATTGAGACCCGATATAACCCATCCTCTATGGTTACAAGACCCAAACATCAATCTGAAAAGCCCTTTATTGGTTTCTAGAAACCCGCAACCCCTCTATCGAACTAAATTAGGATAGGGAGTTTATATATTTAGTTTTCATAATTCAATCTTAATGATTTAATATCTAGTTTAATTGAGTATGCATAAGTGAAATTCATTAATTTATTTCAAGTTATACTCCCTATTTTCTGGTTTTCATAAGGGAGTTTATATATCTAGATTTCATATTTCAGTTTTAACGAATTATATTCGATTTTATTAGAGTTTGCATAAGAGAATTTTTTTAATTTATTTCATGTTTTACTATCTATTTTCTGGTTTTTGTAAGGGAGTTTATATATATATTTTTCATATTTAAATTTTAATGAATTATTATCTGTTTTATTTGAGTCTGCATATGTGAATTTTTGTAATTTATTTCAAGTTATACTCCCAATTTTTTGGTTTGCGTAAGGGAGTTAAAATATATAGTATTAAATTTTCAATTTTAATGAATTATTATGTCATTTAATTGAGTCTACATAAGTGAAATTTATTAATTTAGTTCATGTTATACTCACTATCAATTGGTTTGTGTAAGGGAGTTTATACATTTAGATTTTATATTTCAATTTTAATGAATTATTATTTGTTTTAATTGAGTCTTCATACGTGAATGTTATTAATTTATTTCAAGTTATACTCCATATTTTCCTGTTTTCATACGAGAATTTATATATTTAGTTTTCATTTTTCAATTTTAATGAATTATTATATGTTTTAATTGAGTCTTCATCTGTGAAATTTATTAATTTATTTCAAGTTATACTCTTTATTTTATGGTTTGTGTAAGGGAGTTTATATTTTTAGTTTTCATATTTGAATTTTACATTATTATTATCTGTTTTAATTGAGTCTACATAAGTGAATGTTTTCAATTTATTTCAAGTTATACTCCCTATTTTCTGGTTTGCATAAGGGGAATTAAATATCACTGGTTATTTTATTGGATTTTTTCATTACCACCAAAATTGTTTTTCAATGGTAATTTTTTCATTTTCGATCATGGATTTTCAAAATTATATGTATGTTTTATTTTTTATTTCATGAATGGTTTTATGTTTTGTATATATATACATATACATTTGTGATATAAGATACATTATCTCACGGTTTGAGGTTAATTCTCTGAATAAGGGTTTATTATATTTTGTCTATCTTTTATATATAAGGACATTATTTTTTTTTATTATATACTTTGGAAAAAATCTATATATATCTATTCTCAAAACGCATATATGAACTATGTTCTTGTAGTAAAATTTTATTTCTGAATCATATGATTTGGAAGGGATTTATATTTCCCTTGTTTTGTTTCATTGAGAGTATATACATATATATATATATACTCATGAATGTATAACCTTGTAGTTTATTTTAATAATTCTTCTATGTTGAGTCTGGACCTTCGGGTTTTGGGTTCAGATAATATAAAAGATATAAAGATCTTGCTTATAAATTTCCTTCCAATTCCATTATTTTTTCAATAATATTTTCTCTTTTTTTTATTTATATTTTATTTCATAAAACTATGTTAGAAACAATGGTTCAATATAATTTGTATCGAATGTTTATTTTATAATCTTATGACTTGTATGGGCTATGTTTTAATATTTTTCATTAAATATTTATTTTATAAGAGTTTAATTTATTTTATCAATTTACTGTAGTTACATGTGTGTATCAACATATGAATATATATATATATATATGTGTGTGTGTGTACACATACATAAATTTTTATTTTATGTGTACATAAGTTAAAGGTTATTATAAATTATAATTATTTTCTGTTATACACTTATTATATATTCAAGAATGCACACATAATTCAATTTATCTTTATTTTATGTTATTAAAGATGAATTATAATATTTAAATGGATACTTGGAGGCGAATAATGTTTTGGTTTCAAATGGAATTGCATTTATATTACACATACACCTATAGAGTTTTAATCCACCCTATTAATTTTAAAATGATGTAAGCAAAAAAATTACATATACATACTATCTAATTTTCAATTTCTCGAAAGGGAGTTCGTTTTATTAAAATATGTATTACATTTAATATGTAAATGTTGTAATTATTAAAAAAATTACATTTCTTGTAAGACGTTTAAATGCATGCACATATATATACATATATATATATTTATTTGTATTTGTAATTTTAGTTTTCATAATTTATAAAGTAAGGGTGTGACATATACATATTTTATGTATATATAAATATGTATACATATTGTTATATGTATGGACCTATAAGTTTTAAAAATAATCTGAATTAACATGTCCAAAATAAACATTGGTGGTTAAAGTATGTTTTTGATATGTTTAATTTAATATATTCTTTACATAAAACAAATTATGTTCTGCAAACCAATTGGACTTATATGCTATTCAACATAAGGAATGTCCATTTAATAAGACATGACTATTTATCAGCGAAATTTTTGTGTAAAAATTACATCTGTCTTATTTAAGAATTATTCATTTAAAACAACAATGTTTTGTTTCCCTAAATCAAGGATTATTAAAATTAAGGAACTATCATTTTATGTGGTAACCCCATCCATTCATTAAATATGTGTTTTAAATCAATATCACATGTGAAAATAACGTTTACTATATTATGCATGTCTCGAAAACATTTATTTCCTAAATGATAACTAACACATTATAATTTAGTCCAATGTTATTTCCATTTATCAGAACTTGAATTGTGCTTGAATAATGATCATGTATTTTAATGAATTAATAGTTTATTACTATGGAAGAGTTGTAAAGTTATTATTTAATGTGATAATCAAGCAATTTATTAATAATCATATATGAGATAAGCATTTAATTATTCATGGTGGTATGTGACACTATGAATAATATGAATTATGAAGCCATGCAATATTTGTACTGGGAATGATTAGTAATTAATTCATCCAAGTGGTATATGCACTTTGATTTAGACATCTGTGGAACTCATTGGACCTAGTATGTTCCAGGTTGGGGACCGGTACATGTATGCCCTCCGTGATGGTGTCCGGTTACATGAACCATCTGGGTTGGTGTATGGTTATAGAGGCACTCTGGGTTGGTGTCCGGTTACAGATGGACTTCAGGTTTGTGTCCGATTATAGAGGCACATTAGGTTATAGTCCATTTACAGAGGCTCTTCGGGTTGGGGTGCAGTTACCAATAGCCAATATGGCTTGGCACGAGTCCTTGACACGGTCTGACATATGCACTTCCTTCATTATTACTATGTAATTTAATTAACCAGAAATATATTCGACTTGTTGAATATTTGGTTAAAGAGTTTATGGATTTTTTCTGAGGCCATAATCATAGACGTCTTGGCAGGGGCCTTGAAAAAATGATTCAGAATGTCTTCAATATTCACTTTCCTCTTTATGTTTATGATAATTAATTAACCGAATGGATATTTCCACTAGCAAAATATCCAGGGTTAAGATCCATTAATTATGAGTATCAAAAAAGTATAAGTTTATGGCATGATATATGTATAGCACTCAGTGATTTAGTATGCTATGTATGAAATTGAAGTTATGATCATTATGTGAAACTCTGATTATTCAATATTTTTACTTTTTTAATTTGTGCTTACATATTCTCATGAAATACATGTTTATAATTTCTATTATTCATCATTCCTATGTTCAAATCATTTTTCCTGGCAATTCTGCTAGCATGTTTCTAATTAAGAACTTTTATTATGACATGTCACATCAGTTGCAGCTTTTCATTAAAAAGGTTGTTTTGTAAATGGTTTAATGAATGTTTTCAAAAGCATATTTTGTATAGTATGTTATTTTTAAACACCGTACTGGGTATTTTTATGTCACCCAACATTTTTGATTAAAAATATTCAGGTATGGGTTTTTACTAAAGATGATTTCCGAAGTAGCTAGTTTCTCAGATCCAAAACCGAATTCGATCCTCTGTAAGGCACCGGCTCTACGAACATGGGAGGTGGGGTGTGAAAATTGGTATCAGATGAATCAATTTAGATAAATATAGATAAATACAACAGAAAAAATAAATTTTTTTTAAGCATTACTATGTATGATGATCTTGAAAAAAATATACCATCCTTATGTCTCTATGAAGACATATGATAAAATTAGTACAATACTAAAAACATTGTTATGTGTTACTAAATTGTAGTTTCCTTAAATTTTCAAATGTGTGATATGTCATACCTTATATCTCTCCTAACAGAGATAGTAATAACTGTAGTGGTAATGTTATGTTTAGGGGACTACGAGACTTTCTAAAACCTTAGGTTGTCTTGTAATCAACTACATCGGTTGTCGAACAACCCAATATTTTTCCATCATTACTATAGAGATAATCTTGTCTATTACCATATAACAATTGTACAATTTCCAGCATATAGGAAATGAGGAATATATCATAAAGCTCTTTTTCTATGTTTCACATTGGATAATAACTACCAAGTTGTATGTAAATTTCTAAAAGCTGTTTTGGTTGGGGACTATATGCTGACCTACCTATTACCGGTCAATAGTTTTAGTTTGTACGAAGAACTCAACGTCATCGAAATTTTCATGAACGATGTGGCACATAGGAGTTATAAAGAATTTTTCCACTCTGAAATTTTTGACCTCCACACTTCTTGTGCCTCTCTAAGGAAGGACGAGTGCTTTGGGCACAGGTACCACCCCAAATGGTCACAGTGTGTCTTGCCCAGGGAAATTGAGCTGTTGAATATTACATTAGGAATCCACTTGAGGTCGTCAACACCCTACCATCGGTGGTGTTCCCGGTAAAGGGACCTCGTGAGTGACTTGTGTCTGGCTTTGACGTGGTTTATGTACAAACATTTAAAATTTTGAGGACACAATTATTTTTATGGGAAATAATATAATGACCCCAAAACATGTTTCTTGTGTAATAGTAATATTGAGGGTTTATTTAGATATCCGAACAAAGCACAAACTTCAAAATAAATATTATCATAATTTATTAAAATAATAAAAATAACTATTATTGTAAAACATAATGTATTCTTATCGAATAATTATTTTATACTATATTTTAAATAATAACAATAATAACATAACTAGTTTTTTGTTTTCCAAAATGTGAAATATATATAAATATAGGTATATTGGAAATGAATGAAAATAATGTTATAAAAATTATAATTTTATATGTGGTTATAGATGACATTAAAATTATTATTTTAAAATATTTAATGTTGTATATATGATGTCCAATATTTAAAGAAACATTGTTTTGTAAAAAATGCACAATTAATTTCCACTCATTAATTTAAACAAATAAATATTTAATTCAATGTATGAATAATTGTATTAAAATTATATGTTTATTTAGATATTTAAACCATGATATATATATCTATACATAGTGTAATATTTATTAGATAAATAAAATTATTAATGTAGTGATTTTTTTTAAATTATAATGGTATAATAATGTTAATATTAATGTTTAACATGTAATATAATATACCTATATTATAATCTTAATAAAGGGGTAAAGATGTGAGAATTGGTCAAAATCATATTTGAAATGTTGGCAAAGGGAAACGTGAAGGAAAACACTAAAAAAATTAAATGAAAATGGATTAAAAAAAGAAATAAAAACAATGATTAGGGTTTTCTCTTGGGGAATTTTTTTGAAAAAAGATAATTATTAATAAATGTGTGAAAATGTACTATTTTTTAGTTTTATCAAATTTATACATATACATAAATAGTATAAAAACACTTTTGTATATATGATAAAAATGTGAAATGTATAGTATTTATATTGTTATTATATATATATATACATGATATTTAGTTATATGATTATAAATATTGATATTTATTGTTTTCTTTTTAAAAAATATATATGTTTTATAGTTATAAGTATCAAAATATATAGATTATCGTTTATATTTTTAAACCAATATGTGTTATCTTATTATAATTGTGAGGTAAAAAAAGTGACATTGAAATGATATAATTTGGGTCTTTTCATGGAATACAAAAAAAATCATAATGATTAGTGGTGGCTCACAATATTCAAAGAAAGAAAAAAAGTGGAAATGAATCAAAGTTCTTTAAGTGGATTTTTCCTTAAAAAAAGAATAAAAAAATATATTAGAATAAAAATAATAATTAACAAGTTTTGACAACGCACACACAAAATGATGAACGAACTAAAATACATGTTGATTTTCAGTGCCTAAAATAAATACATTAATAGGGGATTAATGTGCCTCATGACACAAATGTATATCTTAATAATTTAGTGAACTAATATAAAAAAGTAAAACCACTTTACTTGTTGGACATTTTTTGGATAAAAAAAATAATACCAAGAATCTCATATAAGATAAGTCTCATAACAATTTTATTTATATAAGTGAGTCCCGTGACAACACATCCTCTATGTTTACATGACCCAGAAATCAATATGCCAAGCCCTCTATTGGTTTCTAGATGCCCACAACCCCTCCTTCGATCCTAATAATGTAAGAGATTTTATATATTCAGTTTTCATTTTTAAATTTTAATGAATTATTAACTGTTTTAATTGAGTTTTCAAAAGTGAAATTTATTAATTTATTTCACGTCATACTCCATATTTTTTGGTTTGTGTTATGGAGTTTATATATTTAGTTTTCATATTTTAATTTTAATGTATTAATATCTTTTCTAATTGAGTCTTCATAAGTGAAATTTATTAATTTATTTCAAGTTATACACCCAACTTTCTGGTTTGCGTAAGGGATTTTATATATTTAGTTTTCATATTTTAATTTTAATGAAATATTATCTATTTTAATTGAGTCTGTATAAAGAAATTTAATAATTTATTTCATGTTATACTCCATACTTATTGGTTTGTGTAAGGGTGTTTATATATTTAGTTTTCTTATTTCAATTTTAATGAATTATTATCAATTTTAATTCACTCTACATAAATGAAATTTAATAATTTATTTCAAGTTATACTCCTTATTTTCTTGTTTGCAAAAGGGAAATTAAGTTTCACTGGTTATTTGATTTGATGTTTTTGTTACCACCAAAAATGTTTTTCAATGGTAGTAATTTAATTTTCAATCATGGATTGTCTTAATTATTTTTAAGGGTTATTTTGTATTGCTTATGTGGTTTTATGTTTTATATATATATATATATACCTTTGTGATATAAGATTCATCACCTCATAGTTTGAGATTAATTCCTTGAATGAGGGTTTATTATAAATTTTCTAACTTCTATTTATATGGATTCTATTTATTTTTTATTATATACTTTACTAAAAATATGTATACATATAAATATATATAAATTTCTGTATGTTCATATATCTCTCTTTCAAAACGCATATATGAACTATGTTATTGTACTAAAATTTTATTTCTAAATCATATGATTCATAAGGTATTTATATTTTCATTTTTTTTTGTTTCATTGAGAGTATATATATATATATATACTCATGAACATATAAACTTGTATTTTATTTTAAAAATTCTTCTGTGTTCAATCAGGACATTTGGGTTTTGGGTTCAGATAATATAAATGATGCAAGGGACTTTCCTATAAATTTTTTTTCCAATTCCATTATCATTTCAGTAATATTTTCTCAGTTACTTAAATTATGTTTCATTTCATAAAACTATGTTTGAATCAACGGTTCATTATAATTTTTCTTGAATGTTTGTTTTAGGATCTTATGACTTGTATGGGTTATGTTTTAATATTTTTCAGTAAATATATATTTTATAAGAGTTTCATTTATTTGATCAAATTATAGTAATTACATGTGTGTATCTATATATGAATATATATATATATACACATATAGAAATTTTTATTTTATGGGTACATAAGTGAATGGTTATTTTAATTTATAATTATTTTCGGTTATAAGAATAGTGTATATTTGGACATTCACACATAATTTAATTTATCATTATTTTATGTTATTAAAGATGAGTAATAATATTTAAATAGAGACGTGGATGAGAATAATGTTTGGGGTACAAATGGAATGTAATATTTAGTACCCATACACATATATATTTTTAATCCACCCCGTTAATTTGCAAATGATCTAAGGAAAAAAATTACTTATTTATACAATCTATTTTTCTAGTTCTCGCATGGGAGTTCATTTGAATAAAATATGATTTACTATTAAGATGTTAAAGTTCTAATTATTTTAAAAATTACATTTCTTGTAAGATGATAGAATTCATACAAATATATATATTTATATATATTTGTATATTTATTTCTAGTTTTCATAATTTATAAAGTAAGGGTTCGACATGTACATATTTTATGTATATGAAAATATATATACATATGGTTATATGTATGAACCTATAATTCTTAATCATAATATGAATTAACATGGCCTAAATAAACATTGGGGGTAAAAGTATGTTTTCGATATGTTTAATTTAATATATGCATTAAATAAAACAAATGATGCACTACAAAACAATTGAACTTATATTCTATGCAACATAAGGCGTGTCCATTTAATAAGACATGACTTTTTATCAGCTCATGTTTTCTGTACAAATGAAATCTAAATTAATACAAAATTAGTCATTTAAAACTAAAAATTATTACTTCCATAAATTAAGGATTATGAAAATTAATGAACTATAATTTTATATGGTAACCCCATATATTCATTACTTCCATGTTTTAAATCAATATCACATGTGAAAATAACGTTCACTATATTATGCACATCACTGAGAAATTTATTACCTAAATGATAACTGACACATTATAATTTAGTCCAACATCATTTCCATTTATCAACACTTGAATTGAGCATGAATAATGAGCATGTATTTTTAATAAATTTTATGTTTAATACTATGGAAGAGTTGTAAAGTTATTATTTTATGTGAGAATCAAACAATATATTTTTAATAATTTATGAGATAAGAATTTAATTATTCATGGTGGTATGGGACACTTTGAAGAATGTGAATTATGAATCCATGTAATATGTGTACTGGGAATTGAAGTAATTAATACATCATAGTGGTATGTGCACTTTGATTTAGAGATATGAGGAATGCATTGGACCTATTATATTCCGGGTTGGGGACCGTCCAATGTAAGCCCTCCAGGTTGAGGTCTGGTTACAACAGATCATCCAGGTTGGTGTCTTATTATAGAGGAACTCTGGGTTGGTGTCCGATTACAGAGACACTCCGGGTTGGTGTTCGTTTATAGAGGCACTCCAGGTGTTAGTTGGGTTAAAGAGGCTCTTCGGGTTGGGTCTAGTTACAGATTTGCACCTAGGTCTTGGCACATGGCATTGACATAGTCCGACATTTTCACTTCCCTCATTATGACTATTTAATTTAATTAACCAGAAAAATATTCGACTAGTAGAATATTTGGTTACAGAGTTTGTGTATTTTTTCTTAGGCCTTAATCATTATACATCATGGCCGTGGCCTTGACAAAATGTTTTAGAATGTGCTACATATTCACTTTCCTCTTTATGTGTATGATAATTAATTTTTTGAATAGATATTTCCAGTAGCAGAATATTCATTGTTAAGATCCATTAATTAGGAGTATCAGAAAAGTAAAAGTTTATGGCATTACATATGTATAGCACTCAATGATTTAGTATTCTATGTATTACATTGAAGTTATAAACATTATGTGAAACTCTAATTATTCATTAATTTTCATTTTTTAATTTGTGCTTACATATTCTCATGAAAAACATGTTTAGAATTTCTTTTATTCAGCATTCCTATGTTCGAATCATGTGTCATGATTATTCTTCTAGCATGTTCATAGTTAATAACTTTTATTATGACATGTCAAATGTGTTAAAAATTTTTATTAAGAAGGTTGTTTTTTAAATGGTTTAATTAATGTTTTCAAAAAGTTAATTGTGTATTGAATTTTATTTTTAAACCCTATAATGGGCATTGTTATGCTCACCCTATGTTTTTTATTTTAATTATTCAGGTATGAGTTTTTATTAACGATTTTTTCTGAAGTATCTTTTTTCTCTGAGCCTGGACTGAATTAGATCCTATTTATTTCACCATCTCTTGGTACTCAGGAGATGGGGCTTGACAGTTGCTATCAAAGGATTCAGTTTAGATAATTCTAGATAACTAGAAAGGAACAATGAAAAAATTAATTAAACATTACTAAGAATGATGTTATTGAAAAAAATATACCATCCTTATGTCTCTTCAGAGACATCTGATAGAATTAGAACAATAAAAAAAACATGGTTATGTGTTACTAAATTGCAGTTTCCTTTAATTTTCAGATGTCTGATAAGTCATGCCTTCTGTCTCTCCCAACAGAGATAGTAATAACTGTAGTCGTAATGTTTTGTTTAGGGGACTACAAGAATTTTGAAAACCATAGGTTGACCAGTAAAAAACTACAATGGGTGTTGAACCACCCAAAAATCCTCCATATTTACCATGGATTAAATATTGTCTACCACTGTAAAGAAAATTCACAATTTTCAGCATATAGGAAAGGAGGAAAGTATCATGAAGCTCATTTTATTTGTTTCACTTTGGCTAATAACTATAGACCTCTAGGTAAATTTATAGAAGTTGCTTTTGATTGGGACAATCGAGCGACCTACCTATTCCAGGTCCTGAGTGTTAGTATATTTGGAGAACACTACCACATCAATATTTTCAAGAATGACATGGCGCGTTTGAATTATAGGGATTTGGTCCACTCTGAAATTTCTGACCTCCACACTTCTTATGCCTCTCTATGGAAGGACTTGTGCTTTAGGCACAGGTATGACCCCGGATGTTCACAGTGTGTCTGGAGGGAAATCGAGCAGCTGAATACTACATTAGGAATCCACCTGAAGTCTTTATAATCGTACCATTGTTGGTGTTCCTGGTAATGGGACCTTGTGAGTGACATGTGTCTCGTGACTCACAACATTCAACTAACGTAAAAAAGGTGGAATAGAATCAATGTGATTTACATGAATTTTTCCTTAAAAAATGAATAATAAAATATATTAGAATGAAAATGATAAATAACTAGTTCTGACCACGCACACACCAAATGATGCACGAACTAAAATACAAGGTCTTTTTCCATGCCTAAAAAATAAATAGATAAGGGATCAAGTTGGCTCATGACACAAATCTATTCATTTATAATTGAGTGAACTAATAAAAATAAATAAAACCTCTTTACTTGGGGGTAATTCATTCGTATAATAAATATAATACCTAGCTTCTCTTAAAAGCTATGTCTTATACCAAGATTATTTATATAAGTGAGACATGAGATAACCCATTCTCCATGGTTACTAGACCCAAAATTCAATATACTATGCCCTATATTGGTTTCTAGAAACCCACAACCCCACTTTCTATCTAAATCATGAATGGGAGTTTATATATATTGTTTTCATATTTCAATTTTAATGAATTATTATTTGTTTTAATTGAGTCTTCATAAGTGATATTTATTAATTTTTTTCAAGTTATTCTAACTATTTTATGGTTTTCCAAAGGATGTTTATATATTTAGTATTCATCTTTCAATTTTAATGAATTATTATCTATTTAAATTGAGTCTTCATAATTGAATTTATTAATTTATTCCAATTCATATCCCTATTTTCATTTTTTCCTATGAGAGTTTATATATTTAGTTTTCATATTTCAATTTTAATGAATTATTACCTATTTAAATTTAGCCCGCATAAGTGATTGTTTTTTAAATTTTTACAATTTATACTCCCTATTATCTGGTTTGTGTAAGGGTGTTTATATATTTAGATATCATATTTCATTTTTAATGAAATATTATCTATTTTAATTTATTATTCATAATTGAATGTTATTAATTTATTTCAAGTTATACTCTCTATTTTCTGGTAATCGTAAGGGATTTTATATATTTAGTTTTCATATTTCAATTTTAATGAATTATTATCTATTTTAATTGAGTTATCATATGTGAAATTTATTAATTTATTTCATGTAATATTCATTATTTATAGTATGTGTAAGGGAGTTTATATATTTATTATTCATATTAAAATTTTAATGATTTATTATCTATTTTAATTGAGTCTGCATAAGTGAAATTTATTAATTTATTTGAACTTATAATCCATATTTTATGGTTTTCATAAGAGTAATTAAATTTCACTGGTTATTTCATTAGATGTTTTCATTACCACCGAAAATGTTTTTCAATGGTTGTTTGTTCATTTCCTATCACGGATTTTCATAATTATATGTAAGTGTTATTTTTCTTGCTTTTGTGGTTTTATGTTTTGTATATATATACATATACATTTGTGATATAAGATATATCCCCTCACATTTTGAGGTTAATTCCATTAATAAGGGTTTATTATAATTAATCTAAAATTTATTTATAGGGATTCTGTTTATTATTGATTATATACTTTACGGAAAATATGTATACATATATATATATATATCTATCTATCTATCAATAAGTTCATATATATCACTTTCGAAACTCATATATGAACTATGTTCTTATAATAATATTATATTTCAAAATCATAGTATTTGTAAGGGATTTATATTTTCCTTGTTTTGTTTTTTTGAGAGTATATGTGTAAATAAATATATATACTCATGAAAGCATAACCTTTTAGATTAGTTTAAATATTCTTCTGTGTTGAATCTGGACCTTCGGGTTTTGGTTTTTTATTATATAAAAGATGCAAGGAACATTAATATAAATTTCATTGCAATTATTTTATTATTTTAGTGAGATTTTCTCATGTATTCAAATAATGTATAATTTCGTAAAAATGTGTTTGAATAAGGGGTTCATTATATTTTATTTCGAATGTTCATTTTATGATCATATGACTTGTATGGTTTTGTTTTAATATTTGTCATTAAATATATATTTTATAAGAGTTTAGTAAATTTGATCAATTTACGGTAGTTACATGTGTAAATATACATATGAATATATATATATGTAAACACATATAACTTATTATTTTATGTTTTCAGAAGTTTAGGGTTATTTTAATTTATAATTATTTTCTGTTATACAGTTAGTGTCTATTCGAACATACACACATAATTCAATGTATCTTTATTTTATGTTATTAAAGATGAATTAAAATCTTTAAATAATTACTTGATGTGAATAATGTTTTGGGTTCTAATGGAAAGGAATATTTATTGAACATACTACCATATATTTTTAATCCACCCTGTTAATTTTCAAATGATGTAAGGAAAATTCATTTACTTATTTATACTGGCTAATTTCCAAGTTCTCGTAAGGTAGTTCATTTTATTAAAATGTTAATTAAATTTAAGATGTTAAGGTTGTTATTATTAAGAAAATTAAATTTTTTCTAAGATGTTAAAATTCATACACATATATATAAATACATATATATATGTATATTTAATTTTAGTTTTAAGAATTTAGAATGTAATGGTGTTACATGTACATATTTTATGTATATGTTAATATATATATAGTTATATTTATGCACCAATAAGTTTTAATCATAATCTGAAATATCGTGGCCGGAATAAACTTTGGTTGTTAAATTTTGGGTTTCATATGTTTGGTTTAATATATGCATTACATTAAATAAATGATGTGCTATAAAACAATTGGCCTTATCTGAGCCAACGAGCCTGTACCCTAGTGGTACAGGCTCCTGCTTGTCATCCAAAAGACCCAGGATCAAATCCGGGCAAGGGAGAATTTCCCAGTACTGTAGCAGTACTGTAGCAGGTACTGTTGCAGTGGCGGCACTATATCAGCAGCCGCACTGTAGCGGCAGAGGGACTGTAGCAGATACTGTAGCGGTGGTGGTACTGTAGCAGGTACTATAACAGCACAGGGACTGTAGTAGTACTGTTCACCGAGGGGTCCTTTGGGCCATTAAATTGGGATTTCAAGCCTTGTATTCAGGCCACTAGGCCTTGGGCCTTCAGGCTATGTTATGGGTCTCCTCTACCCAGTTTAAAGAGGTCATTGATTTAAAATAATAAATTGAGACTTCGGCCCCAACCTTTAAAAAAATTGGACTTATCTGATATGAAACATAAGCCATGGACCTTTAATAATACATGATTATTTTTCAGTGAATGTTTTGTATACATATGACATATGTTATATTTCAAAATTAGTCATTTAAAAATAAAAATATTTATTTCCATAAATCAAGGATTATGAAAATTAATTAACTATCATTTTAAATGGTAACCCCATCCACTAATTACTAGTGATTTTTAAATCAATATCACATGTTCAAATAACGTTTATTATGCATGTCGCTAAGAAATTTATTACCAAAATGATAATTGAAACATTATAATTTTATCCAATGTCATTTCCATTTATCAGCACATGAATTGAGCATGAATAATGTGCATGTATTTTAATGCATTGAAATTTTATTACTATGGAAGAGTTGTAAAATTATTATTTTATGTGATAATCAGACTATTTATTATTAATAATTTATATGATAAACATTTAATTATTCACGGTTGTATGGGACACTATGAATAATTTCAATTATGAAGACATGTAATATGTTTACTAGGAATTATAAGTCATTAATAAATAAATTTGTTATATGCACATTTATTTAGATATCTTAGGAATGCATTGGACCTAGTATGTTCTAGGTTAGGGACTGGTAAATGTAAGCCCTCCGGGTTAGGGTCCGGTTACAGCAGTCCCTCTGGGTGGTTTTCATATTACAGAGGCACTCAAAGTTGGTTTCAGGATATAGAGGCAATCCAGGTTGGTTTCTAGTTATAGAGGCAATCTGGGTTAGAGTTCACTTACAAAGGCTCTCCGGGTTAGGATCCGGTTACAGATATCCCCTAGGACTTGTCATGAGGCCTTGAAATGGTCCGGAATATGAAATTCCCTCATTATGACTATGTAATTTAATTATCCATAAAAATATTCGACTAGTAAAATATATGGATAAATATTTTATGGATATTGGCTAAGTCCTTGATCATTATACAACATGGCAGAGGCCTTGACAAAATATTTTTTAATTTCCTGTATATTGACTTTCCTCATTTTGAGTATGATAATTAATTAACCAAATGGATATTTCGACTAGTAGAATATCCATTTATAAGAGCCATTAATTATGAGTATTTGAAAAGTAAAATTTTATGTCATGACATATGTATAAAATTCAGTGATTTAGTATTCTATGTAAAAAATTGTACTTATTACCTTTATGCACACCTTTGATTATTCATTAATTTTAGCTGTATAATTTGTGCTTACATATTTTCATGACATACATGTTTAGAATTTCTTTTATTCATCATACCTATGTTTGAATCATGTGTCCTGTTAACTCTGCTAGCATGTTTCTAATTAAGCACTTTTATAAAAAATTGACAGATGTGTTAAAGCTTTTATTTAAGAATGTTCTTTTGTAAATGGTTTAAAAATGTTTTCAAAAGTTATTTGGGTATATTATGTTATTTTTAAAAGTTAATTGGGTATAGTATGGGTATTTACCAAATACCACTTAATTATAAAAATTGATTAAAAAAACCTTTTTCATGTATCATACATTAATTATTATAGTAAATTCATATATTGAATTGAAATTCATTCTTATGAAGTCATATAATATGACACCATCTTTCAACCCATGGAACAATATTTTCCTATTATCTCAAAATCCTATATCATATGTCTCAATATATTCAATAATATCATTTATCAAAATATATTATAAATAGAATGGGTGTTAACTGAATAATAACCCCCATGATTGTATAGCTACGTGTTTAATCTTATCACCACTCATCATGAAATGAGTTATGATTTAGTTGATACGCATCCACACTTTTTCTAGGTGTTTGCCCAATGGTTCTTCTTTTTCATTTCTTAATCTATATGTATGTATCATGTAATGGAATTTATTTCTACAAAAAAAATATAAGCATTAAAAAAATTATGTTTTTATACTATGAAATGAACATTCCACATGGTTTTCACATAATTTCACTAAAACTAATTTCCAAAATAAATTAATCCATACTCTATTAATATGATATGAAACAAAATCATTACAAAAAATTATTGAATCATTATAGATAAATATTAAAAACATATCATAAAAATATATCTCTAATAAATATAAAATAATATTGTCTTTTGATATTAGGCACATAATAATCTTATATCATGAATTATCTTCCTTATATCACACAATGTTCTAGTAAAATATAACACTTATTTGAAAAACCCAACATGAAAAACTTCAACATAACTTGGGGAAACGAAACACTACAATGTGTGAGTTGATAATCCCAATTAGGGTAAAACATGGATACAATATTCAACAATTATAAGTGGGAAGTTGTTTACCATAAGGTAGAGAGTGGTGTATGTTATATTCACAATAATGTCTCATTTCGTTGAGCTGGAGAACATTCCTAACATGCCTATTAGAATTAAAATTGCAGAAATTTTTTTCAACCATCTGTACTATCCCTAGAATGATCAATATCCCCAATAAACATATATCTGATCAATTTTTCATTTTCTAAGGATCTCCATCCCTCCATGAGTTCCTTCATCCATTCCCCTTGGGATAGTCATGTTGGACCATCCCACAAAGATTGCCTTTTCATTCCATATTTTTTTCACCCATGACCCTACATTCAAGTGGTTATCCATATTTCTTCGAAGGTGTCCATAGATGGGTCATTCTTGTCAATAGTGATTCTTGATTTGGTCTTTCATGATTCTATCATCTTCCTAAAATTTACTTGGTTGCATGGTTCAGTTATGCAGGACCCCCTCTCATTAACTTAAACTATTTCTTATAATCTTGAGTCCTTGATGTTGTATCCTATATTTTAGATGACCATTATAATTCATTCTTCCTAATCCATTATGGATTCATTACATGCCTATTGAATTTCCCCTCAGCTCATTGGTAGTTGTTATTTGAACCTAGACATGTGTTAGTTGATGGTTCACAAAGGCAATTAATGTTCATGAGACAAGATTTGGATCATTCTCCAAGACCCCACTGCCCTTTCATAAGGGTTCCCGTTTCAATGCATTAGGGGACTCCCATTATGATTCCCTATAAGGAAAAGACTTCACTCAGTGCTTTGATGATTCTTCAATATCTCGGATATTCATGGAGCTAGATCTTTCCCTACCACTACGAAATTTTATCCTTGATGGTGCATGAGTCGCTAGAATGAAACGAAGACATGTTTTATCTAGTTCTCCTTATGTTTCATCCCCACTTATATCTATTTTGTCCTTCAATGAGAGTGTACTTGAATCATCATTGAGGTGGTCACCACTTGCCCACCTCTCCACTTAAATACCCTTCATGGAAGGTCAAAACCCAAATTCAGTCAGATGGTGACCTTCTAGACCGAAATCAAGAGCCATCATTGCCTATATTATATCCCTCTATTCCAGCTCATAAGGATGTATCATCCTCTACTAGTGATGTTCCGCACTATTCATCTTTAGTGCCACATTACCCACCCCCATTATTCCCTCCATCTCCTTCAATATCTGTCTACACCCCAACCCCTTCTAGTTCCACAATATGGCCAGTTGGGTGGAGGACTCCTCGAGGTCTATCTATAGTTAGCCAAGCCTAATGAAAATTCTCCCTCCTCCCCCCTTTTCATTCTCTTGATATGTGGTATCTATTGAAGTTATAAGTGAATAGGGTCATATTCCCTATCCACGAGCCATCCATCATCCTCCTTCAAACAATATCTAAAGTTATAAATGGATTATACTATATCATCCACCTCAACAATTACCTTATTCCAAGGATTATTTCAATGGTCTCCATCATGGGAGTCCGGTAATTCATAATGAGTAGATTTATGGCCAAAAATCACCTGTATGAAATGTGAGAGGGATGTCCTTAAGGATTCATTCATTATCATTCTCTAAAACAAAGATCTACATGTCATTGAGCATTGGAGTATTTGAGTTGTAAAAAACATAATTAATAAAAATTTTCGTACTCTTTCTTTATTAAGTACAAGTCACGTTAGAATAAATATAGCCTATCATTGTGTCAATTGTTCTTATACTGATTTGGACCATATGTGTAATTGGTTCCAGGGTAAAAATGAACTTCTTAGCCTCCACTATCAAATACAAAAGCTCTATGTTTTCATTATCCTTGAACATAAACAAAAACAAATAAAACATTTTGAGTATACTCATAAATTTAAATACCATTAATACATGCATGAATATTGATATATATGGATATTTTGGTACAAGGATGTTAAGGTAGATATGGTCCAAGGTGAATACCAATATATCTTAGTGAATGGGGATATAATAATGGAGTCCCTATTCATTTCTTTTTTGTATGGGATCTTTGATGCTCAAATTAGAGAAATTTTTTGGTAGGATATCAACACCATTAATCAAGAGGAAACCCCAGGGATCCTTGGTGTCGATTTCAACATAATCACTCTCCTAGATATGATGTGTTGTATGGGTCATTTTCCCTGAATGGACAACATGAGCATTGAACAATTAATTGAAATTAAACGTATACTTGATATGTTATTCTTTGGGGATTGTTTCAAATTGTGAAATAATCAAAATGTGAGAAGATGTTGGTTGAGTATCTTAGATCAGTGCTTGGCCAACATACACTCCATTTCCATGTTTCTTGAGGTCAAGTTCAATCATAATTCCCATGGTATATCTAATCATTCCCCTATTATAGATTCCTTAGCTTCCAAAAAAATATGGAATTGAGTTTTTCAGATTCTATTTCCAATTGATTTCAACTTTAGGATTCATGAAAGTTGACAGTGAGGTCTTGGGAGATCCGACATAGGGAAACTCTTGGGTAGACATCCATAGAAAAATGATATGGCATTTACATAGACATCAAGAATGAGAAAAGTGTCTTCATCCAATTGAACATGACATGGACTATATAAAATAGGATTTTGATCACCTGGAGCTCATTCGGGATTATTCATGGGAAAACTCATTGATTATTTTCTTCCAAATAATAAGACCATCCTCGTGGATCTAATCCTTAACCTAGAGCACATATCTCGAGAGATATCAAGAGTTAAATAGTGGAAAAAATTTGAAAAACATGTTATATTTTCATTCTTGCATCTAAGAGAAAATAAATAATGTTAATCCCATCACCAGGATTTTGGGTTGATCATACTCGAATGATTGAGATATTATTGGGGGTATGTGTTTTTCTTCCTTCAAAACCCTTATTTCATGTCCTAATGTGAACACGCCAAATGGATATACAAGATGGAATGTGGACATACTGGATATGATTCCGAAAATAATATCTAACTATGACAATGACTTATTAGAAATAATACCTGTGGAGAAGGAGGTCCATGAGGCCATGTTGAACCACAACATAGGGAGTGCTCTGGGCCCCGACAGCTTTCCAAGATCATTCTACAGTGGATCATGGGATGTTGTTAATGAAGATATTAGTATAGCCATCCGTGACATCATTAGGGGATAAAAACATCCATGGGTGGCTGGATATACAACTAGTTTCCTTCTTCAAAAGATCAATTTTTTTCCTCCATCTTCTACTATAGACCGATATGTATGTGCAACTTCCCTTACAAGAATATTTCAATTATTATTAACTCTAGGATATCCACCCACATTCCTTGGATAGTTTCCATATAAAAAGATGGATTTTTGAAAGGCCCTTATATTCATGGAGTTATCTCCATATCTCAAGGAAATCATAGAGATATCAACTTCAATACAAGCGTCTCAAACATGGATTTACTGATGCATATGAATAAATAATATGATAAAATGGAATTAGGAATAATAAAAGGATACACTTATGTATGTGTCATTATTATTGGGCTATAAACCTAATCATTGTATGTTTTAGCTCCCCTTGAATGTTATTGTAATTTATGGGAATGAATCCTAGAATTTTCAAAGAAACTCATGTGATTATGCAATGGGACCCCATCTCCCTGACCCTTTTAATTCTTATGCCAAACACCCTATATCGCCTTATCATTAGAATGGTGTCTGCTATATAAACCCATCCTAACTAATAAAATAAACCATTCCTGTAATTCTAACTTTATGTTTTCAGTTGATTTAATCATCTTAATTAATTCTAGATAGAGATCGATCCATGGTATTAACAAAATCATGGAAAAATATTTTTATTGGATATTCCATGTGATCATCAAATAATAGAGTAATCACTATATCTCAAAAAATGCAGAACTAGACGCATCACCTGTCCCAAACCAAATCATGTCACCACCATAACTGGCACCAAACCCTGCTCGCGACAACGCCCAAAGGGCGTTCCCAATCCCCATGTGCTGGAACAAGTGCTCGGGTATCATAACATCAGAATTGGGAACTATTTACCTGTGTTTATAATCTTAAAAACAACAAAAGAAATCAATAAAACAAATCTGGATTTTTCAAACCAATGAATCTTTTACAAAAATTCCGAACTGAATATCATATTGTAAAAAAACTCAATAAGTCTATAAAAAGGTACAAAAGTAAAAGGAAACAACCTAATAACCCTCATGGAAAGGGGTACCTTTCTCAAGCCATCTCCACAATACTTCACCCCCAAGGACCTGCTAGAAACCCAAACAACTGAAACTAATAAATGTACCCAACCTACGACAACAAAAATAACCATTTCTAAATAAATACAATGTTTTAAGTATTGTGTGAGAAAAATACCAATAGGATACCACCACTAATAGATTAAATGTGAAAAACATTTAATGATTAAAATCATGTATGTTTTCAAAACATTAAAATCTAGTTACAATTTCTAAAACATGCAATATTAATGTAAAATAGTTTTTAGGTGGGATAATTTAATGAATAAACACTTATAAAATAAATACCAAAGCTATTGAATTTTACCACCACTCATACCATATTCCAACTCTATGAAAAAAATATCTATTGAGCCAATGAAATGGGAAATAACCCATAGGCACTAGCTAGTTGTGGGTCCCAGGTACCTTATATCTCAGAGAGATTAACCATAAAAAATATAAATTCTCATGAACTAGGCAATATTAGGGAACATAAACATAACCTAATGGTACCTTATCATCATCTTCATCGTTAACTTAGATTTGAAAGTGTCAATGATGTTAAGTGAAACTGAGGCCAAACCCCACGGATTCACTAGCATACTAGTACACGTCCACCCACCTAGATAGATGGGTTTTCCCTTTGTGTTCAAACAACTTCAAAAAGCCACTAAATATACATTTCACATGAAAATATCATTTAAATATCATAAATTCACCAAAAAACTCACATGTATACAACAAATGTCACAAAATTCCACTTTTCATTCAAAATGACATTGAAATCTGACTCACACCAAAATAGCCCACAACACTTTTACAATTTCTTTAAAACTTCCATAAATCCATTAAAAAATTTTATAAAACCATTCAAATATATTAAAACTCTCATAATATCTGACTCACTTGTTACATAATACCCCTTTTACCTTCAAAATAATTTTATCATCAAACTTACACGAAACATCCCACAGACAAGTTTCTCTCCAACATCACAATTTAATAAAATATTTCAGAAATTTACAAAACATTCTAAATATGATTGACATATTAAAACCATAGTTAACCTTTAAAAACGACATCACAGGTGAAAACAAATACCAAACAATACATATGATCCCTTTCCCACTTTTTTAACCAACTAAAACATTTAAAATTTTCATAAAAAAACCCAAGTGTTGTAAATATGTCTTCCACTAAAAACCCAATTCAAAACTCCCATTTAAAACCAAAAACAATACCAATTCTTATCCAAAACAGAATTTTGATCCCTGGAGACATTTATAAAACCAATTTCAAGGTTTATTAAATCACCTTGAATAATACTAGAAAGGATCCAAATGAAAACATACATTTTTATAAAATCCTATCAAGTTGTATAAAAATGTTTTACAAATGAAACCCATTAAAAACACCAATTTTTAGGCCCACAAGACACTAATAAATTTTCAAACCATAATTCTCAGTCCCAACATTATTTAGTAATCCAATTCCATATTTTATAAAATACACTCAAATAATACCCCATGAGTAACACATGAAAACACCCAGTTTCATGTTAAAATGCAACAATAAAATTAAACACATAAACAAAGAAATGATAATCATCTTTCACACCACAACCAAAAAATGAGTAATATGAAAAATTAGTAAATTCATCAAGCTGACTTATCAATAATTTTTAACACATGGAACCACCTATCGAAAGTGTTGAATCCCTCAAAACATGGTGCGAAACATCAACCACACCACTGACGCATCCCAAGGAAGATAAATCCATCCCTAGACCCCAATATTTAACAAAAAGACATAAAATAAAACTATAGGTTCTAACCGTAACTTTTGGACATTTTAGAACATAATGAATGAGGGAGGTAACCATAAAGAGATGAAAGAAATTGAAGAGAGAATCAATTACTCAAAACTATCTTGAATAAAACGACCAAAATCCACCAGTATATAAATTTAAAAACACCAAACAATTAAATGGATGTATGGAGAATTATTGTGAGATCATGTAGGAACTAGAATGGGGGAAAAAGAGTAAGAATATAAGTGGTTATAAAAGGATAAATTTACCACTCCAAATCTGGGAGATTTCTGACATCTATAGACGATTAGACCATATTCGTGATTCTATCAATCTCCAAATTGTGGGAGAAGATGATTGGGACACGCCCTATGTAATTGGTATTGAGTAATAGTTGGAATCACAGAAACAAAGTAAATATAGAAGGATATATTAAAGACATAAACTTTATTCTTAATGCAGAAAATGGGTTTTGGGAAGGCCCAATCCCTTAAATAAAAACCCATATCCACCCAGATTACGGATTGCTAAATGGTCCAAATTAATTTTCTGGTTCTTATAGGTCAGGGGATGACAATTATAAATTGTAATGGAATAAAATTTTTTAAAAATGAAGTAGTAATAAATGAATAAAAAATTTATTTTCAAATTTGTAATTGGGCTCAAAGTTTGGCCCAATTCATTGAAACTCACTTATTCCTCCATAAAAGAATGGGAAACCCCCAAAACAAAGCATGAATGGAAATAAATTGAAATTTAACTTTAAAATAAGACATTTATGTGACAATTATCCCCACTGAAATATTTATGTCCCCGTAAATCCACAGTATGGCCTGATACCAAAACCAAACCCAATTGATAAACCAAGATGTACTTCCTTCCAAAGCTTCGCCCCCAAGGGACAAAACACCTCCAGTGACCAATTAAGTAAGGATTAATCTCACAACCCAAAAATTCACCACTTTCATGAAATTATCAATCATATTCCTAATTTATCCCTCAATAAAACTCCTCATACACTATCTGAACAAGACCCAAGCAATTCAACCAAACAAACAACAACATCGAACAAGGTTACACTTACATTACTTTAACTGAACCATTGGGATCTCTCCAATCCCAACATTTACGTTTGAAATATGTTGGTAGATAGATCTTTCTAAAAGAGACAAATTATTTCTAAGTCACGTCCATGGATAAATATGAGCTATTTGTACAAGGGAAAACAAATAGGCACCCCAGCATAAGAGACAACCTATATTTTTCGGAGACAAAATTTGGACACTAAAGGGGGGGGACTAAACATACTCCCTAGTACAAAGGGTATAATACCATTTAAATTTTACCAAGGAACGTACATGAGAATCATAGTGGGTTTTCCCTCCATAAGAACCAACTATCTTAACAAAGCATCATGGGCCGACACATAACGACCAAAAAAAATTAAAGAATTGGGATGGGCGCAGGGTTAGTCCACACGGTTTGGGAAACTGTGCATTAACTGTGAAGATAAATCATTATACATGGATTCCTAGCACACATCCACTAATGATCATGCAAAAAACTATGTGATATACCATGAAGGTACTATAGGATGGAATTATTCCCTTCTTTTATACTAAGGATTGGACTTTGTACAAGGGTTTATGTGACCCTGGGATTTCCCCTGACTATGAGCCAGCTTCTCTCCAATACTTTTCCGTGGAGCTCAATGATTGTAGTATCTTTGGCCTCATGGTAAGGCTTTGTAAACCTCATGAATGAGAATTCTTTCTTCAATGCAACCAACCACTACACCACAATCCATGATAACATTTTCGACACATAAAATATTCCAAACACCCTTTACCTTTACCCTATATTTCACTAAAACAAGGGCTTATAAGATGCACACATATCACACCTTGTTTCTTATGGTGAGAAACAATTTATATAAAGAACATCTGTTATAACCTTCTTCTAAAATGCAAGATATTGATGTTTTTTCCAGGGTGACAATCTCCCAACATAACAGAGACTCTGAGATGATGGCCCATCTTTAACCTTTATGGTCAATCGAGCACATGACATCATAATGAATCACCGAACATGACCATTGCGACTGATATAAACAATTCATGGAGTGGGACCTTATACACCAACCCCAAAAACAATAAATTATAGAAAGTTGCCACAATATCCTATCATGACCATATTACCCACAATAGTGGTTTAACATGAACTCATACTTAAATGAAACTGTGAAAAATCCAGAGGCCCTCTTGGACACCATCGAGACACTCATCCCCACTAACAACCCAGTTCCACTTCCAGCTTCGATGAATTTGGAAACTTATGAATGTAAGGTCTCTTTCAAACATCCACGATCACTCTCCTACTAAAAAGGATATAAAAATCATTGAAAGGAATGGGTATAGACACAATCAACAAATATAGTTAAAATAATCCTTATATTGATCAACTGGAGGATTTCCCAATTGAGAAACAATCCAGGTTGCACTTCAGTTATGCATTAACCCTTAATGGGGGTGTACCTTATCGAATGAGAGAACCCAAGGACCCATCCAAGCTAGTAAATTGGTCAAAACAAGCCATAAAACAGATCCAAACACATGAATGGAACCACAGTAAAGGTTTCCGGAAACAAATCTCTGAGGAGATTAATAACTGGTCCTTCTACCCAGCTTACTACCCAAACATAAACCCAAAACACAGTACAAACAGGAGGAGATCTTGGACTCATAACATCCCATATTATCATTATTTTCAAAAAACAAATAATATAAGCCATTCCAAACAGTTCATCAAGACATCATGTTTTTCATTAAAAACATTTCTTGAAAAAAAATTTCAACGGTTAGCGTATGCACCAATGATACCCCATGGGACTTACAAATGTATGTTTCTATGCTACCCTAGGAACCCTCCTCAAATCCATCCCAAAACTCATCCTATCAAGCCATAATCCATACATCATACCATATAACCCCAATCATGTGGTTTCTAATAGAAATACCAGAGGTTAAAACAAAAAATTCATTCCACATTTCAAAAGAAAAATAGTCAACCAACCCATCATTTTTCTCAAAACAGCTAACCACAAAATAAAAATCCCAATTGAAATCATACAAAACATTTATTAAATTCACAAGGATTTATAAAATAACTCACTCTAAATATATTCACATCAATTTCAAAACATATCATCCCATTAAAACACCATTTGTTTGTTTCGAGAACTCAATTGGAAAAACATTTCAAAACCAACTTCCATATAGTTACTACATTCAAAAGAGGTGTAAGCACACCATTTTCCATTTGAAAACAATTCTGAAAATTCCTTACCCCCATTAATTAAATGAAACCATTCCTTATTTATTTGAAAATCATTTCACCAAAACTTTACACATCTTAAAACCAAAGTGTCATGATTTCAAAACTATGCACAAAACTGTAAGAGAGGAAACTAGTTTCATTGGGTGAAATGGACATTTTTTTGGTGGCCATATTCCAATAACTTAATGGTCACAGAGTGTGTTATTGGGAATATACATGGATCCACTTTGTGTTCTAGGCCCTGCGAGCTCACTAAGACCATTAACCCAACTATCTTTTCATTTCCCCTAATCATCATTGAACTATGTAAACCAAAGGACTTTGATAAATCCCAACTTATCCTCGAAACATGAATCCCATGATGAGGTGTGGTGATCAGGAACACTACCCAGAACAAGATTTACAAGTCCCAACAATACTAACTCTAGTCTATATGGACTCTTTCCCAGATAACATGACCCAAAGAGAGCGAACCTCCTTTGATACCATTTTGTTACGAACTAAATCATCACACCGCCAATACTGGAACCACACCCAGACAATGAGAAGGACCTAAGGGAATTACCAATCCCCAGGAGCTTGCACAAGTGCTCAAGTATCATAAAATGAGAATTGGGAACAATTTACCAGAGTTAATAATCTTAAAACAACAAAATAATCCAATAAAATAAATCTTGATTATTCAAAACAAACAATATGTTACAAAAATTAATAATTGAATTAAATATTTTATAACAACTCAATAAGACTATAACAAAGTTACAAAAACAAAATGAAACAACCTAATAACCCTCATTTCAAGGGGCACCACCCTTAAGCCATCTCTACAACACTTCACCACTAAGGACCATCTAGAAACACGATCCACTGAAATTAAAAATTTTACCCAACCTGCAACAACAAAAATAACCAAGTCTACATACACCCAAGAGTGTAAGTAGGGGGTGATAGAAATCTCAATAGGATAATATCCAAATATATTCCACGTGATAAACATTTAAAGACAAATAGTATAAATGCATTCAAAATCAGGAAATGCTAGTTATAATTTCTAAAATATGCAACATTAAATAAAAATAGTATTTAGGTGGGATAATTTAAATAATAAAAACTATTAAAATAAATTACAAACCTTCTAAATGTTCCAGCCACTCATATTGCATGCCGATGGTAAGAAAAAATAATCTAGTGAGCACAAGCAATGGGAAATTACCCCTACACACTAGCTAGATGTGGGTCCCAAGTACCTCGTATCTCGGTGAGAGTAACCATCACAGATATATGTTCTCGCACATGATAGACTAATAGGTAACATACTGAAAACATAGTGGTCCTCAATTATCATCATCATAGTTTAGTTAAAGTTGTACGAGTCAATCATGCTAAATGAAACTGAGGCCAAACCACGCGGATTCACTAGCATACTAGTACACGTCCACCTACCTAGATACCCGGGGTTTTTCGTTGTTCTAAAATAGGTTAAATAAATCTATTAATACACTTTTCAAATGAAAATATCATTTAAATATCATAAATTGACGAAATTTCTCACATGTATACAACACAAGTCACAAAAGTCAACTTTTCATTCAAATTGATTTTGAAAACTGACTCACACCAAAAATAGCCCTCAACACTTATCACATTTATTTAACACTTCCAAAAATCATTTAAACAATTTTATAAAACCATTAAAATATATTATATCTCTCATAAAATCCCACTCACTTGTTACATAATATGCTTTTTCCTTAAAAATATTTTTATCGTCAAACTTACACGAAACAGCCCACAAACTAGTTTCGCTCCAACATCTCAATTTAATAAAACATTTCATAAATTTACATAACATTATAAAAATGTATGACATCTTAAAACATCACTTCACCTTTTAAAACCCCATAATAAGAGAACACACATAACAAAAAGTACATATCCACCCTTTTCTTCCTTTTTTTAACCAACTAAAACATTTATAATTTTCATAAAAAGAACCCAAGTGGTGTAAATATGTCTTCCACAAAAATCCCATTTCAAAACCCCCATTAAAGACCAAAAACCATACCAATTCCAATCCAAAACATAATTTGAATCCCTAGAGTCATTTATAAAACAACTTTAATGGTATATAAAATCACGTTGATTAATACTACAAATGATCCAAATGAAAACAGACATTTTCAGAAAATTCTATAAAGATGTATAATAATGTTTTACAAATAAAACCTATTAAATCCCCTCATTCTAGGCCCACATGACAGTAATACATTTTCAATCCCAAATTGTAATCCCAAAAAATATTTATTAAACCAATTCCAAATGTTATAAAATACACGCTAATAATATCCCGGGAGTAACACATGAAAACACCCAATTTCAAGTTAAAATGAAACTATAAAATTAAACACCTAACAAAATCAATCATAAAATTTTTTAAAACGAAACTCAACTTATGAGGAATATTAAAAATGAGTATATACAGAAAGATAACTCATCAAAAATTATTTACAAATGGAACCACCTACCGAAAGTGCTGCATCCCTCAAAATATGGTGCGAAACATCAACCGCACCACTGCTGCATTACAAGGAACACAAATCCCTCCCTATACAACAATATTTAACCAAAAAAACCATATAAAACCATAGGATCGAACCCTAACATCTAGGCATTTTATAACATAATGAAAGAGGGAGGAAACCCTACGGAGAAGGATGAAATTGAAGAGAGAAACACTGACTTAAAACAATCTTGAATAAAATGACCCAAAATCCACAAGTATATGAATTTGAAAACATCCAACCATTCAAGGGTGGTTTGAAAAATGATTAGGATATCATGTAAGAACTGGAATGGGGAAAAGAGTAAAAATAGAAGGAGTTATGAAATGATCAATTTCACTCTCCAAATCTGGATGATTTATGAATTCCAGAGACGTTTTGAAAAATTTCGTGATTCTATTGAGCTCCAAATTGTGGGAGAAGTGAATGGGGATGCGCCTTAGGTAAATGGTCTCAGGTGAGAGTTTGAATCACCAAACAATGTATATATTGGAGGAGATATTAAAGTATTAAAAATTATTTTTAATGCAGAAAAAGTGCTTTCGAGCAAGCCCAATCCCTTAAATAAAAACTCATATACACCATGATTATGGATTCCTAAATGGTCCAAATTACTTTTTTAGTTCTTTTAGGTTAGGGTGTGATAATTAGGAATTAGAATGGGCCACAATTTTTGAAAAATGAAGGAGTTATAAAGGAATCCAAATTTATTTTAAAATCTTTAATTGGGCCCACAGTTTGACCCAATTCATGAAAACTCATCCATTCCTCCATAAAAGCATGGGAAACCCCCAAAACAAAGCATAAATGGAAATTAAAAGAAAATTAACTATAAAGTAAGTAATGTATGTGACATCACCACCCTGTGTAATGATCCAGAAATACAAAAATGGTTCATTTCAACTAGACAATTTTTGTAACCAGATCTATTTAGTTAGAACTCGTATCTTTGACATTGATCGTGTTGTGAACATGATAACAAGTTACGTGATCAACCATAAAAATAACTACTTATCATTTAGGGGATGTATAAATATAGTCAATAGAATTATTTTAGCTATAAATATCAATGATCTCTTGTCTATAAAAGTACCAAAGGTGGTCTTTTATACAATTGATAAAAATATGGCTAGTTTCAAATGGAATTCACTATGTAAAGTTAAATGAAACTTGACTTCGTGATGAACTATGGAGAGGCATACTCATAATAAAGATATTAATTATGTAAACCTATAATATACTATACAATACATACATTAAAAATTTTCTTGGGAGATCATGGAATAGAGCTCTCTTTGGGGAAATATCATGTTGTATAATGGAATTGGGAACATTGATATGGTAGTGCCTATAAATCCCCCTTCTAGTCAATGATATCCCCTCTAATTAAAAATATCCTTCATCAGTCATATAGAATAGTGGTAGAATGTAACAATCTTTTCTATCATCACAACTAGGTGGGAGCCATGACTAGCTACATGGTGTTCCCTCCTCGGCTGATTTCCTTTATAGAGGCAAGTTTCAACATGCACATCATACAAACTTATCTAGATGAGAAACCAAAGAAGGATTTTGATCTGGTTCAATTAAATTACTATGAAATTTTACATTCAAACATAGAGGGTAAATAATCATGTAGTTCCAACATATGACAATGTTAAAAAGAAGTGTGTCAATCTTTTTACAAGATTCCACTACTACAATACCCACTTGGTGGAAATCGTGAACTTCACTCTTCATTGCGGGAGAATGGGGACTGGTGTTTTGGAATTTATTTGGGGAGTTCACTACTCTCTCCTACCAGTATATTCATGTATCCATTTTCATGGAGCCATGGTTTCTTGGGTTTAATTCTATGGGATTGAAAAAACAAGCATGATATATTATTCTGAATCTATTCTGGTGGTGCATATGGATGTCTAGAAATAATGACATGTATGAGGGAATTCTATCCACGAGAAGATCCATCATCATACAAATGAGCCCCCTCCTCATCGATGTGGTCAATATATTCAATAACAGGTGTGATTCTTCCAATCTAGGATTACTAGAGGTAAGTACATCTATGAGGTACCCTATCAATGATGGGGCTTAGTGACAGGGGTTGCGCAAGAAACCACTAGTTGCTGGTTTCATACTCAACGTAGATGGTTCGAGCATTATGTGATTCATGAGAGAGTGATATGATGTTCATGTATACTATGAGAGTGTCTTACATCATTTTATTGCCTAATATGATCAAGGGATGTCGATCCATGTAGTTGAAAAAGCAATTTATTATGAGATTCACCTATGTGAGAAGGGGAATATATTTCGTTCTCGTGTTGAAACCGATTCCCAGATAATTCATGAATATATTCATTGAATAGGCTCCACTCCCTATGAGATATCCTACATCATCAAAAAATTAAAATTGACAGTTGAAATCAACATTCTGGTGATCTATATGTGGATGGATGGAAATTATGTTGTAAATCATCCAGCTTCCATGGTAGTGGATGATCAGGGCTCCAACATCACATGGTTCCCAATCACACTTTTCCAAAAACTGAAGGGGGTTAATCTGATAAGAGCTGACAAACATGGTCTCCATTACATTAGGTATCCCTCGACCTTGTTGTTTTTTGGTCTATGTTTAGTAAATTTTTGGTAGTTAACATTCTGAATTAAAAAATATTTATACAATTGATGGAAGTTAACAACAACTAAATGAGAAAATGTTAATAAATTTTAAATTTATTATCCAAATAATCGATGATATTTTATCATGAATCATAGAAGAAGGATTTTCCATAAAAAATACATAAGTCATAAGAGTGTGAAATAATCAATAAATATCATTACCCAATATAACATATCACTAGTATAATACAATGGTTTGGGGTGTACAAATAAGCATATAATATTATTTCATTATTCAATGATCACTACAATGAATATCATAGTGGTTTAGGTCCACAATCCACCCAATCATTCCCATAATAAAATTTCATTCCCCAGAGTATCATAATATGAATATATCCTTATTGAACATGGTTAAATCCGCATTCTAGTTGATACTATCCAATGACATATCAATTCTTAACAAAAATATTATACTAATATATAATCATGGCCCCATTATATACATAATTAAAACCACACATACTTGTGACATAAGATAATATAAACATTAATAATTTTACAATAATATTACCCATTGAATTGAAAATGGTTTCATAAATATTATATATTTTCATCACAGTATGAAAAGTATATATTAATGTTGTTTTGTAAACATTTCATCATAATATCATTAAGAAGTAGCGAATTAATGGTTTTCATTGATACATTATAAATAAATTATCACCATTTTAAATCAATATAATGAAATTTAATGATTAATTAATATTTTATCATTAGTGAATAATAAAATATCTTAATTTATATTGACATATATGAAATTAACATTAAAAATAATTTCATTATTTCATAGAAAAAATTTGAAATTTCCTTTTAAATTCATTTTTTTAAGAATAGAATATCATAAATGTTGTTTTCATGTAAAATACATTTATAAACATTTAGTAATTGAATAAATGAAAATCATGATCATTAATTTATGAATATCTATTATGACCATATATGTTAAAAGATAAAATTGAAAAAAAATCAATAGTGAGTTTTAGGTAAGACATTTAAAAATATTCATTTCAATAATTATTGAATAAATTGAATGGAAATAAATATAATCTTTTAAAATAAATTAATTATCGATATAAAATTTAGAAATATTTTTTAACAAAATGGATATATAAGTGAATATTCATTTTTCTAATTGGAAAAATGGAATTATTTTTTAAAAAAATTTCAATTTAATTTTATAATACATGGATAGGAAAATATAACTAATATATAAAAAATTTAGGAATCACTAGTGTGTAAAAAATATATATTTTATTTAATGGATATGAAAAATATAAATTACCTGAATTGAAATATACTGTAGAAAATCTTGAAAATAAAAGAGCTTACGACATAAACCCTAACCATAGATTACATGTTTTTTGATACACATTTAAAAATGTAATATAATATAAATATATTTATAAAAAATTCATCTAGTACTATATTCATACATAAATCATGGTGAGATGTAGGTACAGACAAGCTTGTGGCATTCACTCTCTCGACTATGATGATGAACCATGTAATGCACTTTGGAAGCTCAATGTCCCCCACAAAAAACACCAATTTTAGTGGCAGGTGTGCACGGACACCCTCCCTACCAAGAGCCTCCTTGTTTACTGTCACATGGCTAATGTTGAATCCTGTCCTTTCTGACTGAATATTCCGGAAACTCCCTGGCACGCCATCACTCAATGCCCGGGAGCCACAGAAATCTGGAACAAATGGGGCCTGGCTTCGGATGCTTCTCTGAATATTGTCTCTGATCTCCCATATCTTCTGATGCGATGATGCTCCTCTATGTCATCGATCGATGCCAACTCCTACTGTACCCTATCCTAGATCATTTGGGTTCGGCGTAATGACTCAGTTTTCCACCACGTTCATCACCCTCCCGAGTTTTGGATTGAACGAGAAACTTCATGGATTGAGGGATGGAAGGACCGCATTAGACACATTGGGCCAGATGCTCCCCCTCCTACCCCCTTAATTGGACCCCCCTCACCGGAAGGGAGTCTTATACATTACGTGGATTCTTCTCTCCCCAATTATTGGCATGTTTCTCTCGTTATCCTAGCTTGAAATCATCTGGGGTAGATTGTGGCAGAAAAAGCTGAATCCCATCATGCCTCCTGGGAAGCTGCAGTTGCTGAGGCCGCTGCAATCCTAGCAACAATGATGCTCGTTGCGGAACGTGGATGGGAAGATATTATCATTGAGTCAGACTGCCTCTCTGTTATCAATGCCATTAATCACCACGACGACAGACTCCAATCCTATTGCATTATCATCCGAAGAATCCGCTCGCTGCGCCATGGATTCTCTTGTTGCCTCTTCTCATTTTACAAAAGGGAAGGAAACAATGCAGCCCATCATCTGGGGGCCTCAGGACCCTTCGATGTCAACCACCTATGGCTGGAGAATTTCCATTCATGGCTTTGCTTTCGTATGGCTGCTGATATTCATCATTAATATTATCCTTCTTTCTTCTCAAAAAAATACTCACTATGTATGATTCATTTATATTTTACAAATATACTTTTATTAAGAACAATTTCTTATATTTAATATACAGATGAAAACATGTTTGGATTATATTCATGTTATATATTTATGGTTCACTTGAATTAAACATTTCCATGTTTTCATTATATCCAAAATACTAACCATTTAATAATTATCTGAGTTTTACTAAAATGCACATTTAGTACCATTCTTATAAATGGTAATGAAAAATTAATTGCATTACTTTGTGGAGATAGTAGTATATATGTACCTATGAGTGACGTTTACACTATTTGATGGATGAAATAAAAGAATGGTAAATAATAATTCAACAATAAAAAAGACAACAATATAATATATAATAAATTAATGTATCCATATGACATTACACATAATGATGAATTTAATAATTATTCATATTTCATTTTGTAGATTACAATACACACAAGTGAAAAAGTGAAATTATTATTTTCCTAGAGAGGCTTAAGAGATATAAAATAGATATGTAATTAACATAAAAAATATCAGAATTTTTAAAATAATTATTTCATTATTTTTGTAGGGTTATTGATAATTTTTATGTGGATTATGATGAATGAAACCTCATAACGTTCTGTATGAACATATTCATCCTCTTTATGAAGAATCTGTTGTGAATTAACATAAGGATTATTTGATTTGTCTACTATAATGAACATATCAAATATGACGTGCACCAGGATGATGTGAGAGTATTTGGAATGGTCTTGAACATGGTTAGTAGTTTCAGATGTGTGCAGATTAAGGGATAGGTGATTCTATTTTATATGTGTGGGGAGTGAAACTATTGTAAGTAATCCAAACATTACATTATAATATAGTCATATTGAATCTCATATGAAACCAAATATATACAAATTTAATTATAAGATAATCTGTGGTATAACTACAATTATTCAATAACCGTGAAAAAAATTAGGCTATTTTTACAATTAAGTCATTAGATTAACCAATCATTAACCCCTTGAACCATTACAATAGAAATGAATTTTATCCTCAATTACTATTCATAAAGATGGTAAATAAAATTTACCTAAATTTTTTTGGGTATAATATTATTAAATATATTAATTTTTTTAATATTAAATTTTTATATGTTGGAAAATTTTATTTTAAAATATCCCTACAATTAACAATAGATACCAATTTTAAAAAATAAATTTTTAAATGCATAATTACATTTACTTTAATTCCATTATTCTAAAAACCCATTAAATAAATATTAAAATATATCAATTACAATATTAAATATAAATTTAATTTTAATAATAATATAATGGTTATTAATTAAATTTTTTAATATAAAAAATCCTTTCACATATAAAAATGGTATTAAAAAATATTTTTTGAAGTGAGATTCCATTATTTTCAATTATAACTAAGTTATATAAAATTAATTATTTTCCAAACTGGGTATGTTATAATATTTAAAATGTTACTTGGTCATACATATTCCTTCAAATATAATTTATAACTGATAAATGAAACATTACATGATAATATTCTAATAATATAACATAAATCGTTAAAACTCTCTATTGAGAGATAAACAATATATAAATGATGTAAAACTAATTTTATGATAAATATACAAAAATACAATTTTGTGCTGCAATTTATATAATCCATAATTAAATTCTACGTAATATGTATTAATATAAATAATATTTTATAGTTTGATTAGTTTTTATAGAATAGTAAATATATTATTGAATTCTCTACACATTAAATTTATTTATGGGTAGTTGGGGAATAATATATTTTCAAAATTATTTTTAATTAAGAATTGACTATTTAAAATGGTATAATTTTTACAAGTATCAATGTAGAGAAATAGTTCCAATGAATAAACTATCACTGATATTCAAATCAATTTTCCTAACATTTATAATGAAAATTTAGTCTTGAATGATTTTTAAAAATTATATTTATAAAAAATTATTACACCTCATATAAAATATATGTTTATTCATAAATTTTTTAAAATTTATGATACTATTTTAATATTTCAAATTTATATATTTTCATAGGTTATCCTTCCATAAGGCATTTCATATATTGATTGAATAATTATGATTTATGATAAAAATATATTTTTTATTTCAATTTTTGGACAATAAAAACATTCATATTTCATTTTGATATTTTGATGATGAACAATTAGTTAAGTAATAAAAATTTTATCTTCATTTTATGTGTCAAATGTTTGATTTATTGGAAAGTACTAACATAAATTTTTTTCCTCTTTGATAATTTAGATATAAAATTAGATTTACTAATAATAAACAAATTAGAGTGTATAATTATCCATAGAAAAATTTAAAACTAATGCACATCTCTTAGTGTGTTAAAAAGTCTACCGAACTCTAAATATTATATGGTAGTCATCATCCTGGAAATTAAATAACAGCTAGTGGAGAAAATTATAGATTATTTCATTTTTTTAATCATACATTAGTATATTATTATGTAACAATGATCTTCTTATAAAACGATGTATGAGGAAGTTTTTTGTTCATAATTTAAGAAGTTCCCCCAAATGTTTATGATAGTCGTTGTTTTAGAACAATAATATTATATATATGTATTTGAGGTATAATAATCTATCATTTGGGTAATATCTAAATTATTAGTTAATATTTATTTCACATGATTAAATTTCATCTCAGGTATGTGGGATTTTATATATTATTATTTTATGAAATTATAATAACCTCACAACCACCACCATGTCTAATATAAAATGTTTAAATAATCAAATTCAATGATTATTATACAAAAGTATTTTAATTATTGAAACAATAGATGGTTGAGGTGTAGCTCATGGTTCCCAAAAAAATTGGACTGATCCATTCAAACGCATCTATTGAACTAGATTGAAGTTACTTATTTCCACACTCTCAAATATAATGAAATATAATAACATTATTGATCTCATATGGTACTAAATTATATGACCTAATCATTAAAAAAAATATATTTTACATTATTTTGAAACATTAATAATTAATTATCCAAACTACAAAACCAATTCATGAACCCAAATGATTATTGTAATTAATGAATAAGTACATGATATTATTATTTTAAAATAATTCTTCAACATTTCCCAAAATTTTATTTAAATATGACACCCTTCCAGATGATTCATTCCAAAAACACTTCATCATTCTCTATGTAATTAAATCAAATGAAATTTGTGAGATCATATTCTCTATTAGATTAAAAAATGGAAAAAATAAGATATCATAAGTGATCATAATTTAATCACATGGTTATAAGAACATAATCATATATAATGAACCATACATAAGGGAATCATGTCTAATAAAACATATATTATAAATTAAGAGTTTTGGTATAGGAATTTTGGAAAACTATGAGACATGATTCACATGATTGAAAACATTATTGAATAAACTTCATCCCTGTTAACAAAACATAATGAATCAAAAATATTGAAAAAATTTATGTAATTGAATATATTAAGTACAACACATAGTATATACATCACATAATAATTTTGGCTAACAACATGTATATAATGTAATTTTCATTGACGAATATATAATATACCATATTGGGCTTCTGCTTTAACACAAGTACTCTTTTCAACTTAGTCAAATACTTAGTCACCCATTATGTTTTTAGAAACTACCCGTGTATCCTTTCGGTCAAGAATTACTACCCATGTAGAGTTTCTCCCATGGTCTCCCGCCGAAGTGTCCTTTTATAGTTATCTACCATCTATATATCATTTTTGGATTTAGAAACTACCTAGATACAATTTGAGATGTAGATATATAAAAACATAGACAATAAATAAGATTCATATAAATGAACCACCCAAAAACTAATAAAAAAACAAAAAAATGTCCTCCACATGAATTTGAACACATTTTTAATTACATCGTTGAATAATTAACCCATGCAAGAGAAACTACTATCCAGTAAACATTTAACCCAATAATATCATAATCTATTTGAGTAATGAAGTTGGATAGAATCATCATTGAATATCATTAAAAAAGAATAATAAATTTTAATGTGTGTTGAGAGCGTTAAATAACACTACTATATGATTATTAGAAAAATTCATTCAAAATTAAAATGATATATAATTTACATTTGAAAAAATTAACATTGAATGTATTTAATTTATAAATAACATGAATAAAAAATAATATTTAAATATAGAGAAAATTGATAAAAAATTTCATAAATTAAAACATAAATGACATATTCTAAATATTGTAATATAAATAATTATCTAAAATTATATTTTCAATTTTTTTAATGAAATCCAATGTCATTAGAATATTATTCATGTAATATTTTTAGAAATATTTGTTAAAAATTAATATATGTAAAATAATTAATAATGTGATCTTAACAAATTTTTATTTAAAGATATAAAATTGAAAATATCAATAAATTTAATTATGAAATATAAGACAATGATTATTAATAATTTATAAATCAAAATGTTAGTTATACATACATGCAACATTTAATTTGAATTTTGATTTAAAGTAAGATAAAATGGTAAGAATACATGCAAGACCTAGAAATAAATAGATTAAAATACCATATATTGGTTTTAATAAATTAATAGATATTTTTTCTCCAAAAATTTTTACAATCATATGGAATATTGATTTGAATGCGAGATTACAATAAAACACAAGGTTTTTTAATCAAAATACCTCGAAAAATAACAACTAGGAGGAATTTTAAATAATATTTATTTAAGGAAAATTATTTTTTAATATACTAAAATGGTATTATATACAACACATTGTAGAATATGGGTGATGAATATGTCATATTTCATTATGAAGGAAAAATGAGAATATAAATCAATTATATTTTCTACTTACTTCCATGAATGTGGTTTCCTATAATATATATTTAATATAAAACTATTAATCACTTGTTTAAAATAAAAGTATATTTCAAAAATGTTATTTATTATACAATTTAAATAAATCATGATATATATAATATATATTGAATGTTTACATTCCTTATTAGATGTGATAAATTTTGTTTTTTTTGGTTGAAGTAAGGTAATAGAGATATAAATCCCCATTATTTGACAACATGTTCTCATTTGATGATTTTCATGGTACAATAATATAATTCACATTATTAGTGATGATGTAAAATGTTCATTAATGGGCGATCCATTTATGTTTCTGTAAGACAAATTCTATTATTCACATATTTCAATAATAATAAGGAATAAAATATTTAATACATATAAATAGTCAAATTTAAATATTACCATTCTATAAAATTTTTTTTTTGAATTTTATATATTTTTACTATTACTATCTATATAATCATTCATATTATAAATAGTGAATATTATATAATATCTTTCAATATATAGGTTTAACCGAACCAATAAATAACATTTCATATTAATGAATGTGTAATTATGTAGATTTATATTATATTTATATTATTTTTATATAATCAAAATCATATTAATATAAAGTAAATCATTTAGATATTGGAATCTAGAAATATTTTAAATTACAATATAATAGCAAAGTAATTTCAAATAACTCAATAACTATTAGGATGATATCACTCATGTTGATGAGTTTCATTAGAGTGAAGCACTTATGACTCATTTATAGAACCAAATTATTAGAAAAAACGGTCATTACCCAATGGTAAGAGACACATTTTTGTAACTAATGAGATATATGAATTAATATAATGGTTTATATGAGGTAGAGTATATATATTTTTATAAGTGAAATGAGGAACTTTTCTTGTAAAAATTTTGTAAGGCGACTTGTAAAGATTGAATCATAAGGGAGTTAGGTATGTTAGGAGTGAAATTCTTTTTGAGAAATTATAGTATGAAATATTAATAAAAAAATATATTATATAAATAATTAATATAATATTAATTATTTGCAAATTTATCTACTGTCATTTTCACATGTTTACCCCTTTTCATGTTGCTTAATTATTTACCTTGGTAATTAATTTTTAATAAAAATATTTATTGATCACTTATATGAAATGTGGATATTATGAATATATATTATATAAAAATGTAATCTAATTCAATTAATATATATTATAAATTTAGCTTTTATGTGAAAATAATAATTTAATATATATACAATTTTTCTAGAAAAAATAAAATTTAAAAATTATGTGTGATTCATACTATTTTATATCTGTTAACAATTAAATAATTATGAGTAAATATTATTTTTAAATGAATCATTATAGTAGTTTTAATAATTGAAAATGATAAAAAAAATTATTATAAAAAATAAAATAACTTCATAAAATATTTCAATAGAAAATATCATTTTTATATTAAATAATTTAAAACACATCTCATTAATTTTAATGAATTTTCAAAAAAAAATATTAATTTTTAATTCATTAGTATTGATTTAATTATTTTGAATTTTATATATAAATAAAATTATTCTCTAAATTATAATAATTATAAGAATATATAATGCATAAAAGAATATTTTTTACAAAATATTTCAATTTAATGTTTTTATCTAGTTTCATTATTTATTTATTTTCTTCAAATAAATTATGGTGAATTAGTTACTAAATTTTACATATCATTATTATACTTTTTAAAAATAGATATACTCAATTAACAAATACACAAGAACATTATTTTCAGTGGCCACTTTTCTAACAAACATATATCCAATTAATATATATATATAATGGAAAAATTTCAGTGATATATATATATATATATATATATATATTCATTTTTTATTAGAAAAATTCATCATATTAATTTACATCATTCTCAATATGTCCATTATATAACTTATGTTTTTTATTTTTCCCCATAGTTGAAATTTGAGTGATGATATTCATGGAAAATGATAATGATAATGATATTATTCTCATAGTCATCTTTATTTAATTATTATTTTATTCTTCATGTGTTTTAATTAATTATGTTTAATAGTGTTTTCTTAAAAACTATAATTTTTTATCTATAAATGTAATTATCTATCAATATAAAATAGATTGTGGTTTTTTTAGTTGGGTGTTTCATGTTATAAAATTTATTTAATATAATATATAATGAATGATTAATTCAAAATAAATAATCAATGCATTACTTTCTACCTTAGAAATAAATTTCATCAATAGAATTGTAATTATATCTCACTAAATAATATAGTTGTTTGTATACACAATATATAAAAGTGTCATCATAAAATTTTTATTTCATATCAACATCACTAGAATATATAGGACTCTGATAATAATCATTTCAATCATAGTATGTATATCAATATTATTTAGTTTATCCCAAACCATTTGAGTAAAATACCCCTCATAAATGGATAATAAGACCTATATAATGAATGTAATTTCTATAAGGAGTTTATATTTAATCATAGAATAATTTATATTCATGAGTTTATATTGTATTTTTATTTTGTTTATATACACTATAAATTCTCTTTTATTTTTCAGGGATATTGGAATATACATACCCAAAATAACATCAACATAAACTAAAAATTGAATAATATGATTTTTCAAAAACATATACTCAAAAAATTATATTAGATATATGTTTTAGTATATTGGAGAAATTTTCATACTAATAGGAATTTCCATTGATAATCAGATAACTTATAATTGATGCTCCTGTATAATATTGTATATATAAATGATTGGGTTAAACTAAAATAAAATAGGAAATTATTATTTCTTGAGTGGTTGATTAGTGTACACGGAGCAACTTTGTTTTCATACCCACTTTAACAACTATGATTAAAAAATAATTCCAATATTATATTGTCTTGTGAGGTTTCTAAAGTTGATTTTAATCATTAAACCGTGGATTGGTTCACTTTAAAATGAAATTATGAAAATATATAAATTGGATAAGTTGTATTGAAATTTGTTCTTAAGATCATTATTTAGCTCCATAAATTTCATTAAAAGGAAAATTTATATCTCATTTTCATTAATGTTCTTTATGTATTTATCTCCCACAATAGAATAATTTTATAATTCCTTTACGAGAATTTACATGGGGTTTCCACACACATGCCTAGCATATAAGTGAATGAATTTTCGTTCCATCATGTGACTTATCATTAAATTTTCCATGAAACTCCTTTTTCAGTTTTTTATTAATAAATCGTGGACCAAAATTAGAGTATCTACATTCTATTTCTTCAATATGTTCACATTAAACAATTTATTATTTTCATCATGGTCACAAATATATAATTCCTTATTGAGGGTTAGTTTTAAACTATTGAAGAAGTAGTTGATTTTTATTTTTGGTCCATGATGAAACCAAAAGTGTAACTTGCCTATATTATAATTATTTATTCATATAAAATAATAGATTAATATTCAATTTCAATTGTCTAATTTAAATATATATCCATTTTATTTTTAAGTGTTCAATGAAATAATTTATTTCAAATTACCTCTATATATTACTCCCATTTTATGGTGGTTATTATTACATATTCATTGTTTTCGTTATGAAAATATATTATTAGTCTACCTCACCATCCATCTATAATATATCTCTATTTACATTTTCTATCTATAAGCTTTAAAAATGGAAAATAGTTGTTTCATGTAAATAATTTTCTAAAAAATTATAAGATCCTAAAACACATTAGTCATTAAATATAATTGATTCACATGAGTCCCATTGCAAAATTACTTCTTTGGTATTTTTATGATCTCAACATGGATGAGGATTTTATATATAGCATTGGATAACATTTCTATAATTTTTTTAACTTAATCTCCAATAAAAAGTCATTTATCTTTGGGAAAATCATCATATTATCTTTCTCAATAATCATTAACCTGATTACTTTAGGTTCCAAACATTGACTAAAATGAAAATGAATAATGTTATTCTTATAAAATAACAATTATTGTATTCTATCATATTATAATGGAATAGAACCCTAATAATTCCATAAGTATAACACCATCATTCCAACATATTGAATTTTACGTTTACCTTATATGAAATTTTTTTATCATAATTTTTTTAGATTATTTATATAAATTATAATATCTAAAATTAATTATTCATAATTTTATTGAATCATAAGATCCAAAATCCTTCAATATTGGATAAACTAATAAAATATAAAATTAATCACATTCTTTGATGCCTTGGGAGACAACCCACAAATACAAACAAATATATTACATCATTTTCATACATTATACATTATGTCTCACTAATTATATACAATTAAGAAAAATACTATGTATAGTGATTATAAACATTATCTTCTTGATTCAAAATAAATAATTATCATTTCTAAAAATGAATTTTCAAAAATTCGACATTTCTTTGACTTTAATATATAAAAATATTAATCATTCGTAAAAATATAAAGTATAGAAATGAGTTAGCTCATATGCTCTATATTGGTAAACATAATAGATAAAAATAAAAGACCTTATCTGAGAATAAATTAAGAATTCAAGAATGAAATTGTAATACTAGTTAATATAACTAACATAAGAGAATTATAAAAAATAAAAACATATCATAAATCATGACTCGTGGAATAAGTGTTTTGGAACAATATAATACATGAGCCATAGGTGTGACAAAATCAGTTAATAATCAAGAGCTGTGTGTACATAACATAATAACATAATAATGTACCATAAAATATAATAAATAACATGAGTCATGGTTATCAAAAATAACATTTATTAGATAATGAAATTTGAAAAGAACCATTCCATAATATAATTTTCTTGGGATAAAAACTAGTTTTCACTATTTGTCTTGGGATACTACCCATGTAACCATTTTTTCTTCAAATATTACCCTGAAACTTTTTTTATCTTGGGATAATACCTGTATAGCAATATTAGATAGGGATATAAGTGGCACACCCCTCGTGTCTTGGGATACTACCACCATGCCCAAATAAAATTTAACCACTTCTATTGTTCCCATTAATTCTAAGTAGATACAATGAAATTACCAATGTATTATAGTTATATAAATAACTCACCAATCACATAATAAAATACCATATATATTTGTGAAACTTGAATTTAGAAAACCTATAAATACTATAATGTAAATATTTCCCATTTTAATGAAACGAGTTTAATGAAAACAGTTTCATTATATGATAAAAACTCATAAATCAAAAAAAAGGGACCATTTGATAAAATTATCAATGAATCAAAAAATAAATATTAATAGATTTTTTCGAAAATAATAAATAGATATACATGGGATATGGTATGTTAATTTTAAAATAATTAGAATTATAATTCTCTTTCAATTAATTTTATATGAACCTTAAATAATTCAACAAAAATTATAATTGAAACTAATTTTGAAATATATGAAAAATGTATATATTTTATAGTATATATAATATGTTTATATTATAAAACTATATTGTTTAAAAAATTTATTAATAATTTCCATTCACAAAATATGTAAATAAATTCATACACAATTGAAATTGACTCAAGAAAAAAATGATAAAATGATAATTTAAAATAATTAATGAAATATAAATATTTTATAAAGTGTAATTAATAAATAATTATATAATATATAAGGAAATATATATATATATAAATGTAACAAATATTTATATGAAGGAGAATTATTATTTCCCAACAAGAGTAGATATGTTTGACTCCACTTATAAGAAAATGTTTTGCTGAATTAAGAATGAAAGAAAAATAAAATAGCTAGAATATATACCTACCCACGATATAACTATATGATTAAAAATTGGTCTGGGATAAGATATAATTAGTAAAAAAAAATTAGAAAAGTATTTCATCCATATAAAATATTGTTTTTAATGTGAGATTAGAAAATTATCCCATATTGTTTTCGTGAGAATAAAATCAATATTCTTTGGATGATTAAAAGTAATAAAACTATGTAATTCATTTTATTTTAGGAAAATTTATATAAAACATTTCAATGAGTCAATATATTCAACAAAAAAAAATTATGTGTTGTGAATATGGTATATTTCATAAAGAATGATAAATATTAAAATAAAACCATAATAATTATTTTGTTCATCAATGAAAGTGATTTTAAAACCTTTATACCAGAAAAGACCACCTTAATCATGTATTTCATAAACTTATTCATATATTTTAAAATTTATTATAAAAATTTATAATAATTAATTATAAATATATTATTTCATTTTTTATTATTTTCGCAATTAGATTTATTAATTTTGATGGCTTCTAATATGTATCATAATGATGATATCGACAATCATTTTATGATACCATTTCTATAAATCCTAGAATATTCATTGTACTGTAATTGAACATCCAAGATGATTTATGATTTTATTTTTTATCTCAATTAGTGTTTTGAGTATGGTTCTCCATGATCAATTCCATGACATCCATGTTGTAGTAAATTTAACTATCAATGGAAATTATATCTATAATTTCATTAATATTATTTTTACCATTATATAAGTAATATTGAAACATAATTACATTAATAATATCATATATTTTTATTATTAATTTTCTTATAAAAATTCATGTTGGTGTTGGTGATGTTATCAAATAATTTTCCATATATTTTTTTGAACCATCCCAAATAAGAACATAATATACTAATGAATAAGTATAATTATATACTAATGTAATGGAAATATTATTCAATCTGAAAGAAAAATGACGTTAATAAAACATTTTTACCATGGAAAATGCAATTTATTATTAGTGGATATTATAATGTAAACGGAATTGAATGAATAAGATCTCATTACCTACTTTGATAAAATTTTACAATCCAACAGTGACATCCTCATACAGAAGAATAAAGAAATTTTTTTGGAACTATATGACTCAAAACATATGAGATGAATCTAGGAGTATACAATATTTAGTGATTGAATTGAAATAATAATTAATAGATTTTTTCTTTAAAGTATTGTATAAATCCATTTATTTGATAATATCAGGTACATTTTATTTGAAAGTTAATCCAAGTGAAGGGTAAGGATAGAATATCATTATTGTTAGGTAAGAAAGAGAGTAAATAATTGTGAGATATTTAAAATATACTATAAATCCAGCAGAATGAATTAAAAAATTTTAATATATCATATTAAAAAATGGTTTATCGAGGATAATTTATCTATTTTTGTCCCCATTTATGTGGTTTAGATTTTTTCTATTGTAATTAAATCTATTTTAGAATTACTGGATAACACCTCTTACCCAATTTTGTTGTCATGAATATAAATTTCAACTCAATTTATTCTAATTAAATTTCTAAATATGTGATATTTATCTACAATAAGAAAATATAAAATATATATAATAAAACATTTTCATATAAAATTGGTTTTTTATAATTAATTGTTATTAATATTAAATAATATCAATTAATAACTAAATATGTGATATTAATTTTTTTTAAAATTGAAAGATTAAATAATATTATTGAATTAATAATTAATATTTTTCATAATAAAAAATATATATAACAAATTAAAAACTATATTTTTAAAGAAATATTATTTTTAATGTAAAATAATTTATTACATGCCTCTACAAATAAAAAAATTAATCTTCCAACCAATTAAAATTTAGGAATAATTCGTATTCATATTTTTGAAAAATTTATAGATACATAAAATTATTTTTTAAAATTGGTTTAAATAAATATATAATAATATGTGATGCATGAAAATATATTTTTTAAAAATAATTCCTAAAAAATATTTTATTTTTGATTGATTATTTAATTATTTTCGAATTATTTTTGAAAATATGTTTTTATAAAATATAAAAAATGTATATTACAATTGGATATGTAAATAATCAATAACCATAAAAATAATGAAAATATTAAAATAGAATATATATTCAATGAACTTATATATAATGGTCATACTTCATTCCTCTGTGTTGACATATTGAAACTTTTTAACAACTAGTACTATAAATTTACATCTCCCTATACATATATATTACATTTATAATCTTATTCCTTCTATACAGTGTTATACTTCTTGTATATATCCCCATTGAAAACTATGATGAAACTACTTTCATGATCATGATCTATTTATTTAATTCATGATTTATAAATCGTGTATATTTCTTAATGAATATTCAAATTTTAATATCATAATATATTAATTTTATCATTCATTGTAAAATTTTATATCAATAAAATTCATATTCAGTAATTTTTATTATTTGAAAAGCATTTCTTAACAATGTAATTAATTAATGGAATTTACATAGTATAATATTTATATAATATATAGTCACTATTCCCTTGTGAAAAAACATTAATAATGGGTTTACAATTTATTAAAACTAATTCAATAAATTATTCATGCATTAAATGATTCTATAGTCAATTACACCACCGCATAAAAAAATATTTCAACATTTGTGTTTGAATTTAATCAATTTAGAACATTTTCTCCTTTTGGGGTTTGTTTTCATAAAAAATGCGGATGATAAATATTTTTAACATAATAATGATTTCATATTAATATTTATTCATTGGAAGAACTAATAGTATGAATATTAATTGGATAAAAATGGCAATAAAGAAATGAACAAGTATTATTATTAATCCTTTTTCTAGAATGAAACTAACAGAACTTATAAGAAAAGTCAAAAAACTCAAATTGTCATTATTTTATTGATGAACACATTTTTTTTTGTGATGGTAGCAACTGAACCATGATATTATTATTTTTAAAAAAATTAACCATGAGAATAATATGTCTTGATGTATCCTATAATTAATGAAAATGGTTATTAGATGTGGAAAATTTCTATCTTTATTTGTATACACTATTAGTAGGATATTGTGGTAGAAACATGATAAATCAATCTATTGTGTAAATATATTATAAGGATATATTTGAATTAATCCATTTATCCATATCCAAACAGAATCATATTCCAAGATCATACTATTGAAAATTTATTTCATTCATAATCATATTATCTTAATATATAAATATATTTCTATGAATATTAATTTAGATGTTGAATATACTAAAGATATTTAAATATCAGACCCCATGATGTGATACCATTTCATATAATTCTCAAGGAAAATGTATTTAATGTTCTCAAAATATAATTAAGTGGCCATTTTCATAATTTAACGGTTATGATTATACTCTTATTGGTTTACTATATGTTTTAATAAAGGTAATAATAGGGTTAATTTCCTGAAAAATTTGATCTTAAAAAAAATTATCGCTATATGGCATTGTTTTGGTATTGAGTAACAAATAATTATAATTACTTTAATACTCTATTGATCAATTATATCATGTGATATATAACATGGTAACCCATATCCATCAAAATAGAAGTATACATTATGAATTATAATAATGGTAACATATAAATATTTTAGAAAGTAGTCAGAACATAAAAAAATAGATTGTGATAATAATTATGATAATAAATTTTAAGAATACTTTTTTATTAATAAATAAATTTTTTGCCTCAATTTGGGTTAGTGGATATAAATCCATGAAACCTGATAATTAAGATACAGGACAATATTATTATATAATATAATACCTTGGTTTTTAACTTAATTCAATCTGGCAGAAATAGATTCCATAGTAAATATAACATGAATAGATCCTTATCAGGGTGTATATTATATGGTGTGATTATATGTGCATTCATAGCACATCTGTAATAAAAAATAATCAATAAAACTCTCTACAAATAACGTTCATAAATTCTTTTGGATTTGTTGTTTTGGTGATTAGAAACATAAATTACATGTTATTTAACCTAGTGACTATTTCTATGTGATCACACAATATATGAAATCCCATTAATATATATTATATATCATTTAGTTCTTCAATACCTAGGTATATAAAGAAGAAATATGTGACTATATATTCATAATAATGGGTGAAAATAATAAATATCAATAGAAAAACATATTTCAGAATAATATAATCATATGTTTATGACAACATTATCAAGGTAAATGTATATAACATAAGGAATTAATTATTAAATTAATTGAAATCACATATTACATATCATGACATTAGTATTTTAGAATAATATAGGATATGTGGAAAAGTAATGTGGAATAATGATACAATTATCATCATTTATAGAGAATATTATATGAATATATAAGAACATAAGAATATACAAATATTTCATTTTACAAGGAACATTGTAATGATTATTATAATATAATTGAATGTTTAACAATATAGTATTTTGGGTTCACTTTCCCTTACCATAAACAACATGGACATGGTTAACTATCATTTCACACACTTATCATCTAATGCGATAAAAAACATTTCCATAAAACATTGATTGAAATATATTTCGAGGCCCAACAATACATAATAAAAAACCATAAAATACTTATTCCACAAGAACATCATAAATCTCATAAATGAACTATAAAATTAATAACTTCATAGAATGAAATAGGTTTCATGAATGTTTTTGAAAGGCATAAATAAAACAATACGGTAATTAAATGGAATTATTTGGATATTATTTATCATTATTGATAATTAATAAATGTAAAATGAATGTTGAAATTCATCAAAAAATAAAAACAATTAAATTTTTTGAAGAAAAATAATAATTTACTTTAACATTTTAATACATTTTATTTTAAAAATAAATAATTTATATGAAATTCGTTTTTAATTTTTTTTGAATATATACGATGTTTTATTTGTAGAACCAAGAACAACTGGAAGGAATAAATTATTGTGAAAAATTGAGTATAAATATGAAGAATGTGACAATGATGGATCTGTAAAACAATTTTCTTCAACACGTTTGTAGAAAAATATCAAGGTCAATAGAAAACATTAATAATAAATGATAATATTATGGATACGAAAATTATAAAATTAATATGTAATATATAGATATAGAAGAAAAATATTCATGATCAAAAATAAGAGATGAGGCCAGTTCCACTTTGAAGAATTATTATATGTTAATTATATACCAGTTGAAGTGGAAAAATTAAGAAGTCATGTAAACCAAAAAAAAATTACCCTATAAAATAAAATATATATTTTTTCGAGAGAAATAACCCAAAATTTTACCATTTTAAAATTTTACATAGAGAATATTGCCTTCAATGTTCAATTAAAAATAATTTCCTTTAATTATAATGTCTATGATTGTTGAAATAATTTATAAATAATAACCTTATTAATAAACTGAAAACAATAGTATGTGTGTTTTGATGTGGGTTGAGGAGTGATCCCATTATAGGTTAGTTTCTATGATGTTTGAACATGTATTTTTATATAGGATGTGCTTCATTGTTTGATCTTTATAATGGATATATCTATTTAATCTCATATCCCTCACAGTTTAAAGATATGGTTTTAGTTATTTACCCCTTATTTTTTGTAATTTTTTTTAAATTTACCCTAACTATTGTATCTAATGTTTTACATGGGTGAATTTTTTTTCCAACAATTAAAATAGAATCATTGACCTAAATTTAGTTCCCTAATTATAAAAAATATCCAAATTATTAATTTACTATTCAGAAAATTGATGAAAAAATGTTTTAATAATAAAAATATTTTTGATTAATTTTTTTTTATAAAACTACATTTTATACACAAATGATAATTTATTCTTATTTTATAAAAATTAATAATCATTAAATGGGTATTTATTTTTTTGTTCGAATAAATAATGAGTAAATTCTATTAAATTCTACACTTTAAATAATTGACATTTATATTTTCAATAAAAACAATGAAAAACTATTAAAAACCATTCAAAATCATTTTTCATTGATAGTGAATAATAAAATTTTATTTATTTTAACATTGAAATTTTTTAGGTTTTTTATATTTTCTTAATTTAGTAATAATTAAATGAATTTTTTTAAAATTTATTTTTAAATACTCATTTAATGTAAGTAATTTTAATTTATAATACATCATATAAAAAATAAATTATTTAGAATAATTGTTTTTATGAAATGAAATAATACCATTTTAATTTATTAGGTATTGTTTATTTCAATAATGTCTAAAATAATTTATGTGTATTCATTATTTTATTCTGTCTATAAAATCTATAGTATACATATTATATAGAAGTACACTTTGTGCCCACATATAAAATACTTATATATATCCAATAACCATATATCTAATATTCATATACCCATTTACTATAGAACATAAGAATAAATATATAATAATTATATTAAATTCCTAAATAAAAATTTCATACTCTAGTAAAATATAATCATATTCATTTACTTCCCTATAAATTTTGTTATTATATTTATATTGATTTACATTCTTTCTATAGTTATAATTATTGGAATTATCATTTTGAAAAATCACGTATATGAATATTTAATGTTCATGATCATTTTATTTTCTTCTAGTTGTATTCACATTCTAATTTTCATAATTATTGTTCATATTACAATATAATAATATATTAATGTTTTTATAATATTTTATTAAATTATATAAAAGGTAATATCATGTTTTTTTAGTTCAGCGTTGAATATGAAATAATATATTCGACATCTTAATGGAATAAAATATGGGTTGTTATTTTGTGATAATTCATATACAAATAATGATTGATCCAAATACAATAGTTTTTGAGAAATCAAAGGTAATTGATTTCATTAATATGTTAGGGTATTATTATTTAATTTTCTGTCATTATTGTTCCCTATGAAATTGATGTACATATTGTATATCCCTTGTAATGTATTCAACGTCTTACCCAAGGATATTTGGGATTGTAGGGAAATCATTTATGAACACTCTATGTCCAAAAAAAATTCCTCAAAGAACATATAAAATATTTTATTATGATATAAATTACATATTCATTTAATTTAAATTTATGTAGAAAAAAATTAATGTATGGATACATATGATAAAAAAATAAATCCAAAGAGTTAAGATGATATTTAAAAAAAAGAATCATATCGTATAATATGTTATTTTAAAATATTAAAATTTTCAATTATGATACATTCATGGACCGGGTTATGTTTTTATATTGACTTTATACACCCGTAAACAATAAATAGATTTTTACATAGTTGTTGATAAAGGGGTGTTGTCCACATGACAAACATAAATCGTAAAATTTATTTTCATGTAATATAAGAATTTTTTAATAAATTTGATTTAATATTTCAAATTAAATGGACTAAATTATTTAATATGTCTATTCTAAATGTATTCTTAATGTATAAATTACCATTTTTTAAAAGACAACTTTACGTAGTAAAAATCTAAATTGTTAAATATAAGTAAGAATAGTAGTTAATAGAAACATTATGAAATTTATTTTGAGTTGTAAAGGTATGTAATTAACATCTCATCCCTCCACTCATTTAATTATTAATTTTGGAGACACATTAGGCTATATTGATTTAACATTATTGAATAGTTTTATCATTTTAAAAATGATACTCATCAATTATAAAATGGAACCCACTTCCTCACATATTCAAACATATCAATCCTTTTGGATTGAAAAAAACTCTAAATATATCCACCCATATCTTCCATATCCTAATTAAAGTGATTTTATCTCCCCAAAAGACCAACCATAGGGTCATTTTGAAGAGTTAAAAATGAGGTTTCTATATGAGAAGGTAATTTCCATGAAGTATCCCATTCATATCCATTATTCTATTACAACAATAACTTGAGTCATGACATATTTGAATAAATAAAACCAGTATATCCCATATAAATTTATTTTATTATTTTTATGAAATATTATTTATCTAAATCCCATTAAATCAAATGGGAAATTAAATCATAAAATCATTTGTGTTGTAAACTACAACCTCATGAACTGATTTAACACATTTTCCATCAATTCATATCATGAATAGAAATAATGATGTATTTAATGTATATATGTAGTATATATGTTGTAATTATACTATTAGGTTTAAAATATCATTTATTACTTATTATATTCCATTTCATTTAAAATATGATAATGTCTCTTATCTGTAGGACTGGATACCATCCTGCAAATCTATGTGATTCATTTTTCAGAAATTTAGTATAATGAATATTTTTATGGTAAATATTATAAATATATTTCATATTAAAGAAATGATAGAAATTCAAAAAAATTAATATATAATACAATTACATAACAATTCATCCTTTAATGAATTGATTTATCCACTCCTGTATATGTGCGACCTATCGTATCCACAGTGTGATGTGATTCATTTTTAATGCCCAATTTTAATGAATGGAAATAAGTGTTTATCTGATTAAAAAATAATATCTAGAAAAATAATTTAATATTTATTTTTATTTAAACATATCTTTTATAAAGGAACAATGTCATTCATGAAAAAACATGAATTGAGAAAACAAGGCAATTCCCAAATGAAACAATGAATATAATAGGAAATTATAAATAAAATAGTTATAGAATGTTATAATAAGAAAATATATGTTTCAATATATCTGATTATAGATATGAAATTATTTATAAGGATACAATATTTATTATATTGAATTTTTCAAATACATATGAAGGGACTCAAACCTGAGGTAAGGTTTTTCTCATCTAGATTTTAATTACATTAGGAATATTCTGTATTCACCAGATATTTCAATTTGTGGTGTATATGATACCTATTTGAATATTTTAAACAACTAAAACATTTATATTCATGGAATTTATTGTTTCAATTCATATTATTTCTTTAATGGGGCATATCATTCAATATTTAACAATGTGTTGTGCCTTTATTTCATAATGTCATCAATATTTGGGATTTTTTTCATGTATCCCATTAGGGGATTATTTTAAATTTCTATAATAAATATAATATATTTACTTAATATATTATAATTCAGGATATTATCTTGTATAATTTCCTTTTTACATCTCATCGGTAATTAAAATGATTTATAATATTGTTTTAAGAAATTTCTACATCATTTCTCTCATTGGATGCAAATCCCTTGAAAAACAAAACCATGTTTCTACAAAAATTATAAATTATTGGTTTAACATAATAAAAATTTGTTCTTAAAGATATTTTTACCAATGTTTTACATTTTTACAAACCTAATTGAATGTAATATTCATACTATTTTTCAAAAAAATTTCATCTGAAAAGTATTTTTTGTTTTAATGTTTATGAAATGAAAAAAAAATCCATCATCAAGAACACAAAATGTTTTAAGTATTATTTTACATAATTTTGAATATACTTTTTAATGAAAATTATATTCAATTTAATATGTGAAATATTGGTTTTAAAAATATTTTCATTGAAAAGATTTTTCCTTAAACAAATACAATTTCAAGAGATTTTATGATAATTTTATTCATCATTGAAATTATCAGTTTATTATAATTATTATTCAAGGGTATTTTTTGTGTTAATATCATCCTTATTATATTTTGAAATTTTTATCATCACTTTTACTAATGATGTGAAATTTTATTACCATTCACCATATTACTCTGAATAGTTTAGAATCATCTCTATTAGTTAGGGTAATTATTAACATTTATATTGTTAATTATTCAATATTTATTTTTACATTTGTTATTTTAACCCCTTTTATATGAGTATTTAATTAGACTAGTTTTGTGACATTCAACACTCATTATAGCCCCTTGATGCTTCGATAGGTCACACGAGACAAACATTATTTGGTTTTTTACAGAGGCCTTAACAATTTAAGATAGATTCCATTGAATTTGTCCTTGATGGTACAATCGCGTTTTACAAAATTGTGAATGTCCAAATTATAATATTATTAATTGATTCCCATGTGTGTACCCGATTAGTTATAATTTTCATGGAAAAGTTTCTATCTCATGTTATTTTGATTATGATATTATTTTATAATTATTTATTCCACGAATATCTTTCTTATGTTAAATAGTAAATGGATTTTGTTTCAGTTATTTACCATTCCATATTGGTTAATATTTATGTAGTAATAGAATCTAAAGTACACATACCCTTACTGAGAATTTGGTATCACCCCTTTATTATGTTTTACTTCTCCTTTATTCCAAAATCTTCATTATAGTTGATATGTAGTTTTATTCTCGGTGGAAAAATTATTCACTTATAAAATTACGATGTTTTCTTTTCTATTTTTCATTATAGTTTGATAATTAAGTAAATATCAAATTTACCATGACTAATAAATTGTATCATCCATTGGGATGTGATAAAAAATTTTTGTTGGAAATATATTAAAGTAACTATAAACTCAATGTTAGTTGTTTTGTGGTCTTTACAGTTTCTATAAGATGTTTTTAGTAAAATCATTCGGTACTATATATCGGAAAACATATATTTGGGAATAAAATAATATGAATTAAACTAATGATAAGTATAATTATAGTTAAAAATTTAAAATTATTTTCAAGGTATATATTATATAGTATTCCTAGAAATACATCCCTACCTGGATAATAATATAGGTTTTTGTTCTTGAATATATGTACCTAATAGTAAAAACTCTCAAAAGGGAACATTGGTATTGAGTCAAGAATTACAATGTATATAACAACATTAGTTACTGTGAACATGGTTTACACTCCTATATGATATTTGTTACGACTAAAACATTTATTAATTGATATTCTTGTTGATATAATTAGATTTTCTATTATGTAAATTGGATATATAAAATCTTAACATAATTAGTTTTATGTTTTTATATTTTAAAATTCAGATATGAATTGTGATCGTTGCTAATGTAGTTTTTGAATAGTGATCACATGATTAGTATAAAAATAGGGCTTTTACAAATACAAATTACTCCGACAAAGGAATCGATGGCCTCATCCATTAGCATTTCCTGGTATGAAGCCAATTTGTAATAGCTTAGCAAGGAGGTGGCCTCATTGCGATTTCTCTTGACCATGCCCAATCAGAGCTTCACCATGTTATGCTCGAATGAAGCTACCTACAGGATAAGTGGAAGTTGATAGAAATAACAACATGATCGATGTTATCCGAGACCCCCCAAGAGTCTTTCACCATCACACACTGTACCGTAAGGTCTTATGAAGTTTCTATAAGGGGTTACGTAACAAGACATTAGCACTATGACAATAGGAATTGTTTTTGAATATAATAAGGAATATACATTCATTCCATTATTGTCACATTGTGAATAGTTTTTGAAGAACAAATTGTATATTTAGTTAATATTTAACTAATGAGTTTATTTTGATAAATTAATGTATTTTTGAGTTAAATAATATTTTGATAAAATATTTATTATATTAATTTTTTTATTAATTATAAATGTTCATATAATATTTAGGAAAATAGATGTAATATTTATTAAGGGTTGAAATCCGTTTTTTGTTAAAACCCCAGATTTTTTTATAAATGTCACATTTTATTTTAAAATTAAAGATTCAAATTTTTATAAAATTATTTATATAAAATTATTATTATTATTATTGGAATCAAGATGTTGAAATTATCCAAAGGTTCATTTTACATAATTTTTTGAGATAGTTGAATGTTTGGGTAAACATTTAATTCTGTTTACTTATATTTTGTGTCTATTGACTTCACAATTACCCAGTAGTGATGTAATAAAATACTATAAACATTATGTTTGGAAAATATAAGATTTAACATTAATATAATGTAATTTTAGGTTAGTTTTAATTTTTTTAAAATTCTTTAGTTTATCATCCAAGGCTTTTAAAACATTTTAGCTATTTATAATTATATCCTTTAGAGTGTGACTCAGCAACATATAAAAAACCAACTACATTAAAAATTTAGGCCATTAGCATTATTAAATTTTGTTTTACACTCTCCATTACAAATTACAATGGGAGAAAACCATGGTTTGGTTTCTATTCTAATTAGTTTAATGAGTTGTGTCCCAAACCTAAATAATAATGAATTCCCTCTCCTTTCCTATATAAACCCACATAAGCTCTCACTTCTTCTTCAACAATTGCCTTCATAGTTTTTACAACCTAAACCATCCTCTATCTATATTCCACCCAAGTAACCCCAAACTCCCAAGAAGCTGCTCTCAAGCCTCTCCCAAGCCATTAGGATCACACTTCCAAGTAAGGGATTTCGTTCTTCCATATTTATGTCCAAATTTCGTAATTTTGTTATTCCACTTTATTTTAAATTATAAATTTTGTGGATTGATTTTGAACCTCCCTTATACTATCATATTTATGTTTGATTGACGAGAGAACCATTTCTCTCTTTTCAATGCCTTCGAGGTATTCCAGTTAGCATGCTGGAATTCTATAACAGATTTCATTCTTTCTCATTTTTTCCTTGTTTCATAATATTGTTATGACCACTAATTTTAAGTTATAGATATTTCATTATGATTTAGTACCTCACTTATAATATCCTATTTATTTTTTAATTATAAGAGCCCCATTTATCTCCAATCAATGCCATTCATGTATCCCTATTACCTTGCTGAAATTCCGTGAGGGATTTCTTCAATTCTCATTTTATCCAAGATTCTTAATAATTAAATTAACTTTTATATTAAATTATAAACATTGGGGTATGATTTTGAACCTTCCCTATACTGGCCACTATATTTTATAATGATGATAGACCACTTTCCCTCGCATCAATGTCATCCATGTATACCAGTTAACATGTCAAAATTCCATAATGAATTTCTCTCTCCTCATTTACATTTAAGAATAGTAATTTGTATTTTGAAACTAAATTCAATTACCTATGTTGGTACTTGTATCTATATGACCCCATTACTATCCATTTCATATAAAAATGAGTATACCCATGTTACTCTCTCATCAATCTTTTTTATGATGTCTTATGTTACACTATTATGCTGCTGAAATTGCACCGTAATTTTCAAATCCAAAATCATTTTATGGTGAATATCATGCCCATTTCCCAATCAAGGGAATTAAACTTTATACACAATTAAATATTTATGGAATTGTTTCATGTATCAATTCCATAATCAATAATCATGGAAGAAATGATGATGTTTTATGAATCCATGATGTATGATATTGTGGCACACTTATTCATGAAATGAAATGATAAATAAGGGTGAACCTTGATTGAACTATAATGCATTAGGTAACATATAGTATCATGATATGTCATCTGAATGGAGTGTTGACTCATTCTAATTCTTGTGCATGTAGTTTTTAATCCTACATCTTTTTCAATGAGGGATTACTTATGTTTCATGGGAAAAGAGCCTTGGTTCATGATTATTTCATTTTAAATTTTGTTGCAACGTCTCCATGATATGATTATCAATATTTATCATGAATTTATGTTCAAGTTTCTCTTTTGATCCATTAAAATGGCTATTTCTTGACATGTATTTTATTTTTCATGTTATTCCCTGTTTATTCCCTTACAGGGCTTTATGGATCACCCCTTTCTTATGTATATCATGTGGTTATCCCATGCAATTATATATACAAGGGAATGTAGTGGTCATGTAAAGGATGAATTCAAAAAGAGGTTGCGTTTAATTATTTTTGTTATTATGTAATAATTTTAAGCTCTAAAAAAACTAGACCTCTTGATCTTCTATGTTGTATTATGTAAAGGTATTATGTAATAAGTTTTCTTATGTGTGCAATAAAGTGTCGAGTTGTCTTAGTTAGTATCATAGGATATGATTACTTATTTTTTGGATTAGGATTAGAGAAACATAGTGAAGATATAGGGATAAGACTTATTATAATATGAATATCCCTATATTTTGGTTAGTATTGATTAGTGGTTTACTAAATGAATACATACATATCTAGATAGGATCTGGTAGAGGCTGCTTTGGCACAAGTGTACTTATGCGGGAAAACCCCAAAAAAGTTTTTTGGCTTTACCCAAGGTATCATGGTACATGAAAATGGGCATTGCTGCACTTTTGGATACATAATTCCTAGGGGATATGCTTTTGTAAATTCAAAATCTTAGTATGAACCATTATTAAGAAAAATAAAAAAAAATTCCCCTATGAATATATGATAGAATTTAGATCATGGATAACATACATTCATGATTATAGATTCATAAGTTATAGAAATAATAGTTATTTCTTTGTCATCCATTTTTTTCATGGATTACCCTTTATTTGTTAACCATATATTTCTTTTTATTCGAGCCAATGGCCGAAAACAGGAGGACTAAGGCTAACAACTGATTCGATGACCTATTTGATGACTATTCTAATGATAGGCCCAATCAAATAGGAGCGGGAAACATGAACTTTATCATGATACTCTCTCAATTAACACATGATCTGAATAGAAATGTTGGTCAAGAGGAACATCCAACCCCACTCTCCCCCATGTATGAATGAACAAGTGACTATTGAGTGCATCCCGAGACAATGGATTGATACTTTTAATGGGTCATATGATCCCTCACTTTCCAAACAATGGATCAACCTCATTTAAAAGACCGTATCAATCATTTAATGTTCCAAACAACAAATGGTTCTTTCGGTAGCATATCATATGGAGTTGAATTTGATCAATGGTGGACATTCATCAAATATATGAATCCTAAGGAGGAGATCAAGGCGTTTGAATTGAAGGATTTCTGAAAAATGTTTTTGATTACTATTTTCCTCACACCCAGCATCAAAAGATGTAAAGGAACTTCTATTCCCCTAAGAAAAAAAAAGAATCTATAGGAGAGTATGAAAAAATATTCACAAGGCTTGAACGATACGCCTCTAGGTTTTTTGATACCCTCAAATGCAAGGTTGATGACTTCGCTAGTTGGATAAATCCTTTCCTGTGGAAAGCCCGAACAAAACATTAATTCGACATATATTAGGAAATTGTATGATGTTCCCTCATGGACAAAATGGTGATCATCGAATCTCAGGGGTATCATGGGGATACTAATTGAAAGGTGGACATAAATTCTGGAGGTTTGATGGATAAATCCATCATTGATAAGAATATCTAGAACCCCACAAGGAAAATGAGCGGAATAAAGCACCCTAAAAATTGCATGAATTGGATAGGTAAATTCTTCAGGTGTGGAAGAGAAGCTCACCTAGCTATTAAATTTTGACATCTAAATCACACAGCTGTAACATAAGATATGAATGCTACATTCTAATCTCAAAACGTTTTTCACTGATTAAACTGCAAAGAATCAGGGAACCTTGCAAATTAGTGCCCTAATCCATGTGTTTTCAAAGGACACTAGAAAATTACAATGCTGAAAGGGAGAGATTCTTCTATCACCACTGCTAAGGTGAACCCCGACAATGATGTGGTAATAGGTATGCAATTTATTAATTCATGAATAGCGAACATAATTTTTTATTCTTGTTCTATAAATTCTTTTTTATCCCAAAAGTTTAGTTGAACAATACCTAAAACACCTCAAATCATGGAAGTAAATTTCTTGGTGACTGAAAAAATGGGGCAATCATTGCAGCCCATGAATATAACTCCTCCAATGTATTAATCGGTGGATTGAACATCCCAGAGAACCTCTTCGTACTCTCTCTCATGGAATTTGATGAAATTATTGGCATTGATTGCCCTTCCCTATATAGATCCAACATAAATTTATATGAGGGGGAAATCACTATCCATATAGGGAATTGACCCTCGATTCTATACAAGTGCAAGGAGAAAGATAAATCTTCTATAGAAACATCATCTCAAGAATGGATATTACTGCCCTATAAGAACATGTATCTAGCATAGATTATTGATTCCAATGAGGCAACCATCCTTTAAGACATGGTTATTATGATGGAATTACCTGAATTGTTTCTTGAGGAATTGCATGGTCTTCACCATAGAAGAGACGTTGATTTCTCAGATGACCATATACCCAGGGTGTTGCCAATATCCAAGACTCCATATAGAATGGCTATTTTTGAGCTTGAGGAGTTGAAGAAACAACTACATGAGAATCTAGATAAAAAGTTTATACGCCCTAGGGCTTCACCATGGGGTTAACCAGTTGTCTTTATCAAGATGAATACTTGTTCAACACACCTATGAATTGATTATTGTGAGGTCAAAAAAATAACGATAATGAAAAAGTATCCTCTACCATGAATTGATCACTTGTTCAGTTAGCTGCCTGGTGAAAAATAAATCTTCGTGGTGGATTTATGGTTCGAATATTATCATTTAAGTGTCAATAAAGAAGATATCCACTAGACTACTTATTATACAAGGTACATACAATAAGGATTCATAGTAATGCCTTTTGGACTAACCAATGCACTAGCAATCCTTATGGACTTGAAGAGAAGATTCTTTAGAGATTACCTCAACAAATTTTTAGTAGTCTTAATAGATGATATTATAATATACTCCCAAACCATGGAGGATCATGTAGTGCTTTTAAAAACTATAATGGAGATCTTCCATAAGGATAAGATCAATGCAATGTACCTAATGAGTGAGTTCGGGTTAAATGAGGTCTCATTATTTGGGCACATCATCACAAGCAATGGGATATCAATGGATCCCTCCAAGATAGTTACAAATTGTGAATGGATGAGGCCAACATCAGTAACATATATGCATATTATCATGATGCTAACTAGATTTTTTCGATGACTTGTGAGAAATTTCTCATGATTTTCCAACACTCCTACCATGATAACTCGGAAGGGAGTAATGTTCACTTGAAGAGATGAATATGATGAATGCTTCAAGGAGTTGAAAAGGAAGATTATCAATATGCCCTTTCTCACTTTACCCCCATGTGGACAACTTTTTGTGGTATTCAGTGATGCTTTGAAGTGGGTCATGGGAGGTGTGTTGATGTAGAATGATAAAGTGATATCCAACTACTCAAGAAATCTAAAAAAATCATTGAGAAAAACTATCCCATGTAAGATCTTGATTTAGCGGTAATGATATTCACGTTGAATATCTAGAGGAATAATCTATTTGGGGAGAAGTGTGAGATATATAATGATCATAAAAGCCTCAAATATATATTCAAATAATAAGTGATTAATATGCACGCACGAAGATGTTTACGAATCATCATGGATAATGACTTCTCAATCCACTATCATCTTGGTAAAGCAAACTTGGTGGAAGATGCTCTATGTCGAAAGGATATTGCATCCTTATCAATGATGTTAATTGAAAAGTATCCAATCATCATAGATTTGAAGATGATGGACATGGGAATCATTATGTGAGGAGCATCATCAATCCATTCTCAAAATATTTCTCAACCATCCCTCATAGAGAAATAAAGTATGCTCAATGAAATGATATGGACATTATGAAAAAGTTGGAAGCTATCAGAATGGGAAATCCTCATAGATTGTGTTTGAAAATGATGTAATTGTGATATTTGGGTCATGATTATGTGTACCATACGATCTTGAGACAAATAATGAGATTTTGGATGACACACATAGATCAACATTCTCAATTCATCTATGAAGAACAAGGATGTATCGGGATCTCCGAAAAAATATTTGGTGGGACAATATGAAATGGAAGATTACTGAAAATACATAAAAGTGCTTTGTATGTCAGAAAATTAAGGCTAAGAGGCAAACATATAAGTCTATGATGCTATCACTACCCATAACAACATTGAATTTGGACAACATTACAGTGGACTTTGTCACTAGACATCAAAGGACATCTAAAGAAAACAATGTTTTATGGGTCGTTGTGGATCCTCTTATAAAGATAGATCACTTTATCGCGATTCTTGAATACTTATCATTAGAAAAACTTGCATGAAGAAACATAAAATAATTGGTATGGAAAAAAGGAGTACCACTATCTATAGTATTTGATCATGATTCGAGAAACACCTCGATGTTCGGGAAAAGTCTCCAACATGCTCTATGAAATGAACTGAACTCTATTAAGGCCAATCATCCTCAAACAAATGGCCAATCTGAGTGGACTATCAAAACACATGGGGAAATTTTGAGAGCATGATAAATGGACTTCAAAGGAGGATGTTGTCAACATCTTCCACTTGTTGAGTTCTCATGCCATAAAATTTTCCACTCATGCATCCAAATGGCTACTTATGAAGCCCATTATGGGAAAAAGTGCAGAACACCGACGTGTTGTGATGAAGTCAGTGAGGGTAAGCAGATTGGACCAGAATTGGTCGTATAAATGGTGGAGAAGGTGAAAACTATTCATTAGTATATCAAGGCATCCCAAAATCAACAGAGTAATTATGTAGATAATAGTTGAAGAGACCTTGTGTTGAATGTTTGAGACATGGAATTTCTATTTATATAACCGTGGAAGAATGTCATGTGGTTTTTAAATAATGGGATGTTATATCCTAGGTACATCGGCCCCTTCAAGATTCCTGTTCATGTTAGGGTTTTGGCCTATAGACTAGAACAATGACTTACCACGGACGAAGTGAATGATTTATTTCATGCATCCCTCCTATGTAAGTACATAACAGACACTTCACATGAACTCTTATCAGACGTATTATATTTATTGGATGATCTTTCTTAAGAGGATAAACCAGTGATGTTCTTAGATTGTAGAGAAAAATTTCTACCAAATTAGACAATGCCCCTCCTCAAGGTGTTGTGGTGAAACAATATGTTTGAGGATGCAGTGTGGGATTCAAAGGAATTGATGATGTTGAGTTAGACACATCAATTTTAGTGTGGGAAAATGAAATATCGCGGGTGAAATTTCTTAAGGGGAGAAGATTGTAACGACCCAAACATATATTGATGGAAATTATTCATGATCAAATTAAATGACATATTGTGTTAAATGGTTATATTAAATATGAACTCCATTGGTTTTATGTTTTTTTTATTTTAAAATACAATTAATAATTGTGAACGTTTCTAATATAGTCATTGAACAGTGGTCACATGATTTGTATAAATATATGTCTTTAATAAATCCAATTTACATAGACAAAGGATGTTATGGCCTCAACCAGTAGACTTTCCCCGTAGGATTCCCAATTTTTGGAGCTCGGAATGGAGGTGGTGTCGTTGGGCTTAATTCTTGAAAAATCTCTAGTTAGTCTTAAAAATGTTATTCTTGAATGGAACCACCTATGGGAGAAGTAGAATTTTATAGTGATTACTACTCGAGCGATGCTTTCCGAACCACACCAACAGTCTATCACCATCATGCACCTTACCATAAGTTTTTATGTAGGCATTATAATGGGTTAGGTAAAAATAACTAATCATTATTATTAAGTGGATTATTTTTGTATATATAATAAATAATATACTTTCATTTTATTATTGTCACTTTGTGAATAGTTTTTAATGAACATGTTGTATTTTTCGTTAATATTTAACTAATGAAAAATTTTTGATAAATTAATAGATTTTTTAATTAAATAATATTTTTAAAAATATTATTAATAAATTAATAATCATTATTATGTATTAATTAATTTAAAATTTTTGCGATTGAATTTTAATATTTATTAGGGTTTGAAACCCGTTTTTGTAAAAAAACCATGAATTTTCAATAAATGTTGGTTTTTATTTTTAATAAAATTTCACATATTTAGAAAACTATTTAGATTAAATGAATGTTATTTTTGGAATCAGGATGTCCAAATCAACCAATTGTTATTTTTTCATGATTTTTTGAGACAGTTGAATTTTTGGGTAGAAATTAAATATAGTTTAAATATATAATATCTTTTATAACATCATAAAAGACCAATAGTGATGTCATAAAATACTATAAAAATTATGTTCATCCTATATATGATTTCCCATTAAAATAATGTGATTTTAGGTTTGTTTGATTTATTTTAAAAATATTTAGTGGACCCTCCAAGGCTTATAAAACATTTTATCTTTTTAAATTGATTTCATTGAGAGTGTGGCTCATGTCGACAAAACAAACCCTATTATTTTTAGAATATCATCCATAGGACATAATTTCTTTTTCCCACTCCCCGTTGGAAAAAACCATGGGATGGATTCTATTTTTGATTAGTTTAATGTTTCGTGTCCCAATCCTATGTAATATAGAATTCTCTATCATTTAATACATAATCCAACCCAACTCCCACATCTTCTTCAATCAAATCTATTTGAGTTTGTCCAACCATTGACCTCATCTCTCTAGAAGCTTCCCCATGTGTCCCATTATCCCAAGAAGCCGCACTCAAACCTCTCCCCATCCATTTGGAACACACTTCGATGTAAGGGATTTCATTCTTCCTTATTTAAGTCCAAATTTCTTAAAATTGTTATTTCCTTATATTTTAAATTATAATTTGGGGGTTTGATTTATCTCCTCTGGTATACTATCCTCTTTATGTTTTAATGATGAGATAGACATTTCTTTTCATAAATTCCTTCTATGTATACCTGTTACATTGCATAAATTCCATGAGAGATTCCATTATTTTAAAAATGGTTGGGGTTGAAGCCTCATTTTAATATTTAATGCAAAGATCTATTTAGAATAGTTATAGGGAGACCCATTACATAGCTCTAAGGCCCATGGACAAGTGGCATGAATATAAAGTGGGAAAGCCCATTTTTTTCCCAAAGGGACCCTCAGTGAACAATACTGCTACAGTTCCCAGGCTACTACAGTAACTGCTACAATACTGTCATCGCTATAGTCCTGCTAAAGTGGATTTGCCGCTATAGTGTCATCGCTTCTACAGTTCCTCCACAGCTACATTACTACTACATTTCTTCTACAGTACCTAGCAATTAGTCCCTATTTTAGTTCGTTCTTTTCTCATATTATCCAAGTTTCTTAATATTGTTATTCACTTTAGTTTTCAGTTATAAATGTTGGGGTATGATTTTTAACATCCCTTATACAGTCCTTTTTATGTTTTAATGATGAGAGACTCATTTCTCCCTCATCAATTCCTTCCACGTATACATGTAACCATTCCAAATTTTCGTAAGGGACTCCTTATTTTCACATTATATCCATGTTTCTTAATATTGTTACATCCTTTTATTTTCAATTATAAAAGATGGGGTATGATTCCAACCACCCCTATATTGTCCTCTATATTTTCTAATGATGAGTGACCCATTTGTCTCTCATCGGTGTCTTCCATGTATGCCTGTTAGCATGTCAAAATTCTATAAGGAATTTCAATCTCCACATTTACATTTATGCATATTCATTTGTATTGTGAATATAAACTCCACTACCCTTATTGGGAAATTTATCTATATATCACCCATACTGTCGATTTCCTGTAAATAGGATGAAACACCCCTTTCTCTCTCATCAACCATTTTTATGAAGTCTTATGTCAAATCATTATGCTAAAGAAACTACATCGCAATTTTCCAAGCGAAAACGTTGTGTCGTAAATACCATGTTTGTTTCTCTATCATGGGTATTCACCATTATGCACATTTACTTATCAGTGGAAGAGTTTCATGTAATAATTCCAGATTCCATAATCGTGGAAAAAATTATAATGGTTTATGAATCCATGTTGAATGATTTTATAGCACACATATTCATGAAATTTTTTTTAAGAAGGTTGTTCCCTGATAGCACTCAAATGTATTGGGTATTATATAGTATCATGATACGTCATGTTCAATGATTGTTTACTCATGATAATTAATGATCAACTAGGGTTTACTCATGAATCAATTGCAATGAGGGTTTACTAATGATCCATGTGCAATTAGTACTGGCTCATGCTAATATCATGTTAAATGTTGTTTCCATATCTCAATGATATGATTTTCATTCCTTATCATGCCTTTAGGTTCATGTTCTTCTAGTGCTAAATTGACATGCCTATTGTCTAACATGTATAGTATTCATCGTGTTATTCCATGTTTATTATTTTATGGTTCTTTATAACTCCCCTAGTTCTTATGTATGTCCTCGGGTTGTCCCATATAATGCTATGTACGAGGAAATGTATTGGTCATGTAATAAAATTTTTCAATAAGTTGTTGTGTTTTAGGTATTAAGTTGTTATGTAATGTTCCTAAGCACAAAAAAAGTAGACCTATAGATATTTTATGTTGTATCAACATTTGGTAATATGTAATAATTTGTATTAAGTGTGTAATAAAGAGTTGTGTTGTTAAAATATTCCTTTTTTAATTAATTTTTTTTCAAAAAAATAATTGGGGAGTAGAAATATATATTATGATTTGTAAACAGTCCCCCAGAAACCCAGATTATGATTATGAGATTAACAATGTATAGTTTTTTTAATTTTTATTATGAATTTCACTATTTTTTAGAATATAAATTATTATATATAATGTTATGATCAAATATATTATCTTCCATTATTTATAAATGGAACTGACAATCCAGAATTTAAAATTAATAAAATCATTTCATTCAAATATTAAGAATGATCATTTACATGATAATATTTTTCTAATAATTTAATGATAAATACAATCCCAAAAACATTTATAAAACCATGACATAGTATCATCATCATTAAAAATGGATAAATAAGTCCCAAGGTATTATGGATTTTAAGTAATAATGGTAAAATGGGTATGATATGGAATAAAACTTATATGGGGAGGAATGGAATGAAGTTAATTTCCAGAAGTGATAATTATGGAAAGAATCACCCTCATATTTTCATAAATGTTACATGAATATTCATTAAGTGTAGATATAGTTTCCATGAGGAACCTGAATGAATGTTTAATTAAGAACCCACTTTTTAAAATTTTCATTTATAGAGATATAAGTATATAAAATTATTGGTGGATGATGGAACAAAATATGTTTCCAATGTTGAGATAATAATTATAATTATATTTCAAAGGGATAATACAGGTGAAAATGAAAATTGTTAGAGATTTATTATATCATTGGTGGAGTTTACTTTATATTTTTCCTTATGGAGTATATTAGAAAACCTAATATTTTATTTTTGGATTCATGATGTTTTCATTAATGATTTATGTATAAAAAGGTATTAAAATATTTGGAATTTGAGATGAACATACTCTTTCCATTTTTATGGATATATAAAGTTTATTTATTAACATACCATTACTAATTTCAATCATTAAATTTAGTCCAGCATATTTGGGTTCATTTATATAATTAACTATATCTAAAATGGATTTTATTGATAATTGGTTGTAATTGGATATGTTTTGTGAATAATTTTTGACATGTAGAATATTTAAAGACTAAAAGAATGAATTTTCATTCAAATTATGTGAAATTGATCCACTAAAATTTAATTTCAGTTCTTGAGGAATAAAAAATTCAATTGGAAAATCATTTCATAGAGTATGAGAGAAATTTTTAATTGATTGAATCAAATCCAGATAATGAAATTTTATTTATGTAATAAAAGCATACAGATTCACTATATTTTCTCATGATATCACTCTATATGATGAAGGAATTTCTTAACACTAGGAAAATGATCCTTATATAAATATGTTATCATGTTTATTTCATTTTTTTTAATAAAATATCCTTTTAACTCATCAAGTATTTATGGATTTTTGGTAAATAAAATTTTTAGATCATTAAATATATTGTGATCAATTATTTCTATCAGGATCCATGAATCCTCTAGTGTTATTATTTTATTCCATGTTCATATCATCACATTCACCCAATGTTATGTTATTTTGTAGCCATGTATGTGTTATTATAGATTACCTTTATACATTCTAACCACTCTTATCAATGGGATATTTTATTTAATAAATTTATGATGTGGAGTTTAATTAAGGGTATCTGAAAATTTTAACCCCTTTACTACTATGATCAATGTTAAAATTTGAAGGTGTAAGTTATTCAAGTGGAGTAGAATGTGACACCAATAGATTTTTAAAGTGGAACATTAAATTCAATAGTGTGTATCACACAAGACACCAACTATAGAAGATATTGAACCACAAAAGTCATTATTATTTATTTATCTATAAATAAATTAAATCAATTTGATATCTTGTGATACAAGAAATGCTAATTTTTAATGAAATGTCGTACCCAATTAAAATAATTTTATTTAAACATGTTCGTTTTAACCAAGTTGTTAAATTGCAGGGTAGGAATTTAAATAACAATATTTTAAAAAAAAATCGTTTTAAAATTTTATAATATAAATTCAATGGTTATCTATTAGTTATAAATAAAATAAAAATCATTTAAATAAAAAATATTTTTTTATATAAAATTGTAGTTTTCTTCATTGTGGTTTCATCATTACAAGAACACATATTTTTAAAAAATTATTATTTAATATATTTCAAAAATTCAACTAAATTTTTATTATTAAAAAACAAAATTTATTTTATTTTTAATTTTTGGTAGTTTTGGAAAAATAATCATTTCTAGGTTGAATAGTAAAAAATAAAAGCATAATTGAAAAATACCATCTTGTTTAAATCATTTAAAGGATACATTTTGATCCACAATTGTTTTAAATGTAGAATAAATTAAATACTATTATAATGAATACAATCTATGGTAGTGGAAAAAACATCAAATAGAATTTTGATATTAAAACATTATATATTTATCAAAATATATTCCTTGGAAAACAACTTTTCTATCATGTATGGAAGATTAGTTTGAAATTAAATATTCCAGCTTATGTGAGTTTAAATTAATAAAATATATTACTTATATTGATTCAACATAAATAAAATTATTTAAAAATTTTAAAATAAGTTTTTCAAATAATGAATAGTAAAAATTTGAAAAATTAATTATCAAGGATGAGGTTAAAACAAGTTTATTATGGGGTTAATCTAATATGATAATTGTTAAAATGGCATAAAAATGTCTAATTAATAATTTATAGAGATAATTTGAATATTTTAACATTTATAAGTATATTTGATCAGTTTTTGGAAATTATTTCCAGGAATCATACACCTATAATCACTAAGGATGTGAAAAATAATAAATGTTACCCACTATAATTTAAATTTAAATTTTTTATTCGCAATGAAAAAAAATGAAAGATATAATTAAATATTGGTAGTAATTTAATTCATTTTGATATTTCATTTATGACGGTACTTTATTTTTTATTTTTAGTAATCATATAATTATCATTAATTCCTATGTAAGGCCAATGCAGTAATTTATAATTCATAGTAAAAACTAATTAAAAAATACTAAATATAGTAAAAGTTAAATAAATTTAATCAATTATTGTGGTCTATTAATTTTTATGTAAATATATTATTTTATATAGTTTTGATAAAAATATATTAAAATTTCATCAATGTATTGAAAATTTTATAATGCAAAATAAATGAATAATGTCATTACTATAAATAATATTATTATATAAAAATATATATTTATTAACGATTTAAAATTTATAAAATTCATATATCCTTCTATGTTATTTTCAAATTATTAAAAATATAAACTGCATTCCATTCGTGGGATGATTTTGTTGTTTAGTGACTATATTAAACTCTAAAGGGTATAAACATTGTTACATCTGTTAAATTTATAGAGTATATTTATATGTCACACACACCTATGTAAAAATTCATTTTAAAAAATAGTGTATTCTGATTTGTAAGATATGATTTTCAATTTAAATTTTTTGGAAAAAATTATCTAATAATTCTCATTTTATATTAGTCTTATAGGATAATGTGCCTATATTAAAAATACTACTTACAGTAGAGACAATTTAAAATAGTAAATGTATGAAAACAAGAATTTTTTGGAAATAAAATTAAAAATATATATTTTATTTCTTATTATATGTTTTTATCAACCATATATCACATAAAACCCTTTAATAATTTATTATTTATCCTCCAGGTGAAATAGTGACTACCCATTAATGAATAGTTTTTGGTATTTAAAAAAATACCTCTCCTCAATTATAATAGGGAACTCACACTCCTAAATTAATGACACCCCTAAATCATTTCAGATCAACAAAAACATTAAAAAATTCACTCAAATAAATATACATTATAAGGATTATGTTCTTCCAAATGTACCAACAATGTGGTCCATAAAAAGTTACCTATGGGTTGTTTCTTATGGCGATTATAATTGTCTCCCCTAATCCAATTATTATTCCTTTATCTTTTACAACCATGAATAATTTCATAAATATTAAAATATAATAGAACCATTATATTCTATATAATTATATATTTATATTTTTATGTAATAATATTTATAAATTTTGACATTCATGAAAAGAGAAAAAAGGTCAAAGCGTGTCTACGTTATCCAAAATTCTTGTAAACTGATTTAAATCTTTTCTATCAACAGTTCTCACAGTTCGATATAATTTAGGATTGATTTTATATTTATAAAATATTTATTATTATATTATTCTCTTTAAGTTATAATATCACTTATATATTCTTACTTCAAATTCTATTTAAAATATGAAAATGTTGCTCATGTGTTTTGTGGATAACATCATCATTAATTGATGTGAATTTTTTCATTTTCACAAAACATGAAAAATAGTAATGATAAATTAAATGAAAATATTATATATATATATATATATTAAATATTATAAAATCCAGAAATTAATATATAATACACTTCCTTACTATTTTACCCTTTAAGGGAGTGATATCATCGGTTATTATTACATACTACCTTACATCTCCACAAATCAATGAAATTCAATTTCTATGTCTAATTTTCACAAATGTGTTTAAGGATTTATCTAATTTCAAAAATATTCATAACAATTATACATTTCTATTTGAAATGGATCTATAAACTATGTAAATTAATAGAAACTATCTTTATAAAACACTCATGAGATAATATGGAAATCAACATATGAAACAATGAAAATAATGAAATATTATTAACTAACATGATGTGAAATGTTATTAGAGTGTCATATGTGTTATGATATATATGATTATTTTTTTAAATTTGAATAATAAACCAATATTTATGATAATGGTTGATCAAACACATCTTAAAGGGGGAGAACTAGAGGTAATGGTTTTCTCATCTCATATTTACATCTATGAGTCATATTCCATATTGTCTAGGTATATCTTTCAATGATGTATATTTTACCCATTTTGAAATATTATGTAATTAATACCATATTCTAATTTTTTAGAATAAAATTAATCATTACTAGGCCTTATGAGACATCTCAAAGACACCAAAGGATAGAAATAAATTCCAATGATTTCAAAATGCAGGTGGGGGATGATTTACCATTAAAAAAATAACCCACTAACCATGAAACCATAACCACTATATAATGCAGGTTAAAAATGAGTAAACTCAACCATCAAATTTATATCAAAATGACACCAACTTAGTTTAGGACACCGGGACACCCTGTGAGGGGAGGGGTGAATCAGGGTGTCAACTTTTTCTTCTTAAAGTTGTTGATCTTGTTCCCACATTGGTAGGAACTGATTAAAACTATATGATGGATATGATCAGTAGTGAAACATTCACATGCAATGATATAACACAAATATTTTTACATGGTTCACCATAAAGGGCTACGTCCAAGGAGCATATGCCGACAGGTTTACGGTCGTACCAAAATCCACTATGCTTCACTAGTTGTAGATTACAATGGTTTGAGCACAGTCACTCTGTCCCAGGATTACTACCTTTACAATAGATCAGGGATAGCTCACTGCGTCCCTCAGGTCACTCCCATTGACTCGTCCTAGCTCACTTCCCTTGGTGAAGACCCACTCAGTTTATATATTTGATGGTCTCTTCAAAAGATTTTCATTGAAGTATTTTTCTCCTTTTCAACATGAGACAATTCTTGCATCAGAGTACTGAGTTGATGCTCTTTTGTATTCAATCCTCTCCTTTAGTGTAATAAGTGAATGCACTAAATCTTATTCTTCCCTTCAATTGATTCCCAATACTAACACCTGAGTGTATTGATATGTTCCCCTATTTTTGTGTAGATCTGATTTTAGTTTCACGAATCATTCTTCTTCTCTTTGAAAAGAACAACGAGGGTGTTGAACACCAGTCTTGTGTGTGCGGTACTAATTCTCTTTGTAAAACCAAATGATTCCCTGTTCTTCTGTCTTTGAAAAGATTATTTGAGAGTTCTAAGCACCTGTCAAAGGCCAGCAGGACCCCCAAATTTTCCACACACCCTTCCTGGTGTCTTGCGTGTAAAATACAAACCTTGCACATCAAAACACCTTTTTGGCGTGTAAAAGGATTTTCGTGAAAATTTTCTTTTTCGTGCAGAACATCCATTTTTTGCGCAACACCTTCTTTTTCGCGCAACCCTTCGGCTTTTCGTGCAACACTCTATACCTCAATTTTTCCACACGTCAGAGATCGGGATTTGACTAAGGGTCGAGCCTCCCCGAATGAGATGGGTTCACCTCATATTTATAGGCGTTTTTTACCCTGCGCGTAAAACCCCTTCCTGCGCGTAAAACTGTCTCTCAGTTCTTTGAATTACACGCACCGTCTTCTATTATTCTCAAGCACCGCCTTGGTATTTCGTGTATCTCATTACTTCTCCATTTTTCACCATTCTGACCATGAATCATCTCTTTCACGTAAAACATCAAAACCAAATTTTGTGCACAACCTTCTTTACGCACACGAGTTTGATTTTCTGCGCACATGGCGTGAACAAATCCGATTTTTCGCTCACCTCTTTCCTTTTCCTATTTTCTGTATTTTGATTCGATACACTACTTGTACGAAAAATTCTCCCAACTATTCCGTGCATAACATTTTTCGCATACATTTCCATTTTTCTGCGCACAGCTCTGGTTTTTCGTGCAGCCCTGGCCTATACATTTTTTCAACGTTCTGATTATGAAACACTGTTTGTGCGAAAAAAAATTGCTCCACTTATTTCATGCACTAAACTGTTTTTCGCGCCCAACTCAAAAATTTCGCACACTACCATTATTTTCCGTGCACCAATTCCTCATTGTGCGCACCTACTTTTGCAGACAATCTATGTCTTCATTTTCTGATTTTGAGGCCCAAAAATTTGGCAAACACTGGGAAACAGCGCCACCTTGTATCTGCTCCTTTTGTACCGCCTCCAGATCATCCATTCCATTGTTGACGTTCTCTGACCAAACATGGATCATTAACCACAACCCTTGAACTCGACATTCCACCATGGAATCTCTTTTGTCAACAAATTTTTATGTCATTCTTTTGCTTTGTCAACAAGCATGATCTCCTCAAAAACACTTCTTCTCAGTGATTTGTATCCTTCAACAACTCTTCTGCTTTCATCACAAACTCCACTATCGTGATATATATTCCTTAAAGGAACATTTTAGCATCATTATTTTTTGTGACAATGTGATGTGCATGGCCATCTCAGAATTCCATTCCCCGTATGGCCATCTTAGAATTCCAATCATTCTATGACAATGTGATATGCGTGGCCATCTTAGAATTCCAATCCCCTCGTGGACTTATTAGAATTCCAATCACTTGCACATTGTCTTCTTCTTCAACCATCATTATCTGCTTCATGTAAAACATATGATCCAGTTATTCAACAAGTCTCTTGCATGGTTTTCATGCAATCATGAGGAATTGCATGGACTTCATCAAAACCCCATTCTTCATTAATCATCCTAAAATGGATTATACCTCACATATTCATTATTATAAACTATGTGTTACCTTTGACACATGTTATTTGAACTAATGATCAGTACAACAATCCTATGAATTTCTATTCCTCCATTTCATTAGAGTTTATCTTGATCTCTTCATGTTGATCTTCATTGAAAACTATTGAAAACAAATAATAACTTATACACAAAGTTGTTCCAACACTTAGGATACAGTAGAAGACAAAAAACGGCAGAATAACAACTAAAGGCTCAAAGGTGACCACAAAACTCCATGCTCTACAGCTCTATGCTACGAAATCACCACACAGTCCATGTATCACGGGGTGGTGCTAAATACACTTCATACTAAAAATTTCTCTATGTCCCAGAAGATAACATCAACAAACATGAAAATGTTCCCAAGATGGGGGAGTATGAAACACATATGGATTCCCCCTATGACTTCCATACCTACACAACATGGATAGAGTTGTTAGAAATATTTATATAAATATTCTAATATAAAAAATTTCACAAAACAGTCAATAACTAATTATAAACATGTTCAAAACCAATATATATGTAATGTTAAACAAGTGATAATTTAAGTGATTTTATAACAAGTCATAATTCTAGAAATACAACCAAACAAATATTTAAAACCATCTCTCATTATAATTTTGGCATACACATACCATTGTTCACAAAACACCCACACATACCTGATTTGTTTCGATAGTTCCATACTCTTGAGAAGTCTCTTGTCCAATCACCACATGTGTCAACAAAACCCACCCCATATCTATGGTGACACTATTTGTACCCCAATGGTACACATCCCTTATTATGTGAATCATCAATCATGAACTCACACAACCCAATATACAATATAATCATTTCAAATAAACTATTCAAAAAATTTCAACAAAACTACACATTTATTGGAAAAAAAATTAAAACCCAATTTAAAAAAATTCCATTTCAATTAAACATTACATTTTATTGAATTAATCCAATCAAATCCATGTTCAATAATTCCAAAAAATCAACTTTTTAAAATCCATATTTTAAAAACATGAACAAATGCACTTTATTCAAAACACCCAATTTTCATGATTTACAAAATATATCTAACCATCACAAAGGAATGTTTCAAAGAATTAATAAATATAAAATTCATGATCAATTCATCAAAAAGATATTAAATTGATTCCATGCCTACTAATTCTTCTAACTAACATCCATAGTGAATTCAGCAACCTCAACTGTTTTGACAAAAACAAAAAACAGATGAGAATGTTCTTGAAAACTAAGTGGATTCTAAAATAAAAAACCTTAAATATCTTCTCCAATAATGATGAAGGAAAAATGTCATCATAAATGGGATTCACTATCTTATATATACCCATAAAGGTAATATATATATGAAACTAATAGGGATGAGGTATAGATCATTTAGATAAATGAAACCTATCAGTAGTGATGAAGAATAATCACATACCTCATGAATTTGTCTTTTATTAACAATTGGAATCCTCTGGATTGACTCAAGATCAAAGGTAAAACCTTCTATGGACTTTGGAGTGAAAAAATTATGAGTTATAACCGGTCATGGGAATAATCGAGTTGATTAAAGGTAATTCCAACCAAGATTCACTTTTTAAGGAGCTGGTTTTATACCATTCATGGTATATTAGTATAGTTAGACAAGTTGTGTGCTAATTGTGAATTAGCTACTACCATACATATCACTCTACAAGACCTCCATGGTTGGTCTCTATAACCATGCACTCACTATTCTGAAGCCATAATCTATAATCTGCAACTTCACATGGTTTCTACTAGGCTTTCAGCATTGATTGGACAAACCATGGAAGTCGCATTCACATCTCAATTAGAGCCAAAAAATTATTAAATGTTTTACATAAACCCCGCATTGTCACCTTTAGACATTGTAATCATAAAAAGTACAATGTAATGGTCACATACCATAAAAATTTGGTACTACATGCTTTCCACCATTGGTGTTTCCAACCTTGGAAAGTTGAAAACCATCACTTCCTTAAAATAGTTTCTTCCATTGATCTGTCATTTCCTTCACATGATCCCATGTCTCTTTCTGTATTTGACCATATTCCTATATACCCCACACAAAAATGAAATTTTCAATGAAAAATATTATCTTTCTTATCCACAATCAAAAATACGATATGTAATAATGAAGTATCTAGATCTTGGTCAATGTGATCCAATTTGATCACCTGGTTAGGATCAGACTGCTACTTTTTGAGTTGAGATACTTCAAACACATTATGTATCTCACTGAACTATAGTTGCAATGCCAATCGATATTCTCTCTCTCCAATCTATTACATAATCTCAAATGTTCCAATATATCTATGAGATAAAATTCCTATCTTCCAACAATGACAATGTAAAATCCTTGAAGAGATCCTTAAGAACACATGATTATTCACCATAAAAGGAAATAGTCTTTGTTGATGATCCTCATACAATTTCTGATGACTCTAAGCCATCTTCATCCAGTTTTTGATTAACCTAATCCTCTCCATTTTTTTCATGGAATATACTGAGCCCAATTAGTGAACTCTCATATTTTTCCAACTAAAAAATAGGATAATGGCAAGAACAACAAAAAAATGTTTCAAAGGGATCCATATATATCAAGGCCAGATATATATGGTTATACAATAACTCCACTAATGACACTGGATCCTCCCATGAGCCACCATATTACATTCCAGAATATTTCTACATGTCTTCCATTGTCGGTATTTTCCGTTCATATAGGTAATCCATGTGAGGATTATACGATGTAATCATAGTCAACTGGGTCCTAAGGGATTCATTTAAGGATTTCCATAAATGATATATGATCCTCGGATCTCTGTCTAAGACTATAGAAACCGGAATTCCATGAATTTTTTACAACACGTGTATTTACATTTTGGAATGATACTACATTGTAAGAGTTTCATGAATATTGATGAAATTAGATTACATGTTATGTCGATCCACAATCCCCTATATTACATAGTTTTTCCAAATAGTACTTGGTAGAACTGTAAAATATTAATGACTATCTGGTCCCATTTCCACACTTTGATAGGTAAGGACTACAACATACACTTTAGTCACTTATTCTCTAACATAACATGCATACTTGTTAAGAGCATTCAAATGAACTCACCCACGTTCATTTTCAAACCACTCCCTCAAAGCAACGACTTCATCAACTTAAACATTTTCTATATACCAAGATGAGTATCCCATGTCGAATGGTGTTATGCATAAAGAACTTTTTGATAAGAAATCATAGGTAAAACATCCAATATCTACACCACAAAACTGAATTCCCATCATGATTTCATCCCTCAATGGTCTCCCCAATATTGACTTTTGAACTCATAAAGTGTCATTCATTATCGGATTTTTGTACATCATTGACCATCCCTACCATATCATGAACCATAGTGACTAAAAATAATGCCGCAACAACACTTTGGTCTTCATATTCAACATGTATTTTATCTAGGACCGATATCAACTACAATTCACTCAAAGAATATTTTTCCAACACAAAATATGAATTCCTTCTTAATGCATCACCCACCATATTTCTATTACACGGTGTATACATAAAATCAATGTTGAACATCTACATACACTCTATCCATATCCATTTCCTAATATTCAATTACCTTTGTGATAAAATTGGTGTCACACTCTCTCAAATTACATAACCCATAAGAAACCACATGGTCTCCATTCCTAGGAACACATCCCAACCCAAATCCCCATGCATCATAGTACACTACATAACCAAATCTAAATTATAGAAAAATTAAGATAGGTTCTAATCTAAGACGAAGTTTCAACTGTTGAAAATACATCATTCATTCCTCAGTCCATCATAATGGAATGTTCTTATTTTATCAATGATTTCATAGGTGAAGGTAGTCCGGATAAGTCACACACAATTTGTCAGTAATAACCATATAGACCTATAAAATTTAATTTCTCAAATACATTCTTTAGTGGTTTCCAATATATAATAGCTTCTATTATATCTAGATCGAAAAAATAGATTTTTCAAAAATATCATGGTCCATAAATCATACCTCATGTACCAAAAAAAACACTTTTATAATTTGGCATAAAATAATGATCGTTATATATTTTCAACACTAAAACCAATTGATTCTCATGATTAGTCATTGTATTTGAATACAGAAAATATGTCATCCACAAAAACCACCACAAATGAATCCATATATATGTGAAATACTTGAATATTCAATGCTAGAAAGCCAGTTTGAGCATTCCTAAGACTGAAAGGAATTATATCATATTTTTATTGATAATATTTTTTTCTAAAAACTATCCTTGGAATGTATTCATTATGAACACAAAATTGATAGTATCCTGATCAAAGTAAATTTTAGAGAACTCGTGAGCTCCCCTCATTTGATCAAATATATCAATAATTCATGGAAGGGGATCCAATTATTTATCGTAACTTGGTTAAGATATAAATAATCCACTCAAATTTGTAGATTTCCATATGATTTCGTCATGAAATAGATTTGTTCATTCCATGGAGATGTACTCATTCATGTGAAAACAATTCATTCTATCTCTTCCAACTACTCCTTCAATTTCCTTAATTATTTTTGTGATATCCTATATGATTTAAGGATAATAGGACCAATACCTAGGAGGAGAACAATTGAAATCTCCACTTCCATTATATGTGGTATCCTTATGAATTCCTCGGAAAAACATCTAGATATTTATACATGACTAATGAAAAACTGCTATCATCAATCTCTTCCCTTGATTATAAAGTCAACACCTAAAACTGGTAATAGATAATTACCACTACAAGTGCCAACCACACTATTTCACCTATATTTACATCCTTTTCGCCTATAAATAGATTCTATATGGTGTCCTCAAATTTGAGTCTCACCATTCTTTTATATCATTTTATGTGAGCAATGAAGTATTTCAATCAATCCATAACAAGGATTACGTCAAATACATTCATCGACAACTCCAAAAAGTCGAACATCAGCCTATCTGCATCAATAATTATATAACATTCTCTACACAAAGAGGCTCGAAAATCACTTCCATTGACATGAGTTTTATTTTTTAACATGAAAGGATTCATATAACTTTTGAAACATATATAATAAACACCACATGAATCAATGATGGAATATGATTCACCAGTGTGAAACAGTACTTGCTTAAGTTTATATTTCAAAAGAATCATACCTCTCTCCATAGATAGTCCAATCTGATAATCTAAAATCATCTTCATAGCTCCCTATAACAACATTATCTCTAATCTCTAATCCTTTATTATTTTTTGAAATTTCCTTGTCCGAGGAGTCCATGTATTCCTTGAATTGTCCTGGCTATCCCTACTCTACATGCGAGATGGTGTCTGTTATCCTTGCCCCATTGATGAATAAGATATTTTGACACATGAGAAGTGTCTCAAGCATCAGGCCTCATAGAAATACAATAATTACACTAAATATGGTCTATCTACTAAGTGTTATGGAATTATATAGGTTGTTATGTAAACTATCCCTTATTGTGGACAATAAAATAACATTGTAAACAAACATCTCATCTATTTTGGTCATGGGGGAAGGTTCAATGATCTAGAATTGTAATTTTTATTCTCTCTACCACCATGGTAGTAGGGGTCCCTCTTCTGATTTCTCTAATTATTAGAGTTACCTAAATTTCTTATAGGAATCATCATATATCATTCTACCACAAAACATAAGATATCATAGTCATCCACTGACGCTCTATTCACACTCTTTGTATAATCTATAATACAGAGCACTGAAATCATTGATTGAATCTTCTTTAACAAGCAAAATTAGAAAATTTGTTCCTACACGGCTATACACTCCACCACTTCTAGTGAAAATCACACTACATTCATGAATTTAGCATCATATTAGGTGATAGAGATATTTTCTTTCTTTTGGTTAAATAATTTCATCATTCTCTAGATCCTAGATGTGTGAGGATATGATTATTTCTTAAACAATTTCTAAAAACAATACCATTTAATACCTTGATCGAGTTTAGCATTCCCCACTAGAATGTAAGGTCCATGAGCTTACAATACTACATCTTGACATTCAGATCCAAAGGTGTGCTGATGAAATCGATGATGCAATTCACCATGTTCTACCACATATTTTCTATTTCATTTTCATAATCACCCTAGATTATGGGTGGATTCTCCATCATAATTTGTATATTTTGATAAACATGCATGGATCATCCCCCTTGTTCCTTATATACTCTTCATGGATTTTCCTAGATGATACTTCAAACCATCTCTTTGTTCACCTGTATTTCTTGTGCTACCACAATATATGCATCTTCTTTAGGTTGGTTTCTACGATGCATACTATGTGCCATTATCTATACAATAAAAAACTATGTATGACTCACTAAGTACAAAAGAATGGATAATTATTTCACAATTCAATGAAATCAACTATCACATCATTTCTTATTGAAAATCAACAATTTTAAAAACTGAAAAATTATTTTTTTAAAATAAATCCATTTTCATAATACATGAACCATAATATTTTAAAATACTTTCATTTGAAAACAATATCATACATTTAAAAAATCTCAAATTTTCACAAAACATGAATAATTATACCAAAATAAAATTTGAAGTCCTCAAGAGAATTCATTACACTAATTCCTTTCTTGATCATATCATTGGTTAAACCCATGACAGTGAGATTCCAAAATTCTATAAGTGTCTCCAAAACACTTATGTACCCTACTCCCTGGTAACATGATGTTCAATATAAAAATTTTAACTACATATTATTTATTCCCGGTATTTTATGTTCTTAAATTCCAAATATTTTCGAAGATCATAAACCAATGAATAGACAAGAAGAAATTTCAACACCAAGATAAACAAAACTGATTGCTACTTTTTCTGTATTGACCAAACAAGTTGATACCATTTATTTGAGACTAGATTTTTGACCGAAAAAACCCGAAACACAGTTAATGACCTAGTTATTCATATGGACGTGATAATACAATTAATCATTATTAGGATGTAAAAAACACCCCCATGATGCCAATGGCTGAATATAAATTCCTATGGGGTTTAAATGAAAATGGGGAACAATTTAGCTTCTAAGAAATAACCCACTAAACAAGTAACCATAACCACTATATAATGAAAAATAAAAACTAGACAACTAAATCATTATAATTATAAGCAAACCACACCAAAATATGCTACAATGTAAGAAAAAATAGTAAAAAGAGGATGAAAATTTAAAAAATCCATGATGAACAAAAAACTCAATGCTCCACTACTCCATGCTCCATCCTCACCACAGAACCCATGTATGACAAAGTGTGGAAAAATATGTGTAAGACATTTCATTTTCCCATGTCTCAAGAGAAATAATCATAAAAATCACCAATGTAGCAAATCAATGGTGAGTATAAAACGTAGTAATCCTTCCCCAATGAATTTACAACTCCCAACATAATGATAGAATGTTTAGAAACATTTATAAAAAAAATTTATAGAAAGAAATTCTAAATACATTTTATATCTAATTATAAACTAGTTCCAAAAACATTTATAACCAATGGTACCCAATTGTTACATTAACCAATTTTTCAGCAATTCATAATTCCAGAAAAACAACCAAATAAGGATTTACTCCAATCTCTTATAAATGATTTTGCATAATCATCCAATTGTTCACAACACCCCCACACATGAATTCTTCATTTTGATAGGTCCATACACATGAGTAGTCTCTTGTCAAATCATATTTTGTCCCAAAGGAACATTCCCCCGATCTAGTTCAATGCACCATGTACCATAATTTTACACACACCTCATTTTGGGGAACATCATGAATTGACTCACACAATGCAATATATTACATAACCATTCAAAATAAATAATTCAATGAAATTCAAAAAATCTTTACTTTTATTGAAAAACAATGAAGAAACCAATTTCATAATAATCATTCCATTTCAATAAAACAATTCTTTTGTCGAAAACATCTATTCAAATCCATGTGAAACAATTATAGAAAATCCCCATTTTAACATCCATGTTTTAAAATTAAAAACAAAATAACTTTATACAAACCATCCACTTTTATAGATTTCCTTAATTTACCAATAAATCACAAAATAAGGTTTACAAAAATTCATTAATAGTGAATTCATGATCAATTAATCCTATGGAATCCAATATTCTGTAATTCCAATTAGTTATACTTATAAGAGTATAGAGTGATGACATACACCTCAACTGATTTGAAAAAATCTAAAAACCGATGAGAACACTCCAGATAACTGAGTTAATTATCCACAAAACAGCCTTAGATCACTTCTCATTTAATGATCAGGAAAAAGTATAAACTTATTTGGAATTCCTTATCTTATATCTACCCATTTTTCATGTAAATATATCTAACCAAGAGTATACAAGAAGTAGATCTAAGTAAATCTATGAACTCAATCAAGAATGATAAAGAACGATCCCGTACCTCAAGAATGTGACATCTAATCATTACGGGAAGCCTTTGGATTTCCTCAAGTTCAATGGGAGTACATTATTTGGGAATAGAAGAAGCAAAATATCATGATAGAGATGGTTTGGTGAAAATGAGTGGATTAAAGATAACGACGACCTCAATCCACTTGTTAAGGAGGTGGTTGTTAAGATGTTCATGGTTAATCTTCATGGTTTGAAAACAATGTGCTAATTTTGATTTTGATACATGATTATATATCACCCCTCATGGCCTCCATACACAGTATACCGTACAATTTACACACTATGAAAAAGCTACATTCCAGAATCTGCAACTTCGCAGGGTTACTACTATGATTTCCCCAAGGATTGGAACAACTGTGTACATCCTATGAACCTATCCTTTTTCACGAAAAACTTATTGATTGTTTCCAAAATTTCACATCCATCACCCATTGTTGGAATGTGAAAATGAATCCCCATAATTTTCCCAGTGTTCCCATAAATGATCCAAGATCGTATCATGTTTCATAATCATTGATTTGATAGGTCGTAGAGCCTGAATGAAGTTATGAATAACGATTTATAGACATTTGATGTTGGTATGGGAACTGGTTTATAGAGCCCATTCACAATGCTCATTCCACTACGGAGCAAGGAGGTGGGATGCACTGCAAACCTGTTTGATGTTTGCGAACTCGCCGCGGAGCAAAGTGGCGATATGCTTTGTGACACCCTTTGAGGTTTGCGAACCCGCTGCGAAGAAAGGAGGTGAGATGCTCCACAAACCCCTTGTACATTTGCGTACCATCCACAGAGCAATAAGGCGGGATTCCCCACAAACCCCTTTGACGTTCATGAACCCACATCAGAGAGAGTCATGTCTTTGAGCCGAGTAGGCTCTACTTGATCGCGCCTCTCCCCAATAAATACCCAGGTCACCCCCCTTCACCAAAATGTGACTCCACCCCATGGGAGACCTATCTCCCATTTCGCAGATCTCGGAATTCCATCCCCAAGCGGCTCAGCGAGTCTATGCTCTGTGAGGAGCTTCCTTCGCGAAGATGCTCCGCGAGTCAATGCTCCCTGAGTAGCTTCCTTCGTGAAGCGACACCGTGAGTCCATTCCCTATGAGTAGCTTCCTTCACAAAGCTGCTCCATTAGTCAATACTCTGTGAGAAGCGTTCTATTATGAGACTGATTCATGAGACCCCATGCTCCACGAGCCCCTTTTCTCTACAAAGTTAATTCTTGAAGGTTAATCCATCACGCAACTCTTAACATCACACCCACCTTTCCATACTAAAGTTGTTGCACCCCTGCACCCCCTCTTGGGATTAGTGTGAGGCTATCATCCCGACCATCCGGGCCAGTCTCTTTACTACCATCACAAATCCCAATTAAAATGGAGAGTTTCAACATAAATAATTCTGGTCAGGACTTCGTCATTTTTCATTTCACCGTTATACGCACCCAACTTCCACCTATAGAATATGATGATTTGAGATACTCCTATACACACCATGAAATAACATGAGTCGGAATATTTCACTTGGTTCATTTCCTAAGTCCTTAGTTGAGGTTCTCATCACAAATTCCCCGAGTACCTTGAGTAGAACCATTTCTCAAGCAACTATTCCAAGCCCTATCACTTGGCTTCTATACTAGGCTGAACCAGAAAGGACCATCCTTGCGTAAGTCCCATCATCAACCATTTATATGCACCTTATGCCTATATTTCTTTTCTACATAACTCTAAAATGTAGTGCACCCTATGTTCAAAACATACGATGCCACTTGCTCCAAACAAAAGATTCCTCAGGTTCCAATCATGAGGTGCCAACAGTCCTATCTACATTACTATAAACTATAGTACACCCTATATGACTAATATATTATTCCACATTCTCTAAAAAAAATTGATTCCCTATGCTCTAAGCATGATATTCCAACAGTCCATTCTACATGACTCTAAATTGTAGTATACCCTATGTGACAAACATATGATGCCGCTTGATGTAAACAAGAGATGCCTTATGCTCCAAGCGTAATAAGACAATAGTTTTATCTACAATTCTATAAACTGTAGTATTCTATATGTTCCAAACATAGGATACCTCTAGGTCAAAACAAGATATGCCTTATGATCCAAATGTTTGTTGCCAATTATCCTGTCTACAATAATATAAAAATTTGTGCGCCCTATGTTTCAAACATAGAATTCCTATTTCTACAAGAAAATAGATGCCTTATGTTCCAAGTATAAGATTAAAAATTCCATAATTACAGTGGAATAATTTCAAGAGCATTGGAATTCATTCAAACATTTCATCACTCCAGAACACACATTGTGTGTCCTTCATTTGGATCCTCACTATCTTCAATGTCTAAAGGGACCCCTAACTACCTGGTCCCATGCCGCCTCGGCTCACCTACCATCCTAGGACAATGCCCCAAATGACCTTGGAAAACACTTCGAGTAAGGTCCTATGTTTTGAACATGGTCAGATTTAGACCCTCATTTGATTGTCCCCATTTCAGGCTAACATTATATGGATGATGGTTTTTGAACACGGTCAATAGTTAATCCTACATTGCCACGCCACCCTCATTTCATTTCGAATGACAGGAATGTGATTCAATAATTTCATATACCATTGTTCGGACTGATTCTAACACCCATGGCATTATCCCTCTTGAGCACTAGTGCCTTGGTGAAGGCCTCAACCCCCACTGAGTTAGGATGCACTCATGGTCAGACATGAGGAAGACCTCCAAGATGATTCCTTGTGTAAGGAAGATTCACCATTACAACTCCATATTAGCACACATGCAGCTTCCTTGCGTAAGCCCAATTCACCACTGTCGCTCCACAGTAGCACATGTTCTGCTTCATTGTGTATGCCCCAATCACCATTGTCATTCGATAACGGCACCTGAGCAGCTTCTTTGTTTAACTCTCATTCACTATTTCTTATCCATAGTAGCACTCAGGCGTCTAATCACGCGTATTCCCCGAATTCTTTTTTGGGCTACTAACCATGTGTAAGACACACTCTACTTCCCACAGACTCACCTTCTATGATGTGATCGTCAGGTCTTTACTGGAAATTGTTTCGTCCACCGAGCATGAATTGTATGGGCTTAGAGAAAGCATCGACCATGAAATCATTTCTATGAATCCTAGAGTGTAATCCCCACCACATCCGTAACTACGAGGTATTTAATCCTTTATAAGGTGAGGTACGTCGGATGCCTCTTAGAAGTTCATGCCAACCCCCCATTGGTCCTGATCATCTTCACTTCAGTTCACCAAACCCATCATGAACTATGTAGACATTGATCCATCCCAAGGAAATGTACGTAGGAAGCCACCCTGAGGTTAAAGACAACCACCCATTGGTCCCAACCATCTTCACATCAATTCACCCACACTAACCACATATACGCGGATTTTGATTCTTACCAAGGCAAGGTTCCTAGGAAGCCTCCCTGAGGTTCAAGCCCACCACCCATTGGTCCCAACCATCTTCACATCGGTTCACCAACACAAACCTCAAATACGAGGACATTGATTCCCTTCCACATGGTTACGTAAGAACCCTCACTGAGGTTCAAGCCCAACACCCTATTAGTTCTGACCCTCTTCATGTCGGTTCCCACAACCTGAACTATGTGGACTTTGACCCTTTCCATGGGAAAGGTATGTAGGTAGCCTCCCAAAGGTTCATTCCCAACAACCATTGGTTCTGACACCCATCATATCCAACTCCCTTCGTCCAATATGACATTAGACTATATGCCACCTTTTCATCCTGCACAATGTTAAACTGCATCCACCATTAAACATTAATCCATGGTGACCCCATCCAGCTGTAAGCCATTGTGACCCCATCCAGCGGTATGTAGTTGTGACCACATCCAACGGTATGCTGTTGTGACCACATCCAATGGTTAGCCCTTGTGAGTGCATCCATCAGTAATCCATTGTCAACCCCATCCAGTGGTAATACATTGTGACCCCATCTAGTGGTAAGTTGCTGATGTCCCCAACCGAGGGTATGCCGTTGAAGTCCCCAATTGATTGAAAGATGTATTCAGATAAACTACATGGAATTTGATTCTTGGGAATGGGAATACATAAGAAGCCTCCATAAGGATCAATCCCATCAATCATGTCATATCCTAATCTTTTCCCTGAGCCTATGTGTTTCAGGAATCTCATGACCCAACAAGGAGGTTCTATTTCCTCCAGATCCCACCCACGCATCCATTCTCACGGGTCGCCTCCACAAGTATCCTATCGTCTCACTGAACTACGTAGACGTTGATTTCTGGAAATGGGGATACAGAGCATGTAACTTCAAGGCTCAAGCATAACATCACCATCATTCATATGTTGGTTCCATCTCATTCTCCCTTCAATTCATTCAATTATCCATTATCTATATTAATTCTTACACAAGATGCCACATCACGGTGGCCTCATGTCATCCACATCCCCACTCCTCCTTCCTGTACATGGGTCTCTTTCCATGCCTAACCGATAGCATGTATCCGAGTTGTCAGTCTTTATATGAACCCCGATTCATCACCCCTTCGAACTACATGGGTTTTGACCCTTGTCATATACATTGGGTACTTAGGAAACTTCCTCGCGGTTCAATCCTATCTAAGGGTAAAATGAGGTGTTCCCCCATTCAAGATTGAACACTCCCTAATCTTCCCTCAGTCGTGTCCATATCGTCCTTCACTATGTGACATCATCCATCTATGGGACACACTATCTTGGGTGTGCTCTTATTGAGTGTTATGATCCATCCACCTATTTAACATTCTAGGTGTTCCCACCAAGGGATGTACCAATATGATATATCTCTGTGGGACATTCAGATCACCCTCATTTCTTCTCCTCATGATGTAAAACTTTTAGCCTACCTCGTGTTGAACATGAGATTCCTGAGGAAAACCTTAAAATACATGCCTTTTATGTAACCATCACCACTAGACGTTAAACTCATGGTATACACCATGTTATACATGGTAAGATGAGGAAAACTCATAGAGCTGCCTCTCGTATAAGATAACCCACGACTAATGTGGGATGCCTTGGGTTTTGTGCCCTAGATATTCCCTCTTATAAAGAATAATAAAGGTTACCCAAGGGCCAAACATACAGATATGCCCCGACATTCCTAATGATACCGTCTACTCCGACTGAAGTTTTGTTACCTTGTCAAGACCCCATGGAATTTCTTGACGGAATTATTGTAATTAACAGACGTCCACAAGGACATATCACCGGAAATGAGATCCCCAAACCATCATATAATCTTTTAGGGAGACCCGGACTAGGTGAAGAGTTCCGAGGATGAATACACAGAAGGAATAAATGAAGTCCCATCATCCCATTTCAATCATAGAGCAAACATCACTGAATAAGGAACGGATGATACCCTCCTTTGGAAAGCAGGAATGCTGGGAAACAAACATCATCATCATCCTCGAACAGATGGATGTGTGCACCCTGGTGAAAGAGTCGGAAAAACCATTACACTTTATAAACAAAAAAATATTAAAATATGGGTTATATACTAGAATCTGGGGGGTACTACATGTCATATAATGAATATATTTACTTTTATCGTATTTAATTTTTTATTTTATGATATTTTCTTCATGGATCTTATGATTAAAATGTTTCCAAAATTGATGGGGTTTATAAAAAAAACTAATTATGATTCAAGATTGTATATTTTATTGACTATATTTGGGGAATTATTTAAACATTATATCATAAAAATAATATTTATTTATACTATATATATCCGTGATCATTTCATGTAATATTACAATTTTACACTATTTAGTACAGAAATGGAGAGAGAAAATGTTTTCAAGAAATCAGGATTTAATTTCTCTCTTTGGTAAAATATATTTTTCATAAAAAGCATTTTTTCTAGAAAATTATCTGAAAATTATTTTAACATTAAACAAACTATTTATTATACAAATTTTAATCCATTTTAGACATTTTAAAAAATTATTTTGACAGGAATATACAATGAATTTTCCAAAAAAGGCCCAATTGGTTTTTATTGAAAATGTATATTTGTTTAAACATGTAATTATTGAGTGGAATTATCCACTATATTAACCAATCAATATTTTAATGAATGTTAGAATATTATTAGAATGTAATTTTTAATTGATGCAATTTATGAAATATTTTAACCTTATTTTTTTAAATATTTTCAAATTTAATTGGTAATATTATTTAAAATGGGGTTTAATTAAATTTTCATAGTATTTCTATTCATCAATTAAATAAAATCTTTATATATATATGATTCCATGGTGATATTGCCACACCCGTATTTTCTTTTCATGTCATGGTTATGATCCAGTGCATTGAAAATACTGATCCATTTCATGGGTGTTTCTTGAGATTAATTTTTTAGTTTTGAACTACTATATCTATCTAATCAACCTAATTTGGGTTCCCAATTGCATAATTAGGAGTTTTTGGAGAAAGGATGGTTACTTCCAGATTTGTGCCAACCGTGATCCCATTTCTAGTTTTAGAAACTAAATTTTTTTATAACTCCTTAGTTATTCAAAATATTTCACCCATGAAACACGAAAAATTTCCTCCACTGAAATATTCAAATAACCATATCCTTTTACACCCCTTAATAATTCATAATCCTATGGAATTTGGGTAACTTATTTTGTTAATGGGAAATCCCATGGGCACATTTCCAGTAAAAAAAATTAATTAGTTTGTTTTATATAATTTTCATTTTTTCTATTTTTCAATTATTATACCTCCCATGAAAATAAAAAATAACTATTTTCACCCCCATTATCAATTTTACCTCTTTAGAGCTCATTTAAATCGCTTGTTTTGGTGAATGTTCTTAGGATTCCTCAAATTGTCTAGAAGTAAGATGGTAAATGATTTCATCCATAAATCATTCCCTTTGTACTCTTTTTCCCAAAAAATAGCTTTACTAGGTTAATCTATACACTAGTAGACTAACCAGGATGTGTAAATCCATTCCCTTTTCTCTAAGAGAGCAGATCCATTGTAATACGACTAGTTTTCACGTTGTATAGATGAGATTCCTTCTCATTTCTCCTCCATCAATTTACTCCATTCATTATTTCAAAGTTTTATAATATCCAGTAGTCATGATCGACCAAGGGTTCTGTTATCATATGATTTTTATGTGATTTTTGTTCGTTTTAGGATGATCGTCTTTGTTTTAGGGTTTATAAACCCTTATATGGGGATATTGGTTGTGATTTTCCATTATGCGAAGGATTTGTGGTAGGATATCATTTAAATAAGACTATAACATTTATGTTTCATCATCAACATTCTGTTATAACCATATTTATATGATATGTGCTGCTATGAAACCTTGGTATTAATTTTTATTTTGTAAATTATGTTTTAGCCTTATTTTGTTAAAAATATTGTTGTTTCGTTATAAATGTGCACTCCTCTTGTTTGATAAATTATTATATTATATTTTTTACTTGTTTTATAGTAATTTGAATATTTTTCAGTATATTCAATAAATTTATTTCATGGAAATGCTATTTTTCCATTTTTATGTGCTTAAGATAAGTTGTTTCGTTAAAGAGAGCATGTCATGTGTTTGGTAAATTTCCATGTTGGAATTTATGTTTATAGTATAATTTAAAATGACTTTTTGGAATTTATAAATACATTTTTAGCATGAAAAAAATAAAATTGGGACAATTTTATGGATTAAAATTTTTATTTGGTTTTAAAAACATATGGGTTTTGGTTTCCAACATTTTTTTTGTCCTGGGTTTCCCGAAAATGGCTTATTTAAAATCCTTATGAAAATGGTTGTGTTTTGAATATATAACCTATTTTTTATAAGGGATTTATGAATGTGGTATTCTGATGTAAAGGGTGTGTATACAAATCCTTAATAATATTTAAATGAATAACTTTTTAAGATGTATGTTTTGAGAAAATGATTAAAGGATCATTTGGCCTATCCTAAAAATGATGATTGAGTGTTTTACAAGTATATAAAATTTTGTTTCAATTGGGATTGTTTTAGGGTCCATGAAGTGATTTTATTAAATGTTTTTAGTGGTGAATGATATTTTGGGTATCGTTTGGTTGTGTATTTATACATAAAAAATTTCTTTTGAATGAGTTTTATGTGAAAAGCATCGATACACTCCGTGAAATTGTTTTACGAAATATTTTAGTGATTTATTTATTCATAAAAGAAATGTGAAGAAATTTTGGGGATATTTTTGTGTTTATGGTTTTGGAATGTAATTTTAATTTGAAATGTGTATTTTATAATACATGTAACTCGATTGATCACTAATGGTAATCCGAAGTATCAAGGTGGGTAGACGTGTACTAGTATGCTAGTGATTCCGTGGGGTTTGGCCCGCATTCCATGTAGCATGTTTTATGATGACAAAACTAACTAAACTATATTGATTATGATGTTGGGGGACCAGTACGATACGGTTATGCTCCCAAATTTTGGCTCGTGTGTACAAAAATAGATATTTATTATGGTTACTTTCACCGATATATGAGGTACCTATATCTCAGAACTAAGTAGTGCCTAGGGGTGTTCCCATGACTTATTCTCATTGCCTATTTTTTAATCACTTTCAGCATATTGTGTGTTTCATTTGATAATTCAGTAGTGTGTGTGATTAATTTACTTTTGTAAATTCTTTAAATCATCCCTCTTGAAAACTATTTTCTTTTTTATGTTGTACCACATTGAAAATTGTTACTAGCATCATTTTTTATAAAACATGCATGAATTTTTTAGTAAACTTTTTTATATATCATGGAACCTCATTTGGAAAATATAACTTTATATCAAGTAATTATAATATGAAATTTATTTTTCTTTTATTTTAATGGATGTGAAATGGGAATATAATATATGGCTGACCTATTGAGTTTTAACACACACTCATATTTTCTTCTTCTCTTTTTAGCTCTTGTGCAAGTTTCAGCTTATGTTCGATCAGCTTTGGATACATGTGATCATTTTGTTGGAGAGTGACAAGAGGGATCAAATGGCGTTAGTTGGTTATTATATTTGATCAGTTTAGTTGTTGTTTTAGTTTTACATTAAGTTTCTTATAAAAATAATGTTAACATAAATTTATATTTACATGTTTTTTGGGCTGTCCATTTCTTTCCTCTATTTGATTTATTATTTATATTTGTGCGAAAGCATTCCCATGGGTACTCTATTGATTCCCATGGTGCATGTATCCATCCCAGAGGGATTGATAACGCCTATCGGGTCATGTTGAGGGTTTTCCTAGGAGGCCGGTTCAGGGTAGACTTGAGAAGGTTCATGACCAAATGGTATCAAAAGTGGTGTGCTCTTAGCAGACCTTTTTTAGAGAGCCCTTTTTATTTTGGGTATTTCAATGTAGATGGATTAGGATTGTTGATACTTGTGGGGTATGTTCTGGAAGAGATTCGCGAAATCTTTCTCATTTTGATCCCTGTGTTTCCATGGGATGTACAATTTTATTAGTGTCTTTTTTTCTTGATGATTGTTTGGTGTTGGGATATGACAAGGGGAGTCTGACTAATGGCCTCTATGAGCTCAAAGGGACTGGCAAGCCACATGGAGCCACGACAGGGTCATAATAAGTATCTATGTGTTGGTTATGTGTTTGACATATGGTCATCAGCCATATGGTCAAGTCACCCATGAACAATTCTTCCATATTTTGGGTCACATTGACCTTTCTTGAATTCTGAATTTTTATTTTGAAAATCCTTGTATGAGAATTTTACTATTGGTGTTTAAAGGATGGATTGGATTTTTAAAAGTGGAAAAAGGGGTATTCAAAAAATAAATATAATAATTCTTTTGGAAGGTTGTGTTTTTGTGAGAAAAAAGAGGATTTGTTAATGATTTAATGGGATTGTTATATAAATAATATAACCTTGTGGTTTGTTAGAATAAAATGTTGTGAAAGTGTGAATCATTTTAATAATATTCTGAATATTTGTTTTAAATGGTGTTTATTGGGATGTTGAAAAGTGTTTGAATCTGAATTATTGGTTCTGGAAATTGGTTTGGAGTAGTTGGTGTTTTCCTAGAAAGGGTATTAGTCTAAATGACCATGAGATTATGAAAAGATACCTTTCTGAATTTTAGAAAATTGGAAGGGGTTATTTGGAGTATCTTCGTTGTTTTAAATGTTGTTAAAAATAAAAAGGGGTAGGTTTTTATTAAAATGGTTCATGATTAAGTGTTGTTATTTTTGTTAAATATATAAATGGTATTTGACGTAGTGGATGGTGTTCTTTTTTAACGTACATGACATTTGGAAGGATGTTGTTTAGTTTTATCCTTTGGTGTTTTAATGCGTTCTCACATGCATGGTTTTATTGATATATGGACGGATGGCCTATATGGAATGTTGTTTTGGTGCCTAGGGTGGCCACGAAATGTGCATGTGGTAGAGACACAATGAACCACCATTTGTTAATGTTGAAACCCACCAAGTTTGTTTGTTTTACAAAAGTGTTTTGATATGGGAAATTGTGGTCTTTGTTTATAACTCAATGGTTATGTGGCTTGTTCTTTCTATGTCTTAGAAGAGTTTTTTATTCACTAAGCTCCCATATGATCTAGAACTCATACACATGTTGTATCTTGAGATGAGATCATGTCGGTGGCTCAGTTTTAGAGTAATGATCATTGGGGTTCTAAAGAAGTGTTTGATGTTGTGATGTTCCAAAGAATAGTTCTCTGTTAGAAATCATTCTTATTGATCAACCTAAGGACTCATTTAAAATGATGAATCCACACCTTCAGATGATTCCCCAGCCTGATTTATGAAACAGAGAGTTGTTTTGGAATGATTTAATGTACTTCCATGTCATGGTAATTCTTTTGGACACAAGAGTTGTGTTGTATGATGTTGATAAGTTTTTCGGTGTTCATTTTCCATTCCTCCCCTTGTTCTGAGTGAGATATAACATTTATATGTATCTATGAGTACCTATTTAGATGCAGGATTTTTGATGAGCATGTGAGTTTTTTTAGAGTGGTGTGATCCTTAACACCCTGACTGTGGTGAAGTAGATTCCTCATGAATTTGGTCTCTATCAATAGGCCTTAGAGTGAAGCTTTTCATGCAGTTATGAAATCTCCATAGGTGTGGGGAGCTTGACCATGATCCTGTCTCCACCATTGTGGTATGGTATTTTCTATGTATCTATTGTATTTCCTAATTTATGTTAATTTCCATTTTTCGTAGCAACCGTGGAGGACTTACTCCTCTCACAGTGTTTATGGTTAGTCCTTTATGGATGTCTTTTTTCGATCATTGTCCCTATGTGGACCGCCTATGAAAATATGGTACGACCTTGACCCTCCATTTGGGAGTGGGTGGTTTATATCTGGGCTAAAAGTGTTTTCCCATTTCCCCCCCTACGTTTGGGAGTGCGTGTTTTAGATGTTCATGTTGTAACCCTATTAACATGAGTTTGTAGGTTGTTTTGGGAGATTTTTTGTGGTCTTTTATAAGTGATTCCCAATTCTAGTTAATTTAGCATTCTTTTCTTCTCTTTTCACGTTGGGATCTAATGGTGGGGGTACCCACCACAGGTCTCATTGATTTTTTCCTTCTAAGAACATAACTTGTGATTGTTCTTTCTTAATGGTGGGGAGATCATTCTGTAATCCACTATAATCATTTGTTATTGTGAGTTCTATATGTTTTATTTGGTTTTTGGTCTATTTCTTTATTTCCCACCAACTGGGTTCTGGGTTTGATTGTGGAGGTAGTAACTCGATCATTTGGTTGATTCTCTAGAACTGGTTATGAGATTGTGTTTTTTTGGGTATAAGTATTAAGTTAAATTATTGCTGAATGATGTTCCCATAGATTTACTGTATTCATTATGTTGATATGAAATCATTATGTATTGTTATATCAGTTGAACTGCATTTTGTCTTCCGAGGGTGGAAAGCATTAATGATGGGGAGAATTTTCACACATATTTTTTTCTTTTCATGTAATGGATTAGATTCGGTTCATTGAAAATCACAATCCTTTTCATTGGTGTTGAGTAACTTTAATTTTGTGTTTCGAAGAACCATATATTTCTATTCACCTTAACTTGGGTTCTATATTGCTTGATTCAGATTTTTGGAGAAAGGGTGGTTAAATCATGATTTGAGCCAACTGTGAGCCCATTTCCAGTTTTAAAATCCAGATTTTTTTCCTTTATAAATCCACTGATTTTCAATATATTTCACCCATAAAAATTCATATATTTCTTCCAATGACATATTCAAACCACCATATAATTTTTCATCTCTTAAAAATTCATAATCATGGTGAATTTGAGTTTCTTATTAAGGTATTGGCGCAACATATGATCCCATTTCCAGTTTTTAAAAAATAATTTTTTTATATAATATATTTTTTAATTTTTTAATATTTTTTGGTTATTCCACCTCCCACTGGACGAAAAAATACCCATCATCACCCCATTATCAATTCTACCTCTTTCCATCTCATTAGAGTCACATATTTTAGAGAAAGTTCTCAGGATTAATAAAATTGTCCTTAATTTAGAATGTTAATTATTTCATCCATAAATAATTACATTCCAACTTATATTCCCACAAATCCTCATTTTCAGGTTCTCCCATACCTTATGAGACTTTCAAAGAATCTTTAAGCCATTCCCTTTTCTATAAGGGTGAAGATCTAATGGAAGACGAAGAGTTTTCTAGTTAAAAAGGTGAGATTCTTTCTCCTCTCTCCTCCCTCTTCTTCCTCCGTTCATTATTTCACGGTTTTATAATCACCACTTGTAATTATTGACCTATTATTCTGTTATACTATGATTTTCTATGGGTTTTGGTTCATTTGGGGCTGGTCGTCATAGGTTTAGAGTTTATGAACACTCCAATGGTGATATTAGGTGTCTGTTTCCTTTAAACCAAGGCTATGAGATACAAAAACCCTTGTACAATCCTTTATCATTTATGTTTCATCATTATCATGATTTTATAACTTTATTTATATGAAAAGTTATTCTATAAAACATTGGTTTTAATTTTTTGTGTGTGTAAATGATGTTTTATGCCTTATTTTGTAATAAATATTGTTGCTTTTGTATTAACGATCACTCCTATTTTTTTATAAATTATTCAATGATATTTCTCACTATGTTTATGGTATTTTGATTATTTATCAGTATATTAAATACTGTTATGTCCTGAAAATGTTATTTTATCTCATTTTATGTGCTTAAAATAAGTTGTTTTGTTAAAGTGTGCAAGCCATGTAGTTGGTAAATTTCCCGGTGAGCATTTATGTGTCCAGTGCAATTTAAAATGATTTTTTTAGATTTATATATAAATTTTAAGCATGAAAAAAATTATTTTCGGATACTTTTGTCGCATTACAATTTGGATTTTGTTTTACAAGAAAATGAGTTTCAGTTTACCACATGTTTTGGCTCGGGTTGCCTGAAAATGGCATGTTTCACATCCTTATTAAAATGGTTGTATTTTTAATATTTAACTTGAGTGTTTTAAGTGAGTTATGTAGTGTTTATCTCCATTAATTTAGTTTATGCACATCCTTAATAAAATTCACATTCACAACTTTGTCAAATGTATGTTTTGAGAAAATGTTTAAAGGCTCGTTTGGCCTTTCCTAAAAATGAAGATTGAGTGTTTCACATGTATATACAATGTTGTGTTGGTTGTGGTTATTTTATGGTCCATGAAATGAAATTATTAAATTTTTTAAGGGCTTAAAAATATGGTTGTGTATGGTTTTATGGTGTTTTTATACTTAAAAGAGTTTTTTGAATGAGTTTTATGTGAAAATCCTTAATAGAATCCTTGAAATAGTTTTACCAAAAAAATTTAGTGGATTATTGATTTCGGAAAAATATGAAGAATGTTTCTGTACGGTTTGTATTTTTATGATTTTGGGATGGAATTTTTATGTGAAATGTCTATTTGATAATACATGTTACTTGATTGATCACTAAAGGGAATCCCGAATATCTCGGTGTGTAGAACTATATTTGTATGTTATTGATCTCTTGAGGTTTGGACCCTGTTTTTCATTTCACATTAGAAGATGAAAACACTATCTAAACAATGATGATGATGATGATGTTGGGGGACAAGTAGGTTATACTAGTGGCTCATGTGCATGAGAAAGGATATTTATTATGGATACTTTCACCGAGATACAAGGTACCTGGGGCTCATAACTAACTACTTCCAATGGGTGTTCCTGTGACTTTTATCCATTGGATATTTTGTACACATCATCAATATATGGTGTGTTTGGTGGGAAAATTCAGTAGTATTTTTGATTTATTTAAATATTTAAATTCATTAAAGCAGCCCTATAAAAAACTACTTCCATTTTGATGTTGTACCTATTTTAGAATTGTTACATGAATTAATAATTATAAAACATGAATGTTTTTGTCTGGTAATTTTATATATAGCATGGGTCCCAATTTTGAAATCATACCATTAGATATTGAATATAAAACATGATTTTTTTCGCTTATTTAAAAGGATGTGCATTTGGAATAAAATATCAAGCCAGCCTACTAAGTTTTTCATTATTGGTAAATGATATTTCCTTAGATTTGGTGTCTTAATTATGTTGATATGTAATGATTTGGTATTGTTCTGTTAGTTGAACTGCATTATGGCTTCCGAGGGTGGAAAGCTTTAATGGTTGGGAGAATTGTTACACCTATTTGTTTTCTTTTCAAGCCATGGTTTAGATCCGGTTAATTGAAAATTGTGATCCTTATCATGGGTGTTGAGTAACATTAATTTTGAGTTTTGAACTACCATATATTTCTAATCACTTTAATTTGGGTTCCCTATTACTTTTTAGGGATGTTTTTATAGAAATGGTTGTTAATTTATGATTTGGGCCAACTGTGAGCCCATTTCCAGTTTTGAAACCATTTTTTTTCAATTATAACTCCAGTGATTTTCAATATATTTCACCCATTCAACTTCATATATTTCTTCAAATGACATATTCAAACTACAATTTTCTTTTCCATCACATATGTATTCTTAATAATGGTTAATTTGGGTTACTTATTTAGGTAATGGGGCAGCCCATGGGCTTATTTCCAGTTTGAAAACAATAATTTTTGTATTTTATATTTTTTTTCATTTTTTAATGGTTTTCAGTTATTCCACCTCCCACTCGAAGCCAAAATACCTTTAATCACCCCCATTATCGATTTTACCTCTTTCCTGCTCATTATAGTAGCATGTTTTTGAGAATGTTCCCAGGTTTCTTCAAATTGTTCTGAATTGAATAGGGAAATTATTTCATCCATAAAGAATTCCATTAAAACTTATTATTCCAGAAATAATAATTATATGGTTCTCCATGACCTTATGAAACTCTCCATGAATTTTTGAGACATTCCATTTTCTCTATGTGTGCATATCTAATGGAATATGAAGATTTTTTTAGTTTAAAATGTTAGATTTTTTCACCTTTCTCCCCCTCTTCTTCATACATTCATTATTTCATGGTATTATAATCTCCAATAATCATGATCAACATAGTCTTATGTTATCCTATGATTTTCTATGGGGTTCTAGTTCGTTTGGGGCTGGTAATCATAGGTTTACAGTTTATAAAACCTCATATGGTGATATTGGGTGTTTGTTTCCATTACACTAAGGATTTTGGGTAGGACATCCCTTGAACAAGACATTATCAATAATGTTTCATTTTTATAATGATTTTATAACCTTATTTATTTGATATGTTATGCTATAAAACAATTGTTTTAATTATTTTGTTAGTAAATGATGTTTTATGCCAAATTTTGTTAAAAATGTTGTTTTTTTTGTATAAATGAGCACTACAATTTTTTAAAAAATTATTCCATCAGATTTCGAACTATATTTATGTTATTTTGAAAATTTATCAGTATATTGGACAAATATTTTGTCTACAAATGTCATTTTATCCGTTTTAAGTTCTCAAAACAAGTTGTTTTGTTAAAAAGTGAATTCCAGGTGTTTGGTAAATTGCTCAGTGAGCATTTATGTGTCCAGTGGAATTTAAAATGATTTTTTTGGATTTATAAATAAATTTTAAGCTTGAAAAAAATTATTATGGTATAATTTTATGTCATAAAAATTTGGATTTGGTTTTCTAATAAAATGAATTTTTGTTTGCCACCTGATTTGGCCCAGGTTGGAGGAAAATGTCTTGTTTAACATCTTTATTAAAATGGTTGTGTTTTAAATATGTAAACTGAGTGTTTTAAGGGATTTATGTAAGTGGTTTTGTTACATAAATTTTGTTTATAAACATATTTAATGAAATTTAAATTCATAGCTTTGTCAAATGTATGTTTTCAGAAAACGGTAAAAGGGACATTTAACCTTTCCTAAAAATGAATATTTAGTGAGTTACATGAATATACAATGTTGAGTTAGTTGATATTATTTTATGGTCCATGAATTGACATTATTATATGTTTTTAGTGCTTCCAAATAAGTTTGTTTATGGTTTTATTGTGTTTTTTATACTTTAAAGAATTTTTTTGAAGGATTTTTATGAGAAAAGCTGCAATACAAAAATTGAAATAGTTTTACGAAAATATTTAGTTTATTATTGATTCGTGAAATAAATATGAATAATATTTTGAGTATGTTTCTATTTTAATGTTTTGGGAATGGAATTTTGATGTGTAATGTGTATTTGATAATATGTGTTGCTTGACTGATCACTATTGTGAATCTTGAATATCTAGGTGGGAAGAACTATACTAGTATGCTATTGATCTCATGCGGTTTGGACCCTATTTCACATTTCACGTTATAAGATGACACAAATAACAAGAAAATGATGATTATGATGTTGGGGTACTAGTAGGTTATGTGTATTTCTCTACTAGTGGGTCATGTGCATGAGAAATGACATTTATTATGGTTACTTCCACCGAGATATGAGGTACCCGGGGCTCATAACTAACAAGTTACAAGGGGTGTTCATGTGAATTTTCCTAATTTGATATTTTCTACACACCAAAAACATACAATGTGTTTGGTTGGAAAATTTAGTAGTGTGTGTGATTTATTTACATTTTTAAATTCTTTAAAGCATCCATATTGAAAACTGTATTCATTTTAATGTTGCACCTCTTTGATAATTGTTACTATCGTTCTTGTTTAGAAAATATGAATTTTTATGTCTGGTAATTTTTATATATATAATGGGTCCCCATTTAGAAATCATACTATTATATCTTGTATATAAAATTTGATTTTTATTTTATTTTAAAGGATGTGCATTTGGAATAGAATATTAGGCTAACCTATAGAGTTTTAAATTATTGGTGAATGATATTTACTTTGATGTAGTTTCCCCATTGTGTTGATAAGGAATATTTAGGTATTTTTTTTCCATTTTAACGGTGTTATGGCTTCTGAGGGCGAAAACATTAATGGTTGGGAGAATTGTCACACCTATATGTTTTCATTTCATCTCATGTGTTAGATCCAGTTCATTGAAAATATCGGTCCTTTACATGGGTTTTGAGTGACATAAATATAGAGTTTGTAACTACCATATATTTCTAATCACCCTAATTTGGGTTCCCTATTTCTTGATTAGGAGATTTTGGAGAAAGGTTGGTTAATTCAGGATTTGGGCCAACTGTGAGCCCATTTCCAATTTTAAGAACCAATTTTTTTTCTTTTATAACTCCATTGATTTTCAATATATTTCACCAATTAAACATCATTATTTCTTCCAATGACATATTCAAACAACTATATCCTTTTTCATCACATAAGAATTCATAATAATGGTGAATTTTGGTTACTTATTTAGGTAATGGGGAAACCAATGGGCCTATTTCCAGTTTTAAAAAAATAATTAGTTTATTTTATATATTTTTTCATTTTATAGTATTTTTCTGGAATTCCACATCCCAATGGATACCATAATACCTATAATCACCCCCATTATCGATTTTACCTCTTTTCAGCTCATTAGAGTTGCATATTTTGGAGAAAGTTCTCAGGTATCTTTAAATTATCCTGAATTGAGAAAGTAAATTATTTCATCCATAAAGCATTCCATTCAAACTTATTTTCCAACAAATAATCAATATATCATTCTCTAAGACCTTATTAAACACTCCAATAATATTTAACCCATTCCCTATTCTTGAATTGTGCAGATCTAATGGAAGACAAAGAGATTTTTAGATGAAAAGGTGAGATTCATTCTCCTTTCTCCCACCTTTTCTTCCTCCATTCATTATTTCACAGTTTTGTAATATCCACTAATTATGATCAATATAGGTATATTTTATCATATTATTTTCTATGGGTTTTTGGTTCGTTTCATACTGTTCATCATATGTATAGAGTTTATAAACCCTCAGATGGTGATATTGGGTGTCCGTTTCGATTACGCCATGGATTTGAGACAGGACATCCCTTGAACAAGCTTTATCATTTATGATTCATCATTATCATGATTTTATAACCTTATTTATGTGATATGTTATTCTATATAACATGTTTTTTATTTTTTTGTGGGTAAATGATGTTTTAAGATTTATTTTGTTAACAATATTGTTGTTTTTGTATAAATGAGCACTCGTCTTTTGGGATAAATTATTCCATGAAATTTCACACTTTTTTGGTATTTGGAATATTTACTAGTATATTGAATAAATTTATGGCCATAAAATGTTATTTAATCCCCTTTTATGTGCTTAAAATACGTTTTCTTGTTAAAGAGTGCATGCCATGTGTTTGGTTAATTTCCCGGTTTGCATTTATGTGTCCATTGCAATTTAAAATGATATGTTTGGATTTATAAATAAATATCAAGAATGATAAAAATAATTCTGGGATACTTTTATGGCATTACAATTTGGATTTGGTTATACAAGAAAATTATTTTTGGTTTACAACCTGTCTTGGACCGGGTTGCCGGAAAATGGCCCTTTTCTCATACTTATTAAAATAGTTGTGTTTTGAATATGTAAACTGAGTGTTTAGAGGGATTTAAGTAGTTTTATACCATAAATGTTTATTATAAAAATACTAAATAAAATTTAAATGCATAACTTTTTTCAAATTTATGTTTTGAGAAAATGTATAAAGGCTTGTTTGGCCTTTGCTAAAAATGAAGATTGTGTGAATCACAAGTATATACAATGTTGTGTCAGTTGAGATTGTTTTATGGTCTTTCAAATGACTTTATTAAATGTTTTATGGATTAAAAAAAGGTTTTTATTGTTTTATGCGGGTTTTATACTTAAAATATTGTTTTGAATGAATTTTATGTGCAAAGCCTCAATACACACCATGAAATAGTTTTATGAAACATTTTAGTGGTTTATTGATTCGTGATTGAAATATGTTGAATGTTTGTGGGATGTTTGTATTTTTATGTTTTGGGAAAGGAATTTTTATGTGACATGTCTATTTTATATTATGTGTTACATGATTGTTCAATAACAGGAATCCCGAGTATATAGGTGGGAAAACTGTACTAGTATGCTAGTGATCCCATGAGGGTTGGCCCCAGTTTCTCGTAGCTCGTTATAAAATAAAAACACTAAATAAACTATGATAATGATGATTTTGGGGGACTATTTAGTTATTTGTATTCTCTTTACTAGTGGATCATGTGCATGTGAATGGATATTTTTAATGGTTAGATTCAATGAGAAATGAGGTGCCTTGGGCTCATAACTAATTAGTTCCAAGGGGTGTTCCTGTGAATTGTTCTCATTGGATATTTGGTACACACCATCAGAATGCGGTGTGTTTGGTTGGAAAATTCAATTGTATGTGTGATTTATTTAAATTTGTAAATTCCATAAAGGAGACCTATTGAAAACTACTTTCATTTTTATGTTGCACCTATTTTAGAATTTTTACTTGCATTCTAGTTTATAAAACATGCATGTTTATGCCTGGTAATTTTTTTATATATCATGTGTCCCCATTTGGAAATAATACCATTATATCTTGTATATAAAAGTTGATTTTTTCTTTTATTTTAAAGGATGTTCATTTCGAATAGAATATCGGGCTAACCATATGAGTTTTAATAATCATGCCTATAGTATTTTTTTATTATTAGACCGAGTTCAGTTTTTAGCTAGAGTTTGATCACCATGGGAAATGTGTGATCATTGTTTTGGAGTGTGACTGGAGGGTTCACATGGAGTTAGTTTTTTATTAGGTTTGGTCATTTGAGTTATATGCATAGATATCAATTAAGTTTGTTTAACAAATAATGTTCAGTTCAAGTTTTATGTAAATGTATTTTGAGTTGTTCGTTTATTTTCATAATATGATTAACTATTTTTATTGGGGAGAAATAATTCCCAAGTGTACTCTGTTGATTCCCTTGGTTCTTTTCACTAACCCATGAGGATCGGGAACTCCTCACAGGACTTGTCTCCAGCCGGCCTAGGTGACCGGTTCAGGGTTGACTTGGGTGGGTTTGTGACAAAATGGCATCAGAGGTGGTCAGCTATTAACAGACCTTTTTTAGTGCTCTCTTGTTATTAGGGGGATTTAAATGTAGATGGATTAGGATTTTTGGGACTTGTGGGGTATGAGTGGGAAGAGTGTCTTGAACTATTTCTCGTTCTAATCCTCTGGTTTCTATGGGAAGTATGATTTTATTAGTTTCTTTTGTTCTTGTTTATTTTTTGGTGTTGGGATATGAAAAAGTGAGTCTGAATAATGACTTATGTTAGCTCTTAGGGACAGGAAAACCATGTGGATATGCAGCATGGTTCTAATAAGTCTCTTAGTGTTGGTGTTGTGATTGACATATGGCCGCTAACCATATAGTCAAGACACCCACTGACAGTAGTTCCATTTTTTGTCTCCTGGAACTTTCTGGAATTATGAATTTTTCACATTAAAACAACAATATGAGAATTGTAAAAATGGGTTTTAAAGGAAGGATTTTATTTTTAAAATTGAAAAAATGGGTCTTCAAAAATTAAATATAAGAATTGTTTCTGAAGTTTTTGTTTTTTAAAAAAAAGATGAAGTGGAAATGATTTAACAATATTGGATTATCAATAATATAACATTGTGGTTTGTTAGAATAAAATGATTTGAATTTATGATTCATTTCAAGGTTATTCTAAATCATTTTTTTAAATGCGGTGTTTTGGGATGTTGACAAGTGTTTTAATATGATGAATTGGATCTGGAAATTGGTTTAGATTGGTTGGTGTTTTCCTAGAATGTTTTTTGGTCTCAATGACCATCAGATTATGAAAAGTCACCTAGAAGAATTTAATAAAATTAGAAGGGGTTATTTGGAGTATCATGGTTTTTTTATGTTGTAAAAAATGAAAAGGGGTAGGATTTTAAGAATATTTTTCTTGACTAATTGTGGTTCATTTTGTTAAATATAAAAATGGTTTTTACATGGTGGTTTTTGTTCCTTTAGAATGTACTTGTTTTTTGGAATGATGTAGTTTTGTTTTAACCTTTGTGGTTTTCATGGGTGCTCACACGCATGGTATTATTGATATCTGGAAGGATAGACTATATGGCATGGTGTTTGGGTGCCTAGGGTGGCATGGAAATATGGATGTGGGAGGGAATTGATGAATCTCCATACGTAAATGTGGAAACCCACCATGTTAGTTTGTTTTTAAAAAGTGTTTTGAGATGAAAAATTGTGGCCTTTGTATATAAACCAAAGGATTTGTGGCCTTTGTAAATCGTTCCGTAAATTGTTAGATGACATTGAAATGGATGGTGTATAGTATCCCATAATTATTTTCATGTTATTATAATCATATACAATTATTATTTAAACCATTTTATCCATCTATATATTGTGGGGGTGAAAAAAAGATTACCCCATGGCGTGGAGATGGTAAGCCGTACGCACGCACGCACAATGATTTCTTTTTTTATAGGATGGATAAAAGGTGAAATAATGTTTATTCATATTAATAATAACATATCAATATATTAGTGATAATTATTTTATTAGATTATAATTACACAACGATATTTGAGTCAGTACAAAAAGAAATAAATTTGAAAGAATCGGTATAAGAGATTACATCTTCCTCAACGTGCCTTCTTTAAATTCCCACTTTAGGAACTGGAGTTGGTCTTTTGAGAAGACCAAAAGATCTATAATGTAACTAGGTATGATTAAAAAAATTAATGTTTTGGATGAGCATGAAGACTAAAAATGGAGTGAAGAGGAGACGAATGTGTTTTCCTTTTATAAGAGATGAGAGAGGTACTTTAAGAAACTCTCAAAAATATTAATTTAAAATAAATTCAATTTCAACTAAAAATATTCCAAAAAATATTTAATTCGACGATAAATTGATTTTTCTTCTAATACCCATCATGAAATAATACATAGTCATGTTTATAATATTTTTTCCTTATGTTTTTTGTTTAACCATTAATTTTTCATTTTCAATCTTATACTGATATCATGTTGTTTACACGTTGTGGATTAATTTAATAACCATATAATTTGAAACGATAAAAAAAATTAGTTATGACATTTTTGTTCATATATCAACCATTTGGACAAATATTATATATTTAGGATTTTAATATCATTTAATAAAATATTTTATGTTTTATGTGATTAATTGTGTCAATTTTGGACCCTATTCATTCTTGACTTTTATAAAAATTCATAAAAAAGTTATTCTTTCAATACAAATTCATTAACTGAAATATAATATGTCAATATCCTCCAAAAACTATGTGGATTACATTTAAATAACGAAATATTTTTTTTATATTTATATATTCATTTATTTTAATCCTTCAATAACGAGTTAATCAATACATTATATTTGTGTCATATATAACAATATTTATATAATCTCTAGAAATTATAAATGAAATACCATTTTGTAGAAAATATTTATATATATTTAATTAAAATTTATAAGACCATATATCTGTTATATAACTCTATATTAAAATTGATATAGTAAAAGTTATATGTTTGGATTAGAAATATCCTTACTTTAAATTAATGTTTAAGAAATTTCATTTTCATATCCTCGGGAATCTATGTGGTGCCAAAATCGGCCAAAGGACTCCCATGTTCGGAACAATTTAATCCAAATTGAATTATGATATGTTTTAGGGTAGTATTATATTATTAAATTTTTTTAACCCTTATTTACAAGATATACCATTTAACCGTGGTAAATAAAATAATTACTGAAGTTACTATTCATAATGTCAAAAAATAAAAGATAGTTATTCACACAATTAGGACCTTTAGATTCTCAATATGGAATCCATTTTTCCAAATTCTTTACAAATAAGTTTCATAAATTTATTTAACATTAATCCTATTTTGGAATTAAGAAATTGTGTTTTAAAAGTTAAAACATTATAAAGAATATAATGATTCATCCTATGAATTCTAAGTAATATTACTGATAACGAATTAAATTGTATTAAATGGTAATAATATATTCAATTTATACATTCAACCCATTCAATAATATAATTTACCAATGTAAATTATCTCAATGATAAAAGTTGTTTTTAATTAATATTTTGCATATTTTTTTCTATACATTAAAACATGAAAGTTATCATTAAAATATCAGATATTTTTCAAAAGTAAATTTTTATATCCCGATTAAAAATAAAATTTATATTTTTTCATATTGAAAAAATAAATGTTACAAAATATTAATTTAAAATGGGTTTTCCATTAAATGTTATAAAATTGATCATTTTTTCAAAAAAAAGGTTCTTATACATTAATAGGATTTTATTCATACCATAGGAGTAAAATTTCAATAGAATGAATATAAAAAAATATTTTTTATGTATATAACACATATAACTGATTATTCTATTTAAAAAATGTAATAAATAGAAAAAAAATAAAATTATCTAATTGATATATATTTGTCTGAAATAATTAATAGCCAAATAATTCATAATTTATTTTCATAAGATAGTTATAATTCTTTATTCTAACCTAATGAGTATGATATATTATTAATTATATATTAAGGGCTTCTCTTGGTTCGTTTAAACTCACAATGGCATGAATAGAATGAAAATAGAGGATAAAAATTATTTAATGAAAATATTCCATAAAAACAAACTATTGTTACAAGAAATGTACTAGCCCACACATTACATGTCATGATTATCAAATAAAATAAGTGAATGATCCATAAACAACATATAAATTCTTATTTATTCTTATTTTGTTTTTTGGATGAACTTTAAAAGTGGATTGAGATGAACCATTATAATGGTAGACCTATTAATGATCTATTTATGGCTCTATAATGGCTTGTTAATGCCTATATGTAACTGTTTGGGAGGTTATTTTAGGGATTAACTAGTGAGGATAGCTCTAGATTATACGATTCTGTTAATCTATGTTTCTAATTTATTTTATCCTTAACATTATATCATTCAATTGATATATCCCATATCCTAAATCAACAAATATTGCACAAAAATATAGGGGAGTTTTATTTATGTTATTGGGAATGGTGTAGGATTGATCATTGTGACCTATATGAGTTTATGTGAATTAATTAAATAAAATACTTTCTTATTTATGGATCAGGTTATAATTATTAATATTATTTTTTATATATTAATGCGGTTTCATTAGGTTTTTATTGTGATAATATTAGTTCCGTTAGTCGATTATGAATTTATCATCGACCCTATTCATATCTGTATATGGTGGAATCTATTATGGTTGTATGGTGAGTACTTAATGATAATTAAAATGTGTTTTAAATTTTATGTTAGATTTTTTATTAGTGAACAAAAATTCCAATTCATGGATTTCCCTTGTTAATCAAGATAATCCTCTACATGAACATACACACATGAAAGAGGGTAGATGAACATGAGGTTCAATATAGTATTATTTCCCTTATAACCATCTAGCCATGGGTTAGAGAGGACTCTGAAGATGAATATATATCATACCATCCCTCAGATGATAAATGGGAAACATTTATAAGCAATTCTTACCCAAAAAAGTTATAACCCAAACCACATTGGTAAATAAAATTTTATATTTAACTGATTAAATTAGTAATGATTCATACATCTCAAAAATTTTCAAAATTAAATAATAATAGAATTTTATAAAAACAATAAAATGATACAATATTATTTTGTATTAACTCCTCCAACATAGACAATGTTAGGGCTAACCCATTGAAAATACTAAAATATTATTATTTTTCACCATTCTCCATGATAGTTTTATTTCATAAGATTCAAGAAAATATTTTTCACTATGGTGGGAAAATCTACTTATTCCATAATATATAAAAATGTATTCCTTCGGTATTTTTCAAGAAAAATCATAGAGTAACTCATTTAGAAAAGAAGAATTAATTTCATTAATTATTTAAAACTAAAAAATAATTAGATATTAATTTCTAAAATAATTGGATAATAGTAAGAAACTATAATTAAATCATATTTATAAGAAAATAATAATGATATTAGAGAAAAATAGAGTTTTAAATGAAACATTAATAGATAATATTTTTAATGAAATTACTATACCATGAGTCTAAAATGTTACATATGTTATTTTTCAATATGATTAATAAAGGTAGGTTTCTTTTTTTCTTCCCTATGTACATTTTTCAGGTTTATTAATAAATTTATATCACTTATTTCTATGTTAAATACAATTACAGAATCATGTATGGTCACATTAGATGTTTTGATTTTATTCAGTACACAAATCCAAAATGAATTAGGTTGGTGGAATAGGTGAATAATGGTCATTATTACATCATCTATAGAATAATAATAATTATATAATTAGCGTTTTTTGTAAAAAAATTATACTTTCAAATAGATATATTTAATATGATATTGAAAATGAACGATGGTACAATCATGGTCATGGTATGTTGTACGTAAAATTATGTAATGATTCCATTTTTAAAGGGTCATTATTGAAATAAGGTAAGTGTTATTATATATATATAAATAAATAACATAACATCATAGATATTTTATTACTAGTTATATTATTTGTGTATATATCAACAATGTGTTTTGTGATGAAGAATGAATCGAATCATTTCATGGAGGTGGCGATCAACACTTATGCATGAACAACATTATCATTTTTCTTTGCATAGAATTGTATGAAGATTAATAATATATTCACCTTTCATAATGAAATAAAAGTAATTATAATATATAAATATCATTTCAATAATTATAACAAGTCTTGATATATGTTGATAAAAAATGAATTGCATTGGTTTGTGAGGCGGTAGTCCTTCGTACACACTACTGATGACTTCTTTTCCAATTTAATAAAAGATGATGTAGATATAAGACATCATAATAACATAATAGCATATCATTATATGGATTATTGTGTTTTTATTATTTTATCATGGTTTAATGAATTTTAAGGGATGTAGAAGGAGAAACAAAACTAAATCATGAAGATAAAAATAATACATTGTTTTTAGAAAACCTACATTATTTCCAAACATAAGACCTAGAATATTGATATTCCTCTCATAAAATATTTCTAGAATAAGAATTAGGATTAAATTATGGTATTTTTTCTACTATTTGAGGAAATAAATTAGAATTATATTGGGGTAAAACATAATAATAGATATCATTTTATAAGAGAGGGGAGGATAACTCAATTCATCTTTTAAAATATTTACATAATATATATTAATTTTCATTGAAAATTGATCGAATGTGAAATATTTATAATATAAAATAATTATTGTTAAATTTCCAGTAATATGAAAAATATTTTTATTTTTTTACTATAAATCAACTCATAAATTATGGTTTTAACCCGAATTTAACCCCTCTAAATCTTTCAGTGAAAACAATTATTTTCACACATTCAATGTTAATATTGGTTTAATAGAATGAAAAACAACCTAAAAATTACCATGGTGATATTTAAAAACATATCCCAATAACATGGCTGGTGGTATGATTTTTATATATTTTATACCATTGACTGAAATATTATATACTATAAAATATCTAAAATGACAATATTTAGAACTATTCATTACTCGGACTTTTATAACATAATGAAAAAATATAAAAATATAAAAAATATTATTATATTTCTAATATTTAAATTTCATATTTATAATTTTATGAATAAAAATTTTATCTTAAATTTTATTTATTTTAAAAATTTTCATCTCTTTTATTTGATTTTCAAAAAATTTAATAATTACTATAGCAGTGTTGTGCACAAATTTAATATAATTATATATAATATATAAAGTAAAAAAAATGACCAAGATGATATTAAATATTTTAGATTTCAATGTAAAATTTATTATCGAACATATACCACTGATAACATAATATAAAATGTATTACAATTATTGAAAACAATATTGTGCCATGTTTATATTTATTTTAAAAAATACTATAATTTCCATAATTTAATCCAAGTGTCCCAAAAAAACATAAATATAAACCTTTTATTATTATTTTCTTGATTTAATCATTATAAAAGGCATATTAAACTGTTTGGGTCCCTTAATTTTTCTTATAATTATTTTTAAAACATTACTTACCTGGTTTACACTTTACTCGGTAATACAATTACTATGTTTTCTTTATATTTTGATCAAAAATAAAAGTGGCCAATTTACTAAATTTTTACACACACATAAAAAATATAGAATCCAATTTTCAAAATTAAAGACACAAAATTAGTGAAATTTATTTTAATATTAATTCACAAAAATGCAAAAAAATGGTTATTAGAGAAATTCCCATTTTAAATAAAATTTTTTTTATTAAATTTAAATTAAACATAAATTTCAAAAAACATAATTGGATAAATACTTATAGTATTTAATTTATTAAAATTTTCAAATAATACAAAACATAATTTGACGTTATAAATATATATAAAATAAAATTCATTTTATAATTAAAAATCTAGAATTTTCACTACCCATTGATATCAACATTATCAGATAATAGTAAATAATTAATCCTAATATTATTTTGATAATATGAGTATACAAATTTAATTGATATTTCCAAATTGATATTCTATTATTGTGAAATTAAACATTTAAATAAAATCATGTAGGAAATTTTCTTAAAAAAACCATTTCCTTATTTGATTTTATGAATTAGATAATATATTTATACTGAATATAAATACATAATATAGGAATGATAATAAATATTAAAATGAATTTTATATCATTACATGGGTTTCCATATTCTCTCACCCCTTAATTTGGAATCTTCAGCCTCACAATTGTGATCTCAAGCATAGTAACTAAGGAAGGACATTTCAAAACACATTTGATGAAATCCCATGTCATGAGAAATGAAAAATAATTATTCCTCTTGAATATAGAGAATGAAAATAATTAAGGTATCCTTAGATAACATATTATATGTTATTAAATATGATAACATTTTTTGGATGTGAAAAGATGGACAAGGAATAAAACCTAACTCACATGGACTCATAGAGAGTGACTAATACCGTGGTCATGAGAATGGTAACCCTCAAAGGTTCATAAATTGGTGATGGGTTAAAATGCCATATATTTCTCCAAAATAAAATAATATAGAGAACATTTTATCATCAAAATCCATTTCCCAAAGATCATATATTATTTTAATCTATATACAAATAAAATTGGGAAATATACTTACGGAAAAGTATAGATTCATCCTTTTTCCACATCAAACACATATTTTTCTCCAAATGATTATTATTCAAGGAGATTACTAATTTCCTAATGAAGTGTAATAAAATTCAACTTATAATAAAATCCTAAAAGAAATAAAAATATATTCACAATTTCTTTAAAATTTTTCCTAAAACTAAATTTATAGCAAATGATTCGGTAATATCCAAAATTAATAACTATTTATATGAATAAGAAATGTTGTTAATATAAAAAATTTATTAGTAATATCCAAAATTAATGATTGATTGTCCAATAAATAACTATCTTTAAGATTCCTCAGAATTATTGAAGAGTAATATTGAATCCAAAAAATCGTATGGTCATGATCACATAGTCTTCAAAAAAATATTTAATATTTATCTCAAAATAAATTCAATAACACATAATGTCTCATACAAAAATGAATATTCCCAAATTACAAAAACTATGAAATATGATTACCATTTCTATAAATCACATAAATCATCAAAAAGATAAATTATGATTATATTTTCGTCAAAATAATAATCAACTGTAATTTCTCAATTAAAATAATATATTATAATATAATTTTTACAAAATAACATTGATTACAAAAAAATTTCAGATAAAACAAATGTTCCCATATTAAAAAAAACATAATTTCTTGAAAAATATTATATCATATAAACAATAAACTTGAACAATGTCATTATTCATATGTCCACAAAAATTAATGTAATTTTCAATGAAATAAAATTATTCATATAATCAACATAATGGATACATATACCATTATCATTTATAAAAACTCAATTAATGACTACCTAAAATTATTAAATTTCTAGAGTGATAATTATCAAAATAAATTGATTCCATATAACATATGATTCAAATTATTTTAAAAAATATATAATATAGAAAAATAATTATGTGTTTAATTATTCGAACAATATTTATTAAATACCATTATATCCTAATTTTTAAAACTCGATACATGAAAAAAAATACTTAAAAACCCATCATCTTCATTTAACCATTATTCATCATCTTCATCCATAATAATTCATTCTTATAATCAACTATATAAATTATATACTTAATATTTATCAATATAAACCCAAAAAATATTCCTACATAGAAAACATGAAAATAATACAAACATTAAATACATATATAAATATTTTTTTGATACCCCATTTATCATCTAACAAGATTCCCATCGTCCAAAATGTAAATGATCATGTCGTTAATTGAATTATATTTTTTAGATAGTAGATATAATTGATATTGATAAATAAAATAAAATTTATTCTATCAAAAAAATTTTCTACGAATGAAAAAGTATCTATAAAAGTCAAATAGTATATTGTGGGATATTTCAAGGCTCATAAAACTATAAAAAATATTTCTAAATGATTTTACAATAATATTTATAATCAAATCATCATGACTGCAAGAGATGTTTGTTAATAGTATATTTCTTTCCAAAATTTTAAATAATTATTAATCTATAATAAATAACATCATCAATATATTTAATGAATTATTAATATTTAAAATGGGGGTTGTCCTTGGAAATAAAATTACCTTATAAATTTTATAATACTTTAACCATGAAATCCTTTATTCCTAATTAAATTACCTTAATAAATACAATATCCAAAATTCCATTATTCCAGTCTAAATCCATTACAAAAAAATTGTTACGTCGAATACAATGAACATATAATCAACCGTAAACATTTAAACCCACTAGGATGTAAATAAATCGGATGAAAAAATATCCTGAAAACATTATAATCTGAAAAGATGTCTAAACAATACTATAATAAAAACATTAATAATCAGATGGTTTATAATTTATATTTTTGTTTCTTTAGTATATAAATCTTATTATTTAATTTCCAATTATATTTTTGGGTTAAGAGTTCAAAAAAACTAGGAAATATCATACATAATTGGCTTATAAATTATAATGGTACACTTATTCATAGAATCCATTTTTCCAACAAATAATACTAATTAAACTGAAACATGATTTTCATTCCTGAATAATTTTCACAATTTTTATATTCAACTCATCCTTGTCCCTAATATTATTAAAAAACATATGATGACTATTTTAAAATGATTTATGATAGAAAAAAATCATAACGAAAAAAAATAAATCAAACAATTTGTCTAGTGAAAGACATAAAAATCAATAATATATATGCTTTTAATATATTATTTATGGGACATATGTAATAGAAAACATATTTAAGAAAAAAAATTACAATTTTTACTCTAAAAACATAAAAACACAATACATAACAATGAAAATAATTTAATTAATATGTTTAATCGTTGGAGTAACAATCAAAACTACTCATAGAAGTCCCTCATGGTTAATTTCTAAACATTACAAAAAAGTGTCCAACACAACTAACCATAGATGGACAATTTTTTTTGATCATGGTGTAACCATCATATTATATTAACATTATCTATATTTATTTTTTAATATATTACCTCTATCTCATATATAGAATAACTACATGACTGATTTCCATACCCATTGCATTGGAAGTTAAAACATAACCACCTGACCATGGTTTATCATGGAACCAAAAGTAATTGGTTTATAATTTTATCACCAATTTATTTTTTATAAAATAACCACAATTTTTCATAATAGTTCACATTTAAAACATAATAATCTTAAATAATGAATCCTTTCTCTATAAACAATCTTATGGAAAATAATATTTTCATATTGAAATAATTTTTATAGAAAAACTACCCATATATAAAAAACTTTTTAATTGAAAATATCTATTTAAACATTTCATGTGAGCTTTAATGAAAAGATTATTCCTAATGGAGGGAAATTATTATCATTTAGTATAAGTTAAAAATCAATCCTACCTTGTTTTTATCAGAATGGACACAATCTACCTCATTTAGAAAACAATGATTACTTTCAAACCATATTTTAAAAGATAAAAAAATGGTAAAATATAATTATCAAATTATATGTGAATAATATAATAAAAACAGAAAACATTATTAGAAAAAAAATTATGGAAATGGATGGAATGTGAGCCTCAAGGTAATATTTATGCAATACTTTTTAAATTAATGTCCCATTCCTTGAGTTTGAAAGGTAACATAAATTTCATATATATTAAAATAATAAATATATGTTAATAATTAATTTAATTATTAATTTTTCCAATATTATTATTCCTCTTATATCCATTATTACATTGTTACATATGGTTACATAATCAAATAACATTACGTTAGAGGATTTTATGATATTAATTTCTAAAATTCCAAATGACATTTATTAGTGGACAATGGCTGAAGAGGTAATTTTTACATCCTATCTATACTAATAATAAGTAATTAATTATATTTTTCATATATTAATTATTATTTTAAATTTACCCAATAAATATTATCATAAAAACGAACTAACTTACAATCTTGTAGATAGTACGTCTTACGTACAAATGTTTAATGTTACAATTTCTCAATGATCATTATGGAAAGAATGTATAAATTAAATTGTTTTCCCAAAATTATTGTAATATAGTAAATATAATATAATTTCACTAAATATTCAAATATATATATATATATATATATATTTAATGTTATGTGTTGGTGAAAAACATAACGCATCACAATGTGTAGGTGATAGTTCAAATGTATGGATGAACAATGTCATTATTTTTATGTAAATTGAAATGTATGATGATAAATGAGATATTATATTTTCAAAATTATTAATATGTAACAAATATCATATATTAACATTAATTCCATCATTATAACTACTATTTATAGAAAATGATGCAAGATGATAATATCGGCAACTTAGGTTGTAGTACTCCGCACACACAATTGATGATATATTTTTCTACTTGAAGAGAGATGTTATGTATATAGCTTATTCCACTAAAAAAATAAAATCTCAATTTATATTTTATATATGATTTATTATTTCATTTCTATTTATTGTGGTTAGAGGGATACAAATGTTGTATCAAAATAAAAAAATTGATATAAAAACTATACATATTCCATGGAAAACCTCCTTTACCTAACACCATATGATATATATGATTAGCATTTTTCCAAAAACACAATCCAATGAGAGTCTTGATTAGAATAATGTATTTGAATAGGTATTTTAGGAGAAAAAAATGTGTTTTTATGTGTGAATAATAATGAATAAGATATTCCATTTTAGAAGAGAGGGAATGTTCACTATTGGTATTTCCCAAAATATTATATTAATATAATGTAATTTTCAATTAAAAATGGACCCAATGTGATTCATTTCAATATGAATATAAGAATTTGTAAAAATATCCCAATTAAATAATTATTAGACATGTTTTCTCTAGGTTTCTAACATTTACTTCTATGATTAACCCCTATTTAGCATATTTGACTCTTTCAATGACAACAATTTTTTTTATCATTATGGATCAATATAGTGAATATAAAATGGAAAAATACCAATATATGTGTTTTTGTGGATATTTCAATCCTTATCCTAGTATTGTTTTAAAATTATATATTTTTAGGAATTTTATATCAGTCAATAAAATATTATTTACTATAATACATCCATACTAAAATTTTTATAACTATTAGTTACATAAATATGAATAATATAAATAAAATATATAAAATTAGAGAAAATATATTATATATTATCCAAAACATGTAATATATATAAATAAAATTTGTTTTTTATATTATAAAAAAATGATGTTCATTTAAATATTTTTATATAATTTATTTTATTATTCTATTATTAGATTAATTTCTATATTAGTGTTGTGTAGGAATTTAAAGTAATTATTTTTAAGTAATAATAAATAATAAATTACAATGTTGGAAATAACTCAATTATATTTCAAGTAAGTATTTATTTTCATTCATATACTATAGATATTACCATATTAAAAATATTACACTTATTAAAATCATGAGTGTGACATGTTTGGCATTTCGTCAAAAAACTACTACAAAGTTCACAATCTCTTTTATTTTCCAAAAAATCTAACTAAATTATATATATGGATGATTACAACCGAAATATAATAATCCAATAAGATTTATTCATGTTTGTTGGTCATTTAGGAATTCTTATCATTTTTGTAACTTAAATAACTCAATTTACCCTCAACATGGTAAATTAATTAGTTTTACTCTATATTTTAGCCAAAAATTAAAGGGACCTATTTACAATATTTAGATAATATCATTCCATTATTTGAATAATTTTTCATAAATTCACTGTTGTTTTAGAATATAATTTAAAATTACACAATCAAAATGAAAATAAGTCCGTATATTCGGGTAAGTTGTCCTTTAATATATAATATGTTTTATTCTAAATTCAGGTACAGAATCCATTCCAGAATAACATAATTTTTTATTCTAAATCAAAATAAACAAAATAAAATTGAAAATTATCATAAATTTTTTTCCTAATTAATAATGTATAATAAAATATTTTTTATAATAAAAATATGTAATTTTCACTATTACTTGAAAAAGAATGATTTTCATAAAATTAAAAAAAATCAACTATATATTTTTTTACATTATATATTTGAAAATAAAATTATCATTTTATAGTTATATTTTATATATTTTCTAAATTAAAATATTTATTAAAATATTATTTTAAACGGGTTAAATAAAACCATTTCATTTGTTATTTTATTAATTACTTAATATATTATTAATCATTATAACTACATAATTTAGAAATACTAATAAATGTAATAATTTTATATTATTTAATTGCATAGAATGTTATAATTAAATCCTACAATGAGAGTTATTGATGGAATATGAATTACATCTATTCCTGATATTTTTTTTAATATGGTTTCCTTATGACATTTCCATTACTCTTGGTTTTGAAAATAAAAAACCCTTTATTTTAATGGATGTTATTTTCTGCTAATGATTATTTTCATATGGAAAACATTCTTTCAAAAAAGAATTTATTATCCTAACCTTTTTTCATTATCTAATTTTATAATATCATTAAACCAATTTCATTTTATTACGATGTATAAAAATCAGATTCTTATGTAAAACCTCGTAATCATATAATTCCATGGATAAAGACTGTTTTGAAATTCAGAAACTGGATTCTCTAAAATGTAGACTTTAAATTCTCTGAAATACAAACTCTGAATGCTTTAATATTTAAATTCCAAATTATCTACAATTTAGACACCAAATTCATTGAAATTTAGATTCCAGATTTTCTGAATATTAGACTCCAAATTCTCTGAAATTCAGACTCTAAATTATCTTAAATTCACACTATGAATTCTCTAAAATTCGGAAATTGAATTCTATGAAAATTCAGACTACGAATTCATTGAAACTCATATTCCAAATTCAATGAAATTCAGATACCAAATTATTTGGGATTCAATCTTTGAATTCTTAGAAATTCATATTCCGAATTCAACTTAATTCATACTCCAAATTCCTCATAATTCATGATCCATTTTTATTATATTTCTGATTCTCAAATCTATAGACCATAGATTCCAAATTCCTTGTAAAACAGAAACCAAATATTCATTTCATATAGACTCTAAATGTTTATTTGGTTAGTCTCTGAAATATATTTCTCATCTGAATCTAAAAATAGATGTGGATAAGTTACATAATTTTCCTTAAACATTTTTTTATTATGAAACAATGTCATGCAATCTGTTTCTAAAAAACCATTGGTTGAGTTACACGTATAGATGTCCCTCTGAGATTTATGGAGAAATATGTCTATTTACAGAGGGAGCCGACCATGCAAATTGTGCCTATAAAAAGGAGCTCATTTGAATGAGCTAAATACAATTCCATCAACCTCTAGATTACATACTATTTAGTGTTTTCTAGAGTGAGAAATACTCACATTCTTAGTGCGGTTCAGAACATCTTCTTCAGCCTTGCTTTGTGTGACTATGATTGTTTCTATGTACAAATGAGGGATTATAGGGATATGAACACAAGGGTTATAACTACCATAATGATCAGGGGCTTTCGGGGATAGGAAGATAGAGGAGCCGACTAGATTAAATATCAAAGAATTCAATGGAAAGATTTGCAGCGATGCCGACTACCTTAATGATCAAGGTCTTTAATGGCTAGAAATGTAGATTCCAATATTTCTATCCAAGTAATACCCTTGTATGTGTATGATAAACTTTCATGCATTTATCAATTAAGGGACCTTTATCTATGGTTTTTGGACACCCTACTCTTTGTGTTAAATTATTTTATACTTGATACTTGTTTTTGATTCATGTTAAATTTCATATTTATTTTCATAAATTATTAAATTAAACCCTACATATACATTCATATACTTTTATTTACGTTGATATGTTACCTTCTATACTCTTTAAGGTATAATATTTTCATATGTAATTTTTTCTTATGTTTTATTTTGGAACCATATTTCTAGAACATAAGAAAGTTTTTATCATATAACTATAACTGGGTTAGTGAATTTAACATGTTTAAATTTGTTAAACATAATTTTACTTATGATTAAAATGATTTTTTTTTTAAATTTAAATTCACGCCCTCTTCTAATTAAGAATCCACATTCATTATTTTGAACCTTCAATTGGTATCAGAGGAGGTATCTCAATTACTTATACTCACTAATATCTTTTCATTCTCAAGTTTTTCATTGTTATAAATCTTTTTTCTTTACATTTATTTCATATGTTTTGCATAAAGTTGTGTTAGGTTTCTTTATAAACTATTTCTACTTAAATGTTTTGTGGAAATTTAATTTTTCATATAATAGAAGGAATGAATATCAAATAATAAAATATAACGAAGAGAATTCCCTAAAGAAGGGGTGTATATTTAAGGAGGATATTACACAAAAAATATTTCCATATGAATGAAAATTCAAAATCTCTTTAAGGATTTCAAGAATATGATGCATAGGGATTTAAAATCCTTAAGGGGAGATAGTCTTGTTCACCATGATTTATAAGTAATAGGAATTAATTTTCTCATTTAAGATCATTAATCAAAATTCATAGTTCTTATTTACATTTTTATATTGATGATTGTGCTTTCTAAAAATGAGGAAATTGTTGAGTCAATAAGGTTTCTATTTTACTCTTCCATTCCAATATGTTTCGAAAATCACAGAAACATTATTTTATGGAAAATTATTTTTACCTGAGGATTATTTTAAAAAGGAAAACTTACATTCTCTAAAGAAATTATTATCCTTACCTTTGTTATAATTAACGAATTTTTTAATCTCTCTAATACATACTCAATTTCTTACTATGTCTAAAATGAATACTCTTATGTAAAACATAAAATTCATATAATTATATGGAAATAGAGAGTTCGGTAATATAGACTCTGAATTCTCTGAAAATCATACTACAAAATCTATGAAATTCAAACTCCGAATTCATTAAAATTATGATTCTAAATTCTCTGAAATTACGACTATTAATTTTATAAAAAATATTATTTTGAATTTTCAAAATATCGTAATACAAATTCTCTAAAATATAGACTTCTAATTATCTGAAATATACTCTCTCAATTATCTGAATTTTTTAATGTGAATTCTCTGAAATTCAGATTCCAAAATCCCTAAAAAAAGATTCCAAATTCACTAAAAATATGATTTCAAATTGTCTGAAATTCAAAATCATAATTATTTTCAATTGAGATTTTAAATTCCCTAAAATTCATACTCTGAATTCTGTATAATTCATGTTTTGAAACCCTCAGAATTTAGACATTGATTTCATTGTAATTCAGAATCTGTAACCTATAGAATTTATATTTTGCATTCCTTGTCAAACAGAAACAGAATATTTATGTCGTGTAGAATTTGATTTTTATTTTTTCATAGACTGTGATCAAGAGATTTGGTTATGTAAATTCATTTTCATTACAAATTTTATAATTATGAAATGATGTCGTGAAATCAATTTAAAAATAACCGTTCGTTGATTGACATGTGTATAGGTCCCTATGAGATTAAAGAAAAAATATGACCATTAGAGTAGGGAGAATACCATTGGAGTTATTACTATAAAGAAGTTATTTTTTGAACGATATCATTACTGTTCCATCAACCTAGAGATTACAAGATGCAGAGATATTTATAGAGAGAGAAATACTCTAATTCTTATTATGGATCTGAACATCAGATTGAGCCTTTCTCTGGGAGACTCTAATTTTATATGAGTTTAATCGAGGACCTCAGAAGAGAGGAAGATAGAGGTGATGAATACATTAAATATCAAGGGCATCTGGGGTTAGGAAGACAGAGGTGCTGATAACATTTATGATTTAGTACTTCTAGGGATATGAAGATATAGGTGATGACTACCATAAAGTTTGATGACTTGTGGGGTTAACAAGACTTATTTTGATATTCCTATTGAGGGCTTACCATGGTGTGGGTAAGACATACATTTCTGAAAGTATAAAGAAAGCTACATTTATCCATTGATTTTGGATTCCCTACTCTTTGAGATAAATTATTTTCTACTTGTTACTTTTTTGTTTCGAGATTTATTTATGCAGTATTTTGATAAAGATTGTATAACCTTCTTATATATTATTATAATTTTAATTATTATGATATGTAATATTCTATATGATTTAATATAGAATCAATTTCTATGTAAACATTTCATAAGATTAATTTCTAGAATAATTTTTACATATGCTATGAATTTTTATTTAATAGATTTATTTTATCATTTTTGAATTTACCTTGTTTAACATTATTAAGGATATTTTTCCTTAAAGTTTAAAAATAATGTTTTTAAACATACCATATACCCCCTTATTTTAATTTAGCATCTACATTATTTATTTCGATCCTACACCTGAGGCGATAGTCTGTTGTATACACAATTAAAGATTTCATTTCCAATTTTATGGAATAAAATATTGATATAGGTTATGAAATTAACACAATAACTTCTCATTAGTTTTTAGTTTTTAGTATTTTTTTATCATATTTTTTAAAATTTTATGTAGTTAAAATAATTATGAAAATGTAACTTTGTGGTTATGAACAATAAGACTTCATTGGAAAACCATTATTTGTTTATACATATATCCCTCCATGAGTTTTTTCTGATAGAAACACGAACTATAGGTCCTAGATAATGATTTAAGGATGGTATTTGGATTTTACTGGCTGAAAAAAAGTGTTCTTAAAGTGTGATGAGGGGTGCAGACTAGGTGTCCTTTTATAAGTGTGTTGTGGAATCACATGGAATTTTTAAATTTATAAATTATACCTACGTTTTTTCATAGATAATGGATCAAAAATTGAGATTTAACAATTATTACATGATATATGGACTAAATATAAAAAAAATTAGAATCTTTTTTTTTTGATTTTTTCTACCATTATCTTCTTTTATTAACCTATGGTAATCTTGTTTTTACCATAACCACAATAATTATTTGTTGGATATTTATAATTAATTAATAAAAAATATTAATTTTATATTACTACATAATATATAATATTAATATTAAAATAAAATTATATATTTTTTCAAATTAAAATACATGATGTGATTGTATTAAAAATATAATTTAACTCGGAATAATGGTAAAAAAATTGTTTTCCATGAAACATTTTTCTTAAGTAAAAAAATTTAAAATATTGATATTCAATGTAAAAATTGAATCACATGTCCTTGATTGGATTAATAATAAAAAATTAACTAGATTAATGATGTATAAATTCTATAAAAATATGTAAAATTTAAAATTCTTGAAATGAAAAATTTATTTTCATTAAAAAATAATAATATTCATTATACATTGAAAAATTTTATTTTTCATAAAATTCTTTGAAATTAATTATGAGATTATTTTGGCATGTTGATTTCGAAAATTTGGACAATTTTTTCAATTAATTTTTCTAATTAGTAAAATTAAATTTTTTATACGTTTATAAAAAGCAATGAAACCTAGTTTTCGAAAACTAATGTTTTTCATTAAATGTCTCATTTACCTTAACATTTTAATTTAATTATATATATATAATTTATAAAAAGTGAAATTATTTTATATATTTTTTAACCATATACTTTGTATACCCCCACGATTTTATAGTATGTAAATTTTTAAATTTAATACCTTTGATAGTTAATGTTTCTTACACCGCGAAGGTTAAACTAAGCATGGTATACTGTTAATATTATTTTTTAATCTGAAATTAGATCCTTGGAATAAAAATATTTTCCTATTAATATGATTGAATATGTTATTAAAATATATTAATTAATTAATTGGCTAATAGTTAATTTATAATAAACTTAAAAGGATATTTAATATAATTTTAATATTTTTATAAAAATATATTTTAATGTGTAGAAGTGTGTTTTATAACAACAATATAAATCAATAACACCTATTGGATTATACTAATGAAATATATGAAATATATTATTTGATATTCACTTTATGTGTTTTCTAGTCATAATACTAGAAGAAATCAAATTTTACTTATTAATTTTTTATAAAAATAAAATTTTACAACCTTTTGATGGAGAACATTTTTAAAAAAAATAACTAACACAATTATAAATTCAATTTAACCAAATGAAATATTTAATTTTAAATAGTATTGGTAAAATTTACATTATTTACATTTTTGTTTATTTTTTTGATATGTTAATTTTTTGATGAATGGTGATAAAGTATTGCATTTTAATTAAAAAATTATTTTTACACTAAGAAATTTATACCAATAAATTATAATATTAATTGGATTTAATGTTTAATTTGAAAATATATTTTTTAGTAAATCCAATGTAGGTCATTAGAATCAATTAAAAATTTATTAAATATATAAAATATTTCATTATTTTGGATTCTTTAACATTTAGAACTCGTTTTCTTGATCGAACAACATGTTAAAGTTAAAAATAATTTGTAAAAACTATTTTCTTTTAATTAACAAAAATTGATTTAATATTTAAAACCATAACTTCTAAATTAATTTAATATAATATTTTTCTTTTTTTTACAATATGAATTAAAAAATTTGTATTTTTTAAATTACCATGGTTAAATGTGAAAATGGTAAATAATGGTCAAAATAATATTATAAATATTATAAAATTATAAAAACACTTTCTGTAATTTTATTGGATAATTATTTTTCATCCACAAGAATTAATTTATTATTTATGAGGGTATTTATGGTACATTGGATAAAAATATAACATTTATAACATTATATTAAATTTAAATACAATTTTAACATACATTTTTTAATAGTATGTTTTTTTAATATTGGGTTATATTAGGCATATGATGAACTTTAAATAGTATTAAGAAATATAAATTTCATTTTACATAATGGTAATTTTATTATTAATTTTTTATAAATTTTTTTCCCTTATATGGTTACCCAATGATGAGCCAATAGTTTTTTAATTAATAGAAATATGAAATACATGTTATTAATGATATTAATAAAATAACTTGAAATAATTAATGTCTTATAATTAATTTATAGGTGACCTAAACCTATTAGGAATGTATTAAAGGTTTTGGCTCAAAAAGATCACAGAATAAAAAGTCTCTATATTGAAATTAATGTTATTTTAAAACAAATACAACTTTATTAAATTATCTAAAATAACTAAATATCTAAAAATATGCCAAATTAAGTAAATAAGGTTTCCAATTTCTTACACGTCTTATTTAAGGTAATATTTTATTTTATAATAACAATATTAAACTTCAATGTGTAAAAACATGTTTACACATTAGGAGTAATATGTTTTAAAGAAGGGTTATAACCAAAACATAAAGGTAATAATGTGACTTAAAGCTATCTAAAAATTATTTAATGAGTAGGATTAAACCCTAATCAGATTATAATCCAATTGTGATTTATTATGGGTCAATTTTTCATTAAAATACATTCTATAATATTTAAATCATTAACAGTTATAAAATATCACTATCATCATATTTAATATCATTTCTATGTCCACGTAATGAAAAAATTAATATATGAATAATAAAATATACATATTTATCCTAATGAAATTATATTTCTTATAAAAATATATCTTCAATGTTAAAAATTATATAATTTCCTAAAATGCATTCGTAATGTTAATATGGTACTTAATTAATAAATAGAAAAATAAATTAATTTATTTAAAAATTATTAATTTTTTTATATTTATGATGATTTAATGTTTATAATTAATTTTATAGGAAAATATGTTATTTTAGAGATGTTTTATATCATTATAATCTAATTTCTTCTATTTATTCATTCATTTTATGTCAAATTAAATGAATAGTATTTAAATTAATATTAATGGCATTTTAATAAATTATAATTTTATTATATTGTTTCCAAATCATAAGAATATTAAATAATTATAAAGTGGATAATATATGGTATAAAATTAATTCCCCTATTAATTTATAAGCTATTTGAATATCCATGGATCAAAATATCCTAATTATATTTTCATATTTTTAGTTTTTCTAAAAGTACCCCACCGCAATTATAAAAGTTTACCACATCCCTCACTTAATCACACAACTTTGAGTAATATAATTGAACAAAACCCTACCCATTTCTCTTCTCAACATCGCTAGTTATGTTCTAGCATTTATGTCCTTTCAAAATGACTTACCGTAGACCAATTATAAAGAGATTAATGGATATCTGCCAATGAATTGGAGGTTACAGCTGTTAAAAAAAGAAATCTTATGGAAAGAGATAAAACATATAACTTTTACAAATCGAGGATATATTCCTTATTCTCCACTTATTCCTTACATGTGGTGTTTTTATTTACCTTTTATATCATAACATTAATCTCTTAAAAAATGATATACTATGATTCATATAAAGATATTCCTTCATTATAATTATGATTTTAATGTTTCCAGGTTTTAAGGGACTAATTGGAATGATTAAAGATTAATTTACCGATGAATTTTCAAATGGTCACATTTACAAATCTGTCCATGTATGTAAACATCCTATATTGAATATTTAAATTCTTTTAGTTTTATCACTTATGATAAAATCTAACATATTTAATTAATTTATTTTTTATTAGTTTTATATGGATGATCTATTTAGATATTATTATTATTTTATAGTTAATGTATATACATATTTAAGATTTTTTTTCAGAATAAAATTTTCTGTTGTTTTTGTTCTAAAATTTTAAAATGAAGAATTAATTGGACAATGTATGTGTATGGAGGGACCCGATATATCCCCTAGATGTATTGTTCGGTCTAATTAGAAACATTTAATATGGACTTGGCCAAGACCTAGACCATTTATTTTAATTTATTGATATGGACGAGGTATTAACCAATTATTATCAGATGTCTTGGTTGTGGCCTCAATGATATGATTCAGATATCTAGCATTATGAATTCAATGATAATGATATTAATTTTTGATAGTGAATTTGATTATTCAAGAAGAAAAGTATCAATGGATAATTTTCCTAGCCCATGTGAATATGTAAATGGCTTGTGTTTTAGTTATTTACCATTCCATATTTTATATTCCATTTTTAATTATACCTTATATTATAGACATACCCATAATGATCAATTGAGGTCACACCTTTAATATGTTTAAAATTTTCCCAAGATTCCAAGATGTATATTATGACGGATAAACAAATGGGGACTATTTTAAGACTCAATGAAATACTTTTTATATTATATATTATGAAATTTAGTATGTATTTCATGTATATATGTTGTTTACAAAGAATACTAAACTATTAGTGTAACACATGAGATTTTATGAGAAATATTTTTTTATGTATAATGTTATATAAATTAATCCTTCACTACACACAACACTGCCTTGGCTTGCGTTATACGCAAGAGCAACCTTCCTCGATAGCGTGTGTTGTACACAATACCGAGTTTCACTAAACAATGATATGTTATTAAAATAATACATAAACTGGCCATTATGAATAGTAATACAAATTTTTTAATTTTTTAATTTTATCTTTCAAAATGGACTTCATTTTTAGATTGAGAATATCAAAATTATCTTAGGGTGAATTTTTGGTATTTTACTGAAAACATTCAATTTTTGATGAATAGTGAAAACACATGGTTACTATTTAAAAAACCCACTTTTGATTTAAATAATTTAAATTTATTTTACTTCAAAATTGATACTTAAAACCTATATAAGTTCAATTTAATTCATTGGTTTCATTTTATAATAATTTTTATATAATATAATTTTATTGAACTTATCACCGTCTTTTACCCATCTCATAGGAGAATTTAAAAATTTATATAAAATATAATTTTACCGCTTCTGTGAGTGGAATTATGAAAATCCAAGAGAAATGGTTAATATCAAGGAGTATAATTTGGTTCAATATGATAAAAATAATTTCTGTTGAATTATAACTTTTTACATTTTTTTACCATGGTTAAGTAAATATGGTAATTATGGGTAAAAATGATATTATTATTACCTAAACACATGTCATATTTCTATTGTATACATTTAATTCGACCATATAAAATTCTTAGGAATACAATATGACTATTTAGGTCCACTTGGATTAGATTAGGACATTTATTATTATTTTATTTAAGGTAGAGTTAAAATAGTTAAAATAAATGTTTAATAACAAAAACATTTTTAATATAGGGTAATACATAAGATAATTTCGACTGTATATATTAATTAGAAAGATAAATATATTTCCTACATAATGGTATGTTATTTATAATTTTTATTCATTAAATAATTTAATTTATTTACAACACAATGATGATGTAGTAATTACCATATTAATGAAATATTAACATAATTGAAATTATAAATATCCAAATAAATGTAATTTAAGACTTTTTATAAATTAAAATAATTTTATAGGTTAATATGACATTTTATTATTGATTTAATTGAATTTTTCATAACTAATCTTTCTGTTATGATTTTTAAAAAAAAATCAATTACCAAATAGTGTCAAAATTGACATAAAATAGTTTTTAAAACAAATATTATATAATTAATTGTTATTTTATTCCTAAAAATGTAAGTTTAGTATAAATGACTTAGATAAGTTTTTATATATTAATAATGAACCACTTGGGGTTTGTTTGGGTTGTTATAGTACGTTTATTAACCATATGGTGTAAGAAAACAAGATGACACTATAAAGGTAAAATTATTTAAATTAATGTTAAATCTAAATGATAAGGTTAAAATATTAACCTAAACAAGTCTAAATTCTATTTTATGAGAGTATTTATACCATTACCTTCTTTTCTTTTAAATAAATCAATTTGGAGCTATTAAAAACCTAATATGACTTTATAATAAAAATAATATTTTAAGTTATTCATAACGTGCCCCTCTCCTCCCTTATAAAAGGGCACCTCCTCCCTATATTTCTCACACCACCTTGAGCCTTCAAGCTCAGACAAAACCAACTAATTTCTATTCTCCACTTCTGTATAGACATCATAGAGGTCCTTGTCTTCTTCAAAAACCATATTTAGTTCACTAAAAGGAGGTTAAGAAGAGGCACTTCAATGAAGAGGTAATGACCGTGACCGATTGTTTCTAATTTATTTCTTCTTCTACTTCCTCTTCTTTAGTTTTTTCATTATGAAGTAATAAAATCAGTCTCAATAACATACTTATATATTATTATAAATATTAAACAACCCTATTTCAAATTCTATCCATCCTACGAAAAACAAAATCACCGTGCTTGCGTACATACGGAATACCGTCTCAACATTATGGTGTCATATGTTTTCCCCCACAACCTACCTTGGATGGGTATAATGGTGTAAATAATAACTATATATGATTATTTTTATAGTTATATAAATTCTTAAATAGTATACATACACTAAAATACAATTCCATGATCATTGGAATGATATCATCACTCGTGTGTATGTATGGCCTACCGTCTCCACGATGTGATGCGACTCATTCTACATGATCCTAGTTGAATAATTAATATATAAATGAATTTAATGAATAAGTATGACATATGATACACTAATAACATTCTGGAAATGAGGTATCTATAACCTAAAAATAAGAATAATAATTTATTCGACAAGACATGCATAAGAACATAAAGCAATGAACACCCGAATAACAAGTAACAATCAAGTATTAAAAATAAAAAGATAAGAATATGACCATGTATTATATGATAACAATGAATATGATTCTGTAATAATTCAATGACATTATTTAAATCATTATATAGGAGGTTCGGATACATACGAAGCATATCAGACCTAAGGTAAGAGAAAATCTCACAATCTCCTTTTTATCAGAGGATTTTTATACTTTGCTATTTATTGTGGTGTATTTATCATCCACATCCATGTTTCCTCAATATTTAATATTATTTATATCCACTTACAATTTATTAAAATCAACATTACTCATTGGTGTGTTTTTAGTAAAAGATATGAAAAGAATCGTTTTTCATTTTTAGTACGAGGTACTTTTTTACTTTTCCGGCCAAAGTACAAGAAAAATGTTTTTTGACTTATATGACATGAATGGATTTTTATGATTACATAGAACATTATTTACATGATTCTTACTTTATAGGTTTTCATGTTTATTTTTTATCAACTTATTTTAGTTTACAATTGTATAACATGATAAGAAATGAAAAATGTTTTTAAAGTAGAAATGATATTTTCTTCAAGAATAGAGATCAAGTGTTTTATCAAAATTATTTTCCATCAACGATAATATAGGGTTTTGTTTCTATCCCAATTTTTACATGGATTTGTTTATGTTATTATGGAATTGTTTTTAGTTTGTCCTTTTATCTTATATGGATTATTGTATGATGGCTTCATGTTTACGAATGCCATTTTTATTACATGGGTTATTCTATGATGTATGATTTATGATCTTGTGGAACACATAAAAATGGTATCCTTATGAGTTGGGTGGGACCTATATCTCCCTCCAATTAATTGGGTAAAGATTTATATCTCATGAGATAGACATTGATGGAACTACAGGTTAATCTAGTTTAGTGATATACGACTGAAACAAGGAGTGAACTCATTTCAAAAATGGACTTTTTCCGCTAAGATAGTCTTGGAAATGATTCTTGAATACCATGAAATGATTCTCTATGATTATGTGTGTATGATAGAAAGTTTCAGGTTTTATTTTATGATTATTGGCATTACATTTCACTACCAGGATTTATCCCATGTTTTGATAACATGATCTCTTTTGCATGTTAAGATTTTCAAAATGTTATGTTCTTATGAATATGATATGTTTGATATTTATTTTGTTTACCCTTACTGAGCATTTGAGCTCACCCTTTTTTCTATATTCTTTTCCCCAGGTTAGGAAGGAAGGTATTAAGTAGGATATTCCAAATCGGACTCTAGATATGATGAAATATACGGGAGACAATGTATATGATTTATGAACCAGTTGTTTATGTTTCACAGTTTTAAAGACACTATACCTATATGGTCCTACCTTGGATTTCTTATATGTTGTAATAAGTATGCATCAATTCTAAAGTAATAAATATTTATGTAAATTATGGGTCGTTATAGTTTGAATCAGAGGAAGGGTATAGTCAACCTTCGGAAACTAGGATGTGAAAGCCTTAGTAAGAACCCTATGGATATGTCTAAGCATAGGAAAAAATCATAGTGTTTTAGAAATTGACATGAATAACCAATGATAAGACCTAAAGCGTGAAATGTTTTTCATGATTATGTGGTTTTACTATTATGATTAGTGTTTCTCACACAATGCTTATTTGTTTTAGTCAATGGCTGGAACATGAAGGAACCGTGTTAATGCTGAATGTGACGGGCAATGCAATGATTATCCCCCCTGAGCAACCAAACGTTATGGGAGTGAGAATGAAAAATCTTGTAGCCATGATCACACAACTTTCTCAAGCTATGAATCATGAAGGACTTCCAAACGAGAAAAGGAAGGAGAAAAATTCTCTTTTATCCATTATGTGGCAGTGTCTACCCTCATTTAGAAGGTCTACTAATGTATTAGTTGCTGAAAAATGGATCAGTACTACTGAAAAGATACTTTTAGTTCTTCAATGTTCTCAACATGATAAAGTCATCTTATTAGTATATAGTTTGGAAGGTGAAGCTTATCAATGGTGGAATCTTTTTAAGAATACGAGGCAAAAAGATTAAATTGTGTCCATGGAATGGGACTAGTTCAAGAAATTATTTTTCAATAAGTACTTCCATCGTATTCTATGAACAAAGATGGAGAAGGAGTTTCGTGAACTATAGCAGAAGGATGATGAATCAGTTGGCACCTAAGAAGAAAATTTTACAAGACATGCAGGGTACGCTTCTGGGAATATTATCCAACCTGAGAGTAAGACCGATCAATTATTTAGTGGCTTAAAACCAAGTCTTCGAATGGTATTATCCATAAGGGACTTTAATAACTAAGAGGAAATTGTTTGATATGCTCTCATGGTTTAGATGGAGATTGGAGTAACCCATCAGTCATATGTGTTTGGTAAGAAGAGGAAAATGGAATTCAAAGGAAAATCTAAATAGCACACTTAATATAAGATGATTTTTCCCTTATTCTCAAAGTGTGGAATGAAACATAGAGGGAGTTGTCTTAAAGGGACAAGTAAATGTTTCAAATGTGGAAAAGAAGGACATCAAACATATGAAGGCTACAATGATTGAAAGAATATGTCGAGTGATGCGAACAAAGAAAAGGATACATACATTGCACCTCTTAAACATCAATGTTACAACTGAAAGGAAATTAGGAATTATGCTAATCAATTCCCTAATCCAAGGTATGTTGATAATGATCGATGCCAACAAACTCTTAAGGCTATTGAAAAAGGAAAGTCACAAGCAATTTCTATCAGTGATGTAGAGTACGATAACGGATTGGTGAAAGGTACACTTATCGTCCACTCTAAAGTAGAAAATATTTTATTTGATTATGGATCCACCAACTATTTTATTTTTGAAAAAAATTCTAAGTGTATATCCATATTACCTCTAAAATTAGATGTCGAGGTAGTTGTGACAACCCCTAATGGAAAAACAGTCGCATCAAAAGTTTATAATTCTTCTCTGATTGAAGTTTGTGGGAAAGTACATCCTACAAATCTTCTGATCCTTCAAATAGTGGAATTTTATGTGATTCATGGCATGTATTGGATTTCTTTATATGGTTCTTATAACAATTTCCAAATAGGGAAAGTCACATTTCATATTCCAGATCAATCTATGATCGTCTATCGATTCAAGGATGAACATAACCTTCCAATGGAAATTTCTTCCATATTATTGGTCATAATTCCACCAAATTAAGGTTATTTATCTCAAATGGTTGGTTAGAAACTCATGATTACAAATATTCCCATATTACAAGAGTTTGATAATGTCCTTATGGAGGAATTTCCAGGTTTTCCACCAAATCATGAAGTTGAGTTTTCAATTGAACTCATACCGAGTGTTATGCCCATTTCAAAGACACCTTATATAATGGACCCAATTGAGTTGTAGGAATTGAAAAAGAAAATCCAAGAGAATATTGATAATGGATTCATACTCCCTAGTGCTTCAACATTGGTAGCACTTATTCTGTTTGTTAAGAAGAAAGATGGATCATTGAGACTCTACATTGATTATTGAGAACTTAACAAGATCACTATCAATAACAAATATCCTCTCCCATGAATTGATGAATTATTTGACCAACTATGCGGAGATCAATAATTTTCAAAGATTTATTTTCATTCAGGGTATCATCAATTAAAGTTTAATAGGGAGGATATACCAAGGATGGCATTCTGTACAAGGGATGGACACTATGAATTTATAGAGATTCCATTTGGTCTTACAAATTCCCCTGCTATCTTCATGGATCTGATGAATATAGTCTTCAGAGACTATATTGATGAGTTTGTTGTAGTCTTTATAGACGATATTCTTTTCCATTCAAATATCAAGGAAGAACAAGAAGATCACTTGATAATTTTATTGAATACCCTGAGAAATGAGATGCTATATTCCAAATTTACCAAGAGTGAATTTTGGCTTCAAAAAGATTCATTTTTGGTTCACATAATTTCAAAAGATGGGATATTTGTGGATCCTGCAAAAACAGAGGTTATCGAAAGATTATCGAGACCAACAAAAGTAAATGAGATCCGATGTTATTTTTGCTTGGCTAGATATTATCGATGTTTTGTGAAAGATTTTTCACGATTATCTAATCCACTCACTAGGTTGACTCGAAAAGGAGTTATGTTCGTGTGGATGGAGGAGTGTTAAGGGAATTTCATGGAGTTGAAAAAATGGTTATCCAGTGCACATGTGCTCACACTGCCTTGTAGTGGAGAAAGGTTTGTGGTCTATAGTGATGTATCCAATAAGGGACAGGGGTGTGTTCTCATGCAAAAGGATATGGTGATAGCTTATGCACCAAGACAATTGAAAATACATTAGCAAAATTACCCAACTCATGATTTGGAGTTAGCTGCGGTAATCATTGAATTAAAGATTTGGAGGCATTATCTTTATTGAGAAAGGTGTGATATTTATACTGATCATAAATGTTTAAAGTATATTTTCACACAGAAGGAGCTGAATATGTGCCAAAGAGGATTGTGGGAATTTATTAAGGACTATGACTGCTCTATTCATTATCCCACTGGGAAAGAAAAAAAGGTAGCAGACGCATTAAGTCGACAAGACCATTCCAGCTTATCCATGATGAGGATAACAAAAGATCCAATATTTATGGAATTACAAAGGATGGATCATGGAATTTTAATAGAAGGGGAAAATATTATCTTTATAAAATGAATGTTCAACCATATATACATGTGAACAGAAACAAGGAACACAAATAAGATATAGAGTTACAAAAGAAGGAGAGAAATGTTCCTAAATTCAACCTTGATTATGATGGGATAATAAGGTTCAAGAATCGCGTTTGTGTTCCTCCCATCCCAGAATTAAAGAAGGAGCTACTGTTTGAGCCTCATAGTTCTTCATTATCTATTCTCATAGGAGCACAAAGATGTATAAAGATCTGAAAGAGTACATCTGGTGGGATGGCATGAAAAGAGATGTTGCTGAATATGTCTCTAGATGCTTGATTTGTCCGCAAGTTAATGCTGCGAGACATAAGTCAAAGGGGATGTTACAACAATTACCCATACCCGAATGGCAATGGGAAAACATAACCATAGACTTTTTCACTGGTCTTCCTAAAACATCCAAAGTCAATAATATTATATGGGTTATAGTTGATTGTTTTACGAAGTCAGCACACTTCATTTCTATTAGAGAAGACTTCTCTCAGGATCAGCTTGCCAGGATATATGTGAAAGAAGTTGTAAGATTGCATGGAGTACGACTTTGTATTATATCTGATCGGGATCTGAGGATTACCTCGAAGTTCTGGCGATGTCTTCAGCATACTCTAGATAAAGAGTTGAGCTTTATCACTGCTTATCATCCTCAGACAGACGATCGGTATGAGAGAACAATTCAAACACTAGAAGATACGTTAATATCATGCTCTATGGATTTAAAAGGTGGTCGGGATCAACACCTACCTTAAGTATAATAATATTATAATAATATCATTCACTCCAGTATTCATATGGCTCCTTGTGAAGCTATCTATGGAAATAAATGGAGGACTCCATCTTGCTGGGATGAATTTGGGGAAAAAAGTTATTAGGTCCTGATCTTATTGATGAGATGGCAACAAAGGTCAGATCTATTAAACAACACATAAGAGCAGCTCTGAGTTGACAAAAAGCTTATGACAATAACTGAGGAAAAGTCCTAGAGTTTGAAGTTGGTGATAAATTGTTTTTATGAAAATCTCCTTGGAAGAGATTAATGATATTTGGAACGAAGGGCAAGTTGAGCCCTAGGTATATTGGTCTTTTTGAAATACGAGATCGTGTTGGGAAGGTAGCTCACTTATTGGTGCTTCCACAAAATCTCTCTCATTTTAATGATTTGTTCCATGTATCTCTCCTTAGATTGTACATACCTGATCCTTCATATGTACTCAGCTCAGAAGTAGTACCACTGTAGTATGATCATTCTTGTGAAGAACAACCGATAGTGATTCTGGATTGTAATGAAAAATTCATACTTAACAAAACCACTCGGTTGGTGAAATTTTTATTGAGTAACCACCAATTAGAAGAATCTACATGGGAAATTGGGAATATTATAAGGGAGAGGTATCCTCATCTGTTTGTTTCAATGAGACGAATTTCGAAGGAGAAATTCATTTTCAGGGGGGTCGAATGTAACACCCACGATTTTATGAGAATTATTTTGTTTTTATTTATAATTTTATATAAAGTAATCTTTCACTACACAAAACATTGTCTTGTCTTGTGTTATACGCAAGAGAAACCTTCCTCGATAACGTGTGTTGAACGCAATACCTAGTTTCACTAAACAACGATATGTAAGTAAAATATTATATAAACTAGCAATTATGAATAGTAATACAAAATTTTATAAATTTTTTAATTTTTATCTTTCAAAATGGACTTTATATTTAGATATGGAATATCGAAATTTTCCTAGGGTGAATTTTTGGTATTTTTCAAAAAATATTCAATTTTTGATGAATAGTGAAAACACTTGGTTACTATTTAAAAACCCGACTTTTTATTTAAATAATTTAAATTTATTTTAGGTCCAAATTGATACATAATACCTATAAATGTTCAATGTAAATCGTTGGAGTCATTTTATTATAATTTTAGATATATAAAAATTTATTGAACTTGTCACCGTCTTTTACCCACCTCCTAGGAGAATTTGAAAATTTACAAAAAACTTAATTTTACTGCTTCTGTGAGTGGAATTTTGAAAATCAGAGAGACACGGTTAATATCAAAGAGTAAAATGTGGTTTAATAAGATAAAAATATTTTTTGGTGAATAGTAACTTTTTACTTTTTTTTACCACGGTTACAAGTTAATTTGGTAATTAAGGGTAAAAATTATATTATTATTACCCTATTAAATGTTCTAATTCTATTGAATAAGATGAATTCGACCGAATAACAACCTTAGGAATAAAATATGACCATTTAGGTCCACTTGGATTATATGAGGACATTTATTATTTTTTTTAAAGAAGAGTTAAAATAGATAAAGTCAATGTTTAATAACTAATAAATTTTAATATCGGGTTATACATAAGATAATTTCGACTATAAATATTTATTAGAAAGTTAAAAAGATTTCCTAAATAATTTTATTTTATTTATAATTTTTATACATTATATAATTTAATTTATTTATGACAGAATGATGAAGCAGTAATTACATTAATATTGAAATATTAACATAATTGATATTTGAAATACCCAAATAAATGCAATTTGATACTTTTTATGAATTAAAATAATTTTTTAGTTTAATATGACATGTTAGTATTTATTTAATTTACTTTTTTATAACTAATCATGATGTTATGATTTTCACAAACAATCAATTACCAAATAGTGTCAAAATTGACATAAAATATTTATTAAAATAAATATTATATTATTAATTGTTATTATATTCTAAAAAATCTATGCTTTGTCAAAATGACCTATATAAGGTTATATATATTAATAATTAACAACATGGGGTTTCAATGGCTTGTTATAGTAAGTTTATTAACTATATAGTGTAAGAAAACTAGAGGACACAGTAAAAGTAAAATTATTTAACATAAAGTTAAATCTAAATGATAAGGTTAAAATAGTAACCTGAACATGTCTAAATTATATTTTAAGAGAGTATTTCAACCCATTTCTACCTAATCTTTGAAATAAATAATTTTGGAGCTATTAAAAACCGAATATGACTATATAATAAAATAATATTTTAAGTTATTCCTAATGTGGCCCTCTCCTCCCTTATAAAAGGGAACCAACTCCCTCTCTTCCTAATACAAATATGAGCCATCAAGCTCTGCGAAACCCTAAATATTTCCCTTCTGCACTACCCTAGAAACATCCTAGAGGTCTTGGTCTTCTTCAACGACCATCTTTAGTGCCCTATGTGGAGTTTAAGAAGAGGCACTTCAATGAAGAGGTAATGTCTGTTACCGATTGATTCAAATATATTTTCATCATCTACTTAATGTTATTTAGTTGTTTACTTATGAAGTTATAACATTATTATAACTCATATACTTATATTTTATTATAAATATGAAACAAATCTATATCACATTCTATCCGTCCTACGAAAAACAAAATCACCAAGCGTGCGTATTTACGGAATACCGTCTCCACGCCGTGGTGTAATATTTTTTCCACCACCACTTTACTTGGATTGGTATAATGGTGTAAATAATAACTATATATGATTACTATAAATTGATAATTATTATTAAATAGTATAAATACACATTAATACAATTCCATGATCATGGGAATGATATCATCGCTCGTGCATACGTACGACCTACCGTCTCCACAATGTGATGCGGCTCGTTATACTAGACCCTCGTTGAATAATGAATATATAAATAAATTGAATGATTAAATATGATATATGTTACAATAATAACATTCTATAAATGAGGTATCTATAACTAAAAAATAAGAATAAGAATTTAGTCGACAAGACATTTATAAGAACATAAAGCATTGAACAACTATATACCAAGTAGCATTCAAATATTACAAATATGATGATAAGAATATAACCATGTTAGATATCATAAAAATGAATATGATTCTGTAATAATTCAATGAAATTATTTAAATCATTATACAAGAGGTCCAGATATATATGAATCATATCGGAAATAATGTAAGGGAAAATCTCACAATCTCATTTTTATCCGAGATTGTTTATACTTTGGTATTTAATGTGGTGTATTTATCATCCATATCGATGTTTACTCAATATGTATTATTATTTATATCCTCCTACAATTGTTTAAATACAATATTACTCATTGTTGAGTTTTTAGTAAATGATATGAAATGAAACTTTTGTCGTTTTTAGTATGAGGTACTTTTTGACTTTTTCAGTGAAAGTACGAGAAAAATATTATTTTAACTTTTACAACATGAATGGAATTTTATGATTTCATAGAACATTATTTCCATGAAGCTTTATTTACAAGTTTTCAGGTTTAATTTTTATGAACTTCTTATAGTTTACAATTGGTTGACATGTTAAGTAACGAAACATGATTTAGAAGTAGAAATGATATTTTCCTCAAGACTGGAGTTCAAGTGTTTTATCAAAATTATTTTCCATCTAAGATAATATACGGTTCTATTTCTATCCATATTTTTAAATTTATTTGTTTATGTGATGATGTAATTATTTTTATGATGTATTTTTTTCATATATGGATTCTGTTATGATGGCGTGATGTTTAAGAATCTCATTTTTATTACATGGGTTATGCTATGATGCATGATTTATGATCTTGTGGCACACATAATAATGGTTTAACTATAAGATGGGTGGTTTCAATATCTCCCTAAAATGCATTGGGGAAAATTTTATATCTCATCAGATTGACATGGCTGGGATGATAGGTTAATCTAGTTCAGTGATACAGGACTGAAAAATGGAGTGAACTCGGTTCAGAAATGGAATTTGTCCGCTAATATTGTTTTGGAAATGAGTCTTGACTACTAAGAAATGATTCTCTATGATTATGTGTGTATGCCACAAAGTTTCATGTTTTATGTTATGATTATTAGGATTACCATTCAGTACCATGTTTCATCCCATGTAATGATAATATGATCTCTTTTAGAGGTTAAGATTTTCAAACTGTTATGTTCTTATGAATATGATATGATTTATATTTCTTTTGTTTATCCTTACTAAGAATTTGAGCTCACCCTTTTGTATGTTTTATTTTTCCTAGGTGAAGAGGAAGGGTATTATGTAGGATATGCAAAAAAGGACTCTAGATATAATGAAATAAATGGGAGACAATGTAGATGCTTTATGAAGAAGTTGGTTATGTTTCCTAGTTTCTAAAGAAACTATACCTATACGGTCCTACCTTGGTTTTTTTATATGTAGTAATATGTATGCTTTAATTCTGAAGTAATAAAAATGTATGTAATGTATGGGTCTTAATAATTAGTTTTTTTTCAGAATTTGATTCATTATATTCATTAAAATGTAATAAAATAATGTACCAACACCCGGATTCTTGGGTCTGGTTGGTTATTGATGGTATCAAAGGATGTTTAGTTGTAATCTTGGGAACTCGATTTTTGAAATCCTGGATTATAAAAACATAACCCAACTACTCAAATTGAAGATAATTGTATTCTTAAAATATCATCATATAGATTTTTTAATTTAAATGTATAACCTATGTTAATCCTATGGTGTTATTTAATTACAAAATATTTCATGATTTAGGAAGCCTATAAATTAATTTTCAGAACTACATCAATGTTATCAGTGTTTGTATCATTATTATCAGGGTTTTGGTAATTGTTTATAATAAGAAATTTTATGAATGTAGAGGTTAAATGGAAGGATTCAAAAATTAGATGATGAGTCATTGTTAATGGTCTAATAATGAATCTTAATGAATAATGTTCTTGATTTTTTTTATTAAAGAATAATTGCATCAATGGTTCTCTAGTAATTTGAATCATCGTATATATAATCATTGCATTGTAGTAATTACACATTAAAAGGTTTGGAAGCATGACCATTTTCATTATGGTATTTAGGAAGATAAAATATTTTGTATCTGAAAATAATATCCATGTTATGTTGTTTTTGGAATATCATGCTAAGATTAATTTTGGATATTTAGAGACCTTTTAGACTATTTATTTATGAATGATATATTTTCATCATGTCTTAATGTTGGAATGGATTATGTTGAAATTTTGATATTATTTTTTGATGATAAAATATTATTTATTGGATACTTTTTGTTAAAATTTTTGTATTAATTAATCATTTTGAGGATGAATGAAATTATTGTTGAAGTTATTTTTCATCATAAGTTCTCTAGAAATAAAAACTGATCATGAATTTCCAATAATAGGTGTATGAAATGAAGTGAAAATTGGTCAAAACACAACCATAGGATTGCATTATGGAATGTATGGAAATAATATAATTTTTCATATGTGATTTATCTAGATATTATAATAATACCTCAATATTAGGTTACTATGTTTGAAAAACAACGGTTTTACATTTACATTTTTTACTAATAAATCAATGGTATTTTAACTAAGCACAAAATTTGTGATTTTTGGGTTGGTTATCATTCTAATGACCTTGTTCAATATTACTGTCCATTAGAAACAGATAATTATATTTCTCTTCCATGTCCATTTTTTCTTTTCCCACTAATGTTATCCTATTCGAAAGACTAATTTTATGGTGACCTTACTCTTTCTCTTTCCCTCTTATTAAGAGGATGTATTATTAACCCTAATTTTTATGTGGGTATCGCACAAAGAAACATCCATGTACCAACCATTGGATTTTGAAGTGGAATTTTAAATTTTTAGGATACAATATATTGATTGATGAGAGAATGTGATAGAAAAATATATTATAGAATGTATCTTTGTAAATTTAATCTGTCTAATATATTATTTTTCAAGTCACACATAGCTTCAACAAACCATGATATACTATTTATAATATTAATAAAATGAAAATATCTCCCATATATTAAATTGTATGTAATGAAAATGATTAAATAACATATTAAAATATATTATGGAATCCACTGGTTACCAATTAATTATATATAATTATAAAAACCAGATTAATAAATAGTTAATGTTTTTATAAAAAACTATTTTAATCTATACGTGTGTGTTTTATGTGAATAATAATCATTAATATTTTTATATTATATTAATTAAATATATTCAACATAATAGATAATGCTTACCTTATTGTTTTCAATAAATAAAATAATAAAAAAATTATTTTTATAAAACATGTATTTTTATAAAAAGATTGTTTTACTAATTTTCGATGGAGCCCCTATTTAAATTCCTATTTTTGAAACATCTACAAATTTTATATGATAAAATCAATTTTTACACTAAAATGGGTTTTTAAAATTATCTTTGGTTGAACATTTATATTTTTAAAATAATTTTAATGTTTTGATGAATAGTGATAAAATATGATATTTTAACAGAAGAAACATATTCCGGTAAATTAATTGTAGTGTCAAATTATATTTTATATTAGTTTTATTTTATAATTAGATAAAATTATCATCATTTAATAATATTTAGATAAATTTAATTAATATAATTTTGACTGAGGATATAAAAACGTCTTATTAATTTAAATGTTTTTACTTGAAAACATGTTTTCCTGATCCGTCAAATAGATTTTTTTAAATAATTACTGAATATTATTTTATAAAATTATGAAAAATGGTTCCCATATTTTGAATCATAATTTCCAATTTTATTAAATATATCCCATATATTATGTTCAGTAAATATAGTAACATTAGTATTTTTTATTTACCATGGCTAACGATAAATTTGTTAATTAAGGATAAAAAAATATTTTAAATATTAGAAAATTAATGAAACAATTTTTATAATTTAATTGGATTACTATTTTGAATCCAATTTAATTAAAGGACCAGTTATGAGAACATTATTGGTCTTTGGGATCATAATATAAACGTTGTCATATTTTATTCAAAGTAATGAATTTTTTTTGTATATTTTTAAACAAATAGTTATATTTTAATTATGTGTATATATTATTTATATTCTAGGACATAAATATATTTAGATATATAAAATTATTATATGCATCATGGTAATTTATTTATAATTTTTAGTGATAATATAATTCCCTTATATATTGACACGATGATGATGCAATAACTCTTCAATTAATCGATAAATTTAATAAATGATATTTAAAATATTATGATAAATATAATTTAATATAGTAACTATCCTCCATGGATTTTATATACGACCACGAAATATTATGAATGTATTAAATTATATGTTTCAAATTTATATTGTGTATAAATTTTTCTTAAAAAGTCAAGAATTGAATGGTGTGAAAATTTACATAAATTTTATTAAAAAATAAAATATGTTTTATTATATTATATATAATACATAATATTCTAATAATATACCTACTTAATAAATTAAAGTTAAAAATTTCATTCAAGACACATTTAATGTTTATTTTTCATTTTATAGTAATTATATTATAATTAAAAGAGTAAGAACACATGTTGACATAGAAAGAGTTAAGGGGTTTAAAAAAGGGTTTAATCCAAACATAAGTGAAAAAATATGAACTAAAATTATATAAAATAATTTAAAGAAAATTATTTGACCAATATAACCATATGGATTTATTGTTGTTATTTAATGGACACATTTCTAGTAATATAAATTATATATTATTTAAATAAAATATAGTTACAAAGTGTACCTCTCTCTATATATATTATAATTTATTTCTCCAAACAGTGAATAAATAAATATATGTATTAAAGAAATATATTAATTTCTATTGAAGAAATTAATTTATTAATAAAATATATTTTGATTTTTCAGAAATTGTATAATTATTTTAGATTCGTCAGCTTGCTTATATTGTATTTAATTAATTAACCGAAAATTAAAAACATTTAATTTAAAAGTATTATTTTGTTTATACTTTTGTTGATTAAATTTGTTTAATTAATTTTATAGATATAGAGAATATATTTTATATATTTGGAAGAATTATATTTGAATTCACACAATGTCTTGATGGTATGAAGACCAGTAAATTGAAGAATATCATATTTGTTAATTATTATGTTTCAATAAATTAATATTTTATTAAAATATATACAGATCATAAAAATGAAATATAATTTTAAAAGGGATATTATAATGTCTAAAATTTATTTCTCTATAAATTTATAGGTAATTTTATTGACTTTGGGACTTCAATGGACTTCTTATATATTAATAAATTGAGGTTTTCTGAATGTTCCCCTTATCTATATTATAAAAGAGAACATCCTACCTCACTTCCTCAAACAAATGTGAGCAACAAAACATGACCAAACCTAACACAGTTCTCTCCTAAAAATACATAGTTATTATAGAGATGTTATTTCCCTTCCAAAAGACATACCATATATTACTTATGATGTTTGTATAAGAAGTCCACTGATGAATAGTCGGTTAATGAACACTCATATAAGGAAGCATATAGTTAGGGTTTTATAATATAACTATTAATTATTTGAGGTATATTTCCTATGAACCACTTATTCCATGTTTATGGTTTATTTAATATTTATCACAAACAGAATCTAATTCTTCTCGTGATATTATATGTTTCATTTATTGTGATTACATCATAGGGACTATGATTTAATTGTTTCAAACTAGTATGTGATACAATGGAATGTTTAAATACTATATCCCTAAATAATTTTTAAATTGAATAAATTAATATTATCTTTATCTATGTCAACATCAAATATTCAATTTTTGATATAACTAGAGTTTATCTCTTATATTAACATATTTAATTTATTAATTATGTTTTTACGATCAGTTTGATTGTGGATGTGTTAATTGGATATAATTCATGGTTAATGTATTCACTATTCATATTATAGTTCTTCAATAATAATGATTCTTTTATTTGTTTTTTACCCATTTAAATTGAGTTATGTGTTATAATTAGTATGTAATTGGATGGGCCCGCTCTTACCCCTCGATGTATCGATAGCTCTCTTGAGAAAAATTTGATATGGACATGGACAAGGCCTTTCCAATTTTTATTGAGACATAAAAGTGGTTGATGGAATAAGAATTTATTTTCAGATGTCTTGGAAGAGGCCATAATGGAATGATTCATATTTCTAGTATTATGAATTCCATCATTATGATATTGGTTATTGAAATTCCTTATGATTTTTTGACTAGTAGAATATCAATAGTTATGTTTTAAAGATCATGTTATTATTTAAATGGAATACTTTTTATTAATTCCCCTTCCAATATTATTTATTCCATATTTACTCTATGATTCTATTGTATTCATAACCTCACTGAGATTTTGGGATCAACTCATTCATACATTTCAATTTATCTCAATATTCAATGATGCATATCATTATAGATATGCATGGTTAAGAAGAACTGGAATAATGAATGACTCAATGATACTATTTTATATGTCACATTTCAAAATATAATGTGGAATTCCATTTTTATCATGTATTCCAAGACTAAGAAACTATTAATTCCATTAATATATGATTCCTTCTAATTAGGAAAATGTAATAAAGTAATGAAACATATCTGAGCTTCTGTGGTCAGGGACATTACATACTTTTCATAATTTTTCTAGCACTATTCATTCCCACTAAATAAAAAACTATTTTTTAAAAATTCAAAATATTAATGTTTTTTAAACTTTACGTTGGGAATAATAAAGATATCAAAACAAATAAATTTTTATATAAATAAATATTTATTTTAGTCTCTGGTTCAAAAATAGAAAATTTATTAAACATGGTAAATAATTATTATGATATATGAGAAATGATTAATGTTCATTAGCTCTTTACAGGACATTAGCACATGGTACTAATTTGAATATATTATAATTTTGGCTCAATTAATAATGGTGGTTAATTCTTAAAAAATGATATTCCAATTCATTAATAAAAAACATTAGTTCCTCAGTGTTGTGATTTAGATAATTTATCATAGTCATGTAAAAAATGAATGAGATTAACCAAACATTATAATGAATTTGAAAATTTGACATTTTTTCTATAGTTGTGTGTCGATTTGAAATGTCATATTTGGATATCTATATATAATATAAATGAAAAAATGATATTAAATATATGTGTTTTAATTATATAACATTATTTTTATGTAATTTATTAAAAACTTATTTTTTCGGTTTTGTTGAGTAATTACTAAAGAGGACATGAAATGTTTAAGGAGATATACACAAACATTTATTATGTATTTAATGGATGAAAAATATATTAATGTTATAAATTTTATGACTTTACTAACAAATGTTCCTAGGTTTTAAATGTGGAAGAAAATTTAATCACATGTTGGGTAGTTTGATACACCATAATCATATATTAAATTTTCGAAAAAATTATTTTCATAAATGGAAATTCATGATACATTACTATTATTAATGGATTAATTTTAGGTGAATAGTCATATAATATTTTTTTATGTTTATAATTAAAATATGTTTAATTTGGGTGATTCGAGAGATATTTCGAAGTGTTTGGATCAATTTTTAAGAATGTGAAGTTGTCCTTGTTCCCCAAAATCGATACATTTTATCGAAAAACTATACAGACTCATTTTCTCAATCTAGATAAAAATTAGAATTTTCATGCATGGTCTTCCAACATATATATTAAAACAATGTATTATAGTAATGACTATATATATTGGTAGATAGTATCATGCTGGATCTCTTATATTTTTAATTCTAAACATGGAAATGTAAAAACTCCCCAATAAAAATATTAGAAAAATAAAAAATTTATTTGATACCTATTTAAGATAGGAACATACATAACGAATTTGAATGAATAGTTTTAGAGGTAGTATGATATCAAAATGAACATTAAAAACATTTTCAGAGGATCATGATGGAGAATAAATAATTTTATTTCTTCGTTTTATTTTTAATTTTATTTCATTATTATTCATTGAATTTTCATTATGTATGGGAATATATTTATTTCATTATCATGCTTATATAATATCAACTTTCATAATAATTTTAGTGAATGTTGATTTATTTATTTGGTCATTAAAATCCTTTATTGATCATGACTGATTCAAATTCAAATTTTATAATTTTATCATATTTTTAATTTATTTACTATCATATATAATGAAAATCATATTTATGGGACACTAAATATATTTAAATGTCAAAATATAATACCATCGATTTTGGCTATAATCAATGAATAGTTTTTTAATTATTTTACTAATTTAATTACTATACCAATGAAATATTTTTTATTTATTTTAATCCAAAGATGATAGTTCAATGAGATGGTGATATATTTTAATTCGAATGGTAAATTAATTCCTAGTTTTAATATGTAATATTAGAAAGAATAATTGCATTGAACCCCAATTGAATTTAAAACATATATATAATTCCTAATATATTTATTGAATCATATTTTAAATTCAATTTTTTGAAATTTTAATACCATTGTTTTTGAATTTGATCATTGAAAAATGTAATAAAAATTATGATATTAAATATCATATTTTTGTAAATAACTAATGACTAAATAATGTTTGAAAATACCCATAATTCCCCATGGGGTTGACATCTATTTATCTAATACTCCAAGTAGAATAATTGTGTCAATTAACTATTTTTAACATACAAAACAAAATTATATGTAGACTAAGGAAATATTCATGAAATAATTATACTATTTTTATTCTAAAAATGGGATTCAATCATATACATTCATTCTTGAAAATGATCTAAATATTAAAATCATAAATAAGAGTAAGGTATAAAAAATCTAATTGAAACCACTATATGTAAAATATAAATCTATTTATATTAATAAAAAATGACTAGATTTAATTATTTATTTCAATATATATAACACCCTATATAATAACCCATATTATAAAATATATATTTTTTTCAAATTAAATAAAATAATTAGTAGTGTCATTACTAGAAATATAATAATTTAATTATCACATAATTTTTTCCTATTTAATTCTTCACAAGTACTAATATGTTTTTGAAATATAATATTCCCAAAAAATGTATAACCTGTTGTACTTTAAGCATTCACTCCCCATGTATTTTATAAATTTAAAACATTATTCCCTCTCACACCACAATATAAGAATATACATAACAACTAATCATATAACATATCTTAAGTATTGAATGATGTGAAAACAATATTCATTAATCAATATAATTATTTTCCCGTAATAAAATGGTAACACCATAAGCTTCCACAGTACGCTTCTCTTTCAATAATGCAATAGTTTACATTGTACGCAAGTTCGTGATTCTAACACACTATGGCCAATCAATATCGTCATGATGAATAGTAATACCAACTATTTCAAATTATATAAATTTTATATTTCAAAATGGACTTCATTTTTGGATTCTGAATATCTAAATTATGCTATGTTAAATTTTTTGTATTTTTCTGAGAACATCCTATTTTCGATGAATAGTGAAAACATTTAAAATATACATTTTTAATCAAAATAATTAATAGTGATAAGTTATACTATTGAGTGTTTTTAATGTATAATTATAATATAATTTTACAATTTTATCCAATGGTGGTCATTATAATTAATTTCACTTTGAAATTGGTCATAAACATATGTCAATCTTTGGATAGATACTGTTTTTTTTAAACACTATTTTTTTCGATAGCAGGAATAATTTTTAAATTAATGACTACAATTTCTGTGTTTAGAATTTGGTAAAATGGAGTTCATATTTGGAATCATAATGTCCAAATTATGTAATTAAGACTCTTTTGTTTTGGGATATTATGAATAGTAACGACGACGATTATCTTTATTTATCATGATTAATTAGAAATCTGGAAGTTAAGGGTAATGTAATAATATAATAATTATATAAAATGACCCCAAAATTTGTTCTAATGCTATTTTATGTGTCATGGATGACCTTGGGATTCCTTTTTCCAAATTATAAGCCCCATGTATTCACTTTTGTGAGATAGTGACATTTTATCATTTTATTTTTTAAAGAAAGGAAATTATAACAAAAGTATGTATCACCTATGTAAATAAATTTTAATATTTTCTACATAAATTATATCTTATAATATAAGTAGTCATTGGAAAGAAAATTTTATTTCCTGAATCATGGTATTTTTTTATAATTTTTAGACATTATATAAATATATATATTTATGACACCATGATGATGTAGTGATTACCTCGTTAATGAATGATTTAAATAAAATGAAAAGATAAGGAACAATCTAAGACATAAACTTCTATAAAGGATATTGGATGGATGTATTTTTAACCTTTACCACCTTATTGTAGAAATATATCATTTCAGGGCCTTTAAAATCCGAAATTCATTTCATAATAAAGTAACATTTCAATCTTTCCAAAAGGGACCATCCTCTCCACTTATAAAAGGACCCCACCTCTAACACCTTATTCACACCTTCAAAGCCATTTTTCTCAGACAACCTCTACCCAAATACCCTCTAAACTTTACACCCTTCATCCTAGAGGCCTTAACTTAGGCCTAATGCTCTTCAAAAAACCATTCTGGTTCAAACCAATGGGAGTTACCCGATTTAAAGGTAATTTCTTCTCTTATGTTCTTTTGTTTTATTTTGCTTCTCCAACCCCCTAAATTATTTTTATTCATTACTTTTGTATCAAAACCATTATCATAAATATACTTGGATGTTTTTATGAGAACTATTTGAACAAAACATACACACACCACTATGTAATGGTTAAAGAACATACTGTGTCTGTGGGTGGCGAATTACTACCTCATGAAACAGTGATTGTTAGATCTTCTTTTAACACCCCTCATGGTAGCCATTAAGATGTGACTATATTTATATATGATATATATTATGTTTATATTTTCCTTATTGTTGTATATATTTCATTTATGTCATACCATTATGGTTTCCATTATTGGTAAACACAATAATCTCATTAGAGGAAGTGCGGACTACCGCCCCCTCAAAGTGACATGACTTGTAAATACCTTTTGTGGTACATATAAAGGATGGAGTTAATGATATTATATATGATAATATAATGGAATTATGATATTACTATGTATCAATTTGTTTAATTCCATTAAAAATGAAATAGAAATGAAAGTAGCATTCATGCGTACGTACGGCTTACCGTCTCCATGAACGGTGCATTTCATTTATTACCTCTAAATGTTATGTAATATTATAAATGAATGTATATTCTGGATATATATGATATATATTATATCTACATCATGAATATAATTTTAGACATAATAGATATTTTATCACATAAACAACTTGTCATTATAAAGAAGTTTATTTTTGACTCAAGTACCAAGGATCGCAAAACGACGGTTATTAAATTAAAAGATTACATGATGATCACAACATGGTTATAAGTGATGTAAAAGGAATAATGAACTTGAAAAAGGTTCTTAAGAAATTATAAATTAACTATAGTTTATTATTCAGGAAATTGAAGAACGATCGATTCATGTTGGACATGAGGTAAGGGACTTCGTCTCAATCTCCTTTCATTGATGAATATTTAGTTTTATACACAACTTTCATTTATACTGTGTATAAACAAATTTACATTTACTTTTGTTGAAAAGGTTTATTTTTTAAATAAATCATTTTACTAAATGAAAAAAGTGAATTTTTTTGTCTTAGGTATGCTGCGACAACGACTTTTCTGCCATCATGACCACTATTTGAGTTTCAGCTTCCTCTATAAGCCATACCATTTTTTAAATGAAAAATAAATACAATTTTTTACTTTAAATTTATTTATTTATTGAAAATGGTTTTGATAATTTTTTTATTATATAAATTTTCTTGTATTTATATCTTGTTATTGAAATGTGGAAATATTTTGTTTCTTTTATGCATGTTTTATATGATACAATTATGGTATGGTTCTTGGAAATTGTTTATGATATGTATATAACTTTTAATATATAGAATGTGTTGGACTTATTAAGTGACGGGTGGAGCCATATATATCTCCTTGATGCATCCATAGGTCTCATGAGACAAACTAGTGTCTTGGAACAAGGACATGAAAAAATCTTATATGTAGTCTTGGCACAAGGCCTTGACTATGTGGTTTTGATAGACTGGCATTATGCATTCCATCATTATGAAAGTGGTTATTGATATTTCATGTGAATATTCGACTTTTAGAATATACATGTGTATAAGTTAATGACATTATTTCATTTTATTTTTTCCATGTTATTCTGAAGTTCAAGTTTAACAGGATTTGTTTTAGTTATACTATTTCGTTAAATATTTAAGCTTGTTTAAGAACGTTTCCACTCTATTGTTATCCTTACTGAGAATCTGAGCTCACCCCTTTCTATGTTTTAATTTTTTCCAGGATGTGAAGAAGTATTTTATGAATGACCCGTAGGGATAATATGAGGGGTTATGAAGACAAGATGTTGTTGTAGTTTTTTTTTTCACTTTATGATGTAATGTAAGACTTATTAATATATCTAGTGTGTCCAAGGATACTAAACTAATTGGTCTTTAGAGACATGATCTTTAGTGATCATTCCAATGTTATGTAATAATGCACCAACAATGGGTAACTTGGTTTGGGGCGTTACAGATAGTATCAAAGGAAGTTTAGTACTAACCTTGGGGTCTAGATTTTGATAACCTCTGATCAGATCACATAATCCTAAAATATAATTTGAGGATTAGTATAGATGAACTTTCTAGAATTTTGGTATTGTAGGGATTTTGTGAGTTTTCTGATCAATACATCCTTGTCTGGATAAGAGATGGTAGAGGCGTCTCTTGCACAAATGTACCTAGGGGTAAAACCCAGAAACATCGCTTTGAGCTAGACTCGAATGGTAACTGGTGCACGACAACGGTCCTCGATTCAATATTGGTTACGACCCTCCTGTGGGATATTCTTAGGATAATTCTCATTTTCATTACAATCTATTATGAATGGTTTATGAGTATATACTTTTTCAATGAAAACATTTTTTTTAATGATTATGGATTATATCAATAAAAAGTTCAATTTATGTTATGTGTTTTACAAGTATGGAATTATGTATTTGGATTCATGAACTGATCTAGTTTATGCCATTGTTTAGAAATGGAGCATAGTGGAAGGAATGGAAACTGTATCCATGGTCACACTCTATGTAGGGATTTCCCTCCTGCTGAAGATAATTATAATGGGGCTGGTGATACAAATGGTGTGGATCAGCTTATCGCCAAACTGGGACAACTCACTCAGTTTATAAATAATATACTAACTCGTATGGAGCACCCTGATTCACAAAGTGGAGGATCAATGTTAAATTTCATAATTAGGAAACAACCACCAACATTCAATGGGTATAAAAATCCCTTATTAGCTGAGCAATGGATAAATTCCATAGAGAAAATATTCTATGCCTTGGGGAGTAGAGAATGGGAAATGGTGATCATGGATTTTTACCTCCTCACTGGAGATCCTGATAAATGGTGACCATTGATTCAAAACACAAAGGAAGATGATGACGTTTCAAATATGTAATTGAGGGAGTTCAATGAGCTTTTCTTAGAAAAATACATTCCTCGTGACCATCGATCAGATATGGAAAGGCAATTTCTGAGTCTGAGACAAAAGGAGGATGAGAATGTCGCAATGTATTAGGCTAACTATTCAAGGTTAGAGAGTAATGAGACAGATTATATACATAACCCACGAAGTAAGATCAATCGTTTCTTTTATTGGTTAAAATTGTTTGTCCGTCAAGAATTAGTATCACAATCATTCTCAACGTATAAAGATATAGTCTCGTGTGCTATCAAGACTGAAAAAAAATTCTCTAAGTCTTATGACAACAATGTAAAGAAAGATAAGAAGAGAATGGTGGAGAAAGAGACAAATAAAGGGAATAAGGGAAACCAGTATTTTCCATTATGTGATAATTGTGGTAAAAACACCCCGGTACTTGCCTAAAAGGAATGGGAGTTTGTTACAAATGTGGAGAAAAAGGCTTCAAGACTCGTGATTTCAAGGGAAAGAAAGAAGCTGTCAATATTGAATGCTACAATTGTAGAGCAATGTGGCATTATGCAAATGAATTCCTTAAGTGCACAGGAAACTTTCCTCAGAAAAGGCCAAGGAATCAAGGCCAAGCTTATGTTGTTTCTATAGATGATGTTGAATAATTATTGTACTTGAGTTTTTGGACTCATGAACTATATTATGGTTATAATAATAATGTGATGTATATAAGTATTTTACTGTAGTACTTGTTTTTTTCATTAAGGTATTAATATGATGAAGGTAACCATATTTTTATTATTTGACAATAAGAGAAACATTACATTATTTGGGGAATCTGATGCTACAATGGATTTTGGAATTTAGAGACTATTTAGAGAAAGTCTGGACAAAGGTATCTTGAATAACTATAAATGTTGGAATGGATTATGTTTAACATTGGAAAGTATTGTTTAAGGTTAAAACATTTATGAGGATTATTTTTTGAATATCATAATACTATTGTTTTGGGAAAAGGACAACCACCAGGTCGGGCGATAACCCACCGCGTCGGACAATGCTGCGGGAATCGAACCCACAACCAGAGTGAGACATGCCTTTTTACTTACCAATAGCATAAAAGAAGCCCCTAGTTATTATAAAATATTTTTCTCCACGGTTTGTGTTAATATTTGGAACCATATACGATTTGGATAAATATAATATTTTTTAGTTCTGTTATATTTTTACGTGAAAGTTGAGTTTTTGGTATAAATTAGTTGATGGATGAAATTATATATGTCATTTATATATATATATATATTTATCTTTTTATATGAAGAAATTATTTCTTAATCTTTAGGGAAGGGATATTAAAACAAAATTTTGTTATATTAATACCTTATGTTTTGGTGAACTGATGATATTTTAAATCATCACAGATTGATAGTTTTGCGGCGCTCAATTTTAGAATTGTTTGTGATCGATGACCTCAATCACTCCATAAAAATATTTTTGTTTTCCACTAATTATGTGTCTCTAATTTCCACCAATTTTCTCTTAATCGAGATCATAATTTGGTTGTGACTGTTTCATGGACCTTTCCATCTTATTAAGGCTAAATTTTATTAACCTTATTTCTGATGTCAGTTTTCCACAAAGGTATTTTCTATATTCAAGAATTTATTTTCTAAGAACAATTTAAAATTTCTATGATGCAATTTATTGAATGAGGGGAGAATGTAACACCCTGCGCTTCCATAGTACGCTTCTCTTTCTATAATGCAATAACTTGCATTGTACGCAAGTTCAAGATTCTAATACATCGCGACCAATCAAAGTAGCCGTTATGAATAGTAATAAAAAATTATTGAAATTACATAAATTTTATATTTTAAAATGGACTTCATTTTTGGATTCAGAATATCGAAATTATCCTAGGTTGAATTTTTGGTATTTTTTTGAGAACTTCCAATTTTCGATGAATAATGAAAAATAATTAAAAACAACTTTTTTCATCAAAATAATTAATAGTGATAATTATACTATTGAGTAGATTTAAAGTATAATTATAATATACTTTTACCATTTTATCCAATGGTGGTCATTATAATTAATTTCACTTTGAAATTGGACATAAACAATTGTCAATATTTTGATAGATATTGTTTCTTTAAAACACACTATTTGTTTCGACAACGAGAATAATTTTTAAATTAATTACTACAATTTATTTGTTTAGAATTTTTTAAAATGGATTCTATATTTGGAATCATATGGTCTAAATTATTTAATTAAGACTCTTTTGTTTTCAGACATTATGAATAGTAATGACGACAATTATCTTTAATTATCATGATTAATTAGTAATGGGGTAGTTAAGGGTACATAAATAATATCATAGTAATATAAAATGACCCCAACATGTATCCTAATTCAATTGGTTGTGTCATGGCCGACCATGGGATTCCATGTACCAACATAGAGACCCCATGTAATCACTTTTGTGTCATAGTGAAATTTTATCATTTTATTTTTTAAAGATAGGAAAATATAACAAAAGTATAAAACACCGAGGTAAAACAATTTTATTTTTGTCTACATAAATGATATCATATACTATAAATAGTCATTGTAATTCAAAAAATATTTCCTACATCATTGCATTATTTTATAATTTTTAGACATTAAATAAATATATTTATTTATGAAAACATGATGATGTAGTGATTACCTCATTAAAGAATGATATAAGTAAAATGAAAAGATATGGTAAAATATAAGACAAAAAACATTCCTAAAGCCTATTTGATGGGTGTATTTAGGACTCTTATCACCATATCCTCGAAATATATCATTGTGGGACATTTAAAATCCAAAAACCATTTCATAATAACGTAACATTCCAATCATTCCAAAAGAGAACCTCCTCTCCTCTTATAAAAGGCCCCCACCTCTACCAAATTATTCATACCTTCAAAGCCATTTTTCTCAGACAAAATCTGCCCAAATACCCTCTAAACATTAATCCCTTCATCCTAGAGGCCTTAACATAGACATAAAGCTCTTCAAGATACCCTTTTGGTTCAAACCAAGGGGAGTTTCCCGATTTAATTGTAATTTTTTCTCTTATGTTCATTTGTTTTATTTTTCTTATCCAATACCCTAAACTATTTCTATTCTTTCCGTTTGTAACAACACCAGTATCATCAATATACTAGGATTTTGTTATGAGAAGTATTCTAACTACACTTAGACACACCTCTATGTAATGGTTAAAGAACATACTGTTTCTGTGGGTGGCGAATTACTGCATCATGAAACAATGATTGTTTAATATTCATTTATCACCTATCATGGTGGACAATAAGATGACACTATATTTATTTATGATATATATTATGTTTTTGTTTTCCTTATGCTTCTGTTTTTTTATTTATTTCATACCATTATGGTTTCCATATTGGGAAAACACGATAATCTCATTAGAACAAGTGCGGACTACCTTCCCCTCAAATTGATGTGACTCGATAATACCATATGTGGTATGTATAAAGGATGGATAAAATGATATTATATATGATAATATACTGGAATTATTATATAACTATGTATCAATATTTTTTAATTCCATTAAATATGAAATAGAAATGAAAGTAGCGTTCATGTGTTCGTATGGCTTACGGTCTCCATGAACGGTGCATTTAATTTATTACCTCTAAACGTTATATAATATTATAAATTCATGTATATACTGTATATATATGATATATATGATATCTACATCATGAATATAATTCTACGGATAATAAATATTTTACCACATAAAAATTTTTAATTATAAGATGTTTATTTTTGACTCATGTACAATGGATCGACAAAATGACCGTTATTAAATTAAAAGATTACGTAATGTTCATAAAATTGTAATTAGAGATGTAAATGTAATAATGAACTTGAAAAGGGTTCTTAAGAAAATAGAAATTAACTATAGATTATTTTTCAGGAGATTAAAGAACGATCGAGTCATGTCGGTCACGAGGTAAGGGACTTTGTTTCAATCTCCTTTCATTGAGGAATTTTTTTATACACAACATTCTTTTATAGGGTGTATAAAATCCTTTAAATTTTAATTTTATTAAAAATGAATCTTTTTTATACAAAGTATTTTACTAAATGACCAAATCGAATGTTCTAGTCTTACATATGCGGTGACAATGACTTCTCCGCCACCGTGATCACTATTTGAGTTTTGGCTTCCTCTACAAGCCATAACATTTTTTAAATAAAAAATAAATAACATGATTTACTTTTATTTTATATTTTTATTGAAAATGGTTTTGATATTGTTTTGATTATATCAATGTCTTGTATTGATATCATGTGATTGAAATGTGGAAATGGTTTGTTTCCTTTATGCATGTTTTATGTGATACGATTATGTTATGGTTCCTGGGAATTGTTTATGATATGTTTAAATATTATCATATAAGGAATGCATTTGACATAGAAATTGATGGATGGACCCTTCTATAGCTCCTCGATGCATCAGTAGGTCTCATGAGACTAACTAGTGACTTGGCACAAGGCTTTGACAAAATCTTATTTGTAGTCTTGGCACAAGGCCTTGACTATGTGGTTATTATAGTATGGCATTATGAATTTCATCATTATGAAAGTCGTTATTAATATTGCATGTGAATTATTGACTAGTAGAATATCAATGTGAATAAGTAAATGAAATTATATCAATTTATTTTTTCCATGTTATTCTGAAGTTCATGTTTAAAAGGATTTCATTTTAGTTATACAACTTCCATAAATGTTTATTCTTGTTTATTAATGTTTCGGTTATATTGTTATCCTTACTGAGCATCTGAGCTCACCCCTTTTTATGTTTTAATTTTTCGCAGGATGTGATGAAGTATTTTATGAATGACCTGTAGGGATAATATGAGGGGATATGAAGACAAGATGATGTCGTAGTTTTGTTTTCACTTTATGATGTAATGTACGACTTATGAATATATCTAGTGTTTCCAAGGCTAATAAACTAATCAGTCTTTCGAGACTTGATCTTTTTTATCATGCTAATGTTATGTAATAATGCACCGACTCGGGGTAACTAGGATTGGGGTGTTACAAAAATAATATTAGCAACTAAATGCTTTATAAACTATCATTCCATGTTTCTTTATCATTACATCCATCATCAGTGAGATATTCATTTATTTACATTTTTAATTATCTTAATAATGTTTTTTATGGAATAATTTGACCAAAATAAAAAAAATTGAGATGTCCCAAATTACTTCATTGTGACTCAATGAAAATATTCTTGTTCAATCTATTCACTACTCTATAAAAATATTTAATACAAATTTATCATGAATTTTGTTTCATACAATGATAATTCAAAACATTTTGTACAACAATTATCTTACCTCCATCTCATATAAAACATTTATACATTTTATTAATAGATAATATATCCCAAAGATAAGAAATAAATCAAAAATAAATAATATTATTTATTCTATATTCTAGTTATTTTGATTTATGATGTTTAAAATAATTACTCAAAACAACTTCTGATACCTTTTTAGAACATTCTTTGTATGCTATAATCATTGTTTATTTCTTCTCCCAAAAATTAAGATTATTTAGCAAAAATTATTTCTCATTTATGTTCACAGTCTTCTTATTGAAATATAAAATGTCATTCTAGGATATTTTATAAATAAATATAACTAAAATCCTTTCTCCAATACATGAATAATTATGATTGATTTTTTACCATTGTAACTATTTTGGAAGACTTATAAGGAAGTTTACACTATTATGAGCATTTTAGTTATATATTGCAGAAGACTTCTAATGATTTCTAACCATTTAATTCTTATCTTATGATTAATATGTTTATTAAATATGATAATTTATTTATTTGTTTTTTGAAAGGATTTTATAATTTCTATTATATTAATTCAATCTAAAAAAGAATATTCCATGAAAAATAGGATGCCATGTTTAGCTGTACTAGAAAACTTACATATTCATACAAACCATATCTACATATATCTTTATGTACATTATAGAGAGATTATATTTATAGTAAATTTAGTATATTAAATATTTTATTTGACTTCTAAAATGTTTTAATCTTTATAAACATCATCTTTCATCATTACCTTTGATTATTTTATTCCTCCTAAAATATTTTTTTTAGAAATTGTATATTAAAATTATATTTAATCTTGAAAAACCAAATATTTTTTAAAAATTTCAAATAAAAACACTCAAATATCATTATATTAGGAGTATAATACTTTTTCTTCATTCAAATATAATTTTTTCATAATATTAGTTGTCTCTATTGGATTAATTTAACATGTTGTATTATATTTTAATAATTAAGGAAATTATATAATATTCAAAGAGTAATATGATTCATGAAAATATCAATTTTATCAATAATAATATATTTTAAATCATTTATTTTTATCATGAGATATATAATTCCAATAATTTTTCCTTTATCAATTTTCATCCAAAAATATTTTAAATTAAATATTCCATTATGAAAATTAATATTTATGATGTTTGGAATAGATCAATAACATTATTAAATCGTAGATAGGTTTATGGTCGGGATGCATGGAATAATTTTATTCCATTTATATACAACCTTTGAACATCATTCACTAATTTATATATTTTTTCTAGAATCTACTATAATACATATATAGATATAATCACCCGATAAAAAAAGGGAATTTGAAATTTACAATGATTATCACACATAATTACTGGCTAGATCATTGAATTTATATAGAAAAAAATGAACACATTGTAAACCATTTTTAATATTTTATATATAATTATTTGGGTTAATACAAATACCAATGATACAAATTTTTATTATCATCCTATATCATGTGCGCACACACTAAAAACAATATGATAATATGAAACCAAAACAAAATGATTGTATTAAACATGATTATAAATCACTAATGTTGTATTTTAGATTCTTATACATAAAATCCCAACATTATATGAAATATTATTTTATATGGTGACTAGAAAATTTATTCTTCATCTTCAAAATCTCTTTCTCTTTATTTTCATCTTCTTCCCATTATATCTTAATTTTTATTTTTACAGAATAACATCCATTTAATATGTAAATATATATACTATATTATTTTAAAATAGCCATATTAACTTCATTAAAATATTAATTTCAAATTTAAATTAACGAAAAAATAATTCTCATTATATTACCTTCAACATTCAATAATTATTTTTAAATCAAATCTTCAAAATAGACATCCTTGTTTCCTGTAGTAGATTCATTGGCAATTAATTAATTGATTTATAATATCCCTTGATTCAATAATTGTATTAAAAAAATTGATTCACCAAAATTCTAGTAACTTGTCTCTATCATAGAAAAATAACATCCATTACATTGTTATTATTTACATTATAAAACAACATTGAACACAATTTATGGGATCAATATCTACCCTTTGATTTCATATATATTTTAAATCCAATGAAATGAGTAACTTTGTTGTTGTGTGTCATCAGCAAAACTCCAAAATAAAAGAAAATTAATTTTATTACCCTTAACATTTTTTATTTTGATTATTTTTCACACATCTTACTCCCTTAGTGTATTATAAATTTTCCAACAAAAAAAATACAATAAATAAAATTTATGGATTCTAGTGTGCTTTACATTTCTGGAATGACCAATTCATGAATTTTCATATTTATGAACTAATATAATTTGGGATTCCTTGGTAAGGGAGGTTTGAATCAGGGTTTCATCATTTTCTTTTACATTATATGGATATTCTCCCCACATTGATATGAAAAAGTTAATCCAATATTATTATAATGTACATTCACTAATAAAAAAATTAGACAATAAAGAAGATCCCAAAAAATTTATATGGTTTGGAACTAAGATATTGTTTGAGAACATATCTTAATAGAGTATCATTCATACAATAATCCACTATGATTAACTAGATTTTATTGAATAAAAATATTTTTTCATAGTCCCCTCGTGTAGGTGAAACTTCCATTAACTTATATTCCAGGATATAACACTTCGAATCCAATGTCACTTTCATTAACTACAACTTCCCCATTTCATTAAATCTATTCTTCCTCAATGTAATGACATGAATGTCAATTATATTTCATCAATAATTTTTGAACTTTTATTTTAATAATTATAGACTATGTATGATGATCTAATATTCAATTAAGTAGCAAGAATACCCATAAGAAAATATGGTTTTGGAAATAATTTCATGACACAAAATTGTAAAAAATGCCACATGAATTGTAAATCACCCCAGAAAACCCATGTAGGATACCTTCCACTGCACACTAACTATGTGAAATGCTAACACACACAATATAAATGTTCACCACATGATTGAGAGTCCTCTATGGACTATCGTTTATATGACACACAAACACAATCATTTTTATTTATACCGACAATGTGACTCTAACTTTCATCCCTGTAAAACTCTTCTATTAATAAAATAACATTATAATATGTTCAAGTATTATTTCTTAGTAGAAAACCATTACATGCATTAAATACCACATGATTCATTTATGAGTTTTTTTGATTCTCAATATTTTCATATATTGTTTATATTATTTTTATCTTATCATGATGATGGATATAATGGATTATTAATTTTAAAACCCCATCATAAATTATGCAATACAATGATATTAGAATTAATCCCTTATCTAAATAAAAGGACCTCACCATGAATCAAACATATGATGACATCTGCCTTTATTGGAATTCAACCATGAATATCCCACATAGGTTAACCCTCAAGACCCCCCTATAAGAACCACCTTTTGATTAAAAAAACCTATTCACATACATCAAACATAAAAACACCTTTTAAAATTACTCGTTATGATATTTTCATGAGGTTTTCAATGATCAAGTTGAGGAATGTGCCAATAAACAATTCTAATCACTAATCATGTGATCAACAATGCCAAAATATATTAAATTTGTATAAAACAAACAAAACCCATTTATTTTCCAATAATTATTTTTAGAAGACCATTGAAACAATTTCAAATGATAAAATATATATTTTTTCCCAAAATATATGGAATCAATTAAAACAGAAAAATAAATAAATTTTTTTACATTTTTGAATAAATATAATTTTTTTCAATATTTCATTGTAGGAAAACAATTCCCCCATTGATCCCATTCATGTTTACATGTTAAAGTGATCCCATTAATGTAAATTCTATAGTACTGGTCAAATAATAGGCATAACCACCAGCCTGAGAAATAGAAACACCCAAAAACCAATTTAAGCATTCACACCCTCTTCTCTTGTAATGTCATAACAAAAAATAGATCTGTGAGATACTGCAAAGTACTAGAACCAATCCATGACTCGAGATACAATGACAAAAAATCTTCAGATTCACAACATACAACCATGCAACAACAGATTATCCCATCCCCATCCACATCACCCCCTAAGCATCAAATAAAACAACACACCTACTACCAAAATAGAGTAGGGAAACATCCAGGTTCAAGCACATCATTCATTAGGTTATTCTTTTTATAGGTTAACCGGGGTGACCACAAAAGGATTGATGTTCACTGGGTATTCGTTTAACAAACTGAGATTCAATGATTAACAAATTTCCGTGTTACAATCATTTAATCATCACAGAAGACAAGGGTTAATTAGTGCACAGGGAAATACCACCAATGGACATGATTTTCAGTGAGCATAAGCCCATACAGTTCACAACATATAGAAATTATAAAAGAGTACAACAGAATTTTCAAACACACCCCATCATTGTTTAATAGTCTTTTTATTATATTTTTTATGTTTTGGTATCATACATTCCCACATAAACAGTAGCGTACCCACACCGAATTATTCAAATTAAGGAGATATGAAGTAAAATCCCTACTTGGTTGATCGAGGATCGATGTTCTTATCCATGTTCCAAGAACTGGGGATGTGTGACTTATAGGGGGGAACATCAGGGACTCCAAGGGTAAGAAGAAATGCTCCAGCATAGGCGCACCACTTGCCTCAGGAAGGAGAACTCCAAACGTAAAAAAATGAAATAGAGACCATCCATGAAAAATAAGAAGGAATTTCAAGCGTGATATAAATATGAGATATCATTGTTATGCGATATGGAATTTTTAATTTCTATAATTTTGGATCATGTTTTCATCATGCGGTTGTGTGGTTATGAACGATTGAATTAATTGTCCTTTAACAATTCTCCTTATAAAGGTGGTTATAATGGCTATGCGTTAAATAGTTTCCTTCAGTCATAAGGAAATGTGTAACAGGGGAAGATCTGGAATGTATGGGTAAGGGAGTGACACCAAAGAAAAAACAACATGTTTTCGTAAATTAAGGGTTTCCTAACTCTTGTGAGATTTTAAATATTATTTATGGGCTTTAAATGGATTTGAAATGGGGCATTAAATATTTTTTATGTCAAAACATATATTGCGGGAGCGGAAAAGTCAGGGACTGGGAAAGAACTAAGACCACCCGGTGATGACATAGTGCCACCGTCACTGTGCCACTCTCACAGTACCACCATCACGGTGCAACAATGACCGTTTCCACCATCACAGTGCCACTGTCATGGTGCCACCCTCACGGTGCCACCGTCATAGTGGAGCAGTGTTTTGGAAAAGTTATGGACTAGGGGGGTCCGTGTCATTACAATATTTATCATCCAATTACCTTACCAATAATATCAAATCATCCATATTGTAATCCTAGAAGCTTCACTTTTGGAAAAAATAAATCCAATAAAGGCCTTTGGTATAATCCAAAATGAGTTACCAAAATGAAATGTATCATTTTTTAATGATCACAATATTTTCATTTATTTCGCAACTAAGTAATTTATTTTTATTTAATTTTTATATAATAATTAAATTATTATCAATCTAATTGTATTTTTTTGTGTTAATTGTTTTACGTACATCTACACACACTTCCATCAAATGGGTAACGAATTTACAATTCATTTAAACAAAACTACCTTATCTAACAATGGCGTCGTTCATTTTTTCCAATATCACCTCTCATTTTTAGTCATTATAGTGGACAAAATATTATTCTATGATATATTTTAATTTTAATTTTTAATAATTATTTATTAATTTTTATGTATAACATACTTTCATTATTTCAATTTTATTTAAATATGATAACATCATTCCTAGAAGTGTGGACTGCTGCCTCTTTAACGTTATTTAATTCATTCACATGATGAATGGAACATATAAAGGATTTTTTTATTAATAATATGTGAATTTAATGACATATGTATTATTATGAAATTATATTAAACATATAGTTAATTTAATTTCCATTCCTTTTATTAGGAAGATATACGAAAGTAGAACTCATACATATGTGCGACTACAATCTCCAGGAATGGTTCATTTCATTTCTATATCAAAATAGTAAGTAATATTTTAAAAATAAATATACTCAATATTTTGGATACTCACGTAATTATTTTATTTCTGTAGAAATCTAAATCAAGATCTATGAAAGTGGGAAAAAAATTAAATGTCAGAACATACATTAGTATCTATGTAATTATCATTCAAAATAGTGGAAATGATGAATGATAATTAAAAAATAGATGATAAAATTAAACCATAAGATCATATATTAAATAATAAAAATGAATTATGTATATATATAAAGTAATTAAATGATGTAAACCATTTTATTATAGAAATAATCATGTTATAATAAAATGGATGTATGAGGTATGGGATTTTCATCTCACTTTTTACATGTGTGAGATAAATTAACATTCAGCCATTAATTATTCTGTGTGGTGTATATAAAAACAATAATTATTTCTGATATCACAAATCAATTTATTTTAATGATATTAAATGTTTGTTTTGATAATTAATTGATTATAGGGGGAATATGATTCATATATACAAATATGGTATGTGACACTTGGATTTAAAAATATATTTTTAAATCGATTATTAAATATATGAGGTTGATTTGGAAACATATGAAACTTTTTGGGCGAAAATAATAAAATAACATAATTTCATTAGTAATCTAACGATATAAAATCAGTTGGTGAAATACCCTTTTAGTTTTATTCCAAGAGGAATAGAAAATTTTCTACCAACAAACTTAAACAATCTTGTGAAAGGACATGATGGTAGTTGTTCGTATTCCAGATTTCTGACGTCCAACAATTACCAATTTCCTTCATTTAAATTACAATTTTTCTATGGGGTTTTTTCCAAATATTTATGTATTCCTTTAATTCTATCAATATTGATTAATTGTCACATGTTATTAGTTTCTTAAATATTTATATTCATTATGCATTATCTAGATATTTTATTTCCATGTGTTATCACTTATTTACCATTCCATGTTAATTTATCAATTCCTTCATTCTTCCATATTACATACCCTTAATTATAATTTGATCTCAGTTATTTTTTTTCTTTCCTCATGTATCGATGTAAATTCATTTGAATGAAATTCAAGGATGTAATTTTTTTCATTTTATTAAGTGTGATTTTTTTTCCATTTCCAAATTAATTATGGTTATCATTTATCTATGATTCGTTTACCAAAATTATTAACTAGTATGTCCCTTGAGATGTAAAGATTGTATCAATTTCAATTAAATAAAATAATGCAATATCTATAAGATTATTACATCCGGGAGTTATTGTAGGCATCAATTCATGTTTAGTAGAGTGCATGGACTCTAGAATTTGGAAAACATAGATTAGGGAATATATCCCAGAGATTTAAATAAAGGATATGTATAACCTAAAATAATATAATTATATTATCATAGAGATTATGTAGGTCTCCAAAAAAATTAATACATTTATGAATATTATATGTCAAAATTGTTCTTGCACACATTCACCAAGAGTAACAACCCTGACAGGGTGTGTCAGGTCTGACTTGTAATATCATGGTACAAACCAATGTGCCTTACCATATCAATAATATTATATTCCAAGTGGATATGTTTTGGATAATTATAGTATTCTTTACCACCAGTTATGATGGATTTTAAGGTAAATTACATCCCAATGAAACCAAATTTAATAAATTTGAATTAGCAATAAAGTATTTTGTGTATTTATGTTATGTAATTTAATATTATTGGGATTATAGATTCTGTTTTATAATTATATGAACTAATTTAGTGTATTATGTCATTTAGAAGTGGCATGTTGTTGATTTAACATAATCCTAACCTCTATTACTGGTCCAAGGAGTAATTATGGTCATAATATTTATTTCATTAGGCTAATATTTCTATGGAAAATAATCTCCCAAACATTATTATCATATGAGGACATAATATAATTTTATAATTATGTTGTTATATAATTATCCAAGACCGGTGGCCTTAATAGAATTCATGAAAATATTGGATGGTATATCAAAATATGAATAATGAAAAATATAGAATTAATTATTTTCTCAGATGTGATAATATTGGAACGAAACCCATCGGTATATTACTCAAATGAATGGGAGTTTGATAATAGTGTAGACGATCATTACACCATGTATGCGCATAAATGGCATAGAATGCAAATTCAAATCGGAAATTCTTCCCCTACATTTAGATAGGAATCTACACAAATTAAATTTTAATGTGTCACACTAATAAAGCCCTAATGAGGCTAATGAGTCATGGTCAATCTTATTATATTAGAACAAATGAGGATGAATGATTAATGTTATATTGTTGGGATTCAATAATTATGTCATTTGAGTATTTTATCAATGATGTAACAGTTATATTAATTATGGAATATATGATAATTTTACACTAGTTCTTCTTCATAAAGTATTTAAAATATGGTTTTGATTGGAACCATTGACCAAGAAAAGTGATTAAGTAACAAGTTGAATTATTTGTAAAACACATGGTTAAAGAAAAAGAAATGAATAATTTATTCCTGATTCTGAAATAATAATGTTGGATTATGAGATTATTGATATTTATAAATTAAATTGTATACCACTAACTACCGTGGAGAGTGGAATAATTTCTCAATTATAGGATAAATTGTCTTATGAGAAAAGTGATGTCCTTTAATCATCAATTTGGATGATATCAGCAACAATAATTATCACATATGGATTATAGTTTCTTGGCCAAAAGATATCCCATTAACATTTTTCTATCACTCTCCATCGAATCTTGATGACTTTATTTCTCTCCAATATCCAGGTTTGTACTAATGTTCTCCAATTATAAACCCTTGTTTTGAGGTAAAATTTTCATTTTGGTTTCCCACTTCATATTAATATGTGTTAGTAGAAATAATTATGATGATTTTATTTCACATATTGATTATATTTAAATATCAAACCCTATAAAAAATATATTTTTAATTTTTATGATGCAATTTATGAAGGTGTACTAAATTTAGCACCCTATGACATTAGATTTTTTACATTTTTGAATAAATTTAATATTGTTACTAGATTTATTAATATTATTTTCCGACATATTTTATCATATCGTTACATTATTTGAATCATAATTAGGCTTAAATTTAAAACCATATATCATAATATCAATTATCATGGTAAGAATTTATACATAATTAGAAAGCATTAAACTAAAATAAAAACAACTGTTATTGAATCTTCGTAATGTCCTCGTAGGACCCATTGATCCCTCAAATCTACATAGGATGACGTTGGAAATACATGAACAAAGATATGATCTCATAATACTTGTAAGTGAATAAATATAAGATTCAAGAATAGATAATTTGTTAAAAGGTCGAAAATGATGACAATAAAAGGCATAGAACATGAATAATCATAATGAAGAATAACAAATAGAACATGATATAATTTAATTATAGAATAATTATTTTGTTGAATAAATATAATACTTGTCATAAAAATGATTGAAGGTTCGTTGAACATGATGGAGAATGATTCACGGCTCACCACCCTGACCATCTCACAAGGAGAATGTGTTATGTTTACCATCTAGACTGCTGCACAAGGATCATGAGTCAAGACTAACCACCAAGACCATTGCACAAGACATCTCATTTGATTAAACCATACCCAATGAATTGGGGATCTATATAGAAGAACCCATACTTAAATGTTCATAACTATGTATTCTGCAAGACTAATCATTCATGAGAAATCAAACAATATCACAACGGTTATCCATAGAAAAAATTGGGTATTGTAGTCATTTCCAAACACATATATAATTGTAATATCATATTATATTTTAATAAATAATTTATTTAAAACATACAGGGAGATTCCAAAGGGAGAAGATGAATTATTCATGATAATTTATGTAAAACTAATGCTAAAACAAAAAAAAATAGTTATAATGAATAATTATAAATGAAGCATTGTGGTGTAGTTGAAGAAAAATATTAAAGAGAATTTATAGGGAAAAAGGAAAAATATTTTATATAAAACCTAAAATGAAGAAAATATATTTTCATGATAAAATAATTTTTTTATATGATAAATTTGAAAATTATATATTATTAATGAAATAACCCAATTTTAATTTTTCTTATATATCATTTGGTTCTATGGTATACGATTAATCTTTACAAAAAACATTGATGAGAACTATTTGTATTAATTTGGTGTTTTCTCGATCAACGCAAAATAGTTCTGACCTATTTTAAAATATTAAATATAAATAATTTATCAAAGTCATTTAATAAACATAATTACATATATTTCAATCTAGATTAAATATTAAAATGGTTTTATACCATTCATTTAGGTTGTAATGAAAATTGAAAACTCTTCAACATTGAATGTTATAAATCAACACATAATAAATGTTGTTTTCTATTTCAAATAAATATAGGATGGGAAGAGGATATATGATTGGGCATTACATTTTAAAAATTAATTTAAAATATATAAAATATAACTGAATTTTCCTGACTCTTGGAAAATGGGAGGTGATGATATAATAAAAAATTAAAGGTAAAATTAATGAAAATAAAAGAGAACAAAAGATGATTGTGTCTCATTAATTTCTCTTCATTGAGAAAATTCTTATGTAAATTATTTTTTTAGGCCAAAGGCTCTTATTATGTGGGATATTCTTGGGAGTGTATTGGGTATAATTTAATAAGGATCAATTCATTATACTAGTGAGGAAAATAAGGGTTGAGTGGTGCTATAAATCATAGAGGAGAGGGGTTTTTTGATTATATTATTCATTAGTTAAGTATTTTGGATCAAGATTATGAATACCCTAGACTCCATTTAATGAAAATAATTTAGAAAATATTGTAATTTTAGTTGGTAATTAATGTATACATTTTATAAAAAATATATATTTTAAAATAATAACTTACATAATAACACATTGAAAAATTAATTAATTTATCGTAAAATGATGTTATAGTAACTGGATCACAACATATAAATAAATTAATATATTTTATAGAAATTAAATTTATTTTAAAACATTATATATTTTTGAAAATTGAAAATATTCACTTATGTTTTATAAAAAATTAAATACATAATGTATCATTTTCAGAATGACTATTTACTTATACTATTATATTATTATATCATATTTTCATTTATATAGTGGATATATTTTATTTATACTATCATGTATGTGTTTATTAATCTATTGGCTTCATTGCTATTTATAATGTTCCCATTACTATTTCATAGGTCAGGTTACTATTATATTGATTTAGGTTAATTAATTTATATAAATACTTTATAAACAATTTATTATTCATTTATAAAGATAGTATTGTGTTCTGTATGTGATTCAATATAGTTTATAATATGTAATATAATTATAATAATGGAATTTCCATTGATTATATTTTTTTCCTTTACATTAATCAAAATATAAATTGTTTACCTAAATATCATTTTAAAAACTATGGGGAAATTAGATGACTATACTTCACATTCACCACTTCCTCAGGTTCCAATGTTTCCTCTTCATTCTAACGGTTCCTCCATAACACATTGTGTACGATAGATATCCTTTTGTGTAGATCATTATCAATACAATACAAGATCTTCAATATTTTCTACACATAATAGAGGTAATTCTTCAATTGGACTACCACTAAATTATGTTCATGTAAGGGATATGGTTTGTACTTCCTTAAGAGGGATCAGTTGATTAAATATGGTAATTGAGAAATGGTTGGTGGTAGTTCTAGTTGATAGGACACAACTTTAACAATATAAACAATACTAAAGGAGATTTTGATGCTGGGGCTTATGTTTCCCCACTTCCAAAATCTCATTATCTCTTCCATGGATATATATGGAGGAATATAATGTCTCTAAACATAAAATCTAGATCTCAACCAAGATTATCAACATAGATCTTCAGTTGACTATGGGATTTCCAGATTTGTTTTCAAATGGTATTCACCTTTTATTCCATTTCATAGAACATTTCAGGTCCAATATTCTTATGTTCATTGAATTCATCCCATAATGTTGTAGTTATGATAATTATCCATAAATGTCTTCATTTGGATACATTTGGATGCTATATTTGAGAGTATTTTTATATAATAACTCGTCTATAAGAACATGTGGGTCCCATCCTCCCTTAACATCCATAGAACAAACTCTGAACAATTACATCTGGGACTAAATATTCCACTTAGATTGTGTGTGATTTGGAGGATTATATTACATAAATAAGAAAAAATCAATATTTAAAGAAAGTTGATGACATTTCCAAAACATGAAGGTGAATCTCAGAACCTAGTCAGATTCAATCGATAGGGATACCAATTGACGGCTTACCGCTTCTATGATGTAAATCTTTTATAGTTTATCTTGTTGGATGTCCTCTCAAATCATGATAAAGTGAGCTATTATATAATTAAAATCCACAATAACCCATATATGAATTGTTTCCCCTATAAGTATTGAAAATTCCGAAGACAAAGCCAATGTGGACATTTTCCCATTTCCATGATTTTTTGGGAAATGGTTGAATAGTCCCTTTAGAAACATTTTCAATTGAACATTCAATTTATTACATTCTAGGTACCATAATATATATTAAATTGTCCCTTTCTTAATATTTTCCAACAAATTAATTTATAAGATATCTCAATAAATATATTTGATTAGTATGTGAATAGAGATGGTTGACTTATGTTCTTAATTCAGAAACTATTTCTTTTCCTCTGAAATGTATGGTACACATATTCATGACCCAAATCTCATGACCCATTCCTCAATTATTTTCAACTCTAATGAATTTTTATTTCTAATAGATTTAACTTATTTTTATATTTCCATGTTATTTATTTTTTAGTTATAATTTTCATCCATGAAGGATGGTTGAACAATCATTTGATAAAGGATCGATAATATTTCCTCCTTAATAATTCTCATTTCCTTACATGAAAGGTAAAAAAGATTGGATCCATATCAAATTTCATTATTGATGAAGATTTAGTATCCCTTCTACTTAGAGCAGCTTCCACCATATTTACATTACCATGATGGTAGTGTACTGAAATGTTATAATCATTGATGAAATATAACCACATTATTTGGCTCATATTATGAATCTAATATGTGAATATATATATATGACTCTCTTATGATCAATATATTTATTACACATCACCTAATAGAGATAATGTCTCTACATTTTCAATGTGAGGATCACAACCACCAACACCAGATCATGTGTGGGATAGATTTTCATGTGATGTTTTAACATCCTTGTGTATTAGGATATCATTTTACCATTTTTAATCAGTTTCAGATCTGAATACCTTATTTGAAGATTATATTTACATGAAAAATATGTCCCCAATTGTCGGTAGTGTGAGCACTGGTGTAGTGATAACCCTTCTTTTCAACTATTTGAAGTAGATTTCACATTCACTAGTCTATAAAATATATTTATCCCATTGGATTAATATTGGTTAGTGGTTTTAAAAATAATGATATGTCCCTAAAAAATCTATAATAAATCTTATCTAAAACATAGAAACTATCGAAATCCTTTACATATTTTTCCTTAGGCCACTCTTTGATTGCCTCCGCCATCGATGGTTCCAAAGATATCAAATTTTTGATGAATATATTCCCAAAGAATGATACTTACTCCATCTAGAACTAACATATATATTACATTTCATATATTTCTTCCATTAAAAAAGTCTATTGAATAGTATTAAAAACCTCCACATATTGTTCCTAGATTTTGGAGTATATTGTAATATCATCAATATACACAACCAAATTTTCTTTGAGGAAATAAATAATGTCTCAAATAATTAAATCCATGAAAATAATTTTCATAATTAGTGAGTCTGAATGGAATCACTATAAAATCATAGTTTAAAAATATCATTGAAATTGAATTCTTGTGAATATGTATATTAATCACCATTAGATAGTGATATCCTAACTGACGGTCCACCTAAGAGAAATACATGGCCCCTCGTAGTTGATAAAACAAGTCATCCATCTATGGAATGTCATTATTTTTCATTAACATAAATTTTATTTAGATCATAATAATAAACACCTAGGTTTATCTATCCAGACTTATTAATGATAATGTGGAATGGTGAAACCCATGGGGAACTACTTAGGTATATAAAACCCTTTTCCTGAATCTTTTATGAATTCTTATTCAATTCACCTAACTCAAAAATTTCCATTCTATAAGGTGTCTCTGATATAAAAAAATATCCAGGAATAAGGTCAACAATGAACTCAAACTCTTCATCATGAGGAAGACTATGTCATTTTTAGGGAACACAGTATTATAGTACCTCACAATTTGAACTTCATTATGAATGATTCTATACTTTGTGTCAATAAATCGAGCCTGAAATTCTAGCAAATAATGTAGTAATTTCCAGTATATATAGTATGATTCTAAAAGAGATACATCACCCTCCATACACTAGGATTGTAATGGATGATTCCTCACGATTTGGAGAGTGATCTAATTTCCCCAAAAGTATATATTGGAATTTTATATAGTTATACAATACGTGCCCAATACAACATCATGCACCACTAGAGGTAGTAAAGAAAGATTCTATGGGAGGCTCAGTCTACAGAAATTAAACAAGGAGGATTTATGATCTTTTGATACATAATTTCTCCATTTTCTATTCTGATAGGTAACAAAACATCCATATTTTTATGTAGTGTTTGAATAGTTATACATAATTATCTAGATATTAATGAATGCCTATCCCAAAATCAAATTGTACATTCAATATTTTTTAATTAATAGATATTGTACCTTACATCATATCATTGTCATTCAACCCCTCAGTAGTAGTGATACCATATAATCTCTGATGCATCCATTGAGGTTGTTGTTATTGATTTCCCCCCACATCCATTTTCTAAGGGAAATGGTTCACATAATTCCAATTTAAATTATAGTTGAAAAACTTCACTATAGGTTGATATTTATTCTAAACCTTCCTTCATCCTTCCACATTTATGGTATCATTTATATCCCTTTGGCATTATTTACCCATTTTTAGCATTATTCCACATTTGAAGCATATACTAAATCGCATTATAAATTTCCAAGATTCTTTTTCCCATAATTTTGACACATGGGATGTTTGGTTTTGATTGCATAATGGGATTTTTATGTTGATCATCCCATATTAAACTCTATATTCCACTATTTGTCTTTGAGACCCAGAGACATTTGAGAGTCTATGATCTCCATTTCATCCTTATGGCAACAACAATGAATATCCTCATTGATATCAAATTCTCAAATTTCCAATGACATTCATAGAAGTGAAATTAGTCAATTAATGATGCAATCCACCATACATTCAATGTCCCTGATGATACTATTGGCATATCATCAAATACTTATGAATATTAAGTAATACCACCTAATAGAAATATCATCCTTTTTCATCAGTTGGAGGAACACTATTTCGATATCTAGACAATAGTTTTAGGGAAAATATTTATTCAATAATATTTTATTGAATTCCTCCCAATAGAAGGAATCCATTACCTACTTGGACATTGTGTTCTTGATTATTGACTAAAATTGATCTGCTACCATAAAAAATGATAAACCAATAACAAAAATTTCACTTCATCTGAGCACTGGTAGATTGAGAATATATTTTCAATGAAGTTATTAAACATTCCAATGAGGTTTGGATAAGAAGATACACTAATAATAGGAGGCCGTTTTGTATAAATGATTCAACTTCAACATCATATTTCTTAGGATTATGAGGAAACTCAACAAAAATTTTGTTATCATCCATAAATTGGGCTAGTTGAGCAAGTACTATCAAATGGTTTTCATCTCCCATTCCCATTATATTGTAAATTTCATTATTAAAATAATCACATTACTTATAAAAGTTATTGTTTGAACGTGTTCTCATTTTTCCATTGATTAATAATGAAAAATAAAGTACATTTAGAGTGTATTGAACACTGGTATAATAATCATATAAAACATAATCTTTAAAAATGGGAGGATAAACTTGTAAATGAAAAGATATCTCAACTTTTTATTCCTTATGATTTAATTTAGTTTATCCTTGGTGACATAATTAATACTTGGCTTCCTAATAATGTTCCCTAGTCCTAATCTCCAAAAATAACTAGACTGTCCTCTGATACCAACTATAACTTCTCTATATTTTTACACATATTATATTAGGATTTCAAGTATAAATTACATTTAAATAAAAACAAGGAAAGTATAGTCTAATATATTTAGAATAATAGAAACATAATTAGGAAATGTGAAACAAAAATAAAAACATATTTTATTAAATCAACAAAATTTTTCTCTTGACACCCTATCAGCCCTTAAATATTCATAGGATAACATTAGGAATACATGAAAAAATGGATTAGAAAAAAATCTCAATAAGGGAGTAAATATAGGAAGAAATCATAGATCATGGGTATTAAATATAAAATAATGATATAAAAAGGAATAGAACATGAATAAACATTTGAAAAAATAATATATTGAACATGTGATAATATAAAAATGGAATCATTGTGATTCGAAAGAAAAATAGAACATGGCATAAGCATTATTCATGGGTCATTGAGCATAGGGGAGCACTATTCATGGATTACTAAAAAGACCATTTGACTTGGAACGTGAGTTATGGATAACCACTAAGACCATTGCACATGGAGCATGAGTTAATTCTAACCACCAAGACATTTCACAATAATTCTCAGGAGAAAAAACATTTAAAAATGGATTTGATTTCTATCTCTGTTTACCCATACTAACATGATCATGAATATGTTCTTCACATTACAAATCATACATATGGAATCAAACATTAACATAAGCATTACCCAATGAATTAATTGGGTATTATAATTATTTCAAAAGGGATATAAATACCGAATATTATACTAGAGTCCATGATGAAAATGGATTTAAACCATAAAATGAAATTCATACTGGAATTTAGTCATAGATAAATAAAAGTGGCGTAAAATTGATGTGAAATCCTTGAAAATGGTTTTACGAAACAATATAACTGAAATATTTTAGTGTGTATTAGGGAAAATATTAATGGGCATTTAATGTAAGAATGGAAGAATCATTCATATATAAATATAAATCAACCAAATTTTAATTTAATTGTAATAAAATTTATTTTAGGAAAATAATATAGGATTAAAATATATAATGGATTGTACATAAAAATGGGTTAATTCTTTTGAAATTTCTCATCCATCAGGATTTGTTATCGGGGTAATTTTGGAAGATAACATTATTAAAACATGTGTGTCTGGGAAAACAAGGATGAAATGTTGTGGATATACTATTTTGGAGAATATTTACCATATAATACCTCTAGTGTTACAATATCATCGGTGGAACCTTTTCAATAGTGACAATATAGCGGTGGTGGGCACTGCAGCATGAAATGTAGGGGTGCTAGAACTATAGCATGTAATTTATATGTGTGGGTACTGTAGAAGAACTATTAAAAAATGGAAAACAAGGTCTTAATAATATGACTAAGGTCCATGTAATGGTATTTCATTCACACTAGGCCAATGTTTTGTGTAATTGGATTCATGCCCTTCTGGCCTATATGCCATGTATTGAATAAAAATGGATTGATGAGTGGGTTATCCCTTTGGGGGATATGGCCTGACTTTTCATCCTTTGTGTGAGGAGTATGTATGTTTAGTTCTAATTATACACCCATGAACTAAATATATAAATTTAAAAATAATGATGATTTAGATTATTTTAAAGTGTGCAACAGTTTAAATTGAAAGAATAAATTAATGTTCATAATGAACCCATTACCTCATCTCTTAAAGTGTTCTGTACTTGTACTTAATGTCTTAGATAATCAAATTATAAAGATTATTTATTTACATAGGATCTTATTGACATGAATATTATTTTTTATAATATATTATATTCATTTATGTAAATTTTTTTATAGTTATAAGTTATAATTTTATCGTTCAGGAGAATTCAAATCATTGGTTTTTATAATCTATTTACTTATATAAATGTATAAAAAATCATGCAAAATCAGAATAGTTTTATAGAAAATAAATTATTTCTAATTTATGAACATCACGGTATTTTATTCGTATATGCCATTTTTATATATGGTATGAGTATTATTAATAAATAAAAATGTCAATGATCATAAGTTAGATTTATTTGCTGGTTTCTCGATCCCTAGAAACATGTATTATTCTATAATCAAATATTTAGTATTTATTATTTTTTTATAACATTAAATAAGATGTAATAAATATATTAAAATCTACTTTATTAATAAAAATGGGTTTATTATCAATCAAGATGACAGTAAAAAAAATTAAAAACACATCATCCTTGAATGTGATAAATCAACACATCTTAGATGGTGTTTTCATTTTTAGAATAAAATTGTAGTTGATGAGATAAATGATTGGTTGATACATAGACAAAATAAAAAGAAATTTTGCAAGAGATATTTTACTTATCATATAACATTTATAAGTGTATATGAGGATATAATACGAAATGGAAAAAATAAATTAAAATATAATTGAAGTGGATTATAGACCTTGAATTTCTCCTCCTTGAGAACCTCCTTAGGGGAATGTGTTCAGAATTTTGGTGATACCAAAGGCTCCTAGACATGGTGGAGTCTTGGGGGAGGAATGAGTATAATTCTTACAAGCTTTATGGAATTAGAGGTGTGAGGTAAATTGGTTGTGTGGGGTGGTATTTATATTTGAGGAGAGGGGATGATTATTTTATTCCTTATTTTATAATTATTTCATAGGTTAATAAATAGGGTGGATTATTATTACTAAATTCTCTAACTAATTCATGCGAGTTTGAACGAATGCATAGTTACATCATTTGTGACTCAATAATGACTCAAACATGCATTTATTTAACTTTTAATGTAAATTTTCACGCATCACTATTCACTAAAAAATCAACTATTTAAGGAAAATACAATAAATTCATCCAAAACATTTTTCAACATTAAAAATTAAATAATAATATCCATTCTATTTTTTTCTATATATTAGAAATGTTATTTTTCATTAAAATATTCATTTACTCTAATAATACTAATTTTAAAATTATAACATATGTTTTATGAATTTGGAAAATTAATTAAGGTCTCATAATATTTTTATATAGTAATTATAAAAAATATATAAATTTATTAATCTATTTTATGAGAAAAAAATTTCATTTAAATCATTATGTAAATTATATATTTTTAAATAAAATTTTATGTTTTATAAAAATAGTAACCCATAATATATCATTTTCAAATCATTAATTTACTTATAATATGATATAATTATATATTGTTTTCATTTTAAGGTGAATAAATTTTATTTATACTATCATATGTGAGATTACTATTCTATTGGATGAATTTCTATTATTAGGTGTCACAATACTTTTTCTTAGTTCATGTTATTATTCCATTTGTTTTGGATCGTTAATTTCTATAAATACATCTTATTATATTAATTATTCACATAAAAGTTTTTATTGTGTCCTATATGTTATTTCGGGTTATTTATACTATAAAAAAATTTATTAAGAAGATAATTTTCATTTATAAAATTTTGGTTTATTACAATTTTTTTACAACACCCTGATCACCTTACGCTTCACGTAAAAATGAGTAGTATTGAATAACATTTAATAACGAGTCTTACCGAACCACAATATATTATAACAATATTACTATTTAATATAATAACATATTATCTAGATCATATATTTGAGTTTATTATTAATAAAAAATTAACTTATTAAAATATATGGTTCAATTAATTTATTTAAATTTATTTATAAATATTTTTAGGAACCAATATTATATATATGAAATGATTTTATAAAGAAATATTTTTATGATCTCAAATTAATTGATCATAGTAAAATAAATTAAATAAAATTATTTAATGATATTAATATATTTTCTATTCAATAATATATTACTTACATTCATCCAATACATATAATATGCATAAGATAAGTACAAATTCTATTTTACAAATGAAAAGAAGAATCTTTTTATAATAATTTTACTACTTTTTAATAGAAGAGTAGATTTAAATATAATTTTTGACACTTTAATATATGTTATTTGGAAAAATTAAATTCTTATTTTAAATCGGAATATCAAAATTTACTTTGGCAGAATATTTGGTAATGGTATTATACGTTTCATGTTTTGATGAATAATGATAAAATATTTCCCTTTAGTGAAAGTAGCTTTATCGCAAAAATAGCTTATAGTTTAAATTTATTAATTATTTATATAAAATGATTAGATAAAAAATTTATCATTAAATCTAAAAAATTTTATTGGAATCAATTTCAAATTTAATTCGGCTATAAATACATTTTAATCTCTTTTATATCATCGCATTGAAAACTAATTTTCTCATTCTGTCAATGAGAATAATTTTAAATTAATATTTTAATCTCAAATGTTTTCATTTATGAATTATTGATTTCATATTTTCAATCAGTGGTTCAAAATTATGTAAATAATTTCTCTAGATTTTTTTTTTCAGATTTGAGTATTAACTTTGGTATCTTCTTAATTACTATAGTTATGGGTTAATCGGAAACTTTAGGTTAAAAAATAATGTTATATGTATTATAAAATTTCACTAAAATTTTATTCGTTTCTTATAGAAGTTAGTGTAGAAAAATATCATCCATTTACCAATTTATGTCCTATTTTATCCACTTTTATAAGAATAATCTTTTTTAAGTATTTTATTATTTGGGATGTCCAATATTCCACAATCATGTTTTTAATAAATATTACATTTTCATATAGGTTAATTAAGAAGATATTTTATATTATAAATAATAATTTGAAAGAAATAAAATCAATTTCATCAGGATAATTTATTTTAAATATTTTTGGAATATAAAATTATATTAAAGGCTATCATAATGATTATGCAGTAATTATTTAATTAATAGAGTCCTAAATGAAATGCAATTAAAAATTTAAAAATTAATATAACTTGAAATGATTAATTTTATTCTATAATTTTATATATGTCATAAAATTATTATGGATATAATAATGGGTTTATTCTATGTTACCTAGTGAGTTACAAATTTTTAAAAATTCATTAAATGTATAATATAAAAATTCAAAATAATTATATTTTAAAATAAATCAAATTTATAAAAATGATATAAAATTAATAAATGTATATATATAATCCATTAAATTTTTATAATGGTTGAAAATTTCATCAATGACTCATTTACTGTTCATATGGAATTTTATAGAAACTATGTGAACCAGTATATTGTAAAAATATAAGATGTCATTGTAATTGGTAAATTGATTAACTAAGGGATAAATTTGAACGATAAGGGTAATAATGTGATTAAAAATAATATAAAAATAAAATTTTCACAGTTTTTAGATCCAAAGTCATCATATCTTCAATATAAATCTCTTTAGAAACATTTTTATATGAAAATTAATTAATATTAATTTAATATTTTTAGATTTTATAAAAGTTCCCCTCACATAAATTATAAAAGGTTACATCCTCATTTCCTCACAACATATTGTCTTTTCAAAATCATCGAAAACCTGAAAAAATAAGCTATAAACTTCGCTAACATAATTATATAATCCTCATTTTGGGCAGGAAGCAAACCAATGAATGTTGTTTTTAAAACAAAAAATTTGTAACCTTAATAAAATGTAATGTTCTACAGAAATTAAGGTAGGTTTATTATTTTCACAAATACATCATTTATTATAATTACATTGATATATAAAAACAATAGTATCATAAATATATTGAGTTATCTTCCTGTCATATTTTTGACCTAATACTACACAGACTTCCATCAAATGGGTATAAAATTTACCCTTCTTGTATGAAAAACTACCCCTATCGAAATTATTTGATTCATTTATCATTTACCACCCCTCAAGGTTATTAATTTTGAAGGAAAACTTTTTTTATACGTTATATATTTTAATTATGTTTTCTTAATGGAACATTAATATTTATACGACACATACCTTCATTATTTTCATTTTTTGTAAATAAGAAAACATCATGTCTTCAATGTAATGTGATTTGTTCAAAATGTAAATGGAATGTATTAAGGGTGGTTTAAAAAAATATGTAATATATATATATATATATTACATTTATATTATTATATAAATATAATATTCATATTTATAATTATATATTCATTATTTTAATGTTGAGAACAAATGACAGTACCTCTCATGCGTATGTACAACCAATAATCTCCATGAATGGTTCATTTCATTTCCAATATCCAAATTATTATGGATTATTATAAATAATTATAATGAATATATATGATATTTTATGAATTTTTTTCACTCTAATAATTATTTAATCAAAATCTATGAATTTTTAATGGAAAAAAAAGTCAAAACATACTCGTGAAACTAGGAATTTACCATAAAAAAATTGTTAAAATGATGAAAGGCTATTAAAAAACATAAGATTAAATAATACAAAAAAAAATTTATAATATTAGAAATATATATGAGGTTTTGATATTAGTTTATAATGTGATTTAAACCAAAATAATTTTTGTTTACTAACATAAAACTAAAAAAGAAGTATGGAGAAAAACATTTTCATCTCACTTTTTTACATATGTGAGATTGATTTCATATTCAGTACTTACTAATTTTTTTATGTATCTACTACCCCTATTGAGATAACAGACCATAAAAATCCATATTTTTATTTTATTAAATGTTTAATTTGATAATAATTTTTTATTATGGGGCTTATAAATCAAATATTTCCAAGGGTTATGAGACACATTTATATCAATATATCTAATTAAATATATTATTCAATATAAGATGAATTATTTGGACACATATGACATAGATTTTGGACTGGTTAATGAAATCCTCTCAATCCATCATTTGTCTCATGATATGAAATCAAGTTAATTTTTTGAGTTTTATTCTACGAAGAATAGAAATTTTTGTACCATAATACATAAACCATCTTGTGAATGGTCATGTTGGTAGTGGCTCATATGCCATATGTACTATGTCAAATAATTCAGCATAGCTTTAATTTTTTAAATTATTTATCCATGTTATTTTCAACAAAATTATATATCGACTCATTTAATTTCTTTTTTTTTGAGTGAATTAAATATTTATTAGTTTTATACATTTTATAATTGTTATTCCATATCCAGTTGAATCAAATTTGTTATTAGTTATTTACTTTTTAATGATGGTTTATCACATCATTATTATTTATGTATTAAAACCCTTATTGAGAAGTTAATAACACAGTTATTATTTTTGTTTTCCCCCAGTTGTAGAAAATATTTCTTTTAATGAGTTTCAATAATGATATTTATTTCATTTTACTTGTATCTAGTTTTTAATATCATTTTTAAAATTATTATGGGAATCATGACTATAATAAGATTTTAAAAATATATATTATATATTAGGTCCCCTATGATTTGAAGCGTGTATATATTCTAATGAAATACATTAATGCACTAGATCTAAGCTTCTGGGGGATGGGTATTATGCTAGTATGATATGATAACAATAAAAAAAATACTTACATGCTTATGTCATCATCAAAACAATTCCCTTATTGTTTGAAAAAAATTAACTTATTAGAATCTATTGGTAAAAACACATCTCACAATAAAAAAATAACTGAGATCACCATTATTCCACAAATATATCCCATTGGTCTTTTTAGTAAAACAATGAAATTTTTTAAATCCAAAATTTTGAAAAAAAAATTCATTTAGATAATTTTTATTTGATCTTAGATTAGTATTGAAAATAATATAACCAGAGATTGGATTCTAGGAATCAAAAAATTTATCATTAAAGACCTCATTGTTTCATCTTTAATTTCCTTTTAGATAATATATACCGAAAAAATAATACCTTAAACCCCCCATGAAAAATAGAGTGCACTGAAAATCTATTGACAAACTAGTAAATATTAAACATATTTCTCCCATTCGATAATAATCTTATTTTGATGATGAATGTATAACCTTGAGTTTTTGTGAAACGTTTTTAGAATAAGTAATTTTTTATTGATTTAATGTGTTTCATGAAATACTTTATTAAGCATTCATTATACACTACACAATGATATTACTGCATTAAACACAACCCTGCCCTAGCTATCATTATACACAACTCCGAGTTTCTATAAAACACCATTTAATTGATCTAATAATTTTAAAGAGATAGTTATAACATATTCATTCGATATAGTAATATGAATAATAATAAATATTTCCAAAAATTATTTATAATTTTTTTATTTAAATAAAAAATACTAATAATTAGTCATTTATGTTGGATTTTGTGGATTATTTTGGAAACATCATATTTGGATGAATAGTAAAAAATAATTAATTTAAATTCTGAAATTATTTTTCATTTAATTTATAAATATGTTTAAATTATATTTACAATTTCTTTTAAACTCAAAATAGACAAATTATAAATTTTTTATTCTATTTTAAGTCATTATAATATTTTTTTGAATTTTCATACACAAGTATAATTAACATTTGAAAATTGTCATTTTAAAAACCTTATTTCATGCCTTGTCTTCAAGAATAACATTAAACATGATTTTTAATATTCTATTAATATATTCTATAACATATAAATATATATTTTTAATTAGTATAATTTTCATATTATAGTAAGATTAATGGTTTTTTTGAAAAAAAAATATTATTGAATGAGATTAAAATAAATTGTAGTGATTATGGTCTAATTAATATAAATATGTAAGTAAACATTAAAAATAAGAAAAAAAATATCATATATACTTTTCCAACACAAATTATTTTTCCATATTTCTTCCATAAACCATACATTATTGTGTTTTCTCACTTTTTATGGATTTTTAGGTAAAAATATTGGTACACATTATTTGTTTTAAAAAATTTCATGTGTGTCCCCTACCTCTATTATAAAAGGACACCACATCTCCCCTTGTTAACACATATTAAACCAAATTTGTTTATCTATTAACTATAATATTAACTTAAAAAATTCCACCCTTCCACTGTGAATCTTCTTGTTGGGTAGAAATATATCTATGGAATAACATTGTTGAATACCAGAAACATTTATCAAAATAATATGTAACATCCTTTCTCATGTTCATTTCCATTATTTTATATCTCCACCACATCAACTATTATAACACAATTCTCAAATATTTAAAATACTATCTAAAATATATATATAATATTTTCTATGGGTTTATCCTACATGTATATACACATCTATCATATTTGTAACAATCTTACTGTTATTGTGTATGAAGAACTACCGACGCTCAAAATAGTGTACTTCATTTAAACGTTACCACCACTCATAGTTGGTAATTATAATTTAATTTTTTTTATATTATATTTTATATATATATGATTTATTAATAATTTATATATATTATAAAAATCCTTCAATCATGATTCACATTTTTTTTAATATGACGACTTCATTTGTGGAAGTGTGGAATGCCGCATCCCCAAAATGATATGATTTGTTTACCAATTACATGGATTGTATTAAATAAATTTTTAGTAAATTTATATTATTGATATCACATAGTAATTATATTTTTGTTATATTATATTTTCATTTACATATATTTCATTTAAATTATTTATTTTTATATGTCAAAAAATAAAAGTTGTGTTCATTCATACATATGGCCTATCGTAACCATGAACGATGTATTCCATTTAATATATTTATCTATTATAGATTAATATATATATTTATATATGAAATATATATGATATATTCATTAAGATTTGAATTTGGAAATAGTTAAATCATGATCTAACTATGAGTAAAAAATAATAACAAGTCAAAACAAGTATGATAAACAAAGAGGTTACTAATAGAAACACTACATTAACATGGAACTGATAATAAAAAGGAAATATAAATCCAAAATTGAATAATATATGGAATTATATATAATAATATCGTTATATGGTTGGGTAATAATGAACATAAATTTATTATTGAGTTTTTTTAATGTTTACAAATATATTCAAGACTTAGGCTACGAGAATTCCATGTTTGTTTTTTATTTTAGTGATATATAGATAATGTTAAACACTCACTTAATTTTTTGTTATATTTAATTCCAATGGACATATTATATCATGAATTTAATTTCTTTAATTTTATTAAAATAATTATTGAATTTAATTTTTCATGTCGTCTGGATTCTATAATTTATTCGAGTAGTAAGGTATTTCTCATTACATTTCTATTTCCCATGAGACAGAAGTCATATTCCCCGCCTATTTATTGTATTGGGCGTTTATAGAGACCATGAATTTATTATATGATTATTATTCATAAATATATGATTATTTAAAATAATTTTTGATGATTATTATTTCATGGGGCTTATGTTTCAAAAGATAAAAAATCCGTATTGTAATTTTGATTCAATTTTACTTCTTTGAGACACATGCCATGTGATGCACCCATAACTTTTGAAATGGTTAATATAGTAAAATTTGACATTCAAAATCCCTAATATCCTTCTTTTTCTAACATTTTAAGCAACATGAAATGTTATTATTTAAATTTTATAATGATTCACTATTAATAATGTTGTAATCGTTTGTTGTTATAGTGTCATAATTTATCAAGATTGATTATGATTATTCATCCATTATTTAAATATTATGATCAATATCACTAGAACACTCAATAATTTTCTTCTCCTATATTTATTAATTAATTCTTTATGTATTGGTACCATATTCCCAATCATTGATACATAATATTATTACAAATTTCTTTTTAAAATGTCTAAATTTACATATCCCATCAATCAAAAATCCGTCTTCTTTAAATACCAGGGTTTCTAAAAACATTTTCAATATTTAATTATATTTTTTAATATTTTTTAAATGAAAATGTTTTTATAATGTTTTATTTTATAATAATTATTTTTTAAATGAGAAAGGATATTTACAAAAAAGATCAGTTTTCAAAAGATATTTAATTTTTTTTCAATCTATGATTAAATACATGGTTAATTTTTTCCTTTACTTTTGATATTATCCATGGATACAATTTATATTATTTCTAGAAAAGATTTTTGGTTTGAATAAATTATGTTTATGAAACCAATTTCTCTTCAACGGGTTATACAATGATAAATTCTAATGAAACGGCTTTCCTTTCATGGGTTATTCTATAATTTAAACTACTATAAAACCGATATATTTTTCATAGTATATTATAATACTACATTTTTTTATAACAATTTCATTTAATGGATAAATATATGATGTTTATTAAACTAACCTCTTTTTATGGGTCATGGTATGTTTAATGATTTATTATCTTTTAGAATATGTATTCATTTTTTTATTATGTAGTGGGTGGGACTAATATATCTCACAAAATTCATTGTGTAATCATGGATGACTCATGGGTATGTCTGTTATGAATGAACCAAATTATGTGTTTATGATGTAGTGTGTGAACCTGATTGCATGATTAGATATCAATAAATGGTCATATATTCATGCCTGTAATTTTATGAGTGAACCTGATTACATGAGAAAAATCTTATTAGTTAACATTATTACATGTTCACAATGTTATGAATAAACCAAATTACATCTCAAAATGTTATTCATGGACAATGTTTCATGCCCATGTTTTTATGTGTGATCCTACATAGATATTCATAATGTTTTTTTGAAACTAATTACAAGTTATTAGTGTTACATGTAATCCTAGATGCAATTCCATATGTTTATGTGATGGAATGATTTCATGTGCATAAAATAATAAGTGAACTTGTTTCCACTTATACATGATCATAATGTTATAATCTTAATCGAATGCCTCCAATTTATTATTGTATTCCTCGTTATGATTTCTTGTATTATTCTCCTGATTCCGTTGTGATTAATTTCATATGAACATCAAATATATATTCCTTGACTAATGTATATGATATTTGATATGAAGGGTATGGTCTTATATTGATAAGGTCATGTTCTCAAACACGTTAGTTCATGATTATGCTTAAGTAACTCCCTTGTTACCCTTAATCAGCATCTGAGCTAATCCATTTTTCTGTTTTCTTTCCAAATGTAATGAAGATATGAATTATGAATGATATTTCAAAGTGGAGTGATTGTTTGGATAACCTATGGGTAGATAATTTATTTCACTCTTATATCATCTTTCACGTGAATAGGTTTCTAAAGTCACTAATCTAATACATTCATTGGGAGAATTTCTGTGTAATGTTATATGTATTCATAAAATGTGATGTAATGACTATATACATTATGAATGATTTTTTATATTTTGTATCAGATAGATGGTTTATTCAACCATTTAAAACTAAGAGGAGAAAACATTATTGATATCACTATTCATATTTCTAGGTAAATGTCAAGAGATGAATCTAAAGTTAGTTTATGTATAAAGATAAGGATATGAAAATATCATGAAATATATTACAAATATTGAGAGAGATATTTTTTAGAAATAAATCCATGTATAGATACTAAATGTTGATGTGGTTATAGCCTATATGTACATAACAGTAAAAAAATATGATAATGTTTTTTCGGTCTAATTCATATAGAACATGGTACATGAAAACATTTATAATGGCACACTTGTTTTGAATCTCCCAAGATATATAATTTTGGAATTAAAAAACACTTCATGAACCATCATGAAATATTCAATATGATGTTGTCAATGAATATCCAAGGATAAAATGAATGTGTCATACAGTAAAGAAGTTGTTAAAATTTTGAAATCCTATAGTTGATATTTTTGCATGATTATTCCTTTTATCACTATGACAAATATTTGTTACTCTATTATTTCTAGTCTCAAAATATTTATAGAAGTTAATGGAATGTTGTTATGAATAATAAAATGGAAATTGTGACGGTTTTCCTCTTGATCAAAAAATTTCTATCGATGATGAAATGATAAACATCATCATTATGATTTAATAAGAAATGAACATGGTTAACATCTAACAAATAAAATTGGATGAATACACATTATTGAGTCCTTAATGGGCTAGAGTTCACGTTATTTTAGTGGATCCACGAGTATTTTAGTTTATAAAAATTGGATCACTACCACTAAAAAGATATTTTCTATTCTCTAGTGTTGTTGGAAAAAATATGTCATGTTGGTTTTCTTCTTTTTAGAAGGTTAGGTAGATTAATGGTGGAATATTATAAATTATACACGTCAATAAGATGAAATTCAACCTATCTATTAATATGAGTTTAATATATAATTTTTTAAATTGTTTATTTCATTTATTATTCATATGAACATGAAGAAAGAATTGATTGTTCTTATGAAGAGGGATGGAGAATCTATTGTATACTATGATGAAAATTTTACAAGACAAGAATGGAAATATATATTTTTTGATAATTCATATAGAATGTAAGATTGAACTATTCTTTAGTGGACTGAGAGAAACTCTATGAATGGTTTTAGAAAAAAGAGACTTTCAATTATATAAAGATACCATTAAATGCCCACTAAATATAAAAATAGAAGCCGGAAACCCTCTTGGATCTTGTGATATGAAAATTAATATTGGGTTTTTGAAAATATCCAATGATATCTCACATAGAGAGAATTTTTTTTCCAAATACTACTTTCCAAAACAATATAAAATAGATCTTTCGAAATTTCACCAATAGAACATAATTTTTTTTCAAATGGGGGAATCCTGGAAACTGACCAAAAGAATCTATAAGTGATGTAAAGAGCTAATTCAATGAAATTAATAGAGGGGAATATCAATAAAATGAACCAACCACTCTTCAATGTTTCATGTGCATTGATTTCATTCATTATAAAAACATATTCCCCAATAAAAGGGATAATATCAATTATAATACAAAACAAACTCTAAGGATAAAGGATTAAGGGAAATATTTTTAAATAATAATGGATGAAGTGAATCATGATAATTATGTAAAACATATCCTCCCCCCTTTTTGCGATGTTTGTGTTTCATTTTGTATGAATAATTATTATGAAATTTTAATTGTCAATACTTTAGTGATGATTCATGTGATTGTATCCATAAACATAGATTTTGGAATAATAAAATTTCATTTAATGTCTTATCAATACACGGATGAATCCTTGTGTCCAATAAAATTTGATTTGGTATAAGACAATAGTTTATTTACATAATAATGGGTGAATAATATTATTAAAGTATTATAAGGATAACCATTTATGGAATAATATATGTAGAAATTTAAAATAGGTTTTTCATATTTAATGTTTTATTTCTCCATATGAATATTTTTACATATTGGATTTTGTGTGCCAGCAATTTAGTTTTTATAAGGAGAGAATGAATGGAAGAAAATTCTATTTATAAACCCCATGATCTGTTAATTCTTAAAAAATGGAAAATCCACCTTCATTTCATGGTATAAGAGATTAATTGGAAATTGATCAAAGAACAATAAGGGGATATATTGTGCTGAATCAAGTAAACATATATTCTCATGAGAATTCATCAGCTCTAGGGAAAATACCATGAAAGCAAAAAAGGTAATCATAGTACCTTCTTTTCCCATGAATCAAATAGTTTATAAAATCATCTTTGATTTATTTCATTATTATTGTTAACATTATCCTATCCTTGTTTTCTATCATTATTCATCATAACTTAAGGTTTATATTTCTATTTAGTGTCCAGGTTTTCACATTTGAACAATGTTTTTATGTGAGGAATCATACTTATGAGTTAATTTTGGGAAGCCATTATTGTTCAATACAATATTTTAATGATGTTTTAGAATTTATTTTATAATGGGGGTTTCAATTAATGTAATTTTCATGTATTGAAACATTAATAACATAGAAGAATTTCATGGGTGAAAAACATTTTAAGGGGATAATATGTAATAATCAGAATATTTGTGAATCATTTTTTCAACTAAATTGTTTTTTTTTCTTTGTCTAGTGTGTCATGATTCACTAAGTTAAAAATTAATTATGTTGTATAAAAATATTTTCATACATTACATATGACCTAGAGATTGCTTGTATCGCACTCTACACTATCTTGGCTTGCATAACATGGAATACCGAGCATCTAAAAAACATCATTTTATTATTATAATTAATTAAATGACATAATCAAAACCTGGATGATAAATATAGTAATATGAATAGTATTAAGAAATGATCATATTAAATTTTAAATTGTTTTATATAAAAAACAATTATTATAATAAAAATTATAATATTGTTAATGTTTTTATTTGATATAAAATATTATTTTCTCAAATGAACAACTTATATGTCCATATGTAAATAAATAATAAAATTAAATTTGAAAATTGTTGGAATTTAATTTTATAAAATAAAAAACATTATATAATACATAATTTCAAAATTATCTTAGGGTTAATATTATTGATTTTATTAGAAGCATCATTTTTAGATGAAAAGTAAAAATACTGAATTTTAATTAAAAAAAATTTTCCTATAATTTTTCTATATAGTTAAATTATATTTCATTTTTTAAAAAGACATAATAAATCAATTATAAATTTATAATTCCAATGTATGTAGTTATCATCATTTATATATTTAATTTAGATAAAAAATATTAATGAAATTTTGACCATTCTGACATTAAAAACTAGCTTTCATACCATATCTATAGGATATGTATTAAATATAATGTTTTGGAATCTATGAATTGAATATTAAAAATATAAAAAATGGTTGTAATTGTTATAATAATATCAATTTATTTTTTTACTTAAAATATTATAAAATGTGATCATAATTAATTACAGTGATTATGGGTAAATAATGTATAACATGGGGATAAACGTGAATCATAAGGGACAAAATGACCTAGCCATTTGTCCAAAAATAAAATTCATGGAAATAATTAGGCATTACATCTTGAATTATAGTTTATATTTTGTTTTTTTTCCTTTTCTATATATAAAAATTGGTATAACAAACATGATTTCAAAAATGCCACGTTTGTCATCTCCCTCTAAAAAAGGCCACAAACTCTCACCCTTCATAACACCTATAAACAAATAATGTTTGGAAAACATCATCCCAATTAAGATAATATCATCTCTATAATCCATCTTGAGGCCTCCCTTTATGAATTATACTATCCTAGGAAGCCCTTTGGTAAAAACCAAAATCATTTACCCAAAGAATATGTAACATCACTATTCAATCTCATTACCTTTATTATTTTCACAACCCCCTCAATTATTATTTTTCCTTGATAATATAATATCAAAATATCATAAATATACTGATATGTTTTTATTCTAATTTTTCTACTAGAATATACAAAACTATAATGGATGGTGTAATGAACTAAATATCCTTTTTTACATCAAACTACTGCCTCACGAAATGATGTTTTTCATCATAACATTACCTCCTACCATGGAATGGAATGATGATGGAAACAATGTTTTTTATATGATATAAATGATATTTTTTATTTATTTATTATTCTTTATTTATTATATAAATCTTTTATTCATGCATTTAATTGTGTATAAATAGGATAACTTCTTTTGTGGATGTCTGGAATACTTCCTCTCAAAGCGATGTGATTATTTCACAAGATACATGGAATTTATTAATGATTAGTTTCACAAAAATATAAGATATATGTTACATAATAATTATATTGTAATTATATTATATTTTTATATACATATATTTCATTAACTTGGTTTCATTAATTACGTAAAAAACCAAAGCAACGTTCATGCATTCGTACATCCTACAATCTCCATGAACTGTGTATTTATTTTAATATTTTTATCTTTTATAGATTACAGTAAATATTTATATAATGAATATATATTATATATAAATAAATTGTTAAATTCTATAAATATTTAAATCATTATCTATGTTAGAGGATCATGAATTACAAATCCAACCTTGTATGTTAAACAATGTTGTTATTACCTGAAACATTAAATTAACATGGAATTATTAATAAAAATGTCATACAAAGTCATAAGTGAATATTATATGGTATCGAATAAAACAATTTCATTCTTTTTATTATTTATAATGAAAATATATTAATTATGCATGAGTTTTGAATGTGTACATAAAAATTCAATACTTAAGGAACGAAAATTTCATCTCGCATTTTATTTCTATGAGATACATTCCTTATTCATAAATAACATATATTTCATGGTGTATATAATTATCTCTTAAATTATATATAAATAATATCAATTATATAATGATATTAAAATATTTAATTGATGTTATATTTTTATTAGGATCATAATATTAATGTGACTCAATTGTTAAGGTTTTTTCTTCTCACTTTCATTTCCAAGGAAACAAAAGCCATGTTCACCAGCTATTTCATATATGTGGTCTATTTAATACATAGGTATGTATTATATCATAATTAGAATTGAGTTTATTGGTATTGATATATTCTTTTTATGATATTTATTTGATGGGTTTTATGTTTTTAAAATTACAGAATTAGTAAAGTAATTTTGTTTGGATTTTCATTCATTGAGAAACCCGGAATTTTTTTCACCTATATTCTTTGAAAATGTTAAAATATATCTATTTTATAAATTCTATAATTATTTTTCTTCTTTTAATAATATTTTTATCTTCATGAAATTTTATTCTTCCCATTTCGTTATGATTCATTGTTACAAAAGTTGTAATATTTTATTACATCAATATCATTGTTTATTGAGATTGTTAATGATTATTATTGAAATAAGACAATATAATGATTCATATCTATATAAATATCCTGGAATTTATTATAATATGTTTTTTGGTATATTCTTGTATTGGTACAATGTTTTCACTCTTTGGTACATTAGATGATTAAGAATGTGTTTTTAAGAGTTTTTCACTTTAACTCTCTATTATGTTTGAAATATATATTAATTAAAAATATTGTTCTCTAAAAACATGTTCAATAATTATTGATAATCAATAAAATTGTTTTAATAATAATTGGATTAATATTTTTTATGTTTTAAAGATAATTTCTCAAAAAGATAAGATATTTTCCTCAATGAGCTTTAGTAAATGAAATTTTAGATTTATTTTCCATCTAAGATGACATACATTTAAATAGTTTGTGATTTAAATGGTATATTATACAAGGATGACATTCATATAATTTCTATTAATGTACTATAAATTGATTTCCTAATGTTTATTAAATCTATTTCTCTTCAACAATTTGTACAATTATAAATTCTTATAAGACCCTCTTCATTTCATAGGTTATTCTAGGATGAAATGATCCCAAAAAATTTATATATATCAAAGGAAAAGAGGGGATTAAGTTATTATGATTCCCATTACATTTAATATATTATGATATCAGGTTTATGAAACCAAAATCTTTTAATGAGTAATGATACGTGGAATGGTTTTTTTCTTGTGTAATTTTTAGGATTGTTTTTTATTATGTCATAGTTCAGACCTATATCTACAAAAACTGTATTGGACAATTATGGATGAATCATGAGTTTGTATTTTATGAGTGAACCTGATTAATGTTTCACTATGTTATTCGTGAACAAGATTAAATGTTCATAATTTTTTGCATGAATCTATTTTCAATCCCATATGTTTATGTGTGAACCTGATCTAATTTTTAAAATTTTAAGATTCTACATTATTACATGTTCACAATGTTATGTTTGAGATTTGGTACATGTTAAAAATTTTATGAATGGACCTGTTTTCATGTGCATAAGTTTATGTGTGATCATGATTACATGTTAACAATGTTATTAGTGAACTAGATTACATGTTCATAATCATATGCATAGACACAATTTCATGTCCATAGGATTATACGCAGTAATTATTTCATCTTCATAACATAATGTGTGAACCTTTTTTACATATACATGTTCACAATGATATAATCTAATTCATATACCAAAAATATTATACCTCATTCCGTTTTTATCCATTCATGGATTATTCTCTTGATTATATTATGGTTGAATTATTATAAACTACTAATATTTATTTCATGGATCATTTATGTGATTCTTGTCATGTAGGTTATGATTTTTGGTGATATGATCATCTTAAAAACCTGTTATGTTATTGATTGTTATTATGTATCCACCTTTATACCGATACTAATCATCTAAGCTCACTCTTTTTTATGATTCCACTTCCCAGGTTATGAAGGAATGTATGATGAATGATATTCCTAAGAGGGGTTAAAGTAATGGATAACCAAATATGATATAATTTATCTCACTCTTGTATCAACATTTACATTTCCATGTTTCCAATAGAACTAAACTAATATGGTCTTTGGGAGTCTATAGATGTAGTTTTTATGTATTCTACAAAATTGATTAAATTTCTATGTACATTAATACTAGTTTGTTATGGTGATTCTACCAATAATAGAGAAAAATATAACCAAATATAAACAATGGGGATACTGTTACATCGACACCTCTTCAAGATAATGTAGGTGGTAGAACATCAAGGTTCATTCAATGTTATTCCGAAATTTGTGTAGCCAATGGAATAATTCTATTTTCCCTCACATGGTTATAATTTCTATCTCGTTCCCATTTTACAAAATAATTTCCCTAAAATTTAATTAATTAAATGATACCTCATCTCAATATTTTTAGTATATGAATTATGTACTGTATTTTTAATGATATTAATCAAATACATATTTTCGTAAAAAATAGTAATTAGTTTTTCCACCTATTCAACCATATCAACATGATGTTTCACCATCCACAATGATGAGTGTAAGATATTGTCACTAAGATACATTAACCTTATATAATTCATAATAATGTTCTCCCATACATCCTTATCAACCATCCCATACATTTTTTTTAATGAATAAGTCACAAACCCCCAGTAATTTTTGATCCACAACATCACTATACCTATCAACATATGAAAGAATTTACTATTCATTATCCATTAGTCAACCATAATTTAAGTAAAAAATATATATCACAATGTATATCCATTGTGATTTATTTTAAAAACTATGTCATTACATTCATTTATATTAAAATGGAATTGTGTCTATAAAAACCTATCAAATAAAAAATTCAATCATATTGCAGTAAAACATAGTTGGATTCTAATTGGCCTATATTATAAGGATGGATGAAAAAATTTCACATACCAATGATCACCAATATTGGATCAAACCATAATTATTTCTGACTTAGGTTTTGAATCAAACAGATTTTACTTCATCAATATCTCCCTTTTGGGGTTTTCTCTTTAGATTAATGTGTAATCGTTCTTTGGTTTCACTGTCATCCCAATAAAGAATGTGAGTTCAGAAAATCATGGAACCATTAAATTAATATTTAAATTAATTAAAAATTATCTATATAATTATAATCTATTCAATAAAAATGATATCATCCAAAAAAATATATCACTTTAAAAAATCTCCCTTGTATATCAGAATTTAAATATTATTATCGACACTGCACATTTTATATTTATGCTTTTTCAGAAAATAATCCCTCAAATCATACCATGATCTTGGGGCATTCATTATACCATATATAGAGTTATTTAATAAAAAAAATATTTTTTTATCAATTCTAATAATAAATAAAAACTAACATTCATTGAAAGAATCATTATATAATGTATATAAAAAAATTATTTTTACATATTTCAAGAAAATTATGAATCCCCTGTGTTTTTTAAAGCTAAAGATATATTGATAGACTACTATAGAAAAATTGGATAAATGTATTCTCTTACATCAATGCAAATAAAATAAGTATAACACCTAAAAACTATTCATTATTTGTTTCTAATAATATTTCCATTTACAATTATTTTCTTTATAATAATCCAGATTATTCCGATTATATTTTGGTGGAGTATCCTTTAAAGGAGATCTAAAAATATATTTACATTTTCCATTTGATCAGATTATTTAGTTCTAGAACTAATCCATGAAACAACCCATTATAATTTATAAAAATTGTTTTGATCCCCCATGTACACTAGGATAGTAATTATTATACTCAATATTATTCATATTTGAGTTTGAGTGGATTGATCTACAATAATGTTTTAAAAAAAAATTTATTTCCATCTAATTCCCATAATAAGTGTAGAAATACTTTATTTTTGAGTAATATCCTCCTCTTATTTCATTTCAATGCGAACATAATTTTCATAGATTTTTACAATTGTTATTTAAATATATTTTCAATTTCATCATCATCTTCGTCATAGAAAATATAATTTTTGAATTTCTATAATTCATCACATCTGAACCCATATTTAAATTTACATTAAGACACAAATTTTTTTTGAATAATCTTCTTATTGAGTATCCTAGAAACTCTCCTTTATTAGCTACGTCAACATACATTGCCAGATCAGCATCCATATTTTAAATGTATTTTTTCTTCCAAAGTGGAATAAATTCTAAATATTTGTTTTCATTCCATTACAAATTTAAAATATTTTCATTTTATCAATGTGATTATGAACCAACTGATATTGTTTATACACCACCACATTCATCAATTCATTCAAATTATAATTACATATTCAACATTTTAATGTTTTTATGTCCATATTATTCACTAATTGATTTATTCATAAAAAATTACAATTTTTATTGAAATAATATTGGATAATCTTTATTATTAATTTCCTACTTTAAAATTTAGATTTTTAATTCAACTAATGTGTATTCCGTTCCATTATCTGGTTGTATATCATAATGGTTCGACTAGTTTTATTTTCCACATTCCATAAATATCTTTTCATAAACCCCGTAAGTTCTCTATTACATTAAATTAAATTAAATATTAAATCCTAATTTAGATATAAATTAATCAAATTAAATAACTCCCCCATGTGGGATAAATATATCATTGTCCCACACATGTCATTATTGAAATGATTAAAAAATTTATGTTCTCTTGAACATCATACTATAGAGATTTCATACTATCATTATATGCATAGAAATTTAAAATATTTATTGAAGACCGAAATTTCAAATGTATATTATAGATTGCACCATTTTTTCAAATTAAAAATGATTTATTATTGATGGTTTTATAGCCTCTCATGCAATAAGCTATTCTCCTACATAACTATCTGGAATTTGTTTTTCTGTTTTTATCAACCTGGTAAATATAATTTGTTTTCATAAAAAGATCAATTAATGATAATTCTTCCTTGACCTAGATTTATATTCCCATCTTGATGAATGTTTCCTAAATTCTCTAGTCACATAGTAGACTTACACACATAATTTTGTGATGAAACCCATCCAATGAAGAGAACTTCTGTATTATTTATCACATAATCACCAAGTCATATATTTCTATGAAAATTTATTTTGTGTAATTTTATAATCTTGATATGTACCATTTTTTCAACCCATACATTAAAATTCTATAAAATATATACATTTTCATTCCTATGAGATGTCATCCCACTATCATGGATATTGTTGTTTATATTATTTATAGCATAATGTGTAATTTCAATAATATTATCATTCTCTCTTTTCATAATTTCCTTCCACGAGATACTGAATTGGGTCAATGTATTATATTGTCTCAACTATTTCTCATCAAAACATGTAGTATATTTAGATTCAACTATTAATCAAATGTATATAATGTATTACTATAAATAATATTTTTAGGTTTCCTAGTATTCTCAATCTTATTAACACAATAATGATAACCACAACATCCTCCATTCCAAAAATTTATGATTTTTTTGAAAAGTAATATCATTAAAAAAATTCCAGAAAATATATTTATTCTATCAAACTAAAAAAATAAACTCATTCAACTTATTTGTATTTCAAGTATTTCCACATTTAAATATCTACCTTCATTGTAATATCTATTACTTCTTCATAGTGCATTCATGTTTAAAATTAGGGTTCAAATATCAGTAAATTGGTAAATAGAATTTTTTTTAGTCTATGAAGAGGCTTGGTGGTGTCTCTGAGGATTGGGACACAAATGAAAGGATATTGGGGAATTCATGTTATTGATTCGTGGTTGGGATATGGAAAGTTATAAACATCATCCCAAACCATTTTTCATGTAGTTGGGGTAAAAATTTAATGAAATAATTCAAGGGGTATTGATAAAATCATGCGTGGTTTGATAGAGCCATCCCACATTGTCATCAAATGAATTGAAAAACTATTCGGTATCCCTATGTAACCATTTGTGCTAGACCCCTCTCGAATATAGATATAAGTAAGGTTGGTGCATGTTTTGGAAAATTGTATGAACAAACCATGCCCACTTAAAATGTTTTGGTTTTTTCTGTTTTTCATCACGATCCATATGTGTTTTATCATGGTATTTTCCTTCATTATTCCTCCTATATCTCTAGTGTTGAACTGATAGGTTTCATACATCCAAATGATTAATCTCTCTCATTTATAATCATTTTGGAACACCGTTAGTTGTGAATAAATTCCCATGGTGTGTCTAAAAGTTTTCCTCCTTCATTTTTCTAGAATTGATCATGTGTAGTTTTTCATCTCCTTAGGATTTATAAAATAACTCTTTTCCCATTAGATAATTGGTTTTCGCAACGAGTGGTGTTCTAATCCAGACAGAGGATAGTGTTAAATGACCATTCATCTTCTAATTATAGGAATATGTTCTATATATTATATCCCATAGTCATTTTGATTACATAAGTGTATATTGTTATAAATTGGTGTTTTTGTGTTTCCATTTTTTGTTTCCCTCGTACAAATTCTAAATTGAGAGGGTGAATGATTACTACAACATATCATGATTATTGTGAAATTTTTCATGTCTATTTGACCGGGTTAATTTCCACCATGGGGTATGACTCTCATTGAAAATGGAAATTTAAATGTTACATATAAACACTAATTATATAGAACATGATGAATGTGTTTAAAAATTATCATATGTTATGGAAGGTAACCAATGGTATTTATGTCTAGTTTTTAACATCACATAAGGAGTTCTGGTATAATGACAGATGTGATAAATGAGGAATGGAATGGAATGGATAATTTTTTGATTATCATAATAATTTGAATGATTAATGGGTCAATTTGGATATTTTATATAAATGAGAATTTTTAAATGTGTAAAACGGTATTGATGTCTATGTGTTGAATGAAATTATATTGTAAATAATGAATCTGTTAAGTGGTTGTGGTTGTGTTGAAATTTATTTTATGATTAATGAAACATCTCCACATGTCTTTGTGGTATGTTGGGTATTTACATGAGTTTAGACAACAATGTTTTGGGTTAAAAAAATCTCTAAACCAAACCCCTTGAATGCATAGGTTTGGTAGTTAGACTAAATCAAAATTCCCCTAACAATTACATTGGATGAGACTTCCTCTATTGAGGGTCCAAAGAAATTTTTATTCAATTGGATGTGAAATGGTTTCCCTAGTGATTTATGGAACTTGAATAATCAAATTTATGTGTAGTAGATTGCAGACATAGGATGTTGTGTAATAAATGAATTTAATAACATAGATATCAAATGATGTAAATTGATTTTGTATTAATGGTAAACTAATGGAATCGAATTTATATTGTTCTCAACAGAATACAAAGTTATCACAAATTAGAAAACTATATATTGACTTTGCTTTTTGTATTCACTATTTTTGGTGACCTATAGAGTTGTAGTTACACCATGCTTGGGATTCCTTTGGATACCTGAGAAGATTCCATTGTTGATAGACATTAAAAGGGAATGTTTCCTAAGATGTAGGTTTGAATTTGAAATGGGATGCACATGGATGAGGGAACCAACAATTTTATTGTGACCCATTTTGGGGATTAGTCTACGTATCATAATTTTTTTGGTTCTCTTTAACCTGTAACTATTTGACATGTTATAGGAAATTTACTATTTGGTTGTGGGCTTGTACATTGTTTTAGGAAGTGGTTGGAGATGCATGTTTATTATTTATTATCTATTATATCCTTCAATTCATTCTATCTATTTTGTGACATACACGGATATAGATGGTATAGACTCCCAAAATTATCTATTAGACCATTAATGCTAGTTGATGTATCATTGCATATGGGAGGCGCACCTCATGTCATGCGGTGACCAAACATAGTGCACCAGTTTTGTGGAATATGGTATGAGGAAGTAGTAATGTAGTATTGGTGGTGGATTTCCTTTCTATTTTGTTACTATTTCAGAATGGTATATGATATATTTTTACATGTTATTTATTTGAAATGATCTAATTCTTAGGGGTATATAACAACCTAAAGGGGGAGAACACAAGTTCCAAATTTGGGACTGTTGTTATTGATGTATATTATTATGGTTGGGTGACCTTCACCATTGGGTGATTCATTTGTGATGTGTTGTGACTATATTTTATATTTTTTCATTGTGGAGATGGTATTAGTTTTTTCATTCATCCATAATTTTAGGAACCTATTGATATAGGTGGAATGAATCATATTAGGCACATATGGGGTGGAAATGAGGGACATGAGGGATTTAAATGATTTCATTCTCTATAAATTTTTTATGAAATGGGGTCTAATATGTATGATGAAAATGGTTAAATGGGAGCATAAAAAAAATTATCAAATAATATATCCTAATTGACAGTTATAAACTGTTAAAAATTTTGGTTGTGAAATGTTTTAATGATTGAAAGATTCAAAAAAGGGAATGATTAATAATTTGGAAGAAAAAATAGAAAAATGGATGTTTAGTGAAGAGGATTGAGGTAATGGGAGTTATATTACCCCTGGTTGACCAGGACCCATATTAGGGATGTATAAGGTTAGTGATGGATATGTGACTATATTCATTGGGGAGAGTGTATTAAAAATTCATTGTTATGGCTATTGGATATGCTTATTTTGTGAAATATTTGGTGGTTTTCTGTTATGTTTTCTAATATATGTGTTTGGAATTATAGTAAAATCCCACTATGAATACGCTTTCTAATAAGGAGACTATAATATATAATTGATAATACTCTTTAGAAATTGGGGTTAGAATCCCTGATGGTATAGGGTAAAAAACAAGAGGAGCAGTTCACTGATAACATTTCTTTTTTTGCAGATGATGGAAAGGGAACCATGGTGGGTTATTTTAAGTCTTTTTTCACGAATTATGGGGTTTAAACTACAACATGCATAAAATTTATCTATTATGGTTGGACCTAAGATATCTGAGTTCCAGATCTAATCCATCTAGACAATTATTGATCACGTAAAGACTCCTCCAAATGAGAGATTCATGTTAGTGGCATACATGTTTCGATATAAGGAAATTTCCTAGAGGGGTCTTTTGGTTCAGATATAGAGGGAAGATAGTATGTTGTGTAAGGTATTGAAGTAATTTTATTGGAAAATTTCTATCAAGGGCCCATGTGGAAACTTAAGGATGCATATTTTATGCGTTTAAATTTGGGGATGCTGGAAGTGATGGATTATGATAGTCGCATCACAAACTTGAAAACCAATTCTCTAGCATTGTAATGGGATGAGGCATCTACGTAAAGATGTTTACAAGATGGAAATATTCAATATATGAAATACTAGGTGAATTTCTTCTATATAAAGAGGTTTTTCATATTGGTGGATTAGTCCCTAATTTCAGAAGGATACCATAAGGAGTGTTCTGGTGGTGGACATGTAGATAGAGTTTGGTGATCATGTGGTGCATCTTCCAATTGATAGAACCTCTTTTATGAGAGTTTTTTCCAGGGTGGTGGTTAAAGGAGTATTCAGAAAAGTCAACTAACCAGTTAAGGTGGTGATATATTTTACTGCTATCAATGTGGTAGGTCATGAAACATGTTCACACGGTGACCCTGACAACCAGTTGATTATCTAGAAGGTCATTTGATGGGGCATGTGAGGATGATCTATAGGAACCATAAATAGATGGGAGATGATGGAGGCCCATGGAATGTTATGAGTGCAAAGAGTGTTTATGTTACCAAATATTGATATGGATGTTGGACCTCTACCGGCCATACCATTCATGGTTGGGGAGGTGGATTTTTAGGTCAAGGGTGTTCTTATATGTAGGGTAGTGTAACACCCAGAACTCAATAGAGCCTATGTAAGAGGTACAAGACAGATTCATGTACTTCCACCTACATCTGGAGGTGGCAAGGATAGATCATAAGTTTCTCTTGGTGATACTCATATAAATTATATTATTTTTAGTGATAAATTTGGTACAAGGGCCTCAAATTATTTTATATATCCTGAATTTGTTAGTATGATGGACGTAGTTGTGGAAAATATGTGGGGTGTTATCTCAAGTGATACACCATTAGGGGTTAAATAAAAAAATGTCAGGTAATGTAAGGAGTGTACCATTGAAGTTTGAAGGTACCATTTCGAGTGAAATTTTATGGTGTTAGATATGTAAGTTTCTAACCAAATATTTGGAATATAATTTATAGAGTTATAATATACCCATTCTTATTGTTTCCACTATCGAGTCAAGATAAAATCCATATTGGGGAATATCTATGTTCAAAATGTGTAATGAGATATCCAAGTAGGACTTGTTGGGAAAGTTATTCAGAAGTTGGGAGAATTCACAGTTCAAGTGGCTTCACTTATGTTTAATTATGGGGATGTGGATAAGATTTTCTATCATACATTGGCGGATCAGTAGTAGGATGTTTTTAATATAAATTTCACAATGTTACAACCTGAGATAGATTTTATGTTCACAATAATGTTTCTCCAGGGAGTAGAAAAAATTTCCATTACACACCATATAATAGAAATGAATAAACTCAAGGTGTGTATAACTATTTTGGATGAATTGGTGAACAAAGGATCTATTCATCTGAGCACATCACCTCGGGGATAAATTGTTCTTTATTCTAAGAAGGCCGATGGATCATTATTACTGTGCATCTATTAGTAGAAGCTGAATCAGATGACTTTAATTAATTGATACAATCTTCCACAAATAGTTTATTTTTTTGACAAGCTAATTGGTGTTTTTGAGTTCTTCCAATTTCTTTTGACTTTAGTGTATCGATAGATGAGGTTGTGACCTTCATGTATATCATATAATTCTTTATCAAAAAGTTATTGTTTTTATGAATCTATTATAGTTTCTTATGGGTTGACCAATGATCCTGTAATGATTATGTGCTAATTAGCATAATCATTCAGCATTAACTGTACAAAATTGTTGTGTTATTTTTGGATGAAATCTTAGTGTACTCTTAGAATCATGAAGATACAATACAAACATCTTGAAATCATCCATAATACACTAGAAAATTATAGGATATACTCAATGCTATGAAAATTTAATTTATTTATTGAAAATGTACATTTCATTGGTCACATAATATATGAGGTTGGAATTTTAGTGGATGTGGATACATTTTAGGACACTTTATCTTAGGAATATTCCATGAACATTTTTTATATTTGATGATTTATGAGGTTTTTGTGATATTAATGATGGTTTATAAAACACACCAACCATTTTTAGGAACTCTTATCAGGTTTACGCCTAAATATAATCATGTTTAAATGGTTTGGGTCTTTTGAGAATGGTTTCATGGAGACTAATATGTGGGTGACCGATACACTGATTTTGGTCCTTCATGAGGGGGGTCAGGGGTATACATTGATTTTTCATGCATTCAGTGTTTGTCATGGGGTAGTGTTGATGTAGAGTGATCTTTATATGGTTTATGGGTAACAAAATATGGGTCCTCATTAATGGAATTGTCCTTCTCATGGCCTTGAGTTAGCTATAATGCTTTATTATTTAAAATTTCTAAATAATTACTTATTAGTATAATGGATTACTATTAATATATATCATAAAATACTTATGTATATATTCTTAAGACATTGATTGAATATTTTTTTTGTGATGATGGGTTGTGTAAATGTATTCATTTTATTTTCATATAGTTTTTAAACCAGGTAAGGGAAATAGTGTCGCAAATTCCATTAGCCGAAAACAGAAAATTAGTTAGTTAAAGAATCTAGTTTTTACTGGATGATGATGGAATTGTCTTCTGAGATTAACATTATGGTTAATGATGTAAATGGGATTATGAACGTTGAATATTTGTAATTTAATTCCACCCCCTTTGATCTCGATCACTAATAAGATGTATGAGGATCTCAAGTGTATAGTTTGGAGGGAATGTCTTAATGGTGGGGAGTCACCATCCTTTTATAACATTGAAGATGATGAGATAATTTATGATCATTTCCTATAAGTCATGTCTAATTGATTATGAGGATAATTTAATTGTGAGTTCAATTCCATGATGTGGGGAATGATTCCATGTTTATCGAAAATGTATCATGATCTTTGTAGATAGTATTGTTGGCTGGGGAAAAATAATGAATTTGTTGGTATCATGAAATCATGCTAAACATAAGAATTGGGGAAGGCCAAGAATTTGTGTTCTTGTGGTATGTTATTGAAATTTCAAATTCCATAATGTATATTGGGTGGTTTGATGATGGATTTTTGGTAGTTTATTTGATGATACAACAAAATAATGACTACAACTTGGAAGTTGTGTAACGGTTGAAGAAGGTGTCATGTTTATAATTTATACGATAGAACATTGTCATTGATCAGTTGGATATCATTATGTTTAGTAGATAGTGTGGTTTCATGGGGTGTTTCTAATTATAGTTTTGGATTTTGTTTCTAATTTTACAATTTTTTTGGGAAATGCATACTAACGGAACATGGAACCGTGGGTTTTAAGTAGAAATTTCTACTTAATGATGAAAATTAAATTAGATTGTATAATAAAGGTGTTACAGTACATTTTGTGGTAATGTGTCCTCTATTTTTTTGATATTGGGAGAATGGATTGGCTCTCCTCGAGTTAACATATAATGACAGTTTCTAGGTGATTATTTAGATAGAACCATTTCAGGATCCCAACTGGACGATGTGTAGATCAACATGGTGTTGGATAGAGACAAGGAAATCATAGTTTTTGGGAAAATGTATCATGTAGGAAATAATGGAATAAGTCCATTTGATTCAGAAATTAATGGGTATTGATCATATTTTACATTACTCTTATGAATATCAGAATCATGAACCTCTTGAATTTATAATGGGTGATCCTGCTTTTCTGTGGGTTTATCCAATGACGGGTCATCATCTGATTCCAAAATAGGTTATGTTGGTGACCCGATATGTGGGGATGTAAGATACTATTTCTAGGATCAGACTGGTGGAATACATATTGCCTCTCCCTTTGCAGTATGGGATAATTCCTGATGTTTTCCAGCTATCACAACATTGGTAGTGTCACCGAGACCCATATCACGGGATTGATTTTGATGACATTGTGACTGAAGAAGATTCCTCCTTCAAGTATAATATACTTCATATTTTCAATAATATTGAATAAAATATCAAGGTAAATACCATGCATTTAGTATTATTCTAATGGGGGAATGGTAATTTTTGGGTGAATATTTTTATATAGATAAAATTTTGCAGACACAGTGGCATGATATCTTTATCTTGGAATCTAGGGGATTCTATTGAATATTGGTTTAGGATGATCCATTATAAGGTGGTGAGGTAATAAGAACGCATACACCGTAGAGATTCAATCCGATTAAATATTTATGTTTTAATACATTTTTTTCAATGATATGTTTTTATAGTGTATGTAGAGGCTCAAGGGTGTCTCTAGGGTTTGTGAGATGAATTAAGGGAGATAAGGACAATCTAGTTCATGTTGCATGGTTTTCACATAGTTAACAGTAAATGTGTTCCATAAACATGATTTCGTAGAGGTGGGGCTCATGGATTAATGAAAAAAATTTAGGGGATGTAAATACTCTTGGAGATTAATAGAGCCATCCCACATGGATATCAAATGGGTTTTTAAACCATGTAAGATCCCCATGTAACCATACAGTTTTGAAACCTCTTAGATAGATGGTGTAAAATTGTCACACAATGTTTTCTCAATCCTGAAACCAAACAATTTTCCCCATAAAAATTTTGTTTTTAAAATTTTACCATCTCAGACCTTAGGTGTCAAAAGTAATAATTTTCCTCCATTAATCCCCTTTTATCCCTAGTGAAGAATAAAATAATCAAATGTTTCCCATGGATCGATATATTTCATATCTAGGATGTTTGGAGCATTGTCGGTTGTGAATCAAATCTATTGTTGATTATAACACTCATATTCATCCTAATTCCACCATAGGGATTTTTTTGTTATTAAAATTACATATTCCTAAAACCATATTTTTCTAGTGGATCTTAGGATTGGACATTGATTTGTTATAGATTCTAGATCAAAGGCTTGGATTAAGAGAATGATCATATTCAAAATTAATTAAAGTGGATTATAAGTTATATCAAATATTCATGTAAATTATTTACTTATATGTGGTTGTTAATTGGTGTTTTTGTGTTTCTATAGTTTATTTCCTTTTATTCAATGCTAATTTTTTAGGTGAATGATTAATGTAACTCCTCATGATTCCCATGGAAAGGGTGGGCTTGATTTGATCAAGTTATGAGCCACCCATGGGGTGTGGAGTTCCAAAAACATTTTTATTGTACGGTAAATTTTAATATTTTATTATAATGACATAGTACCCGAGATAAAATTTTAATTATGTTAACATCACATATGGAATGAAACCAATTATATTTGTGTCTAGTTGTTAACATGTAGTATGTGGTTATTTGGTATAATATCGATGGTAAAAATTATGAAGTTGGTTGAAAAGTGTAATTTTTTTGATGAATTAGGCATGCGAATGATAAATGAGTAAATCAATATAACGAATTTACATGATGATGTTTTACTAGGATAAAAAGTATAGATGTTTATGTATTTAAGGATTGGTTTTTATAAATGATGAATTTGTTAAATGGGTATGGTTGTGATTATTAATGTTTTGTGATTATGAATTATGTTAACATGGATTTGTGGTATGTGGGGTAATGATATAAGGTCATATTATTGATGTTGGGCTATGATTGGGATCTAGGACCCAGACATAAAATTCAATGGTTTAGGAGTTTGAATGATTATTTATTCCCTTAATGGATTCATTCGATGTGACTACTATAGCTGAGGGTCCAAGGTAATTTTGAGGTAATTAGTTGTGAAATTTATTCCTTGTTGATATAGGGGACCATAATTGTCCATTTAATTTATAATAGTTGGTTAGAAAAGATCTTTTTGCAAAAAACGAACTTCTTAAAAAATGGACAGAATGATGTAAATGATTTTTGTAATCATTGTTATATAATGGAACCCAATTTATATTGTGTTTACATTATTTTTATTTTAGAACATGACTCAACTATCTGTTTTGATTAGATATTTTTAGACACCATTGGTTGTGGAAATTTGAGTTGTACTCACACCCCCTCTTAGGCCACCTTTGGGCATGTGAGCATATTTCAGCATTGTGGTTCATGAGATGGGAAATGGTAAAATTCTAGAGGGTTGGCATGGACATAGGATTTTAATGGATGAGGGAACCATTCATGGTGTCAGGACCCAATTTTTAGTTACATTTCCTTCTCTTTATTTTGGTTTTTCCATAAATGGTGCAATTTACGACCCAACATGGCATATTTACTATTTGGTTGTGGTCTTGTACCCAATTTTGGGATGTTTACTGGAATGGAATGTTATTTTTTATTGTCTATTGATTCGTTTAATTCATGTTATATGTAATATTACATACAATCATAAAGAGGGTTTAGACTCCCCATGTGATCCAATAGACCCTCATTTCCAGATAGTAGCCTCTGCCATATTAGGAGGTGCACCCGAGGTCACGTGGTTACCCAACTCAGGGAACCAGTTTAGTGGGATCCATGCTCATGGAATTACATACCTATTCATAGTAGGATATGGTATATCCATGATAGATAAATAATTACATTTTATAATAGGATGTATCTTATATCATTCCACTCCTCCACATATCACTAACCATTTTAATATATTTATATTTTGTTGTTACCCCTATAATGTTAAAGAATACTTTATTGCATATGATTTCCATGGATATGTGCTATATTAGTCCAATAAACAAATTATTTACGTATGAAATAGATAAAAACCCCATATTAATTAATTTATTCAATTATTTTAGTGATTATTATTTTAATGTTTCATCACATATGATTCAACCATTATTATTAATCATATGTAATTATTCATCCAATATTTTATTAACAGATTCTACGCCTCACATAACGCCTTCTCATAGTTTTTTATCTATGATCCGCCTATTTTTTTTAACAAATACATCACCTAATTGTTTTTTGTATTCTGATTTATTTCTCACTTTAACAACCACAAAATACTGGAATTATACATTATACATTATATCTATTACACTTATAGTGTGTTCCTAGATCATTTTATATAGTTCTACACCATTTATCTTGAAATTCATAACTTCATACGAATTTAGGTAAATGGCCAATTAATTATCATAATATTATATATGACTCTTATATTATAATTGATCTAATTAATATATTCTTAAGTTTTTTATAAGTCCATTAACCTTCATATTTATCTTTTATGAATTTGGAGTACTTAAAGGGATCCCTTATGATCCACCTTTAGATCAAATTAACATTCTGTTTGATTTTATTCTTTTTTATATGTTCCTCATTCCAAATGTTGTTAACATTTAATATTCAACATCAATCAAAACACATATTTCCACATCAACCTGATAGTCACTATCTCAACATTATCATTTCACATAATTCACTTCATATAGAATTTATTTTGAAATTTCTAGTCACTTATTTTGAGAACCTATTCAATGATATATTCACGAATTCCACTTATATTTATTTATTATAACAATTTAATGATCATATTTATACTATATTCCCATATTAATCACATTAGGTGCAATATATGGGTGGATTTTCCATGAACCATCCCATAAATATATAGAATTTTATAGACGTAATATATAGGAAAAAATTATCCAGATCTAATTAAACCTAAATAAAATTAGTTAGGATACATTTTCCATGACATTGACAGCTAACTTGTCATATTAATGAAATTATACTCCTTACAACATTACCAGAATTTTATAAGCCACTATATTGATCATTAAATCATTAAGAGACCACATTTCCATAAATGAGTATGTATAAGTATTTTTTATCAATTATATAGAGGAATTATTTAAAAAATGTTATTTATAATATTTATATCCATAATTTCATCATTAAACAACCAAATAAACCCAAAATAATTAGAAATTAAATTAATGAAAATTTTATCATTATCATCAATACCAATATTTAAATAGGCCAACCAATTTTTGAAATCATGCAGATTATCAACCTTCCCCATAATCAGTACTTCAAATTTTTTATATAGTTTTTTCAGATATCCATGGAACATGTGAAACTCATAAAAGTAAAATAAATCAGATCTTATGGAGATCTACATACATTAACTTTTGTTTTGGAGTTAACCGTGTTTTTTTAATAATTATTCATCGATTTTCTTATCACATAACTAAATTGAATCACAAGAAAGACTGTATATATAATTTCCTACCCAACAAGACTATGAGGCAACCCTATTAATGAATTTCAAAATATCAATGTTTTATTCTAATAAATAATTGAAAATCATTTATACTAATTGATTTCTCTAAGAGGATTTAATTATATGATATATTTGAAACTACTAACCACACTCTCATTCATCTAATAATAAATCAGGACATCTTGAGAGGGGAGGGGTAAATTATAATTTCCAAATTTTCATTAACAATAGATATATCTTGTAATAACATTTATAAGAACTCATTAGACCAATATAATTAAAATTATCATTCACCAAACACAAAAATAGAAATAATAAATAACACAAAAATTTATCGTTATCAACCAAATATGACTATCCCAAATAGGGTAGGACTAATATATATCAGTCATACTATAATCCATTTATCATTACCACATATTAAGGACTATAACTTCATTGAAACAATCAATCCATGATCGTTTCACTTAATTTAAATTAAATTATGAGATAGTGTAAAATACATTTAATCACTTCTATCAACACCACCTTTGAAACTACATCATATGGAGTATTCATCATGTTATAAATTTAAGCTGTCTTTAATGAATAAAATTTTTTTTTCATTTATTTCCACCATGTTATTTTGAATATAATGATCTAATAAAAAATTTAGTATCAATAATATCCACTAAGAAAAACTAAATTTAAAAAATATCTTCACACTATCTTTCATAAACTCGCCACATGAACTACCATCCATGATGTAAAAAACAATAATGCCAAAATCCACCTTAAAAAAGCAATCTTCCTACCAAATAAACCACCAGTATAATTAGATTCACCTACCTCTACCTAGTTGAAATTCCTCATAGTACTATCTCCCTCATGAATTATTTTTTTACATCCTTCGTCCCACTGAATCTATGACACCTTGAAATGTCCTCTTGAAATATCAACATCACCAACTCCTCGTTATATTATGTTCATGGAACCTATCACTGTGAACATCCCCTGAATACTATGAATACTAAAATAAATATTCAACAAATATCATTAAGACTTATTTTTAATCTCACATGATTATTATGAAGATCATATTTGATATTAATTATGTGATCAATGGGATTTTTATTGGAAAAGTATTCAAAAATACAATAAAAACATAAATATTATCAATCAATACTTATACAAAGTCAATGTGCCTACCACACAAATTTTATGTTAGAAAACCATCATAATAGGTATTACATAACATAAAAACCATATATTACATCATTTTATCCCTCTTAAAACACAACCATATGACCATTAATTAGATATGCATAATTAACATTCCCTATATGTCCACTCCATTGTAAATAATTATCCATTTCCTTCTATAAGATCTCCCACCATAAATTTTGGGATCCATTCCAAAATTACACATATGCACTAGCCAAATGTATTTAATTTCCACAATATTATCACAATATACCTAGCACATAAAAACTCTTTTTTATCATGAATATTTTTTTAGTACACAAATAAAACCATGAAGAACACCCTTGATATTTCTACAAAAAAAAGTTGAAACACAATGGAAAAAACCCATTAACAAAATGATTGAAGATTATGTATTCTGTAAAATATTTCCCTTATTTTATAAAACACATTATTAGATAAAACATCACTAGAAAAAAATATAGAGCACCATTAATCATAATAGATTTTAAAATTACACAGAACTAACATGATTTGATGGAGCATATAATTGTGTGATATTGTCTAAAAAATAAAAAATCATCTAAAACAATATCATTTTTAGTTCAATACAAATTATATATTACTGAGTAAATATAATTAGACTACCCATCAATGGAACCAACATTATTCACTTGTGATTTTTTCGTTATAAATTTTTACAGATCTGTTGATAAAAAAATAAAACACTTAATTCATTCAAATATATGTTTTTAACTATTATATACATACACATATACCCTCCCCTTCCCTTAGTGTCGTAATATAATCAAACAAGATCATGGTCTTAACAATATCTCATAATTGTTTTTACTAACAATCTTACCCATTTTAATAATTTTGGAACCATTATTTTTATTACCATCATATATTAACAATACATTAAATATAACATACCATTATGTCATTATTAAATTATTTGAATGAAATTACCTTAGTGTAGAAAATAGATGATTAAAAATTATAATTTCTTTTATTTGGTTTACATACTTATACATTCAAATATAATCTGTCATTTAATCAAATTATCACCTCCAAATCATTAGTAACAAGAAAAACATTAATTTAATATTGAAAAAAATGAAATTACTACACATAATGTAAACAAATATTTATAAATAAATCATAGACCAGTCAACACAGATGTAAAATTCACAATATTCCCATTTACAAAACTGCTCATAAATATATGATCAACCATAAAAATTTATTACCCCCATATGTAGAATAATATATATCATTGGGTTTTGGAATATATATTTTCAATATTTGACATGAATATACACAAAAAGATGGGATATGGGATGTGATTTAATATTTTATCCTTGAGAATATTGACGATGACATCACTTCATCCACATCAATAACAGAGATCAATCCTTTTGAAATGGTGTGGTTAAGATATGTACCACATTTTCCTTAATAAGATTATTAAAAAATAATAATATATTACCTAAGCATTTTATTGATTATGTGGCATATTATAAGGATATGCTTTAATAGAGAATATCATGCTACATTCCCTGATTTATTTATTACATTCAAAATTTACCTACCCATTGGTAATACAAAAAATAATTCAACTATACGATAATAAAGGTAATTTATCATGAGAAATAGGTTTTTTATATAGTTATAAATATTATATTTACATTTAATTTTCTCACTATAACATTATTTTGTTTTGTTTTCATCCTAGACACATGTAAATATTTGTGTCATCCTATATAATTAAATATTTTTTTTTGTGGTTTGAGGGTAATCAAAGGAATATATATCACGTTATGTTGAGTTTGGTGCTACAAAAAATTACAATATGTTTTTTTCACTATAAAAATATATATATATATAGTGTAACCCTTTGTTTTTGATCATGAGTTGTTGAAATTTATGGACATTGTATGGAATATTAGTCTAATTAGAAAATAATTTTATAGTATAATATAGTTATTTATATAAAAAATCAGTTAATCTCTAGAAATTATGTTTTTTGGAGAATGTGGTGTTTTTGAGGGGTTTATAGATTATTTTAAGATTTATAGAATAGTTTTTCCAGACCATTGTAAATTGTAGCATAAAAAGTGTGGTCCACACTATAAATTTGGGTGGTTTAAATTTTATTATATTTTTTATTCAACCAAATTTCATCCAATTAGGTTCTTTAATTCACTAATATTGTTGGTGAATATTTTTGGAATTTAAGAACATAGATCCCTCCTTTAAAATTTTTCAATCGGTTCTTAATTTCAGGTTTTTTAATCTAAGGTTTTTTAACATCCCTTGTCATTATTACCTGTTATTCAACTCCTATTGATTCAATGTAGTGTTGTGGATTTTTATGTACATTGTGATATGTTTTGGAAAACCATTTTGTTTAGATAATGTTGATTCCTAGTTTTTTGTTTGTGGGTAATGTTTTAGAGTTGTTTCTTCTTCATTATATAGTATATAGAGAGCCAAAAAAAGATTCATTGAGGTAGTTAATATCTATTGAATTCTTATTTAGGTTCAATGTGTTGGTATTTTGTGATATTTATTTACCATTTATGGATGTAATGTGAAATCATAATAAATTTAATTAATTGGAATTATTTATATTTATGAGTATGGTGAGATATTGCATGCTTCACTATATTGATAAATGTCATGGATGATGTTTTTCTAGAATGATGAAAAAACTACAAAAAATAGACTATGGGTAGCATTATTTTGTTATAGATGATATATTTTAAGACCGATAAAATACTATTTTTGATCAAAGCATGAATAAATATTCAAATAATGTATATCTGGATAAAAATATTTTTCCCATGAAATCTTGATTTTTTATAATATCAATGCTAAATTGAGATGTGAAATCATAAAATTAATTGAATAATTATAGAAGAAGGTGTGCATTTTTATTGTTCATGTTTTTTCTTTTTATCCACAATGTATATTGGTAATGTTATTATTTGATGATGGAGGCAACCTAAGGGTATATTTTATGTGTGGGTTTCTACTGTGTTGTGGATGTTGGTTGGAATGGATGTGATGAGTGCGGTTGTGAAATGTGAATCATAGTGGGTGTGGTTCAATGTGATTATGATGTTTTAAAGTGTTCAATGGTATGATTAATAGTTTTTATAGTTCATATATGGGATGACGTATTATGGTGCAATGTGGTGTTGTTTTGTGGATGTTGGATGGGGATATTGTAATTGGATATTTTAGGATTTCCAATGTGTGGTTGATGTGATTAGATGTTTTGGCTGGTTTGGTGCATTGACAATGGAGGATGTGGGGGGTCGATGTGATGGTTATGTGTGTTGTCCTAGTTATTTTTTATTGTGGATGTGTTATATTCACAATTATCTATGTAATTATTATAATAAGGTAATTGACTATGAATGTGTAGGAATTAAAGTGTGATAAATGTATTTTATAAATGGAATATTATACTAATTTTCAGTGTAAATTTTAATGAAGTTGAATAGTAAATGATTGATTGGGGAATTTAATATATCTAGATTGTAGTAAATCATTTAGTTGAATGATTAAATTTTTGTGTGGATTTTTTGGTGGTGGTGTGGTATATTTTATTTAGTTACGGAACAATTTACAACATTTTTTGTGTGGTATGTTGGTGTGATATGGTGTATTATTTTTTAGTATATATTCATCCATGGGTTTGGAGTTGTTTGTAATCAATATATCATGTATGAATATGTTATTTATATACATGCTCTACCATAGACAGATAACATAACTAGTACTGATTGGTTTTGGCATCCATGTGTTGTCCCCCACATCCATGACACTATTGATATGGATGGATAGCTACCCCCTCTACTTCTATCTTCATTTATCTGTGAGATCCTAGGTGTCTGTAGGATATATTTCAAGTGATGAGGCATTTGTATTTCAGAAAGATGAGATGTGATTTCATGTGTCTATAATGAGTTGTGATTTGTTTTGGGGTTCATCTGTAGTAGAAGGTTGGATCTAGGTTTAAGTCCATCACATTATTGATGCACCAATACTCTAATTATATTGTTGAGATATGGTTTGATATCCCATGTGTCTTTATGACGTATGATATATGATAGAACATGTGGTTTGTGTGAGAAATAGTGTGATGTTAATTTATTCTAGAACTAGATTATATACCATGTGAGATAGGGGAAGGTATGGACGCATCAAGACCAACATCAAAGATTGAGAATTCATCTTCTGAATATTCTTTATGTGATGTGATGTTATATGTATGGATGGTATGGGAGAACAAAAAATTTTACGATGGGGTATTGGAACATAAAATCTATGGGTAAGTGGTACTGGGGCACCATGAATTTTTAGTATCTTGATGGTATATTATGATATTTTATGAGTTATTTATTGAGTGATTCATAGTGAGGACGAGATTGTTATCTTGTCCTATTTCCATCCTAGATCCATATTCTTTTTTATCACTATTAAATTAGAATTCTCTTTTCAAAGGTGTACATGAGGCCATGGTTTCACCCAAACAAATTTAACCTATTTTTTCAACATACATATATTAATAATTTTTATGTATCCATAAGGTAATTATTGATATAGCGAGACATTAGTAGATAGGATGGAGCTATTTTTTGTGTCATGGTCATAAAAAGTTCCTTTGATATATATGGATACTTTAATATATATCAGTTTACATTATTTATTCATTGTGTAACAGTTTCTAGATTATCTTTAATTTATATAAAATATTTTCTTCTGAGGTTTTTATATTATGTCCCAATAATATTTTATGTAACATAGGCTGAAACCACTTATTTGTGACTTTTTATTCCCTAAATTTGAGACACCATCCCAAGGCCTAGTGATGGGGGTAACATGGTTCATTATATCTCTTCCTTCATTGCAGAAAATTTTGTCGAAGGGGGTCATGATAGAGAGGAATTAAATGTATATTTATAGATAGAATGGATTTTATAAATAGGAACTGTTAATTCTCAGTGGTTTTCAATAGACTCAATTCAAATTTATCATTGTTTAATACATAGGTCGGTGATACCATATTGGACATAGTATTCCCCCCCACCAAGATACAACTCAAATGTTGTTGATTGATCATGTGAGGTGGACATATATGAGGGATATAAACATAAGAGTGTTCTTGTAATCATGATAGATTATTTTAATTTTATAATTTATTTTTTATATTTCTTTAAATAAATATATAAGCTTGATGAAATTCTATGTTACTATGACTAAGATATTTTATTTTTTAGGAATTTTCCTAGTCCTCAATTTGTGAGTTGTTAAAACTATATAGGTTAATTTTCCTATCTGGTTGTGAATATACGTGTTTACCAAATGTGGAGGATGTGTTTTGGAAGAAATATTTACAATACTTTCAGTGGAATATTCTGTGAATCTATGATTAGAGAATCTCATATCATGAGATAGAGTACTGAATGGATTATAAAAATATTGATTTCGGTGTTAATGGAGCATTAGATGTGTTTTGGGTTCTATTGGAAATGATTCCTAGATAAATATTTTTACATCTGTGGTGGATTATATTTATTTAGAAAGAAAATGTGGTAGATCTTTTTTGACCTATGATTTTTCATGTGTTCCCAGTTGAGATGTTATTATCAATTATGAGGAAATATAATTGGTTTAAAATTATCTCCATTAAATAGGATATTTGGATTGTTCTATAGATTGTTATTAGGTTTAAGGACATCAAAAAAATTTCTAAATATTTATTCCCTGATGAGGATTCTAGAGGATGATGACTGGAAGAGGCTTCACACCTAGTGATTAGGAATGAAATCAAATCATTTACCATCCAAATTTATTTTGAGGTTTACAATATGGTGGTGGTTATCAATATAATGCATTCCGTGGTAGAAGATCCCTAAAATAGGGTACAATAGGGAAATTATTGGATAAGAATTTTTGGAATTGTATATAAGGTGTTTATCAATTTAAAGATCCATCCAGTGTGTAACGGACCATGGTAGATCTTCTTACATTATTATTTCATAAATGGATATTGAGAAACTAGTGGAGGATTTCAATTTTCATTGTATGGGAATGGATGACATAGGAATCATCATGCTTTAATGATGAAAATTCATGGAAGCTAGTATCAGGTGTGTTTCTATGATCCTTTTCATTAGCAGCATGTATTTCCTCTGAGGACATATCAACGAAATGGACATCATGATTTTTTTAGTATCCAATAGTTTGAGGAGTTACTATATAGTAATCTCATGATGGACCATCTCCATAGAAACAAATTCCATTACATGGTTATATTCATCAATATTAATAAGGTAATATATATTGGTGTGTTATGATCCATGCATTAGAGTTAACACTAGTGAAAAATTTGGTAGTTTTTAATAGTAATATGAGTTTATCATTTAACTTTATGTTTTAATTTTTTTATATAGGATCCTCTAAATTATTTTTTTCTCCCTCTTGGTTTACTATTTTTGAACAATATTTTGTGGGGCATCAAATTCCACTAGTGTTTTCCATTCCATGTTTATGTTAGGATTAATTATTTGATATATGAAAAGGATTTAGGATAGTTATGTTGAAACACGTGTTATAAAGGGATACATTCATTCCATAAATGTACCCATCTGATTTACTTCACAACATGGATTAGATATATCACATTCATTTTTTCTAGAATTTTATAAAGGATTGTTTCTTTCCTTGATTTGGAATTCTAGTGAGTGGACAAAACTAGTGAGAGATATTATCATATGAGAGGATTAAAGGTGGTTACCCTTTTTTGGGTTTTAATATTTTTCATTAGATTCTCAATAAGGGTTTGTTCTAAGAGTTTCAATGTAATTATTTAATGTTTTCATATATGAAGATGTGAGGTGATATTTATTTTTAGATAGTGTTTTACTGAATAACATTATCTCCAATCAATATAAAAATTTTAACTCATGAGTTTTTAGATAATTTAAATATTATTTTGACTCACAAATTCACCTTATGATGGCCTTCAACCCACTTACAGAAAGGAGTACAGAGAATAATATCATGAAAATGGATGATATATTGTGATGTTGTTACCTGAACTTTGGTGGATCATGGGTATTACACATTCCATTGGTTGAATATGGATATGAATAAAAAAATAATTCATATATTATCATGAATCTAATTGAGTTGTTGTATATAATGATATTTTTCTATCTATTGATGTGGACGAAGCGTAGAGAGTTATAAGTTTCTATTCCTGATGTCAGGAAGATAATGTCTAATAATGTGTTGTTGTTCAGAGAGTGGATGGGGTTGTATTAGGACCATTAGAAACCATATGGTTATCAACTTATGAGTCCCCATGAGTCCAAGGATGGACAACTTGTGTTCTTGAATGTATCACCCAAGTGAGGGTAGCATAGGTTTGGTTATGGGAGTAATATTCTCCCTAGTATTTGGTGACCATTGATGTGTTGTGGTGAGTTGGAAGGTTTCATAATAGTTGGAGTAGACACTATGGTTGAAGAGGATCCATGATGCCTTCAACATGACCTTGATTCATGGGTATCTTCATGATTACTCCCTTATCATTGACATGGGTTCATGGATAACAAGTAAGATGGAAAATTCAATGAGAAGCTAGTAGTGATTCAATATCATCAACATAAGCTAGTGTGTCTGATGAACATTCCTTTAGTCCATGTGTTGTGGAGGCTTGGCTTCCAAGAGGGGTGTACATTGGGAAATGATATGAATATGTATCCATAGTTCTAGAAGTTATATTGGGTTTTGTTTTATCTTCATTGTTATTCATGTGATGTGTCATCTGGATATTTATGTTTTCTAATATGTACTTTTTCTTCATGTTTTTATTTTTTCTAATTCATCTAGAATATAAATAGTGGGAGACCCTCTTTCATAATATATACATGATATTCATTAACTAGATTCAAACCAAATGCGTAGTCAGTGTCACCCAAAAAAGTTAATATATGGATATGGAATATGGAATTCCATGATTCATGTTCTTGAGTCTATAATTATGTTGGGTTTAGAAGTATTTACATTGTGCAATGCGTTGGTTGAGATGTTAATGTGTATTGATATATAGAAATTGGTTTCTTATAGCAGGTACCAGATAACATGATGTTCTTACTAGTGGGATGTGATGTTGTGTATATGTAGAGATGTCGTAGTGTGGTTATATGGTTTGGTCAGATGATTTTTTGGTATTATATTTTTTATGGTGGTATCAATTAACATGTGATGATATCCTGGATTGGTATCTCATTGGGTGGTTGTATAGACCCTTTTCTTTTTCTAGGTTTTTTTATTCATTAGAATGAGAATCATTTGACAAATATTTAATGTAATTAACCATCAAATCATGGCCCATAATGTTTCTAGTTTTGTGGTTGTATAGTTCATGTAGGATCCTATTGGAGGTTCAATAATGGTTAAATATATAGTATAATAACATCTAGGTTTTTACATCAAAATAAATGATTTTTTCGAAAAATAATTTTGTGGATTAAACGGCCATTGCTTTGAGCTTATAGTCTACATAGTAGTTTCTATGAAAATAGATTGTATTACATTTGATAGGTAACTATGGAGTGAAATAATTAATCCATATATACCATATTTTATTATGGAAGTTTAGCTTTTAGAGTATTATAGGTAATGTGTTAGATTATAATGTATTTTTTTAGGCCTACAGAAATTACAACATAAAAGTGTGATTTAAAACATTTGGGGGACGAGTTGAATGTTATTTTATATCCTTGGTTTTCTAAATTTCATTTCATTTGGTCTTTTTTATACTTTATGGTTGAAAAAATGATATTTTTTATTACCAAATTTCCCTCATTATTCATCATTAACTAGTGCGTTGTTCTGGTCAAATTTTGTTAATATTAGTACTGTTATCCTCCATTATCTATGCCTTTTCCCATTATATTTTTCTATAGATTATATATAGTGTTGTTGGATTTTTTGAGCAATTATGTGATGCATTTTGGACATCCCTTTGTTATGGTTCAGGTTGATCCACTCGTTTTCATTGTGGTTGTGAATTTTGGGTTATTTCTTCATGTCCATATAGTGCACAACGAGATCATAATGATTATTTGAGGTAGGTAATCCACGTTTTCTACAAATTTTATTGATATGTTTATGGATTTCATTAATTTTAATTCCATTAGGTGTATAGTAAGTGTTACAATAACAATATTAATAATAAATTTTTATAATGGATATTGATGGGAATGGGGATATATCATTTTCTTTACATCATTCATATGTGATTTTGATTCTGTGTGGAATTCTTGTTTCCAATACTCAAACTAATAGATGTTGGATGCATTTTTTCACCATATATGATATATGTAGTGACCATTTTTTGTTGTTGTGTGAAAAAATCGTGAATAAAAATGTTGAGATCATATTTCTAGCAAATATTTTTCATTACTATGGAAACCCAGTTTTTGTGAGAATAAAATTGATTTATATGGATGTAACATATTGAAAATCACTTGAATAACTCTCAATGATAGTGTCTATTCATATTGTGTGTAATTTTTCTTGTTGTATCACCTAATGTGGTTTGGGTGAGTTGTTGTGTAAATATTGAGGTGATTATATGGTTGTTTATTGTGTGGGGTTATAATGTGTTGTGGAAATTGGTTGTCATGGATGTGATGTGTGTAGTTATATGACGTGGTGAGTAGCGGTTTTTCTGCACACGGGTGATTTTGGATTCTGGGGCACACTGGTTTTTATAATCAGTGGTGGTAGTGTTTAGTGGTGATGAGATATTGTCGTCCATGCTGTTTTTGGTGCATAGTAGTGACAATGTGCATTGTTGTGCATTGGTGAGTACAAGTATTTATTTATATAGGTTGTTATGTTTTGAGATTATTGGATGTGTAATGTGTGTTTTATCTACATAGATGCTTTTGATAGTGTGGAATTGTGATAGAAGTTGAGGTGAGGGGTTTTGAAAATGAATATTTGTGTTGGGTAATTTTTGTATAGTTTGGTTTTGTTTGTTTCCTATGTTGAAATGGAATAATTATAATATTTTAATTAAATATTAATGGGTAGGCATTGATGGTTTGTAATTTAATTAAATTAATTGATTGTCAATTGAATATCCCATGTAAATGTGAATAAACTTAAGTAGTAAATGTAATATAGTGGAATCATTTATATCTGTATTATAGTTTAGACTATAATTGAATGAGTGGAATGTTGTGTGTATTTTTTGGAGGTGGGGTAGTGGTGGTGTGGTGTGTTCATATAATGGTGTCAGTGGTTATGATCGATAAAGTGTGGAATGATGGTGGGGTTTGGATTTTTTTAGTGGATATGTTTGAACCCATTGGCTGTTATCGTTAACATTTAATATATCATGTATGATTATTTCAATTTTAAATGTACCTCATTGCTGTCGTATAACCATACTAACACTCTGAGGTTATAAGTTCATGATGTTTTTCACATTATGTAGGATATCAATGATATGGATTTCCTTCTATACCATCTTCTTATGTGTTACATCTGTGGTTATGTCACATGAGTCTTTATGTGAGATGTAAAGTGAGGGATCTTGTTGTTTTTGGTGATATAATATGTGATGTGATAAGGCTACAGTGATAAATTATTTATGGTGGGAGTCATGCATGGTATGAGGTTCAATTATGTTCAATGTACATTACTTTCATATTAACCCATCATATTGGTTCTATGACTGATATGTGGTCTGATGAAATTGGTATTATTATGAGATTAGAAGTAATGGCCTAGGTATATTTTTGAAATATGTGATGTGATGTTTCATAATTATTGTACCAGATTCTAGACCATGAAATGGTGGGGTAGGTGGGAACGTTTCCTAGCCCACACATGACATCGAATAAATGTCTTTGCCTGAGGTTTATTGGGATTTCATATGAAATGATATGTATTGAATGAATGGAATAATAGGAAGTTCTATATTGGGTTATAAGAGAAGATAAATAGTGGGAAACATAAGTGTTTTTCCATGATTTATTATTATATCATTGATGTTATACTGTATTGGGTGTATGATTTGGTAGAGGATATATGGAATTTATAGGATGTGTTAGTTGATATATTTTGGTGATTTTTTGTACTAATTTTTTACACTGGGCATTGGCTTGTGCTTCTTAAATGGTCAAATGAAAAATTTGTTACATAATTAATAGGTAAACCAATTATCCTAACCTTATATATATATACACACAATTTTACATGTTTCCAGGAGGACATTGGGGACCTTTCAAGACATTACATGCTAGGTTGAATATTTTTTGACTCATAATCATATAATTATGTTTCTATATATTTGTAGTTGATAATATATATCAGTTTAATTTATTAATTCATTGTGGTGTTGTTTTTTTACTATTATTTTATCTGATGGAGATTCTTGGTGGTTGTTGATATTATCTCCTATATAGATTTTATAATTTCGAGGCAAATAAAACAGATTTTTTATATTTATATTCCCTCCAAGCTAGATTATAACATGATATCTACTTGAGGTGAGAATCATTGATGATTATCTATCTACCTACATTGTAGAATATTTTATGGGAGGGGTCATGAAACCATATAAATTTCTACCATTGGAATATACCACCAGATGTAGACATCAAATCATTAATAGCTATAAAATAATAAATATTTGAAAATATATAATGGTTTATCATCCATTTATTGTAATGGGATATCATATAATCAAATATTAATTTAATGTGCCATATAATTTTCATAATTATAATTATGTGAGATTTTTTTACCTTTATAATAAACACATAAATAAAAAAATATAAAATATTAATAAAGAAAATTTTAGATATAGAATGATCAATTTTTTTTTTGAGAAAATCCATTAGATTTAACAATTTTATTTTTTCATATTTTTAATGTTTATATCACCACTCAACAAGTGTTGAAATAAATTTTACATCTTATATTCCAAAATAATTCCAAATATCAGGATCATATATATTTTGAAAAAACATATGACCCTTATATTGATAAACAAAGGGACCCAATAAACACATCATTACACCAAGTATTAAGATCTAAAAATAATTCCCCATTTCATTCATAATATCATTATAAGAATTATCTCTATATAAAGAAAAAAATAAAATTTTAAAAATATATATGATAATAATTTGACATAATAGATAATATTCATTGATTCATTGGTTGTTGTTTAATATTAATTTCATGAATTTAATATTCATCATATATGAAATAGGATTTATGTTCCATTCCCTTTTTATTATTATTTAAACTATAAAAATATTTCATTTAATATTCAAACATATCCATTAACGTCATTAAGCATGAATCCATTACATTAATCTATATACATATAATCTTCCAACTATAAATAATTGAAGGATGAATTGAAATATATTAAAGTATCATATATCAATATTGTATTATTATATAATGAAAAAATAAAATTGTTTAAATCTAGTAAACTATGGTCATCATTCCGTTAAAATCAATTCCTTCCACAATTGAGTAGTTTTTACATGTAAATGCTTCCATGCTATTAAATGCATCTCCTTTATTTATGGTCCTCATTTCAAATTAAAATTGCATGATAAAAATTGTGTTAGTTATAATAGGTAACAATGATCCATCCCATTATAGATAGAATGATTCTAATATTCATTCTCTAATTCGTGTATCCATTCATTTGGATCATTCTCAGAAAATATATATGAATTTGTTTTTCCATCAATATTCTAATTTTTAATTATATAATCATTTAAATATAATTATATTATATGTATCTATCTATTTTCTCACTATTAATCGATTTAATAGAAATTTTTATTCACAACTGGTAAGGGATGAATCATCATCTTCAACATGTGATTAATTTAAATTTTTATTAATTCATAAACATTGTCCTTATTCTCACCTATTTTTTGTTAATTACCATATCATATAGATCTTAATTCATGATAATTCACGTCATTATTTGAATTTTTCAAAATATATACATTATTATTACAAATAATATTACCTATTTTTTTATTAGAAATGGTATCATCTTTGATGTTAATGATAAAAAATGATATCTTCAACCCCGAACATCTTGACCATCCATGTGTTTTCACATTTCTCGTTGATAATACATGCCATCCAAAATACCCTTATGTATCATAGGATATGTTTCTTATCGTAAAACCTATCATATGGTTAAATATAAAAACTTAGGAAAAAATTTATTATTTTTTGAATCTATATCAATTTGGTAACATCTTATAGACAGAAAAAGAGATTGGAATCATTATCCACCAATATAGTTATATATAAATCCACTCTGATCTTTTCGTTCTATTTGTAAATTCTATTTTATTTTTAGGGTATGTAGTGGCATCAATTATTTATGAATACATTGATTTCTAAAATTTACTATAAATATTATTCTTGTGTATTAAACATATTTTTCTAACTGAAGCTTCGTCTTGGAGAAACAATAATCATACCGATCTATTATTTTAAACTATTTAATTATTATGAGGCATATGGGGTATTATAAATTATTTTTATGCATGTAAATAATATAAAGTACTGAATAAAATAATGACAATGATTATCTATATTATTGTATTTCATTATTATATGCCCATTGATATGTGGGTGAATGTGATCTAATGGTTGAATTGATTGGATCTCCATATTTGGAGGTGAAAAGTTAATAATATTTATATGTTGGAATATAGATCTGATCCCATTTATTTATCACATTAATATATGTAAATCATTGATATTTTCCATAGGTAATATTTAACACATTTAATGGTCTATGATGTCTATGTATTTGGTGTTATAATCTATTTTTAAATATCAGACTATGGTTTTCTAAATCCTAGCATCACTAAATAGAAACAGCTTACCCTATGTTCAATTTCCAATACTCAAGAAAAATCCATTTTTCAACCTATTCATTAAGAATAAATTATTTAAAAAACCCACTTTGTTTCCTTCATAAAATTGTTGATACCCAATTTTTTACAATGTTTTTATTCGTCAACAAATATTTTTTTCTTCAACATCATTTTTATTTTCTATTTACGATTAGATCAAATGTTTTTATATTGATTAACCAATATTTTTCAAGGGTCAATGATCCTCTATGAACATATCAATATCCCTTATGATCATTATGTCTCATTATATATGTGAGGTGCCTCCTCTTTCCATCATCCATATATATTATTTTTAAGAAATTTTGGACACCATTTCAGAAAAAAAAACTTTTTATTTCCATTACCATTCATTTTATGAGTCTATTATTTATTTAAATTCTAATTAAATAGGGTAGGTATAATAGTAAGACACTATTCAATATAGTGACCATGTTTGTCACACTATTAAAAATAGTTCACTAATGATTGAATGATTTGTCCAATCATCTTTCTAGATTTTTAAATTGCATTCGTCCATAAATTTTTTTACTCTTTTGAATCCCCATTAAAAACAACCTCTAATATATTCATGATTTATAGTGATATTTTTAGTTTAAAAAATGCATCCATTTAATATTCCCATATACTCTCTAATATTATAAATATCCATATAGTAATTATTTTCCCCTGTAATCTATCTTTTAATGTGTGTTACCTTTTTTCCTCTATATAATGATTATTAAATTTGGACTCTATTTTCAATTGAAAATTTTTTCATATTAGCAACAGAATATTATTTAGATTAGTGTTTATTTCTAACAATTGATGAAAAAAAATTGTAATAGTTTTCTTTCATAGGGTAGAATTCTAAATAGATTCGTATCTTTGATAATTATATTTCTATTTTTAAAATGTGACTATCACCACCACTATATCAAAATAATCAATTTTTAACCACACCATAAAAACATCAGAAACAATTAGTGAAATATATTAACTAATTTACTTCATCACAATATTTCTCTAAGACACCATTCACATAAACAAATCACATCATATACAATTCCAAATATTATCCTCTTTTTAGAAAATTATTTCATACTAAAATATTAATTTCCCCACATATGTAATTAAATTAAACAATTATATCACAAGATACAAAATTATTACATCTATTTAGTGATATAGTCATTTATTCAAATGATATATTCATTCATTTTAAATTTTTTCTTTTAAAAAATATTCCATTTCTATGATTATCTATCTTTTTCGAATCAAATTTTGCAATATGTCATTTATCTTGTTTAATTTATTCTCCAATAGATATTTTTTTATTAAATAATGTAAATATACATAAGAATTTTTGTATTATAGTATAAAATTGAAATATTAAATATCATAAATTCATTTTGCAACTTCATTAAGTAATCAATATAAATTATTACCATGTAATTATTTTTATGTATATAAGATGTCATGTTAATATGATAAATAATAGTAATTCAACAAATTATTTTATACATCAAAAATATTTAAACAAATCATGTTAATTTTATTATTTATAAATTTATGAAGAATTATATTTTGGTTTGTTTCTCTCTTTCATCATTCTATCTATATGGACTAGAGAATGGTTCTTGATTCACTTTTATATTCATTATATATTTATTAAATTTCACAAGATAACAAGAATTACACTTCAATATCACAAATAAAACATATTAATATATATATTACAATATTCTCTCCATTACTATAGAGAATATCATACTAATTACCTTTTATGAAACTGAATTGTGATAAAATTATAATCGTTCTTCTTTCAGGAAATTATTGGATTATTGAACTCTTCATCATTATATTCACATTCTTATAATTTGGATAATTTTTATAAGAATTTTATAGTACCTACATAATTCAATAATGTTAATATATCTTTTCTTCAATATATTCCCTTTATTTTTTCTCAATTAACGAAATAAATGATATAATTTTGAGAAATTTCAATTTAATATTTTTCTCTTAATTGGAAACCACTTTTTAATCATAACCAATCATAATGAAACTATAATACATTAAAAATTTATAGTACTTATATATATTAATATTACTTTGATCTGTTTGATAAGTTCATCTCCCTATTTCAAAATTAATAAATATTCAATATAAATCATACAACATATGATTCTTAGAATCCTTCTATTTAACTATAGATTACTAATCCATTAAATGATTATATGAAATAAATTTTAACATAAATATCTAATAATAAATCCAAATATTAATGTGTCCACGTTCATTTGTAATCAATGTTAAATACAATATACAAATGAAAATAAAAAAATTATATATTTTAATATCAATATAGAGTTTCTATATTCCTTACCAGAAAGGTAATTTTTTATTCAAGGGGATAAACTAATACAAGAAGATAGCCCCCATCCTTAGGTGTTTCAAAATGATAGGGACTAATAGATTCATTCTAAAAAATTATTTTATAGTCATTAGGTAAAGAACCAACACAATTTTATCAGTTGATACTCTCCCAAGGATTCCCCTCTTTGTCCAATGAATCTACAATAGTGTTCCCCTCTCCCCAGGTGTGACTAAGACATATTCTCTTATTAATAGACATCATATAATCCCATACCATGTATAAAATATTCCATTTTGGTTAAATATTTCCATTTTATAACCCCACAAAAATATATGAATCTAATTCATCCTCCACAATATTAATATTATACAATTTTCATAACCAAGTTGTGGTATACAAGACCCTTGCCTCCACTTTCAATGAACTTACCTGATATAAAAAATATTGAAACCCATAATAAAAATACCCTTCTTATCCATCACCGATCCCCCATATCTAATTTCTAAAAAAAAACAGGATCCATCCACATTCAATTTGAGACCGATATTAGGAGGTCTCTATTTCACCCAACTTCCATGCATACTCATTTCCAAATAAATCAAAATATGCATGTACCTTGGAGTGATTCTTATAAACATGGATGTGGACCCATATTGAAAACATCACGTTGTTGATTTAAACATTAGTCAATAATAACAACTAAGACAACATCATATGGTGGAAGAATTCCCATCATGGATTGGGTTTATTACATAATCTCTGAAATAATGTATTTAGGGAAAAAACATTACCCAGTTCATTGGAAAATATCGAGGAACCATTATCATAATATATAAATGTATATATATTCCACATAAGGGAATCACACATGGGTCATATGCATATGAAATCTATATGGAATGAAATGGCTAACATAATCTTTCTTCATAACATCATTAAAGGAAATAACAATATGACTCCAAAAGTGAATAAGGAATTAATATTTTGGATATTTATATATTAAAAAATAATAATAACTAAAATTTATTTTTTTCTCTGGATTAATTTCATGAGAAAGGGTATATAATTGGGTCTATAAATGAACATATAATACAATTTTTATTTAAACGGTTAAAAAAATCTGATGAATTAATAAATATGAAATTTTTATTAAAAACATAGGTAAAACTAATGGTTCACATAAAATATTAATATATTTTAAATATTAATTAATGATGAAGATGAATTTAAAATTACATTACATTATATGATTGAGAAACTGAAAAGGTCCCCTTAAAAGAATTTTCTTTGGAAGATGGAATTTAAGAAATATTTTAAGTAATATATAACCCCATTAAATGAATGGATTATAATTTAGGATTATATGTAATAAACACAATCAAAAACACACTCGTATATTTGTATATATAATTTAGAAACATTCCATAAGCTTAGGGAGAGATAATATGTGGTTAGAGATAGATGATTTATAACCATTATAGAATATGGTTCTTTGATGAGATCACATACCTTAGGTTCCAAAATAATTTCCCTCCTTCACGAAATGACACGTAGAGTCAAATTAGATTAATTAAATAATTAATTTATAATATTTATCCTCTGTATATGATTATTTATAATTATATTATGTATATTTACATCCATTTATATGTTATGTATAGTTTATCATTACAGTTTTGAGGGTGTTCGTAATATATTACATTAGTCAGATCACATGTTGATAATTATTGGATTTTTTGTCAAATGGGACAAAAACAATAGATTTGAATGTATACTATATTTATTCCATTAAAAAATTTTATTGGACCAATATATATATATATTTCATCTGATATAGAGATGATTCATTTAATAAAACAATAAGTCTATAATGTATGTTCATTTAGGTGGTTTTAATGACCTTCATATACTAGATTCATATTATTTATTAAAAATAATAATAATTTTTTACATAACATGAAATAAGTTATAATATACTTTTTATTATCATAAGTATCTATAATAATATTTTTATGTCCCACTATGAAGGTGGTGGATAAAATATTAGATCATTTTTCCAAGAGGTGTTGAACCAAACATAATGTCAAAAAAATATTTCTAGGAATCAATTTATATGACAGAAAAATATAGATATTACAACATAATAATGACATATAAATATATTTTGGATACTTATATATATTTTTTAGATTCATTTTGAACATATCGAGGAGGTATATGTAGAATAAATCTAAAATATGTTTAGTCATGAATTACACCCCTTTGGTATACTCTTCATGGGATAAACCATAATGATCCTTGAAATTATATTTGGTGAGAAACAAATTCCTATAATGTGGAGGATAATATGAGGATGATAATGGGGAAATATACAAGGCATAAAATATGTTACAGGATGGGGTGGTGATATGTCGTATTTATAAGTGGTTGAGAGGAGTGTTTTCAATATTGAATTCATTAGATTGGTTTTTTTTATCCAAAATGACTGTTTGATATGAATGGTGCATGTTCATTTGAGGTAATGGGTACATATATCATCCAATAGGAAATAAATCTTATATTTGTCATATAAATATAAATATCATATTTTATCGTAGTTCCCATTTCAAAAAAATCCATTATTTTATATGAAAATAAAATATTTCACTGGTTTTTTTCATCATTAGATTGGAAAAATGAAAACCATGTAATATAAATAAATTTAATATATAATAAAAATACATTTCATATAAAATAATTATTTATTTGGAAGGGTAAATTAAATATTATGATAAAATTATAATTCAAAAAATAATTAACGTCTCATAATATTATATTACTATAATAATAAAAATATAATATTTATTGACAAACGAATTTTATGAATATAAAAATACATTTAAATATTTATATTTTAAATAAAAATAAAAATACAGCATATATGATTTCAAAAAATATAAAAATTCCATTTTTCATTTTTGAATTATTTATTTTTGTCTATCATGATAGAAATATATCATATTTAAATTTATTATGAAAACTAAATATTATTTTACACATCCACTTGAAATTTTAATGTTAAAATAATATTATAACTATTTCTAACTGTTAGAATACTATTCCACCAACTAGATTTGTAATTATCATATGGTATCCCTATGTTCTATATATTCCTCATATATAATTTTCAATTAATTCACATAATATGTTACTCAAGGTTATAATCTTTTTTAATTTTATGATTAAAATTTATTTTAAAAAAATTATTTCATTTCTATAGTGTTATTATTTTCTACAACTATTCTAAGGGATCAATCATATCATTAATTTAATTAACCTTCAATGTTATTTCCTATTGTAATTATTTTTTCATATTTCCTATTATTATAAGTATATTAATTATCAAAATGTTATGTTTCTATTAATTAAATTAATCATTATTTTCTTTATCATGTGTTGAATGATATTTATGTAATTCTATATTATGGAATATTAAATTATTATATAATTATAAGGGAAATAAAATTTATAAAATTTTGGGTCACTACATTGTTCCCCCTTATGAAATTACATCATTTAAATTTTATATTATTGATTAAGGTGAAAACATGCGAAGTTTCATGTTCTTCATTTTTCATCAAAATATCATGTACCCTCTTCATGCTTATGTTTTTGACATAATACATTGACTATATATGTTTTCTTATTGTGTATAACATTGACACTTTGTACCAAGATCATCATAATCATCCCTTCATAAGGAATATTAATTACTATACGTAACACCACTTAATTAATTACATGGGAGGATTTTATTTTATATTAAATAAAAAGAGATACATGAAGCCTGTTATATAAATAAGACTTGTTTTCTGGGGTTTCTAGTCGATATAACATATCATTTATGTGTTAATTATTATCAAGGGGTTTAATGTTACTAGGACATGACTTTAACTTATTTCCAAATATATTGATTTTATTCTTAGGAGATATACATAGTAAAAAATTATGTCTAACCTAAAACATTATTTTTCATCATCGATTACCAACATAGCTCTTTTTCGACATTGATTAACCCTTATGTGCTAATGAATTGTTAGAAACATAATTTCTATTTTTCTAAACAATTATTTGATCCTTGTAGATTTTTACACAAAAATCATCCCAACTCATTTGTTTTCTTCATCTCCTCCCTCAAAGCTACTCATATTGATCCATTATTATTCTATTGTGAATGTTATCCCTGTATTTGAACTCAGTTGTAGTAGGATAATGAACTCATCCACATTTGATGTCCATCAATTATTTTCTAAATATTTCATCGAGATTATAGATTGTTCACATTTATTTGAAATGACTTCTAGGGTGATAATAAATATTGATGTTCAACTAAATTTTAAAAAAATATTTAATACATTTCTAGAACATAGACATAAATGATAGATCTTGTTAAAATATAATTGATACCTATGGCCGATGCAGCCTAACCACATCTCTGATATATATCGATTCAAGTTGATCATGTTAGAGGTCTAAAAAAATATAAATGGCGAGATAAATCTTTAAAATAATATCCACATAAAAACATATATCATTAATACATTTACATGTTTATAAAAGACCTTGCATAATGTCCACAATGTTTACAATTCATTCCAATGAGGGTATAAGTAGTGGTTATGGAAACCACACTCTTTTATGAACATTAATTCATCAATTCTTATATATGTATATAGATAATACATCCTAAAAGGTAAAGAAGTGTAATGTATTTGGGTAATAGATACATCTAAGAATAACATAAAATGGGTAATAAATCGTCATTTTTGAAAACAAGCATAACTTTTTCATAAAATTCCATCATACATAAAATTGTGTCAGATATACTCGGGGCATACAATAAAATATGGGGAGATATAAATCTAGGTAATGGAATAAAAATTGTAAAACACGAAAAAATTAATAAATTTTATAAAATATAACTAACAATGTGTAATAAAATATTGGAGGACCATTATAATTAAGATTGAGTCATGGTATAACATGATAACATAATGGAATAAAGGGAAATATAGAAACAACTAAAAACATTACAGCTTAAACATCAGTAAATAATACATACCAAGACAACTTGATTAAAATAGATCCATGATGGATTATATTCTCTTACTAATCGATTTAATTATTTCTCAATAGGCTATATGATTTCTTAAAGAATTTATGCTATATATAATTATGGTGAAACATGTCACATTAATTTCATTATAATGATTAAGTATTCCACATTGATAAAAACATGATGTAATTTATTATAGAATTTGACTCCACAATCATGGAGTGTAGAATAGATAAAATTATGTCACAAATAATGTATGTATTCATTAATTAAGGTGAACACCCATGATATGTAATGTCTATGGATATTCACTACACCACAGTTTATCACAGAAAATATTGGGAAATATGTATAGCTTAATTCTGGTGTATAAATGTTCATAGAAGGGATTAATGAGGGTGAAATTGGTATATCATACATTTTAAATAAATTTGATAGTAAGGGGATTATGTAATAAAATATCCCATCATTATAAATTGGATATAAAATAAATTAGATAACAATGAATCTTGAATAAAGAGGAAATTAAAGGATCCCATACCATGAGAGGGTGATTCCAAATTCTAATGAGGGATTCTTGATATTATGGGGTAACCTTGGGTGGAATGTACATAGGGAAGGGGATATTATGTAAGGTAAAAATGGGGTTTCAATGAAGAGGAAATATAACATTGATGGGTTTGTATAAGAATTGTGAGGGGAGTTCATTATTATATGACAATCATTAGTTTTAGATTCTATATAATAAAATAACCAAAGAAATTAAACATTACTATGGTTTTATCCAATTATTTCTAACTGAGATTGTTATATTTCATTATTTTATCTTGATAGGGTTATAAATAATTAAAATTATACCCTCTATTACTAGGATGTAAGTCTTTTCCTTAAATAAATCATTTTAAGATCATAAAATATATTATTTGTTTTTGAGTATTCATAATTCATTTATAAAATTATTAAATTATACTAAACTAAAATTATTTTAATGTGGAATAATATATTTGGTCATGGATAAACATTATAGTATTTATTATATCTCTTTTGGGTCATCCAGATTTAATAATCATAAATGTATATTTATACAGAATTTAATTTTATCCTAGAAGTCTGAATGTCTTAGTAAAATATTAAAAATTTTATATTGGATAATTTTGACATTTTTATTAAAAAAAAATTTAATCATTCCAAATTATATTACTAGTATATTAATTTTTATTTTTAAAATTATAATTTACATTAATAGAGTTATTTTGTGTTTTTTTAGAAAAACAATTTTTAAAAACTTATATCAATTAAATTTCACATCAAAAAAATTATACGATCGTTTATATTTAATAAAAAGTATTAAATTAAAATATTTTCATAAAATATTTTATATTCAAAAAACTCTATTAATTGATCAATGATTTAATTGAGTTTCACTATTTCAACAATAATAAAGGTTTTTATGTTATCAAAAAAAATAATGTATTATTGGTGCCAAAATTTGTGATTTCGAAAAAATAAAAATGAAAATTATATAATTTTAAAGGGGATACATCCTAAAGCAGTAACGTGATTCCCTTCAGCACTACAAATGGTGAAAATATGAGGATTACTAGGTACCCACTACAGAGGAAGGTGATGGTTGACTCCATAGTTATGATGAACTTGATAGAAGTCTCCATGCTGTAGAAAAATAGAATGTCACCTTCGCGAGTCCTTTGAAATTGATGGAAGCCACTATCACCAGTATAGAGGAAAAGAAGGAACCTTCTGTGTGGCGGAGGGGGAGAAGTTCGACTATGAAACTCTGAGAAACATGACACAGTGTTCATCCAAATGCGAAGCACAAATTACATTATGATGTACCCTCAGATCATTTCACCCCCATAGAACACATAAATACTTGGCTCCTCCATTCCAATAGACCTATACGCAGACCATTCATTGTATGACTCCCAAAATAATGAAGCACCCTTTTCTATACAAACCATCAAGAAAATTAATCATCTGACCTACTTGAGAATTGTGTAATCTCGTTCCCCTTACTAATGTTTACCCACCACATTATGGATTTATTCGCTTCACGGAGATTATGGTTCAACACAAAGGAAAGAGACCCCTTTGGGTACTCCTAAGATCACAATGAATACAAGATTCACAAATCACCCTACAAATTCATTTTTACTCCATAATTAGGCTAGTTTTCAATACTCTATGGGGCCCTATACTCTGTAAGATCTGCTGCTCTGTGAATCCATAAACTCTACGATCCCCTAAGCCCTACGAGAAGTTGTGCACTTTGAACATGTATGCTCTGCAATCCCCCTGAGCTCTGGGAGAATTGGTGCTATACAGAACATATATTCTCTTTGAGCATATATGCTCTGAGATTTTATATGATCTGCGAGCCTTTGAGATCTGGGATCCACTCTGATTTGTGAGCCTCTATGCACAGTAAACCCCAATGATTTGTGATCCAATGAGCTCTATGAAGCCATATTATTTGCGAGACCCTCTGTTCTGCTAGCCCCTATGAATTGAGAATCCATGCTCTATGAGGCCTCTTACTTCATGAACCCTTCTCCCATGAGGCCCTCCAGGATTTTATGAAGTTATTTCAATGTACCAGGGTAGATTCTTCATGTTTTGTGACTTTTCCTCATGATTCGTAGCATAGTAATGCTAATGGATGATGCTTATTCACAAATCCAGGGTAATTTGATCCAGTCAGTGGATCACGCCACATCCTCGTATCTATATAGAATTGTTGGCACCTGTCCTTCACCAAGTGTTCAAGTGAACCAGTAATTTATGTCCTAGGGGAGGGGAGTAAATCACCGACATCTGATATGTAGGATAATTAACTTCCAAGAAATGACATCAATGACGCGTGATATTAAACTGTGATTGTCGCATAAGAGACAAGTCTTTGGGGACCGTTTAGGGGATGTGACCAATGACTTATCCCACTACTCCCCCTGTGAGATTTGTGTCAATTCACACCTCAAGAAGTATCCATCTAAGCCTCAGAAACCTCATATGGGATGATAAAGTTTTTATCACTATATCCTCTATGTAAGTATGGACACCCTCCATTCCCATTAGGCCTTCCTCTTGGGGGCATTCCCAATCTCCATATCCCTAGGCTGATAACTATGCATAAGCCCCCCTCTATCCCAAACAGATCAACCTTTTACGACATGATCATCAAGTATTAGTTTCCTCTTCTATCTCATATGAGGTAATAATCATGTGGTATTTTATTAAGCATCAACCATGAAATCATATTTGGGATTCCATTGCGTTAGTCGTGTTCCATTTTTATACATACTCTATAGACATTGATATTTCCCATTTCCAGGAACAGTACGTTGGAAACCTCTTTGAGGTTCATTCTCATCACCCATCTATGACAACCTCTTCATGCCGGCTCACCCTCTTCCTAAATGATTAAAAAAAATATTACCCCCATTCGTCATGCATGATGTTAAAATGTATAAATTAGAACTACATGGGTTATGATACATATTTCCTTGAATGGGTACAGAGGAAGCATCCCTGAGGTTCACCCCAAACAATAGTAAATATTTAAATCCACTTTGTTTTGACCCACTTCTGTGGTTCTCCCCTTAGTGGCATCAGACTACTTCTCAGCAAGTTAACCATGCAAAAGAACCCACACCTAATCCATACTCATCAAACCAAGAGGTCCCATTATGTGATGGGATGCTAACCCTTTGTAAGCCCGATCATGTCTCTGAGTCTCTAACCTTTGTGTACAGCCCATTTCTATGACCCTTCACGAACTAAATGTTCTCTGATTCTCTTATTTGTGGATACATTGAAAAACTCCCAAAATTTCATTCCTATCATCAGTAACCCAATTTGTTCTCTCCATTGATCATTTTTGTTTCTAGATGGTCAAGCCTCAACCCAGAGGTTCTATTTCCTTCATGTCATATCCATACATCCAGTCTCACCAGCTGACACCTCAAGAGTCCCATCACCCCACCAAACCACATGGAATTTTATTCCCTGCGACATAAATACGTTGGAAGCCTCTATGAGGGTCATATCCAAAATCATTGTCATGTCCATAAAATATCCATCCTAACTATCTAATCCACATTGTTCAAGTATTTATATTCTATTTGGATTCTGACCCGAGCCTCTACATCCTAGTAAGGTCACAATATTTTTTTTGGGAAGCATACCATGAATAATCCCCACACCATCCCTAATCATGAACCCAATAGTGTATCTATTATTATGGGCCACTAACAATGTCTCTTCCCTAACTTGTCATCAGGTTCTCGTCTATTTTGTACTCCCAGATCCCACGATTCACCCTCACAATCTATGTGGGTTTTGTTCCCTGCCTTCAATATAGGGTTCATGGGAAGACTCCATGAGGTTCAATACCATCCAATGGTAAACCATGGAATGTTCATTCTTTGTACCCAATAATACTTGGACTTATCATCATTGGGAAACTTGATCCCCCGATCTAGTAAACCTCCTTGGAGCTCTCTCGTAGGAATGTACCCATCTCATCCATTCCCATCAATTTTATGATCATTTTGATCTATCATTACTGGACATTAAACTCAAGGCATACCCAATGTTAAACATGGTAAACCAAAGGAAACCATAGTGACCTTCCTATGGATTACAATTCCCCACCATCGTTGTGGGATTCCATTGGATTCCACACATTTGAGAAGCCCTATCATAAGGGAAAACTCTAAGAGTACTATTGTTCCAAATTCTAGAAAAAGCATCGATACCAAACATGACTAATGCCTTGACTAAATATATTTTCCCTGACTTGACCGTATGGAGGGACTTGACAGAAGCAGTGTAACTAACAAGAATTCGAAAAGACATGGAACCCTGAAGAGTTTCATGAACAATATATTAACCATAATGGAGACATGGACTAAGTGAATAATACCTATGAGGAAGCCACATATGTTGATACCGACATCCCATAATTGCATTTGGATCACGGAAAAAACATATCTGAATATATGTTGAATGTCTCTAGACTTTGGAATGAGGGAATGCGGGGAAATAGTTGTTTATCCCCACAAATGGATGTGAGTCACACCAATAGCGTCGTAAATAGAAATGGCGATCCGGACATGAAAATTATTCTCCTAAACATGGAGATTAGTTGTGTTTGGGGAATTACTATATTTGAGTTTCACCATATTCCAAAATTGGGTGCCATGTCCGACCATGATAATATTGGGCCTGGCATGAAACTCACTGAAGTTCATGAAAATTAACCTTTTGGCATTCCAGTCGATGACGTTGTCAGCATGGATCTTTCTATCCAGTCTTCAATAACTAAGTAGTTCTACGCTAGTATGCCCCACATTCCAATCATCTATACAAATTGCTGATGATTCCTTGAAGCAAGACATAATCTATATCTACAGGGAATCGATCACCTCCCACCCGCAGATGTTGCGGCCAGGAAAATGCCAGCTTGATAGTCCTGCACGCCTCCATCTATTCTGAAAATGATTCAGCTACCATGGCTACCAGTCACCCATGCCACCTCTCAACCTATGAATTTAATTATAGGAGGTTGAGTAATACTCATTTCTGTCAATATGTTTAGGTGGGGGTTACCCATAAAATGGGACATGGACTTCCAAAAACTAGAGTCTTCTATGCCTCGTCAGAACCACATCCCCAAGGTCCAAATTGATAGATTCTTCACCCCTCTAAAACCTTTAGTATCTTTGGGAGTGTATCCCTAGTGGAATATTATTATTTTATCCCCTATGTATATGAAGTAAGGGATGTCTAAGCTTACATGTCTAGGACATCATCTAGGGAGCCATCGAGCTCCAAATTAGCTACATAAGTGTCACCAATCAGTCCTACAAATGGTGGATAAGGTGGTCCATACCCATGTAGAGTATTCTCTATTTCTGCTAACTGAAAATCAACATCGTGTTTATACTCAAGAAGTCACCACCCAGGGGGCCTCATCTTCTGCAAATCTTATGTCTTAAGCCACAATTGTCACGTGCTATTGGGACATGTTACTTCCCCAGAGTAAGTGAACTTCCATATCCTAGATCATGGATGATTCCAAGACCAATACAGAGATAGGAATCAGCCACCTCACAAGAAGGTTTACATGACCTCCCCAATTATCAGAGTATGCAGCAACCAATGAAGGTCGATCAGTGATGATGATTTCTAATATTAAAGTCATCCACATACCATTATCAGACATAGTGTTGTTCTTCCCTACTCCCTCATGAAACATGGATGTTCACCCCATGCCACCACCATCAGCTCCAGAGGATTCCCTCCCACTTTATCGACACTCAACACGAAGGTCTTCCCCAGTTCTCCTAGTCTCATGTATGAAAACTCCAATTTCTTACTAGGTTATCAATGCTAGGATCATTCATTCCCTATTACAAACATGGATGGGGTACCTCATCATGTTCTTCCAAGATTCTGCATAATCCCTCTCCACTTCATCAACAGTCATCACGAATGTCCTTACCATATCCAGTATGTTAAAAAAAAGGGACCTATTTTTAAAACAGATGTGAGACCCAGTTGACATGAGTGTCCTCCCCACTCTATAGATTACCCCCATGGATGTACTCCCAATGTGATATCTATATCTAGTAGGGTTCGTCCATACTATATTACTTTATTTCACATATTTCTTCCATGTGTCCCATTTGACATTTTCCTAAGTTCACATCGCACAATGGATTGTCTGAGAAGAGGTCCTCCCAACTCCAACACCATATTAAGTAGAGGTTCTACCCATGTATAAGTTCTATAATTTCCTCAAGAACCTTCATAGGTAATGAGGTTGGGTCATAACCACTAGAGGAATCGTCAGAAGCCTCAAACCCCAATAAAACATTACTGCTGATCAGATCCAGAGGTAGAGTGGGATGCAGTGATGGAACCCTCAACCTAATCAACATTATTGGGGTTGGGGGTAGAACATGGAATATCAGTATCATCCATTTATAATTTTAGGTGCACATGTTCCCTATATCCCTTGGAATATATATATATATAGGAGGAGAATCTTTGGTTGCATTCTATGCAATGGTCTTGAAATCCTCTTTATTATCAACAAGATCATTATTCAACACAGCAATAGTCCATGGTTAATTTTTGTGGGGAACAATTGAGGAATAGAAACTGTGTGACCCACTAAAATTGAGTAAAACCCCATTATAGGATGTAGTGTTCATAAATCCATATTATATGGATGTGTTGGTTCAATAGGCCCAATCTTAAGAAGAAAACCCAAGATGTGTAAACATGTGATCTTTCACACCCTAAAATCCATTAGACAGACTATTGCAAGAACAGACCACTTGAGTTCCATTAATGGACCACAAAACCATCTCTAGCTGAATAGTGTGGTGATCCTGGAACAGATCCTGATTCTAAGATAAGATACTTATGAGACATTCTCCCATAGGACTATTTCTCGGATGTTTTCTAGCCGTCTTCTATTGAAATTTTCAACATTCTGCATTACCTTTCCATTGATGAAGTTATGTGCCTCTGTCAAAACTAAAAAAAGATTAATTTTTGACTCCATTTCTAGTGGTTATCTAAACCCATGAGATGATAAAACTATGATAACATTATCTACAAATGCACCCAGTTCGATTTGGTCATGGTTCTTATATCTAATCACCCTTCGATGCCTAATTATCAATCGAATATCCTGAAGAAATGAATAAAGAACTTCATTGTTATCCACAATGATATTAAATAGGCTTCCCACATGTCCAAATCCTTCACTGGGGGGCAGTTTGATGCCATACATTTTATTCCTATCCTATGATTGTCAGGACAACCTGGTGATATTGAGGTTGTGCAACTGTGCATCATCACAATAATCACGTTTCTTCCTAGAATATTCTCGAAAGTGGGAGTTAACAGAAGGGATGGAGAATAGGAACAAATCATGACGAAAGTACGAAAACCACTACATCTTACAGTTGTCCATACTCAGTAGAAAATAACATTTCATGGCCTTCCTACACTATCTGAGTCACTACCTATCATTCAAGTTCCTAGAAAATAAAAAGAGATAACGGGGACTATCAAACACCGTGAATTGTTTGGATCATCTTAAAAGAAATATAATAAACCTATAAAGGATACATTACATCAAAATCTTGCTGAACAAAAAACAGATGGTCGATGTGTTCTTCAATGATTGTTCTGCATAACAGCAGCCAGATTATGTTAATCATGGAGTGGGGAAATAAGGGCAGGGGCATGTATAGCCTCCTCCTAAGGAGTCACTTCCTGGGGACCCTGACCTCCCTTCAAATCTAAACATGATGGAGGCTGGTGTTTATGGAAAGAAGTTGCGATTTGTGTCACCTAATCCACCTGAATTTCATGAAAGGTTTCCTTGGGACCCGACCTAGGTTTCATTGGAGGCTCTAGAGGCCACATCGACCACAACTCATGTTATTCCCCCACCTCTATGGGTAATTCAACTAGTCGCCCCACAAGCCTATGGGACCACCTACCAAATTTAAGAACCTTCCGATTTATTATTGGTCCAGGACAATCTTCAATATCAGAATTCTCATCTAAATGATACAATGTAATCATTTATTAATCACCTCGAGGTTGTAGAAACATTATAGGTGGAAATCATGCCTGATGGAATGCTATATCACACGTAGTTGGATAATTTTACACAGACCTGTGTTTAGAAAGTCCTATATTCTTCACCTTTAATGAGAAATGGGATCCTCTATAGCATTTGGACCACTTAATTTCAATGTGTGGACCCATGTTGAGAACTCCAGCACAGCATGAGACATTCAAATTTTGGTGTTTCAAACACACATTGGAAGTCCCAGCGTTTGTCTGCAACAGTCAGTAGCCCATTTGTTATATAGATAGTTGGGATGATTTATACAGACATTTTAATTACCATTTCAGTTCCACCACTCAAAATACTAGTATCGCCAACCTGTTCAAGTGCAAACATAGGACAGATGAGCTGGTCATTGACAATGTCTCCAGGTGGAAGGGCCTCACCTATTTTTTTGATATTTCAATGACATAGGAATATATTCTAACAATGTGTGTGTGTAATTTCGAGAGTAAGATGGTCCCTTCAGTCATTAGATAGAAATACCCCAGCGTATTTAGGTATTTCATTTACAAATCCCATCTTCTAGAGTAATTATTTCAACAAGACAAATAGACACGTATGTTGCCTCCTGCAGTTCCCACAAGAAGAGCCACCTAGGAAGATACTACTACGGTTTCATAGGTAGAGGCCCCTAGAAACCTCAAACTTTTACCGTTAAATTCACAAACATAGCATCACCATGGACAACTACCTCAGGCGCAACTTCTAGTTAAATTGTGCCAGCCTCAGAATTGGAAAGTGACCATATGTAATGCGTCATCACCACCATGGTGAGATAATAAATTTCTACCTCCTCGATAGGCTCCTCTTTCCCCGTGTCATGTGCAGTATCCTAGAGATCCTTTTTTGAATTAGAGGAACTAAACCTACTCATCTAACATGTGTCATCATCGGGGATATATCTGAGGTGCCTTGGACCTGGGAATCCTACAGTTATTGAAATTCAAGAGGCCAATGAAGTGGATCTCACTAATCAATCCAAATATTACCCCTATCATTGGTTTGTTTTTCATATCCTCAAGATGGCCTAGGTTTTTTGGGATAGTATTCAAGACTAGGTCGATAACAATGTATTCATGTCGGGTCGAGCCCCGGTACACACTACATGTGTTTTTAAAATGATTTACAACTACATCAAGGTTGAATGGTAGTATGATTCCAACCTTAGGTCTCAAAAATATGATTATTAGATGCCTCAATAGGATCTATCTCATGCCCATTGTATTATTCATTCACATTTGAATCATCCTTAGCCATTAGAAGTCACTACGGTAGCTATATCCACAACTTATATGTCAACATATCGACCTTCCTCTTCCCAGAAGGGAACGCATTGATGACACAAGGGAAAAAAAGTCCCACACCGATGCCATTATTATCCCAAACTCATCGCAATTTCATGAACCAAAAAATGGGGATCACCCCTAGATTCTTCCCAGAATGGTGGATTCTTTGAGAGATGAACAAGAATATTCTACGGTCAATATCGTCTTGCTCGTAAGCCCTTAGATGGTATTGATGATTATTAATCCCAGGTGAACCCTCCAAACTTCATTAGTTGACACTTGAATCAATGGAGTTGTTGGTATGAAAATCATTAGATTTCATTGGCCAAAGATTATATTTGGGACATTCACACCAGTTAGACTAGACATAAGGGCCAACGTAGAGCTCGACAATTGCAACCTTCTCATTTTATTTCATCTCATCTACCTCCACCACCATTTTCTCTTCTTGATTAGGATGATTCATGGTGACCATTCTATGATTAGTCATGTTTTGTTGAGGGTGGACCACATTCATCCAACCATTAGCTGATAGAAATTCTACTCGATATGACAATTGAGTAATGGGATATTTCTAACACTATCATGAATCTGCAGGTTCAATCTGCAATTCATGTCCTACCTCCTAGCACAAAGTGAACTACTCTCAACAGAAATGTACACCTGGCATGGATATATGATATCCTCAAGCCTCTTTCCCATATTAATGTGAATCTCTCTATCCTAGAGGCACTCCACCGATTACTATATATGCATTAATACCTTATATAGGTATTTAGAATCTCCCTCTAGTTTGAGAATTAAGTAGTAGATATAGATGCATTCTATGATATGTCTATTGAGAATACAGAATGGCAGGCCATAATCTAATTATGTGGAGAAAATAAAGGTTCCCCTATATTGGGGAACATATTCCCATGGTACATCACTGGACACTTCAATGACTTGGATTTCTGCTACTTCCTAATCGACACAGGCTCATGGATCAACCTTATCCCGACCCAAACACTATGCAAGATGGGGCTCTTCAAAACAGATTTGTGTCCTGTTAAATAGAGAATGCTAGGTTTTGACAGGACAGAGAAGAAACAAATTTGTACGATCGACTTGATGAACCAATTCACTGGACATGTTTTCAGCACTGTGTTCACTGTTGTCTCCCAATACATCGCTTACAATGTGTTGGAGGGTATATCATAGCTCCACTAGCATGTGGAAGTCCCTTTTTCATATCACCAATTAATTATGTACTCCCTTAGTGGTTGAGTAGGTGTAGTAAAAGTTGATATGTATCCATTTTCTTATTATAATGCCCAAAAACTAGTAGAATACCACTAAAAAATCAAGGACAATCTGATTCATGATAATTATTTTGAGCACACTATAGTTGCAAAAAACCTCTAGAAAACCTTGATTAAGCCTATGCTTTCCTAATTCACTGATTGGAGGCCATAACCTCAGAAATTTGAATATGAGTTTTTGTTTTAGGGATGAGGGGGAAGCATGTTATGAGTCACAAGAACACATGAATATCACCTAATATTCCTTCACAAATTTATCTCAGGTGATCTGAGTGCCCCTTACCCCGATAAGGGTTCATAATGTCCTCCCCTGAGCAATAGAAATACATCAACATATCACGTTTCACCATGTTGGAATTAAATATCTCAAGCTGATATTCCACTATTTCATTAATTTTATCAAACATGGCCCCTTAAGCAAAATTTCAAATGGGATCAGGTTGAAAACTTTTATCACTATGTTTTCAGCAGTGTAGGAGTCACCTGATGATGTTTCAACTAACGATCATGCTGAAATGAACATCTGGTCAGGATCTTTCTACTATGAGGAGTTTCCTACAAACGATGATCATCACATTTTGGATAAATAAGTGGATTTAGATGATTTTCCTCTTGAGTTCGAATAGGAGGACTCCATTATGGACGATGAATTGGATTAAGTGAACCTATGTACCGATAAAGATCCAAAACCAACAATGATCAGCACCGATATTAATGTATAAGTGTAATTGTAATACGTGGATTTCAGGAAGTAGCAATGTGGCACACTTACCTTGATTTAGATGTGATTTCAAATCTAGATTAATTGGTCTCCATCTACCATATTGGTCTCCTAGAAAATCCTCACAGTTTCAAAAAACATCATAGAAAGAAGAAACCATTGCATGGTACCATGGTCGAGGATGAGGTTGAAAAGATCATCAAGTTCAACATAATTAATGTGGTCCAGTACCATAAATGGTTAGAAAAAATTATGTCCTTAAAAAAGAAAAACATATAGATTAGTGAATACACTCAATTCTAGGATCTCAATTTTCACTGTCTGAATGATGATTTTCCCCTTCCAAGGACAGAACAATGGATTAGCGACAAACCCTGGTTCCAGGATCTCTCATTCATAGATGGGTATTCATAAGGAATTTAAATCTGAATGGACCTTGAGGATTAATATTCTACCACCTTCAGGTCACAATAAGGCACATTATGATACCAGGCAATGCATTTCAGTCTAATGAATATAGGTTCCTTCTATCAGCCATCCATAAACGACATATTAAAGCCTATCCTCTTAACATTAGAGGAATGACTTGTGTAAAATCTAGTCATCAAATCTCACAAGAGTCAGAACAAGCTCAGGTATATTGAGAATGTGGATGGTTTCATCCACTACTTCCAGAAGAATATGAAATCCTTAATGTCTACCTTTGGGGTCACCTCAAAAAAATTTCACGACATCAGTGTTAGATATAGAGCCATTTAGATCAATATGAAAAAGATCAAGGCCATTACTCAGATGTATCATCCATTCAATATTTATTATATCCAAGTCTTTCAAGACCATATAGCCTACATACACTGATTCATCGAAAATCAAGTTGTCAAGTGTAATCCCTTTTTCCGGTTCATGAAGAAACGTGGGGATTATCAATAGGATGAGGTTTGTTAAACTATATTTTATTAAATAAATAATTACATTCTATAGTCTTTTGTTCTAATGATATCCATTTCCAAGAAGATTCTTGTCTTTTATGTGACCTCTCTGGAATGGTCTTTCGGTACACTTATCACCGAGTAGAAAAATGAGGGAACAAAGAACATCATATTCTATCTCAACTGAAAACTTCTTGCTATGGATATCAGATACTCCATTACCAAGAAGAGATTCATTGTGCTGGTATTCACAGTGCTGAAATTACAACATAACTTATATAACCATGAGCTATAGCTTATGTACTAACTATATCTAATGAATTACATTCTGAATCTCCATATGTAGACATGTCATCTAGCTCGATGTTTTGCGATCCTTCAATAGTTTGACGTCATGTTATTTCACTAGAAGGAAATCAAGGAACATTAATTTTAAGACTTTATGGCCACCCATCCTAACCCTACAGAACAGTCTCTAGATATTGACATTCCATAAGAGGTAATCTACTCAGTTGATCAAGAAAAATCATGTTGGAATATTCACATTGATGGCGCTCTGCGATGCCCTACTGGCAGAAAACTCAATGATCCCAGAATCAGTAGAGTAGGCCTTAGTATTGTCCTCATCACACCTACACAAGATGACCTTCCTTGTTCATTCCTATTGTGAGAAGGTTATAACAACAAAAAGGTTGAGTAACATTCTCTCATCACTGATCTCGAGGTGGCCCTCAAGATTGACATTCCCTATCTGCATGTGATGGGTGACTCTGAGAAAGCCATAAATCATATCAATGTGGATGAAATAAATAGGAAAACTGAATTTGTACCTATATTAGAGCGTATCCTATAGCTTATGGTCTGATTCCCTTTTTGACTAGAAGCTACAAATGTCCTTTATCATTGAACATTTTAGCCAATGCCTTGTCCTGCATTACAGCGTCACTAACAGGGCTTGACCAAGTCTATTTTATTTTCCTTGTGGCAATCGAATATTCATCACACCCTACACAATGGACGATGGTGATATCCTACAGGTAAGCCACCTTACGACCAATTCATCTACATAGGGACCACTAATTCTCCCAACTATAGTATTTTAAGAATCCCCTGATTCAACAAATCCATTTATTGAGCATCTCAAACATGATAATTTTCCGATAGACCAAGAAGAACATAAAAAAACTCAATGGTTCACATTGCATTTCATCCTCCATAGTGGTCCTTGTCTTTTGAAGATCATCTACATACATTGGTTTAATGAAATTATCCTCCATTTCATTCAAGGATATGATATTTCTCAGGTTATGTAAGAGGTTGATGGTGGTTCTTGTAGGGCTCATCATAAAAGTCAAAAACTCCTTTATCTGATCTAAATATTGGGATATTTTTTCCCACCATGATCCATGACTACAAAGAGTTTTCCAAGAGGTTGAATGCATGAAAAATCCATTCTAATTGTGTGCAACAGCTGCCAGAGACTACCCATACTACCATGTAATCATTGAACTTCACAGTCTAGGGGATTGTTTTTGTGGGACCATATCAACCACAAATAGGTCTCATGTGTATTATCATACTAACCACTAAAAATTTCATTTCCTGTGGAAAGGGTCAATTCCTATTATTGATGTCAATTGTCATTCTAACATTGTGTTCCTGAGTTCCAATCTCACCCACCAATTTGGAGTCCCTCAAGCCATTCACATTGATAATGTCACCAACATCCATGAAGACAATCTAAAAAAATGTATGTAATGTACAATATCTATTCTAATATTACCTATTTCTATCATGCACAACGAAATGGATAGATCGTGGAGGTACAAAAACCCATCCATATATCTTATAGAAGACGGTTGGATAGAACCATAAGAGATGACCGGAAAAACTCTCTAATTTCCTATGGGAATACATGTATTTGAATCATAGTTTCACCTAGGTTACTCTATATTTCATGGTGTGTAGAATAGAGGTAGTCCTGTACATTGTGATTCAGTTAGCCTCATTATGCACAAACATCTATGGTCAGAAGTACTAGACAATGCAGAAGAATATTTTTTGGATAAACTAGAATCCATTAATGAGAATATGATTAATGGCTTGCTAAATCTGGAGAAGAATCATACAAGATATCCATGGATTTCAATAAAAAAAATTTATCCTCTAATCTTTCATACAAGGTGACATGGTATTGACCACGAGAAATCCAATGATACGAAGAAGGAAGCCACTAAATATAGAACCCAAATGGAAGGGACCTAATGTCATTAATGAGGATTACCTTGATGGTTCATACTCTCTTTTCATTATGGATGGTGAGCATTTTCCCCCTCCAACATATGCCAAATTTTTCATGTGGTACATTGTGTAAGAAAATCTGCATCCTTACCACCTGATGTTAAAATACATGGAATTTTAGAACAAGGTATTACATAATTCATATCATCATGGGATACATTGGATGGAAAAAAGTTTTTTTCTTTGGACCCAACCCCAAGTCCCTAGATCATTTCTAAACCCTTGGCCTAAGGCCCCCCAAATTATTGCATGTGTTGTGGTGTAGGATAATACCCTTGTTCATGTCGGGTATGCATTATCATGGCATGAGAATTCCCTTTATAACATCATTCTTATGTATACGTTGAAACCATGTGTTTATATACTAGGTTTTCTTCTCTGACCATGGAATTAAAATTCTTTCATGCATAACACATGATGTTAAATTTCATGGCATATTAAGAACTATTTATGTCATGATTCCCATCCCTATGGGATATGTCGTGACACTCTGACCTTTCAAATGTGGCCCAGCCTCACCTCCTCCGACTATTCTAAGCACGTGGACTAAATTATTCTTAAGGGTTGTGCAGTGTGGTATGATATCTTTTTCCTCATTAACATATGTCTATTTCTTACATTCCACCCATTTCCTCTATAGACACTCATCCTAATGACCATACCACTTGACATTAAATAGCATGTGCTATTAATAACTACATATTTCTTGATTCACAACAACATTGGTTATGATGAAACACCAGAACACTCCATCCTCGGGTTCAACCCATTTTTAAAGAAGAAATCATTTCTTTATGTCCCCTCAACATTTGATTTCATTATCAATGTACTCAAATGTGATGGGGTTTAGGACTCCTCATGTTTTTTATTTTTTAGGGACATTTTTTATTCATTTCCATACTTTACATCTCCCTTTATTTATCCATAATCGATCAAATCTGAAAGAACCCCTACAAGATATGGACTCTAGGGCTCAATGCACTCCTACGGTCATGGGCCAATGTCTTGGAATATTATGAACTATAATTGGACACATTTATTGGGTTGGGAACATGGTGATATGTCAATTTTTAGTTGTTTGTTCCCATTCTAGGCCAATGCGATTTGGATGATGTGAATTTAATACAGTCAATAGTTATCCCCCATCATTACTCCATCTAATTATGGCCAAATATTTTTCATTTGATTCATATATCTTTCCACTCAAATCATGTTCAAGAAGAATTTCTACACCCTTGGTGATGTTCCCTCATGCACCTTTGCCAATTAGGAGCACAAATCAATGTTTTGGTGTCATCCGTGACTCCACACCATTTTCCCATAAAATGTATTCGATGTTTTTCAAAGATATTCTCCTCCCTTGTTTCCCATATCAAGCATATCTTATGTGGGATAAGGGATTTCATCTTAGATTACGCTTGGTGGGATGTATCTATCTTCTTATGGTCGGAACACTATGAATTTAATCTAATATCTCACCATCATTACATTATTATGTTATATTACATAGAATGTTAAGAAATACATAAGGCATGATTCCCATCATTAGGGGATACGTAGTAACACCCAAATATTTAATCTTCTGGTCCAGCCTAGGATCCTCTAATTATAACTCCTACTCGACCTTTTGGACCAGATTCGTATGGGATTTCATGGTATAGATTATTTTTCCTCAGTCATGTCGAGTTTATAATACGCACACCACATACATCCCCTTATATGTTGTCCACTCATATCTTTATCCTAACCACATGATGTTAAAATTCATGACGTTTAAGATAAAAATTTATGGATTAATTCCAAAACCCATTGGATATGTAGGAATGCTCGAGAATTTCATCATCTCTTCTACCCTTAGGAACTTCTATTTCTTCTCCTAGATCCTGGGCCTAGGTTCTCTCCTGATATCATGAATGGTGTCGTATTTGGAATTATATGGTTCTCAGTCGCATTAGGGTATTGGGCCATCCCATACATGAAACTCTCTTTAGAAACCACTACTCCTTGCATAATTACATTATAAAATTAAACTTCATGGTGTTCCATGAAATATGTATGGATTGATTCTCATCCTCATGGGATACGTAGTAACTTCCAGACATTTTGTCTTCTAGTCCAGCCATAGGTTTATCAACCCATTACCCCGATCATTTTTGGACATCTCGATCTCTATTATGCCTCGTCAATGTGATCATATGTAGAAGAGTTTGATTCTACCTGAGCATGATTTCATCTTTTTCCTTGCTTCACATCTCCTTGTACATGGGTTTCCATCATATTTCACATCCAAATGGATCTTTAGACAGTATGAATGCATGGCCTTATGGATCACCTACCAGCATAGTATAACATCCTTGAGGATTTAAAAAAAATTTGATACATGTACCACATTTTGAATATGGTCAGTGGATGACCCTCAGATGTTTCTTCAAATTGTAGGTCTCAGGATATCGATTCTTTTCATCGAATACAGTCACCAATTATCCACCATATTTATTCCATACATTTTATGATCAATTATCCATCTCGTTAATCATATATTTTTCCACCGCCATCAAGTTCATGAATTATTTCAACACCCATAGTGTTATCCCCCCATGCACCATTGCGTATTAAGAGGAGGAATCAACATCGTGGTGTCATCCATTACTCCTCACTATTTCCCCTTATAGAGTATTACATTTGATGTGAAGATCATATACACCCTTGTTTCCCTCACCAAGCATAGCTCACATAGGCTTAGTTATATGGGTAAGATTTTTGCATGCATTTTAGAAACAGACATCTTTTTGTCTGAACCCTGCAACCATAAACTAGGAGTTCATGTCTTAATGTAGAGGCATATGTCAAAGATTCACAACTCTAAACTATATGTGGGTTCTCTTGAATATTTTTGATGTGGTGTGGATTTTTATGTCCTCATTAAAATTAGTATTTCATTATTGCACTGTATTACAAATTTACACCATGGAAGTCTCACCTTATTTTCTGAGCACAATGACCACAAACCAATATTCCTTACATTATTATTGTGCGATGATAATAAATTTCATTTTCCCCAAGGATGAGTAATAATAAATTATCCCACCATATTATGTATTCTTTTGAGAATACATTTCTCTCTTTTAGTATTTTCTACCTCACATACAAACCTCAAGAACTATGTGTTTATTGGTTTTGATTATTAGGGGATACATATTGATACATAAAATTCCTATATTTTTTATAGTTATAACTAATATCTCCATCATGTCCCCCTTTTTCTTTGGTTCCCTAATAGTACACAGTGTAGTGTGGACATCATTGGAACTCAATCATGTTGGGTTTATAATAACTGTGTCATTTACTTCCTTTGATATTACCACTCTTGTGCTCATTCTGCATGACGCTTAAACTGCATGGGTAATGTTTGTGCTTCATACATTCCTTTATTTGGGATTTAATTATAATTTTTATCTAAAGGGACCCCGTCATAGTATGGATGATTAGATTAGGTTCAGTCTTACTATCCTAGGCCTAAACAATTAAGGATTTCAAACAACAATTTGATACAACTCCTGAATCTCGAATATAGTCTGCAATCAACCCAAATTTGATTATTCCCATTCTAGGATAACGCGAAATGGATGCCATGTTTATATCATGGAAAATAATAATATTTCATCATCTAGCCACTCCCACTGAGGTTAAAATTTTGAATTTTTTAATATTCATGTTTAATTCCCCTTAATGTTTTATGGATCCGTAACACATTTGGTGTTGTAACTCTACACATTCATGTGCATCGAGTAGGAATGTCGGTTTGTCTATGAATTTTCCCACTAGACATTTTCATTCCACCATTGCAAAAAATCGTCATATAAGGGCAGCCTGCCAATGCTACAAGTTTCATACATCGATCACGGATCACATAGTCAAAGTGGTTGTGGTAGGGTAATATCCTTGTTTGACATGGTGTGACTCATTGTTCTAACCATACAACCTCAAATTACAACACAATCGTCGTCACCACATGATATTAAACAATTCTGAATACAAAGAACTATTTTTTGATTTATTCCTACCTTTGAAGGATACATAGAGACATTCAGGTATGTGATCACCGATTCTAACCAACTGAATGGTAATATTCATGTACTAACATTCTCATCCTCAAATTCCCTTTCAAAATCATTTAATGTGGTGATGAAAACTTTTTTATTCATTCTCTTCGGGTTGTGAACTGCACCACAAATTTCTCATTTTGGGTACCCGTGACCTTGATCTATGATCCTAACCCTTAACAAGTTCTATATGGAGAATTATTATTTTAGTGATGATTCAACTCCCTTTATAGAGAGGGTTTCCCCCAACAGTGTTGGTATCTAACAAAATTTTTCTCAAGAACTACATTTTTCTTGAATCACATAATTACGGTATATGTAGTGGCACCCAGGAATTCATACTTGGGACCCACCCAAGGACCATTAAAATTCATATTTCCTTTAACCTAATCATGACATGAACACCATTTCCACTAAATATATATTCATAGTCCATAAAATAAGAAATACAACTATTGAGCATGGTTCTGGATGTATGACCCTAATCTATGTGCAACATCCTGATAATACGACATTAATCTATTAACTATCATCCTTATTGTGTGACACTAAAATGTGTGCATATTTTCCTTAGGATGAAGATATAAAACTATATACCATCTCAAGTCCTTAGCAGATATGTCCCTCCCAAAAGTAATCTTGGCCTCATTTCAAACCAATACGCTAACCCAGTGTACATTCGTCATAGTGGAATAATCTCAAGACTTTTGAAAATTATCCAAACAGACAATCATTCGAACTCCTCAATTTGGGTTCCATCTATTTCGGATCCCCATTACCATACACAATATATGGAATCTTTTAAAGGTTAGGATACATAGCCTTAAGACTCTCCAATATTCTTGGGCCATCATTCTAGAAAACTTTCAGACAACACTTCTATTTTGGCCCTGTATTTTCAAATGAGATTACTGTTTCGCCCACATTTTTTTCATTTATGGTTGATGTGATTCATAGGTTATGTTTAGAATTTGTTAAATATCTATCATCTATCAACATTACATCCTCAACAGATTCTGTATTATTGGTATCATAATTCACATTATTCATTCTCCGTTGTTCGGATTTACTCCAACACCCCAGTTATTCTCCTCTGGCATGTGATATCTAGGATTTTATGTCACCTATTAAGAACTATATATAATTTTATAGTAATGGGGAATAGTTCATCAACCCTAACCCAAGATCAATCCTCATAATAATGGATAATGTCAATCTCTTAGGATGATCACCTCATTTGTTCCTTGGAAACTATCAGTTTTGCCTTCAAGGGCAATATGATTTCAGATTATGGATCGATGAATGTAGAATGTTCATTGTCTCATGCCCTCATGTTTTGAATCTCTTGATCAACCACTTGATGTTTCTTAATGTTCAAATATTTCCTCTACTACTAGATGAAACCATGTATATAGTAATGTACTCATATTTTTATACCATGTAGTTTCGAATGACCATATGTGGATGTTAGCCATCTAATCCTCTAGAAAATAGATGTTTTATCCATTAATGATGTCTTCTTATCTAGTGTATCAACTATATTTGTGTGGTTTCTTTTTTGAATCACATTATCATCTTCCATGACCTATGATAGAATAAATTTCTATCCTCTTCATTTGGAGGTAGTCTCATCTCGGTCCTCTGGGTCGGTAGGTTCGTATGGTGGGAACACCTCCTAAAATTAATCCTCAAGTTCTTCCTTTGAGGTTTGGTCAGGTAGGCTAGGTTCACTATCATCAGAGTAATCCATATCCCTTGATTCTACCTTGGTAGTCTCTAGATCCATCCTTCTAGTGTTCACATCTGTAATCATGGTCGATACAGTCTACTTAGTGTGGGTGTCTGCTTCCAAGAAAATGGGAATTACCCTTAGAATGGGACCTCCCGGATCCCCAAAAAACCTCACCAGTGCGACCCAAACCATTTGAATAACATTACATACAAGAATACACAAAATTTTGGGGTCAGTTTTGATAGAAAATTGTTATTTATTCTAAAAATAAGCAGACTTGTAGATATTGAACATAGGTTTTTGTTCTCATATTGTTTCTGCTAGAATTCCATGGTGTGCCCTCTATATATGGTCATAAACTATCAATACACCGTAAGAATTACCCTTGGTGTTTCAGCCCTACTAGACCTAAAAATCCCAAATTTCCTAGATGTGTATTCCAAATTGACGTCTATTATAGTGCGTTAATGGGATTTTCTTATAAGTCCTTCTTATACTTGGCGAGTTTCAGGTAAAATAAAAATTTAGTTAACCTAGAATGGGCCACAATGGAACGATATATATTTTACCTCAAGAGATTCTAAAATATCTTCTAGAACCTAGGTTTCAACCACACATTCCTCTAAGGGGATCTTTCTTCCAGCTTCTTCTCCTAGGAGGACTCTTCTGATTCTTCTTGAAATGGGATGTTCTCCCTAAACTCAATAGAGGAAAAATGTGGTTGGAATACATGATTAATAAACTCTTTCACCCGGTATGTCATTAGACATGGAATTCCCCTATAATGAAAGTAGTCCTCCATTTCAGCAACATGTTTCTTCACTTCTTTCAAACATAGAAAAATGTCGGCCATAGTGTGACCGATTATGGAAGGATGATTCTTGATATGATTAAGGAAGTCCCACATCTGGTAAGGATTGCCTACTTTCTAATTGACTTCCTAGGTACCCATGTCCGAGGAAGTACAACATCCAAATGTGTGACTATATGGAATAGTTGCATCCTAGGAGCTATGGTTGTTCTCTTATGGAATGCTCTGGCTTTCCTTCTTCCCTCCTGAATCTGTTTAGCTAGGACAGTCGATTCCACTACTGATGTGTGGCCTCCACTCAGTGTAGACCTTGGAATCATTTTCTCAACCACAACACCACCACTATAATGTGAATATGGTCACATACCATGTTGTCTTATCTCTATTATCTGTATGTGACATTGAGGTCAGGAACACACAAAATTTTTTACCCGGATATTTCACACCATGAACATTACACCAGGGTAGGCCAGCTCCCAGCATTGGCATATTCCATAATCGGACTGAAATCATCAATAGTTGATGGTTTCTCATTCTAAATCATTCTATACTACAATTTAAAATATATCCACATATTCCTCAACTCACATGGGTTATCCTTATAGAGTACCTATAGGTAGACTCGCTATATTATTCTCTGCATGCACTGGAATTGCTTCACAAAGTGGTGTGGGACATACCACATGAAAATTTGCTCACGGTCCACACATGACACCAGAACTCCACCACATAATTCTAATATGTAGTTAAAATAATCTTCAATTCCATACCTTACATTTGTGATTACTCCATTAAGAAGCTAGAATCGATGGAAAATGAATTTATATGCCTTCCAGTATTTATTCAGAGAAATCAACGACTTCACCTTGGCCAAAAGGCATCCCACTACGTTCAGAATGGTTCATCATAAATCTAAACTTGGAGGAGAAATGAGGATTATATATTCATATGTTCTAATGTTTACCTTAATCAATCAACACAAAATGCGGACAATTTGACATACCCATAGTGGTCTTTTCCCTTCGCTGATGTGCAGAACACCTTGAAAACCATGGCCGCAATAAGGATTATTATATTGAAAAGATCCCCTATCGCCACCATTGATTCCATAATGAATGTTCTTGGACACACACCTGTGATTGTATCACGGAACAACAACATCTTGTAGGAGATATGTAGTTAAATTATCCCAGCACACCTAACCACCGTTTAATGCTTGGTGTTTACCCTATAGCCCTATATATTTCATAAGATATCCTCTAGGATGCTCCGGTAGGAGTTCTACTTACATTATTGAGACCCATCATTTAGACAAGTTGTTGGCCTTTTTGGTTGCTTCATGGGTGTGTCATCCCCTTCAGTGGCATGCTTTAGTGGGTACTTTTCGAAACAATCAAACTACCACTTATGGTGGACATCACTAACTTATCTCTTATCCTCAACTAGTGCTAGGTCCATCAAAACCTTTTCCAGTAGTATCATCTACTCCAGATCCTCCCATGTATTTTTTAATGGGGTGGAATTCATTATTTATCTTCCCCATGTTTGGGATCCCATAAATATGGTAAAGATATCAAAGGATAATGTCGACTTCCCTATGTTGAAGGTGGTAATTGTGGGTTGTTGGTGACCACCTACTCAGCAACTCCTGTAAAATGATCTCTATCTAATAGATGTTGAATTGGGAAGGCCAAGACACTTCATATAATCCTACCTACATTAGTCCTACCACAAACACTTCATTTGATGGACAAACCAAGTAGGCTCTGACCCAATCATATATAAAATTACCTCAATGGTGAAGATCCCACTCGTCGGTCCAACCCCTTCTTTGGGATCCCCATAGAAACCTTTCGAGTATTTTGGTATTATGGGGGAGATTCCATTGGATGAAAACCATCCAATAAATTTTTTTGACATGTTTATACATGTAGTCAGCATTGACAGACATGTGAACCTCCTAGGTGTAGCTAGTAGCAACCCCGAACCACTTTCCCTGACACGACTTTCTTCTGAACATGTAAGCTAGTTATTCACTACTTGATTCAGGGATTAGAACGTCATCCCTTAAACAAATGCTTTATAAAGGTGATATTTTTCATACGGGATTGTTCTTTTGGATTTATAACAAAATATATACTAGGGATTCAAGGTATGAATGGGTCCACAATTATTCCATGATGGTCAGATTATCCCACATCTCTTCCATTCGGTCAACATCTACAAAGAATTCTTGAGTAGCTTCTTGTTTGTCCATTTTTTCCATGATTTTTTTTATATTTTTCAATTCTTTATCACATTGCATAGGTTTAGTGCATGAGGATACAAACAGAATGTAGAGTTATACCATATATTTTGAAGACACATCTTGTGTAGTGCACAGGCACAGATTTTAAAGACTCGATGTGCGACCCAAAGAGAAAGGGAACCTGATTCCAAAAGAGATATTTGTGGAGCATGTAGTGCATCAGAATATGATAGCTCAAGTGTAGAGATGTTGAGACATGTGAGGAAAAAAGAGTGGTCATCCTCCCCGATTTATAGGTGACGACCCCTAAGCTTTTCGAGACACCTATCCATGATGCGCATAGTAGTGTGTAATTCCATGGAGATATTCATGGTGAACTTTGTGGAATTGTCAAACTAGGGTTGGGGAATCCGAATTGTGATTCTTCTTCAAAATATCTACCAATTATTGTGATATCCCCTCAAAATATGATCCTTTTTTTCTCTATGTCCCACAATTCTAGGGGGGATTTGAAGGTTCCAAAATATGTGCTTTAGAAAAAATAATAATTGAAAATTAAATGGTTTCAAAGGGGCTTCATTGCGAAGCACCATCACAAAGACCTTTAACACTGCATCTACTGAAATACCAAGGCGTACACTATGCCCATTGCAGAGGAAGTTGATGGTTGACTATGATGTAACGATGAACATGAAAAAAGTCTCTCCACCACAATGGGAAATTTTGTCGCCTCTGTTAGTCCTTCAAAATTGACAGATGCCTCTATAATTTCTGCAGAGGGAAAAATGAATCCTTTGTTGTGTGAAGGGTATAATGGTCATCTTCATAACTCCGAGAAACATGACGTCATCTAAATCTAATGGAGAAGTGAACATTACATCACAATGCACCCTCAGAGCATCGAACCCCATGTCGACTATAAATACTTGGATCCCCCAATTCTAAAGGATCCAAACCCCAACCATTCATCATTAGAATTCCCAAATCACGAATTACCCTTTTCTCTACTAACCATCAGAAAAATGGATCATCCGAGATACCTATGAATTGAAATGTCCCATACCAATTACTCCAATTTACACCCTTTTTTGTAGATATGTCCTTCATGGAGCCTATGGGCCATCACCAATGGAGGATACCTCGTTGGGTACTCGGGACATCGAAAATCATCTGAGAATCACAAAATCACCCTCCAAATACATTTTTACTCAATGCTTATGTCATGTCGCACAACTCTACATGAAATAAATCACTTTGAGACCAGATGCTCTGTGATCTCGTATGCTCTATGATCGCCCCAAGATCTATGAGAATCAGTTCTATCAGAACTCTATGTTTTTAAGGACCCCGATCATTGGGAGAACCCGAGGTCTATGAACCTATATCCTCTTCGAACTACCAAGATCTATGTGTTTGGGTTCTTTGTCAACCCGTCTTTCTACTAGCATGTATGATCTGGGAGGCTTCGTATTATACAAGACCTTGTTTATTTCGAGCCCATGAGATCGGAAAAGCCTTATGCCTTTCGAGCCCCAAGACATTTCAAGCCCCTGATCTTTGAAAATACCCTCTATATAAGGCCTCTTTCTTTCAATATGTTCTCTTATGTAGCCTTCCAGGACTATATAAATTTATTTTAATGTTCATTCGGTGGTGATTCCTGATCAGTTTCATTTCATCATGCATCTTCTCATAGTGACACTAATGGATGTTTTTTTTTCATATCCACGATAACGTGATCCCCTCAATGGATCACTCCACAAAGTTGTCTTTATATTGAATTACTGGTACATTACAATCACCAATGGTTAATTTTTTCCTCTTATGTATGCCCAAGGAGGGGGGAGTAAATCCTCAATGTTTGATATGTAGGACATTATAATTCCAAGAACCATCATCCATTTTATCTGACATTAAATTGTGATCACCACATAAGTGAAAATTCTAGGGGCGACTGTGATGGGGATAGGGTGATTTGTCTTCATTCACACCTCAGGTAGTCTCAACCTAATATGTGACACCCTGTGAAGAGATTATTCATGTGCAGATACCATATACTCCCCATATTTCTCGAAACCCTCATTATCATTGGGCCTCCTTCCTAGATTAAAACTAAATCTCCATCTCCCTAGGCTTCTCACCATGAGTAATCCATGCTCCATACCTCAAAAACACACCTTTTGCGATACGATAATCGGGTATTTTTTGAATGTTTTTTCTAACAACTACAATGACTCATATGGGCTTAAATTAATAATCAACCAGGAAATCCTTTTTTGGTTGCCTTAGTGTAAGCCCCATTCCATTTTTATCAAAACTACGTGGAAATTAATATTTACCCTTTCCAGACAAGATACATTGGAAGCCTCTTTGAGAATAAAGCTCATCCCCCATTGATCCCAGCCACTTCACATTTGATCACCCTTTTCCTCCATGAAACTACACTTTATAAACACAATTATTCCAACATGAACATGAGATGTATTCTTTCAAACTAGGTGGGTTTTGTTCCATGTCTCCTAGATAGGGTATATAAGAATATTACCTTGTGTTCAACTCCAAACACTGGTAATCATTGGTGTCCCCTTTGTTGAGACCCTCAACATTGGTCATACCCTTAGTGGGTTTAGACTAGTTAACAAGAATCTTGCCATGAGTATTCCCACACTCAATCCATTATCATCCAACAAATAGTGTCACTATTGTGATGGTATGAAAACCATGTTTAAGCCCCAACATATGTCTTCTTCATTTTCTTTTATGTACACCCCAATTCCATTCCACATACAAAACTATGTGGACATTGTTTCCTCGGAATGGGGATATGTAGGAAGCATCCCTAATGTTAATTCCAATCATCCATGTCCCATCTTGGTCACCCCCATGATCATTTGTGTTCCGGGAAACTAATGGCCAATCCTAGAGGTTCTATTTCCCTAATGTCAAATCCATGAGTCCATTCTCTTGGGCCACCTCCTTAGCTCTCCCATGGCCCCACCGAACTACGCTGGCATTAATTCCCTGCCAAAGGGATATGTAGGAATCCTATATATGGTTCAATTCCAAAATCACCATTATCTTCATGTCATTTCAATCCCATCCCTCTCATCCACTTCATTCAACTACTCCTCATCCATCCTAATTTCGACCCTAGTCATGAAATCCAAGTGGGCTGACAAGCATTTCTTGGGAAGGAAACCATTAGCAATCCCCACACCTTATATAATTATCCAACCATGATTTTACCTCTTGTAATGGGCCTCTAACCATGCATAAACTACAACATGTCTTTTGGTTGTCTTACATTGTGTACAACACTATCACATCATTCCCCCCCACAAAATACATGGTTTTTGATCCCTGTCTTCTATGTAAGTTACATAGGATGCCTCCTATAGGTTCAATCTCAGCCAATGGTAAAACCTGGAATCCTCATTATAGTGACCCAATAATCCTTGGATATTTCCTCATTGGGTGTCTTAATAAACCAATCATGTAAACCTCCCGGGTGCACCCTCCTAGGGATGTACCCATTTGATCAATTTCGATCAGTTCTTTGACAAGTTTGATCTGTCTCTGATAGATGTTAAAATCGCAACATACCCAGTGTTAAACATGGGAAGATATGTAAATCCTTGGGTACATTACTATGGAAATAAATTCCCCCTATTTTTGTGGGATTCCTTAGGCATCCCCACCCACAAGAAGCCCTATCATTATGGGAAAATCAAGGTGTACCAGTTTTCTAGGATCCATACAGGACAGCGATGCCCAATGTGACTACTCCCCTTAAAAATGATCTCTTGCAAGAAATGACCATTTTTGATGTTTTAAAGGAAACAATGTCATTAACTGGAATCCATAATGACATGGCACTTCGAAGAGTTTATCGAACTATGTATTAATCATAATGGAGACTAGAACTAGGTGACAAATTTTGAGGAGGAATCCACAGAAGGAGGAACTGACATCACATCATCTAGATTTAATGATGGAGAAACATTATCTGAAGAAATTATGAATTCCTCCCACCTTTTGAAATTATGAATTTTAGGAAATTGTTTCATGTCCCTAAAAATAGATGTGATCCATGTAGAATGTTTCAGAAACATGTGTCAATAATAAAATTAAATTATATTCATTATTTTATATGTTATATATTTTATTAAATATTTTGGTCTTTATAAAATTCCCTTTAATTCAAAATATTACTCTATAAATGTATGGTGCAAGATGGTGATACTTTCATACTGTGGTTCAGCCTATATGTATTTTTATCCTAATCCTGATGGGATTGAACATATCCGACAAATAATTTTTTTCATGCTCTAGTTGTTCGATATCTACATGTTCTTGGTCATTAAAAAATAAAAGGGATTTAATTGTCCAAGGAAACATTGAAAAATTGGATTTAAATGGTATGATCGTAGTGGTTGATCTCATCACATCTTTTTTAGTGTCAATTGGATTTGATAAACCCAATATTTACACTATTAATATATTCAGTGTTTAAAGAATACATTAGAAATCAAAACTATAGATACAATTTTATAAAATTTTATAGGATATAATGAAACCAAATAAGTTAATTCCTTTTCAATATCCATATTATATAATTATTCATTTAATGAACTTTAAGGGGAATTTTGTTTATAAATGTTACGGTCGGTATAGTGGTCAAATCATTCTTATAATACTTTCGTTACATCCTTCACCTGATTACAAACCATTCACATTGATTTATATTCTTTGATATCATTAATAATATTTTCTAACAAAAATTTATCCAATATTTCTCAATTAATATTTATTTTCCCTTATGGACAGTGAAGCTTGAGCTATTTGAATCATTCAAAAGCCCCTCCATTAATGTAGGATTTTATGGTTGACTTAGTGGTGTACCAAATTTTATTGCTCATTATAAAAGAAGATGACCTCAAAAGATTTTACCTATCTTCATTACCCTATCATATTCTATATTTTCAAATATTCCTTTTGTGGATCCTTTAAATTCAATTGAATGTATGGTTGAAAAATAACTTGAGAAAATAATTACATTGATTAAGTTTTTTAAATTCCATGTCCATTATATCCATTTATAAGAAGATCAAATCATTATCAATAATCATTATTGATATGGTTGTAGGATAATTTCTACTTACATAATTTTTAAATATATCCTCCTTCCCTATATGTTATTGTATTGGGATGTTATAATACTTGGTCTGCTCTATTCTTCATTGATAGTGCATATTATTGTGTTTATCTGTGAATATATATTGTTAGCTCTTATAATATATATATATATTTCAAACATCCTCCCATAGAGAATGTGCTTACAAATATCCAATTTGAAGATCATTTTCACCAATATTTGACCATGTAATAGGTATTTCCTCAAATGAACATTCAACTAAATTAAGGAATAAACTACGATTTCATTTATTTTTATTAGTAAACAACGATACAACCGTTTTAACGAATAAATATATTCTATTAGAAGTTCCCCATATGAGGGTATTGTATATAATGTTGTTGTAACAAGACTCCATATAAATTCAATGAATCCCTATTCTATTTCATTTTCCAATAAAACCTCACTCCCTTTGGATTATTGTTGGTTATATGGATTGAAAGTAAGGATAAGATCTTCATAAATAGTCGATCGTACCAATCTAGTCAATGGAAAATATGGTTATCCTATAAAAATATTTGTTGGGGTCACTCCTAAATTTGATTTATATTATATTTGGAAATATATATCTGAATTCTAGTGACAACATACTTCAATACTTATATATACTCTCTATTAACTCAAAATTATTTTTATTTTCTTATTGATTCTCCATTCGAGTAGTACTAAGAATAGTTCTCGATTTTTCTTACCGATACTCATATCATTTATTGTATATTCTAATATAATTAATAATTACTACAAAATATCTATCAATGTTATTAAAAGGACTCAATTCATTACATCCAAAAATATTACTGGGGAATTTTTTAGTCTTGTGGGAATAACATTAATATCATATTTTCAATACTATCTTCTAAAGGTGGTCCTGGAAATATCATCATTGTTACCCATTATTTATTGATATTTTAACCAAATTTTAACCTTAGAGAAATAATGGGGTTGATGTTGTCTTTTAAAATTGTAATCAATACATTATATTGGATAAGTTTTCTTCATCTTGAATTTTTATGTTAATTTTAATAAATGGAATCACATGTTAACCAATAATTAGTATTATTTAAGAGGACTAAAACACTTTATGGGGAAGCACATAGGCATATAAAACCATTGTATGGATTATCTTTTTTCTTCCTATTTAGATAATCTAAATAAATATTATACATTCTTTATATAATAATTAAATTGGAAACAAATACAATTATAATATCAATTGAGAACTAAACCTCTCATCCTAACTTCACACTACTTGGGAATCGACTTCACCCAAAGACATCTCTAATTTTCTTTAGGGTGCGATATTTATTGGTTTATTATTTATCCCTCTCTTGTATTTCCCCACTTTATGCTTGTGATTTGGTTTTCTCCATGTCCAACTCTCCGCACTCTAACCTTGAGATCCTCATTATCTCTCCAGGTCTTATTTGTGGAATGGAATTCACTGAGGTTTTGGGAGAGTGGTTTGGTGGACGGAATATTTCTAGGTGCTACCAGAGTTGGGCCTTCAGCCTAGGGTTTCATTCCCATTCCTTCTTCAGTTTAATCCCACTTTCAAATTTCTACCGGTAGTGACTTTAACTCACTCAGGGTTGTTCTTCCACTTTATTTTCCGTCTCTTTTGCTCGCCTTTCCATCCCTTGTGACACACTCCAGTTTTCTTCCCATTTTCCTCCCTAAACTCTGATCATGCATTCCTCTACTCTCTAATTATTGGTTTTAGAGCACTGGTTTCACAAATGTTTTGGGCATGTAGTATGACGAAAAAACAATTTCTAGGAGCTCCGGAGTTGGTCCTTCCTAGGGTTTCAATCACAACCCCTTTTTCGGGTTTGTTCCTGATGGTGCCCCACCATGAGGTAACTTTCAGTTTTTGTTGAAGGATTTTTTGATTCCTTTTATTTAGTGGTCGATCTGATTGAGACCATCTCGACGAAGTTCCTGATAGCATTTTCTACATGGGGTTTTCTCTATTTTGGTAATGGTGGACACCGTCTATGGTTAATCGTGGTGATGTTTCTGGTTAATATTTTATTCTCTTCACCTTTTGATGAAGTGATATTGAAATATACCGTTGTTTCAGATGATCTTGTTTGTCAATGGAATGATGTAGTTTTATAGTGGTTATGAAGATCTTTCAGGAAACCTGGTTGATGCTGGTTTTCGACGATAGAAGTCTGGATGGTGATGGTGGTGAGTTTCTTCTCTGATGGTAAGGATGGCGATGAACATGACTCTGATAATGGAAAAGGAAGTTACATGACCGCTCTCTTAGATTGAGTACTGCTCGTGATGGATGATTGTTTGTGGATTGAGATGGTTTTACTCATGGTTCAAGGTGGTTGTGGAGGTTCCGTTGTGTTTTACCATTTGAAAATTCAATGAATGATTTTTTAAACATTGAATACGGTGCATAGTGGCTTTTGTTTAGGTGGGATATGCATGTACTGTTGGCTCCTTAGTATTGTTCTCACATACCCAAAAATTGGTTTCATAAAAAATATAAATATTCAAAAATACGAAAATAGTAGTGTTGGATGATATTCAAGCATGATTATATATTTTTTAAATTAATTATATCAGTATATTCCTTTTCACAAGGAAAAAATATCAATTTTTGATATAAACATTCTAACATAGATTTTTCCACCTTCTTAAAATTCTATGGAATTATATGATGACTCGGAATATGAAGAGTGATCTTCTTCTCTTGATATTGGATGATATATTTAAATAAGAATAACAATATCATGCCAAATATTCTATTAAATTTATCCAATGGAAGAATAAAATTATTTTATCATATTTTTAATCCACAAAGCTTTACATGGGACAAGTCATATTATTGGTATATAATAAATGATACATTTAATATTATTAAATGGATATCCACCTCTTTTTTCTAAGGTTTTGTTTGAATATTTACTGAAAACATTCATCATATTAATGAATACATCAAACTATAATAATATAGTAATACATATATATATATTCTGATTAATTTTTGGAATAACTATCATCATGTTATTATGTGGATTCACCTAAAAAATAGTGATAGAACATGGATTTATTGGTTATTTATGCCACATATTTTATTGTAATTTACTATATCTAGTAAACAATATCATGGAAAATTTTTTATTAAAATTATAGTGTTCCATGTAGTTGACAAACTAAACTATTGGATGAGTTTTTATCTGATCATTCTTTTCTACCATTTAAAATGTGGAACTCTTCATCTCCCATCAGCATTTATTATCCTAATACCCATATTTAAACTATTCATATATCTTCGAGTTCCCTTGATAATATTTTTGGGATAGTTCTTCCAATTATGTTTACATGTTAGTGGTTGGGTTTTATTTTCTATATAGGATTTATCCATTAATCCTCCAAATAAGACACTATTTTTTGATATTTATTTATATCCCCATTAGAAAAATAATATTTAAAAATCTATATATTAACATTAAGGTAACATTACATATCATCATCATAGTTTTCAAAGTATCTAATTTCCACAACATTTCATAAAATGGTATTTTTTCCACAGAAGATGTGATCCACATTACATTTACTTTTTAGGATAATACTTGTGGATTACAGTAAAACATTTGTGACGATTGGATAAAAATTCATTATATATTCAATATCCATTCACATTAGAATAGTGAACTGACACTATCTTCTATGTTGGTATGTTTTAAGGAAATAGTTTTTTTAAAAAAAAATCATGAATCCTTCCCAATTACTGGAATCTATTCACTTTTTAGGATTATTGTTCTTGTACATTTTATACCACTGATCAACATCACCATTAAAACGACATAAAGTAGGTTTGAATTTCATTTATTACTTTAAATAATGGAAAAAATCTTCTCAATGCAGTTAATCAATTTTTCATTGATGATGGGATTATAAGTTCCCCTAAAATTAGTGAGGATTTATCTGTTAAGGAATCAACCAAAACTTTCTGACATGGTTTTTGTTATTTGAAATCATTCAACAATTTAAATGAAAATTAGTTTTTTGAATAAATAAAATATATATCATATAAAATTGGGATATATTAACATAAAAGGAATAACATATGATTGAAATGTAAATCATTAATATTCAATATTTTTATTAATATATTTGTCATCAATGGTAATTTTACAATTATGATTTCTAGCATAATTATCTATTTAAATGCCTCATAATATTTTATATAGGTTTTTGAATTTATAATGAATATCGCTGAAGTGTTTCAAATAATTTTTGAAATTGGGAATCTTTTTCATGAACTATGAGATTATCATGATGATAAAAAATCATCTTTTTTAATTATTACCACTTGGTAAAATGTTTCATGATCCATATCAAACTGAATTATCTAGACCAGTATTTAGTTTCTTATAAACTACTCTATCTATACATCAATAATATTTCAGGATATTTTTATAAGCATTAATGTATCGTTATGGTACTCCCTAAAAAATTTTAGTGATAATACCCAAAAATCAATAGTCATTTCCAAAATACCAACTATAATGTCCCAATACATTTTCAAATATTAATACTTGATTTATTACATAGATGTGTGAATAATAAATTCTAATGATTAAGACACAAAGTAAATTTGGGGACTAATGATATTAATATTCATAATGAACTAAAATATATTATTAATTTTAATTTCCACATTGATATCATAAATCCAATTAATATCCTAAAATCATATAGGATTACATTAGGAATACAATTTTTTTTGTCTGATATACAAATCCCAGTAAATAATTAATAATTAGAACGAAACATATAATATGATTAAACGTGCATAGAATGATATAAAAAATAGAATGGATAATGAATATTAAATGGATGAATATAATAAATTACAAGGAATGATATGATAATAAAAATTTGGAAATGTGGGAATATAAAATTATTAAATTGAGGCATACGTTAAAGATAATTAACAAGAAAACATCACTTGGTGGAAAATGTCCCATCTTGGATATGGTTTACTACATATTCACATTCAAAACATAACATAAAACAAAAAAATTACACTATTCAATTGAGCATGATCAATTTTTTCCATTATATTAGGAACATTACTTTCTATGTTCATATTTTATTGAATAAGTATAGATCAAAAATATGTATATATTTTGTAAAATTTCATTAGAAATTATTTAAAATGGGGTTTATTAATGAACCTTCAAAATATCATTTAATGAATTAGTTAAAGAGATATTTTAAATTGATATATAATATTTTTTATGAAAACTATATGTAAAAAAATTACCAATAAAATATTAATTTATTAAAAAACAATCAATTTGAATAATGAATTTAAAATTAAATTTAATTAAAGGATTCAGAAATTTAAATGTTCTCATTAAATGGGCATGATTTTAAAGAATTAATTTGAGAAATGAACTGAATACATATATAACTCCATCATCATATGAGAGAACATGATATTAATATATTTAAAAAACATATATTGTTAATTTTAAATCACTACATAACATAAAAATTGGGAGAAAAAGAGTAAATTTCATAAACCAAAGAAAATAATTTGTATTATAGGCATCCATTAATTTTGGTTCATGAGTTATTTTTAACGTTTACACAATACCATGAGTAATAAAATTAGATATATTAATTAAATAATTTTTTTAAAAACATTACATATATATTTATCCTATTATAATTATATTATTTTCATTTAGGATCATTCATCATAGATATAATTTTTAATTTAATTTTTTTGAGGGAATTGATTTCATGGTTATAATAACAGATCTCTTATGAAGAATTATTAAATATCATCCATACTGGGACTAAAAAAAATTTATTATAAAAAAATTATATTCTTGATATAAACTAAATTAAAATTGTCACAAATACCGATTTTTTTTTGATTTTTCATCATTTCACATGGGATAATTATAATGCTATATTGTTTGTTCGTTTAGGTGGTTTTACCAAAAATCTTGAACTAGATATGTTTTATTTACATAAACTATTATTAATAAATTATGGAATCAGGATTAATTGATAATGTAATTAGTGTGATCTTATCAAAAATATTATGTAAAGAGTTGATGGTGGTGAAAAAATGATCTATATTGTTCATTAAGGTGGTGAACTATCAAAATTTTGAATAATGATTCATTTAATAATGAATTTTGGGTAGGGGATAAGATTTATATTCCAGAATTATAATAAAATATTACTATATTTATTATAATGGCATTACTATTTTTAGGTTGATAGAGAACATATTGGAGCGGTAGAAGAAAAATCAAATTAAATAAGGGTTAGATAAGAGTTTAACCTCATCCTTTGTTTATCTCCTCTTATCAAACTCCATATGCCTACAAGAATATGAATTCGGAAAGGGAATAAGAATAATGAGGTATGGGAGGGTACTAGGATGAAAATTTTGAAAAAATTTCAATGGAACATATCTTTTAATATGCAAAAAGAAGGGATGGTGAGGGAGGTATTTATAAGATGAGGAAAGGTATTCTTCGAGAATATTATTATCATTAGATTGTTTATTCTGACTCCTAATAACTAATAATGTCATATATTGGGACAATATATAGTAATTAGTGCATGTTGTTTGATATAATGGGTTATTATGTCATCTTGTATCCAATACATCAGGTAATTAACATATAATTATATATACTATATTTCAGTGTATTTAACTATTCCAAAAAGTAATCTTATATAAGAAAATTACCAAAATCAATCATAATTATATTGATGTGTAGATTTTGAAATTTAAATTTAATTTATCTGCATAATTTTTTAGCATTCATAAATTAACATTTTATGAAGTAATTTTTTTATCTAAAAAATATAGATTTTCATAATTCTATAAATTTTCTAAACAATAAAAAAGTTACACAAGATCTCATAAAGTTACATTATCATTATAATAAAAAATAATATTAATATTAAAACCCATTATATGAAAATAAATATTATATATATTTTTGTATATTTTATTAAAATTTGCATAAAACATATATGATTTACAATAATAAAAATACTTAATTTATCATTTTTGTAAAAACAATAAATTGTCTGATGATACAAAAATGTCATATTTTTATTTTATAAGATACCAATATATTTTATTAAACATAAATAGTTTAGCATACTCATTTAACAATCATAAAACTATTCTTAATAGTTATATTACTATTCAGACTGTAATATTATAATTCAAACAGTTATATTTATAATGGTCATATGGGTTCTCTAACATCAATAAATACCTTATCTTTCATTCATTAATCAATAGACTGTATTTCTTCTCAAGGTTATACATTTTTACAATTTCAATATGAATATTTAGATACCAATAATCCATTCCATTTCTATCATGAACATCAATAATGTCTTGGTTATGGTGGATTAAGAATATCAATATATTAATATATTAGTTATAGTGGTGTTTATTTTTCATAAAATTATTATACGTTCAATTCTTATAACCTAATTAATTCTACAAATTTAAATTTTAAATTCATTTTATAATGTGTTTTATATTATATAATTTGGTGTGTGTGAATTTTATAGAACTAATTTATTATATATTATATAATTATATATTCAAAAAGAAAATACAACTGATATAATAATTGGTGATTTTATAAATTCCAATACCATTACATTAAAATATTATGAAAATATGGGTTAGTATATTTTTTTCATTATAGAATATTCAAGAGTCTTACTATAGATACCACTAGTTCAGACATAATCATTGAACCCTGTAAAGGATTCATTAAATGAATCTTCTTAATAAAGTATAATAGCTTTATATATCAAGACCCAAAATAATAATTTTCCATCACCATCAAATTTCATTGATTTATATTCTCCGAAAAAATAAAAAACCTAGTAATATTGAAATCCCCTTAGATTTTATGTATTACTATGTTGATAGTGATGAAAAAAAATTAATTACATGATGTACCATTATATAAACTGTTATTTATATCAACAACATTCATCACATTATTTTTTAATGGAGGAGATTAATCATTCGGGTCATATAACGAACATAAAATATAATATATAATAGGAGTGGAAGCATTTCATCATTCAAAATGTTAATCTTTCTCCCATTTAAAAATATAATTCATTTGTTTTTCACTTATCCAATATAATCATTGTACATGTAGAATTATAATTTCATGAAAACATTTCAAATTGAAGGTGATAATAAGTGAATCCTTTCAAATCATTTATATTCCAAATTTGAACAGTATTCATGACTTATAAGATATAATTAATGAACATTATACACAAATATTCAATCAATTCCCATAGTTAAAATAAAATCGACATAATGAATTTACATTATTATGCACTCAAAATAAATAATTATATCAGTAGAATGATCTACTAAAAAACAGGTCTACAGGATCAACTAATTTCATCATGTTTGATATAAAGAGTAGGGTTTATACTTATAGTCATATTACAAAATGTCTCATAATGCCTTTTCCCACTCCTAAAAAATAATGATATAATTTGAAGTTCTAAAAATAAGTGATTCTTTAATAAGATTAGGCTTCCATATTGTCATTTTTTCTTATTTTCCTCTTCGATTTACATGGTTATAAGAAATATTCTAATTTTATATGACTGACCATAATATTATAAAACATCAAACTTATTTAGTTTTTTTCCTTCTTGTTTTCTCCCCTTCACTAACATAGGAAAATTTTCACACTCTAATATCCTATATAATATTCTCAAGGCCAACACTGTTATTACTTATATTCTATTATATGATCATTAAAATTATAATTTAAAATGAAATATTACAATAAACCATCCACTGTAAATTCCCTACATATTATACCACTCCACAATAAGCCCGATTAGGAAAATTCCCTTTCTAATAACCCATAAGTATTATTTAGGAGTTTAATGATTTGAGTTTGACTAGATCATGAATCAAAAAATAAACCACATACTCAAAAACATATAATTAATGAAATTTCAATTCATCAAAAAATAATGTGATCAAATTTTGGGTGACCATGTTTTCATGGAACAACATGGTATACTGTAGATTTATCCATTAGTTACAATTTAACCACTTATTATATTAAATTTATCATACATTTTGAGTAAAAATTTTATATTTTGTCATCTGAACATCACAATAGATAATGTTGATCGAAGTGATAAAAAAATTAAAATTACAATCTATATTTATTATTCAGGGAATAAAAAACCTCTATTCTATTGAAATTAGGTTACTCTCAAAAAAATAAGATCATAAAAAATCAAGGCTTCTTGATTTTGGTATGATCATCATATATGTAATGGAATAATAAAACATTACTCAATTTATAATCTATATTATATAGTTTATCATTATATTTCTAAAAAATAATCCTTTTACATATTTTAAAACTATAAAACCCCAAAAATACATAATGGTTTATGTTGTAGTGAGATCATATATTCCACTCCATAACTGCACCAAAAACATAACTTTATATGTAAAAAACACAATTAGTGTTCATAATATCACCAAAATATACTTTATAATATAAGAAGAAATATTATTTATTTGATATTTAATGTGAATTATACATTAAAAAACTTATTTCACTGTGTTTAGAATAAATTAATACACCAATCATATCTACTACATTTTCCTCACTCTAACAAAGTCACTCTTTAACAAGATGATTCAAAGAATGTTTCAAACAATATAATCAAAAAAAATATCAAAGGTCATGAAATTAATATAGGTAATATGATTGGGGGTTTTTCTATTGGGTAAAGTATTTCTCAATCATGTTCATCATACCTCTAAAAATCTAATAAAATTTAATTTTAAAATAATAAATGGATCAATATAAATAGTTAGTGTATGAAAGACAATCAAAACAAATTAAATTGATTGAAATATTTTTTTGATGGACTCATATAATTAACCCTTTATACTCTATAAAAATAGTTTAAAATACAATATCATTGTTTCTGAATATAAAAAAATGATAAAAAATATAAGTCCTTCAATATCTCTTTGTAATGTGTAGCTATGTTGTGAAACGTTGGAATAAAAACACCACTGTCATATACACACATAGATCATCAACTGTAAAAAAATCCGCAGTGAGTCCCCAATCCACAATACCAATTTAGAAAAGGATAGATCTAGTTGGTATTATGTGAAAATAAGATTCATGAATATACATATATGAAATTCAGTATAACAATTATTACCATCTACTACAACATTACATAATATCATCTCTCAGAAAAATTAATTCCTGTAAAAAGAAAATAAAAATATATAGTAATTAAAATCTATGTATGAGTGAGTTCATCCATGACTAGAAAACATGGCCTATAAATCCATCAATTGATATTTTTAAATAATACATTCAAAATGAAGTGAGGCTTAAAATTATTTAAATGAAATATAGAAGCCTCCTTATCTTATCTTCATAATTTTTTATGGTTCTAAAATAGATTGAAAAAACAATGGAACATTACATGTGTATGTAATAGTTCAGTACATAACACCATCATTTGTGAGGATAAAACATTGTTGACCATTATATAATATTAATTTAGTAGCTCGCACGATCCTAGGAAACCTTCAAAAATATATGGGCACCAAACAATGTCTGCAAGGATGCATACCCATGTTTTCTATAAATATTAAATTTGGGTATTTGTTTTCTAAAAGGGGTTCAGGAAAATTGGTTAAGTGAGAGTATATGAGATCAATGATCATTGTGTTTTCCATCCAACATATGTACTGGTTACTATTTATCATTACAACATCACATTTTTATTATGATTTCCCCTAAATAACATGTCTAGGTAATGCATGTACCCTTACATGAGTGAATTTTCACAATTATACTAATGGGGGAGCATGATTTTTAACCATATGAAGCATTTTTTCCATTATGCTTGTGTGACACAATCCATTGACAAGAATTTAAAAAAAGTATGTCCCTTAGATTGGTTTGTTGGACCTATTCACATGTGACTTACATTACCATTACAAAAAATATTTTCCATCACACCAAAGAGATGAACATGATTCAATAGTTGCATGAATTGAAATGTAACGAGTGATACATACATAGGAAAAAAGATCCCTACACCTATTACATGAAACCTATATTAGACACATCACTTGTATTCTAACACTACTTAACACACACACATACTTACTCTAATAGCTACAATTAAAGGAAATGAAATATTTATGGAATCATAATTTTCCCTTATGATATTTGTTTCACGGAATCATTTTTGTCCTTCTACATTTCATTTGGAAAAACAGAGTTAAATATAGGATTTAGTAACATATAAAATTAAAATAAATTAAAAATATTTAGGAATGAAATTTAATGCCTATAAATAATTAAATTAAATAATCAAATATTAGTGTATAACTTATCAAATTCATCCAAAAAATTAATATATAATTTAATCATTGTATATCCCATTTATCATTAATATTTTTATTTACAAAAATTAAAAGTATATTGTTAATATACTCTAGAAAATTATGCTAAAAATTTAATTATCATGTGGATTCATCACTCCTCCAAACAGATATGTTTGATTTTCCTAAATTTTACACCGGTCTCACATCTTCCCAAGATAATATCCAAATTTTAATAAATTATTATTTATAAAGAATATATGAAATTAGAATCCAAAATAACAATACCTTCATTTTAACCTCTGTATATCACTCATTATTCTACTTCTAAAATTCATAAATACATGATACATCCAAGATATCATTCATATATATCTTCTTCCCATTCTATATCAATATTAAATTTCACTAAATCTTTTGATCCTCTTTATCACTAAGCTTTTATTAAATTTTATTCTAGCCATGTGTATGATCCATACATTTTATAAGAATTTTCATGATCTATCTCGTTTAATTTTTCTCATTGATTAATATATAACATTTTTGGGTTATAAGTTTATATTTTCATGTGTGAAATTGGAGTCTTTTGAACATATTTTGGGCAGTGCATGGGTGGAGCATGGTTTTCCAAAATTGTGAGCCTACCCAAAAAAACATAAAACCAATGATAATGTGGGATTTCTCGGTTGGAACATAGTTTTTAAAACCATTCATCATCATAGTGGTGAGATTGAAACCCGAGAGTGGAGTCACATAGATAAGTTCACTCTGAGGGAGAATTGATGTCCCAGTACTGGAAACCTTATAAGAAAATATTTAAACACCCAAAAAAGTATAAAAATCATTATCCAAGTTGTGTTATATTAAAATAACCCCCAATTTGTGACAATATCCTTCCAGTGTTTTTTGAATCGTCATGAAGGATTCAAAATCCATATACACTTTGTTCTTGACGAATCGAAGACATGATTGAATAATTTTTCACCTCTCCCAGTTACAGATTCTCGTACTGATATTTGCATCCCTCTCATCCATAATTCTCTCATATTATGAATGTGAAAATTCCTATTTAGGTAAATTTTTAGATATTGGTTATTCTATATATATTTATTTATTATTTTGGATCCATATTTTTTTTATCTAGTTCTCATTATTTGTTGTGTATTTGAATGTTTCGCTTCATTTTTGGTATTTCTATTGGTGAGCGTATGTCTATGATCATGAGGTGGCTGTTATAAATTTAAAATATCCTAGAAATGACTATAATTTTTTAATATTTATTTAATAGATATTTCCAATATTGGAAATCACATTTTTAATTACATTGATTTGTTGTATAATTTATTAATCGAAGGATGTGATTATAAAATTGTTTGAATATTTGGATTATAGAATTGGTCAATTTATTAGGATTGTTTAATTGATTAATTATGGAGATATGTAATTCATTAATAAAAGAAAGATTTTTTTATAAACATTAATTGGATAATGAGTTATTTTATTAAATGTTGATATGGTATAATGATTAATTTTCCATATTATTATTTGAAATAAAATTGATGAAACATGATTGAGTTGATGATTCGAATTATATACCATAATGTTATATATTAATGAATTGGTTAATGATGATTCTCCTTGAAAAAATGTGAGAAGTGTTATATAATTTATTTTATTGAAAAATGGGATGTGGAACATGGACTAATGCTCCAAATGCAAATGGGGTACTAGCCATGAAATTATTAATAAATAATAATTAATGTTAATATTATTTTATGTGACAGGGACTAATTCTCCAAATACCATTTCAATTTTGGATATACATCGATCCTCCAAATAATTATGGTGTGCTAGAAATTACATTCAATATCTTTGATATTACCATTTGAATATGGTTCTAAATGGATTTCATGTGAAATAAAATGAAATGGATAATGTAATCCCATGATATAATTAATTGTGAGTGTTATACAATACGGTTCAAACTCTATCATTGTTCAAAGTAATTATGGTTTTTTTGAGACTCACTATGGACCGATGAGATTATGTGTTGAAATAATTAGTTATTGAATATGTAAATTGTTTTCCTTATTTATTGCACTTTATATTTTACATAATATCATACACTATTATTGATTGTATATTGTTTCAAACATTTATGGTGTGGTCCCCGAAGTTGTTCCCACAGACTAGATAGTCTTCATGAATGGAACATTAATATACTTCATATTTTCAAGAGAGGATACGGGAAAGAGAAATATGTTAAATGGTTGAGTTGGGATGGGGAATGGATGAGGGAATTAGACATGGTCTTGGGACCTTCTTGTGAGATGTTCGTGTCTTTCATTCCTTTTCAAATAAAAACATGACACATATTTTTTCATGAAATATTTATTGTTTATTCATTTATGGTTTCCTATTTGGTTTCATCATGTGATAATTGTTTGTTCTAGTTATTGTATTATTATTTTTTATTATATTATCATTTGGTCAATGTTAATTTACATAAACGATTTGGATTTATTTATACCAATGTTATAGTCTCACCATGATCTACATTAGACCCCTTTACAAATCTATAGCTTCATGTGTATGGGTTGGCTTGCCAGAATTCATATAACCAACCAACTCTGGGAACCAGTAGGTGGATCCAAGGTTTGGTAGATAAAAAGTGGAATTAGATGATATTTTTTCTTTTATTTATATCTTAATATTTTCAAAATGTGGGGAGAACTTTTGAATGATTCATGATTTTTTAAGTGTTAATTATTGGAGTAGCTAGCCCATATGAAGGGGTAATAGAAATATACCCATAGTGGGATTGTTGTTCTTGATTTATGTTGTAATAGTTTTATGTTATTTCACATAGAGTGATGAACATGTTTTGTGATATTAATTTTTTAATTTTTTATATTAGTTTACTTGTTGACCAATATTTCAAAATATTTGAGTATGAATAAATTATTATAGGAACTAAAGAAGAATTATACCACAAATCATTATTATCCATGCATCACATAGAGTATTCTGGAGAGGTTGAAAAAATTTAAATTCTTATCCATTCTTGTGTAATGTAAATTTAAAGGATACTAATATGATTATAATGTTTAAAAATAATTCCAAATGAAGAAAATTTGTGTAAAATTTTAATCTAGGTTATTTGTATATATTTCCATTTATTTACCAACACCTAGATTTAGGATGCTGACATATACTGGTTGCATGTCATTTTTGACTATGTCATGTGGATTGGGTGATGATATGTAATGGATTTTTTCGAATACAAATAATTTATTAAATTTCATTTTATTTTTGAGAATATTTTTTTGTTGAATTAAATATATATTCTTCCATGATGATGTCTGTTGATAATTTGATTAGAGGACATGATGGGAACATGCCTCTAGTAGTGGAACCTGAGGATCCAATAGTGCGACATGAAGAAGGGAGAGAAAAAAATATGTGACAACTGTTCTCTATTTGTAATGTTTATAATACCAATTTCTAGTTTTGAAAGGAAGGTCAGACCTGAAATGAGTGTTTTAGATGTGGATTCGTCTAAATATCACTAAAGAGGGTGGACCTAAGGTATCTGAGTTTTGTATTGAGTCCATCCAAATGATTCATAACTATATAGGGACTCCTACTACGAAGTGAGTGAAACTGAAAGCTTATATTTTATCAAAATCAATGAGGAGATTGTTTGATTTTTTGTCTTAGGGTGATAATATGAAAAACATTGCACAGATGGAATTCCATGATATGTTCTTGGAGTAAATTTACAAAAGGGACACTATAATAAGATTGAGAAGTAAAAATTTTGATATTTACCCAACAATGTATGTCTTTGATGGTCTATGTTTTTCACTTTATCGACTTCCATGATTTTTCTACAACATTTCAAGTGGACAAGATAGCTAAGATATGATTCTTTCATGATGTTCATAAATCAAAGATTATGTCCTAGGATAACATATTTAATTTATATAAGTTTTTTGAGGTAGTGTATCTGGATATCTTATCTATGGTGAACATGAAGGAGGATTCTAGTTAAATGAAATTGGTTTTTTAATGATCATGTGGTACAACCTATAAGGGGTGGAATCATCACAATAATAATTTCTATTAGAGTAGTGGAATGTAAATTTTCTTGGGGGTGAATTAGTCACTCCAAATCTTACACCATTTCCCTTCCAGTGGTGTTGTAGGACATATCACATTTGTTTTCATTATCGAGGACCACGAGTTTACTCTTTATTTTGCTGTCTGATCAGACACCTACAATGGTTCTATATCATACAATGGTATATGGGTAATTATGGGGAGAGATAGAAAGAGTCAGAGTGCTAGTTGGGGATAATCTACCCCTTATCATTTTGATAGTTGTAGTTCTGCAATCCACATTGGTAGAGTTAGTAGACATGCTACAATGAAAAAAATAATTTCTATATCCTTAGAGTGGTGCAATTTAGGGGACTTAGACTGTATCATAGAAAATATTGGTAAGAAAATTGCATGTAGTTCATCATATACTAGTGGATAGAGAGGTCAGACCAATGATAGACATAGTTACATTTCATGTAGCTTATACACATATTAGTGCCATATATTATACTGGTGACTCTCATTATTTTATATATTCATAAATTCTAATATAGTTGAGTCTCAAAGTGGCATTTGTGGTTGGGGATATGAAAATCAGTACAAATTATGAAGTATGATTGAGAGATATTTGTTTATTCCTTGGATGATCTCTCATGGTTGTCGTATATCATTTCATTTTTGATTTCTATATTTTTGATATGAAGTGAATTAACATGATTTTGGGTATGGAATGGTCAGTAAAATAACCATCCCACTTTTATTTTTATCAAATGACAGTGACATTTAACTCTCTTGATGGTGATAATTATATTCACTGTGGAGCGTGGGATATCAATGGGGTCATGTGGGGCTAGTTCATTAACCACTATAGGAGTTTGCCAGTATAGTTTCTAGTCTGTTGATGGATTTTGGAGGTTTAAATCATGATCTATTTACATGCGTAGTGGACATGTTTGAAGATATTAATGCTATGGAATTATTAGGGTTTCCACCTAAGTGATATGTGGAATTTAAAATTGAAATCATTATAGGGTTTGAGATATTTTATATTCCACTATATATAAGGTCACAAATAGAGCTCCATGATTTTAAGAATCAGTTTAAATAGTTGATGGATATTGGATTTATCAACCATAGTACAATGCATTAGGTTTATATGTTTTTTATAAATGTTTACAAGAATTTTAACTTGTGTGTAAATTAATAGAACTATAGCTATATTGAATGTCAAGATCCAAAATCTTATTCCATGTATCGAAGATCTATTCCAATAGATATGCAGAGCATATGCCTTCAATATGATTTACATGGCATCTTTGTATCATCACTTAAGATTTCTACATTATGATACAACACAAATAACTTTTAGAATAATGTATATCCCTTTTGAGTTATTCTTTATGTTGTTCAGGATGAAGTACACACCAACAATTTTTATGGCCTTAATGAATAGTGTCTTCCACCCATACCTTGATCAGTTTTTGGTATCTATATTTGATGATATATTGGTGTACTCCAAGATTCTTGATCATCATTCTTCATCTATAGTCACCATCTCGAGTACAATATGATATAATCAACTATACACCATGCAATCTAAGTTCCTATTCTCAATTGATCATGTATATTTTCTAGGTAACATCATATCAGAGGAAGGTGTATTAGGGGGTTATAGAAGTTTTAGGCCAGGGATTATTGGTATCATAAAAATAATTACATTGATATATTCAATTTTATGGGTTTGGTGGATTATTATCGGAGGTCTATATTATAAATTTCCTGATTTGAAGATCTTGTTTCTATTGTGAACAAGAAGTGAGATAAGATTTATTTTTCTAGATCCAGTGAGAATGCATTATAGGAGTTTAATTTGTTGTTGAAAACATCACAAAGATTGATCCTATCTGATCATGGTGAAGATTATATTTGACTATGATGTATCATCGATTTGTCTTGGAGTTGTTTTCATGATGGGTGATTGATATGTGGAGTATGGGTCAAGGCATTTGAGGCCACATTAATTGAATTATCCTCTACACATCCTCAAATTAACTATAGTGTTTTATCCATTAAAGTGTTAGTGGAATTAAATTTTGTGTTAGGATTTTACTATTTATTCTAATTATAAGATCCTAAATTTAAACTTTTAACAATGTTATTTTAATTTCAATTTAACAGAGATGGGCGAGTATAGGTAGTTTTTTAATTGGATTAGGAATATACACTTGGTAAGGGAAACCATGTTTCTAACTCTATTATAAGGAAAAAGAATACTAAAGTAGTTCAATATTCTATTTTAGAGTCGAATATAAGTATCATTTTGATTGAGATGCATGTTATGGTTTAGGAGGAATAATAATAGATAAATCTCATATAAGTAGTAGTGGAACCCACACATTTGTACTGAATTAGAGAGATGAATTATAAGGACCTAGAGTGCTTTTCGTCGAGGTAAATCATTAATGGTGTAGAGTCACCTTCACATTTCACTATATGTGGGGATGAGATCATCTATATACAGACATTGTTATTGTGTCTATGTGTATTCTAGAGAATTTGATGCCTGAAATTCATTCCTCAAAGTGGGTGGTCCACTAGGGGTTTCCAAAAATTGACCATCAACTACATCAACATTATTGGTTTTTAGGCATAATAAAATTACAGGGTTTGTTACATGATTCTACACATGTAAACTAGTGAAAATGATCTTTAATAACCTAATGGTATACTATATCATTTCACAATCTAGAATGGATGTGGGATGAAATTAATATATACCAATTTTGTGTATCCTATGGATGCCACATAAAAATGATTCTATTTGGGTGGTTGTGTACTGACTGAAGAATGTAACATATTTATTACTTACACGAAATACCTTTTCAATGGACTATTTAAGATACCTAAATGTATGGGAGATATTCTATATTCATGGAGTGCTAAAAAGTATGGATTTAGAATTTCACTAATGATTTAGATCACAATTTTTTCATGGGTTGGAGAAGGCACATGGTATATGTGTTTTATGGAGTATGAATTTCCACCCATAGACATACGTGATGTTTGGGTGTAATATAAATGTACACGAGGATATTATATGAGCTTTTGTTCATTAATGTAGTGTATCTTGGTATAATTACATACATCTTCTTGAGTGTTCATTTAACATTAGTTATGAGGTACGTATTCTAATGGAACCATATGAGCCTCATTATGGTAGGACATGTAGATCACCTCTATGCTAGATGGAGGAAGGCGATTCAGTGTTGTTGGGACCCTGTCTCAAACAAGTAAAGTCAAGAAGGTTCAGAAAATTAAAAAATATATCTATATTAATTAGATTATAAGGTATTCATATCGTTATATACATCATTAAACCATATATTTTACAATTGGAGATCATGAGTTCTTTCAGGGGTCGACCAGATTGGGTCACCATAGGATTCATAGATAGAGACTACTAGAACCCAGGATTGTTAGAACATTTGAGGTTGAAGAGGGTATTGGAATAGGTGACATTTAATTATCTCTTTCAAAGAGGTACATTATTATTAATGATATATTCATGTGGAATATCTCCAACAGTATCACCTTGAACTTATCTTGTGATCGATGTGGATGATGTTGATCTTGAGACCAATGCGTCCAATGAGGAGCATCTAATAACTTTGTTGAATCATAGTGTGAAATGGTTAAGCTGAAAGATGGTTCTAATAGTTTGAATATTGTGGTGACATGTGCTTGTTCTGGAGTAATCACTTTAGAGAGAATAGGGTATACATGCATAATGGACTGATCTTTTTTCATAAGAAAATTAGGGATTCTTTAGAGTACAACACAAGGACGGGGTTTTATAATGTGTGGGGATTATAATATCTAAAACATTTCTCAATTTCTCTAATGTCCTATTTCAGTTTCAAATTTTCTTTTCGTAAATATATCTTTTTTGGGATTTAAATTGGGGAGTTTATTGGTAAATTTATTGATTTTTTGAGAGGTATTATAAAGTGTGTGGCCGGTGTATTGATTTCTCAAACCGTGTGCCATGTAACAAAAAAACCATCTTCATTAATAATGTGAAATCTCATAGTTGGTGCAGGATTTTTCAATCTATGTTCTATAACAGTGGTAATCATGAGACCCCTAATAGGAGGAACACGATTATGGAAAAACTGTGTGCACCTTAGCCAAAATCAATCACAATGAAAATTAGGCCCCTGAAAAATTATTTAAAAAAAAATCCAAACCCCCAGTAATAAACCCTATTCACCCCCAATCAAACCTAAACTCGTGAATATTATTTTTAATTCATATAGAAGGATTTAAAGGCCTTCAAACCTCTATTCGCATTGAATCATATAATGGATAATTTTTTCACCTCTACCAAAAATATATTGTCATTATAATTGGTTTCTTCACGCTCTACCATCATTATATCTTCTTATTAAAGGATGTTTTTCTCCATTGATGATAGCTTATATCTAGTTTATTATAGATATAACTTCATTATATCTTGGAACTACATTTAGGATCTATATCAAATTCGTTATTTTGAAATATTACGTTTCACTTAAATTTGGGGATTTCTGTTGGTGAGTAGTAGTCAGTGATCTTGAGGTAGGTTTTATAATTTGAAAATCACAAATTCATGATTATAACTGTGCTTATGGAATTTTTAATTAGATATTCAATTGTGAGGAAATTGAATATTTATTTGGATTTATTAGTGTTTTAATTAATAATTGAATGATATAGTTTTGAAATTGATATGATAATATGATTACTGAATTGTTCAGCTAAATGGGATGGTTTAATTTTTAAGTCATTGAGATTTTGAATTGAATGATGATGGGAATAATGGAATTTTTTCATTAAACTTGAATTTTTAATGACTTATTTTATTAAATGATGATAAATTTTATTATGATGAATTTTTCATATTAATCCATGGGATTAATGTGGAGAATCCGGATTGATTTTATGATTTAAATTGTATACGATGATGTGTAATATTTATGAGAGGGTAAATTATGATTATACATGAAGTAGTATTTTTGTAATATGTGGTGATTATTTAATAAATTTGTTGTAGGACACTGATAGATTCTCTAAATACCAACGGGGTGCGAGGCATGACACTCTAGACACAAATTCAAGCATGTGATTATTATTATATAAGACATGGAATAATTCTCAAAATACCTAGTAGGTGTATGACATAAACTATTCAAACTAATAGACATAGGGTTATATACAATATGTTATATTCCCATGATATTGGAATTAGGAAATATTTCTAAATTGAAATTTTGTCTAATAGAATTAATTTGATAATGAAATCCCATGATATATTGAATTATGATTCTGTAAGTTCAATGGTTCTCACATTAACAACGATCAATGTATGTGTTGTTAGTATTGGTGTCATTGTGAATCCAAAAAATATGATATCAAATAAATTGTAGTAGAATATATAATTTTATTACTCTATTAATTGTTGTTTATCCTTAATACAACTATATACACAATTATTGACTACATATTATTCCAAACACTTTTGGTGGTGGTGTACTGTGTTGTACTAACACCCAAAATGGTATTTTGAATTGATATCAAAAAATAAATAATGAATGGAGGATAGGATAAGGGATGATCCCTATCATAGAGTGCTTAGTTGAGATGGATCATGGGGGAGGGAACCATAATTCGTGTCGGGGCCCAATATGGATATATTAGTGACATTATTTTGGTATTTTTAGACACTTGAAACTTATTTTGGAACGAAATATTATAATTTTAATTTGGATATGGTTTCCCATTTTTTCATCATGCAAGAGTATTTTGTTCTATTAATATAATTATTCTAGTTGTTTTTTAATATCATTAGGATATTTTATATTTATTTTTGTTGTTTTTATATTTTTAGAATGATATTATAGTCTCCCCATGATTGATATTAGAACCCTCACTAATAGTCGATAGCCTATGGAATATGGTTTGGTGCACTTGAGGTTTCATATCCAACCAGATTCATGCATCAATATGTTACTCCTATGGTGGCACATTAAACCATGTGTATGAAAATAAGTTACTTTATTAGGGATACTAAATATAAAACTAATCCTTCCCATGGTTGGAGGTATCCCCTCAAATGAAGTTTAATTGTTATAGAACAGAATAAAATCTTGGGATTGCAATAATTAGATTTCTCAAACTTTAATTTATGGTTAGAACACCCCCACACACGAGCTTACTTGGAATAAGTAGATCTTTTAGATATATTCCCATCAAGATGATTTATTTCAGTTCATTGTTAAAATATTAATATAATTTTGGGAGGCCAGGTGGGGTTTATTCAAAATAGAAAATTTAAAGAGTTCTGTTCAATCATCCAATTTCTGTATATTTAATATTTTACTCCAACAATGTCCCTTTTATTTTGAAGTTACTTCCTAATTTAAATAGTATAGTTTTTATAATTCTAGTATTACTTATTTATTTTCAGTGATGTTATTCGGAAAATGTTATCTTTTTTCTTTCCATTGTCAAATTACCCAAAAATAATAAATTCATGGAAATTACAATATGTTTTTGTCCTATATTAACATGTACCTCAGCCCAATTGGGTATTAAAATACCCCAAATTATCCTTAGTATGTAATTTGGAATTGAGAGAAAAATAATAATGTGTTCAATAAAAAATCAATGAAATGATGATTTATATTTATATATTGGGAATCTTATTTACTTTTTCAATTAGTCTTCAATGATATCCACATCAAATGTTGACCATGAAAAAAAACAAAAAAATTGTTTTATTTTATATAAAACAATGAAAATGTTAATAATAAAACTATGATGAAGACTTCAGAAATCCCCCCCCAAGAGGAGATAAATTTGAAATGAAAATAAGTCCATATAATTTCTATTACCCCAAATTTAAAGGATTAGGTAGTTTCATCGATGTAAATCATGAAATATTATTCCTTATATATATCATTATTGATCTATTCCATTATTTATGTAACCATTAATATATTATTTTATATAATCCCATTAATCATTTTATTATCTCATAATGAGGTAGTGGAAGGATGAATAATGGACACTCCATAAAAACAAAACATGTGGAATTCTCTTTTAATGGATGCACCAATGATTCACTATGGACATTATAAACAAATGTAGGGTTGACAGATAATTCAAACTCAAGAGAAATGACAGAATCTAATATTTGGGTTCCTCATGTTCTTGATGGATTAGGATGTATATGTATTCTTATATATCATCGTAAATTTCATTCAGGTAAGAAATCAACACATTATCATAAAATTCATCATCAACTCATCTTCATATTTTGACACACATAGGTTGAAGATTTATTTTGGGAAAAATATTAATTTAATAAGTAATAAAAACGGGTTTTAATTTTATAATTATTTTTCATTGAATTACTCTCATATTCCTCCTCCCATGTCCGGTTTATTGGGTAAATGTTTTGGTTCTTTCATTCATCCTTCGACAAACTCATAATCTATTTGAATAAAATGAAACCATTTTATTGTATATTTAAATATTTAAATGGGATATAATTTTATAATCTATATTTTGAAATATAAAAAAATAATGTAAAAATAAAATCATCTCCATTATTTGGTAATAATTTTTTTTCATTTTATGAGTGAAATGACTCTATTATGCGTTTTAATTTGGATTGAAGAAGTATTTGACACTATAACCCTACTTCAATCACGGATCCCACATTTTTAATTTATCTTTTAATTAAACTCCTTAAGGAATAATTCTTATTTACCATTTCAAACATAAGGGGTATCAGTATATAATTTTGATTATGTAAAATTAGCAATTGAAATATTAGACTTGATTAAATACCCTATAAGATATCAGCCTTTAATTCCTCTATAAAGTGTGAGGACACATGGAAAGAAATTGCCTATAAGATGGTGGATAAACCTATTCAAGATCCCTTAATTCATTAAAAAAAATTATATGTGAATTTATATTTTTAAGCACTTCTCATCTAAAATATTGTGTACTTATTTATTTCCAATGGATGTTGACACATGGATTTGACTTGTTTTAGAATATTTATTAGTTAATCCGTCATGAATTATTTTTCTTATTTTTTTCATACATGAATAAAATATTTTTATTCATTTAATTATTTTGATTTACTTGTTTGACCATTAATCTAATCCCATCATCTTCGTGTTAATATATATTGAAACAGTAACCTTTTATGTGAATAAGGGGTAACTCGTTATTCATTTACTACTTGTAAAAAAAATGATGCAAAAAATTGAAGGAATATTTTTAAAATGAATTAAAAGGATGTAAAAAATATAAAATTATGTACCAATTTTCATAGTAAATAGTTCTAATAATGTAAATGTTTTCATAGGACATAAAGTATAAGGAAGGTTTGATATACCCCCAATTCTTATAGAGATTCGGACAATTTTTGTTCTCTAAAAAATGTGAATAAGACATATTTTTCATCAAATATATAGTACCTACATATAAATAAATTATGAATATCAAATATAAAAATTATATCCATCATTATATCAATCCATGATAAGCCTTAATGGAAAATTAATGACTTCAGTATGCGACGTGGTAGTCCATCGTACACACAAATGATGATTTCTTATCTAATTTTATGGAAGCGAAGTTGGGATTATGTAATAATATTTACATAATAAAATATCACTATATAAAACATGCATGTTTTTTATGATAATTTTTTAATATTATATAATTGTGGTAGGAGAATAAATAATGGAAAAAATGCATCTGATGTAATTTTTCATCTTCTTAGACAACCTCTAAATGAATATACCTATTGTAATAATACATTGAATTTATGAACAATAAATTAATAATTGTTTATGAGAGTAAATATTTTATTTTATTTTTGGTAGGGAGTTATAAATCCAACAAGGTAGGAATACATGAGGAGTAAAGGAAAGCGGTCACCTTTTATTTGTGAGTTTTGTGGCATAATTATAGTATTTGATAACAAAAAATTGTAACCACTTTTTATAAATGAAAAAAGGAGAATAAATAAGCCATTAAAATGTTTTGGACATTATATGGTAAATATAATTCATTATAATTTTTTTTGGAATATTTAAGCTCAATTTGACCATTTTCATTTTATGTAAACAACCATCAAACCTGTTTCCACCATACTTGTGGAAGTTAATTTGTATTATTTTATCTATTTTTTATGAAATATAATTGAAGTCAACTTACTAGTTAATATTAATAATTATGTTTCCAAATAGTTAATAAATTCTGAAAAATTCAATTTATATATGTTCAAATTTTTAATTTAAAAATAATCCAAAAAATTTGATGAAGAACATGTTTTCTTGAACTGTAATTTTCAAGAAAAAGTATATTTTATATTAAATATTTGACTAATAATTATTAAAATGTTAAATATAGTAAATATTTATTGATTATATATATATAATTTAAATCATTCCACATTATTGTGTTTTAAATTTACATAAAGGTGAGAAGCATTAATCACTTTAAAACAATTTTCAGAAAAAATTATTTCTAAATGTAAAATTGTACTCAATCTAAAATAATATTTTAAGATTATTAAAATCAATTTATGATGATTAAAAATAAATAATGAATAAATATTTCATTTGAAAATATGTTCAAATCATAATTGTACTTTTAAATATATGTAATTTATTAGAACAAAACGAAATTTTATAACAATCTGTAGTTTTCACTATTCAATAAAATTCTACATTTTCCATAAAATTGTAAAACCTCACCAAATGAAAATTTTGATTTTTTTATTATAATAATTATATTATTTTTATCAAATTAATTTTTGATATTTTTTGAAAAAAATTTATAATATTTGTTTTTAAAAAAAAATAATTGAAATAATATTTAATTAAAATAATTTTTTATGGATAAAATTATTTTCATAAAAATTCATTGATTATTTAATAAAAATATTTGAAATTTATAATGACTAGGATATTTATATATATATTTTCATCATTATTTCGTAAGAAAAATCTCATAACCAGCAATTTAATTGCTAGTTTATAATGGTATAATATTTCATCAGTCATTTAACCTCACTGTTTTGTGTCAGATACACAATTGAATAGTGTTTAAATTTCTAAAATAAAATGGTTCCACGTCCTAACCAAATATAAAAAATTTCATAATTTGATTTAGATTCCTATTTTGTTAATAAATTTGTGGAAAATTGAAGATAATTGTTTCTGGAAACACACATCATAAAATGGTTAATAAAAAATCATCTTAATAAGAGATAAAATGATGTACGATGTACATATAGAATAACACATAATTTATGATCTTAAAATATTCTCGATATGTATTGGTAATGCTTTCTAGTATAGATAATTATAATTATCTCATTTTTAGAGCCTCACTAATGGATTCTACGCCCTTCTAGCCTTCATTCAATTCGATTTGATGCATGGATTGAAAAAGAACACACATCATTGTAATTGGATCTCAACCCATCTAGATCACATTATTTTCAAACTCTTCTTCCATGAGTATTATCCATATCTCATTCTATATTTTTGTGGATCACAAATTATGGATTGTCATTTATAAATCCAACATTTGGTAGTTTATGTAAGAGAAGTATTACTCAAATCCCATAGACATGATTTAAATAACGATTTTGTAATTGTTGAATTTTTAGGGTTCATTTAGAAATTGGGTTTCCAATTACACTATTTTTTTTAATTTAATAAATAAGGGATGTAAATCGGGAATAATTAATTTTTTAATTAACTATTATAATCATGAATTATAGAATTTGGTGTATAATTGAGATTAATTAATTAAATATAATTAATTGTTGAAATAATTATATATATATTGATCCATTGATCATGATATTTAATTATTCACTTATTTAAGGTATTAACGGTGTTGATGTGATTAATTAATTAGTGGGATAATTGAGTAGATTGATGTGATATTCTAATTTCTTAATTGGTATCGAAATAAAGAAACTTAATTAATTGTTGAGTTAGTTAATGGGATTGAGATTATTAATTAAATATACAGTAAATTCATGGTCTTGAGATGATTAATTAATTACTGAGTTAGTTATTTGAATTAATTTAATAAATTTTCTTTGATTATAATTAATGGGATTGGGATTATTAATTTATTATTGAGTTAATTAGTGTAATTGATGTGACAAATTTATTGTTGAATTAATTAATATACTGTGATATTGAGTGAATTAATGGTAACAATATAATTATAATGTGATATTGAAATATGGCATGTTAAAAATTAAATTCATATATGATGATGATATAATTAATTTTAACTCTGGAATTCATATGTGATAATAAGATATTGAATGGTAACAATTGAATTCATATATTATAATGGGATAACGAATGATAATAATAGAATTCATATGTGATAATGATATAATTAATTATAACAAAAGAATTCACATGTGACTTTTGGATAATGAATTATAACACAAGAATTCATATTTGAATTGAGATGAAGAATTATAACTGCAAAATTTTGTTATATCATGTCCCCCCATCATAGTTCATACTATAGCATGGGATGAAGTAGGTATTGCGGTTAAAGTGTTATTAAAAAACCAGAAGATTATGTGGTTAAATAAATAATAATGAATATGTGTAAAGAATATAATTTATTTCTTGTATTTATTATTTATAAAAATAAACACACTATTTGATTGGATGTTGTTTTAGACGTCATGGGGTTGGCCTACTGAGTCATACTCACACCCTACTTGAGATTCCTAATGAATACACAATTCGATTTCATAATTTCTGGACAAAAATAGGGAAATGGTCCTCTATTATATGATTGAGTGGGGATGGAGAATGAAAAATGGATCAAAACATGGTTTGGGACCTTATTGATATCTGTTATCTTCTTTACATTTGAGTTTCCATTTTTCACATAACCCATAATTTCAAATGAAATATCTAATTTCATGTTTTGATCTTAAATTCCTTTATTTATTCATCATCCTATCTTAGTACTAATATATCTGTGGTTTTATGTGATCATGTTATTTTTTTCACAATTGTATTACTATTATAATAGATGGTATAGTATCCCCATGATTTATATTAGTTCTTCGTTGCAAGTCAGAAACCAATGATATACAAGGAGGCAGACCAATGGTCATGTGACTGATCAGCTCAGGGCACTGACATGTGGAACCCAATATAGCACAATAAAAAATGGTATTAAAGGTTATATTTCTTTTAATTTCATTTGTATCACTATTTTGGGACGGTAGAAAATAGATATTTACAGGTAAAAATATTGTTATGAGCTCGTTCATGGGAGTTTCTATCCCATGTATGGGGGAGAACCCATGTACTGAGGGTGGGATTGTTGTTATTTTTGTTTTAATTTATATTTTAATATTATTTCACCTATGGTGATGTATTGATCGTGTCATGTGATTATTGATTCAACGATTTATTGAGATTTGAATTGTTTCCTTCAAAGGCATGATAGTAGAGTATGAATGCATAATTCTAGGAACTTAGGGATATTTTGTTACATTAACCATTCTTAGATTACACAAGAAAATGAGTTTTAGATATGGTGTTAATTTGTTTTTCTTTTCTGGTGAAATTTAAATGAAATTTTTTTTAATGTCAAATGGACAATGTTAAATTCATGAAATTTGTGAATATTTGAGTGGATAGATATGAAAATTGAATATTAAAACGATTTTACACTTTCTAAACTGTGACCTAGATATTAGTTGTCAAGGGGTAGAAAAAGTACCTCATTTTTTGACCATGAAATGATTTTTAGGGGAAATACTTAGTTTGACTTATTATGTTTCCCTCTTATGTACATGTAATAAATTTATTTTATGTGTCATGGGAAGTGTGTTGGGAATTATAGAGAGACATCCCATGAAGATTCATTTTAGAATTTGGAAGGAAAATATTCCTAGATATGATCTACCATTAGGGGAATATGAGGCACTGCTAGTGCTGAGGGAGGAATATAGAGAGTATTTTCAAGATAAAATTTCTCAATTCATGCGTTTTTTGGAAAGTGTCCTAGGGAAGGTTGTAAAGATTATTTCTACACATACTTATGAGTTTCTGCTACAAGACTATTTTAAATGCATAGGGGATGGTGGACCCAAGTAAGTAGAGTATTGGATGGATTCCATCATGGATATAATTTAGAAATTTGAAACCGAGATTGAAAAAAGGGTCGGGTTGGATATTTATTTTCTAAGAGGATTATCAATTTTCTGGTTAGATATTCAAGCTCAAACTGGAATGGTTAATAGTATGTTATGTCAGGAATTTTTGAGATGTTATTAGATCTATTTTATCCAAAGATATTGTGGTTAGAGAGAGAATATGATTTCATTAGGACGACGAAGGGGTGTTTGACTGTGATGGACTATGTTGGTCACAATGGACTATGTTGGTCACATTAATGATTTGCAGCACTTTTCTCTTGTATTGGAATGGGATGAGACAGTTATATATATGTGTTTACAGTATAGAAATAAATGTTTGAATAATTCCCAAGATAAATATTTTTAATTAAATAAATGTTATGAAGTATTGTATTAGGAACTCATAGTTGAGGGGTGATTGATGGAGCTTTCTAATAAAGGATAGCTAGTCTATGATGGATTATTAGGAGTTATGTCTTCCTAGGTTAGGATGAATCACTATAAGGGTGTAATCCAAGGGGTTAGATGAAAGAGTGTCTAGCAGGAAGGATCAGATACCTTGGAACAAACTTGGACATTCTATCACCAGTTTGGTAGGTTGGTGCACTATTTTATATACTTTCCCCGACCACCATTGGAGTGATGATCATATTGCGGTATGGGAAATGTTCATATGTTCTACTAGAACCCATGAATGGAAGATTTTGATGGATGAATTACATAATACCAGAAATATGGAACTATATTTATTCACTATACAAGTTTGGTATATGGAGTTCTACTATCCATAGTGGTAGATGAGGTGTATATAGTGCTTCAATGAAATAACCCCAATATCATTATGGAGGTTCATCTTCGGGGAATCAAAATGCATTATAGGATGTAGAGGAATAATTGTTTCATGTAGTTTAGACCACACATGTGTATATAGAGGTAGGACAATTGATGGCGATAAGAACTATTCTTTTATATTTTTCAATACATAGAGCATTATGAGATATTGTTTCAATTAATTAATTTATTTATCCACAAATTGTTATTGGTTTTAACCTGGTGGTGGAGTTCTTGATTAGGGTATTGATTATAGATACACATTTCTGAGTAAAATCAAGATACATTTGATTATGCAAAATATTTTCTCTTGAGGATGGGATGTTTCATTTTCTGTGGGATCATGACATCCTTGACATTCCATTATATTATTTGATTATGAGTGTTGACTTGTTGATAGATTAAATATCCAACACAGATTGATACTATATCGTAGTAACTGTTACATCTTCAATGATTTACATCTATATCCACGGTGAAGTGTGGGAACTCAAGCCAGGAAGAGTAAGGCCAATTACCTAGAAACTGGGAGATATCATACGCTACGTTGTTTGTTTATCTATGGATAAAGGAGGACTGAATAATGGATTCCATCAACCCATAATATATAGTATTTAAGATGTTCGTATAGAAAAATTATTAGTGTTTCCACCTTAGATACAGAGAGAATTTAAAATTGTGCTCATGGAGGGGGATGAGTTAGTTACAATCCGACCAAACATATTGGCACAAAATAAGATTCAAGAGTCCAAGAATGGGCTGTATGATTTTTTGTAATAGACCTTCATCTATCTGAGTATGTCAACTTGGGGTTTTCATTTTTTGTTTTTAATATAGAATGATTTGAGTTTATGATTCTTTGTTGATTAACTGAAGTTGAACCATATCATTTTAAATAAACAGTATCCTCTTATATGTTTAGAAAATATTTTTTATTAGTCAATATGATAATATGAATTATTAAATGTCTACATGATTTTAGGTAATCATTAGTTGAGAGTTCAAACTACTCATATATCTAGATATGATTTTAGATGTTGGTACATCCTATATGATATTTTTTTATGATGATTGAGATTAATGATGAATGAGTTTCATTTATCACACTGAGGAAAAAATCATCCATTTATAATTTGATAATTTTTTGGATTTTTTGAAAATGACATCATGGTATACCCCACGAATGCTGATGATATTTTCCAATATACTAACATCTTATTGTGTCCACTAAGAGAGCATCGACTATACCATGTTATCTATGTGTTAGTTTTTTATTGATCATGTATACTTCTTGGGGAACATCATCTAAGACGAGAGTGTTTCATTGGACCCAGGATATGATTAGGTAAATGTTTATTAGGATCATACCAAGAATGTTATGAATATCTATAGATTTCTGGGATTACCTAGATATAATGATATGTTAATTCAAAACTTTTCATATTTTGAAGAACCTTTTTCAAGATTTACCTATACGCGGGTAAATCATTAATGGTTAGAATGATGTGAGAATTCCTTCCATGATTTGAAGAAGCAGTTAACATCAATAACAACCTCCATCCTAACTGATCAAAGTAAGGAGTAAAGAGCATTTTCTGAGGATTCTAGGATTTATCATTGAGTAATGAAGATGTAGGGACACCAAGTTGTGGCATATGTGCCACAGAAATTTAGGATATATAAATGTAATATTCCTATAGATTCCCATGATTTGGATTTAGTTTTTTATGATTTGTTGTTTTGGTGAAATTTTATGTTGGGTGAGATGTTTATTGTATATATATATCACTAGGGTTTAACATATATATTTTCTCAATGAGATTTGAATCTCTGAAATTGGATGTGGGATGAGTATACTAGATATTTGATTTAGAAAAATCATATGATCCTAGAATGGGGATTAGTGTGGAAAGCACATTGACCAAGAAAACATTGATTACCGATTATTTGGAGGACAATGTGATTTTTAAGATGAAGAATTTTTTTTTGTGATTTATGTGGTGGTCCCAGAGAGTCAGGAGTAGATGATTATCGAATCTATTTTAGTAGATTCTACGCATTTGGACAAGATTAGATATTGGATGTATGAGGATCATGAGTGCTTGGGTATAAGGAAAATCCTTTAAGGTGGGGAGCCACCTCTTAATTAGAGCATAGACGAGGATGAAATCATATATGTTAGGAATCAGGTTTCTATGCCTGTGAGTATTTGGGAATTGATTTTGTGTAAATTTCAAGGCTCGAAGTGGGTTGAACGTCCATGTGTGACAAAATTGTATAGTGACATATAGTTAAAATTTTTATGGTTGGATATGGAATAGGAAATAGAATGGTTTGGGACAAGATTCTACACCAATCAGTATTTTAATGATGAGAATCAATGAAATGGTGGTTTTCTATTGTCGTTGACCATTCTACAATGGTAGTTGGATGATTTTATCATGATATTTTTGGTGAGTATCCCATGGACACTTGGATGAATGATGCTATTTTGGTTATTGTGGACTATTTAAAAATATTAGAACCTTTACTTAAATTATGGGATATTTTTTCAATGGATTAGTTGGGAGGATTGTATGATCATTAGATATTCCATTTTCATAGAGTGACAATAACACTAGTTTTAGACAAGGAATTGTGTTTTACTTCTCACTCTTGGTAGGGCTTGATGATGGGGCTTGGTATAAAGGTTTTACTAAGAAAATATTTCCACCCATAGACATATGGGAAGTCAAAGCATACTTTTAAAAGTGAATGAAGATATTATTCAATTGGGTGTTTTATATATCATTGGATCTTGGGAGTGAAACCTTGATTTGGTTGACTTATCCTATAACAACATTTATTATGAAACTATATAGATGGAACTATATGAGGAAATTTACGATTGGCCATGCAGCTATTTTCTATGGTGGATTGAGGTAGGTTTGATAGAGTTCATGGTACAGATTAACATATGTGATACATTGAAAAAACTTTAGCTAGTTTTGAAGCATATGTCTACAAATCAAAGTAAACATAAGCCATTTTCTCATAGACATTGAAAACCCCTGTTGTTTATATAGGGTGATAATGTATTCTATTTTTTTTATTTGAGATTGGGTCACAAAATTATCCCAAGATAGGGGATGCTGGAACCGATGTTTTTTGGATAATTTAATGTTGTGGAATGAATTGGGAAGATGGTGTACTAATTAGATCTTCCACAGAGAAACATTTATATTCATAATCTATTACAAGTGTCACAACATTGGTTTTTTGAACCTAACGCATCTCATGTGATCGATGTGGATGTGGTCGATCTAGATATAGAATTTTCCTTAGTGGATAATATGATACTTGTTTTGGATAAAATAGAGAAATTGTTTTTGGGAATTATTTTGTTGATAGTTCATATATCATGGAAACATGGGAGAGTACAGGATGAGAAATGGGTGATAGAAATGGATACGAGGGCAGTGTGGGTCGATATTTTTTACTCAACATCATAGATATGATTGGGAATATAGGGAAAAAATGTTTTTCTATAATGTGGGGAGATTATAAGATCCTAAACTTTTCAACATATTTCTTGGGAATCTTTTCAAGTATGACTAAGTCATTTTAACTAATTTTCAAATCCCCTCAAATGTACTTTAATCCCTTCTAACCACTTTTATTCATGATTCAAATCATTGGTTGAATATCTACAAAGGTACTGGTAAGAGTACCTCATCCCTTATGTCGTTATTTATTTTCATATCCTTATTCCATCCATAAGATCCATATTTTTCTATATTTCATTATGCCACAAAAATTGGGGATATTCGTCGGGTGATCATTATGAAAATAATTTAGGTAGGAGATCTATTATTTAAATATGATACTTTTTATTTCAATTAAATTTATGTAATTGTATAATTTCTATGTTTCATTTAAAAATTGGTTTTCCTACTTACTTAAAAAAATTTGGGTAATTAATTAATTAAGGATTGTTAATCATGAAAAAATAATTATTAAATTAATTAATAGAATATTGAATTTTGTGATTTGGTGATTAAATGAGATTGATTTCATTGAGGTAATTATTTGTTGAATTAATTATATATATATTCATATGTTGATCAAGATAGTTAATTGTTAAATTAATTATAAGATTTATGGGATTGAAGTGCCTAATTAATTGGGGAATTAATTATGGGGATTGATGTGATATACAAATTGTTGAATTACTAATGAAAATGTGGTGGTTAATTAAATGTGTACTTAATTAATTTTATAGAGGTGAACAATTATTTTTGGACATAATTTAGGGGATTGATGTGATTTGTTAAATTTTATGTCAATTATGGGGATAGAGAGGATTAAATAATTATTTAGTTAATTAAATAGATTTAGATTATTAATTAGTTGTTGAGTTATCTAATTTTATTGGGATGATTAATACTATCGTTAATTATCTAATGGGATTAATATAAATAATAATTTTTTCTGTTAATTAATGGGATTTAAATGATTAATTAATTATTTAGTTAATCAGTTATATCGATGTGACGAATTAATTTTTCATTGAATAAATTAAATGTGATAATTTCACATTGAATAGTAGAAATGGAATATATATATGATATAGAGATAATAAATGGTAAAAATTCATACATATTTAATGATGAGATGATGAATGGTAACAATGTAATTCATCTGTGAAAATAAGATAACAGACGGTAACAATGGAATTCATATGTGATATTGATATGACTAATTGTAACTATGTAATTCATATGTGGTAATGTGATAATAAATTCTAAAAATGGAATTCATATATGATATTGAGATAAATAATGGTAAAAATATAATTCATATATTAATTGTGATAAATAATTGTAATAGAGTTATTCTACGATATGAGAACACCTGAGGATATTTTAGACTATGACGTTGTCCAAAGAATCTATTGACTTTCATGTTTCCATGGGAAACTAATAGGTTTTTGGCCAAATAAAGAATAATTTAATGCTCATACTCTTTTTACAATATTTCTAGTATTTATTATTTATATAACTCTATACACTATTTGGCTGGGTATTGTTTTGGATGTCGTTGGGGGTGTCCTATTATATCATAATTACGCCGAACATGGTCTACCTAATCAGTACCTAAATAGATTTCATGATTACATGTTTGTATAATGGAAAAGGGACTGGGTCAGATTGTTGAGTTGGGATGGCGCATAGGTGAGTGAATCAAATGTCATTTGTGATAATAAATGTAGATTTCAGTATCATTACATTTGAGGTTTCATTTTCACACATGACTTGTACTTTGGAATGAAATATCCACTAATCAGTTTTAATATTGTATTCCCTTATTTAGAAATCATATGAAATTTATAGTAATATGGTTATGGTTATATGTGATACTATTATTTTTTCATATCATCCCCAACTCTATTACTCTAATAATGTACAAAATTGTGTCCTCTTATTCGATATTAGACCCTCATTGAAAGTTGTCAACCTCTGTTGTATGAGGTAGTGTAGATGAGGTCATGTGACCGAGTGACTACAGGCATAGACATGTGGAACTAGGGCAAATATATTACATATAATAGGGTTTAAAAATGGATAACAAAGAATATAATTCAACATTTAGGCACAGAAGAAATTTTTAATGCATAAATAGTGTTATATAGAGTTATAAATCATTGTCCACAAGAAAGTGAATGATTTGGTTAAAGATAACAGCCCATAAACCTTAAAACAAAGAGGTATGAAAAGGTCATTTATATCAACAGAAATTATGGTAATATGATAAATTATTTTTTATGTATTTTTTACTAGTTTAACATAATCAAATTATCATCTAGACTAATAAAATAAGGAAATATACTTACCTCATGAGTATAATTTCATCCTTATGTCATGTTCTACCATAATATAACCATTTTCTCTAGATGGTGATTATTGAAGATGGCTTTATCTTGATTAAATAAATATACATTATATTTTAAAAGATCATATATGAATAAAAGGGATATCTATTAGTTCAATAAATATTTATAAATGAACGCAAAACAAAATGGTATGATAATTCCGAAAAGGATTTAACATTTATATGATGAAATAATAAATTAACATTGAAAAATCGAAAATAATACCAATGTATAAAACTAAATAATTATTAAATATACTCCCTATTAAATATCGTGTTAACTACTAATTATATCTCATACCATTCAACTATAAAGAATTTTTTTATCTTCTTTTAATGCAACATTAATCAATTAATACAAAAATAACATTTCAATCTGGAAGTGAACTACAAGTGAAACGTTTTGTTTTCAATATTCTATTTAATATAAGATATAATTTTTTAAAATAAATTAAATATTATTTTGAATGAAATTATATTTACTATTCATGTTTAAAAATTCATTACATATTCTTCATCCTACTAAAATGTCTCCAAAAATAGCATTAGTCACATTATGATCTCATCAAAAAAATACTCTATGGGAATGTATAAGAATTTGAACGTCTAATCATACATAATATTATAGGCCTATGAATTTTTCATTGCACATAATATTAAATAAAAATAAAACATCATAATCACTTATTTTATAAGATAAATCCTCTAATACAAATTACAATAGCCCCACACCCAAAATCCCAGATTTAGTGCTGAAATCATAATCCATAAATATATTTATTGATCCTAATGAAGGTGATCTATATTTTACTACCAAATCAGACAACACCAAAAGGAAATATTTTGATCACATACATTTTCAATGACCATTATTGTTTATATATTTAATGAATTTGAAAAAAACTATTATTTAAAGGACATAACTATTTTTAAATAATAATTTATCCCGTTTAACCCATAATTTTTAATTTCACATTATCTAATAATAATTATTAATATGGAAATAATCTAGAAATAATTCATCTGTCATCATTATTGATAACATTGAGGAATGGAAACATATGAATGGGGGAGAAAATTCTCCATAAGGGTAAAAATCTACATTAACATTTGAATTTCATCAGTGACTATAAGTAGATCATAATTTTAAACATAATAATTTACATTTACATTTCTTTAGTGAGTACTAGTTGAGCTTATTGGTATAATTAAATAATCATGGTACATGATAATAGTATAAGAATACTCATACCCATCAATACCATGTTTATAACATGTGAATACATGGAAAAATTTATAATCATATGAACAATCATCATAATAATGAATCATGAACCATGTGATATCAATCCTGATTGAGGGAAACTTTTATAACTAATAAATGCGTAAGAAAAATGTATTGTTATTTTTGGACATTATATTTATTGAAACCATATACAACCGTTAATATAAGAGAAACCATATAGTAGGTATCCAATATAATTCTATAAATTTCATAATAATTACTTAATATATTGGATAAATATATGGGTGCACCCATTAAACAAGCTATAGTAGGAAAATGGAGAAATATTTGGGTGCACCAATTGTGTAACTATAATATTTTCACCTCGCACTATATGTCTGCACCTATTATAAAAGTTAAAATTGGACCAAATGATGTTATATAGGAACACCAATGAACATAATTAATATCAACGTACCATTCATGAATTGAGAATTAATTTCATAATATACTAACAAAATAAATCATTATTCTTTTTATAAAATGAATAACCTACGGAAAATAAATGGGTTTCATAACAATAAAAATGAAACATGATTAACATGTAGAAATAAATATAACGACCCATACATTACATACATTGTTATTACATCATAATTAAATAACACTTATTAAAATATATAACAAAACCATGGTAGGACCATATAGGTACAGTGTCTTTAAAAACTAGGAAACATAAACAAATGGTTCATAAATCATCTACATTGTCTCCCGTTTATTTCATCATATCTAGAGTCCCTTTTAGAATATCGTATATAATACCTTTCTTCTTGACCTGGGGAAAAGAAAACATTCAAAATGGTGAGATTAAATCTCAGTAAGGGTAAACAAAATAAATATCAATCATATCATATTCATAAGAACATAACATTTTGAAAATCATAACCTTGAAAAGAGATCATATTATAATAAAATGGGATAAATCATTGTAGTGATATGTAATCCCAATAATCATAACATAAAACATTATACTTGTTTTCATAAACAAATAATCATATATAATAATTTCTTAGCAGTCAAGACTCATTTCCAAGACTATCTTAGAGTAAAAAGTCCATTTCTGAACCGATTTCACTCCTCGTATCAGTGCTGTATCAGTGAACCTGATTAACCTGTCCTTCCAGACATGTCTATATCATTAGATATAAATCTTTACCCAATGTATTGGATGGAGATATAGTTTACAACCTTCTCATAAAGATACCATTCTTATGTGCTCCACAATATCTTAAATTATACATCATGGCATAACCCATGTAATAAAAATGGGATTCATAAACATCATACCATGATAACATAATTCATATAAGATAAAAGGACATCATAAAAATAATTTCATCATAACATAATCAAATAAATGTAAAATTAGGGATAGAAAAAAACCCTATATTATCTTATATGTAAAATAATTTTGATAAAACAGTCGAACTCCATTCATGAGGAAAATATCATTTCTACTTCAAAAACATTTTTCATTTATTAACATGTCATACAATTATAAACTAATAGAAGTTGATAAAAAATAAACTTGAAAACCTATAAAGGAAGCTTCATGGAAATAATGTTCTGTGAAATCATTAAAATCCATTCATGTCTTGTAAGTTAGAAAAACATTTTTCTCATGCTTTGGCCGGAAAAGTCAAAAAACCTGGTACTAAAAATGACTAAATATTCCATTTGTTTATTTTACTAAAAATTTACCAATGAGTAATATTGTTTTTAAAAAATTGTAGGAGGATATAAATAATATTACATATTGAGGAAACATGGATGTGGATGATAAATACACCCTTGTAAATACCAAAGTATAAACAATCTCGGATAAAAATGAGATTGTGAGATTTTCCTTTACCTTAGGTCTGATATGCTTCGTATATATCCGGACCTCCAGATTAATGATTTAAATAATGTCATTGAATTAATAAAGAATCATATTCAGTGTTATAATATAATACATGGTCATATTCTTATCTTCTTATTAGTAATATTTGATTTCTATTTGTTATTCGTGTGTTCATTGCTTTATGTTCTCATGCATGTCTTGTAGAATAAATTCTTATTATTCATTTTTAGGTTATAGATACCTAATTTCCAGAATGTTATTAGTGTAACATATATTATATTTATTCATTAAATTCATTTATATATTCATTATTCAATGAGGATCATGTAGAATGAGTCACATCACGTCGTGGACACGGTAGGCCGTAAGTACGCACGAGCGATGATATCGTTCCCATGATTGTGGAATTGTATTTAAGTGTATGTATAATGTATCAGAATAATTATCACTTTAAAATAATCATATATAGTTATTCATTAAACCATTATACCCATCCATGTAAGGAGGTGGTGGAAAACAGATTACACCACGGTGTGGAGACAGTATTCTGTACCTACGCATGTGTGGTGATTTCGTTTTCCATAGGATGGATAGAATGTGAAATATGGTTTCATCATATTTATAATAACATATCAGTATATTAGTGATACTTATTTTATTACTTAATAATTATACAAATAATTAAGAGGAAGTAGAAGATGAAATAAATTTGAAACAATCGGTAACAGACATTACCTCTTCTTTGAAGTTCCTCTTCTTAACCTCCTCTTAGGGAACTAAATATGGACTTTGAAGAAGACCAGGACTTCTAGGATTTCTCTAGAGAAGTGGAGAAGAGAAATTGGCAGTGTGTGGGCGAACATGAGGGCTCAAAGTGGTGTGAGTAATAGAGGGAGGAGGTGCCCTTTTATAAGGGAGGAGAGGGGCACCTTAGGAAAAACAAAAAATATTATTTTATTATAAAGTCATATTTGGTTTTTAATAGATCCCAATTGATTTATTTCAAAGATAAGGTGGATATTGGTAGAAATACTCTCATCAAATAAAATTTAGACAAGTTTAGGTTGCTATTTTAACCTTATCATTTGGATTTAACTTTAAGTTAAATAATTTTACTTTTACCATGTCTTCTTGTTTTCTTACACTATATGGTTAATAAACTTACTATAACAATCCATACAAACCCCAAGTGGTTCATTATTTATATATATAAATGTATCTATGTAATTTTGCTGAACCATAGTTTTTTATGAATAAAATAACAATTAATAATATAATATTTGTTTTAAAAACTATTTTATGTCAATTTTGACACTATTTGGTAATTGATTTGTTGTTAAATTCATAACAGCATGATTAGTTTGACAAAAGTAAATTAGATAAATAATGAAATGTCATATTAACCTATAAAATTAGTTTATTCATAAAAATCCTGAAATTAAATTTATTTGGGCATTTATAATATCAATTATGTTAATATTTCATTAATAAGGTAATTACTGCATCATCATTGTGTCAAGAACAAATTAAATTATTTCCAATCTAAAAAGTATAAATAAAATAACATCATGTAGGAAATATTTTTATCTTTATAATGAATATTTATAGTCGAAATTATCTTATGTATAAACTATATTAAATATGTTTTAGTTATTAAACATTGATTTTAACTATTTTAACTCTTCTTTAAATAAATTAATAATAAATGTCCTAATCTAATCCCAGTGAACCTAAATGGTCATATTTTATTAATAAGGTTGTTATTGGGTCGAATTAAACTTATCCAATAGAATTAGGACATGTGTTAGGGTAATAATAATATAATTTTTACCCTTAATTACCCTATTTACTTTTAACTGTGGGGAAAAAAGTAAAAAGATACTATTCACAAAAAATTATTTTTATTTTATTGAACCACATTTTACTCCTTGATATTAACCATGTCTCTTGGATTTTTGAAATTCCACTAACAGATGTGGTAAAATTATGTTTTATGTAAATTTTCAAATTCTCATAGGAGGTGGGTAAAAGATGCTGAAAAGTTCAATAAAATTTTTATATATATAAATTTTTTTAAAAATGACTCCAATGAATTAAATTGAACTTATATAGGTATTAAGTATCAATTTTTACATAAATTAAATTTAAATTATTTAAAAAATACGTATATTTTTTAAATATTAAACCAGTGATTTCACTATTCATCAAAAATTGAATGTTTTCAGAAAAATGCCAAAAATTCACCCTGGGCTTATTTTGATATACCGAATCTAAAAATGAAGTCCATTTTAAAAGATAAAATTTATAAAATTTCAAATATTGGGTATTACTATTCATAATGGCTATATTATATAATATTTTAATAACATATCGTTGTTTAGTGAAACTCAGTATTGCGTACAATACACGCTATCGAGGAAGGTTTCTCTTGCGTATAATGGAAGACAAGACAGTATTGTCTGTAGTGAAAGATTCCTTTATATAACATTATATATAAAAACAAAATATTTCTCATAAAATCTCGAGTGTTACATTCTACCACCCTTAAAATGAATTTCTCCCTAGAAATTCATCACTTTAAAACAAACAGAAGATGAAACCTCTCCCTCATAATATCCTCAAGTTTTCATGTAGCTTCTTCTAATTGGTGGTTCCTCTATAAAACTTTCACCAAGATAGTGGTTTTGTTCGGTAGGACTTTTTCGCTACGATCCATAATCTATATCGGTTGTTCTTTCTACGAAATATCTTTCTCCAGTTATACAACTTTTGAGCTAATTACATGTGAAGGATCGAGTGTATAGATTATCAAGAGTGATACATGGAACACATCATGAACATGAGAGAGAGATTCAGTGGATGTGCCAATCGGTAAGCTACCTTCCCAACATGATCCAGTATTTCAAAAGGACCAATATACCTAGGGCTCAGCTTTCAATTATTTCCAAATCTCATTACTCTCTTCCAAGGAGATATTCGTAAGAACACATTATCACCCACTTCAAACTCTATGTCTTTTCATCAGTTATCGGCATAACCGTTTTTTTGACTATGAGCTGCTCTTATGTGTTGTTGAATAGATTTGACCTTTTCTGCCATCTCATCAACAAGATCAGGTCCTAATAGCTTCTTTCCCCAACTTCATCCCAGCAAGTTGGAGTACTTCATTTCATTCCATATAGAGCTTCATAAGGATCGATCTGAATACTGGAGTGACTGCTATTATTATATGAAAATTCTATCAATTTTAGGTGTTGATCCCAACCACCTTTGTAATACATAGAGCAAGCTATTTCCATATCTCCTAGAGTTTGAATTGTTCTCTCAGACTGACCAACTCTTTAAGGACAATAAGTAGTACTGATACTCAACTCTGTATGTAGTGTTTTCTAAAGAATTCACCAGAAAATCGCGGTAAACCTCAGATCCCGATATGATTTATAGAAAGTGGTACTCCATGAAATCTTAAGACTTCATTCACATATATCCATGAAAGCTGATCTAGAGAGAAATATTATGTAATATCAATGAAGTGTGCCGAGTTTTTATGACCATCAACTATAACCCAGATAAAATTATTTCCTTTGGATGTTTTAGGATGTCTAGTGACACATCCCATAGTGATGTTTTCCCATTTCCATTGGGGTATGTGTAATGATTGTAACATCCCCTTAGACTTGTCTTTCTAATCTTTAACTTGTGGAAAAACAAATCATCGAGAGACATATTCAACAACATCTCTTTTCATTCCATCCCACAAAAAGTACTCTTTCAGTTACGTATACATATTCGTGAATCTAGGATAAATAGAGAATGAAGAACTATAAGCCTCATACAGTAGATCCTTATTTAATTCTGGGATGGGAGGAACACAAACCTGATTCCTATACCTTATTATCCCATTATAATCAAGATTGAGTTCAGGAACATTTCTCACCTTCTTTTGAAACTCTACATCTTTTTTTATGCCTCTTTAATTGTCACATGTATAGTTAGTTGAACATTCATTTGAGAAAGATAAGATTTTCCCCTTCCATTATAATTCCAAGATTCAACCTTTGTAATTCCATAAATATTTGATATTTTGTGATCCTCATCATGGATATGATGTCATGGTCCTGTCGACTTAATGCATCTTCCACATTTTTTGATTACCCAGGGTGATAATGAATTGATTAGTCATAGTATTTAATTAATTACAACCATCTTTTTTGGCGCATATTCAGCTCCTTTTGTGTGAAAATATACTTTAAAATTTTATGATCAATATAAATATCACACCATTCACCATAAAGATAATGCCTCCAAATCATTAATGCAATGATTACAACAGCTAACTACAAATCATGACTTGGGAAATTTTTCTCATGGATTTTCAACATTCGTGAGGAATAAGCTATCACCGTATCTTTTTTCATGAGAACACACACCAATCCCTTCTTAGATGCATCACTGTAGATCAAAAACCATTCTCCACTACAAGTTAGTGTGAGCACAAGTGCACTGGATAACCTTCTTTAAAACTCCTTGAAATTCTCTTCACACTCTTCTGTCCACATGAACCTCAATCCTTTTCGATTCAACCTGGTGAGTGGATTAGATAATCAGGAAAAATTGTTCACAAAATGTCGATAATATCCATACAAATGAAGAAAACTTCAGATATCAGTTATTTCTATTGTTATCGACCATATTTGGATAACCTCTGTTTTGCTGGGTCCACAGATAACCCCTCTTTGGATATTATATGACCCAAAAATGAAACTTTTTGAAGCCAAAATTCACACTTGGTAAATTTGGTGTAAAGATTCTACTTTATCAGAGTCTTCAATACGATTCTCAAGTGATCTTTATGTTATTCCTTGCTCTTTGAATAGTAAAGAATATTTTCTATAAAGACTACCATAAACTGATCAAGATAGTCTCTAAAGACTCTATTCATCAGATCCATGAAGATAGCAGGGGCATTAGTAAGACAAAATGACATCACTATAAATTCATAATGTTAATACCTTGTATGGAATTCCATCATTGGTATATCCTCCCTATTGAACCTTAATTGATGATACCATGAATGAAGATCAATCTTGGAAAATTATTGAGCTCCACGTAGTTGGTTAAATAAGTCATCAATGTGTGGGATATGATATTTGTTCTTGATAGTGATCTTGTTAAGTTCTCGATAATCAATGTATAGTCTCATTTATCTATCGTTATTCTTATCAAACAGAAGAGGTTCTCTCCAAGGTGACGCACTAGGGCGTATGAATTCCTTGTCAAGATTATCTTGGATTTGCTTTATCAATTTCTGCTACACAATTTTCGACATTCTATAATGTGTCTATAAAATGGGCATAGCACCTTGTATGAGTTCAATTAAAATCTCAACTTCACGATTTGGGGGACGACCTAGAAATTCCTCCAGAAAGACTTCATCAAACTCTCGTAAAATGGGCATATTATTAATCAGGAGTTTCTCACCCACCATTGGAGATAAATAACCTTCATTTAGTGGAATCAAGACCCATAAGATGGATGAAATTTCCAATGTATGGTTATGTTCATCCTTGCATCGATAGACGATCATAGATTGATCTAGAATATGAAATGTGACTTCCCTTCATTGTGAATTTATATGAACTCCATATCAATAAAGCCAATCCATGCCAGGAATCACATCAAATTCCACTATAGGAAGGATCACATGATTTGCAGGAAGCACTTTCCCACAAACTTCAATCAGAGAATAATTATAAACTTTTGATGCAACTGTTGTGACATTAGGGGTTGTCACATCTAACTCAACATATAATTGTTGAGGTAATACGGCGATACCCTTAGAAAATTCTTAATAAATAAATGAGTGGGTGGATCCATAATCAAACAAAACATTGGCTACTTTAGAGTGGATGGTATGCGTAACTTTCACCACTTCGTTATCGTACTCCACATCATTGATAGAAATTGCCTATTATGTTCCTTTGTCTTTAGCCTTAAGAGTTTGTTGATGTTGATCATCATCAACAACCGTTGGAATAGGGCATTGATTAGCATAATTCCCCATCTCCTTGAACATATAACATTGAAGTGTATGAGGTGCACTCCATGTAGCTTTTTCTTTGCCTGAATCACTATAAATATTCATCCCATCATTGCGGCATTCAAATGCTAGATGAACTTCTTTTCCACATTTGAAACATTTACTTGACCATTTAAGTCATCTCCCTCCATGTTTCATTCCACACATTGAGCATAAAGAAAACTCATCTTCTTTTCAGTGTCCTCTTTATATTTTACTTTGAATTCCATTTTCCTCTTCTTACCAAATTCATATGACTGATGGGTTACTATAACCTCCATCTCAACCTTCAGAGCACATCAAATGATTTCCTCATAGTTATTGAAGTCTGATATGGCTAACTCCCTTAAAAGACTTGGTTTTATTCCACTAATGAATCGATAGATCTTACTCCCATGTTGGATAATAATCCCAGAAGCGTACTGTGCAAGTCTAGTAAAATTTTCTTCATTGGTACCAATCGATTCATCATCCTTTTGCTTTAGTTCAAGAAACTCCTTCCCTATCTTTTTTCGAAGAATACTATGGATGTACTTATTGAAAAATATGTTCTTGAACTCGTCAAATTCCATGGACTCAATATCATCCCGTTTCCTCATATTCTTAATAAGATTTAACCATTGATCAGCTTCAACTTCCAAATGATATAATGCTATGATGAATTTATCGTGTTTAGAACATTGATGAACTAAAAATTTCTTTTCAGTAGTACTGATCCATTGTTCAGCAACAAATGGATCAGTAGACCTACTGAATGATGGTGGAAGCTACCTCATGAAGGATTCAACAGAATGTTTCTCCTTCCTTTACTAGTTTGGATGTCCTACATGATTCATAGCTTCAGAATGTTGTGTGATAATGGCTACATGATATTGCATTCAAGCTCCCAAAACGTTTGGTTGCTCAGGGGTAAAATAATTTCATTGCTTGTCGCATTCAGCATTAACATGGTTCATTCGGGTTCCAGCCATTGACTAAAACCAATAAGCATAGTTTGAGAAACACTAATCATAATAGTAAAACCACATAATCATGAATATAATTTCACACTTAAGGTCTTATCATAGATTATTAAAGGACATTTCTAAAACACAAATATTTTTTCCTATAGTAAGACATATCCTTTGGGTTCTTACTAAGGCTTTCGCATACTAGTTTCCAATGGTTGACTATAACCTTCCTCTAATACTAACTATAATGACACATACTTTAAAAACATTTTTATTACTACAAAATTGAAGCATACTAATTACAACATGTATCAAAACCAAGGTAAGACTGTATAGGTATAGTCTCTCTAATAACTAGGAAACACAAACAACTTGTTCATAAATCATCTACAATGTCTCCCGTTTATTTCAACATATCTAGAGTCCCTTTTGGAATATACTACTTAATACCCTTCTTCCTGAACAACGGAAAAGAAAACACAACAAATGGTGAGCTCAAATGCTCATTAAGGGTAAACAAAAGAAATATCAATCATATCATATTCATAAGAACATAACATTTTGAAAATATTAACCTGTAAAAGAGATCATATTGTCATAGGATTGGATAAAGAATGGTAGTGAAATGTAATCCCAATAATTATGACATAAAACATGAAAATTTTTGGCATACAAACATAATCATTGAGAATCATTTCTTAGTAGTAAAGACTTATTTCCATGACTATCTTAGCAGACAAAGTCCATTTCTGAACAGAGTTCACTCCTCGTTTCAGTCATGTATCACTGAACCAGATTAACCAATCATTCTAGCCATGTCTTTCTCATGAGATATAAATATTTACCCAATGTATTGGAGGGATATATATGTCCCACCCATCTCATAATGATACCATTATTATGTGTGCCACAAGATCAAAAATCCAACATCATAGCATAACACATGTAATAAAAATGGGATTCTTAAACATAATTCCATCATAAAATAATCCATATAAGATAAAAGTACATCATAAAAATAATTCCATCATAACATAAACAAATCAATGTAAAAATAGGGATATAAACATAACCCTATATGTTCATAGATGTAAAATAATATTGATAAAACACTTGAACTCCATTCTTGAGGAAAATTTCTTTTCTACTTCAAAAACATTTATCCTTTCTTAATATGCCATAAAATTGTAATCTAAAAGAAGTTGATCAAAAAAAACTTGAAAACCTATAAATAAAGCTTCATGGAAATAATTTTCTATTAAATCATAAAAATCCATTCATGTCGTATAAGTTAAAAAAACCTTTTTCTCAAACATTGGCCAGAATATTCATAAAGTACATCGTACTAAAAACAACAACAGATTCATTTCATATCTTTTACTAAAAACTCATAAATGAGTAATATTGGATTTAAACAATTGTCGGAGGATATAAATAATATTAAATATTGATTAAAAACGGATTTGGATGATAAATACACCCATGTAAATACCAAAGTATAAACAATCTCAGATAAAAATGAGATTGTGAGATTTTCCCTTACCGTAAGTCCGATATGCTTCGTATGTATCAGGAACTCCTATATAATGATTTAAATAATGTCATTGACTTATTATAGAATCATATTCATTGTTATGATATATTGCATGGTCATATTCTCATCTTCGTATTAGTAATATTTGATTGCTATTTGTTATTCGGGTGTTCATTGCTTTATGTTCTCATGCATGTCTTGTAGAATAAATTATTATTCTTCTTTTTAGGTTATAGATACCTCATTCCCAGAATGTTATTAGTGTAACATATATCATATTTAATCATTCAATTCATTTATATATTTATTATTCAACGAGGATCATGTAGAACGAGTCACATCACATCGTCGAGACGGTAGGCCGAACGTACGCACGAGCGATGATATCATTCCCAGGATTGTGGAATTGTATATAAGTTTATGTATACTATTTCAGAATCAATATAACTTTAGAATAATCATATATAGTTATTCTTTACACCATTATATTAATCCAAGTAAGGTGGTGGTGGAAAACATATTACACCACGGCGTGGAGACGGTATTCCACACGTACGAACGCGCGGTGATTTTGTTTTCCGTAGAACGGATAGAATGTGAAATAGGGTTGTTTCATATATATAATAAGATATAAGTATATTAGTGGTACTTATGTTATTACTTAATAATGAAATTACTGAATATTATTAAGTAGAAGAACAAATAAATTTTAAACAATCGGTAACATACATTACCTCTTCTTTGATGTGCCTCTTCTTAACCTCCTCTTAGGGAACTAAAGATGGTTTTTGAAGATAACCAAAACCTCTAGGACGTTTCTAGAGATGTGTAGTAGAGATAATTGCATGGTTTGGACGAGAATGAAGTCTCAATGTTGTGTGAGAATGAGAGGGAGGAGGTTCCCTTTTATAAGGGAGGAGAGGGGCATGTTAGGAAAAACTTAAAATATTATTTTATTATAAAGTAATATTCAGTTCTAATAGCTCCAAATTGATTTATTTCCAATCTAAGGTAGGTAAGGGTCGCAATACTCTCATCCAATAGAATTTAGATAAGTTTAGATTACTATTTTATCCTTATCATTTAGATTTAACTTTAAGTTAAATAATTTTACTTTTACCATGTCTTCATGTTTTCAAACACTATATGGTTAATAAACATACTATATCAAGACAATATAACCCCAAGTGGTTCATTATTTAAATATATATATCATTATATAAGTCATTTTTCCAAAACATAGATTTTTAGGAATACAATAACAATTAATAATATAATATTTGTTTTAATAACTTTTTAATGACAATTTTGACACTATTTGGTAATTGATTTTTTATGAAAATCATATCAACATTATTAGTTCGAAAAAGTCAATTAAATCAATACCAGCATGTCATATTAACCTATAAAATTAGTTTAATTCATGAAAAGTCTCAAATTACATTTATTTGGGTATTTATAATATCAATTATGTTAATATATCATTAATAATGTAACTACCGCATCATCATTGTGTCCTAAATAAATTAAATTATTTAATGTATAAAAAATATAAATTAAATAATATTATGTAGGACGTATTTTTATATTTCTATTTATAGTTGAAATTATCTTAGGTATAACCCTATATTAAATTTTATTTCAATTATCAAACATTGATTTTAACTATTTTAACACTTCTTTAAATAAAATAATAATAAATGTCCTAATTTAATCCAAGTTGACATAAATGGTCATATTTTATTCCTAGGTTTTTTATTTGGTCGAATTAAACATATTCAATAGAATTTGGACATGTGTTAGGGTAATAATAATATCATTTTTACCCTTAATAACCTTATTTTTTTTAACCGTGGTAAAAAACGTAAAAAGTTACTATTATCCTAAAATTATTTTTATCTTATTGAAGCACATTTTACTCGTTGATATTAACCGTGTCTCTCGGATTTTAGAAATTCCACTCACAGAAGCGGTAAAATTATGTTTTATGTAAATTTTCAAATTCTCCTAGGAGATGGGTAAAAGACGGTGAAAATTTCAATAAATTTTTTATATATCTATAATTATTATAAAATGACTCCAATGAATTAAATTGAACATATATAGTTATTATGTATCAATTTTGACCTCAATTAAATTTAAATTATTTAAATAAAAAGTAGTATTTTTAAATAGTAACCTAGTGTTTTCACTATTCATAAAAAATTGAATGTTTTGAGAAAGATATCAAAAATTCACCCTTTTCTAATTTCAATATTCCGAATCTAAAAATGAAGACCATTTTGAAAGATAAAATTTATAAAAATTCAAAATTGGGTATTACTATTCATAACGGCTAGTTTATATAACATTTTAATTACATATCATTGTTTAGTGAAATTTGGTATTGCGTACAACACGCGTTATCGAGGAAGGGTGATCTTGCGTATAACGCTAGCCAAGATAGTGTTGTTTGTAGTGAAAGATCCCTTATTATATAAAATTATAATAAAAACAATATATTTCTCATAAAATCTTGGGTGTTACAATAACACATGCACCATTTAAATGTATTTGACATAATGTAAATCTATCTCTAAAAATAACACGGTTCAAATCATTAAAAAATATCCCCATTGGAGAATATGTGACAACATGGGTTGTTTTTGTTGATGAATAGAATAGATTTCAAATATCACAATTGTTTTTTAGCAAAAATACCTTTTTTAGTTGGAAAATAAAATATTAATTGAAAAAAATTGCAATAAATTTATAAAATACTTTCCTTTGAAAAAAATGATGAAAAAATATTGTATAGAAATAAAGGAAATTAATGCACATGTCAGAAGTAAAATCAACTCATTTCATAAATATTAAAAATAAACATTATTTTAGAAAATTTTAAATTTTTTTGTAAAAGTTAATCATTTTGGAATGATTTAGAAATATAATTTTAGAAAATATAAATAGAAGGTATAATTTCATGTAAATTGTATTTTAGAAATCATTTATTTTTATAAATGTTTATTTTCGATTTTTTTGAAAATATAGATATGGAATAGAAATATAACTGATCATAAAGAAAATAGTTGATTGTTATCACATATGAAATTATTTCATGACACTTAATTAATCAAAAATGGGGGGAATGGATATAAAACATGTCAAACATGTTCAGATCCAATGTAGATGAATGATTTGTGTTTTATTTAAATAAGATAATATTATTTCCTCAAATTGAATCTATAATGTAAACAATATCGAAAGGAAATGTGTTATAATCACATACATTTAAATTTTATTAATCCTTAAAATTTAAATCCCGATGAAAATATCACATAAATGAATCATTAAATATCATTAAAATTAGGATATTCCTGATACAACATGTGACAATGGTAAAATATAAAATGTATAAATTAATATTGGTTCATATCATTGTCATATCTCAAGAAGAAAGAAAATTAGAGATGAATAACCCTTAAAATGATAATACCATTTAATTAAAGATTTGATCAATGAATAGATTATATAATCTGATTTAAAAATACATAAAAAATTGGAAATATATTATAATTTATTTAAAATTTATTAATTCATTTATTTAATTTTTTTCATAACACATTTAAATCCTTAATTAGTTAATTCCACATTAGGTATTTTAAGGATGTTAGGTTTTTTATTTCGATATGGCATTGGTGTGTTTCTCAAGGTCAAAGAGTTAATTATTTCAACATCAAATGAATAATAAACAAGAAAAAATTATTCAATTTTTTTAACAAACTATACTTTCTAAAAAAATAAAAAAATGGTTAATAGAAAATGAACTACATTATGATCATGGAGAGGGTATGTCCTACGTACGCATGAGTGACATTTAATTTTTTTTACTGATCACTATTGAAAGAATAGATGTCGAATTTTTAATTTGGAGATTTATCATAAAAAAAATACCATATTATTTGATTATATATATATATATCATCATACTAACATGGTGACTGAAAAGGAATCACATATCTTCATAGAGGAGGTAGTCGATATTTTCACGAATTATGTTATAATTTTTCCTGGTAAGAGATAATGTAATATATTATCATTTCAAAATGATAAATATGAAATTATAATTACTATTATTTCACTTAAATCAAATATATTCATTAAATTTAACCTAATTTAATTCCATTTAAAAAATTAGTCAAAACTCGATCACATCTCTTATACAAGCGATAGAATGTCATACAAAAGAGTGATAATAGTGTATCTACCATTGAATAGAATGTAAAATGTATAAATTATATAATTAATCCAAATGTATAAATATGTTATAAATATAACATATATATTTTTAATCCATCATTGTATAATTCCATAATAGTTGATGATATAAAATGTATGTCATCAGTTCGTGAGGCGGAACCCCTATATATACACGAATATATAATTCCTAACCCATTTGATGGAAGATGATATAATTTTTTTTATGAAATTCACCAAATAAGACACATATATAAATATATATGAAATTATTTTTTATATTATAATAATTTGATAAAATATTAATAATTTGTAAGAGTAAATAAAACTATAATGCATTGTTATGAGCATTACTTTTTATTCGGCCACCTCTTTAAGATTTCACCTAAGGTACTCAAAAAAAATTTACTATCTGATAACAAAAATATTATAGGATAATGTTGTGGATGTTTTTCTGTTTTTGGAGTAGGATTTTATGATCTAGTGGTTTTTATGGTGTGATGTGGATATAAGAGGGTTATTCCCATTTATATGTAAGGTGTGTGACATCTGTAATTTTTGGAATAAAAAGATGTATCATCATTTTTTACAAGAAACAAGGCTGAAAGGTATGTCAATATAAACTTTATACATTTTATGTTATAAATATGTAAATATAATGGATTATACAAAAAAAGTATGAAATTTTTACTGTAATCTTGTTATTTTCACCCCTAGTAAACTCGTTTTCTCCATAACCATATTACATAATTTTTATTTTTTATCTATTAATTATAGTAATAAAATATATTAACCATATTTATAGTATATATTATTATGATTCCAAATAATTAATAAATATTACCAAATAAAATTCACATATTTTTAAAATTATAATATAAAATTTATCATGCAAATGTGATAAAAAAGATTATATTCAATAGGGGTATATTACATGAAATGATGATTTCATATTAAAAAAATTATTAAAAGATTTATTTAATGAATAATTATAAGTAATTATTAATATATATAAATATATATAATTCTTTTAAATAAGTCCCAATCTATGGGTTTTAGTTAATTTAAAATTTGAAATATTATACAGTTTAAAAATGTTTTTAGAAAACCAAAATTTCCAAAAAATTACTTATAATAAAATATTATATAATGATGATTAAAATTAAATAAATTAGGTTAAATAAAATAAATAATACATACTTAATATTAAGAAATATTAAATAAATAATAGTGATTTTAAATCTAAAAAATGTATTGAAAAGAATTTACTTTTTACACAAAATTGTATTTTTCATTGTTCCGTGAAAAATAAATATTTTCTAAAAAACCCAATATTTCGACAATTTTTTGTAAATAAGATTTCAAAAACTAATTTTTTTTTATAAAATTCAATTTTTTTGTCACCAAAATGTAATTTATAATATTTTATCATGAAAGGAAAATGGAAATTTTTTGAGAAACATTAATTTTTATGAATAAAACGAATACTAAAACATTACTTATTATTCACTAAAAACATATCACTAATTAGTCGTGAGTTGGATATATCAAAATATGTATCATTTTTATAATGTAGATAAGATTATTCATAATCAAAAATTTAATGGTTAGTATATAAATATTATATATTTCGTTGGTCATCTATGTTTAGATATGTTTTATTAATAAACTATCGATAATAGATTTATTTTATAAAATAATGAGGTTTCATAGAAAACCACATTATTTATTTCTTAGAAAACAAATTTATATACAAAATATTTTAAGTCATGTGTTTGTGTATAATTCTTCCTCAATGAAGCAACATATTCTTGTTTTTACACCCGCCTCACATTATTCATTAGAAGTAAAAAAAAATAAATTATTGTTTCATATAAAATATTATTATTATTATTATTATTAGAAAAAATATATTACACGAATTTAACCTCCCATTGATGAGAAATTATAAATGTAAACCAAGTGTTTTGAATAAACCATCTATAATAGGTATTTCATATCATTTTCATCAAATGATATTATTATTATTTAATATTTCTTCAATTATGGTTCAGTAAATTAAAAATATAAAAATAATATAAACAATATTTTATAATATAGATATAAATAAAAAATAAACAACATCCATGGCCATACTCATCAATTAATTATAGTATGTTCAGGTTGGGGTATCTCTTTCCATTAACATAAAAATTCCTATAAAATGATATCATGGAGGAATATTAGAATGTAATTACTAATGATATTTGGAATAAAAAAATAATGACCAAATTTTGGATTATTTATGATTAATTCATGTATTTAACACGTTATTAAAATATAATCATTGATTGATAATATTATATATTTAACCCAAAACTAATTCAATTTTCATGCTTCAAAAGTAAAAGACATATATAATAATATAAGATATTACTAAATCAATATAAGTTATATATTAGAGTTCATTAAATGATAATTGAATAATTAACATGGTATAAAATAATGTGTTCCATTATCGACATTATGTAACATGCAAGAAATAACTAATGGTATCAGCTCCTGATGGTGAAAACTATTTTTAAAAAACTAATATATTCTTATTAAATGATCATAAATGAAAAATATAAATGTTAATAAGTATGTATAACAATCCAAAATAATGTATTATTATTATTTCATTTCATATTGGGGATTCAAGCGCTGGAGTGGATGTATTAAATTATGTTATGGTGTTTTCAATATAATTTGTCACCTTGGGAGATATTTCAAATTATATACTACTTTTCATTAATATTTTGTATCTTACAACCAGTAAAAAATTTCTTCCACAGACCTAGAGAATTTCATGTTTTCTAATATTTCATTTGAAATTATATTGTTTAAGGGGTTATTATTCAAATATTTCTAATCTCGTATGTGTTATTATTCATATTTTAAATTGAAAGAGACATGTTTGATATAAAAACTACTTTTTAAATATTTTAGTTTATTCTTTTAATAATTTAATTAAAATTTAATTAATAGATTTTATTTAATTATATTTTATCCTCCTGATTTGACACTCATGCTATAGGAATGTGACTAAAAAATTACAGAATACTGAGTTTTAACTCAAACATTTGATCAAAAAAATTTGAGGTAAATTTAAGCAATAAGGTTTTATAGACTTATATTATAACTTATAGATAAAATTATTAGTTATTACATATTGGAAAAATTCGACCATTACAAATTTTTCTAACCATATTCTAAATTTAAAATAAATTTTGTCAACTTTTCATGAAAAATATTCTTAACATTCATCTTAATCTCATCATTTACCTTAGAAATTAATAAATCCAATAAAAAAAAAATTTCTATTATGGGATGAATATAAAAATATCATTATCTGATAGTAAAATTCTAAAATTATTATTTTAGTGAATAATATTGAATCTCAAAAAAAAATATTCTTCTAACAAATAGAAATTTTTACCCGGAATAGTCTTTATCCTTCTTTGAAAAAGATCATTTTTTAATCCTTTTAAAAACAAATCAGATCCATGAAACTAGAATGGTATTAATATAACAGTCATGTAGGAGTCTTGGGACATTTTCTCATTTCACACTTCTGTAACCCTTATATAACAAATACATATTAGGATCACCATATGACCAACATTCAATATAAATATCTGAAAAACATAATCATAATCCAATGGGTTGGAGTGTTATCTAGGTGAACCCATCATGTATTCTATAATATACTCACCTTTATCTATTTGGTTTTAAACATCATAAAATAATTTATAAGAACATACCATGAATAAAAAAAATTAAACCTATATATTTTCCATAAAAATAAATTTAAAAAACATTTCATCCAATATTAAAAACAAATTTCGTTTAAAATTTATAAATTTATTTTAATGAAAAATTATAAAACCCGAAATACCTAGAAAATGGGAAATATAGGTATTAATTTAATAAAACATGAATTTTTTTATTTTATTCATGAAATAAAATTATAGTGTCATGACCTGCACCCTAGGGCACGTGTAATGACTAACCTCGAGCCCACCTTTCATAGGCCAGGAACTGGCAATTAGCACGAAAGTCGTAATTCCTGAAAATTGGAAGGAATTGCCTTTATAACCCATAACCACTCACAACCAAGAAAACATCATGATACGAAAGTAAGTAAAGTGTATAGAAAATAGGTTGACGAAAGTAAAAAAGGGTTCAGAATACAATCCCAACAGAAATAGCACAGGTGCAATTGAAATACAATACAACTAAAGAAAAATATTGGATGCTACTTGGTCTTCCTCTGGGTTCCTACAAGAATGGTAGGTACAGATTTCTTCCACAACACTCCACATCAACCCGTCTCCTCCACGTACCAACACCCGGTATGGTCTACCTCTGGACACTCTCTAGTCCGGGTATTCTCATCCTCAGTCAGCGCTGTTCGTCGTCTGCATCCAACACAACGAGGTGCAGGGATAACCCATGAACGGGTGAGTATAATGATACTTAGTAGGGACCCGGAGAACATAAAGGTCTCACAAAATAAACAAATTATAATCCACAAAGAATGAAATAAAATGACAACCATTATTAGGTATATGCCAACACATATACCTATCTTATCAAGTATTTCCATCTCAATCATGAGGAAACACAATGTCGAACCCAAAAGCCCAAATCTCAACTGTTCCACAAAATAAGGAATAAAAAAAGGTAAGTACCACATATGTATGCCACATAGAAGAATACCACTAAGGTATTACCGTTAAGGAAATTACCACATAGGTACGACACACATAAGAATGCACCAAGGTATTACCACGAAGTAAAGTACCACAAATGTATGAACTCAGCTCACACTAGGTATTTCTTAGGTACAGTAGTAGAGATTATTAGATGTAACTAATGAATCATTTTACTCTCTTAAGAGGTAGACCCACGAATGTTCCCTCATCATCTTCCAACCCATGGAGGATTGTAGTTCAATCTGAGTACGTAGTCAGACCCACATAGGATCTCTAGGTGCTAACCCACACAGGCTCGCTTGGTGCTGACCCGCACAGGATCACTAGGTGCTGACCCACACATGATCGCTCAGTGCTGACTCGCACATGATCGCTAGGTGATTACCCACACATGATGGCTCGGTGCTGACCCACAGAGAATCTCTTGGTGCTGACCCACACAGGATCACTCGGTGCTAACCCACACAGGATCGCTAGGTGCATACCTACACCGGATCACTCTCTATTAACCCACACATGATATTTTTCCATTCATCACATCAAATCCATCTATTGGGTTCCTGCACTTAACTTGATCATCTCTGATAGGGTCCACCACTCAAGCCACTGGTCGAAATTCCAACTTCCATGAAGTCTCATGAATAACTATCCCATTGAACTGCCACATAATAGGCTTATCCACACAACTTACAATGTGTCAATCAGACTCCTGGTCTATAAGTTATTATCCATTTAGTCTAGAGAGCCTAGTTGGATCTGTGATCAATCCAATCTAGCCATACCCCACCATTATCTAAAACCCATGTGGGGTATACCTAAAGGACTGTCTCGATCTATGCTTTCTAGTCCCACAGAGGTTTCGTCATTTTGGCACTGTAAGAGGAAGATATGTCAAATACATGTTCTCACAATAATAATAATAATAATATTCAGTTTTTTTTTCAACCTGATCTAGGAACTAGAATTTTGTATCCAATATTACATTTGAATCGACCGTATTAATGACAGGATCACATCTCCACTAATGGAAAGTCAATTGGACGTCACACACAAGAGTTATGGCGAGTTAAATATTTAATAATAATTTTTAATCTATTATTTTATGAGTTATTTCGGTACCGGATCTGCAAACCAAAAAAAGACATCCAATATTGGACTCATAATTTTGGTCTTGAAGTTAGCGTCTCATTGCCACTGATGGTTCATGAAATCGAGGTCGAACAGATATTTTATCGATGAAATAGGGGTTTGACAGCCATTAATAATAATGATATCACTATATTATTATTACTTCATTTCATTGAAAGTTTATCTCTCTATTCTCATTTGAGATTCAAACACAAGTGGGGTATCCCATTTTGGTGCACACAGGTCCAAATATTACCTCAATCTGTTTTTATATATTCATTTTCTATTAATTTAATTTCTTATCTATTAATTCCTATCTCCAATCTAATTTTATTCTTCCACTTTTTTTCACCCCTGTACCCAAACTAGCAATCTCCTATGCCGACACCTTGCACACGACCTGCCTCCGTCACGCTGCCTACTTGCGCCGCCGCCTAATCTACCTCATCGTCGGCCTAAGCCACCTGTCCCAGCTTAGTGCGCACACACTGCCTCCACTAGCTGTTCTAGACCGCCCTTCTTTGACACTCTGCTCCTTTCGTGGGATGTCGCATCTTCTTTCTAACCATAAAAAATAAAATGATCCCATATTATAAATCATCAGGTCAAGGTATCTGCATCCGTATGATGCACTCAATAGAATAATTCATTTCTAGTGGCAATAAATATTTGGCCACCTCCTTCTGCAAATTATTGTGGCATCGTTCTATGTCCAAAAATTATACAATCGCATATTTTAGATCCTTTCATCGATCGATTCACGTCCATATATCGCACTCAGCAAAACAACATGTTTCCAACGCCAATAAATATTAGACGTTGAAGAACACACACAGAACATGAAAATAATTAAAAAGAAAGAGGAGCATGGTTTATGTGTGGGACGATGACCAATGTCTGTTTGGCTATTGTTGTAATGAATTTAGGATATGATGAATCAATAAAACAAATTAAATTATATATAATAAACCCTTACCTCAATTGTCCATTGGAGGTGGCATGATGAAGAAGATGAAGTCGATAAGACAGTGATGTCGACATTCATTGTTCCAACAATATTTTTCTGATCCATGCTCATGTGACATCATCCTTCTCTGATTCTGGAGGTTTCTCTTCGTTGACATAGATTTTCTTAGTTGAAGAATCTCACTCCATGTTATGCAGATCTGTCCCTTTTCACAACAACCCTCAAACCAATATGGTGAAGTGCCAAATAAGTTTATTAAATAATATAATTGTGTTTGCACATAAATGGAATTAAATCCAAGAGTTATCTCACATTAATGGGGGAGTTCAAGGGACGGGTGGTCCCCACCATTTAATTGAAATTTGGGTTTCTTAGTTCAGGTGGTACCCAACTCTTTAAAAACATGTGGGAGGATTTAGTTCAGGTGGTCCCGACCTCTATAACATCCACAAAGGAGTTTTTATCAAATAAAAATGATAACCATTTTTTTTATTTTATTCTATAAAAAAAAACCCAAAAACTATCCTTCACCATCGACCAACTACCATCAAGGTGAATGTCTCTTTAAGAGAATACCAGCACTGAGAGTTCAACGGTGCCCTCAGATTTCAATTCCGAGCATCAGTTTAAAAGTTACAAAAACCATCTTGCAAGTTTACTGAATGTAACCGAAAAAAAGTTCAGAAAATTATTAACAATCACCCTCGACCCACGCCAGTTGAGTATAGGATCTTACCTAGTGAAAAACGCATGAATGAAGACAACTGTACTCTTAGATTTTATATCTGAGTTACTAATTAAAGGTTTTGGATTTTAGAATACAATATTTGTCACTTAATTATTTTATTTATGGCCAAAAACTAATTTTTCACTTGTGGCACTCACCGGCCACATTTATTATCTAATTAAAGAAAGCATGTACTCATGATTTAGTGATGGTCTAAGATTTTCAATCCAATCTACCGTTTGGTAGTTATAAGCATTTTAAAATTGAAATTAGTTATTTAATTATTTTATTAATGATTATCCCATTTTTGGGTTTTCTCACAGGAGGCCCGTGCCGACCAAACACAAGTTGCCAATAGGGTAAACCCACCATTCAGAACGCATTGGTGCCCTCAGATTTCTGATCTGGGCCACCATTTATTATTTATCCCACTTTTCCAAGATAAACACTTTGGAACACTAATTAAGGAGTAAAAAAACTTGGATGAATAATTACGGGATCTCCAGGCCTCAGAATCAGGCACCATCAGATTTCACTGTCTCCAAATAATTTAATATAATTAAAAATTTTAAATGGAAATTTCGAGACATTACAGTATCCTCACCATAGGTATTTATGTCCTCAATAGCCTAAATAAAGGAAAAACAAAAAAATAGGGTACTGAGCATGAATCTAAGCCTCCTGCTCCCAGGTTCTCTCTAAGAGGATCTCGTGATGCCAACATATGTGTACCAGAGGTATCAACCAAACATGAAGGTCCCACTCCTGTAAATCGTCAATCTCCATATGATCCTCCGTAATCATCACCCAATCATCGATGTCCATCTCACCATGGATGATGATATGTGATGGTTCATGCGTGTATCTCCTTAGCTGAGACACATGGAAGACATTGTGCACCTTCTCCAACTGTGGTGAAAGAGTCAAATAGTACTCTACCTCGCTTATCCACCAAAGAATCAAAATAAGACCAATGAACCATAGGGATAACTTTCCCCCTCGGCCAGATCTCTTTAGTCCCCATCGAGGATAGACTCGCAAGAATACATGGTATCCCTCCTAATAATCCTTGGGTCTCTGTATCCTGTCAGCATAATACTTCTGCCAACTCTGTGTTGTCTTCACTTGCTAACATGTGAGTTATCATGATAGAAATTTTGCCACTAATTTATTCATCCCTGGCCACCACTACTAGTGTCCGAGGTCCATGTACATCTTCAACAAACCAGGATGTACCGCTGCAGGGGACATATGGAACTCCCTCAACAACTCCTCCCAATTCACCACTGGTTCTATGGTACGTCCTCTAAAGAGGACGTCATGCTCCCCACCTTCAGAAAATATATCAGGTGCATGTATTGTGTATATATGTGCACATCGAGCCTCATAGTCAATGCCCCCATGTTCCACCTCCCCAACATTATGAAGGAGTGTGGGAGTGAAAGTCATATAATAGATGTAAGCACCTTAATCTCCATCCATGATAGATATCTGCAGCGCGACTACCTGCTCTGATAGCTCACTCAGCTGTTGCGGACCGAATATCTTGGTGAGTGCACCTGCTACCATGTTCCCCTTACCATGAGTAAAGATTATCACAAATTCATAGTCCTGGAGGAACCCTAGCCATCGTTGGAGTCTCAACTTCTAGAATCTTTGCTGACACTTCTCTTCCCATAGGAAATGCTCCTCCTTCGTCAAAGCTGATAAGTCTGACAAGTTCCACAATCTCGAGGCTTCGAGAAGAGGACCATGTTTTATGTGGGGGATGATGACCATGATCGTTTGGCTATCATCATAGTCAATTTAGGATATGAATAATCAATAAAACAAATTCAAACATATATAAAACCCCCTACGTTGATTGTTTGTTGGACGTGGCATGAGGAAGAAGACAAAGTCGATGAGATGGTGACGTTGCGGTTTGTTGTTCCCACAAGATGTTTCTGTTCACAGAACGTGTGTTGTCCTCGTTCTCCAATTCGTGATAAAGATATTTGTAGTAGTGGATGTTCTTTGTTGATGAATCTCCTTCCATGTTCTCCTAAACTCTCCCATTTTCCAACAATCCTCTATCCAAATGGAGATGTTCCAAATAATTTTATTAAATAAACTAATTGAGTTGGCAAATCAATGGAAGAAAACCTAGAGCTATCTCCCATTAAAGAATGAGTTGAAGGGTCAGTTGGTCCCCAACATTGAATTTCTATTGGGGGTTTTTAGGTCAGGTGATCTACACCTCTTTAACAATATGTGAGAGGTTTTAGGCCAGCTTTTCCCAACCTCTTTAACATCTACAAGATAGGTTTCAACAAAAAAATATAATTTTTTTTATTTTTATATTATTCTTTCATGAAAAACACAAAAAATCTTAGAAAATCCTCCCACAAGTTTACTAACAAGGTGAAAGTCTCCTGAAGTGAATACCAACGATGTGAGTTCAACATTGTCCTCCTATTTAAATTCCGATCACTGGTTCAAAAGTTACAAAAACCCACCTGCAAGTTTACTGAACATACCCAAAAAAAGATCAGAAAATCATTACCCGTCACCCTCAACCCGCACCATTCTCGGTTAGGATTTTCCAAGTGAAACACAGCCCAATTAACCCAAAAGTACACTCGGATTTTAAATCTAAGTTATTTTTTAAATGTTTTTGATTTTATAATAAAATAATTTTCATTCATTAACTTATTTATGTCCAAAAAATGACTTTAACTAACGGCCCAAGCCAACCAATGTTAGTATCTTTTTAAATAAAGCATGACCTCACGAGTTCAGTATTTGTCTCATATTTTTAATTTGAGGTACCATTTGTGATTTATAAGCATTTGAATAATAAAATAATTTATTTAATTATTTTATTTATGATTATTCCATTTTTTTGTTTTCTCAAAGGAGGTCCACACTGACCAAAATTAAGATGCGCCTTGGGTAAACCCACCATTAATAATGCAAAATTTCCCTTAGATTTATAATCTGGGGAACTATTTAAAAGTTATCCCAATTTTTTAGGAAAAATACATATGCATGCTAATTAAATGCGTAACCAAAATTTCATAGATCATTTCTGTGAACTCCAGGCATTGTAATCATGCACTTTCAGATTTCACTATCTCAAAATAATTCCATATAGTTAAAAATATATATGGATATTCCAGGACCTTACATATTGTCAGAGTGGATGTAAACATTATTGTCATCCTATGCATTAAAAAGAATTCATCCCTTATATTGATAATCAAATTGATCTGTATAATAAATGAAAAAATGTTCCTTTAAAAAATATTAATATAATGTAAAATGAGACAGAAAATATAATTTATAAGTATATTATTTCAACATAAAAACAATAGAGAACTAATATTAAATACATGTCCATGGACGAAAATTATATTTTAGTAATGCTTTAATATATGAATTTTTTAAAAAATTCCCTTATCATTTAAAAAAGTCTTTATATACCCACAATAATATAATATATTATCATAACATCAAAAAATTCCTCAATAATAGGATATTATAACGAATTCTATTACCCTAATTCATACTCGTTATATACATTCTTTATCATCTTTTATAATAAATTAATTATAAATATTTAATTTACTTATAAAATTTTAATTTTTATTATTTATTTTAATTAAATTATTACAAGGTTATATATGATCATATAAATAATTAGGTTTATATTGGATGCTACGATGAAATTTTGATTCTGTGTCAAAAATTACAATGATAGGTTTACTACGGTTGAAAATATCATTATCAAAACATATTAAGAATAATAATTAGGAAATAATTATCAATTTTCTCTCAAAATTATAAATTTATTAAGATTCAGTAAATAAAGATTTATGAAAATAATTACTATTGTAACATTAAGAGGGTAGGTTGTATGCAAACATGACTAACATTTCCATTTTTCAATGATCATTATTTAAATGATATAAATAATAATTTACATTTATATTAATTCAAAATATAACTTATAACATTTTTATATTCTCTAAAAATATATATCACATACATGTGGTGCAATGACAAGATGATATTTGCATCACTTTATAAATGTGGTTGTCCACACATATGTGAACAACGTAATCGTCTTCTAGTGAGGGAAAAATGTAAGAAAGAAAATGATATATTTCATTTTAATAATGTTAAATATTTCATTAATATAATAATTATATCCGGAATATCATGAATATTCATTAACAATATACTTGTTAACAACCTTGTAAAGAATTACTGAAATATGAATCACATTTCTTAATGAGATGGTAGTCCACTGTACACATGAGCAACATTACTATATCCCCTACAATATGGAAAGTGAAAAAGTTATATATGATAGTATGACTCAGGATTTGTAATTTTTTTATGAATACCATATATACATTCTATCAATAATCATTCTCAACCATGAGAGGTGTTGACGGAAAAATGTGTTAATTCATTTTGCGAGGCGTTATTTCAAAGTACACATGAGATACATAATCATTTCCCGTTTGAAGGAAGAGAATATGGGTATAGGTCCTGAACATAACATAATAACATATCAATACATTTTTAGTACATGTTTTATTATTTTTTCATAATTGATGAGGATTTTATTGAAGATGATGAAGAAACGTATAAAAACAACATAGTTAGGAATTTAGAATCCTCTCAAACCACCTCATTATGATTTCACATTAAGTATTTCAAGAACTTATTTATAAAAAAACAATGATTATTAGAATATGATATGGATGTTTTTATTTTTATCTGTTTATTCTTCACAGATCCAAAAGGGTTTGAATGTGTGAATAAGAGTAAAGAGGGGTTCCTTTTATAAATGAGGTGAGTTGCACACCTGTAATTTTATAAAATAAAATCTGTACCCATGGTTTTCAAATAAAAAAGGGGCCAAAATGAAGTTTTATTTAGATTTAGTCTTTATATGGATGAAATATTTCCTAAAAATTTGAGTATATAAATGTTTTTAGGTCATTTAAGCACATATAGTTTTATTTTCAACCATGGTAATCCAATTTCTACATTAACCATGGTAATTAATTTTTAAAATTATAAATATTAATTATTGTAAAATTAATGTTTCCCTAATTAGATATTATAAATTATTCTTATAATAAATATTTATTTTATTTTTCCTTAGTAAATTCTCTTAATTGTGAAAAAATAAATTTAAAATTAAAACATTAATCCTGACACATAAATTTGTTATAAATAATTTTATTTTCAAAGAATTTTTTTTAACAAAATCACTAATAATAATAATAACATTAATAAATAATAATATTTTTTTAATTTATAATCTAAATATTTCATTTAAAAAATATTTCATTTTGTATTATTTTAAATTATTAAAATAGATAAATTTTATGCATTTAAAAAGTCTTTTTATAAAACCATATTTTTTAATAATAATACAAACATAAACTTAAAAAATATCAATATTACTGAAATGTATGTGTGTGGATTTAATATAGCTTATTAAAAATGGTAATTAATTTATAATCAAAAAAATATTAATCAAATATATTACTTTATTTTTTGATAACATAATATCTTTTTACAAAAATGTGTATCTTTCAATACTCACTGAAAATAAATATTTTCTGAAAAAATAAAAGAAATAGATTGTGTAATGTTTTATATTTTGCTTTAAAAATATAAATTATTTTTCTCCAATTTAAATTAATAATTTTGGAAAATAATATTTTCATTTCAAAATTATAAGAAAATAGTTTATTGAATTATATTATCATTTTAATTTAAAAATTTCATTTTATTTTTATGTTGAATAATTTAATTAACGAGATTTATTCTATAACTAAATGGGTTTATATATTCTTACCTAATTTTTTTTAATTTTTTCCTCAAACTTTTATTCATATATTATATATTTTTGGATATCTATATCTCTTTGAATTTTCATATTTTTATGTTGCATCTTCAACCATACGGTGTGTCCTCAAAACATTTACCTTGTGAATTATATTATTTTGGTAAATTTTATTTATATTTTTAAAAAAATTGTAAAAAATATATTTTCTCTTCCAAAAAATCAACTTTAAGGATAAATTCTTGACATAAATTAATAAATCTTTTATATTAAATCATTAAATACATTGTTTACCAGAGATAAAATTAGAGTAAAAACAATTCTAAATGAAACTAAACCAAAATTATATAGCTTTTTATATGGACCAATTAGTCATGTAATTATATTTACCTTATTTGATAAATAAATTTAAACATTTATTTAGAGATAAATTCCGAAAAACGTGATAGTCTACCTTAAAGGAATGTCATTTCATTGGGTAATTTGGAAATTTTTTCCCTGAACTATGAAAATTCATATACCGCAGAATCTGATACATGTTATCAGTCTTTTATTCTAATTAAAAATATCCCATTAACTTCCATTCTCCTACAGAATTACTAAAATATATTTTCGAACAACACTTTCTATATGATGCGTTAAATGGTTCCCTCTATAAACTATAATGATAACTGATATTATAAGAAAAAATAAACAAAGAAATATGTTGATCCCAACATCCCGACTAGACCATTTCGTAGGAGAAAATAATATCCAGCATGACCTTAATTGTATTGTAATAGAGACCATCGACTTTTCAATGAAAACCTCTTTTGAAATACAATTTATTAATCATTCCCATCTGAATTCCGTTTGAAAAATTATATGATAACATAGGATTATACTTTAATACAATGGATATAGGAACTCCATGTTACATGGTTACTGTAACGACCCGACCCCAGCTACCCATAGTCGGTTCATTATTACATAACATTGGCATGATCACAAGAAAGATCAAATCTCGAAAGACCGATTGGTTTAGTAGCCTTGGAAACACTAGATATATTCATAGGTTTTACATTACATCATAAAATGAAAAACTACTACAACAACATAAAGTCTCCATAATCCACACTCATGTCCCCACATAATATCCCTGCAGGTCATTCATAATTTACTTCTTCACTTCCTGGGAAAAATAAAACATAGAAAAGGGGTGAGCTCAAATGCCCAGTAAGGATAACAAAATAGCGGAAACTTTCATAAATAAGAATAAACTTTTAAGGCAATTTATAACTAAAACAAAAGCATTTCAAACATGAACTTTCAACATGGTATGGCATAAATAAAATGAAATAATTCCATTTACTTATTCACATGGATATTCTACTAATCGAATAATCACATGCAAAAATCAATAACCACTTTCATAATGTTGGAATGCATAATGCCAGACTATCATAACCACATAGCCAAGGCCTCGTGCCAAGACTACAAATAAGATTTTGTCAAGGCCTTGTTCCAAGACACTAGTTTGTCTCATGAGACCTACCGATGCATCTAGGAGCTATATCGGGCTCCACTCGTCACTTATTAAGTCCAATGCATTCCCATATGAAAAGGTTTAAACATAACATAAACATTCGTATTAAAACTAGCATACGAAATGTCAATAATTTAACCATAAACTATGAATGGTATAAAAATAGCACATCCATAGTCAAACATATCACAAATCCTTCAATACAATATAGAGTTTTTGTATCATAATAAATCAACTTCAAATAATCTTAAAATCCATCAAAGGATGTTGACATAGATGAAATCAAAATTCTTTTTAAAGAAATATCTCCTTTTATTTTGAAATCATTTAAGATCCATATAAAATAAAACATTTTCTTTGAAAATATTCTTATAAGCTTGTAAGGAAAGCTTTGAAGATTTTATAACGGCGTAAAATAACCGCACCCGCCGTATAAGTTAAAAAAAACATTCTTACCTCAATTCTGTCGAAAAGGTTAAAAAGGACATTGTTTTGAAAACGACAGAAAGATTCCTTTATAAACCTCTTATAAAAAGTCAAACAAGGGTATAAATGACTTTAACCCATATTCTTATAAATAGTAAAAATGTTTTGAAATACATTTTTAAGAAACATGGATGTGGATGATAAAGATATCCCAGTAGATTATTACGTATAAACAACCTCGGATAATGAAGAGATTGTGAAATAACCCTTACCAATTTGGTAACTTATGAAACATACAACCCATGAAAGAGGTATCATACAATGAATATGTAAATACACATAAATTAGAGTGTATTACACAAAGAATATAATTATGGGTAGTACATACACCACACAAAAGGTGATGGTGGCAATATGGCATGAATCTCACGGGAATAAGGAGTGAGATGAAAACCCCTTACCACGTTAATCAACTGAGTCGTATGGCCAAAAGTTAATAACCAACAAATTATTTACAGAATAACATAAATATGATAATATATATCAAATGCCAGTACACAATACACCACTTTCAAAAATTTAGTGGCGAATAATGGAAATCTCACGGAATTGAATGTGAGATAAGAAAAATCCCTTACCTTCTACTTTTCCTTTGTTGGGGTCGGTTAACCTCCTGTATAATGGTGAAATAATTGTTATTAAATTATACAAGAATCATATACATTAATATGATATCATATATGATCTTTTAACATTGCTTTATTAATAATATCTTATTATTATCGTCGTTTCAGGTGATAATCGATTCGTTCTTCTTAAATGTTTGGTTATGTATGACATGTTTGTAATGGATATATTAAATCTTATTCATAATCAGAATTATATTAACATTATTTTTAACCCTAAAATGAGAATAAGACTTGAATGGATACGATGGAGGATGGATCTCACCGCGTTCGTGGAGACGGTAGTCCGTACGTACGCACGAACGCTACTTCCATTTAATTTTTATTTTAAAAGAATTGAATCCAAATGATACATAGGTATATTACTATTCCATTATAATATAATATTTTATATATGTTACTTAAGTTCATTAACACCATCCTTTATACGTTCCATGTGTGGTATGAACGAGTCATATCATTTTAAGGGGGCGGTAGTCCGTACTTCCTCAAATGAAATTATCGTATGTATATACAACATGAAACGAATAATGTTATGAAATAAAATGGAATTACAGAAGCTTATATATAAAATATATATCATTAATATCATATTTAATTACAGTGCCATCATAATGGCCACCATGAGAGGAGGTAAGATGTATTTGAACAATCATCGTTTCGTGAGGCGTTAGTTTGCCATCCACAGAAACATTATGTTCATCATCCATTAGATGGAGTTGTGTGTATGTGTAGTTTGAATACTTCATATAACAACATCCTAGTATATTGAGGATACTGGTGTTGTTATAAAAGAAAGGAAATAAAAAGAGTTTGGGGGTTGGAGAAGGAAAACAAAGGAAAATAATTTAAGAGAAATCGTTACCTTTAATTTAGGTAACTCACTTTGGTTGGAACCAAAGGACTTCTTGAAATGATTTCTGACTAAGGGGAATCTTCAAGGAGGAGGAGAGGGATGTGGGGAGCTTAGTTGGGCAGAGTTTGGTCGAGCCAAGTGGCTTGAGAGGTGTGAGGAATGAGTAGAAGTGGTCTCCTTTTATAAGGGAGAAGAGGGGCTCTTTAGGAAAGAGTGAAAGTATTACTTTATAATATAATTATATTCGGTTTATAATGGTCCAAAAATCATTGAGGTCGAAGATAAGATGACTAATAATCTAAATAACATCAACCAATAAGAATTGTACAGGTTTTAGATAATATTTTAATCATTATAATCTTATTTATTTAAATGATTTATTAATGAGGTAAACATTGCATCATTATTGTGTCATTAATAATTTAAATTATGTGATGTCTAAAAATTATAAATAAAATATCATTATGTAGGAAATCTTTTTATCTTTCTAATTAATATTTATAATCGAAAATCCAACATGTATAACCCTAGGTAAAAATTGTTCTTCTAAAAGATGTAAGCTTATGCCATTTTTATTTTTATTTTAACTTTATTAATATAAAGTGTCCCTACCACATACAAGTGGCTCCAAGGGGTCCCCAAATTGACCCAAGGATGATCATGGTCGGGTATGTGTCCTCCAATAAGGTTATGACACGTTTTAGGGTAATTTTGTATTATTATAATATTATTTTGTTAACCCTTATTTACCGGATTTACCCTTAACCATGGTAAATAAAATATTTACCACAGTAATTATTTAAAATGTCTAGAAATAAAAGTTACCTATTTACACAATTTGGACATCCTGATTCCAAATATGGAATCCATTTTTCTAAATTCAAAACACAGAAGTGGCAGAAATAAATTTAAAATTAATTCCCGCTGTCAAAACAAAAAGCGTGTTTTAAGATATAATAACTATCAAAAGATTGACACTTGTTTATGTTCGGTTTAATTGTAAAATTATGTCCAATGACCAACATTATATTAAATAGTAAAAATATATTCTAAATATACTTTAAAACCACTCAAATTCATAATTTATTACTATTAATTATTTTGATTAAAAAAGTTGTTTTTAATTAAAATTTAGTAATTTTCACTATTCATCAAAATATGAAAGTTATCCGAAAAGTACCAAAATTTCACCTTAGGATAAATTTGATATTCCAAATCCAAAAATGAAGTCCATTTTAAAATATAAAATATATATAACTTCAAAAAGTAGGTATTACTATTCATAACAGCTAGTTTGATTGGTTACGGTGTGTTAGAACTCGAAGTTGCGTACAACACACGCTACTGTTTTATTCAAAGGAAAGCGTACCGTGGAAGCTTGGGATGTTTCATTTTAAATTTTTTGATGTCTCCATTTAGTCAAAAAGTTTAAAATATTGTATTTAAAAAGGATTCACTATCAAAAGTTGATAAAAGTGCAATACTGAAAATGAATCTGTTCTTGCGTTATGACTAAGAAACTCATAATATGGATTCTAAAATTATAAGGATTATATAAAGTTTAAAATTTAGTTAATACTATTCATGACCTCTTTTAATGGCTTTTTTTTTGGTAAGTCATGGTGCAATTGAACTCAGTGTTGCGTGTAGTGCAAGTTATTGAATTATTTTGAAGAAATAACACACTATGAAATCTTGGGGTGTTACATTCTCCCCTCCTTCAATAAATTGCGTTCTCGCAATTTGAAATTGTTCTTCAAAAATAAAAGGTTGAAAGTAGAAAATATATTTGTGGGAAAACCCACATCGGAAATTGGGTTACTAAAATTTAGTCTTAATATGAGGAAAAGAGAAATCAAAGGGTCACCACCAAATTATGATCTCGATTATGAGAACATTGGTGGAAATTAGAGACATATAATCGGAGGAAAAACGTAAATATTTATAGGTAGTGATTGAGGTCATCAATCACAAACAAGTGTATAATTGAGGTCCTTAAATTCATCAATCTATGATGATTTGAAATACCATCGGTTCAACAAAACATAGGGTATTAGGATAACACATTTTTGACGTTTCAAAATATCTTAGTTGAAATCCCACATCGAAAAATGAATTAATGAGGCCTCTATTTAAAATAAAGATTGGAAAGTATGAAGATTACCGAAAATAACACATACTAGGGTTCCATTTAAGAAAATATGGATATGGAAGAAAAATCTAGCCATCAATTATCTGATGGAGAGTGGTAGAGAACATGGCTATGAAAAGGCCAACAATCCCAAAGCCATAAATTAGTGATGATTAAAGGTACCATCTAGGACAACATTTTTGTTCTAAGTTCCTTTTATTAATGATGAGGAATTTATTTATGAGATTGGCTAAGATCATAAGGAGATATACTTACTTTATAATTAGAGTTTTATCCATAAATAAATTTCTACCACAAACTCATCTTTCACTCTAAAAGATAATAGAATAAAAAAAAATTCTATTTACACTATTCATATAGGGTTCCAAAATAAAAGAATTTATAATTCATCTACAAGATCTTTTAATAAAAACTACATTATTTAATCCAGGACATCTCTTGGGCCAGTGGTACGTGATACACCCTTGTCGCCCTTCGGTTGCGGGTTCAAGTCTCGCGGCCTTGCCGGACGCAACAGGTTGCTACCCGACCTACGGGTTGTCCTTTTATGGCAATCCAAAATAATCCAAATAAGAACTATCCAAAATAATTCTATCCAAACTCACAGTCCAACATTTATAAGGAAGGTAAACATAATATAGATTCTTTTTACCCCGTAATAGCATATAAATACCTTCATCATGTATTACCATATTCCTTATTGATTACATTCATGGTCCCTTATTCCATATAGAATGCTGGATATACTTCATTAATCCAAAAATGTTTTAAACCCCAACAATGATGGAATATACAAATCATTAATCAGTTCCAGGGTAGTCAAGAATATCCAATATAATTTATCCAAAATAATCACATATTATTCCAAAATCACTACCTCAGTATCAGAACTATATTCTCTCAACCATATATTTTCCAAAAATTTATCCTGCTATTGAGTCACTTTTCTTTGTTCCACACAATCTCAAGTCCTTAATGAAATAGTACTGCAGTACAATCCTTATATACTCCATAATTATTATAACAAGTACATTGTTGATAAAACACTCAATTGACATAATCAACATAAGAACTCTAATCATTCCTCTTCATCTGTGGTAGTATCATAACTTGATTATTATCCAATAGCATCATTTGCGTCATAGACTGATGACTGGGACATAGGTTCGCGTAGTGTCCAAACTCCTTGCAAATGAAGCATTGTACATTTGAAACCATTTTCTTACCCTTGAAGTCACGTACTTTGTGCCCTTTTCCTCCACACTTATAAAAAACTCTCATTCCTTTCAGGCAAGTTCCAGGGTGTTTCTTTCCACAGTTACCACATATGGGAAAATTCTTCTTTTCCCTCTTCCCTTTATCCATATTTCTCTCTTCCATCCTTTTCTTCTCTTGCTTCCCTTCAGAGCCATAGGACTCAGTAAACTCTTTACTTATCTTATCAATACATGATATTATTTCTTCATATGATGATAATACATGGGAGACTATTTCTCTTATAAATTATAGCTTAAGACCATGAAAGATATGATCCTTCCTTCTCTTTGGATCATGTGCATTTCTGGAGTTCTCATTCCTTCTACTGGGCGCCATTTCTAAACAATGTCATAAACTAGATCTGTTTATGAATCAAAATACATAATCCCATACTTATAAAACACCTAACATAAATTAAACTATTTATGGATATAATCCATAATCATAAGAATGTTTTCTTTGAGGAAGTATATACTCATAATCCCTTCAAAATGATTTGTAAAGAAAATGAGAGTTATCCTAAGCATATCCCCCGGGAGTGTCGTAACCAAGAGTGCAGAAAGGCCCGTTGTCGTGCACCAGTTCCCGTTCGAGTCTAGCTCAAAGCGGTGTTTTCGGGTTTTACCCCTAGGTACATCTGTGCCAGAGCCGCCTCTACCTTCTCGTATCCAGACAGGGATGTATTGCTCGGAAAACTCACAAAATCTCTACAATACCAAAATTCTAGGAAGTTCTTCTATACTAATCCTCAAAGTTCATCTTAGGTCTATGTGCTCTAATCAGAGTTTATCTAAATCTAGCTTCCAAGGTTTGTACTAAACTTCCTCTGATACCAACTGTAACGCCCCGACCCCAGCTACCCAGAGTCGGTGCATTATTACATAACATTGGCATGATCACAAGAAAGATCAAATCTCGAAAGACCGATTGGTTTAGTAGCCTTGGAAACACTAGATATATTCATAAGTTTTACATTACATCATAAAATGAAAAACTACTACAACAACATAATGTCTCCATAATCCACACTCATATCCCCACATAATATCCCTGCAGGTCATTCATAATTTACTTCTTCACTTCCTGGGAAAAATAAAACATATAAAAGGGGTGAGCTCAAATGCCCAGTAAGGATAACAAAATAGCGGAAACATTCATAAATAAGAATAAACTTTTAAGGCAATTTATAACTAAAACAAAAGCCTTTCAAACATGAACTTTCAACATGGTATGGCATAAATAAAATGAAATAATGCCATTTACTTATTCACATGGATATTCTACTAATCGAATAATCACATGCAAAAATCAATAACCACTTTCATAATGTTGGAATGCATAATGCCAGACTATCATAACCACATAGCCAAGGCCTCGTGCCAAGACTACAAATAAGATTTTGTCAAGGCCTTGTGCCAAGACACTAGTTTGTCTCATGAGACCTACCGATGCATCGAGGAGCTATAGCGGGCTCCACCCGTCACTTATTAAGTCCAATGCATTCCCATATGAAAAGGTTTAAACATAACATAAACATTCGTATTAAAACTAGCATACGAAATGTCAATAATTTAACCATAAACTATGAATGGTATAAAAATAGCACATCCATAGTCAAACATATCACAAAACCTTCAATACAATATAGAAGTTTTGTATCATAATAAATCAACTTCAAATAATCTTAAAATCCATCAAAGGATGTTGACATAGATGAAATCAAAATTCTTTTTAAAGAAATATCTCCTTTTATTTTGAAATCATTTAAGATCCATATAAAATAAAACATTTTCTTTGAAAATATTCTTATAAGCTTGTAAGGAAAGCTTTTAAGATTTTATAACGTCGTAAAATAACCGCACCCGCCGTATAAGTTAAAAAAAACATTCTTACCTCAATTCTGTCGAAAAGGTTAAAAAGGACATTGTTTTGAAAACGACGGAAAGATTCCTTTATAAACCTCTTATAAAAAGTCAATCAAGGGTATAAATGACTTTAACCCATATTCTTATAAATAGTAAAAAAATTTTGAAATACATTTTTAAGAAACATGGATGAGGATGATAAAGATATCCCAGTAGATTATTACGTATAAACAACCTCAGATAATGAAGAGATTGTGAAATAACCCTTACCAATTTGGTAACTTATGAAACATACAACCCATGAAAGAGGTATCATACAATGAATATGTAAATACACATAAATTAGAGTGTATTACACAAAGAATATAATTATGGGTAGTACATACACCACACAAAAGGTGATGGTGGCAATATGGCATGAATCTCACGGGAATAAGGAGTGAGATGAAAACCCCTTACCATGTTAATCAACTGAGTCGTAGGGCCAAAAGTTAATAACCACCAAATTATTTACAGAATAACATAAATATGATAATATATATCAAATGCCAGTACACAATACACCACTTTCAATAATTTAGTAGTGAATAATGGAAATCTCACGGAATTGAATGTGAGATAAGAAAAATCCCTTACCTTGTACTTTTCCTTTGTTGGGGTCGGTTAACCTCCTGTATAATGGTGAAATAATTGTTATTAAATTATACAAGAATCATATACATTAATATGATATCATATATGATCTTTTAACATTGCTTTATTAATAATATCTTAGTATTATCGTCGTTTCAGGTGATAATCGATTCGTTCTTCTTAAATGTTTGGTTACGTAAGACATGTTTTTAATGGATAGATTAAATCTTATTCATAATAAGAATGATATTAACATTATTTTTAACCCTAAAATGAGAATAAGACTTGAATGGATACGATGGAGGATGGATCTCACCGCGTTCGTGGAGACGGTAGTCCGTACGTACGCACAAACGCTACTTCCATTTAATTTTTATTTTAAAAGAATTGAATCCAAATGATACATAGGTACATTACTATTCCAGTATAATATAATATTTTATATATGTTACTTTTGTTCATTAACACCATCCTTTATACGTTCCATGTGTGGTATGAACGAGTCATATAATTTTAAGGGGGCGGTAGTCCGCACTTCCTCAAATGAAATTATCGTATGTATATACAACATGAAACGAATAATGGTATGAAATAAAATGGAATTACAGAAGCTTATATATAAAATATATATCATTAATATCATATTTAATTATAGTCCATCATAATGGCCACCATGAGAGGAGGTAAGATGTATTTGAACAATCATCGTTTCGTGAGGCGTTAGTTTGCCATCCACAGAAACATTATGTTCATCGTCCATTAGACGGAGTTGTGTGTATGTGTAGTTTGAATACTTCTTATAACAACATCCTAGTATATTGAGGATACTGTTTTTGTTACAAAAGAAAGGAAATAAAAAGAGTTTGGGGGTTGGAGAAGCAAAATAAAGGAAAATAATTTAAGAGAAATCGTTACCTTTAATTTAGGTAACTCACTTTGGTTGGAACCAAAGGACTTCTTGAAATGATTTATGACTAAGGGGAAGCTTCAAGGAGGAGGAGAGGGATGTGGGGAGCTTAGTTGGGCAGAGTTTGGACGAGGCAAGTGGCTTGAGAGGTTTGAGGAATGAGTAGAAGTGGTCTACTTTTATAAGGGAGAAGAGGGGCTCTTTAGGAAAGAGTGAAAGTATTACTTTATAATATAATTATATTCGGTTTATAATGGTCCAAAAATCATTGAGGTCGAAGATAAGATGACTAATATTCTAAATAACATCAACCAATAAGAATTGGACAGGTTTTAGATAATATTTTAATCATTATAATCTTATTTATTTAAATGATTTATTAATGAGGTAAACATTGCATCATTATTGTGTCATTAATAATTTAAATTATGTGATGTCTAAAAATTATAAATAAAATATCATTATGTAGGAAATATTTTTATATTTCTAATGAATATTTATAATCGAAAATCCAACATGTATAACCCTATGTAAAAATTGTTCTTCTAAAAGATGTAAGCTTATGCCATTTTTATTTTTATTTTAACTTTATTAATATAAAGTGTCCCTACCACATACAAGTGGCTCCAAGGGGTCCCCAAATTGACCCAAGGATGATCATGGTCGGGTATGTTTCCTCCAATAAGGTTAGGACACGTTTTAGGGTAATTTTGTATTATTATAATATTATTTTTTTAACCCTTATTTACCGGATTTACCCTTAACCATGGTAAATAAAATATTTACCACAGTAATTATTCAAAATGTCTAAAAATAAAAGTTACCTATTTAAACAATTTGGACATACTGATTCCAAATATGGAATCCATTTTTCTAAATTCAAAACACAGAAGTGGTAGAAATTAATTTAAAATTAATTCCCGCTGTCAAAACAAAAAGCGTGTTTTTAAGAGATAATAACTATCAAAAGATTGACACTTGTTTATGTTCGGTTTAATTGTAAAATTATGTCCAATGACCAACATTATATTAAATAGTAAAAATATATTCTAAATATACTTTAAAACCACTCAAATTCATAATTTATTACTATTAATTATTTTGATTAAAAAAGTTGTTTTTAATTAAAATTTAGTAATTTTCATTATTAATCAAAATATGAAAGTTATCCGAAAAGTACCAAAATTTCACCTTAGGCTGAATTTGATATTCCGAATACAAAAATGAAGTCCATTTTAAAATATAAAATATATATAACTTCAAAAATTAGGTATTACTATTCATAACAGCTAGTTTGATTGGTTACGGTGTGTTAGAACTCGAAGTTGTGTACAACACACGCTACTGTTTTATTCAAAGGAAAGCGTACCGTGGAAGCTTGGGATGTTTCATTTTAAATTTTTTGATGTCTCCATTTAGTCAAAAAGTTTAAAATATTGTATTTAAAAAGGTTTCACTATCAAAAGTTGATAAAAGTGCAATACTTAAAATGAATCTGTTCTTGCATTATGACTAAGAAACTCATAATATGGATTCTAAAATTATAAGGATTATATAAAGTTTAAAATTTAGTTAATACTATTCATGACCTATTTTAATGGCTTTTTTTTGGTAAGTCATGGTGAAATTGAACTCAGTGTTGCGTGTAGTGCATGTTATTGAATTATTTTGAAGAAATATCACACTATGAAATCTTGGGGTGTTACAGTTACCTTCATTAGATATAGTGACAAAATCTTATGAAATATATTTTATCAATAATTGGATTGATATTTTATTATTTACATAATCAATCAAGATTATCACATATCTCATATTTATCTCAGGGAGTGATCGGTAATCCCAAGAAAGCATCCAATGATATGTTTGGAATTTTTCACTACATCACTGAAAAATAATAAATAATTCTATTATAAAATTTTCCCTATAATTATTCCTTTATATAAGTCCAATATGTCATGGTAAATTCAAAACTATCAATTTTTTACCAATCCACCATTAAAACCCTCAACTGTCTCTGTATATCTTAGTTCATCCAAGATGAACAGAATCCAACAAAATATAAGATTCTCTCAATAATTATTTGTTTAACTACTAATCATAAACAATAAAAAAATTAAAATAAAAAAACACCTTCATCATTGTCCAAAAATATTAAATCATTTCCATTTTAACAAATTTAACCTTTTTCTTTAATGATTGACCCTTTTTTCTTGCCTAATTATTTCTAAAAAATTTAACTACACTGAAACCCAAAAATAGAGGATTCTCCTAAAACCACAACATCACGGAAAATATTAATAAAATCTCTAACCAAAGGTTCATGATCTAAACCTAACTTGAATAATCTATTATTATTTTTATTTCTCATATCATTTTTGATTTTTTCATTTCCATGATGGAAATGAATCATGAAATCATAATACATGATCAGTTACAGTCATCTTCCACATCTCTGGTTCAATTAATTATATGTAAATATTTCTATTAAACTTGTATGATATATTTTTATTTCACAATATATAAAATAAAAATAATGACTCAGATGTTTTATGAAAAAACCATCAAATATAATTCCATATCATGTGTTGTGTAATTTTTCTCCTGAGGTTTGAAATAATTTGAAAAATAATATTTTTCTTGATCATTCTAGACTAGATCACAACATAGACCTTCAATATAAGAATAAATCTAGATGGAAATTTCTACATTTATTTAGGTTAGGTAAATAACTTTTGTATTCAAAAATATTATTTTTTGGTCTTGATAACAATAATTATATTATAATTTCAAAAAAAATTAATTAAATTTAATGTTAAATTAGTTAGTGAACTATGACACCATGAAAATTATCTAATAAATCATTGTTATCCTAATAAAAAAATAATCCCAGGTACTATTTGATATTTCTGTTTCATGGAAATTCTATAAAAAAAAATTTATTAGATTAAGAGGTTATTATATAAATAGAAACTAAATTTCCAAGGAATAATATTTGTTACAAACCAATTTCAAAATTACTAAATTTTTCATATAGTATCTTTTCAATTATGATATGTAAAAATATATATAGGATTCATTAATCACTATATTAAAATTGGCCAATAATAGTGATAGAAATACCCTTTATCAACACTAGAAGGATCTTACAACGTGAGCGATGTTGATAGCCTATGAATTTTATCAGTTCTTTTAAAAGTGGTGATTAAGGTCACATTTAGTAAAGTTTTTATAATAAGTTATAAAAAAATTAATAAATGTTGTTGAATTTCTAATAATTTATTCTTTTATCACTTCTTTTAATATATCTGATAAATGTGTCCTTCTACAATGCTTTTAAATGGGTTCATAGTTTTTTCAATATTATTGATTTTAAAATCATTTATAAAGGTATACACTACATTGTGCTGTAAAAGAACACAACAACATGATAATCACCATAAACACAAAAATAACACACTAGATACAATTATTTTATCAAAAAAATTAATTCCCAATAAATAAATTAAATGAGATTAATTTACAAAACAAATACCAGAAAAAATCACTATATTATAAAATTTTCAAACATTGGTTTATACATTTACATAAATACAAATTATAAAATATATTAAAAAATACTAACTATAATTACACCAGAATTTGTATTTTATTTATTTTTTGAACTTCCATCACTGCATAAATAGCTTCAAAAAATTCACAATAACTTGAAAAAAATCCACCTGTTTACGAAATCAATTATTAATAGTAGTACCAAAAAGGGATTAAATTAAAAATAAAAGTGAAATGACATATTAATTTGATGAAAATTGATTTACTATGACTATATCATGATTAAAATTATAATTGATCTACGGAAGTGTCATTTTTCTTCCTGTAGAGGGAACAAATAGAAATTGAATTAACGTGATAAATTAAATACAACAAGGGTGAAAAGGTTTTAAGGTAGGAGAAGGATGAAATTTAGACTGATCACCACAACATAATCAAAATAATCCATCTATATAATAAACCAATTATTAACTGAATAAAACAAAAAATAAATAAATAAAACATAAATCTGAAACAATGATTTAATTAAATGGAAATGATATTACAATGCTAATATCAATATTACCTCATTGATTTAATAGTGTTATAATGGTTTCTATTCCATTAAAGGAAATCCACATGGATAAAAATCTTATAAAATAATCAGACTCTAAAATGACTAATTAAAATTAAATCAAAGTTTCATTATATAATTTCGCATTCAAATAGAGAAATTATATCATTACATTGCCTTTAAATATTTACACAGGGTTTATTATGTCAAGATATAAGAAAATAAAAAAAATAATGATACTATGATCACTTTACTACTATAGGATAACTACCGCTTATCATAGAATCTTACTTGAACATCCTTCCTAGCATCAATGGGATTCTTCATCCCACGAACATTCTCCACCATCTCCATCATATCCCAATTCAGCTTTCACTTTTACTTCCCTTCATTACCCAATTTCCTACATTTAATGATAGTTGATGAATTCAACTACATGAATATAGTAAATGGGTGCAGGATGGGAAGGAAATCTGATTGTTTAATGGTTAAATGTTATATTTCCTAGAGAGCATAAGTGTGATTAGAGAATCATGGGGACGTCGGGCTATATGTTCATATTATATGGTATACTAAGAGGTACTTAACAAATGTTATTTACGTTCATTGATAATCATTAGTATTTTATTAATTTGTTTTTGACAACCAATATATAATTTGGATTCATTGATCAATAAATCCAAATCAACAACAATATTATTCCAAAAAACTATATTAGATGAATGAACATTATAAATGATAAAAATACAGAATATAAATGAATCCTCACACAATGAAAAAATGTTGATTTCACCAAAAATAAACAAATCCAATCAAGGAGTACCAAAAGATGGGAACAAATTCATGAATTTCTAACCATTTAAAAGATTACATTAAAAAAATCCATTTGAAATATTAAAGGATAGTTTGATCATACATTAATAATGAAATATGAACATACAATATCAACAAAATAAAAACTATGAATATTCAAACACCTCCATCCCAACATGGGAGAAAAAAAATGTTCTTATTTGTGTATGCTTCTTTCACAACAACTAATAAAAAAATTATTCATCCACCTACTTCTCAAAATGGTTCTCCTTAGAGAAGAGGACTCCCTCCTTGATCTGTAGATGAATACCGAAAAATAATAATCTTTCAGATGATCCTTCGACAAGACATCTGGGAATATGGAAACCATATCTTTGACGTTTTCATCAAATGTATCCATCATCCACTGAACTTGCAATAAATTCCTGAGTTATTCCCTTTTCCTTATCTTCACCTCCTTATACATAATCCATCGGAATAAGAGGTACATAATATCATCGAATGAAATCCCCAAATAAATCATTGATGGGGGAAAACTACTATCATTCTTCCTATGATGGAAACCCATGAAGTTATATAATAGCATGACCACTGACAACTTTGGGACATCCAAATAATCTAAATACATGCTCAACTTACTCAATCCATTTAACATCCTCTAACAAACTCGATTTCCCCAAAAGATGGGAATCAACTAAATAGAACCAAAAATTGGGCGAGACCCACTAGAAACATCGGGTACCCTTATGGAGGGAATATTTATAATAAAATATATACATTAGAATTAATCTGAAACACAATTGAATGGAACATATTAGGCCAAAAAAATAGCTCACAAGCCATATTTCCTAACAAAAAGATAATTCCCTCTTCGAAACCCACTATTTAATTTTCAGTTTCAAACCACCTTCTTATAAGTGAACTTGTGACAACATAATAACTCAAATTCTTAAGGAAAATCTGATTCCATAAATCTTTTTTCGAATTCCAAAAACAATTTTTGAAAATCGAGCCCTAATGATCACAAAACTCTAGCATAAAAATTGGCCACATTGGATGTGGAATGATTAAAAATACATAATAATATAATATTTTTCAAGAAATAAATTTCCTATTGGTCATCAATCATCTCTCATCATGATTCAATCATGATAAAATGCACAAAATTCATCCTAAAACAAAGAAATTAAGATTCGTAGTGTTTGTCCTCATGTTTTCATGATTATAAAATGCACAAGATCATCATCCTAACATGTCTATAAATTAAACACTATATCAAATCATTGTTTATATGATGTAAAAATACACAAATTTAATCTAGAAGAAATACATTAAACATCACAACATCTCCTATCATGGTTACATGACATTAATCTACATAAAATTATCTTGGTAGTAGGATGTTAATTTTTCCAGTGTCTCCCAACCTGATTTCATGATGTTAAACTATAGATATTCATCAAGTCAAAATGCCATTAAAATCCAGAGAGGATTCCACTATTAGAAGAGGAGTTCTGTGAGAGCTTTAGAATCAAGATGAGTGATGACCAATTATGGTTTATTTAAAAAGATCATGAACACTTTTAACTATTCATTAAATAAGCACTGATAATGATCCATTTTATAAGAGATAAATATATAAAAGATGATAAAATGGATGATTATTAGTGCACATAAGGCACTGATAAGAAAATAAATTATTAGTGCTAATATTTTAGCATTGATTAAAAAGTTTTTTAACAACACTTTTTAGCACTGATAAGGGTTTATTTTGATAAATTAATTATATTAATTTAATTAATAAATATATATAATTATTTATATATAAATATATAAATAATTATTAAAATATGATAATTTAATTATAATAATAATAAAATTTTAAATTTATAGATAAATTAAATATATATATATATATATATATTTACATATATATTTTCAACATTTTTAGTGGATATATAACCCTAAATAAATTCATATTATAAATTGTTGAAATTGAATAATTCAAAATGAGTGCAATTTAAAAATATTGAAAAAAGGGAAATGTTTTATTAATTAAATATAAAATATTAAAAAATATGGATATATATACATATGTGACGATGAATAATTATTATAAATAATAAAACATAATAAATAAATTTATGTAAATGACTAATAAAAAATGATAAAATTTTAAAAAAAATTACAAAAATTACAAATGAACTCTTGAATTTTAATAGAAATAAATATATATAATTTATATTTACAAATTAATATCATAATACATTATATTTATCATATAAGAAATGAAATTATAAACTATACTAAAATTTTAATAATGTATATAAAAATGAAGAGAATGTGTTTATATATATTGCATAAATATATTTGGGTTTTTGGTTTCAAATAAACAGCATAAATTGCATATATATATATGTGTGTGTGTGTGTGTGTGTGTGTACATGAAATTAATTTTACAAATGATGGGTTATATATGATAACATGAAAATGAAAACAAAATTAACAATGCATAAGTCATTAATATGAATTTAATTCACATTTAATTCCCAGTATATGTATATATTCAATATATATTAGTTATTACTATTTATAATATATATATATATTATATTCATTTTAATTAATAATTGTTTCATTAATATTTATTTAAAAAAATATCTAATTTACTCATTTTTTTAATTTTTTTATTAATTATATATTCATTTTTATCTATATTTAATTTATATTATTTATTAATATTTTTAATATATATATATATATATATTAAATTTATTCATTCTTATCAATAATTATATACTCAATAAAATATTTAATTTTTTTTAATTTACTCATATAAACGTTTTATTTTATGAACTATTTCATTTTATTCATTTTATAGAATTATATTTTTAATATATACAATTTATAAAATTTTAGGCTTTATATCTATGTTTATTCATTTCTAAAAATCATTATTTAATTAATAAAATTTTTAGAAAACATAATTTCATTTTCTAAACATTTCTTACTGTTAATAAAGAACTTATAATGGTTACCAGTGCTTTATTAATAGTACCTATAAAGAGTAACTTTTATCAAAGCTAAAAAAAGAGTGGATAATGGGTAATCTATTTCGATGATAAAATAATCCACAAATTAAGCTGAACTTTTAAAAGCACAAAAAAATGCACATATAAAGGGTACCCTTTATCAGCGCTTATTTTAGCACTGATAAATTTAGACATTATCAAATAATTTTCAAGCACTGAAAAATATCGGCACTACTAAAGACAAGTTTTTGAGTATTGATTGTTCATTAAGAATTTTGTAGCGTTCCAGTTTTTTTAAATAAAAACAAATAAGAAATTCTACAACACATGAATTACTCTATTTAGAAGGTCTATAAATACTATAGATACATCGGAGAACCCATAGGGAATTATTAAAAAATTATATTTTCCATATATAGTATGAAATACTATCCTCAGAAATTCAATCTCCATTACTTTAATTTAATGTTAAATAGACATATGATTAACTTTTGAATAATAATTTATGACCTGGAGTTGACCAGAAAATCATTAATATGAATAAATTGATAATTTTTCATAATAAATATGTTAATAAATGGTTTATAATCAATTCCAGGACTCGTTGAACCATATATATTTTTAAACAAAAAAGCATTGTGCACCTCGCATTGATGTTATAGGGTGAATAAAACACGTTATATTAAAAAAAATCAATTGAATTTTCAAATTTAAATGATAAAATTTATCCATTCAATATGATAGTTTCAAAATAGTATTATCATTAGGGAATATGTCAAAAGTAATATCAAACTCTCAATTTTTAATATCACCATGGAATTCAACAATACAAATAGCCACAAATTTATTCACTTCTATACCATACCTAATTTGAATTTTTTGTTTCATTTCAACAATATGATCTATGTAACAGTCAATACTATATCTAATTAATTTATTAACTTCTTTGTATGTAACCAAAGGCAACGAATCATTGGATAAAACATCTTTAGATTCTCAATCAATTGTAGAATTGTCAACTGAAATCCAATACTATACAAAAAAAAATCAAAAACATTTTGGATAGTTCAACAAGATTATCTATAAAGACTATTCCATTGAGAATAGTAGTATGATTCCTATGAATCAATGTTTCTTTTAAAATTCCATCAAGAATTTTCAATAATTATCTATTTTACTTTTTGAAGTGATATTATCAATTATGAATGAAATTTATCATACAATTATGAATGAGGACATCAAATGATAGACAAGGTATTTTATTAATTTAAATAAACAATAATCATACCTTTCATGACATCATTAGATGGATCCTTATCAACTATAGAGTTAGAAAAATATTTTAACATACCCATTTTCTTCTTAGCATGAAGATTTCTAGCATTATTTACTCACTTTGGGACCATGATAGCATAATTACCTAATGATTTTCAACTAAATTACTAAATTTATGATTGGATCTAAATTACCCCTTCCCTTGATTATTTAGTATTCTTCTAAATACAATCACGTTCAATTTTAAAAAAAAACAAACATTAGTAACACTCCCCTAGTTTTTTTTAAAAAAATTATCAAGGTTTATTTTTAACACACTTACAACAATATGGGATATTAATTTTCATGTTTTTAGATTTCTTTTATTATGTTTACCCATAAAATTCTAACCAGATTCAACTTAAATTACTCATCAATAGGAACATAATTTTCATAAAAACATATCTCAAAATTTTCAACGCTAATGAAAGACAACATCCCATGATTTAAATTCTCATTTTCCCACAATTCATTGTATGAATGGAATAAATATTTTTTATAGTATATTAATTATATAATTAATTTCTGAAACAAAAAATATATATATTCCATGGAAGTCTTATATAATTGGTTTAATTTTTTGGCAGAATATCTTTTTCTTTTCCCCCAATTATAGGAATTAGTTTTCCATCTACATACAAACCATCATAGATAAATATTTATAGACCAATACATAATTAAATTATTTCCATTCCATATAATCATGATCATTATTCCCTCTAGTACATTATACAATGGACACCATTGATCTAATTCACCTTAAAAATGATAAACAAAAAGAGTTACCTTTTGATGTCCTCAATGTCCTATGACTGCATATATCTTTTGTAGAGGTATTGATCCATCCTAAAACTACCACATGATCGGACGATCCACTGAATGATGGAGGATATTTTTTAATGAAATACTCATGTATAGAAATGTTCCTCAAGGGAAAACTAGGTTCCTCTCTTGCATGGATACTACCACCATTTATTGCATCTTTCAAATGAGTCATCAATTCAACAATAATTTTTTTTTCAATCCCAACCATCTAGATTAACTAATTTTGAAGGATACTCTCATCTCAGTTTTATCACACTATATCATCCATATATCCTCAATGTAAAATAAATCTAATAAAATAAATATTATATAAATAATCACTATTAAAAAAATTGAATATAATTTGACCTTTTTAATATTTTAAAATCATTAATGGGAGTGTTATTAAAATTATACATACCACTATAGTTTTCTAAACCAATTATAGATAACATATTTAAGGAACATATCTTAAAAAATATATAATAGTTTGTTTTAATTCAATAAAATCATTCTCTTGAATTTTAGGATAAAATATATTTTATTATTTTAAATATTTATTCCATAACTCATGAATAACATTAACATAATATAAAAATCTTATAAATCCAATATATTTCCTTTTCTAGCAGTATAAAACTTTTACTACATAAATTTCATTCTTATCATAAAAATCCTAACTATATTTAAAATTACCTCTTCCTTTCCCTCACCCATTCTAATAGCCAACAAAAATAATTATAAAAACATTGGAGGAGAAAAAATAACTCAATAATTGAAAAAATAAAATCATTAGTCCAATGTAAAACATGAATACCCCTGAATTTGTTTTCTTAACGATATATTTTTACAGACAAAGGGAAATATCATTCTTTAAAAACATCTCTTATCATAGATTTGGAATTAAAAATAATTCCATTTACTTTTATTAGAAATAAATGAATATAATTGTAGGTTCCATATGATATGACTTCATTATACCCTTATAAGACCCTTATAAATCATTTATAAATTTCAAAAACTTTATAAACTATTTACAATATATTTCTCATGATAACATAATCATTACCTAATGAATTCGATATATATATATATATATAAGAGAAACAAACATGTAAGCTAAAAAGGGATTAATTGATGCAATCTGGTGGCATCCAACACAGGCAACTTCCAAGGAACATATCATGAATAAAACAATTAATGATTTAAAATTTTCATCCTAAAACCCATTGACATCAAATTTTAAAATACATTAAACAAATTTGGATACCCAAATACCAGTTTATTCTAATTATATTTTAAATAAAAAATAACGTAAAAGGTAAAAATATGTTTTTTCTTTTTATAAAACATGAAATATATAAATTGAATCTATAAATAAAATAGAAATCATGGTGGAAGAAATTTTTTTCCCCTAATACACTTAAAATATAGCATTCCTTTTTTCTTTTCTCAAATTGGTTAGTATAAAACACAGAAGAATAATCCATTTCAAATAATTAAAACAAACTAAAATGTTAAATAAAGTTTCATTTATAAATATTTTATGTCCATATAAAATCTATAATGAAATATTTTTGAAAAAATAAATTTTAATTGAATGATTAAGATGGAAATGATTAAAAGGGAATTTTTAAAAACAAATTCCATTATTAATTACGAACGACATCAATATTAATATAAATGTAAAAATATTATTAATAAAGAATGAATATAATTATCATATTTAAATTCATTATATAACATGCCAAATGGTCTATATGTCAACCTTATAATAGAATATAGGTTCATAACAACAGAATATGCCTTAATGAGAGATATTGAGAGAGAGTATGAACCCTTATGTCTTAATAGTCATGTATTCTCATTGTATAAATGAATAATAAACATATACTAATTATTTTAATGATTATAACCATTTTTATTTTTATGATTCCTTTTATTTACCTCATTAAAATGTTATATATGATTACCTATTAAATGATATTTGTCTGAGATGTTTTGATGTCATTTGGCTTTAGTCTGAACAATGAAATTTATAGGAGGGATATGGTAAACGTTTTCATTACATAAACATAAAATAATAATAATCATGAAATAATTACCATATTTATAGATCAATAATAAATTTATGTCAAATCATGAACAATGTTTTTATAAATTAGGTATGTTTTAACTATGTATATGGTAAGTCATACGAACAGATGAGTAACATATCAATTTTTCAATAATAATTTTGGAAAGATGAAACTAATATTTTATCATTACATAATGACTATAATATCATATATGACACATTATTTTCATAAATATAAATATATATATTTTACATGTTTTATATTAATGAAAATACAGTCACATCACTTCGTAAAGGTGCGAGTCCACTTGTAGATGAACTATGTTGTTATTTTGTAGATGGTAAAATGGAATGAATGAAAATATTATATAATACTTTGATAATGAAAAATATCCCCTTAATATCATAATTATTTCAACAAAATAACATATATTTATTAAATCCATTCTTATTTCATTCTATATAATGTGTTTGTGAAAAAATGAATCACATCGTTTCACTTGTCGGTAATCAGATGTAAACACGAACTATGTTATTGTATACCCTAGGAAAGGGATTGTAAAAACTAAGTGTATATGATATGATTACATTAATGTAATAATTATTATTTTATTATTATATATATTATCCATCTTCATACCCAATAGTGGGTGGTCTTGATGGAAAAGGTGTCACATCAGTTTGTGAGTCGGTAGTATGCCATAAACATGAGTGATGTAATCATTTATAATATGAGGGAAAGGAATATTGATATAGTTATCACAAAAAAAATTCAAATTATATGGGATATATAGTCTTTATATAATCATATATGGTTAATATTTTATGAATTTAAAAGAAGAAATAATGCCAAAAATGAATAGGGATTAATTTTACAGCTTCATAGACTACCACTTTAGGATTATACCTAATGTATTACTAAAATGAATATTAATCAAAAATGGATTCAAGGGTGAGGGTATGGATGATATTAATTGATTCAGGAGGTTATTATTGAACCAAATGATCTTGATGGTGTGAATAAGAGATTGTAGTTGTTATCCTTTTATAAATGATGAGAGGAGAACACGAGAAATTTTTTAAAGAAAAATATTTAGCTAAGATTCTTATTTTAAAAGTGTCCAAAATTGAGTAATTTATAGAAATTTAGATTATAAGGTATAAACAAAGGAAAAAATTGATTTAAAACATATTTTAGGTAAATTAAACCTTAATATTTGTAAATTTAACATATAAAAACTCATTTTTAACATAATCGGGGTACTTAATTTTTACTATATTAAATACCAATTATTGAAAAATAATAAAACTTATTTTAAAATATAAATAAATATAATTCCTATTATTTATCAAATTTTAAAATATTTTAATAAGGAATTTTGATTAATTAAATTGGAAACAAATACTCAAACGCGACAAAAAAATTGTTTTATTAAGTGTTATTATGATGCAGAAGGTGATATTATATTAAGTAAATTAATAATAATATTAATTATATGAATACAAATTAAAATTTAATGACATGGAATCTATAAATTTCATTTTAAACATTCATCATCATGTATTATATTAATTAATAAAAATGGTGATACATAATGCATTTTAAAATAGTTTTTAGAGGAATCACATTTTTAAACAAAAATATAATATAGTGATATAAAATATAATTTTGATTAGAAATTAATTAATGGAATTTAAAATAACAAAATAATTCATAATTTACATCAAAAATAAATCATTACATAATGGTTATTTAAAATTACACACCCTATTGGAATGAAAAGAATGTTTTTAAATAATATTTTCACTATTCAATAAAATTACAATATTTTCTAAAAAAATCCAAAATAAATACGTTTTGATATTTTGATCTAAAATTTGAAATTAGTTTTTTATATTTAAAATTATAAAATTTTTAAAAAATACTTTTCCCATGAACTTTTATAAAATATTTTCAGTTAAAACATGACTCTATTTTATTTAAAAGAATACTTAATATTTTTTACTGAATAATATAATGGAATTTATTTTTCTTTCATTACCTAGCTTGTTATAAATTTTTAGTAGATTAAAAAATTAAATTTAGGTGTTTTTTCATTTAATAAATATTTTATTTCTTTGGGACAAGTTTTATAATGTGCACTTTGTGTTAATTTATAGTTTAATAAACTCATCTTTGATCTGTTATGCCCTTAATAATTTTGTATTATGATATTCCGTGCTTCATTTCATATACCTTATTTTATGTGGTTATGATTCATTATTTATCTAATTCATAATGTTTTTATGAAAAAAAATCATTCATTTTTACATTTTTTGAATTATTCCCCCACCTTCTTTTTGAAGATGTATATATTGCATATTTGACATATTATATAATAATTATTTTACTTTATTGATTTTTTTACTTCCTAAAAAATCTTTTGAAATTGTTTTAATTCAATGTGAACAAAATTTTACAAATCCCTATGTTACTGTTGGAATATGTATTGCTAACCTATGAACATTATTTCATCAAACAACTATTTTTCATGATAAACCATTTATTAATGGGAAGCTTATTAACAAAAAGAATGGTCTCATTTTAATAGGGATGTACATTTAATATTCATGAATTTTGATTATGTATTTTTTGATTATACACCTTTATTCAAAAGGACTAGTTAATATATTTATTTGAATAGTGTCGATATTGCTTATTTTTTGGTTCATAATATTAATTTTTAACATAATAATGTAATCCAATCAATAATTGTGTTTATATTCATATATTTCATATTGTGAAGGAGTTGGTCAAAAATTATTTATGGGTGAAACATTGTATTATATAACCGATCAATTCATTTGTTGGTATCATGATAAATGAAGCTTGAGTATTGAATGTATGATGACCAATTCAATAGTGATGTCTTAGTTATTACCATGACAACAGGTATAATGACTTTGTTACATTATTGATGGGAAGAACAATTTATCGGTTCAGTCTTCACTGGTAACGATCACGATATATGAAATTATTTATTTCATCACAATAAATACAGTTAATATAATCCCTGTGATGATTTATATTTTTATTTCAATTATTTATTCATATAAACCACAAGTGATGTGTAATATTTTATTATTCGACTATTGTTTTCATCATCTCATATTGTTAATTCTATGTTTATGCCTTAATATATTTTGATATATATATTTTTCTTACATTAAATTTTAATTCATCCATAATATGTTTCTATTTGCTCAGTTTATGAAGAAATTTATTAAAAAAGTTATGTCTCAAAGAGATTCATTATGGTAAATTATAATTGGAAGATGTTGAACAATATACAGATTAAGTTGCTTCATATATATTGGTTATATTTTCAATTGTAGGAGACATACATGGGAATTATTATTTAACAGTATTTTATAAAACTCTCAACCTAAAACCAAAAACATCCATTGAATACAAGGGAAGCCATATTTTTTATACTTATTTTAAATTTTTATCGGTAAAAGTGGGTTGTTTTTATTTATTTAAAATTCTGTATGTAATCCATGTGTTCACTAACAATGTATAATAGGATTTTAGGTCTCAGATGACACATTTGGTATCAAATATGTTTTTAAATATATTTACATATTATTATATTATCAATTTTAGTGAATTTTGTTTTATAATTGTTATATAGTGTCGATAAATTATGGTCGGTAAAATTTTCAAATGTATAGGTAACTCTTTTGGTCAATTTAGTTAATATTTAATTCAATAAATTTTTTTGCGATTGGGATGAAAGAATTTTTTTTGGAACCATGCTCTATAACTCTAATGGATAAATGTTAGTAAAATATTACATCCCAATGATTGGGTACTATAGGGATTGCATGGATTTCCAAGAAATTACATTCATTAATTGAAATTAGAATGTGAATGCATCCATGGAATTGATACACTTATGGGTGATCACAATAAAAATATTGGTAGAGAATTGATTTGATCTTAAATCAATTGGTGTTGACTGGGCCTAATATAGAACCTAGAGTGAGGCACTACAGGGGGATATGTTTTTATATTAAAAAAATTCATACAATATATTGGAAATGATTTATTTTGTTAATTTATTATGAATATAAATACACGATTAACCGACCCAAAAAAACATTGATTAAAGTAATAGTGATTTTAGTTTAACTAAAAGAAAAAGAAATTGTAACAACCCCAACTACTGAAGCCTAGAATATGTAGTTATTTTATTAACTGGTCATTTGACACATGGGATCAAAACACAATATAGGGATTGATTTTAGAGCCTTAGGGAACTAAAAACATATATTCATCCCCTCTAATATTGGTAAAAAAACATAGAACCGAAAAAATTAATGTTATATATATCCTTGAACACATTAAAATATTTCTTCTTGATATCCTAGGGAAAGAAAAAATATAGGGTTGATATAAAAACATAGTAAGGATTTTGCGTAGTAGAAACTGGTATGTGTAAATAATGAATAATCAATATAGTATTCTAAATAACTAAAAAACTTTCCATTTAATGATTCAATTGGTCATGAAATGAATCTATATATAATATAATCCTAAATTATCCAAGGGAAAATTATTGAAATCTAAATTAATGAAATTATTAATAATGTATTTTTTTATCTCAATCCTCAAGATACATTTATTGTTACGACCATTCACAAAATAAATTAAAACTATATAAAAAGTCACTTTTAATTTGGTAAACTAATTTAAGTGATGAGACAGGATGATGAATATATGGGTTATATATATAGTATCAACCATTATATTATTTACGAACAATTCCTCATATATTGAAAGAAGAAATCAATTTATAAACCATAATAATTATAAATAACTAACCTTATTGAATAAAATACATCGATTATTCTAAATTTCCCATATAACTGAAAAAATTTCCATAGTAAATCATTGTTTGTTAAATGGTATATTGTATATAAAAAAATAACTTCGATGATAAAATGAATATGTATCCTTTTGAGAAGTGTAATATCAAATGATCATAATAAAGAGTTTGACTCAAATTATGGATTCATTAAAACATAAATGAAATCGGGAATAATTAAAATTATGGGGTTTTCTAATTTATTAATATAAATTAAATTAAAATATCATCATAATATTATTCTCTTAATTGGAATTCCATTTTAAAATAACTTATTTAAATTTTTTTAAAATATAATGTAATATTTTTTTTAAATAACCGTATAATCATGTAATGGAACCTTAAAAGTATTTATTATTCATGATGGTGGTAAAATTAAGTTTTGTTATAAATGTTATATAAACATTACGTCTGTTATTTTTTAGAAATTTAACAACATATCTCTTTTGGAAAAGAGAAGAAATATTCCTCCCAAACATTTTTTTTAAAATTTAAATCATGGGTAAACAATTCTTTTTATAAATCATCGTACTTTTTTATAATTTTTTTTGTAACATTTTATAGAAAATATGGATATGGGAAATATTTATATATAATAAAATGTGAAATAAGATCTATTTTTACATTATTCATTTCTTTCATTGATTTAAGTTCCAATAGGGGAAACATTGAATGAAAATATGGGAAGTATTCAAGTTACTATACTTGAAATTAATTTTAATAATCATGAAAAACATTATATTCTATAAAATGACATAAAATAGTTTTTATATGTACAACATAAAATTAAACATTTGTAGAATAAAATATATGACTCAATGGTGTTGAAATTAAGATCAAATATCTTCCCTCATGCTACCCTTTAATTTATCATATATTAAAAAACTGTATAATGGATTTAAAAATGATATTAATTGATAAAAGAAAAATATTAATATTTATCTTATCATATGATAACATTTATTATCATGTTATCTAATTTAAATAATTATTGTATCATTTTTACGCTTGTTTTGGGTGTTAACCGATTCATTTTCCCAGGCATGTTTTAAAATGTAAGATCTAGTTCCTGTGCATAGGATATAATTGCATCATCCCCATTAATATATTAATGTAATTGACACTATATATTTTTATTATATACATTTTAATAATCATTATTTAATTGTGGACAAATTCAATCAGTCACATTGCTTCGTGGAGAAGGGAAGTCATATGTACGTATGAGAGACAATATAAATTATTAAAGATTTAATGGATATGATGGTGGATGATATATTAATTTAAAATAAAAAAATAATTTCAAAAGTATCATATATATCCATTATTTCAATCATTATAATAATCCATCTGATGTGGTGATGAAAATAATTAAACCACTACATGGAGAATGTATGTCATATGCTCGCGCGCACACACACATACAATGCTTTCATATTTTATTGGATGGATAAATTGTGTATTATTGTTTTCACAAAATCATAATAATATATCAATATATTCATGAAACTATATATATTATTATTTTTGGTATAAAACACTTTAGTATGATGTATAAGAAAAAATTAAATTGAAATGATTGTTACATGGTATTACTTATACTTCGGTGGACATCATTTGGATATTTTCTTATTTGAACTAGTATTGATATTTTATACGGACAAAAAACACTATTACATGGTTACTGATGTTCATAAAAGTAATCATCAGGGTTTGGATGAGATATATATATCAATGATATGTATATATACGAGGAAAAATATTCCATTTAATCATTGATGAGAGGTAATCATTTGATTTCAATAAACTATTAAATTGATATAAATTAATTTTTGTTGAAAAAATAGATAAAAACTAATTTATTTAAATTAATAATGATTATATATAGAAATAATATTTCCAAATAAAATTTTTACGTGTTTATTTGATGTATTTTCTATTATCATTTTTATCCTCCCATTAAGCCTTTTCGAAATTAACCTACTATTAAAATTTTATTCTATGTAATGGTAATTAATGTTACAATATTATTAAAATATATCCATAACTAAACCACGGTAGATTTAACTTACCCCATAAGATTGAATTTCCCAAAGTTAATATTTTTAATAATTTTATATCATTTAAAAAAATAACACTTATTATAAAATATCAATAATACACATTTTTATAACTATTAATTTCAATGAATTTAAAAATATAAAAAATAATCAGAAGGAAAAAAAAATATTCCATTATTTCCCTAAAAGTTCATTGTAATATATAAAATTATTTTATGCAATAATTTAAATGAGATTATATTTTGGTAAATATTTTACTTATCATTTATATTATATTTCATTTAATTGAATAATTTTTGCATCAATGTTGTATAAGCATTTAAGAAAATTACGTATTCACTAAATATTTAAAAAAACATGATGATGAATCTTAATAATTTATTTTATAAATAATATTTATAGTCACTCATATTCATGGAAACCCCCATATTATAAATATAATTGTTATTAAAAAAAGATTTGGTTATGTTTGAATTTTCATGAACTAAAACTATTTAAAGGTATTATGCACACCCAAAAAGCCAGAAAACCCATATAAAACAACAGTGGATGAGGATGGATGAAATAAAATGTTAAAATTTTTTTAGTTAAAGGTTTGGTAAAATTTTCTATTCCAAATAATTTTAATTTTAACTTTAATTACCCAATTTACCATTTAGCATTTGAAAAACAATTTAGATGTAATTATACATATTGAAAATAATAAAAGCATACTAATTAATAAATATTGACAACCTCAATCAGAATGTGGAATACATTTCTAAAAACTATAATCAATTTTGTTGATTAATATAAATTGAAATTTAACCGAAAAAACAAAAAAAATCATTTTTTTCAAAATAAAAAGTATATTTTAAATTGTTAAAATGATATTATATGAAATGTTACCCTTTAATTGATAAAAATATAAAAAGAATACTATTAATAAGTTAACATTATTAAATTTAAATTTATTGTTTTTTATGAATCATCATTGTAATTGTTTGAAATAAAATAACAGTTTTCCATAAAAAATAACTTTTTCGCTATTCATTGGAAAAATAATCTTTTCATGAAAATACGAAAACATATTTATAAGATATTTTTTAAATTATAATTATTAAAAATCACTACATTTTATTAATTTATATTTCTCAAACAATATATTTTTTTATTTCATCATGGAAGGAAATAAATATTTTTAAGAAACCTTATTATTGATAAATAAAACGACAACACTAAAAAATTGCGAATTTATTTCATAAGAAATACATTTTATTGAACACTACATTTAAATATATTTAATTTTATTATTATTCATATTCATACCTATAAATTAAATGTCAAGGTTATAAAGATAAAATTTCTATATTAATATTTCATGTTTCTTTTAAAAAAAGTGTTATGTGTTCTATATGCTATCGAACATAGAATTATTTTAAAAAATTAATATATTATTGTGACATCCTACCCATAGTTCCACATGTCGGTGTCTTGATATGATTGGTTACAAATCCTCAAAAGCGCCTCCAAGTAATCTATCGCCTTCCAATAAATAGTTAGGGTTAAATATGTATCATTGGCAGACTATATACTTTTTAAAAATGAAGTACAAGAGATGAAATAAATGAAGAGTGGTTTCAAGAGTCATTAACATGGGATCATGGTCATGATCACATAATTTTTAATATCTCAAAGTCCTAGAGCATTATGATATTAATGATATGATTAATATCCTTTAAAAAACACTAAAAACACCCAAATAAGGCTTTAAACAATGTTTGTGTCAATTAATATGGAAGAGGGATGAAATTGGAAAATCTCGAGAAACTAGAAATTTGGAAAAGGGAGAGACACCATTTCGGTGTGCAACCAATTTCAGGCGAAACTTTTTCAGTTTACCATCATTTCAGTGTGCCAACATTTCAATGTGAAAAAGTACCAATTCCATAGTTAAGGTGCCTACATTTTGGTCCGGAACCATTTTATTGCCACCGTCTCATTGTTCCTACATCATCGTGCCACTATTTTGATAATAATATTTTTTTGGTAAAATCCTGAAACAAACCATTGTAACCACCAATAACACCCCGTGAAATATATTTTTACTAAGGAATGAACCATTTATGTCTAGTTCATTACATCAGATACCTCTAAAACTATTCTTGTCCTTGAGAATATAAAAACATAAATTGAAAGAGAGGGGTCCGAACAAGCACCCGGTATGATACCTCTCAAGTACCAACCACCATTAATTGTTTTAATAATATAGTGAAAACCCTAACATCAAAAAACACCAACATGAATCTTTCTCCAAATATAGTGTAAAAACACTAAGTCTCCACAACCCCTGTATCCACACAAACACAAAATGTCACACTATCCAGACACATAGATTATGGAGTACCTGGCTCAATGTCTAGATATTATCTTCTTTGCGGTCCACTAACTCGCCCAAACATGCTTAATCGGATCAAAATTAATGTGCCTCGATTAGGGACTACGTCCTCCACTTTCCAATGGTCAGGACATTCCACACAATACAAGGAACAAAGGTACACTGAATGTGATAAAAAACAAGGTCAAGCATTTCATCATAAAATGAAGCACCAATGTAAAACACATTTAAAAAACTCTAAAAATATATTGGTTTTGGGCATTCATCTATGCCTTCCACTATCATGTACTCTTCCAAATGCCACTACGTCTCCATAACACACAATCAAAAGCAATGGTCCATCCATGAATAATCTTCTACTCCTTATCCTTGAATTATATTGGTCTCTCCACAAACATCTAACCATCCTTGATATCTATCTCCCCGAGTCATAATCATGGGATTCATTCTGTAGATATCTATAGATCTAAGAGATATGGAAGAAGTAGTGGATCATCTCTAATTGTGGTGGCATTTCCACCTTATATACCCCATAAATACTCATTAAAACTCCTCAAAAGGTCTAACAATCCTGGGAGAAAACATTCTACTTAAGAAAAAACTCATCTTCCCATGTTGAGTGGAAACCATCCGTAATAAATGGTCCCCAACCTCGAACTGCAATGGAATCCCCCTTTGATTGGAATACGAATTATTTGATTATTGTGACTCATTCATCATCTCAATGACAAGTTGCACCTACTATATCTTATTCTGCACCATGTGTTGACTAAGAATATATAGCTCCACAATATCCATCCAAAACGAGGGTGAATGAAATATCCTTCTGTATTGATCATTTGAATAGGACCATACCAATGGAAGAGTGAAATATGTTTATTTAAGAAAAATCAAACAAGGGAAAATGTCACACCCATGACCCACTAAATTTTAAGTCACATTCTCTCAACATGTCTTCCAATGTTTGGATGGTCCTCTCCTTTGATAAATCCACTAGTGGTTGAATGTAGTTTTGAGATGGAACTCACTGCTAATGGGACTCTATAATCCCCTCTAGACACATGACATATAACATGTATCTCGATCTGACACAATGTATCATGGAATTCCACGAATCCAAAGCACCTAATCCACCTACCTTTGTGCTAGGGCATCCACTACGCTCAACTCCTTGACCTCTATGAAGTGAGACGATTTTTTCAACTGATCCACTACTACCACCAAAGAATATCAACCTCACCTATTATTGCGTAATATTGGAATGAAGACCATATATATGTTATCAAAATTACACTTGGTAATGTCTATGGGATATGAAAGACCGAGGAGGACATATTTCTTAGCCTTCACCTGCTGACACACTGATCACATTTCCCTAAATCTCCACCTCTACCTACCTAAAACAATGCCACCAAAAATATTCCCCCAATCCATAGTACTTTTTAGAAACTCATGGATTCACATCCAAGAATTAGCAATGAAACTCACAATGAAATCCCACACACATTTCCAGTAGAGAAAACTATTTCCCATAGAACCACATCCCATTCGGACTATCCTCTGACCCTCCATGGGGGGTGTTCCCCTGGACAACATGAGCACACATCACATAAGTCTTTGAGTCTCCCCGCAAAGACTCCTTAATAAGCCACACCATGGAAGACTACATAGTGATCTTATACAAACAACCTCTACCTCCATACACCCTTGCATCCAGACATAAAGCAACCAACTCCTCCAACACATTCCAATAATCTATGGATTCCTAAACTACATCCATATATGACTTCCTTCTTAAGGAATTGTCCAAAATGTTCCCCTTTCCAGAGGTGTAAGATATATCAATGTCATAGTCCAGGAGAAACTCGAATGACCTTCACTATCACATGTTTGGTTCTAAAAGGGAGAATATATACCTCAAGCTCGTGGGTGCTAGGAATACCACAATGTTTTCCCTGATAAGGTAATTTTTCCAAAACATAAGAATGAACACAACAGCTACAAGATCAAGATCATGGGAGTAATGGTTATATTCATTTGGAAACATGTTCCTACACCCATATGAGATCAGTCCCCTCTATTTCATCATCACACATCCCACACCTATATTAGAAGTGTAATAGAACACCTCGAACATTTCCCCCTCCTCTTGTAATATATGCACTAGAGCACCAACTAGATTCCCTTATAGGTAGATAAATCTTCCTTACACATCTCACTACACATGAAGGATATGACTTTTCTAGAAAAACATTTCAATGGAGACGAAACACGAGAGAAGTGGGGTATGTACATCTATTAATATCCCACTTGACCCAATAATCTACAAACCAGTACCAAATTCTTGGGTACATCCCAAGAAACAACTACCTTGACCTTCGAAGGATCCACTTATATAACATTATGAGACAGAATTTGTCCATAAAAGTTCACATCTTGAATACAAAATATTCATTTAGAAAACATTCCATAGAGATGGTGGTTCTAGAGGACCTCAAAGACTTTCTGAATGTACTCAGTGTTCTCCACCTCTATCATTATTTAATTCAGAATATCATCGAATAAAAAAAAGAAAAACTAGTCATGGAACACAAGGATGATAGATATGATGAACCCCATGAACATGGTTATCGCATTCCAGACACCACATGACATGAAAATGAACTCAAATTTCCCAGTAATATAATCTAATATAGTCTCTTGTATGTCACCCTCCTTTAACCTCAACTGGTGAAACCCATAGCCGATATCGATCATAGAGAACCAATATGTTCCCCTCAGTTGGTTGAAAGGATTTTAAATTCTAGTGAGAGGGTGATGGTTCTTGACCATCACCATATTTTTTCTCTAGTACTCTATTGGAAGCTTCAAGACGATGTATTCCTTATTCACAAGTAATACTTGAGCACCAAACGACGACAAAAAAGTCAGAAAGAAAACTATTTCAACATTTCTTCCACTAGAATTAACAACTGAAGAAACTCAGAAGGGTAAATCCTATTGGGATCAATTGTAATAATATAGGTACTGGGTTCTAGTAAATTTAGAAATAAATGCAATGCCAAGGTGGATAGACTAACAATATTATCTGGTAAGACATTCAGTAACTCTCTGGAAACCCTAAGAACCTCCACCATAAATGTGTCTACTGATATCATTGATTGGTCGGCTGACAGGTAGAGAACAAGCTCCACACACCGACTACCCACCTGACAACCTCAGTCACAATCATAAAATACACATTGGCCTTCCACACCTAAAAACATGAATCTTCTCCAAAAGCAGTTGATAATAGAGTACACAAAACCAAACAATCGATGCCTATGATGACATCTTATTGATGCATTTTTAGAATAATAATGTATATACTTGATATATATGGCCCCTACATCAGTATAAATCCCCATAAAACTTCAGATAAGTTGGGTTTAACTCATAAAATAATGATCAACACATGGGGAATGGAATTTCTCTCAATGTATTGTCCAGTGGAATGGACTAGATTGGATGAAATAAAAGACTAAGAAACTCTTGAATCAATCAAAGAACACACAAGCGTACTAAATAAACTGATTGCACCCTGATCAACCTCTAGCCCCACTGGAAAAATTCCCCAGTAGTGTGAAACTACACACACCCAGATCCTCTACCCCTCTGATGTCAACTACCCCCGACCATGCCCTTACCGAGGTCTCAGAGGAGCGCCTTGGGGTTTGTTGTCTCCAGCACTATCCACCATTTTTGTAATGGGAGCAAACTAACCCTGATGATGGAATTGTCTGATGGAAAATTGAGTCTACTTGGGTTGGCACATAACCATTCCACACCGATCGTAATGTGCTTGAACCATGCATTTTTTCTGAATATGGCATCGATAGGCGAAGAACCTCAGTTATAGGCCCATGGGGGAAGGATAAGAACATGGAGATCACATCAGAATCTACAGAGTCCTACTTCCCACTGGGAGAAACTGGTATTCCCCTCATGCCAGAAATCTAATGTTGACTGCCATCCCCATCGATAGACATGGCTATCTCCACTCTTCTGGTACACCTCCCTATGAGTGCTTCTTTTCCACTACTCCAACCTTCTTCTGATATTCATTACATGTTAGTATTGTATAGTGAGTGACAACATACTGGAGATAAGATCGAAGGCCCTCATCCAAGAATCAATCCCTTGAATACTCATATGGAAGGTGATCTGGAGGAATGAGAAGGGTATCCTTTAACATGATCCCTATTTTCCATAACGACATAACCCCCCTATTGGAGGGACAACAACTTTCTTCTATTCATAGTCATAATATACATGGAATGAAACTATTCCCAAAACACCTTCTCAAATTCATCCCAGGATACATAAGTCTCTTTAATCGACTATAGGTAAAGAGTCCAACACTGATCCATTTATCCTCACGTTTGGATCACTAATAGAGGATCCTAGTACTCCCTTATAACATAGATCATGGTAAATATTATTGTCTTCTATTTAAGACATCCATATGGTTCTTTTTCTGAAATTCTACCATCATACATACCTAAGTTCTTCCACTAGAAATCATGAAGGGTGTTATACCACATGTCAATATCCTACTCTCGATCGGCCCACTGATGGTCAACCATGTATTCCTACTGGGCCTCAAATGCTCATACCACATGTTGTAAAAGTCTTGGTTCCATAGCTGAAAAAGGTAAATACTGACCTTCAATGCTCTCGTAGTATAGAAATTTCATTTTATATTTTATTTGTACATCTTATTTAAATTAATTTCCCAAAATTACCAAGACACAAAATAAGACAAGACATTATTATGTATGTCCCTTTATAGAGGTCTCTACTATACAATTAGTGTAGCCTCACATGGCCATTTGGTAGGACCAGTGTCTATACATCAGATCACGAGGGGGGGGGGGTAAATCCAATGTCCTATTCAGTTTTCCCTGGCTTATTTCACTCACCAAAATTACCAAACACTATTTCCCTACCATCACATGCAATAATTATTATGCCTAACTATGAAATCCATCATATCCCTCAACCATCAACTTTGATACAATTCTGTCCCGACACACCAACCACAATATTATGGAAGGGGCATCAATGTTTCTTTCCCTTCCTTCTTAAATATGAATTAGAGATCATTGCCCCTCATGTAAGGACAGCATAGACCACGAAGTGGAGTCTATCACCAAGGTTATAGAATATCACACACAATAGAAGCCATTAATTTTTTTTTAAATATTATTGGGTTATTTGAAGGTAAAAATACCAGAAAACATGAATCATTTTTATTAGGGGAACCAAAAACAAACCCATGAATTATATAAAAGTATACTACAACAAAATTACAGATATAACATTGAATCAAGTTCAAAAAGAAAGAGACTAAGCTACCACACAATAAAAATCCTGACACATGAGATAGAAATGTTCAGAATGGTCATCAATATCCTCATAGAAGCCTGAAACAGTTTTACATATGTTGGGTGAGTATACAAGAATAACCAGTAGTAAAAACTAAATCCAACGGTGCATAAGTTGGGGAACATACTAATGCCTTAATGAGAAAATAATAGAACCTCAAGAAGCAATGAAAGAGTATTTAAAATCATAGAATCACAAAGGAACACAAACCAAAATAGTGGTATAGATATAGTGGCCCACCAAAATGCTGAAACTGTAATGGTGGTACTGTGAAGGTGAAACACCTAAGTGGCGGCACACCGAAATAGTGTCTCACCCAATGGAAATTTTTCAGATTCCCGACTTCTTCCAGTTTCTCCCCTCTTACGTCTTATTTGATGAAATCCAAGATTAAAACCATCATTGAGAGTTTTTAAGGGAGTTAGAAAGTATATTAAGTATATATTTAATATCCTAATGCTCTTGTGACATTGACAATGTTCAAAATCACAAGATCATGACCACAATAAAACCATGATGACTTTTTACACTATTCTTCCTTTAATATAGGGTCTGGATATTCAATACAGGGGTTTTTCCTACCGAGTGTGTTTTATGATCCATCTTGGTGTGCCTAAATCCATTATCTCTAGATGTGTCTAGAGGTTGTTCTAGATACACCTCCACCTAATTTTTTTTGGGGTTTTATGCAGCTCATGTGATCCCCTATTCTTGGTACAATGAGGAGTTTTTGTCACAAGTTGTTCATGTTGGGATTATTCAACCTCTCTTTATTTATGTATCATGCAAGGTTGGTGTAGTAATGAATAATTGTGTTTAATAGGTGAATTATTTTCTTAAATGACAAATAAATAACTATAGGAAATGTGATCCAAAGATAACAAGGGTCAATGTTATAATGGGTTGGGAGTGGTTAGATGTAGATCGCCTATTTTATTTTGTTATATTTTTTATGGATATTTGAGGTTGAATTTCATTGGAAAATCATTCCCACTGGTGGTCTCTGTTTGTTCATTGGTAATGTTTCATTTTTGTTGTGATGATTTGGTAAATTGATGTAACATGAAATCTATTTACATACATATAAAAATTTAAATTAAATGGTATTCGATGGGATGAAAAACCTCATGTGGTCATCCATGTTTATTGAGGTGGTCTAAGAGAATAGTCTGTACCATAACTGAATGAATCATGTTTGATAGGTGTGGTTGTTAGATGTGTTACATTTAGTTCTATGACTTTGTGTTGGTTTTGTGGTGCTTCATGAGGGATGTACATTTGCGGGTACAAGGGTGTATAGGGGGGATGGTCCATTGTAAGGGGTTTGGAGTGATTATGTACTGGGGTTAAAAACATAACGGTTCCTGTTGTCTTTTCTTATGTGTGGGGTTGTATGGAGTATGTTCTAGAATATCAGGTTGAGTGACTTATTGATTGTTCAATGAACGGACATAAAGACTACTGGACTTCCATTTTTTGTGTTTTTTCCACCGAGTGATATTGGTAAGTTGGACTGCACTGTTGTTAGGGGCTTGTTATGCAGTAGGAATTCACAATGGTATTGATTGGGAAGTGAGGATACGATTTTGGGGTGTTATGTCTTCATGATTATAGTTTTTTTGGTGTGGATTTGTTGTGTTGTGGGGCTTCTAGTTTTAGTTGTGAGAGGGTGACTTTGTGGAATAATTTTTAAGAATGATCTTTGTTAGTGGTTGAATGGGTGAATAGGAAAAGAGGGGTGTTCAGTGGGACTACATGTGGGTTTATATCAATTTATTTTATGAATGGGAGTTAAAATAGAATGGTATTACCTTGGTCCATCTTCCCTTGTTCAATGATTGCAGTACTGAAGCACGAAGTGGGTTGGTTGTTGTGGTTTTATTTAATTGGGCACATCTATTACTAATATGGTGGATGATGTTGTGATTGGTAGTTTCCATATGTAGTATCATATTAAATTAATGAGGACCCCCTAATTAATGAATGGAATATTGTTATATGAAAAACGGTTTGTTTTTATGATTTGGTAGTGGCTATTTGTGTAATTTTTCATATAGGGGTAGCAACAAAAGTGGTTCTTGTGGGTTGGTTTTTTATTTTGGGACCTATTGATGGTCCTGATTGTTTCCATACATATAAGTATAAATTTTATTTCCTTGTGATTTCTATACACGTCCCATCCTTTTTGAGAACCATATGACGAACACCTCCATTCATGGGGCAGGTCATTTTTCCCATCATCCTAGTTGGAGGATGGGTGGTTGGTTACAACCTTTTTACTCTCACCCCCTTCTAGGTTTTTACTGGTCATGCATATTTGGGAAAGATATAATGGTTTAGAGAATACCATAGTCCATGATCCATCAAGAATGTTTTTTGTGGATGAGGGGCCCAATTGTTTCCGGTCCATGTCTGTTTTATCTAGTGTCATTGGGATAAGGCCTATGTGTCTTCCAGTGAGAGGCATGGTTATTGTGCCACAGATGTCACCATTTTGGATTTCTGTTTGATTTGGGGTAAATGTGTGTCTAGGAGGGTTGTGGATGTGGGAAATTTTTTTGGAAGAGTGAGTCAAGACGTTTGCTATTAGGAATTAACAGATATGTTGTAGAAAAGTGGTGTTGTGTACACAAATGTCAATGTTCTTATTCTACTAATTTTCATGAAATGTGATATTTGGTGAGTGTTAATTGTTGATTTTGGGCTGGTTAGTACTCATAAAAAGGGGCATGAGGTTATATTATTTTATATTGGGGAGAATTTGTATGTTCCGCACTTTTGAATGGGTGGACTTAGTTTTCCTAGCTGGGTATTCATGTATACTCAACCAAAATCTATAAAACTAATATCTAGTTTCCATAAGTATATTAATAACTATTCCCTAGATTACTAGCTTGGTCATTGAGATTGTTTTTGTGATGTGTCATAGTCTCTTTCTTTTGGTACTTTCTTTTGTGTTTTGGTTGTACATTGGCCGCAATTTACTTTTAAATAGAGCATGGTTTTTCTTTTGGAATCCTTTATATAAAATTGTTTCATTTTTTGGGGTTTTTACCATCTTATATCTTGACCATGATTCAAAAAAATTATATTGGATTTAATTATATTTCATATTCTATAGCGTTGGTGCTAGATGTTACTCTGTGTCCTATAAAGGCTGGACCCGAGGGCCATTTCCAATCATTAATCTTGAAGAAGGAAAGGAGTGGATGTTTTCTTCCCCTTACCTCATCACATGGATGAATGGTGGATACACACATAGATATTATAATTTTATTTCTCTTGTATTATTGTGTGATAATACATATTTAGATATACATAATTACCCATATATATCGACAATAAATTCCATAATTGTAAATTAAAATATGAGTCCTGATTAAAAACAATTCTACATCGATGACAGTGCAAATGGACTATCTCTAGACAAATATCCCTTCAAATGTATCATCCATCAATTTTTACTACATTAGAATTCAATGGGAGACTTTCATAATATGGTCCACATTCATCCATACAACATCATTATTCCATGTTGTTCTCCAAAGACACACCACATAGTTTTTGGTAACATCCCCTCACTTCCATACAGGATGGTAAATGTATGAAACAAACCACCATTCTATTTATACATCTCCTTAACCTACTAATAGGTTTCTCATCATGTAATGAAACCTCAAAAATAATTCTTCTTTCTCTACCACCAATACTGTATCCACAGATCATCATACATATTGGCCACTTCAGTGTGCACAACCCATTGTGTTGCAAGAAACTCACCCATCAACTCATATTGCATACATGTAGGAACAACAACACATCCTCAAACATAACTGATCTCATCCTCATATATTGTCAAGTCAAAATGTGACTCCCAATCTTCATTTATTTCCCACATGACCTATCCAATTCATAAATTCATAATACCTCTCATTTATCTTCCTTGTATGCTTGGACATATTTGATATCGATATGAGGATAATATTTCAATTTCCCTCTAGAACCCCTACAAGCATATCATCCTGTGAGGCCACAATCATCCACATAGAATCAGATTTTTGAAATACATGAGTTTCTATATTTCTAATTAGGTTTTTTGCAACATTCATCCCCTTTCTAGGCATATATTCTAACTTAGTGTCAAATGAAAATACACATCTCCCATATTTGTTGTCCAAGATTCAAATCTCATTGGAAAAGTATAAACATAAAATATTTCTATAATAAATACAAAACATAAATTTCAACCAATAGGTAATGAAACTAGAATGTTATGTCATAAAATTATATAGCTAACTTGAGTTCATGAATAGGATAATTCCATTCATATTGCCTCCAATGTTTTGATCCATAGGCCATGACTCAATCAATCTACAAACAACACATCACCAAATTCAAATCCCTGATGCATCAGTAAAAAATCTACAGTCCTCTAACAATATGGATATAATCATAATATGGGCATTGGGGAAAAATATTTCAAATTTTGGAAATCATTTTCATATTATCCATACCATTTAGACATGTTTTCCTTAAAAAATAAGACCAAAAAATGATGTTACATGAAATAATATTCCTGTATAAATATCTAATAATATGTTTTCAAATATATAAATTATTGGATATCAAATATATTTTTAGTCTAATACTAGAAAAAATCATTTGAGCAACATCTATGTCGATTGAAACACCTTATTCCTAGCCATTGTGAACCATGTAATTTACCTTCTCGATCCGTACTTGTCACTAAAATCACTTGGAATCTATCCTAAGCTCTCTCAGATTAATCAATATGATTTTACAATAAATTTAATGATAAAAATGATTTTAGGAGTAAACATGATGTCATTTTCAAAAACACCATAAACTAATCAAATTACATGTGGAATATTCATTTAATTAAGGACATAAATATAGAAGGTGTCTTTTCTAACCCATCCATCCCCACAATTACAGCATACAAGCCAAACCGTCTCTTGAATGTAGTATGTGGTAAATTAGAAGGTATCACTGTAATATAATTACACTCTATCCTAGAAATGATATTTTAGAAGAAAAAGATATCATTCATATAGTAAAAATATAATATATATATAGAATATGATACTAGTTTTTAATATTCATTATCATCAAATTCTCATAATCAAGACATAAATTCAACTTCATATCATACTTTTTAGAAAAAAATGGACAACCACATTGTGATGTAATCATATAGTTAAATTGTTTATTCTCCCACTCCTCCAACTAAATATTGAGTTATTTAATCAATGTTGGTTCTATTATATATTGTGGAATGGTATATTCCTCATCTCCTAGAATAAATTCTCCTGTGAACTAAACATAAATCTCATGTGGAATCCTTAAGAAGTCCTCAAGAATTTTTCCCAAAATATTATACTATAGGATGATAGATACAATGATTCACACCCCATCATAATAAAATTACTAGACAAATATGAGGTGAGATCCCCTACTTTCTAATTTACTATCCCATTATGGGATTCGCTGAAAACCCATTCTCTATGTTGAAAATAATGGTTACCCCCAAGAGATGTAATGTTTACTACCTTATGATAACAATCAATGTGATTTTGGTAAAATAAATACAAATAAATACCAAATAAAAAGTAAAAAATTGAACTTATCATGTCTGTAAATATCCCAAATGAGACAATACTCACCAACCTAGAGGGAACACCCTATGCAGAGAATGATTTCTTTTAACAATAATCCTAGTGGTGCGTCAATCATCATAACACCACTCAAAAATTCCCTCAACAAACTCATCCCATAAAAAAATTAAGAATATAAAAAATTTATAGGATTTTATATCAAATAAAAATTTATAAATAGTATAATTTAAAACAATTTTACCAATGACTATCAACAACCCACATTCACTATCCACATGTTTATAGTAAATTTCATGTAATTTTCCATATACCCTTTTCTCGAGTATCAGTTTCCAGTGTTGCACTATTGTTCTAATATAAGAATTATTTCCCTAGATTAACATGTCAACCACAACAATTTATATGACCCTTAAATATCCAACAACCTGACCTGTAAGGGGTTGAAGACCCCCATCTTATATTCTGGTTCAGTTTTTCTCCTCCAACTCCCCACATTGGTTGAGGGTTCCTACCGTGATTAGATAAGTTCCCCATATTTCTTCAATATTGGAACTACACTAGTGTATGGTGACCATGTGTATGATTGTGACCTAGCCAACCACACTGACGAAAAAAATACTATATTTAGAAACTGATCCTTCCCTTTGTCTACTCTGATTTCCACTGTTCATGTTAACATACTCATTTTTAAGCTTCCTACAATAAAAATTTGTAAGTCCTGGTTATCTTATAGTAATGATCTATCCCTCAATGGAATCATCCTCTTGACTCTCCTCTAAAATATTAGAGTCATTTGATACCTCAACAATCATCTTTATTAGATGATATTGACATGGGACCAAATTGCACATTTATGTGCTTCTTAAAAATGACTCACCACAGTTGCCTCATCTTTTTCTAATTCAATGAAAAAGAGATATAAGTTCTTATGGTGTCTATAATAGTGCATATCTACATTCTTCCCAGGTTTAAATGAAAAACACTACTCTCTATCATAGAATATCATCTTTGGGTAAAAATATTCTAGGAACATCTCATGAAATTATTAATATTTAATGACTAGCAGCTACTTATATTGAGCATGAATATACAACCATCACTTCACTGATCCTAATAACATATATGATGCTAATTATAATCTTTTAACTATATGAGTCTCTATATGATCTAGGATGTTTTGGACATAATCAATCCAAAACCTATCCCCATCTGGCCTATCCTATCCAGTGATCATCAATGGGTGCTACTACAAGAAAACCTAGGTTATATAAGATATAGTTCACATTACCCAAATTCGATATATTTCCTTAATCTTCATAAAATTAGTGATGTTACCATCGAATTAATATTAATCCCCCCATAAAATATCTAATAGGGCCTCATCTACCACTATTGGATGATCATTTCTAGTAATTTCATCTTGTAATGAAACTATAAAACATCATTATAGAGGCATGACTTTAAAATTCCAATCACATGACATGGGAAACATCATAGGAAATTATCACATTTATAGAAGATATAATCACACAAATTCATAATAATTCATCCCTCATACACCACCACATATTTAAAACTATGGATATATGATAAAAATAAACTATCCCAAGCCTAGGTCATGGATGAGACTTGGTAAACACATTTCCTAAATATTAAATTAAAATTAAAACCACATTTTAACCATTTTAAATAAACACATTTATCATCATTTAAAATTATCAAAACAAATTTATAAAAAAATCATTTTTTATTAGTAAATCTTGTAATAAATTTTATTACCCATAACATACTCATATCAATTTTATTTGTGTGTTCCTAAAATAATGTAGGACTAATAAATTCATGAGTTCATATAATGATTCATGTATACTAAACTCTAATTAATGAATATGAAAAATTTGAAATCGTCAAAAAATTATATCTGCCCAAAAAACCAACTCAACCATGGTGGAATAAAATTTTGCTATAAAATGGACATGAAGAACAATAATCCCTCAAGGGTAACTTGGGTTTCCCACAAATTTGGTTTTTATACTCCCATGGATGCTCTCATTATTAAGACTTCCCTCATTCGAGTATAAATTATGCCATTACGATAAAAATAATATTACTGAAAAATCCTTAAATGAATCAATAGTTTAATTCCCTGAATATAGTGCCACATACTAGTTCTCAGAGCTGGTTTTCTACGTGTCCTTAGGCATGCATCCCTGGTGGAAAGAGGATGGTAAATAGAAGAAATATTCTAATATATAATGTCAGGAGACAATAACCTCTTTATAAAAGAATAAATACATTTTAAATCAATATTCTATATATCTAGGATGCCGCAATAATCAACAATCAACCGAACAACACTTGAATAAATTTAAAACATGGAAAATTACATTAAACAATGAAACAAATATGTTAATACAAACAATTGTCAAGTGTATAATAAAAAAAATAAATACACACAAAATAAATCTTAAGAGGGTCTAAAAATCATATATGGCTCACATATCCATGATCTTCCTAGAATCCCAACTCCATAATATAACATTGGTCTCCTTGAATTATCATGTCTTGCAAACATGAATTCTATTTGGGCAACGATCAGGAAGACAATTTAGTCACTTAATATAACTTATTAGGCCACAACCAATATCATATAATGAAATATATACAGTTGAAATTTTTATTTAGTTTTATAAATGAGGATGATATAATTAAAAAAGTAAATAATGTATACATTAATTATTATTTATTCAAACACATCATTCCTTATTCAGTATAAGCTAGAGTTTGAACCATAAATCATAGGAATTTTAAAATTTACAATTTTCTTTGGATTTCAGTAGTCAATTTAATTACAATTTCATTTAGTACTCGAGAGTATCAGTCTATGTTCCATTATCATAGATACTTGGATTTTAGGTCTACCATAAATGCAAATTTTGGAATTGGGGGACGATATCATCAGTCTGGCACCCTAGGGATACTTGGATAAATAATACCTCACCAAAAACTCATTTTTTGCATTCCCATATATATATATATACACATTCAGGACCCAAATCATTGGTTTGGAACTATGACAAGCCTGCTTTTTATTACAACATAAACATTATTCATTATATAAAACATCACTTGTTACAACAAAGAATATCGAGAGGTTTAGTATCTTTGTGTCTTAGGATCATTACATAAAAAATTCAAACATGAAATACAACATCTTTATTGAAAACATCCTTTACATGACCACTACATTCCCTCGTACTTAGCATTGCATGGGATAACCTGAGGACATGTATAAGAAAAGGGTAAGCTATAAAGCCTAGTAAGGGAGTACGCATGGAATAACATGAGGAGTACAATACATGTTTGAAAATAGGCAAATAAATATTGCATAAAAGAAACATGAACATAAGGGAATGATAAAGCATGATAATCATAACATGGAAATGTGGCAACAACACTTAACATTGAATTAGCATGAGCCAAGGCTCATTGCACATGGAGCATGAGTAAAACCTCATTGCACATTAAGCAAGAGTAAACCCTCATTGCGCTTCAATTATCATGAGTCAACACTCATTCCACATGTCGTATCATGATATTATACTTTACCCAATGCATTGGAGCGCTATAAGGGCGCACCCTTCTTAAACATTTCATTTCATGCATAAGTGTGCCACATGGATCATAAAACATGGATTCTTAAAACATAATAATTTATTCCACGATAAAGGAATGTGGAATTAATATATGAAACTTTACAATCAATATGTAAATATGCATAAAGGTGAATACCCTTGATGGAGAAATCAGCATTTTATTCACTACACAGTGACATTGTCTTAGAAAATCGGTTTGATTTCAGCAGCGTAACGACGTGACATAAGAATTCATAAAAAAGATTGATGAGAGAAAAAGGGGTTCATCATCATATTTTCATGTAATTTACAGTAAGTATGTCATATAGATACATGTCCCAAAAATTTAAAAGGAATTTAGATTCATGATACAAAAGTATTGCTTGAATGTAAAAGAAGAGAGAGATGATCCTTTTGGAATTTCGGCATAGTAACAGGTGTACATGGGAGGAATTTAATGAGAGATAAAGGGGTCTCCAATCATTCCTACAATAAGAGTTAAGAATGGGGGAGGTGAAAACACATACCCCAACATTCATAATTTAAATTAGAAGGGAAATACAACTTAAATAAAATTGACAAAAATGAGAAAGGAAAGAAACAATCCTTACTTGGAAGTGGTCTTCCAAAGGCTAGCGAGTGGCTTGTGAGAGGCTTATTGGGAGATTGGGGCACCTTGGGTGGATTCTAGAGAGAGTAGGGTAGAGGTTGGACGAACTTAAAAGGAATTTATTGAGGAGGAAGTGGGAGATTGGGTGGGTTTATAAAGGAAAGGTAAGAGAATTCTTTATTATATTGGTTTAGGACACCTTATATTAAACTAATCTAAACCACAAACCATCCCATGGTTTTTTTCCCATGGTTTATGGAAAAGGAAATAGGAAAAAAATATTTTACAAGGACATGGTCTGAACTTATTAAAATAATAAGGTTTCTTATGTGTAGGTGAGTCACACTCCGATGGAAATTAATTTAAAAAGGCAAAGTGTTGAATATGTCTTGAGGGGTTCATTAATGCTTTGAAATGTAATTCAAACAAACAAAAAATCACTTTATTTTAATGGTAAAACATATATTGTCTGAAAATAAGGATTATAGTATTTTATTACATCACCATTGGGTCATTATGATGTCATAAAACACATTATATATTTAAACGGTATTTAATTTTTACCCAAAAATTTTACTGTCTCAAAAAATTCTGAAAAATTCACCGTTAGATAATTTTGACATCCTAATTCTAGAAATGGCATTTATTTTATCTAAAAAAAAATTTCTAAATATTTTAATTTTCACTTTTATAATAAAAACCAACATTTATAAAAAATTCACGAGTTTTGACAGAAATGTCTTTCAAACCTTAATAAAAATATTTATTGCATTCATGAAATTACAATATCATTTATATTTAATAAAAATTAAATTAATAATAATAATATTATTTTATTAAAATATTATTTAATTAAAAAATACATTAATTTAATAAAATGGATTTCTTAATTAAATAATAACTAAAAACAGCATTTTAAATTTAAAAACTATTTACAATGTATCAAAAATGAATAGAAATTATATTCATTATTATATACAAATCAAATAATGTACATGAACGTAGTACTACTTATCTGTTACATAACCCCTTAATATAGCCGCATAAGACCTAAGGGTAAGGTGTACGATGGTGACAGACTCTTGGGGGGGCTCGGATGACATCGCTCGAGTGGTAATCTCTATCAACTTCCACTTTTTCTGTAGACGGTCCCGTTCGACCTTGACATGGTGAAGCTTAGCTTGGGATTGGTGAAGGGTGAAGCCCAAGGATACCACCTCTTTTCCGAGCTCCGACAAATGGGCTTCGTATGCGGAAATTCTACTAGATGAGGCCATCACATCCTTTGTCTGAGTAAGATTCGGTTCGTTAAAGCCTTATATTTATACTAATCTTGTGATCACTATTCAACGGAAATATTAACAACAGTCACAATTATTAACATAAAACCAAAGAAGTTGAAATCATATAAAAACATATTTTCATAAAGAGACATTTAACTGGATCAAGAGGGATTTTTCATTAATGAAAAATTGGGTCATTAAAATATTCCCCCTTTAAGAAATTGTTCACTCGAAATTTTCCTTTTCCCACACTAAAAATAATGTGGGTAACTCATCTTCATCATATCCTCCGACTCCCAAGTTGGTTCTTCATACTTGTGGCTTCACCACAACACCTTGACGAGGGGCATTGTCTTATTTCTTAGAACTTTTTCACTACGAGCTAACATCTTCACTAGTTGCTCCTCATAAGAAAGATAATCTTCTAATTGTACCACCTTGGAAGAGATTACATGTGAAGGGTACGATATGTACTTCCTAAAGAGGGATACATGAAAGACATCATGCACCTTGGCCATAGTAGGTGGAAGTACTAGTCGATAGGCCACAGCCCCAACATGATCAAGAATCTCGAAGGGGCCGAAGTACCTTGGAATTAACATCCCTTTCTTCCAAAACCTCATGACCTTATTCCACGGAGATATGCGTAAAAACACCATGTCTCCTACTTTAAATTTAAGGTCTCGTCGATGATTATCTCCATAACTCTTCTCTTGACTCTGGGCTGCCTTGATATGATGTTGAATGGTTTTCACCTTCTCCACCATTTCTTCGACCATTTCTGGTCCAAGCAGCTTACCTTCAGCAACTTCATCCCAACATGTCAGTGTTCGGCATCTTTTCCCATAAAGGGCTTTATATAGTGCCATTTGGATGCTCGAGTGGAAACTGATATTATAAGATCACTCAACAAGAGGAATATGTTGATCCCATCCTCCTTTAAAGTCCATTGAGCATGCTATCAACATATCCTCAAGTGTTTGGACAGTCCGCATGGATTGGCCATCAGTTTGAGGATGATAGGCCGTACTGAAGCTCAGTTCAGTATTCAGAGCATGTTGAAGACTCTTCCAAAACATAGAGGAGAATCATGGATCTCGGTCAGACACAATAGATAGTGGTACTCCATGAAACCATACCACTTCCCTAATATATATCCGTTCCAGTTGATCCAATGAGAAATACTCTCGAATAACAATGAAGTGTGCAGTCTTTGTAAGAAGATCCACAACAACCTAGATTGCATTGTGTCCTTCGGATGTATTTGGAAGTACGGTGACAAAGTACATGGTTATGTTCTCCCATTTCCATTCTGGTATGGGCAATGGTTTCAACATCCCCTTATACTTCTGCCTCTCTGCCTTCACATGCTGATACACCAGGAACATTGTTGTATATTCAGCGATCTCCTTCTTCATATTATCCCACCAAAAGTTATCTCGGAGATCATGATACATCTTTGTGCTCCCTGGGTGAATGGAGAAATTTGAACTATGTGCATCATCCAAAAGTTCCTTCTTCAGCATTGGACTTGAAGGAACACATAGACTTTTCCCAAACCACACAATTCCTTCTTCATTAACATTAAACTTCGAGGATTTTCCATTTTCGATAGTTTCCACTTTTTCTTGAATTCTCACATCATCCTTTTGAGCATCCTTTAACCATTCCAAAAGAGATGGTTGAGAAATCATTTGTGAAAGGATTGATTATGTTCCCTTCTTTATGATTCCCACTTCTATCTTCATCAAGTCTAAGATGATTGGATCCTTCTCAATTCTCATCATCGATATAATTGCTGGATCCTTTCTACTTAGGACATATGCCACCTTATTCGCATTCCCAGGCTGGTAATGTATTGAAAATTCATAATCCTTTATGAGATCTATCCATCTTCTTTGGCTCATATTAAGCTCTTTCATTGTGAATATATATTTAAGTCTCTTTTGGTCAGTATATATCTCAAATTTCTCTCCATAGAGATAATGCCGCCATATTTTCAAGGCAAAGATCACAGCCTCCAACTCTAGATCATGCGTTGGATAGTTTTCCCATGGAATTTGAACTGCATTGAGTCATAGGATATCACTTTATCATTCTACATCAGCACACATCCTAAGCCCTTCTTCGAAGCATCACCGAATACCACAAAAAGCACCCCACTTGTGGGTAAAGTGAGCACGGGTGCAGTGATAAGACTCCTTTTCAACTCCATGAAGATTTCTTCTAATTCATCACTCCAAGAAAACTGTACTCCCTTTAGAGTTATCTTGGTAATAGGGTTGGACAATCATGTGAAATTTCTCACAAATCGTCGATAATATACAGCTAACCACAAGAATCTGCAGATATCGGTTACCGATGATGGCCTCAGCCATCCCTCAATTGCATCTGTTTTGGAGGGATCCACAGATATCCCATTGCTTGTGACGGTATGGCCTAAGAATGAGACCTCCTTCAAACAGAACCCACACATGATGTACTTTTCATAGAGCTTTTCTTTGCACAAAGTCTCTAGTACAGTTCTTAAATGCTCCTCATGATCCTCCTTGGTTTTGGAGTATATTAGAATATCATCTATAAAGACTACCAAAAATTTGTCATGGTAATCTATAAAGACTCTATTCATCAATTCCATGAATATTTCTGGAGAATTGGTGATTCTGAAAGGCATTACAATGAATTCATAGTGCCCGTATCTTGTACGAAAAGTAGTCTTGGGGACATCTTCCTTCTTCACCATTACATGATAATATCCCGACCGCAAGTCCACCTTGGAGAAGTATTGTGCTCTATGCAGCTGATCAAACAAGTCATCGATTATTGGGAGAGGATACTTGTTTTTATCGTGACTTTGTTAAGTTCAAGATAATCGATTCAGAGATGCATTGACCCATCCTACTTCTTGACGAAGAGGACGGGTGCACCCCAAGGTAAACCACTTGGGCACGTAAATCCTTTTTCCAGATTCTCCTGTAGTTTTTTCTTTATCTCTTCAAGATCAACAACATCCAATCTATATGGAGTATTAGATATTGGTAATTCCCCAGGTATATGTTTAATGGAGAACTCAACATCTCTTCTAGATGGAAGACCAGACAGTTCCTTGGGAAACACTTCCGCGAATTCGCTCACAATAGGCATTTCTTCAAGGATGGTTGTTTAATTGGATTAAATAATCTGAGCCAGATACGTGTGCTCATAGGGAAATAATATCCATACTTGAGATGATGGAGCTAAAGGAGATTCATCTTCCTCCTGAAACCTGTAACGAATCGGGGGTCGATTCTCTATATGGAGTGTGATTTCCCTCTCCTGACAATTTATGTCAGATCTATATAAGGAAAGCCAATCCATGACAATAATTGAATCAAATTCCCCCAAAGGGAGTATGACGAGGTTCGCTGGGAAATTATATCCACAGATTATAACAAAGGAGGACATATATTCCTGGGATGCAATGATTTCCCCATTTGCCGTACTCACCGACATCTTTACTTCCATGATTTGTGGTGGTGCTGCGATTGTTCTAATAAACATTAGAGATATAATAGAATGTGTAGAACCGAAATCAAAAAGTACATTCTCTATTCTTGAATGAATAACTAGCGTACCTGTCACCACTTTGTTTTCAGGGTTCACTTCGGCAGAAGTGATGGAAAAATCTCTTCCTTTCAATCTTGGAGGTTGTTGGTTGCCTCTGATAACCCTTAGATTAGGGAACTGATTTGCAAAATGACCAGGTTCATTGCCTTTGTAGCATTGAACAACGCATTGAGGTTCGAACGGAGCATTCCTCTACTTTGTTGCAGCTGCGGGTCCTTCTTGCCGACATTTAATAGCTTGGTGACCTTCTCTTCCACACCTGAAACATTTTCTCGTACCCTTAAGGCACTTTCCAGGGTGCTTCAATCCGCACTTTTGTCAAGTGGTGTGCTGGAACTTTTTAGCACCATTGGATTTATCAATCGAACCACCAATATTGAAGTCCACATTACGCTTCTTGTCCCCATGATACCCCTGTGATTCTCTAATCTCCATTTCGACCTTGAGGGAACATAAAATAATTTTCTCATAGCTATCGAAGTCACAGATCGCTAATGCTTTCCACAAGTTAGGCATCAGCACACCAAAGAAGCAGTCAACCTTGCTTTCGGGGGTAACGACAAAGCCACAAGCGTATCATGCATGTCTTGTGAATTTTTACTCATACGTTCCCACAAATTCATCATCTTTTTTCTTGAGGGAAAGGAAGTACCTTTCCATCTTCAGACGGAGGGTTTGCGGAAAATATTTATCAAAAAACATCTTCCAGAGTTCCTTCTATTCTAATGCCTCGATCTCCTCCTCAGGCATTGTATTTTTTATCAATGTCCACCATTGATCAGCTTCAACCTCCATATGATAATCCTCTAGGAGAACCTTCTATTGTTGAGAACATTGGAGGATGGACAATATCTTTACACTGGAGTTGATCCATTGTTCAGCGATCATGGGATCAGATGATCCACTAAAATTAGAAGGCCTTTGTATCATGAAGCTCTCGATAGCTACTTTTTATTTATTAGTGGGGGGGGGGGGGTTGAACGTTCCTCTTGACCCATGTTTCTATTCAAAACCTGAGTTAGCTGAGAGAGAAGCGTGACAAAGTTTGCGATTCCCGCTCCCATGGGATTGGGCATCTCATTAGTACAATCATCACACTGATCTTCAGAACGGTTGTTTGCCAGAGTCCACCTATTACCGGCCATTGGATGGAATAAAAGGAATGTTAGGGGTAATATATAAAGGGTAATCTGAAGTCAAAAGTTGATGACTTATAAATAATATTTAATTTCTTTAACTCATGAGTCTATAGGATTCAATCTATGCTTTTCATGATCTACGTTCTAACATATATTCTTAGGGGAATTTTTTCCTTAATAAGGGTTCATACCAAGATTGTGAATTGATCCAAACATATCCCCTGAGAGTGTCATAACCAAGACTACAGAAAGGCCCATTGTCATGCACTAGTTCGCTTTCGAGTCTAGCTCAAAGCGCTATTTTCTGGTTTTACACCTAGGATAAATCTGTGCCAGAGCCGCCTCTACCGGCTCGTATCCAGAAAGGGATGTATTTGTTTGATAAACCACTTACATAGTATTTACCAACTCTTAGTGATGTTTTTATTATAAATAGTCTTGTATCTATGGCTTTACTAGGGGTTTCCTAATCCCAAAAATAACTAAACCTATCCTCTGATACCAACTATGACAACCCTGCTTTTTATTACTACTTAAACATGATTCATTAAATAAAACATCACTTGATACAACAAAGAAGATCGAGTGGTTTAGTGTCATTGGGTCTTAGGATCATTACATAAAAACATAAAACATGAAATAAAAGATATTTATTAAAAAATTCCTCTACATGATGACTACATTCCCTCTTACTTAGCATTGCATGGGATAACCTGAGGATATGCATAAGAAAAGGGTGAGCTATAAAGCCTAGTAAGGGAGTACACATGGAATAACATGAGGATTAAAATATATGATAGACAATAGAAATATCAATAGAGCATAAAAGAAACATGAACATAAATGCATGATAAAGCATGATAATCATAACATGGAAAGGTGGCAACAACACTTAACATTGAATTAGCATGATCCAAGGCTCATTGCACATGGAAAATTAGTAAACCCTCATTGCACATTAAGCATGAGTAAAACCTCATTGCACATGAATTAGCATGATTCAAAACTCATTGAACATGAAGTATAATGATACTATACTTTACCCAATGTATTGGAGCACTATAAGGGCACATCCTTCTTAAACATTTCATTTCATGCATAAGTGTGCCACATGGATCATAAAACATGGATTCATAAAACATAATCATTTATTCCATGATAAAGGAATTCAGAATTCATAAATGAAACTTTACAATCAATATGTAAATGTTCATAAAGGTGAATACACGTGATGGAGAAATGGGAATGGTATTCACTACAAAATGACATTGGCTTAGAAAATCTGTGCGATTTCGGCAGCGTAACGCCGTGACATAAGAATTCAAAAAAAAAGTTGATGAGCGAGAAAAGGGTTCCTCATAATATTTACATGTAATTGATATTAAGGAGGTCGTATAGATACATGTCCCAACAATTGAAAAGGAATTTATATTGATGATACAAAAGTATTGCTTGAATGTAAAAGAAGAGAGAGAAGTTCCTTTCAGAATTTCGGCATAGTAACGTGTGTACATGGGAGGAATTTAATGAGAGAGAAAGGGGTCTCCCATCATTAAAACAATAAGAGGGAAGTATGGGGGAGGTGCGAAACCATACGCCAACATTCATAATTGAAAATAAAAGGGAAATACAACTTAAATAAAATTGAAAAAAATGAGAAAGGAAGAAAAAAACCCATACTTGGATGTGTGCTTCCAAAGGCTAGAGAGAGGCTTGTGAGAGGCTTCTTGGGAGCTTAGGGAATCTTGAGAGGATTTTAGAGAGATTAGGGAAGAGTTTGGACGAACTAAAAAGAATTTTATTGCGGAGGAAGTGGGAGCTTGGGTGGGTTTATATATGAATGGTGAGAGAATTCTTTATTATTTAGGTTTGGGACCCCTTATATTAAACTAATCCAAACCACAAACCATCCCGTGTTTTTTCCCATGGTTTCAGGAAAAGGAAATAGGAAAAAAATATTTTACAAGGACAAGGTCCTAAATTATTAAAATAATAAAGTTGTTTATGTGGAGGTGAGTCACACTCCCATGAAAATTAATTTAAAAAGGAAAAGTGTTGAATATGTCTTGAGGGGTTCATTAATGCTTTGATAAGTAAGTCAAACAAACCCAAAATCACTTTCTTTTAATGGTAAAACATATATTGGCCGAACATAATGACTATAGTTTTTTATTACATCACCATTGGGTCATTATGCTGTCATAAAACATAATATATATTTAAACAGTATTTAATTTTTAACCAAAAATTTGACTGTCTCAGAAAATTAAAAAAAAATTACCATTGGATAATTTTTTCGTCCTGATTCCAGAAATGACATTTATTTTATCTAAAGAAATTTCTAAATATGTTAATTTTCACTTTTAAAATAAAATCCAACATTTATAAAAAATTCACGGGTTTTGACACAAATGACATTCAAGACATAATAAAAATTTTAATTGCATTCATGAAATTAAAATATCATTTATATTTAATAAAAATTAATTTAATAATAATATTATTATTTAATTAAAATATTATTTAATTCAAAAATCCCTTAATTTAATAAAATATATTTCATAATTAAATAATAACTAAAAACACCATTTGTACTTTAAAAACTATTTACAATGTATCAAAAATGACTAGAAATTATATTCATTATTATATTCAAAAATATAATGTAAATGAACATAATACTACTTCTTTGTTACATAACCCCTTAAAATAGCCTCATAAGACCTAAGGGTAAGGTGTGCGATTATGATAGACTCTTGGGGAAACTCGGATAACATCGCTCGAGTGGTAATCTCTATAAACTTCCTCTTTTCCCATAGACGGTCCCGTTCGAGCATGGCATGGTGAAGCTCAGCTTGGGCTTGGTCAAGGGCGAAGCCCAAGGATGCCACCACTTTTTCGAGCTCCGACAAATGGGCTTCGTATGGGGAAATTATACTAGATGGGGCCATCGCTTCCTTTGTCTGAGTAAAATTGGGTACGTTAAAGCCTTATATTTATATTAATCATGTGATCACTATTCAACGACTATATTAATAACGGTCCCAAATTTTAACAAAAAACCAAAGAAGTTGACATCTTATAAAAACATTTTTTCATAAAGAGACATTTAACTGGATCAAGAGTGATTTTTTATTAATGAATCTTTGGGTTGTTACAGGAACCACATGGGAAATTAGGGCCTCATCCCTCTCCAATAACACATCTTACTAAATTACATAAAATTACATATCAACGATCATCATCGGTGTCCTTGTCAATCCTTGAAACAATAGTGCACCATTACATATATAAAACTTATATTTGGATATATTACATTATTCATATATACCAAAATTTTCATTTCTCTATTAATCCATTTATGATCAATTACTAAAATAATTATTAACCCATTGTGGTTATGCCTTGAATCCCTTTAAATCCCATTATGAACCAAAGGCAGTGTTAAATTTGAAAACCCATTATTCCACCTATTATATTTCATAAATAATCTATAATTTGATATTTTCATACCCCATGGGCTTCAATCATATTTTTTTCACATAATATCCTATAGGAAAAACATGATTTATGATGAGACCATTGTTTTAAGGGAAATCAATCATGTTTTGTAATCTAAATGCAATTGAACTACAGAGAAACAAAATGATTAAAAAACCTCACAAGGATAATATATTTACTATTTGATTTATCATATAGAAAACCTTCCTTCAAAGAATTGATAAATGCTAGACCAATATTATCCTCAAATTGGATGGAGAGGAGCCGAAATTGTAACAATGGAAATGGTCGTGGATCAAAACTTATGATCAATATCCTACAACGAAATATCCACTAAAAAATATATCCAAGCCTTCATAAAATTAGGAATTAATTCTTATACTAGGTGTAATAAATATGGTTGCGAAATAAATGTAACAAAATATAAAAACCCCAACAGAATCTATGCCAATAATTCTCTACTGGATCTTCGATTCATATGAAAACGTGTATAATAGGACAAGGAATCCCATATAGAGACTCAATGTTCTTTTGAAAATTTATAAGGATAATAATTTGAGAATAATGATATAAAATTGGGGTCTAATAAATTATATTTATAAATTATGATATTTTAATTACCATGCAAAAAAGATTCAAGGATAGGCCCCATGGTCAGAGATTCATTTCCCCCTAACAAGGAACCCCTATTGTCTAAGGGTAAATGGGTTTTCTTATAGTTGAATGGTTTATTAAACCATAAAAAAGCCATGAATCCCTCCACTATACATGGGTGTTGGGGATAAATGTCGACACTATTTTTTCACAGAATTTTAGAGACAACATATGCACTAACCATTCTTACCACCTTTTTCCAAGGGTTCAATTGAACATAGTTTGTTTGCTGTGGGAACAAGGTTTTTTAAAAATTTGATCCAACCATTCACTCCCCAAAAATGATCCAAAATCAATCAAAACTCACCCAAATACAGTAATGAAAAAATATATCCAATTTTAGATTATGAAAATTTAAAATGTACATAAATACTAGTTCAAGAAGCCACTAGAATGGATGGGACACTACACATGTTTTGTAACATAATAAAAATGATTTTTTCTACTGTTATAAAATTTATTTTAAAAAATTGTATCACTTTTTTTGGAATCAACATGGAGAAATTTTATTAGGATGATTTCTTGGTTATTTATACAATATTAATTTTTTATGAATAATAAAAAAAATATTAGATTTTATTGAAAACAGAAGTGTTGTTAAAATTATAGAAAAATTATACTTTTCTTTCAACGTGATTTAAATGTAAATATTTTTCAATAATTTATTTTTAATCTAATTTTTTTTAGTGTAATAAATTTTACATTAAATATTGATATAATGATTTTTTATTATTATGAAAAAAAATTGGAAAAACAATTTTTCATTATTTTATGGGATGAATTGTAAATTAAATTCAATCACTTTTTTGAAATGATTGTTTTTTATATGGATACCTTTTTTATATTCGTCAAAATTATTCATATATATTGAGGTCAACTTTTTTATAATTAAAACTAAAATAAGTGAACATTAACTACCCTATATAATGTTAAAATATATTTACTTGGGGTTAAAAATAAATGATATTGGTTAGTATGAATAAAAAACTAATGCAAATTCCATAATATATATTTATTTAAACAATATATAATATATGGATTGATGATGTTCTATTTTTGAGCCTTGCGTAATTTTTAAAATTTTGTCTATATTTTTCATTTTGAAAAATTCATGCTTGTCCTCCAACTCCCATATAATAGGGTACCCACCCTCCTCTCCTGATTACACTAATAATGAGAATAGAATTAGGAAATAGGAACCAAAATAACATGCTTACATCAATACTCACTTAATATTGTCCTTTTTTCATAAATCTAATCGATTGAGTCATTATGATTAATCCTAAAGTGGTTGTTTGAAGAATAAGTAACATTATTAAAAAATAATGTCTGTATGATTTATTATTCCACCTCGTTTCATTATTACTCTATAATTATGGTATAATAACATATTTATCTCTAATATAATATTATGATATTATGTTAATTGAATAAATTTAATTCATGTAATCACCAATCGAAAGGGAAACAATACCATTTCCATGAGTATGACAGAATACCACCTAATGAAAAAATGTAATTAATTTTCCAACATCGTCACTCATATATGATTAAGGTGATGGATTAAGAAATTAAATAATATATTTGGGAAATATTAAATATTATGTTAATGTAAAATATTATATACATTCTAACCTAACCATCCATGATAAAATCATATCATTGTTCATGTGTATAGAGTATTACACCCTCAAGAAGCAATGTGATTCAATTTTTTACCAGGGAATAGAGAGGATATATTTAATATTATTTTAAATAATAACAATTTATTGATGATATAATTCTTATTCATTAAAGAAAATTTAATACATACCATATTTCTATCCTGATAATTGAATAATAGAAACATTACACATGCTTAGGATATACCTACTATATCCATGATTTTATGAAAAATAACTTTACATTACCATTTATTTTAATCACTATAAAAATGATAATTATTAAATTATTATTATTTTGAGGATGATGCACTATTACCCCTCTAACAACGGTAAAATCACTAATGCCTTTATAAAATTATGAATTGAGCGGCCTATATATTATTGATGCAGTGAAAACATATTTCATAATTAAATAATTTTTAAAAATTAATAATTTAAAATTTTTAGTAGGAGGAATTATATTTTGAAATGGGTCTTAATAATGTAAATAATTTATATAATATTATTATATGGGAGGTAAAATTCATACATGATAGCAACTAGTCATAGTAAAAGTGTTTCATTTGAAAACAACATTCTTTCAAACAATTATAAATTTAGGAACTTGATTTAAATTCAATGTTTTATATACATAAACATTAATTATAATATAATAACTCCTTTATAAATGTTATTAATTTAATTTAAATTAATTTACATCATTCATGGAAGTTTTGATTCAAAAAATTCATTGTGGTAAGGATTATCTTTTAATCACATTTTATTAAAGATTATTTCTACTATAATTTCCATAATTTTAAATTATCTAATATTATAATAAAAAAACCCTTTAATATTATTCTCATATATTTTTACTACAATTTTCATGTGATAGTAAAATTAAACTCTATTTGGTACTTAAAAGGAATGATAATTTATTTTCAGAAAATGTTCCTTCCTTTTTCTCACCAATCAAAAATACTTTTAATTTAACCTATATCATATCAAAAATAATTCATTAAATATTTTTAAATTATAAAAATTATTTATTAATAATGTATTATCCCATTTGGTGGTTTTTATTAAATGGTTTTAATGTAATCATTTTTTTTCAAATGAGTTACTTTTTTACCATTTACATAACAGTGTGAAAGATATATTTTTTAACATATACAACATGTATGAAATTATCTCCCACACTGAACAATCAATTAATTTTATAATAATTTATAATATGCGATGTAAAATTTTTAAGAATTTTTTTAATATGATTTTTGAAATTTTTAAATTCTGCTAAAGTGTTTTCAATGTGAAAAATGTATTTTTTCATGAAATATTACATGTGATCCTTTAATGACCATATTATCCCTAAAAAACCATTATTGTAATATATTTCTACTAAATTATGAATATATTTCTCTCACATATGTATTTAGATTATTTTTTATTACATGAATGGGGTAATATATCAATTATGTCAATTTATTTAATGCCTTCATTGTGATGTGAGGAATATTATGAAACACATTTTATTTATGGAACTAATTTTTATATTATATATTATTATTAATTTCCATAATATGGAATACATAAATCATTAATATATTATAGTGATTTATCATTTATAGCAGTCTAATGAATTAATTAAATCATTAGTAACATAATTCATGATGTATTGGATTAGGGAGTAAAGCTAATCCATTATGAGAATATTTCCTCCATGTGATATTGTATTCACTATTATCCATGACACATGTTTATGTCATGTTATATATTGATTCCACATTTCTTTTGATTCCATGATATTATGATATTATGTTATTAATGTTATTATACCATGTGATTACCCATGAGCCTTAATTTTATGATATCATGTTATACCATTAACTCACACAATATGTTGCATTATTATGTTTATTCCCTTATACAGAATTTTAGATCAACCCTTTTTTCTACAAATTTCATTGGTTATCACAAATATATTTAGGAGGTCAAAATTATTTATAATCTCATTATATTGAATAAAATTATGATTTTTTATTTTTGTCCTCACATTGATGTATTATGATCATTTTCTTCTAAAATCACTAGTACTCATTCTCATTATTCTATAATTAATATGTTTTTTATATCGAAATTAATTAAAAAATATGCTTAATAGGCTTGGATAACTACTACTTTTATCAGATAGTGTTTTACATATGTTATAATCTTATGAGTATAATTATATTCTAATGTCCCTAGGGACATTTATATGGAAAATTGAATTTATTGAAAAAAATGAATATATTTCAGTATAGGTATGGTGGGTACTAAGAAATTGGGTGCTTTTTTTATTCAAAAAGTAGATGTTGATCTATATTATTTCTACAAATGGGTAATATACACAAATAATGGTGCATTACATATTTACTTGTTCATCACATGGTTCATGATAATATACCATTCTTCACACTAGGGTTGACATTATCAAGGGATATGTTTTTTAAATTATGTAACTCTTTGCAATCCATAATAAAGTATCAGACCACATTGATTTATTATAAAACCTATATTTAAATTTTACAAAGAATATCATTCATTAATTACTATAGACTCTCATGTCTACCTATAAATATTATTTATAATTTAATAATTATAGGTTTTTAATATTACCATTTTTCATTCCATTTTATTCTGATCTTGTTTCTTTTTATATTATAGTTAATTTTAGTAAATTAGAGAAGGAATTATTTCAACTGGTTTGTTGGTCGGAGTGGTTTACTCAAGAGGGGGGGTGAATTGAGTACCAATTAAAATTTCTGTATTTAAAAACACTTTCTTAAAGACCCCCAAATAAAATAATAAATTAAACTGTAGTGAATTTATATTAATGTAGAGGTTCTGTTAGATTCTCAAGGGATTGATTAATTCCCAGTTAATCAATATAGGAGTGTGTGATTATCTTTTGAAACTATCTTACTAATCTACACTTAACATAAACACTTGCTAATTTAATTATCAAAGTAACTTTAAAAACAGTATTAGTTTTAAAGTGATTAACAGCGGAATAAAACTTTGAAAGAGATGGAACAACAAATGTAACCAAGAGGTTCAGTCTCAAGACGAGACTTAGTCCTCTCAAAAGTTTATATAAAATTGATCCACACCCTAGATCGGGGTTCAGCAGTTTACAATTGTCCAGGTCCAAGACCTCTACAACTGTTATTCGTGGGAAACAGTACAATAGCAACCAGCTGTCCAGGTCACACACGACCTCTACCACTGTTATTCATGGGAAAGAATAGAATTCAAGAATTTGGTAAGGATTTTCAAATCCTCCAGTTTATGTACAGGAGACACTTTATGTGTTAGATACAGCAGATAACACACAATGCTCGAAAAGAATAATAATAAATCACAGAACAAGAGATGTAGATTTTAGAGATGGTTCTGGTGATTTCAGTGTAGCTCTGAACTCCTTTGGATTCGATCAGAAGTGAGTCTGAGTCCTCTTCTCGTTTCTGTTTGAGAAACAGAGTGTCGTATGCTCCAGGTTCACAGACAGTGAAAATGTATTGGTTGAAGTTCTTCAGTGTTCTTCTTATATGCATAGAACACTTCTCGAGTATGCTTGATTGTCTATGAGCTTCTCTGTGTTCTTTATGGAACTGGTTTTGCTCTTAATTATTCTTGTTCTTGTGTTTCTGGTATATTTCATCCACCACACTCTTCTCTAGTTGGGCAGCATAGTCTTCTCATATTTATCTCACGGGCAACAGGGGACAGAAAAGATTTCCTTTCTGTAGGTATGAGTTACGGGTTCCTGACATCCGACAACCTTTATCAGATATTTGACAAATCATTAAAATTTACATGATATGATCGTTGGATAGATTAAATAAAGATAGGAAATAAAGAAATTCAAACAGTGAGTTGAGTGATCGGTAGGTAATCAGCATCGGTAGCTTGGACATCGGTAGATCAATTTCATTAGTTGCTTTGACTCTATCAGTGGCTCTATGTGTCGGTAGCTTCATGCGTCGGTAGCTCCATGCGTCGGTAGCTCCATGCGTCGGTAGCTCCATGCGTCGGTAGCTCCATGCGTCGGTAGCTTCATGCGTCGGTAGCTTCATGCGTCGGTAACTCTTATTCCATCGGTAGCTATTTATACTTACACTGGTAGCTCTATGTTTGTATCGGTAGCTGTCTGTAAGTCAGTAGCGTACATTTATAAGCACATCGGTAGCTCTGTGTTAAGTATATCGGTGACTCTGTCTGTCGGTAGACTTAGTCTATCGGTAGACTGGGTACCGGTAGCTCTTTATCAGTAGCTATAGGCATATTACTTATCTGTTTTATACAGAACACATCCGATTGTGTTAGAATTAATTTATAACCTGTATGAACATGGATAAATTAGGATTAACATATTCCAAAGACTATTTTAAAAATTATTATTGGTTTGATCACAGATTTGAATGAATTAAATTATAGATCAATGATACTTAAAAATATCATAGAGAATGAAAACATAATTGGGATTTTCAACACATATGAATACATGATTGAGATTATCAAAACAGGTGAGGTCAAAAATCTCCCCCTTTTTGATAATCAAAATTTATGATATGGGCATTTAACATAGTGAAAATATAATAGTGAAGAGTATAATATTGAATTCAATTTTCTCAGAGAAAACAGCATCAGAGATAATAGAAATAGTATGATATAGACATAAGTTATCATAGGTAACAATCATAAGGTACCGAAGGTAAAAAAGAAACATAATAATATCAAAGATAAAATTGAAAAGAAGGTTATTTTTCACCATTGAAAATATTTCTCATTCTCTCATTTTTTTCTCCCCCTTTGTGATAATCAAAAAGTGGGAAAGCATATATAGGAGACAAATAAAACATGAGAAGTAAAAAAGAGTTCCTCTGTATTAGTGTAGTCAGAAATTATGGAAACAGAATACAAATGAATTCCTATCAAAAATCATGGCCACTGGATCAATCCTCATCTTCCACGTGAGATTTTCCTTTGGGATCAGAAGAAGTTTCGGGTGGTGAGGATGCAGGTGAAGGTTTTGGAATTCCAGAAATGATCAAAGGAGGCTGGGCTACTGACACAGATTCAGGCCTGTAGGTTGAAGATCTTTGGGTGATCAATGGTGTGAGGCTTCGAATAGCTTGAGCAGGAGTCAGCTGGACTGTGGAAGCAGCTGAGGCAGAAGTAGGCAAAGCAGGAGGTACGATGACTGGTCTGGCATCAACATGCAAGAAGGGCATCAACAAATTTCAAAAATCCATAATAGTTCCTCCTCCTCTTTCCATAGCAGAGATGAAATCATCTTTGTTCTCCATGAATTTCTCCAAGGCAGGAGTCAATTGTCTTAGTTTTCTCACTTGTTCTCTAAAAGCATGAGTTACTGGAGGTAGCTTCATGTTTTCCAACATCAGCTTGAAGTGGTGATCGAGTTGATGCTTGGTGAAAATTCTGGTGAAGTAGTAGTCCACTTTGCTCTTTATGGCTTCCTAGGAGGCAGAGGCTTCTCTCATATAATCTTGAACAATCTTCATTATTTCTCTAGAAGAATCTCTTGTAGAAACCACCACTCGGCTCAACTCTGATGAGTCCACAGATCCACTGGTTGAAATAGAACTAGTCTCCTCCTTCAACATTGCTTGAACTAGATTCAGGTCAACTAATAGTTTGGATGTGAGAGGGCCAAGAGAGAAGGAAACAGTTTCTTTGAAACTCTTAGACAAACCACTGATTAGGCTTTGAACTTGAGAGTCCTGTAATTGAACGTGATCCTTCACTGAGGTTTTGAAACATTCAAACACCGAGACAAACTGGCTTACTACACTCTTCACATAAGCTAGGTCCTTGTCAGCTTGAGACATGGAGCTCATATAAGAATCCAAAGCAGCAACTGAGGTCTTGAGAGCTTCAATATCTGCTTCGATTCTAGAAGACTGAGTCTGGCACTCTTTCACTTCTTCCATAAGCTCAGACACAAAAGAAGATAAATTACAAGCCATAGATAGCTCGAAGGATCTCTCTAACATTTTCATTTCTTCATTAAAGCATTGCTTCATCTCAGCAACTGATACATTGAATGATTCTTTCAGCTCATTCTTCATGGATTCAAGATCAGATTTAGAGACAAAATCATTAGGGACAACTGCAGCAGATCCCCTTACTGAGGCCAAACTAACTACAGAATCAGTCATTATTGAATGAAATGAGGATGCAGGGGAGGTTTCCATTAACTTCACATCTTCAACAAAACTGGTTTTGAGGTCCTCTTTAAGCTTATTCAGATCATGAAATCTGACCACATTATCAGGCAACAACTCAGAAGCAAGATCATAATTGGTCTTCGATCTATTCACAGACATCTCATTATCTGAATCCGGATAATCCAATCCACAGACTATAAACCCTGGGTCTTCTACCCAGTCTCCAAACTCAACAGCTACTGTAACATTTCCAAGAACAGATTGATGCTCCCCCTCAATGGGTGAATTCTCATGTATCACAACAGCATTCAGTGCTGGATTCTCTTCATCAGAATCTTCTACTACAAGTTCCATCGGTGCAGCATCTAGAAGATCTTCTGATACATGTACAGCTTCTTCTGTATCTCTTTCTACTTCAGCAGTAGACATAGCTGAGTTTCCAATCAAAGGACTCATACTTAAACTACCAGAAGCAGACGATTCAGATACATTCTCCTTTTTCTCTTCTTCTTGGTGAGGTACAGACTGGTCTTCCTCATAAGTAGACAAAATTTCCTCTACCTTTCCTTTACTAGAATAAACCAATTATGTAACAGGACTTGGGGGAAAGTCTGGATCTCCTCCAACATCCATGGGAGTTTCTTCTTCTTCTTCTGTTTCTTCTTCTGTTTCATTACTATAAACAGGTTCCTCTTCATCAGGTCTCAGACTCGGATATCTCATATCCTTTGGTCTTGAGGGATGATCCACAGGATTAAACTTATCATATATCGTCTGATCATAACTGACCCATTCTCCCTTCCATGGGTTCCAGTTAATTTTCATGTACTTACAAACAGTCAAGGTGATGAAAAAAATTATTCCTGACTACAACTGTCTCATCATGAGACTCAGCTATTCCTTTCACTTTTATCATTACTGAAATCAGCTTGGCAAAGAATAAAGCATTAGTCTTTGACTTTGGTCAAATCATGTCTTCCATTTGAATCATTAACAATCTGCACAGATTGATTTTCACACCATGTCTTAGCAGATGAAGAAGATAGATATCTTGATATCTCAGATTTTCAAAATCTCCTCGCCTCGGTATCAACACATGTTGAACAAACTTGAAGACCAGCCGATTCTCTCCATCCATTTCAGCAGCAACCACTTGCCTTTGATTCCCATTACCAGTCAGCTCTTTTAAGGTGGTTTCATAATCAAAGATGTCACTGCTAGGTGGCATTACTCTTGATACATACCCAGATACACCATCATGTGGTACTTTTGAACAATCATCCCACTCTATTGAAGAAAAAGACATCTCTTTTCCATTTAAAAAAGAGCTTAACCAATTCTCATTTTCAGACTTCTCGAAGGTTACAAACTCGTAGAACTGTTTTACCAACTTCGGGTAGTATGGGCCATTGTTATTCGAGAAACAATCCACCCATTTCTGGTCCTCCAGAATCTCAAGTACTAACGATTTTCTAGGCAGTAGCCATTCCACGCACAGTTCCTTCTCGATTACTATGTCTCTATTCTGCAAGTGAGGATTCACCGGTCGCCTTCCCGATCTAGTTCTGAATTCACTAACACTGGCTTTATGCTGTGTCTTCTTCTTCTTAGCTTTTGGTTCTACACTTTCATCTCTGACGGTAGGAAGCTTAGTTTTTTCCATCGCGGGTTTAGGGTTCTTGGATGATTTGGGAGCTAAGGTTCGAAGTTGAGAGATTTTGAGCTCGGTGAGGTAAGAAGTGGCTTAGCCATAGTTTTATCATTTAGGAATTCCAAATAAACGACTAAAATAGAGTAAGATAAAATAAAATAAAACAATTCATATTCGTGGAGGCCGAAAGATTTTTTAGAAAACATTGCATCAGTGTGAGTTAATCATCGGTGAGAAAAAAAATCGGTGAGAATTTCACATCGGTGAGGATTTTCACATCGGTGAGAATTTCACATCAGTGAGGATTTTCACATCGGTGAGAATTTCACATCAGTGAGGAATTTCACATCAGTGAGAATTTCACATCAGTGAGGATTTTCACATCAGTGAGAATTTCACATCAGTGAGGATTTTCACATCGGTGAGAATTTCACATCAGTGAGGATTTTCACATCGGTGAGAATTTCACATCAGTGAGGATTTTCACATCGGTGAGAATTTCACATCAGTGAGGATTTTCACATCGGCTTTGATTAAACATTCCCAATTCGTGTCTTATGTAACTTAGCCTATCCGAACTTAAAGGTTTAGTGAAAATATCATCCAATTGATGTTCAGTGCCGATAAATTCCAGAGAAATATCACCTTTTTGATAGTGATCTCTTTGGAAATGGTGTCTTACATCTATGTGTTTTGTTCTAGAGTGAGATACATGATTCTTAGAGATGTTTATTGCACTGGTGTTATCACAATTGATTGAAACATGTTTAAAAACAAATCCATTGTCCAAAAGAGTGTGTTTCATCCACAGAATTTGTGCACAGCAACTACCAGCAGCTATATATTCTGCTTCGGCAGTAGATAATGCAACTGAGTCCTGTTTCTTACTACACCAAGAAACTAAGGATTTTCCAACCAAATGACATGTTCCTGATGTGCTTTTTCTATCTAACTTACAACCAGCAATGTCAGCATCTGAATAACTCATTAACTCAAAGGATTTTCCTTTTGGGTAAAACAAACCTAAGTAAACCGTGTGTTTGAGATATTTAAAAATTCTTTTAACAGCAAGAAAATGAGATTCTTTTGGATTAGCTTGAAATCTAGCACACATACACATAGTAAACATAATATCAGGTCGACTAGTAGTAAGATAAAGTAAACTACAAATCATACCTCTGTAATTTGTTTGATCAACTGGTTTCCCAGTTTCATCTGCGTCGAATTTACAGGTAGTACTCATAGGAGTTTCACTTTCCTTGATACTATCCAGACCAAAACGTTTTAAAAGACCCTTTTTATATTTACATTGATTCAAAATAATACCATTTTCATTTTGAAATACTTGAAATCCAAGAAAGTACTTAAGCTCTCCCATTAAGCTCATTTCAAATTCATTTTGCTTACTTTTTGAAAAATCAGTACATAAAGAGTGTTTAGAAGATCCAAAAATAATATCATCAACATATATTTGTACAACTAAAACATCTTTAGAAATTCTTTTAATGAAAAGAGTTGGATCAGAAATCCCTTTAGTAAAAGCTTTTGAAATAAGGAAATTGCTAAGTCTATCATACCAAGCTCTTGGAGCTTGTTTTAAACCATACAAAGCTTTAGAATGTTTAAAAACTTGATTTGGAAAATAGGGGTTAGTAAATCCAGGTGGTTGTTCTACAAAAACATATTCAATTATAAAACCATTTAGAAATGCACTTTTCACATCCATTTGATATAACTTGAAATCCAGATGTGCAGCATATGCAAGTAAGATACTAATGGCTTCTAGTCTAGCTATAGGTGCAAAAGTTTCCTCATAGTCTATACCTTCTTCTTGACTATATCCTAGTGCAACTAGACTAGCTTTGTTTCTAACTATATTTCCAGATTCATCTACTTTATTTCTAAAACCCCATTTTGTGCCTATTGTCAAGGTGTCCTTAGGTCTGTCAACTAATTCCCAGACTTTGTTTCTTTCAAACTGATTTAATTCTTTCTGCATAGCCATTAGCCAGAATTCATCATTGATAGCATCATTGATATTTTTGTGTTCTAGCTGTGAAAGAAAAGCTTGATGTTCAACCTGGTTTCTTAGAGAAGCTATAGTTTGTGTTCCTCTATCAAGATTACCAACAACATCTTCTAAAGGATGATTCTTTAGAATCCTCGTTGATCTGGTAAAGGTTGGACTAGAAATTTCAAGTTCATCTATAGGTTCGGGTTCAACAGAAGCAGATTCTGGAAAAAGTCCAAAACCGGATGTTTTGATAACAGGTTCTTTAGATTTATCATTAATGTCCAGAACAGATAAGTCTTCTTCAATATTTTCAAGAGAGGTTTTAGACTCATGTGGATCAGTTTCATCAAACATGATGTGAACAGATTCTTCAACACATTTAGTTTTCTTATTGAATACTCTATAGGCGTTACTTGAAATAGAGTAACCTAGAAAAATTCCTTCATCACTTTTGGAAGCAAACTTATCCAGATTATCTTTAGTATTCAGAATAATTACTTTGCAACCAAAAACATTAAAGTAATTTACCTTCAGTTTTCTATTTTTCCACAATTCATAAGGGGTTTTCTTAAGAACAGGTCTAATTAAGACTCTATTAATGACATAACAAGCTGTATTTACAGCTTCAGCCCAAAAATAAATAGGCAGGTCATATTCATTGAGCATGGTTCTAGAAATTTCTTGAAGGGTTCGGTTTCTTCTTTCTACTACACCATTCTGTTGGGGTGTTCTAGGGGCAGAAAAGTTATGAGTATAGCCATTGTGTGAGAAATAAGATTCAAAATCTTGATTTTCAAACTCACGACCATGATCACTTCTCAAAGTTTTAATCATAAGTCCACTAAGGTTCTCTACAGATTTAGATTATTTAACAAAAGAAGAACAAGCTTCACATTTGTGAGCTAGAAAATATACCCAAGTATATCTAGAAAAATAATCTACAAGGACATAAACATAGTGCTTCCCATTTAAACTAGAAACTCTTGATTGTCCAAACAAATCCATGTGAACCAATTCAAGTGGTTGAGAAGTCGAAACTTCTTTCTTTGATTTAAAAGAAACTTTGTGTTGTTTTCCCTTTTGACAGGGGTTACTCCCTCTATCATTTGGGAATTCTAATTTAGGTAGGTCTCTAACAAGGTTTTTTCTAGAGAGTTTTCTAAGTGAGTAAATGTTGCAATGTCCCAATATTCTGTGCCATAGCCAAGATTCTTTATGAAAAGCATTCAATCAAGTAATATTCTGCTTAGCTAAAGAATTCAGATTAACAGCATAAACATTTTCATTTCTTAAGGCAGAAAATACCAAAACATTCTTAGAATTAAAAACTTTTCAGGAATCATTTTCAAATTTAACATGAAAACCATCATCACATAACTGAGAAATACTTAATAAATTGTATTTAAGGCCATCAACAAATAAAACATTAGAAATCAAAATTGAATCAGTGTTACCAATCTGGCCTAGGCCGATGATTTTTCCTCTTGAATTATCACCAAAGGTGACAAATCCTCCATCAACTTTTATTAAACTCTTAGAACAAGAGAAGTCTCCTGGAATATGTCTTGAACATCCAATGTCCAAATACCAGGTCTCTTTACAGGAGCTCTTTAAGAAAGTTCCCTACAAAACAGATTCAGATGGGAGATTATTTTGATACTCAGATTTTCTTAGGTCCAGATAGGTTATCCAATAACACTTTAGGTACCCACATTTGTCTAATCGGTCTTATATAATTTGTAGAATTGACATGCTTTAAAAGATAAACTTTATTAGATCCATAGCTATGTATATAACTGGTTGAAGCATATGATGTTCCAGAATTACCTTCATTTTGTCCAGATTTAGAAATGAATCTAGTTTTGGCAATTTTCCTTTGTCCAGGTTGGTATCCTATACCAGTAGTATATTTAGGTGCTATTTCCTTTCCTAGCATCTATGTTAGTGTATTTTTGCCATTGGTGAACTTTTCTAAGTCTTTCTTGAGTTTCTCATTAGATAGTTTCAGTTCAGTGTTTTCTTTTAACAGTTGAGCATTTTTCTCTTTTTCAATAGTGAGTTCGGTTTTAACTGTAGTGGTGAGAGCATGTTGTTTCTTTAATGACTTGTATTTATCTATGAGTTCATTACATGTCTCTTCCAGCATATCACAGTACTCAAACAATTCATTTTTAGACATTGTTCCAGAATCAGAATCAGATTCTGCATTATCTCCAGAGTAATAATTTAAAGCAGGAGTTTCAGCAGTTACCTGAGAAGTGTTTGTCATAAAGCACATATTTGCCTTATTTTTGTGTTCAGTTTCAGAGATTTCAGATTCAGTAGAGCTATCCTCAGAAGCACTCCAAGTAGCATTCATGGCTTTCTTAAACTTATTGTCCTTATATTCATATTTCTTTTTATACATCAGCTTTGGACAGTCGGCTTTAATGTGTCCTTTTCTCTTGCACTCATAACTGACAACATCATCTGATTCGTCATTCTTCTTCCAATCATTTTTCCATTTACCTTGGTGATTACCCTTATAATTTGTTTTTCTGAAGAACTTCTTTTTCCTATAAAATTTCTTAAATCCTCTAGCAATGTGAGCCATCTCAGCATCACTGTCAGAATCACTTTCACTATCTTCACAGCTTGAACATTCAACTACAGCTTGAAACTTTTCTTTGTCCTTATTCTTTAAAGTTGAGGATTTGAAAGTGACAGACTTTCTTGGAGGTTCATTTTCTTCCTCTTTATTCACTTTAAGATCTTCTTCATACATTATCAGCTTGGCAATTAGTTCCTTGACAGGTAGAGCAGCAATGTCACATGATTATCTGATTGAGACAGATGTGCCCCTCCATCTATCAGGTAGACATCTCAAAATTCTCATAATTTGTTACTTCGATGAGACATCCTTTCCCAGCGAGATCATTGTATTGAAAATTTCATTGAACCTGAGATACATGTCAGAAATGGGTTCGTCAGGCTTCATTTAAAAATTATCATACTTGATAGTATAAGTGTTCAATCTCATTTCTTTAACATTCGTTGTTCCTTCATGAGAAACAGCTAAGGTATCCCAAATTTCATATGCAGTTTTACAAGAAGAAATTCTATTAAACTCTTCATCTCCTAGAGCACAGTACAAGGCATTCATAGCTTTACAGTTGTTATTGTAAGCATTCTTTATAGGTTCATCCCAAGTAGATCTAGCAGCAGTAGGAATTTTGTATTCTGATTCAATAGCAGTCCAAATATCAAAACCTATGCTTTCTAGATGAATTTTCATTTTCAGTTTCCACTGAGCATAATTAGTTCCATTGAAGAAAGGTGGCTGGTTAGTAGCAGCACCCTCAAGTATATTGTCCATGATGAGAAAATTTTAAAGAGATAAAAATTTAGATATAACAGAAATTTTAAGAATTTTAAAATGCAACTAAAATCACAGTTCAAAAGAAGAGTACTTTTAGAGATTATTTTCAATCCTATGATACCAAGTGTTGGTCGGAGTGGTTTACTCAAGAGGGGGGGTGAATTGAGTACCAATTAAAATTTCTGTATTTAAAAACACTATCTTAAAGACCCCCAAATAAAAGAATAAATTAAACTGTAGTGAATTTATATTAAAGTAGAGGTTCTGTTAGATTCTCAAGGGATTGATTAATTCCCCGTTAATCAATATAGGAGTGTGTGATTATCTTTTGAAACTAACTTACTAATCTACACTTAACATAAACACTTGCTAATTTAATTATCAAAGTAACTTTAAAAACAATATTAGTTTTAAAGTGATTAGCAGCGGAATAAAACATTGAAAGAGATGGCACAACAAATGTAACCAAGATATTCAGTCTCAAGCCAAGACTTAGTCCTCTCAAAAGATTATATAAAAATGATCCACACCCTGGATCGGGGTTCAACAGTTTACAACTGTCCAGGTCCAAGACCTCTACCACTTTTATTCATGGGAAACAGTACAACATCAACCAGCTGTCCAGGTCACACACGACCTCTACCACTGTTATTCGTGGGAAAGAATAGAATGCAAGAATTTGGTAAGGATTTACAAATCCTCCAGTTTAAGTACAGGAGACAGTGTATGTGTTAGATACAGCAGATAACACACACTGCTCAAAATGAATAATAATAAATCACAGAACAAGAGATATAGAGTTTAGAGATGGTTCTGGGGATTTCAGTGTAGCTCTGAACTCCCTTGGATTCGATCAAAAGTGAGTCTGAGTCCTCTTCTCGTTTCTGTTGGAGAAACAGAGTGTTGTATGCTCCAGGTTCACAGACAGTGAAAATGTAGGGGTTGAAGTTCTTCAGTGTTCTTCTTATATGCACAGAACACTTCTCGAGTATGCTTGATTGACTATGAGATTCTCTGTGTTCTTGATGGAACTGGTTTTACTCTTAATTCTTCTTGTTCTTGTGTTTCTGGTATATTTCATCCACCACACTCTTCTCTAGTTGGGCAGCGTAGTCTTCTCGTATTTATCTCATGGGCAACAGGGGACAGAAAAGATTTCCTTTCTGCAGGTACGAGGTACAGGTTCCTGATATCCGACAACCTTTATCAGATATTTGACAAATCATTAAAATGTACTTGATATGACCGTTGGATAGATTAAATAATGATAGGAAATAAAGAAATTCAAACAGTGAGTTGAGTGATCGGTAGGTAATCAGCATCGGTATCTTGGACATCGGTAGCTCAATTTCATTAGTTGCTTTGACTCTATCCGTGGCTCTATGCGTCGGTAGCTTCATGCGTCGGTAGCTCCATGCGTCGGTAGCTCCATGCGTCGGTAGCTCCATGCGTCGGTAGCTCCATGCGTCAGTAGCTTCATGTGTCGATAGCTTTATGCGTCGGTAACTCTTATTCCATCGGTAGCTATTTATACTTACACCGGTAGCACTATGTTTGTATCGGTAGCCGTCTGTAAGTCAGTAGCTTATATTTATAAGCACATCGATAGCTCTGTGTTAAGTATATCGGTGACTCTGTCTGTCGGTAGACTAAGTCTATCGGTAGACTGGGTACCAGCAGCTCTTTATCAGTAGCAATAGGCAGATTACTTATCTGTTTTATGCAGAACACATCCGATTGTGTTAGAATTAATTTATAACTTTTATGAACATGGATAAATGACGATTAACATATTCCAAAGACTATTTTAAAAATTATTATTGGTTTGATCACAGATTTGAACGAATTAAAGTATAGATCAATGATACTTAAAAATATCATAGAGAATGAAAACATAATTGGGATTTTCAACACATATGAATACATGATTGAGATTATCAAAACAGGTGAGGTCAACATAGTTTTATGGGAAAAATGATATCACTGTTGGGATTCTAAAACATATTGGAGTAAAATTTATACATCATTTTATAATGAAAAATGATCTTTCCTTAAGAAAAATAAACAACTGAAACATAGATTTATTTTAAAACACATAATAAAATATAAGGATTATGTCTCATAGAAGATAAACTGTTAATAGTGATAAAGAAAAGAAACATAAATATACAAAATGTAAATATTGTTTGATGTGGAACCATGGAAAATGAATTAATAGAACAATAAGATTCTATAACTGTGGATATGTAGGGAATAAATAAAATAATTGATAAATAAAAATAATGATATCAATTATCATGATGCAAGGAAATAATGTCCCATAATAGGTACAATATTTATTTTAATAAAGTATATGTTGAGAAAAAATTATTTTTTCAACTACGCTCTATAATAAATATATTATTTACTATGTCCAAATGTTATTAATATTATTAAATTTTAAATATTTATTTTTTTATATATTTTAAATCAAGAATCTAGTTGATGTAGAAATTTTTTCTCTAGTACTCTAGTAATAAGAATCATGAAACATGAAAATATTATTCTTGGGTTGTTTATTTACGAATTATAAAGAATATATTGAATGGTAATATATAAGATGTATTATTATTTAATGTTAATCTTAGATTTTAATAAAAAAACATGAATTTGAAAAAGATAATCATTGGGATGTTCTTAATGTTAAGAAAATTATGACAAATTAAAATTATTTTACCTTTTATAAAAAGGATTAGCAAGATAGGAAACATTAGAGGTTATTTATTAGGGTCTTAATAACTAATATGATTTTTATAATACATTCTTCTTCTTATTTATAACTTTATTGGATCAATATTTATTGTTAATATGATTACCACATTTGTTTTTTCATAGTTTTAGGATATGGGAAACTTCATGTTGGGTGATTAATAATCGTATTCAGAAAGGTTAGGGGTCTTAATCCAATAATATTAAGGTGACTAGGGTTAAATACCTACCACAGTATAATCTAATTTCCATCTAATTATGACGTTGTTCTTAATTAAATTATTTCATATATAAAAATTATATTTATTTGGTCAAACTATTTTGGGATCAATATTGTTGTATTTTTATATTTTTAAACGATTAATGGTATTCTGAGAAATGTATCATTCTTTAGCTATAAATAACCCTTAAGAGTAAAAATATATTTTAAAGGATGGATTTCTTGAGATGAATACAATTAAATAATTGAATATTTCAATTATTAGGGATATATGATCATTTATTTTTAATTATTTAATTGAACTATAGATTTGGAGAATAATTTTAATTTGTATTCATATATAGAATTGTATTACAATGTGATAACCATTTTTGGATTTGGATAATATTTTAAGTTATTAGGATTACTATGATATCATTTTTTTAATTATATGATAGATTTGAAATTAATTTTTGTGATTTTGGATTAAATAAATAATATTGATTAGTAAATATTTGGAGAAAATGGATAGTATAACTGTATAAATTGATTAAAGGTTGAAATTATAATTTTAAATTAAGTATATTATCTTATTTTCTTATATTATATTTTATAGGGACAATATAGACTTAGCAAAATGAACATTAAATAAATATTTAACTCGTTATCGATAAATTCACACAATCCTTTATCCTAAAAAATATAATGATATCACTTAATTAAAATGACTTTTTATATATATGTTTTTACATCCCACAAATTTTTTATGTTTTGGAAACATTTTTTTAACCATTATATTTCCATTTCCCACTTTTTAATAGATATTTTATAATGTTTTTCTATTATTTTTGTTTTCTGTAAATTATTTTTATTATGTCAAACCATTGATTGTTGAGGAAAAGTTCATATTGAGAGGACTCAATTTAACTATTAGGGTTTAAATGTAAAACAATATTTATTTAAATAACACTTTTCTCTATAGAATATACAACACACAACACTGAATTTAAACAAATTATTGTATACTACTAAAATATTATTATTTTAATATGAAAATTAAAACATAAATTTTAAATCTTTATATATTCACAATAAAAAACAAATATTGAAAACTAAAAAATAATAACAAAAAAATTGATATATATGTACTTAATTTTTGATAGTCTTTATAGCTTATGAAAAAATAATTTCTATAGGAAAATATTTTTAATGAATTTTTTGAAAAAGAAATAAAAAGTTTTTCTTTCAAAATTCCAAAATTATTTTTTGTAAATTGACTAAATATTTAGAATAATTATTTCAATATAATATTCGAATTAATTTATTGTCTTTTATTAATTTTTTTTATTATGTATGAATAGTGTAAAGTACTAGTTCTTATTCAAAAAATATATTTATTTTAATAATTTCAAAATACATTTATTTATAAATTATTTAAAAGATAAGTTATTTCATTTATTATATGAGTAATTAAAAATTTTTCCACTAAATAAATTTGATGTTTCTTTTTGTTAAATCTTTTTTTTATACTTGTGAAACCTTTTCATTGGAATCCCATTTTTCCTTCATCTTTGTCGGATTAATTATAAATTAAATTATGACATTTTTAAATTAATATTCAAAAAAAATTCATGTAGGGATTAAGAATAATTAATTTTATATAATATGTTTAATATATATTTTTGTCATAATGGATCGTAAAAATAGTAAAAAATAATTTTCATGATTATTGTTAAAACTGGTTTACTGAGGGATAAAAAAACATAATGTTTAAAATGAAATAAATTTATATAAAAATCAATTTTTTCCAATACTTCTGAAATAAATCATCTGAGGATATATAATGATCAATTTTGTGGCCCTTTCCAATTTAATGGCTGGTTATAATTTATTTGTTTCAAAAATTCTATGTAATCCCTCTCCACCGCATAGAAAAGGGAAGCCCATATACTCTCCACATTAAACCTCAAAATAAATATTATTAATCCAAGAACATCCTAAATTACATCCCCAATTTAAATAATTCGTTTAATCCTTATCTGATCATAAATATAGTACAAGGAGGAATTATGTTTATTCCAAAAGGGGGGGTCTGAAGAAGAGGTATTTTTGATGAACAACATATTTTTTCCTAATCCACCACCTTAATATATTACTCAATAATATTACTGTAAAAAAAATAAAAATATACCATATGTTATTATTTTAAAATGATTATTTAATATTATAAATCCATATCCTCTTCCATGATGTGGGAATCAAAACTGTCATCCATGAAAACTATGGTGTACCACGTCACAAAATGATGTAAATAATTTTCCATCATAGAATTCCATATATGTTTATGATGATAGATTTTTTATTTATTTATTATATTAATTAAATATTATTTATTATTTAAATATAATATATTTCATAAATAATTTCCTTACAATCCATAGGAAAATGATATTTTTTTTCATGTGTACACTATACTACTACCTCCTAATGCAATGTGATTTATTTTATTATTATAGCATCATATTTATTGTTTATGTAAGTTTATTTTGAGAAATAATATGATATTAATGATATTAATCTGATTATAATAAATATGGAAAAAAATAAAATTACAATTATCTTATTTTAGTCGTTATTTTGGAGAAAATATAATTGTGACACCTTGAAGTGTATAACATACCATCTCCATGAATGTAACATTATTTATTTTTCATGGACATAATATATGGTTTTATAAAAAAATTATATATTGAGATTAATAATAATAATTAGTTATGGATTATTATGTTTATTATGAAGTAACAGTGACCCCATTGAACAATGTGAACTCATTTATTTAACATTGAAATTACAAAATGAGCATCCAAAAAAGACTCAACATAGACATAAAATATTAGGTATTTAAATAAATCATTAAAATAAATGAATTATTTTTTTTAATTATAAGTTATTGAATCGAATAAATTCAAATAACATAATATATAATTGATTTAATTTTATTATGTAGGATATATAATATTTAAAATATAAATATTGACACAAGGTAAGGGTTTCATAAGAAATCATCCTTCCATTGGACACATGTTCTTTTATGATTTTTTTTTATATAATTTCTTTATATACTTCTTCATTTCAATTTAAATAATAAATAATTAAAAAATTTATTTTATTCTATGTTACAATTAATTTATTTAAATTGTTAAATTTATGATTCAAAAGATATCAATCCTTAATGATACTATTTTATTATTATTTTAATCAGGTTTGTTTATTCATCAATATCTGTTGGTATATATTTTTTGAACAGTAATTAATTAAATCATAACATATTATTATCCAAAGATAATTCAGTGAATTTTAATTTAATATTAAAATTTTATTCTCATTTGTTATGAATATTCTTGAGAATATTTTTTAGGAAATGATAAGATCAGTTATCTATTCAGATGAAACTAATTCTTCCTCCATAAATACGATTTTATAAAATATTCCCTAAAATAATTTTAGAATTATATAAATGATACTTTAGAGAAATATTTACACAATTTTGAATTTTTTCTAAATTTTTAGATATGAATATTTTGTTATACAATTTAGGTCACTTTATACCATTTTTACAACATTCCCAAATGAACATTTTATGAACTATTATGGAATTTATGAAATTAACAATATTCCTTAAAACTCGAATATTTTAGTATTAAAATATATTTTTCACATGTACATTTTGATGAAAATATATTCAACAATATTTAGAAAAAAAATAGATTTTGAATATGTTTTGTCAATGTGAAATTGGATTTTTCCTCAATAAAGATTCCATGTAATCATTCCATGAAATTTGCATCTATAAGAAAAACCATTGATGTTATGGATTGCATATAAATTTTTTATTTAATTCTACCACATATATACCTGGATTATGCACCCTTAAATTGACATCTTAATACATTCTATAAGTTAGTTTCTAAAAGAAAACATTGGGAAATTTGATTTGATATTAATACCAGCCATGTTAATTAAAAAATTATTATTTCCCATTGTTATTATGATGTTATGACGTATAATTTATATGCATTATATGGAACAAAAAACTAATGAATATTTCATGTTGGGTGAACCCAAATTTCAATCTAATTCCTTCAGAAATTCTTGTATTATGATGCACCATGTATGGGATTTTGGAGAAAACATGACCCATTATTGGAAGTTTTCTATAATGTGTTACTATAAAACTAATTATACTTGAATCATGATTATATGATGTTATATTATGTGGAATAATTTCCTTTAATTAAATGATCTTATTTTACCATTTATTTATATTCATCTCTTATATGATTACCCTAGAGCCTTCCGGTTTATGAGGTCATATTATAACCATGAATCCAATATTATGTCTTCTTTTCATGATTATTCCCTTATTGGGATTTTATTATCAGAAATTTTTCTTATGAATTCCAAAAATATATCCCATATAGTTTAATGTTTTGTAAATGATTTTGGGGTTCATTAAGGGGACGAAAATAATGATGTTTTACTTTTAGTCACACATTGATGTGCTATAAACCTATTATTTAAAGGACACTATGACTCCTGATCAATGGGAAGTAATTAATAGATTATTTTTTGTAAAGAACATTTTAATAATATTATTAATGTATTATTTATCTATACAAAAACATTATTTATTCCCTCACATCCACGTAGAAAAATTTATCAATCACTATCATGTGTTTTTGGTGAATATTTTCTCCATGTAGAAATATTTTCAATTTTCATGGTATGTCCCCCAGGGCCCATGTTGTTACTACCTCAAGCTCGACTTCCATAGGCAAGGGACTGGGGACTTGAACCAAAGGCGTAAATCCCTAAAATTGGGAAGGCATTGCCTTTATGAAATGAGAACACACACACAAAATAGATAATGGGATGAAAGTAAACGCTTTGTAAATATGTATACAAAAAGAGAGTGCTAGAAAGTAAATAGGGGTAAGAAATACAAGAGCAACTGTAATGTACGAGTATAACTAATAAAGGGAAAAGACAACTGAATTGTGAAAGCAGCTCCTAGATCGTCTACCATGTATCCTACCTGAAGGGTATGTACAGAAAGCCTCCAAATCACTCCACATATGTTAGAATCCTTAGTGTACCATCTCGTCGTATATTAACCTCCATGTACTGTCCAGTCCTAGCGACCTCAGCCTCCGTCATCACTGTCTGTCGTCTGTATCCAACACAACGAGGTACATGCATAGCCCGTGGAAGTGTGAGTATATCGATTCTTAGTAGGGACCCTGAGGCTCTCATGTTCTCACACAATCTTACATGGATTAACAAAATGTAATAAAATGATAGATAAGCCCACTTAGATATATGCCCATACATATACCTATGATATCAAGTAATCCATCTCGTTTACAAGGAAACACAAGAGTTGCTGACTCAGCTCACACAGGTATACAACCTTTGTAGTGGTATAGAGATGATTAGATGTAGTCATTGATTCATCTAATCTATTGTACCCACACAGGATCTAGGACCATTAATTGGAACTATCGGACCCACATAGGATCCAGGAAGAGTAGTTGGAGCTGCTGGACCCACACAAGATCTAGGACTAGCTATGTTGTCAGACCCACACAAGATCCAAGACCATCTATTCTGTTGGACCAACATAGGATCCAATAATATAAGTCAGAACTGTCAGACCCACATAGGATCTTGGAACAATCGTCAGAACTATCGAACCCACATAAGATCCAGGAACAGTCATTTGAGCACAGATCTCCATAGGGTTTCCACAATGTACGATAGATTCTGGGAGGCTCCGCTCCTAAATCAATGTTTCGATACATCAAATTCCATTTCATCCCTTGTTCATGTATCCCGAAGTTCTATCTCATCAAAATAAACACAATGCTATAGATGGTTCACTAATAGGATGTCCGGTCTGAGAGTTATTTGCATTTCCTTTCCAAGGGCTCGGTTGGGTTTATGTTCAATCCAACCCAAACATACCCCTACCTCATTCAAAACCCATGTGCGGAATGCCAGAATAACTATCTCTCTCCAAGCCTTCAGTCACTAAAGAAGGTTCGTCAATCGAACACATATACCCCATGTTAAGAGAGAAAAGGTGAAACAAGCAAAAAACAGGTCCGGGTCCGGTCCGACCCAATCAGACAGACCCAGTCTGCGAGTCTGACCAAGTCCACGGGTACGACCCAGCTGGAGTGCGTGGTATGGCCCGCGGCGACAACCTAGCCCGTGGGGATGGCCCGTCCCACGATGGTTCCGGCCGGGCGGCCCGTGCGGGTACCGGACTAGTGGCTCGGCGTCCCGCGTGGCCCGGGTGGAGACCCATAGGGCCTAGTTGGACAACGGCTGGTGGCACCTAGCGGGGCCTACATTAGTCGTGTCTATGTGGGAGTCTACACACCCCCTAGAAATCCCTAATGACACAACCATTCAGGTGGGAACCAAACAAGTGCCAGGTGGTGCCGGTCTAGATCACGCGGGACCCAGCAGGATCCCACTCCTCCTGGCTGGCCGAGTGGCCAGCCGCTCCCGCTTCACCTGCAGTCGGCCCACCCAACCACCCCTACTCCTCCGCTACGGCTTGCCCTGGACACTGGCCTCTTCCTCTGTATGGCGCTACAGCGACACGCCCCTCCCCAGCTTCCCGCCCTGGCCACGACCGCATTCGTCTGCGTTGCGCGACGGCGTCACGCCCCTCCGGCGGCCTGGAAGACGCCCGTGTACACCACCACGGATAGGGGATATAGACTTTTCTTCAATGAAACACAAAGGTTACATGCCATTCCGGCGACCTAGAGGCCTTTCGCCACCGGTTTCCGTCGCGACCGACTTGTTTCCAGTCGTTGTTTCTTTACCACGGTTCACTCTATCGACATTGTCGTTGTGCGCCTTCTTTGTCAATATGAGAGAAAAAACAGAGGGGGGGGGGGGTGGGGGGTGTCTAGCCATTTTCATGCGGCCCTCACCATCTATTTTATGGTGATATCAATTGGAAAATCATTTTCCACGATTGAACAACTTAGAATGGGAACAAATTCAAACTCAAAACCCCTACCTCAAATCAATGATCATTGACAAAGTCACGGAAAGCAATAATTGATTCAATTTTGTCAGGAAAGTAGAAACTGAGGATGGCATCGTCAGCATTCTTCATGTATGACACTTCCTCCCTTACCCAAGTTGAAGATCGTCTTTCTAGGGCAGAAGAAGCGCTCTTCGTTGGAAATTTCTTTTTCTCCAAAGCTCCCAAGCTCCAAAAAAGAAAAAAATTCCAACCATACAAAAGATTTTGATGTCTTATTTAATTTTTTTCATAAATTTCAAAATGTTTTAAATAAATTAATTAAATGTGTTCAAATAATTAACTAAGAGGGTTGGCATCATAAGTGGGGTGTTCCATTTGTTACAATCCTGGGTGGTCCCCACCACATTTAGCAAGAAGCGGCGTGAGACCTCAGGTGGGACCCACCACCATAACCTTTCATTGGAGGTTATGGTGTGGTGGCCCCCACCTCTAACCACTTCTTGGAGGTTTTAACCACCTAGAATAAAAGTGAAGGCACTGCATTATTTTTCTTTCTTTTACATAATAAAAACCCTAAAACTAACTTTTATTCCTGACCATATGCCGTCGAGGTGAATTTTTTGTTTCGAATATAGGTGCTATGAGTTCAACGATGCCCTCAGATTTCAATTCTGATCATTAGTTCAAATGTTATAAAATATCGCTCGTACGTTTAATGAACGTACTCAAAAAAACTTCAGAAATTGATTTCTAGCACACCTGGACTCAGAATCACGGGCCTTCAGATTTCGTGGAATCGTAAAATTTCCATGTATTTAAGAAAAACATTTCCATGGAAATTCATGGTTCTTTATATTCTCTCCACCTCAGGGAATTATGTATTTGTATGCTACAAATCTAACTAAGGGAACAAAAGGGGGTACTGAGCACGCATCTGAGCCTCTTACTCCCAAGTGCTCTCCTAGAGGTTCCATGCTTCCAGTGAATGTGTACCAGAGGTATCGAGCATCCATGAAGGACATACTCTGTTGATGGTCAATATCCACTAGAACCTCCGTAAAAGTCTCCCCATCGTTGACCTATAGCTTTCCATGGTTGATGATGTGGGAAGGGTCGTGCATGTTTCTCCTAGACTAGGATAGATGGAAGACATCATGCACCCAGTGCAACTACGGTGGAAGATCTAAGTGGTAAGACACCTTGCGTACTCTACTATGGACCTGGAAATGTACGATGAATCTCAGAGATAACTTGTCTCCTCAGCCAAATATATGTAGAACTCGTCGAGGTGAGACACATAGAAACACATGGTCGCCATTCTCGAACTCCAGAGGACTCCACCTCTTATGAGCATACGACTTATGTTCTCTATATTCAATATTCATGCACTCCTGGATGATCTACACCTTCTTCGTGCCAGCCCGTACCATCTCAAGTCCAACCAGTGCTGAATCCCCATGGTCTGTACAGCATAAGGGTGATCTCCAAGGTCGCCCATTCAATGCCTCAAAAGGCACCATCCCTATGCTGGAGTGATAACTGCTGTTGTAGAAAAACTCTACCAATGGTAATTGATCATCCTAGCTATGAACGAAGTCTAGGACACATGCACGGAGCATGTCTTCGAGGGTCTAAATAATCTGATCAGTCTGACCATCCGTCAGAGGGTGGAAGGCGGTACTCAAGTGAAGTTATTTCCCGAAAGCCTCCTAAAACCCCTTCCATGTATAAGAAGTAAATAGTGTATCACAGTCAGAGAGAATATAGTAATGTACTCCAAGTAGATACACAATCATCTATAGATAGAGGCAACATATTCTATCTAATGAACCCTGATCTCTAATTGGTAGGAATTGGGCTTAATTTTTTAGTTGGTCGACGATCACCCAAATAAAGTAGTGACCCCTAGATGTATGTGGACGACCCTTCAAAAATTCCATGGATATCCAATCCCACTTACACTCTGGGATCTATAAAGGCTGAACCAAGCCTGCTCGTATCTGGTGCTCTACATTCAATTGCAGACAAGTGAGGTACCGTGAGACAAACTCCGCTACTTCCTTCTTCATAACTAGCTATCAGTGATGTCGTCGAAGGTCCATGTACGTCTTCACAACTCCTTGTTGTACCACTAGAGGGGACATGTGAAATTATCTCAACACATATTCCTGAAGTGACATTGGAACCATAGTACATCCTTTGAAAAGGATGACGTGCTCCACACCATAATTAAATCCATCAGGTGCCTGCCCTGTTGATATATGATCTTGTCATGTCTTGTTGTCACTGTCCCCATGCTGCGGCTCCCTGACTTGGTGAAGAAGTGGGGGAACTACTTTAAGAGACTATAGGAATGCTACACCACTTCTATCCACAAAGGATATCTATAAGGAAGCAAAATTTTCTATTTCCTCTCCTAGCAGTTGTATACCAGTCCTCCTTCTGAGTGCATCTTCAAAAATGTTCCCCTTACTAGGAGTATAGAGTATCTCTAATTCATAGTCATGGAGGACATAAAGTCAACGTTTCTGTCTCAGGTTCATTTCCTTCTAAGAAAAGATATACCTGAGAATCTCATGATCAGATTACATGGTATAATGTTCACCCATCAAATAGTGTCGCCACATCTTCAAAGAGAATACGATTTCTGCTAACTCCAGGTCATGGGTAGCATAGCTCTGCTCATGTTGTCTTAGCTACCAAGAACCATAAGCAATTACTACTCACTTATGCATTAGAACACACCTGATTCATGTTCTTGATGTGTCACAGTAGACCACGTACCCTACACCTTCCACTATAACCCTCAATATGTTGGCACAATTTAACCTCTACCTTGTCTTTTTAATGCTCTGTTGGTATCTCACAAACCACACGAAGGGTTTCCCCTTCTTCTTCAAGGCTGATATTAGTGTTTAATCTCTGGAAAAGTCTAGTACAAACATCCGGTAGTATACATATAAACCCAGGAAACTCTGTATATATGTCACACTTCTGTGTGGCTCCCAAGCATGTACTGCCTCGACCTTCACTGGATCCACTGAACTCCGGCCTATGAGAAAAATGTTCCAAGAAGTGTACATTTTTGATCTTGAACTAGAACTTTGATAGAATACCATAATGTTGTAGCTCTAAGAGTGTGTCCTGTACTAATTGATAATGGTAGTAATGCTCCTCCTTAGTAGTCAAGTAGAGCATAATGTCATCAATGAAGACTACGACAAAGCGATCGATGTATAGTTGAAAGATCATGTTCATGAATACCATGAACACTGTGGAGTGTTGGCTACACCGAAGGGCCTTGCAAAGAACCCATAGAGGATGTACCAATACCTGATGGCCATCTTCTACACATCCTCATCTCGAATTCTGAGCAGGTGATAGCCTGATCTAAGGTCTATCTTTGAGAACCACCGTGATACCTTCAGGTGATCAATGATGTTGTCAATCCCTGTGAGTGGGTACTTGTTCATCAAGGTCACCTAATTTAGGCAATGGTAGTCGCACATAGCCTCAATATTTTTTCTACATTCTTGGTGAATATAATCGGGGCTGCCCAGGGAGAAATACTGGGCGAGATGAATCCCTTCTGTTGTAAGACCTCTAGCTATACTTGCATCTCACGATGCCTAGCGGGATCCATCTGATAAGCTGGTGTAGGTATTGGTGTCTTCCTAGGGTACATGTCAATGTTGATGTCCACTTCTCTATGTGGAGGTAATACTGGAACATAATCAGGGAAAATATCTGCATACAGGTCCACCACCACCAGATAGCTCGGACTCTCGATATCTTCTGCTCTGAGGGTATTCCATGCCAACTAATAAGTGATCTATTTCACCCTCCTCTTGGTAATTCTTTCCTGTGTTGCAAAGGCTCCCATATCACTACTGAAGGTTAACTGGGTCCAATCTGTGCATCCACACCACACATTGTAACTAATACAGTCAATCTGAGCATAGACTATCGATAACTAGTCCATACCCAAGATGTCATCTTCAAGCCTCAATGCCACTACGAGGAGATCACATTTGAAGCTCTCAAATCTTAAATTAATCTCACACTACTGGAACCAGTTCATAATCATTGAATCAGATCCCGTAAGAGTCTCTAGCAATAAGGATTTGTCCAATGACTCCGTCAGAATCTCCGAGCTCCGAACAAGTGCAGTGGAAATGAATGAGTGATATGAACATGTGTCTATTATAACTGTACGCATAGTTTATTAGAAACTGATCATACCTAAAATCATCTCTGGATCTCCATGGTCATATGCCTCAGCTTCCTAGAGATGAGCTCTCCCCTTTCCTCCTACTCCCTTCATCGGGGTAGACCTCCTAGTGGTGGTGGTGGTAACACCTCAAATCGATGCCCACCACCATATGCTCGACCTGATCCTCTACCACGTCCGCCTGATCCCTGCGGAATGCCTTGATCATATCTCTATCTCTACCTCAGTAGTTCTTTGACCGTCTACTGATCATGCGTATGGTGGGTCAGAATGTTATGAGCCATGTGACCCTACCTACTGCATGAATAAAATATATGTTCCTCACATGACCGGCTCTATCTCGTGTGACCCGCACAACCGAACCTGTATCCTGAGGTCGTCCACCCATTGCTCTGGTCCTCCAGGACCACTGGGACATATGTCTGCTGCCTGCTGTAGAATAATCCGCTACGTGATGCCTGGTGGTGGGTCTCGCTGCTGGTGACTACTCATCAGGGAAACATTACAATAGGATGGCTCTCTCTAACACCCCCACCTGCGTCGGGATGCTGAGTGAGAACATTGATGCTCTGATCTCCCATCTGAGCCCCTTTTCGAAGGTCCAGTCCCTAAAGAATGGGTCCTGCACCATATCTATGGACTAATGAGAGTGGTCGGTGAACCTCACAGATTACTATTACACTATAATTCTACCTTACTGTAGATGCATTAGCTCCTAGATCATCCCCACATGAAGGGTGGATGGGACAAAATCCTCCTGAAAAAGGCTATGGATGATAACATTGAGTAGTTTCGCCTCATCATGCACCAGGAGAATCATGATCCACCTTATGCTAGCTTCATCTAGAAGGAGAATCATGGTGAGTATCACCATATGTTATTCATGTGTCCCTACTAGTCTGAAGAATCTCACAGCTTCCTCCAGCCAATCCTTAGCTCATTTGGGTCCGTCGAACAACAGAACATAGGCGGTCTCTTATACTTGAACTTGTGAAACATGCTCAATTGGCATGAAATCTCTTCTGTTGGGGATGGTTGTATCAGTGGCCCAATGGGTAGGGGTACCACTGGGGCCCCTGTGGTAATGGGGCCCATCACTGAGGCATTGTCGCTCTGTGGGCTGCCACCGCATGCATCTCTCGAAACCCTGGTAGGATATCTGTGTGGGGGAATCCGGAAAAGAAACCAGTGTGAAAAAGTCAATAATTTATACTTGTTGAGATGACTCAAAAGATATCAAAAATGAAACTCTTGGAACACACACACAATAAATATTTTCATGCACTGAGTTAAAAATCAGAAGTCAGTATTATTGTGTATGGATACGTCGGTCGCCGCATCAACACTGGACTCCCTGAATTGAAAACCACACTCAGTACCCTTAACAATATTTCTTCACAAAAAATATCAGATTCCTATGTTCTACGGTATAACTGACTCCTCTGATACAAAATTTTCACGACCCGTCCCCCAGGGCTCGTACTATGACGAACCCATGCCTGCCTTTCATAAGACAGGGGCTGGAGACTAGCACAAAATTTGTAAATACCTAAAACTGGGAAGGAAATTCCTTTATGAACAGAAAACACACATAGAAAATAGGGAATGAGATGAAAGTAAATTCTATGTAAATATTTATACAAAAAAAGTGTGTTGAAAAGTAAAAAGGTGCCGGAAATACATGCCCAACTATAAAGTAAAAGTACAAATGAAAAAGGGGAAAGACCACTGAATGGTGAATGAAGCTCCTAGATCCTCTACCACGGATCCTACCTGAAGGGTATGTATAGAAGTCTCCTCAGCACTCCACTTCTGTCAGACTCCTCTGTGTACCGTCTCGTCGTAGGTCATCCTCTCTGTACTTTACAGTCTTGGCGCTCATAGCCTCCATTAGTGATGTTCTTCATCTGCATCCAACACAATGAGGTGCGGGCATAGCCCATACTGTGGTGAGTATATTGATACTCATTATGAACCACGAGACTCTCAAGGTGTCTCAAAACCCCACATGTATTACCACAAATTAAGAAAACACTAGATAACTCCACTTAGGTATATTCCCATACATATACTTATTATATCAAATAATCCATCTCGTTCACGAGGAAACACAAGAGTTGCTGACTCAGCTCATAGAGGTATACAAAATTTGTAGAGGGAATGAGATGGTCAGATGTAGTCACTGATTCATCCAAGCAGTCAGACCCACAGAGGATCCAAGGCCACTAGTTGGAATTGTCAGACCCACACATGATCCATAAACAGTAGGTGGAGTTGTTAGACCCACACAGGATACATGACCACTTATTCTGTCGGTCCCACACATGATCCAGGAAAAAAATCCAGAACTATCATACCCACACATGATCCAGGAACCGTCGTCATAACTATCAGACCAATACATGATCCAGGAACAGTCGTCAGAATGCAGCCAGCCGCAGGATTTCCACCAAGAATACTTGATTCCAAGATGGTATGCTCCTCAAGCAAAGTGTCGATACATAAACTGTCACATAATCCCTTTTTTATGTATCCCGATTTTATGTCTCATCAAAAGGAACACAATGCGACAGATGGTGTGTCAATTGGATGCCCAGTCTGAGAGTTATTGAAATTTCTATTTCAAGGGACCGGTTGGATTTAGGTTCACTACAACACTAACGTACACCAACTACATCCAAATATAATGTTCTTTTTTCCAAAATATCCTTATATCTCCATGTTTTCTGTCACCGTAGACAGTTCATCAATCACACACTCGTAGCCCATGTTGTGGGCGAAAAGGTGAAACCTGCCAAAAACGGGTCATGTTCTGGTCTGACCAGGTCCATGGGTCTGACTCAGTCCGCAGGTCCGACCTGGCCCAAGAGGGAGGCCCGATTTGTGGGGAAGGCCCGGACCACCTAGGTGCCCCCCCCCCCCACGAAGGTGACCCAACCCGCGCTGGGTCCGACCCGGCGTCCCATGCGGGGACCAGCCCAGTGGCCCGCATGGTCGGGCTGGTGGCCCGTGTCGCGGAGATTTCTAGTGTCTAGCTATGCCATGCGGGGCCCGCCCATTCCACATATAGGGGGAGTCCACGTGCCCCCTGTAAATCCCAAACGACAGGGCAATTCAGGTTGGAACCAAACTGGCGCCAGGTGGAGCTTGTCCAGATCGAACGGGACCCAGCGGGGTCCCGCTCCTCTTGGTTGGCCGAGCGGGCGGTCGCTCACACTCAACCAATAGTCGGCCACCTCTTCTCCTCCACCATGGCCCCCTGGCCATGACACCCTTCCTCCATGCAGAGTGACTGCACCACACCCCTCCGACGAGGCCCACCCAGGACGTTGTCCCATTCCTCTACACGGCACAATGGCGTCGCACCCCTCTGGTGTCCTGGAGACCTCCCATATACACCATCACGACTCGGGACCATGACCTATTCTTTTGCGCAGCACGATAGTGCTACACCATTCTGGCGACCCAACAGCCTTGGATTGCCAGTTCCCTTCCCGGCTAGCCCGTCTCCGGCCACAGTTGCTCTGCCACAGTCCACTCTTCCTCCGACGCTGTTGTGCCGTCACTGTCATCATCAAGTGAGGGAAAACAGATGGGGTCCGGGCCTTGTTCGTGCATCCCGCCCCCACTGCTTTATGGTTATATAAATTGGCAATACATTATTCTAGATTGAATGATATAGAACAGGAACAAATTCAAACTCAAAACTCTTACCTCGAATAGATGATCATTGACGAAGTAACAGAATGCGAACATAGATTCGATGTTGTTAAGAATGAAGAAGCCAATGATGGAATCGCCAGTGTTCATCAGGGATTATGCTTCCTCCCTTGCCCCAGTTGATGATCATCCTTTTTTGGCAGAAGAATCATTCTTCGTTGAATAGCTCCTTTTCTCTAATGCTCCCATGCTCCAGCAAAAATATAGAAATTCCAACCACATAAAAGATTATGACGTCTTATTTAATTGTTGGCATTGAATTCAAAAGGTTTTAAATTAATTAATTGAATGTGATCAATTAATTAACTGAGAGGGTTGGCACCATAAGTGGGGAGTTCGAAGGGTTACAAGCCCAGGTGGTCTCCACCACATTTAACAAGAAGAGGAGTTAGACCTCGGGTGGGCCCCACCACCGTAACCTCTCATGGGAGGTTATGGTGTAGTGGCCCCCACCTCTAACCTCTTCTTGGAGGATTTAACTACCTATACTAAAAATAATTTCAATAATTTATTTTTATTTTATTTACATCATAAAACCCCAAAACTAAATTTTATTACCGACCATCTGTTGTTAAGGTGAATGTCTTTTTATGAAAATATTGGCGATGTGAGTTCAACGGTGCCCTCATATTTCAATTTGAGCACCAGTTCAAAAGTTATAAACTCTCGCTCGTACGTTTACTGAACTTACTCGAACAAAACATCATAAATTGATTCCGGGTATAATGGGCATCAGAATCATGCACCGCAAAATTTCGCGGACAGGTAAAATTCCTATGTATTTAAAAAAAATTCACGGAATTTCTAGTTCGTTAAATATATTCTCCACAACCACATCTATTCACTGCTTATATGGATGTAATTGAAGAATAAATTTTACATATATAATATATTTATTATTAATATGTGTCAATTTTTAATCCACATACATTTCACCCACATTAATTGATATGATAAAATTTTAACATTGTGTAGTCCAGACTACCACTTTCTCAATCAATCTTATATAAATATTTTGAAACATCCTTCATATTTAAAAAATTTATAAATATATGATTCACAATCCAACAGATATCAAAATAATATCAATATTTTCATTTAATAAAGATAATATTCTAAAATCATCCACATGCATAACCATAATCTTTTATTAACTATAGTATATTCATCATTGAGTTGGAATAACCAACAATTTGAATAATTAAATGAAATAATATAATGGATGGAAAGAGAAAATAATTACTAATAATATATGATTAATATAACAAAATAATGTATTTATTATAATTCTATAATGTTTATATCAACTATTAATATTATTATTAAAATATAATATTTGATTGATAAAATATCCAAAATAAGCAGACACTAATTCCATTTATATAGAAGAAAACTAATAAACATATAGAATGATATAAGAGATTTATAAATAAAGAGATTTTATCAATTATAATAAAATAATACATATTATTTATTAAATATTAATCAAAAATCTGATAATAATATCAATATTTTAAAACTTGTTAAAAAATAAAATTTAAAAACTCATGATGGTGAAAATAATCTATAACATACTTATATAATCATAATAAATGTTCATATATAATGTATATAAAATATAATATATGTGATGAATAATATATGAAATAATATTAGTGTTATTAGTATTATTATAGAAAGTATGAAAAAACATATACGTGTATTAGAATTTGAGATAAGGATTTCATGTCTTAATTTTCCACCCTTGAGATATATTTGTATTTATAAAACTAGTTTTTATGGGTTATTTACATTAAATTTAACATTATATATCATGATCCTACCATTACACATTTCATTTAATGTTTTAGTTAATATTATATCCATTAGGGGTTTTTATTCAAATGTTTTTATAGACCTAAGAGTTATTTTTCTATATTTTCAGTACTATGAGACATTTCCTATATTGAACACAATATGTTATATTATATATTATATTCCACTCCTTATTTATCTTAGTATTAATAAATATATTTATTTATTTTTATATTTTAATTACAAGATATCCATCTCAAGTATTTTTGATTCGCACATCACATTTACCACATGGGTTATATATCACATTTTTTTTATTACATTGTGACATGTTTTATAATGTCAAACATGTTCCCATTTAATGAAGAATGAAATGCCATTTGGTTTATTAGTTCAAGATAGTTTTTTCTATGATAATATTATATATTTCACATCATGTTACTTCTATTCTATTTTTTTATGATTTATCAAATTTATAATGGCAATGTCTCATATTTTCCTTTTTGGCTAGATGTGTCAAATTAGTCACCCACAATCTTTTATATGATCTATATACTAATTTTAAGAAACAAGATTCTAATATTATCTAATCATTGATTAGATTCTTATTTAGTGTCACACCCTACGTTTCACTTAATATATCCCCATGATGGAGGTCAACAAGACCTCAATCACATCTCCTCAAATGATATTGGTTTCCGACTAGCAGAGAGGTCCTACGGTGTGTTGGTGGGAAGTTTATGCCCACATAGATTCGGGTATACACATCTTTAATAATAAATAATAAATAAAGTATGACTAAAAATAATAACACAATAATATATGTAATGAAATATGGAATAAATAATATATAAACATGTAGTGAATGAAAAATAAATAAATTGGGGAAAAAGGAGATGTACATGACATCATGCTATACAAAAATGGGTTCAACTTGGAACACAAGATACAATGCATATACTACATGATATAGACAAACGAAAAATTTATAGAAACTATTTTTCATCTGAATCCTTAGCTCATTCCTCTACAACCAAACTCCTACTAAAGAAACATGTGATTCAAGCATTGGAATACTAATTCTGCTTTTTATCCAATATGAGAACATGAAACCTACTCGGGCATAAAACTATGCTCGTGAAGGGTGTGAATTAAAATCTAAATAGGCCAACACCCATAGTGTATATTATAACCCATTTCATGATGAAATAAAATGATGCTTATCTATATATAAATAAAGTAATAGTATTAAATAAAAATAACATGATCATCCTTGTTTTTGATCTAGAATTAACACCCATCCTATACCACCTTCTTAATCCTATAATGGACATTTTAATATGATACATCTGCATGTCATAATTTATATACAAGATCCATTAAATATTTAATTGACCACGATAAATGATCGTGGACCCACACATGTTCTTTATCATTGAGGTCACATTATAATTTCATCATATAAGCATGATCTAGATTGAATAATAAGCAACACATATATCCCAATAAAATGTTCAAACAATCCATCCAATCTGATTATGGAGTCTTGAGCCCACATAAGGTGATCTAAACAAAATTACAATGGTAACAACAGGTTTTTCTGAATAACCCAATACATCTGATTCCACCTAACTAAAATCATATGGTGTCCCTTGTATCAATCCTGGTATAGTGACTCTGAGTCCATACCTTGTATATCACATATGGGAACGAGTATCAACTATGGAATGACATAACCGTATTTCCAAATGGTTCTGTCATTTATTTCTCCCCTATGGAAACAACATCTTTCACAAGTATTAAAATCCTCCCAGAGAGCCCGTTCCAAGAATGCTAAAGTACCACTCTCAAAATTCCATTTAAATTAAATTGAGAATGACGATTCAAACAATATAATCACTAATTTGGACCCATTTACCATTCAAGATCGTAGTAGGTGAACCACAGTGAAGACGCACTATGAAGTGAAAATGTATTTAAATCATTTTATTCAATTAAATAAATAAATCAACGTAATGGCTAACAAGATATTCATGTATCACAATCCAATCTAACTATTTAATAATGAATTTAGAACAAGCATAACATCTAGTCTACAATATATAATCACTATGAAACAATAATTAACAATTATTAATGGAATGAAATTATACGAATTAATAACTAAATTGAATCTAATCAAATTTCATAAATCACATTTCAATATCTCATGCTTTCAAGATTGACTAAGTATGGATGTAAATTCAAACCAATAAACGGGATTATGCAATATTCCTAAAACGAGTAAAAGGAAAAAATAATAACATAAATTTATGAAAATAATATGGTATGAGACATTGTTTTCATGAAAAACTAAATTTGAAATTTAAATATGTGGAATATGGAATTCAATGAGAATCATGAATCATGAGTATTTAGATATAATTAGTAAGGAATTATGATAGTGAGAAAATATGATATCTAATAATTTATCACAATTCAATTAATAATGTAAATAATATAATCAAAATGAAAATCATATGAGCGAATTAACAATTTTTAGCATTGTAAATATTTCTTTAAAATATGTAAAACCCAAATGAGACGTCAATTATTTGGAGAATGACCCTTGGTAGGGTTTCTACATAAAGAAATGTCACATAATTCATGGAAAACCACATTAAATTAGTGATTTAACATGGAAAAGCCTCACTATATGGTTATTTGTCGATGCACGAAGAGGCGATGCATTAAATGTGATGAAATGGGATAAAAGTGACTAAGACACCATCCTTGATGCAGTAGTCACACAATCTTACATTATGAGTATGTGATTCAACCAATAATAAATACAATTAATGAACACGTAAAATTAACTCAAAACATGGAAAATTCCACAACAAAAAATGAAACATATGGAATTGAAATCTAGAAATAGAGTAATTCAGATCAAAAATATTACAGAGGAATTATCATTGATTTGGACAGGCAAGTATTTAGACCATGGAAGAGTGAGATAACATAAAACTCCATGGATGATTGAGAATGAATATCCATAAATGGAGAAGGATGAAAATCCAACTCCAAATGGTGGAGTAATTAAATAATGTTGTATAAAACTTTACATTAAGGTTATATGTGAAATTTCAACCTCAAATACACTAATTAGGGGTTGGACACACATTTTGGCCAATCTATGTGCCAATCTTGTGCCATTCACTTCTATAAGGGGGAACCTCACACAGTTAGGAGGTCTGTTTTTCTATCCATAAAAAAAACTTGTGAAACAACTCTATCGAATAATTTTAAATGTTAATATTTTTATGTATCCTATCACTAATGCTTATAGACTAACCCTGTGTTATATAGGTTCCCAGTATCAGATGAATAAAAATTTATGGAAACGATCTGGAATGGGATACAAGGTTTTCTCTAACTATATGGCCTTGTCTGGTTCATCCAATTATGTCGATTTGGGCTTCGAATAATCCCAGACCCTAACCAACACCAACATTAAACATTATGTATCAATACTAGGTCATTTTATTGAATTAAAAGAAAAAATTAATTTTGTGTACCTTTTGATAAGATTGGGGTTCTACATTCTCCCATTCATTAGACAATTCATCCATTATTTTCCCTTCATAGGGATGTAGAACGTCATCTAAGAAGATTTACATTCATTGTGAATGTACATTAATCTCTCACTCCCATTCCATTACCTATATGCGATTGGGATACCATATCACTCAGATCAAATGAATTAACCTACCATAGAGAACATTCCTGCTATAGGAAATGATATGGATTAGATTCTCCTAAATGGATTCATCCACATCTAACTTTATATCCTTGGGATCAAATGAATGATATGGGTCTGGATGATGCTATCCAAGCTATGATACACAAATTAAATCATTCATGGCATCATACTTATGATGTAATAGAATCTTGTAAGCTATCTCCAAAACCCTTCATGTAATCTAGAAAGGGAATTCATTTCAAGGTTATAATGTTCATTTATTCCTAATTAGTTTATCTCTCAATATAGTTGATACACATAAGAATACATGATGTCCTACCTATAACTCTAGATTTCTATATAGATGATTGATATAATACTTCTGCCAATATTGAGATGTAACCATACATTTATGAATAGGCTGAACATGATCTGAAGTATCCTGAACGAGTTGAGGATCAAGTAGAGCTCTCAAACCAACATCAATCAACCATAGAGTTGAATGGAATAGTCTAAAATTGAGGGAATTATACAGAACAATTTTATTTGTTTCAGGAAATCATTTTTGTATGAAAATTAAACCAGCGGATTTTTCATTTCCTATGAACATCCAAAATCAAAGATATAGGCCTATATCATATCCTCTAACACCATAATATTCCACTCAGACTACCAATCGTTATGAGGATAATATACAGTACACAAGGGAATCTGTGAACCAGTTCCTTATTCAACCCTTTTATGAACCACAATGTAATCCATGTGTCTAGGACTGAAATTATTGATGGTGGAACACCATGAAGTCACATTATCTACAGGATTTATAACCGTCTAATCTCACATATAATGTAGTATTCCTATATTGGTATCAAGTACATGAACTTGTGAAACCTCTCTATGATCACTCATACTAAATAACTAACTCAATTGGATCTTGTAAAGCCTATCAAAAAATCCTTGGTTATGTCATTTCATTTCCACATGAGAATCGATAGAGGTTTTATATGTCCATCTAGTTGTTGGTTCTCTTCCTTCACAAAACTAAATGTGGATCCCTAATGGAAAAACATTCTATCTAAATCTTCATACCTAGCCACCTATACTATGGAGTTATATCTGTAATCATCATGATATGTATAGGATGAACATCCCCAATGGAGGATTTGAATTACCTAATCAACAATTCATGTATATATTATGTCACCCTTCAGACACATGATAGATCAGGGTCACACTATCGTCATCACCCCAAGTTAGAGCTGGTTTCCCTCTTTTGACACTCTCCCTTAATATATGGTCCTTGAAATCATAAATAACACATATAGACCCATTTCAGAAGAGAGTTTGTTACTACAAGAGCTACTAAAACTGGATGTAAGTGTTTATCATGAACCTCAAGATGAAACCCCAAAAATGTATCCATCACCTAATACTCACTGATGGCCCCCTTGATGGCATGTGTCTGGGTTTTCTATCTAATTGAATAATCCATTCCACTAACCATACCATGTTTGTATGTAATCTCAAAATCAAATAATATTACGTATTCCACCCACCTACGCTGCCTTAGATTCATATCTCGCATGGTGGGAATGTATTTGAGACATTTATCGTCCATGTAAACATTGAATCACTCACCCAATTAATGGTGCCTTTAATTTTGTACTGTAATTTCCACAACTACAATATCAAGGTCATGATTTGTGTAGTTCTACCAATGTGGCCTCTACTAGTGGGACACATATTAAACGACATGATCACCCTACATCAGAAATTCTCAGAAGACTGATTCCTTGAGTATCAAAATAGATATTATAACTTAATTCTATCATTATAGGAATCAGGATCAACATTGAGGTGATTCATTCCTTTGACTCTTGGAAATCCCATACACAAGATTAATTCCATAAGAAATACCCAACCTTCATAGTTATGGACCTAAGAGGTTCTAATAGGCATTGATATTGATCAATTATCCACCTAAAATAGCCATCTAGACCTTTAATGGAAAGTGTATCAAAAAAAATCATGGGATGATCCGATAAAAATGCACCATTATCCTTTTTTTGTTCACGGACACACAATCCTCAGATATGAGAATACCCATGATGATATATTTTCAGATCCAAAAGTGTAATTTACAAAGATTCGCATATAGATGGTTCTTTATCATTGAACATAGAATTATTTAATTATGATTGTCTGGGTCATGTACTATGTGTGAGTACACAAAGATGTCATCTTTGAAGACAAACACAATAGAATCGATATATGGGTGGAAAACCAAATTCATCAAAACAATGAAGACTTCTTGATTGTTGGTCAGAGTGAAATAAATAACCAAATTCTAAAACATGTCACACCTACTCAAAAACATGGTACATGGTATATCTAATAGTCAAACATAAACCTGCAGGATGACCGACCTCTAATTTATCATTGATAAAAATAATTACCCTTCAAGATGGTTTGTGAGGTCATTGATAAGAAGAAATGTATAATGTTTTGTCATTATGAGCATGTTCTACAATCTATAATCCCTGAAAAATAAAATGGTTTTTTTTCATCTATAATAAAATGACTGGTTATCCCCACAGTGATGTGATGGGTCTGATAAAACCTATATCCTCATTAGCATCATGAATATTTATGAGTTCTTGGATCTCTTTCAGTTCCATCCAATAGAGAGGAGTAAACAATGGTAAGATAACTATAATAAGCTCAATCGTGAACTCAATCTCCCTCCCATGAGGCAAGATCAAGAAATAATTATTAAAAACATCCCTAAAGTGATACATAACTATAGGTAACTATACACATATAATACCATAATCACTCATATAAAGAATGGATAATTGATATTTCACTCTACCTAGATCAGTTTTATTGGGTAAAGCTAAATCATCCAAGATGCCCCATTAACCTTTTTTAATTTTTTTTCCTCAGATGATGTGAAGGAAACACGATGGTTATAACAATAAAATAGGGCATGATAAGGCACAAACTAGTATATAATATGAATGACATAGAATCCAATCATCTCATGGGTTAATAAATTCAAATGAAATGATGCCTGCATATCACAAGGGGGAACTCTTCCCTCAAAACTTATTCATATAGCCCAAGAGTTAGTCTTTGAAGAAGGATAGATCCTTGGAAATTTTAAGACGGAACTTTAGAATGTTAGGGGAAGGATTAGTTTTAAGGATCAATTATATGTTAAGAGGTGAGGGGGGAGGTGCAATTTTATAATTGAGGTTAGCGAAGCTTTTGGGATCTCCAAAAGTATTAATTTATAATAAAATCAACCCCCATCCAAAACCCTCCAAAACTTACTAGTTTTGAAGATGAGATCGTAAAAGGTTGTAATAAAATAATATAATATAGTTTAGATATGTTTTTAATTCAATTTATACATTACCAATTGAAATAAAACATATATATTCTATTTAATTATTAACTAGGGTATCAATTATTTTTACATTAATAAGGTCGAGTTTTTACTTCATTGATGTCAATGAGAACATAAATGATTAAATTAATATATTATCATCCATATCATACTTATTATATATTTTAGATTTTTAATTTTTTTTACAATTTTGATATAATTTTATAAAACCTTATTTTGATAAGTAGTAAATAATGTCAATTTTGACACTATTCAAATCATTGATTATTAAAAATATTAATAAAACAAGATAACCCTGGACAACATATTTTATTATATTCATAATAGTTCAATTTCATATATAAAATTCATTAGAAATATCAATTATTCCAAATTATATTTATTTAGATATAATTATTAACATTTATTGTTTATATATATTAATAAAAAAATACTATAATAATTGTGTGTAATTATTTAATATATTTTTAGAATAAATATTAAAAATAAATTATTATGATGATTACAAATCTAATATAATTCTCATAAATATTTTTATTCTTATTATTCTTCTAGGAAATCCATAATTTAAAATGTTATAGTTATTAAAACATGAGTGTGGCAACATAAACATCATAATAAATAAAACAATACAAGTTCCACAATATTTTAATTAAGTTTACAAATTGTTAATAACATGACCCACGGATTGTTAGGGACTATATATAATAGAATAATAATATTTGGGATAGTTTGTTTTGGTATTTTTGGAGTTATTATAATTTTAATAAAAACAATTATTCATTACTCATCAAATAATTATTTTTTAAATCATCAATTTATAATTCTTTAAGGTTATTATTTAGTTATTAAAAAATAAAAATAAATTATGTTGAAAAATGAAAACATAGTAGCTTTAAATTGAGTATTGATAATCAAATTTTTCTTATATATAATATTTATAAAGAAATTATTTAGTTATTAAAATTTTATGGAGAGAAAATTAACATTTCGTCAAATAAAATAAAATAAAATTCATAATTTCATCCAAGTGGATTCCGATGGACACTATTTCAACCCAGGTGAGATTTTGGCATAAAAAACTCATATAAAGATATTAATAATTTTTTTAGGTAATTTTATAATAGAAGTATTACCCTTAATTACCAAATTTATCATTTTATCATTAAAAATTTACCATTGTTTCTATTCATAATTCCCATGAAAATAAATATATTTAAATAATTTGGACCTAATGATTAAAAATTTTGAAACCATTTCATAAAATTCAATACATATAAGTTATTTTAATTAATTTCACATTAATCACTTCATCGATAAGAGAGATCATATTTTAAAAGATAAATCATTTTCAAAGATTGAAATGTCTAAACATTTTAATTCAATGAAAAATTAGTTCTAAAGAAATACATTATATTGATGGATAAAAATATATTATATTTATACATTCAATCCACTAAATATTTTAATTTAACAATATAAATTATTTTGATGAAAATAGTAGTTTTCAAATAAATTTTTTTCTATTATTATTATTCATTAAAAATTGAATGCCATCAGTAATATTTTAAATTTTTTTGAAATTAAATTTTTATATCTCACAGACAATGTATATCATTATGTTCTTAGATAACTATTATTAATGTATCAAAATAATAAGTTAAATTGTATTTTCCATTAAATGGTAGAAAAGAACCATTTAAAAAAATTAAGGATTTTATTTAAAAAATAGGGTTTATTCATACCCTTTGTAAACAAAATATTGGATGAATATAAAAAAATGCATTAATAAAATAAAATGTATATTCAGTTTATTTAATAATATTAATTCAATAAATTTATTATAAAATAAAAAATATAAACATTATTTATATTTTACATAAATAATTGGTAGCGAATGATTTCCCCATTCATTTTCAAATGTTAATTTTATTTATTCGTATTAACCTAACAGTTAGGTTTAAAGGGTTGTTTAATACTATAGAAATCTTGTGTTATGATTAAACACACAATTATATGAAATGAAATATTTTATAGAATTAATATTATTTCGAGAATGTATTTCAAAAAAACAGCGTGGTGTTTAATTATAACCCCCATATACTGGAATTTTCCCTCAAAATTCATCACTTGGATACAAACATAAGAGGATATGTATCCCTCATCATATACTAATGTTCCCACATAGCTTCTTCAATGTGGTGGTTCAACCATAAATCTCTATGCAATCTAGTTGTATTATATCAAAAAATATTTGATACTCTCCAGAATCTATATTGGTTGTTCTTCATAAGAAAGATCATTCTCTAATTGTGAGACGTCTGAGTATAGTACATGTGAAAGATAAGTTATGTACATTATCAAGAGAGATACATGGAACTCATCATGAACATGAGATAGATTCTATGGATGCTCAAATCAGTATGCTACATTCCCAACATGATCCAAAATTTCAAGTGGACAGATATACCTAGGGCTAAAATTTCCCTCTTTTCCAAATAAAATTTATAAATTCTATGGAGATATTAAAAGAAACAAGATGATGCTAACATCAAACTATATGTCTTTTCATTGGTTCTTAGTGAATAATTTTTTTTCGACTCTAATATTCTTTTATGTATTTAATAATTGATTTGAGTTTTTCTTCCTTTTCATCAAAATGACCAGGACCTAAAAGGTTACATTCCAAAAAATCTCAATATAAAGTGGTAGTTCAATACGTATTTCCATATAAGGATTCATTATAAGATATTTTAATAATAGATTGAAATCTATTGTTGTATAAAAATTCATCCAAAGGTAGGTTTTGATCCCAAAAGTCATTAAAATCCATATAGAAAGCTCTAAAAACTATTTCTCGAGTGTAAATTGTCCTCTATGATTTATAGAATGTCCAGGGTTGATAAGATGTTCTAAAAACTAACATTGTATCTATATCGGAATGAAAAAACCGTATAACATCGATGTAAACCCTATTATACCCATTAGATATTATGGAAATTATTACTCCATTCAATCTTACCACCTCATTTACATATATCCTAGAAATATAATCAAATTAGAAATGTTCTCTAATAATAATGAAGTGTGATGACTAAATAATGTGATCGACTATAACCCACATCCATTATTGCCTTTATAAGTATTGGAAGACTGATGAAAACGTCCACAATGATGTTTTCCTATTTCTATTATGGTATGTGTAATAATTTTAACATCCCCTATGAAATTCATCTCATATCCATAAATTGTTGAAAAACCTGGAATCAGGAAACAAATTCTGAAACATTTATCATTATGGAATCCCAATTGAAATACAATTTTAGGTCCCATTAAATCATTTTGCTTCCAGGGTGAATAATTAATGATGAACTATGAGACTCATCCAATAAATCCTTCTATAATTCAGGTATGGTAGGAATTCTAATTCGATTCCGGAACCTTATTATTCAATCAAAATACTTGTTGAATTTTAGAACATTTATCACCCTAGATTGTGGATCTAAATATTTCTTCAATGTATCCTTAATATTCACATGAATAGATGGATGAAATTTCAATGGAAAATTATATTATTTCTTCACTTCCATTAAAATATCAGGATCTATACATTTGAAATCCATAAATATTGGATCTTTTTTTATCCTCATCATGGAATGGAAAGCATGGTCCTTTTAACTAAAAGAATCTTCCACCATGTTCTCTTTCCTAGGGGGTAATGTATTTAGCCCAAGAATTCATTACTCAATTCCCACCATATTATTTTTCACATATTAAACTCTTTTTCTATGAAAATATTCATAAAACATTTATGTACAGTAGATATATAACATCGTTGACTGTAATGATATTTCTTCTTATACCTTTAATGAAATTATTATAACAACTAACTCCAAATAATCAATTGGGTAATTATTATTAAGGATTTTTAATGTCCATTATGTGTAAGATATCATCATATAATTTTTTATTAGAATCTATAAAAACAAATTATTGGATGAATAACTATATATCACAAACCATTATCCACTATAAGGATGTGTGAGCACTAGTGTACTGGCGGACATTTTGTTTTACTCTACGATATTGGCTTCACATTCCTCTGTTCACACGAACATAAATCCTTTCCAGGTCAACATGGAGATTGTATTTAATAATCATGAAAAATATTTCACAAATACTATCTAATATACATCAAAACCATGAAAACATCAGATCTAAGTTACTGTTGTTGGTCCAGGGAACATTTCAATAATTTTTATTTCTACTCGATCAATAGATATTACCTCTTGATATTATGTGAGAAAAAAATGAATCTTTATTAATATATAAGTCAAACTTGGTAAAATTTTCATAAATCATATCCTTTGTCATGGTATTCAATAGAATTTTTATGTTATCATCACATTCATCCTTTATCTTTAAATTGAAAAAAAAACTCTTATATATACTACTAAAAAAAGATCAAGTTAGTATCTGATGACTCGATTAATTTGATCCATGAGGATTGATGGGTCATTAGTAATACCAAAAGGCATCCTTATAAATTGATAGTGTCCATTCATTGTACAAATTTCTATGTTTGGTATATGATCCTTTTTGACACATAATTGAAGATATATTTAACAAAGATCAAACATTGGAATGTATTGAGCTCCATGTATTTTTGTGAATAAGACAATAGTGTAGGGAAGATTATATTTTTTCTGGATTTTGATCTTGTTTAGATCCAAATAATCAATTAAGAGACTCATTGATCCAAATGTATTACTAACAAACAGAATAGGTTAACCCCAAGGTGACACACTATGGAATATGAATCCCTTTTCAAGATTCACTTGGAGTTTCTTCTCCAATACTTTCAAATCAATTGGTTCCCTTCTATAATGTGTTTTCAAAATAGGTATAACAACCAATTTATGTTATATTGAAATCTCAATCTCATAATTTATTGGCAGAGTAAAAAATTATACAAGAAATACATCATTAAACTATAGAAAAATGTGTGTATTTTTAATTGTGGGTTTCTAACCAACCATTTATTATATATATCCTTAATTTATAGGGACCATGACCCATATGATGGAAGAAATTTTCACTGGAAGTTCATACTCAACCTTATATTGATAGATGATCATATATTTATAAGGAATATGAAATATGACTTCCCTTACATGGAAATTGATATGATCTCGTCATAGAGAAATCCAAATCATGTTAATAATAAAATAAAATTACACTATATAAATGATTACATGATTTTCAGGATGCACCTACAAAAAATGTCAACTGAAAATGAATTATAAACTTTTGATGTTACCATTTTACCATTATTTTTTTGAAATCTATTTAAACATCTAATAATTTAGGTAATATGAAAATAACATTAAAAAATTCATCATAAATAACAAAGTGGGTGGATCTAGTATCAAATAAAACATTTATAACTTTAGAGTGTATGGTAAATATACATTTCATCATTTACTTATCTTACTCCACATTATTGATAGTTATCGCATGTGAAATTACATATTCTTTGGCCTTAAGAGTTTCCTGATGTAGATCATCATCAATATCCCTTGGATTTGGGAATTGATTTTCACAATAATGCATTTCCTTCCACTTGTATCATTGAAGTGTAGACGGAGCATTCTATGTAGAATTTTCATTATTGAAATCATTTGACATATTATACCAACCAAATTGGAATATAACTCCCTGATGGATTTCATTTCCACACATAAAATGATTATTAGTCGCTTTAATTCAATTTCCTCCATGTTTCTTTCAACTCTTTTATAATAAGTTAAAAATAATATTCTTTTCATGGTAGACTTCAGTTCTTCCCTTGAATTCCATTTTTCTATTATAGTAAAACCATTAGGACCAGTTGGTTAATCAAATCTCTATATTACCCTTAAGATCACATTGAAAGATTTCATCAAACCTATTTATGTAATTTTTTTCTATCTTCCATTAGTGACATCATTTTATTCTAATAATCAACAAATCAGTTTTAATCTCAGGTTGTATAAAGATTTCAGAAGTGTACCATGCATATATTGGACAATATTCTTCGTAGGTAATAATAGATTCATCATCATTTTTCTAATATTCAAGGAAATATATATCTCTCTTTGTTCAAAGAACACACAAAATTAAATTATTGAAAATTAGCTACTGAACTATTCCAATTTCATGGATTAAATTTCATTTATTTTCCACGTATTCTGGGTAAAGTTCCACCATTGATCATACTCACCATCCAAATTATATAAAAATTTGAATTCTTTGTCATGTTATGAACATTATAGAGCCAAAAATATCTTCTTAGGTGTAATGATCCATTTTTCCGCCACTAATAGATCAGAATACCCACTGAATGAAGGTGGATGATTTCCCATGATGTACTCAACAAAATGTTAATTCTTCTTTTTCATTATTGGACATCCTGCATGATTTAATGGTTCATATTGTTATGTGACCATAGCTATAATATTTTTCATTCCATATATGATATCATTTGTTTTCATAGGGGAAAATCACTTCATTTCATTTCCCACTCTACATAAATGTGTTTCCTTAAGGTTCAAAACATTGACTAAAACCAATAAGTATTTTTTGAGAAACACTAATCATAATGGTAGGACAACATAATCATTTATAAAACATAAAAGTTGGAATAATTTGGTTTTATCTCAAGTTATTCATGATAATTTCTATAACACTAGGATTGTAACATGTATATCGATATATACATGGGGATCTTACTAAGGTTTTCTCATCCTATTTTCAAAAGGGTAACTATATATTTCCTCAAATAAGAAATATGATGATACATAATTTCCATAAAATGATATTACATCAAATTTGAAGAATATTTCATAAAAAAATATAATTAAGACATGATAGGATCAAATATGTATATTTTCATTAGAAACTGGAAAATATATGCAGTTGGTTCATAAGAAATATTAATTGTATCCCTTTTATTTCATCATAAGAAGACCCCTTTTTGACATATCTTATTTAATATCTTTCATCACGAATTAGGGAATAGAATAATATGAAAAGATTTTCACAAATTAACAATAAGGGTAAAATAGGGAGATATCAATCATATCATTATCATAATACATAATACCATTAAATTTAATAACATATGAATAATATTAATGATTGTAATGTGATTCTATTGGATAAATCGTGAATGATTATAAAAATCAAGGATTTTAATAAAAAAAGTCCTAACATAAGACATGATGTTTTGTGGGGTCAACATAAATAAAGAAAATCATTTCACATTAGTCATGTCTTATTTCTAGGTCTTTCATAGAAGTCAAAGTCCATTAATGAATTGGGATCACTTCTCATTCGAGATTTATATTACTGAACCCAGATCATTTCCCATTCTATACATGTATAACTCCTGAGATATAAATATTTACCAAATAATTGGAGTGATATATAGGTCTCACACATCTCATAATGAAATCATACTTACATGTTCTAGAAAAAATAAATCATTCATCATAGCATAATCCAATAAATAAAATCTTTTTCATAAACATCATTCCATAATAACAAAATTAATATAAAACAACTCGATTTCATAAATATCCATCCAAAAAATGTATATTAAAATGATAATAATAATAGGTATAATATACTTGATACATAAATCTATTAAATAATTAAATATTAGATAGAAAATAATTTTTATTTAACACTAGAAATAAATTTCTGTGCAAAATATCATGTGTTGTTAAAAAAACATTTTGTTCTCCAGATGAAACACATTTTTAAGAGAAAAAAACGTTCATTATAAATAATCTTGAATTCATGTAGATTAGTATTCATGGATGTGAGTCATGATGAAGAGGTAAAAACCCCTTAATGTTATATTAGTTCAAAAAATAATATCCACCTACTATTTCTGGAAAAATCAAAAAATAAATTATATGGACTCATGAAAAAATATTCAATTCATACCCTTTAATAAAAATTCACAAATGTGTTAAAATAATATTTAATAAATTTTAGAGTAATTGATATAAATTTAAATATTTATTAAAAATTTATGTTGATGATAAATATACCATAGGGAATACTTGTGTATAAAGAATCTCATATAAAAATGATATTGAAAAATTATCCCTTACATTAGGTATGATATCTGTCATATGTATCTGAATCTCATTTATTAAGAATTAAATAATGTAATTGAATTATTCTGGAGTCAAAGTAAATTTTATTATATCAAATATGATTATTTAATCATCAGTGCGATAATTTCACTTTATTGTAACATGTTATTCTAGTATTATCTACTACTTTTTCTTTTGCATGTTTTGTCGAATAATTTATAGTTATCCTTATTAGGTCAAATTTATATCATTAATGAATGAAATTAACATAATATATACCATATTTATTAATTATTTACTATTGTATATTAATTATTTCATCATTATCTTGAATTATGAATCACATCGCATCGTGGAGACAGTTTGTCGTACATACACACGAACGACGATATCATTCCAATAATTTTTGAATGGTATTTAAGTGAATTGTTAATAATATATTATAATCAATATAATTTTATAATAATTATATATATTTATTATTTCCACTATAATTCCCATCCATGTAATTTTTTGATGAAAATAGATTCCACCATAGTGTGGTGATGGTAAATTGTACGTCCACACATGTTGTGATTTCATTTTTCATAGTATGGATATAAAGTGAAATATTAATATAACATAATCATAATAAAATCTCATTATATAATTTATTCTATAGTTAATAATTTATAATGAAACAACTACCCAATAGTACATAGAATAAGAATTACATTTGAATGAATCGATTGAAGAAATTACCTCTTCTATGACGTGTTTCGATTAGATATCTGTGTAGAGCACTAGAGTTGGTCGTTGAAGAAAACCACATCCAATATAATTCATAAAATGATTTTAAGAAGATAAAAGGATCAGGGAGGGACTATATTTAACAGTCAATGTGAATTTATGAAGTGAGGGAGTAGGTTCTCATTTATAATTATTTTGAGGGGCAATTTTTGGATATCCAAAAATAATAATTTATAATAAAATCAATCCCCATCATAAAACAACAAAAATGTACCAATTTCGATTATGAGATGAGAAAGTGTTGTAATATCGTGATCCAATAGATTTTAGAAATTTTTTTCAGTAAATTTAGACAATATCATTTTAATTAACAATTATATATTGTATTAAACAAGGGAATCAAACATTTTAATATTAAAATGGTGAAACATTTACTTATTTGATCTCAATGAGACTATAAATAAATATCATATAATATTTTCAACCATAGAATAATTATTCTATATTTTTTTTATAAAATATATGATTTTCAAATAATTTAATAATACATTATTTAGTAAAAAAAATTTATAGAACTAATTTATTACAATATTCAATTCATTTATTTTTAAAAAAATTTAGAATAAATTTTAAAATCAAACAAACCATTTTTTTGTTTTCATTAGTTATAATGGTTATCTATTATTAATAAAATTACTAAATAATATTTTTTTTTCATTTTTTAATATACTAATATTTAAAAAAAATTAATAATAAATAATTATTATAAAGATAAATCTATTATATTTCAGATGAATATTTGTTGTCAAATTTACCATCTACAAATTCCAACATTTAAAATGTTATAAATATTAAACTATGAATGTGAAAATGTTAACTTCACATTAAATAATATCATATAATTGTTACAATATTTTAAATATGTCATTAAATGATCACTAATTCGACTCTTTGGAGGGTTTTGGTCGATATATAATCGACCTCTAATATATTTAATACCATTTGGTTATGTTGATGGTCATTCATATTTTAATATTTTTTTATTTATGATTAATTATTTAATTTTTACAATATCAATGTATTTGAGCTTATGGTAATTATGTATTTCCAGAAAAAATAAAAATTAATTTCCATGACAAAGAAAAAAATTTAATAATTCAGATTAGTGTTTATAGTCATATTTTAAATCCATATTACCTTATATAACAAAATAATTTTATTATTAAAATTTGGGTGAGACATATTAGGGGACTAGTTTGGGATATACCTTTCATTGAGAGGGGGGGTGTTGAATCAGTGTTGAGGACTTTTAAAACCCATTCCATATTTTTATCCATGTACCTCCTGACTTGTTAGGATCATGATTCTCTTATTATATTTTACCTATAACATGCAACAATTTAATTTAGTAAAAATAATAACATGATATTTTTACAAGGTTCACCACTAAATAAGAGAAGCTACATCCTTTTCATGAATGGGTATGTACAGCGCATGGATACTCCATTATAATATGATATTCTTTTATAGTGGAGTGTCTTGTGAAATAATCCTCTATCTTGTGTGAGTCCCTACACATTAGATGGGGTGTGAAACAGTCATCTTTCCTGGACTGGTGATATCCTAGTCCAACATGCAGCCTCTAGCTGAAAATTTATGTTTTCTATAGAGACAGTCTATGTACTACTTTATAAGGTAGGTTCTTCTCTTTGACTTCTTTAGTGAACTTAACTTGATTACATACAAAGCACCAGACAAAAAATTCTCTCTAATTTATTTCTCTACTTATCTTGTGCAACACCAACTGGATTATAATTCATCTATCTTCTTCTCAGTACAATAATAAAATGCTCTATTCTACTTCTCTCTTCTTTGCTAGAATCACATACACCAATTTTATTATTCATGAAATGAAGATCTAATTACATGGCATCATTAGAATTAATTTTTCTTTCTCTAGTTCATGAATGCATGCGATCATGCATATGGCATTTAGGTTGAACCTTACGTCACTGTCTTTCTTCTTCTTTTTTACACACATGTACACACTTGTTATTTATTCTTTATTTAAGCCACTTCATGTGCGCTTGTGCATGCATGCATGAATGAATTCACTTATTTCACATCTTGTGTGAGAACCCTAATGGGTATGACTATTTGAAAAAACACACATAGCCTCTTCTCCTCATCATTTCATTTCCTTCCTCATTTTATCTTCATCAATTTGTACTAGGTTCGGGTGCCTTTACATCATACACATATGTGTATGGGTTTCATGCATGATCTTCATCTAACCTGATTGTTGAAACCATTTAAGGTCATCAGATTTCTGTAATAAATGTGCATGGGAGAATACAAAATGTATATCCCTTCTCTTTCTTGGACACACCTTCTTCACTAATACTCGAAATCCTATGAACTGTAAAATAAGTGTGTTAATAGGTGGGTGATCCCCTTGGGAAAGCATCTGTGGTTAATGAATCTTCTTTTTACATATCGAGCATAGTTCACTCCCTTCAAAGAGTACAACATGGGTGTGGTTGCCCTGGTATAATACCTGTGTGAACAACCACACGAAACACACCAAGGGTTTTTATAAAACCTATCAGGTGTTTTCAAGTGTTGGTTATTCACAAAGCTGTTCGAGGGTGCATAGCACCAATAGAAGGCTTGCATAAACTCTTCTTCATAGCGTAGAGAGCACAAATTTCCCTGGGTTCCTCTTCACGATGTGTTGAACAGAGTGAGGTTCTATTTTTTGAAATAGGATCACTAAAATATTGGTGACTAACAACATTATTCATCTTGGGATCCTCCTTTTATAGGTGAGGGAAACTCCTCTTCCGCTTTCAACATCCACGTATCCTCCATTAAGATATATGATTTGAGTCCATGATATCATTGCCACTATGATTTTGAATCCATGGCTCAAAGATAGGTGCAAGTATTAGTTGTTTCATTTTTCTGTTTTCTAACATTTATGTTCATGCATGGATTCAAGATCACATGCATGATTCTTGTGCATGAATATCGCATGGATCCTCCATGTATCTCGGATGAAACTTATGTCCTGAAATATCTATTGGATTCATCCTCCTTTGAGATATCATGCATCAAGGATGTAGATTTCATGCATTCTTTAGTTCAATTCAGTAAGCTTCATGGTGCTGAAATGATCATTCTTTGATAGTCAGAGGTCATCCATGGTGACCGATCTTCTTCTTTGTTGAGATACAGCGACGTTGGAATGTGCTAGAAGTTGAAGATAGTGAGGAGGCTACATCAAATACCTACAAGGATCAGACGACTTAGATTCGAATGCATAAAGACCCGAATCAGATTAGCGGTGATGATTAGATGATCAGATGTTGTGACTGATCAGATGGTCAACCGAGTTGGGGGATGAGATGAGCAGCTGAGATTACATATGTGTTTTTAAAATGTTGTCCCACATCAAAATACACATGTGGGTGAGGCATAGTTTACCAATAAAATCCCCTCAACATCGGCTCAAAATTCCCCTCTCCCCCCTAGGGTGCTTCCCCGCACCTGTACTCTACGGGGGCGCTTCTGCGGCCACCCATGCCTCCTACTGGTGCACTCCTAGGACCCAAATTGCACCCATGTGCATGGTTTGATCACCATGTGCTCACTCCTATAGTATTACACAGTACCCACACATGCTACTTGCGGGCAGGCTCGACCATGGATTCCCCATGGGCGTGGTCGACCCCCTGTGGTCCCACATGTGCCTCGGGTTGAGGCCATATAGAAAGCTAATGTGCTGGACCCAATTTTTTAATAATCCCCTTAATAAATACTTGGATGAAAACCATGTATACATAAAAATTCAGATCCATCATTAAACAAAAACTGACCTCATTCATTTTGACCTTAGAACATAATGCACATCCATGGTTACCACCTTCATGTGGAAAGTTCATGCCACTCCCTTCATTCCTCCTTCTTCCGTTCATTTTTTGATAATAAAATCCAAATTATACATCAATTTTATAATCAATGTATCACACATGATACATGTTCAATGAACATTTCATGATCTGTACTTCAATCTTCTGATTTATATTCTTCATTTCACACAGGAGAGTGTCTGTAACCATCATTGATATTCATTTACCATATTGAAAAAAGTAAAAATCAATTACCAATGTGGTCCCAACAATATCCCCCTTTGTATTTGTTGAAAAAACACAATGTTTTTCTACTAAATGAATGTGTCAATGTGAGTATTCACATCACTCTCTCTCAAAAATTCATTTCACTTCTCTTCCCCTTTATTGAAAAGAAATAAAATGTTAAAGGTAATGATGGAATGATTTCATACATAAGAAATGGTCCATCAATCATTTCACTCTATGTCTATATGATAATTTCTCCTTTTAGAGAAAAATAGGATTTGATTTAGACAAAAAAATATTTCCATTACGCACTAAATATGATACCTCATGAGATGAGAAATACTAATCATTACTTTAAGGGGATTTAAATTTCATTCCATTCTAAGGATAAGTGACCCTGGAAGACATCCATTCTTATAATGTCACAAAGTAATTCAGTTACACCTCCATTGTGAAAGAATATTTAATTTGAGTTATCAATGATGATATGTTTACAAATGACCTACCTTTTCCAATGAAATGATCTTCTATCAATATTCAGAGTAAATAAATTTTATACCAACTATTGTAGATATAGATTGTGATAATGTCTTTGGTAGCTTTTTCATGTGTGTCCCCATCAGGGGAACACTTCTAATCAATGAATCTCAGTTTCTCCCCCTGAGATCTTGCTACACCTTCCATTCTATGTATGATAAGAACAAATACAATACATAAATATTTATGGAAATAAGGTGGATTATCCTAGATCCATTAATGCAAACATCATGGTTGGGATGATTTTCACAACCTAGTTGCTCTATTCATTACACATTCACAACTAATCTTCAATTCTGAATGTGAAAGTGTAGAACTCACTATTTCTTCAATCTCATTCAGTGTGAGTATTCTCTCTTGAAGTGGTTTCAAAGCACTAAAATATCCTAGTGAAACATTCCACTTCTTGAATAATTCTTGTTGGGATAGAGTAAATTTGATGTATCTTCTAATAGTATGACCAGTTGTGTTTCACCTCACACATAGAATTTCTTTGTCTTCATATAGAATCAAATTTTTGTTTTTAGAACTAGCCTTAGTTTGTGCATCTTCTATTTTTATCATTCATTCAAAATATTCTAGCCAAACCACAAATATATCATTATGAACATGGGAGTCACGATTTGATCTTATACATGGATTCTTCTGAGTGTAAACCATAACAATATTTTTTTTGGATGCACCATACTTCAACTTCATGGATTTAGAATAAATGGACTTTTCATCATTCCGTCATGAAATATTACTGGGAGAATTTTTTCACATTATTCATTTGATTTCTTCACAAGTGTGCTACTTCTTACTTACACAAATTTTTTGGTATTCATTTCATATTTTCAATGGGTACCTATTGAAATGAACATGAACCATTCTGGTGACCAATCGTATGGCATGCATCGCAAATATTATCTAACATTCCATATATATTTTTAGTATAATGTTGCTTCTAGATATGTGGATGTTACTTCTTCTTCTCTAGAAATCTCCCACATGAGATGGAATTTCTCTTTTCTTTTACATATAATAGGTTTGTACCAACAATCCAATTTAAAATGAACAAATCAATTACTACACCAGTATTGACTAACAAACCTTGAATTCTTCTCATATCCTTTATTATTTTTCTGAATATTATTCTTGATATATTGTGCATTCTATGGGGAGAAATTTTCCACATTCATTCCTCTATCCACCCAAGCCATGATGTTAGGATTCATCTAAATTTTCTACATCCATTCATGTTTTGAATTTTTATTCTAACATGAAATTTTTAAAGACCATATTTTAGAAACATTCATACAAGTTGGTATGGATAGTACCTTTACTATCTCAGTTTCTTGTGATTAATCATTTAGTGAACCCATGATATTAATATCAAATGTTGAATTTATTTTGACATTATAATCCTCTAGTGATCATTGAATACCGTCAAAAACTGTTTCCTTGTTTTGTGGAGACTCAATATGTGTTGTCATAAGATTGGTCTACTCAGATTCAAATTTTAGACATATCATATTGAGGATCACATACTGGTCATCAATAATACTCATCGTCTCATCACAAGCCTTAAATAATATTTCAACATCATCTATATGAATTATTACATTGTTATTTAACAAAGAGTCATGTTTTTTATCTTCTTGGAGTCTTCTTCAAAAAATTACTCCTTGAAATCATTGTTCTTTTTCAGCTCATCATTGTTTGCATGGGTCATCTCATCTAGATTCTTGTTTAATCCCTCTTTTTCTCCTACATCATTGATCCTATTTGAAGAAATTACATCAAATAACCTATTTGTTTATAAAAATGATCCAACATGTATATAGAGCATTGAACATTAAACAATATTTCTTATAATCCTTTTTTCCAAAACATTAGTTTCTTCATCAAGCTAACTGATATTTTCCCGCATGCATTGAAATACTACACAAACCAGAGATGCAATCTCTTCAGTAATACCATCTAGAATCATTATTAATCTATCAATTGACATATCTTCTAATGTTTTAGATTGATCATCTCCTTATGTGATAGAATTTTCATCATGAGGTTAATTTCCCAATGTACTAAAAGACACCTCTTGATCAGTTGGGGTTGGAAGTTTTTCCATCTACTTGGAGGGGGCTTGAGCAACCATTTCATTACATTCCATGATTGGTGTGTCTTCAATGTCATCGAAATATAGATAACATGATTTTTCCTCTTCATTAGATATGTGGGACATCTTCTTCATCTTTATTTTCTCATTGGTTTTCTTGTTCATCATTGTCAAGTTAGATATAACATTCTTCCCAGAGATAACTGAATCTTTACTAAAAGTGAACTTCATTGATGACTCAGGAAAGAAACTCAAATCATAAAAATAGAATAAATTCACTTTAGAGAATCTAACATAGGTGTACATGTCACTCTGATACCAATTGAGAGGACTATATTGGGATATTACAACCACTGAGAGGGGGGGGGGGAATTAGAGATGGGGACTTTTAAAATCAATTACAACATTTTATCCAGGTACCACTTGACCTATTAAGATCTTGATTATCTAATTATCTTATCCTTATCAAGTGAAATAATATATAGAAGTAAAAATATGCACACAATATTTTTCCATTGTTCACCACTCTATAAGAGGATCTAAATCCTTTCCATGCATGTGTATAACTAGGGCATGTATTCTACACTATAATTTGATATTATTTTAGAGTGGAGTGTCTTGGAAAACAATCCTTCAGCCAGTGTGAGTCCCTACACATTAGTGAGTTGTGGTAAATTATCCTCTCCCTGGACTAGTGATATCCTAATCCAACTTGTAGCCTCTATCTAGTTCTTCATACTTCCGAAAGAGACAGTCTTCTTCCTTCTTCATAAGGTATATTATGCTCTTGTTATTTTTTAGTTCTCTTCACCTGATTACATAAAAAGAAGTAGGCATGAGATTCTCTCTTAATTCTTTCTATTCTTCTCTAGTGCGACAACAACTCCACTATACTTGTACTATCATTTTCTAATTTCAATAAACAAATTCACTATTCTCCTTATCTCTTCTTGGATAGAATCACATACACCAATGTGATTATTCAAGCAATAAAGAATGAATTACTAGGCATCATGAAAATTAATTCTTCAATCTCTTGTTCTTGAATGCATGTGTTCATGAATATAGAATATTGGTAGAGCCTTTCTACCCTTTCATTTTTATACTTCCTTACTCACGGGAACATACTGTTTTATTCATTATTTATGTCATGTCACATGTGAAAGTCAATTCATGCATTCATGCATTCAATTCCTCCTCTTCATGTGTGAGAACCCTAATGGGTAAGATTCATTGAGAAAACACAAACAACATCGTCTCATACTCTTTCATTTTTCAAACTCATTTTACTTTATTCACTTATTAATAGGTTCGGGTGCCTTTACATCATACACATAAGTGTATGAGTTTACTATGTTCTCTTATTCAATCATGAATGGTGAAACCATTTATGGTCTTGGTATTTCTTCAAGTCATGCACATGGGTGCATAAAAAATGTATTACCATTATCAATGATGGAATATCCTTCTTTACCAATACTCAAACACATACAATCAATAAAATAAGCACGAAATAGGAGGGTGCTCAGCTTTGGTAATGTTGTGAGATTCACAGTTCTTCTTTGTGTATAGAGTGAAAGAGTATTGTCAATTTATAGATCACAAAAAGGGTGAATTTATACCTAAGGTATACCTATGGGAACATCCTCACGAAATACACTGAGGGTTTTTGGAAAACCTATCGGGTGTTCTCAGGTTCTCGTGCATCGTAATGATTTTCGAGGGTAAATAGAACCTATCAAAGGCTAGAGAGAACTCTCACTCCTTGAGAAAAGAGCTCATCGAACTCATGTTTTCTCTTTGAGAAGTGGTGCATATGGAGGTGCTCTATTTTTTGAAACAAGAGCTATAGAATATGTGTGAGTAGTAGAGTTGATCATATTAGACTCCTCCTTGTATCGGTGAAGGAAACTCCTCTTCTATGTTCAGAATCAGTGTATCCACCATTATGATATGTGATTTGAGTGTCTGAGATATTTTCCATCATGATTTTGAAACCACATGTTGAGGATAAGCCCCAAGCCTCAAGTTTTTCATTTTTTTGAATGCGGGCTCCTATCTTCATGCATGGATTCAAGATCGTACACACCATTATCATGCATAAATCTAGCACGGATCCTCGATGTATCTCGGATGAAAATTAAATCCATGTAACTCTATTTTCTTTTCATTCCCTAGAGATATCATGCATGCAATACTTAGATTGTATTCAAGGCCTTAGTTCAATCACGTAGCCTTCATGGGGCCAGAATGATCCTTCTTTGATAGTTAGAGGTCATCCATGGTGATTGGGCTCCCTATTCAGTGAGATACAACGATGTAAGAAAGAGATGGAGGTTGAAGACGACGACATGACTAGTTTAAATACACAGAAGGATCAGATGGCTCAGATTCAAACGCACGGAGCACTTGATCAGATGAGCGGCGGAGATTGGAAGATAAAATGTCGCGGCTGATCAAACGGTCGAACGAGATGTGGGATGAGATGAGTGGCTAAGATTAAAATTACATTATTAAAACATTTTCCATCATTGAAACATAAATGCATGAGAGGCACAGTGTATCTATCTACTCCCCTCATAATTGGCTCAAAATTCTCCTCTCCACACTGTGGTGCCGCCCAACACAGGATCTCTGTGAGTGCGCTTTTGCAGAAACTACTACCTCCTATGGGAATGCTCCTAATGCTCACTATGAATCCTTGCACAATGGTCGATCACCATGAACACACTCCTATGGTAATATACACTACCCACACATTCCGCATGCTGGCTGTCTTTGCCTTTTCTTCTCTATGGGATTGGTCGACACCTTGTGGTCCCGCATGTTCCTCGGGTTGAGGTCGGGTAGCATGCTCATGGGGTAGCACCAATTTTATAGTATTCCAAATAATAAATAATTGGTATAAAAATGAGTATACACAAAAATTCATAGCCATCATTAAACAAAATCCATCCTCTTGCAAGGCCACCTTAAAAAAATGCACATTTTTGTTTACTACCTTCAAGTGCAATGTTCATACCACTCCATTCCATTCCCATTTCATACCTTTTTCATTATCTAATACAAATTCTAAATCAATCTTCTAAACATTTTATCCCACATGATACCATTTCACTGAATGATTCAATTTTAGTGCTTCAATCGTCTGATTTACATTCTCTATTTCACATAGGAGAGTGTCTGTAACCATCATTAACCTTAATTGGCCATATTGACAAAAAATAAAACTCAATTAACAAAGTGGTCCCAACAACATATTTAAGATTTCAATAAGTAATAAAAATAAATATGAAAATATCATCCATGTGGATTCCAATGGACACCATTTCAACCCATAGTTGATTTAGGTCAAAACACCCTCAAACAATGATATTAAGTCATGTGTTATGATATTTTTTTAATAGTATTATTACCCTTAATTAACTAATTTACCATTTTAATATATTAATAAAAATAACTGGTGTTAATAATCATAATGTCAAAAAATAAAATAAATCTATTTATAAAATATAGACCTACTAAATCAAAATCTGGAATCCATATTTCAAAATTCAAGACACATAATTTTCAATAATTAATTACAAATTTAATCCCTCTGTTGGAAAGAGAGAACACTTTTTAAAAGTCAACACACTGCAAATGATTGAAATGATTTTACCTCATAATTTAATGTAAAATTAAACATAATGACACAAATTATATTGATTGATAAAAGCATATTCTCTATAAAATTTGAAAACATTCAATATTTTATTTTAACCATATAAATTATTTTGAGGAATTTTTTTTGACTTTAAATTTTATTATATTTTTACAATTCATATTAAATTGAATGTTATTTGAAAAATATTAAAATTCATAAAATGTATATTTTCGTATCGCTCTTTCAAAGTACATGTTTCTATTGTCATATAAATATCATTAATGATATAAATTCTTAATTTAAAAGGGGTTCATCATTAAAAGTCCTAAAATTACCCTTTTGAAAATATAGGTTTTTATACATCAAATTATCTTTATTCATACCCTATGACATGTATATCTTTTGAAAAAATGTCAAAAATATTTTATTATGTATATAACATATATATTTCATTAAATTAAAAATAGTAATTCAATCACTGTATTAAAAAAAGAAAAATATAATATTGATTTATATTTTTCATAGATAATTGGTTGTGAATGACTTAACATTACACATACGTAACTTATTCATATTTATTACCTCAAACATAACAACTAGGTAAAAGTGGAAGTTTTATAGTAATGGTATCTGGGGTTTTTTTTAAATTTCTGATTGAAAAAAATAAAAGGGGTTGATGAATTGATAATATTAATAATAAATATGTCACGAAAATATTTTGGTGGTACACAATGGGTGTTTTCCCTTTAAATACATGGAATTTCCCAAGTGGGTATTTAATTTCATTACCATAGATTACAATTTTACCATTGATGCATTAAATTGAATTTTCATTTTGTTTATTATTAGTTGATTTTACTATCGTAGATGGTTTTGGTATATTTGTAGTAATATATGTTAAGATCCTTTAAATAAAAATTACATGATCCCTTTGTTAAAACTTACTCTATTTAATATCAATTTTCTTTTATAGTAAAGGTTAGCGAGAAGCACTTTTGTAGTGTGGATTACTCTTATTGTAATGATTTTTCTTGAAGGTTATTATATTTATATACAATGATAGTTGATTCTAATTAAACAAAATGGATCATATGGTGATCAAATGACGTGATCCCTTAGGATGGTACAAAAATGCATCCTATTATGCCCTCTAAATTATCCCTTGTAAAATGTATGTTGTTAAATGGAATTGATCAGTTTAAGGAAACTCATGATAGTTTCCCCAATGGGTAATGTTATTTATATGAACATTAAATCACTATTTCATTACCCTATTTACATGAAATTAATGGTAATGCCCTATGATAAACTTTTACAATTTGAACAGGATTATATAATGGACTATTTATATATTATTATGGATGGATGGTATATCCCCATGCCATTATACATATTATACACATTTATAAAGGATGAGAATGATGGTTATGGACTCTATGGGGCATGAAAACCCATGCTTCCCTGACATCAGGGTTATGAATGGTGACCGTTACCATTGCATCCATATGAAAGATTTGAATTTGAGCACCACATTCCATCTATAGTTTTTCTATGGAATGAACACTTTCAATCCTGATTACTAACCCTGATGACCCCCACTCTATATAGGTGTAGGGATTTATACTGATTATGTAGAACATATCAACTAAAATATTAGTACTGGATTCATTCATGTTATATCCCTATCCAACATAGAATATATATATATATATATATATATATATATCCATAAATATAATATATATATAGTTACATGATCAGACATACACAATATAAGATAAAGTATGTCGATCCTCCATGTGTCCCATAGAAACTAGAGTGAGAGGGTATTTATTTTGTCAGAAACGCTTTACATTCCTCTATATATCTACACACTATTTATTTATGAGAACCAACATTGATTACATGTAGTGATAGTTGGTGCTGGACTACTGATATTTTTATCCCACACACTACTTGGGCCTCCCTTGTAACCTATTATGATTATTTTTTTTTGATACTAGTATGGGTAAAGGAGCTTATACATTTTGTTGACCCATGTACATAACCAGAGCTTAGGATCAGATGATTGGGCTTTGGCTCGAGATTCTCGTTTATCTGTTTTTGTCATTTTCATAACTTTGTTCTATTAGGTAGAAACTTGTATCAATTAATTCATTTAAAAATGATTATCATTACATGAATCATTGTATCAGAAACTACATTTGGTGCTTTTAGTTATGTTATTAATTAATTGTGATTTATATTACTTCTAATAATTATTTTTTCAATCTTATTCTTATTATTTATGACAATTTTGTTAGAAATATAGTATTGTTTACAAATTATTGTGTCTATCATAATTATTTTATGAGATGATATTTTCTCCCCACTATTTTGACATTTCAGAATCATTTCTAGTCACCATCCTCTTGCATATGGAGTGATGTGCTGATGGTAATGTGGAAAACTGGGCCTTGGGTGTGGGATAAGTGGAATCATTGTCTGGGATGTCATAATGTGGCATCGAATCATTTCATTTCATGAAATACTATTTGGAAGCAGTATAATGGATATTAGGAATGGTCATGCAATCATTCATAGTCCTTTCTTGGGAATCATGAACCCATGTTTGGGGTAAATGACTTGTATCACTGGTTATGTTTTTTGATGATTATAATATTTATTATTGATATGATTTCACCATTGGGTGAAATAAATGGCATATGATGTTATTGATTTTGATGATATTGAAATTATGATTTCCTTGATATCACTAAATTAAATGAGGGTTCTACATAATATCACACATCAAGATAGTCACACTATGAAGTGTCCAAGCATTTTTTCCATTTCATGTTTTGCTTTTAGAAATAATTTCTAATTGCATACTCATTGTGCCTTGTTATATATATATGGATCTGCTAAAATAATTTTTTTTATATTTTATTATGGTTTGAGTTTAGTCAAGGCCATATATTGATTCATAAGAATTATGGGACCTTTTGGGTCGTAAAATGGAATTCCATCTCCCACAACCATTCTAAAGGGAAATGACAGCCATGTGAATTCCATATTCTAATTCACAAGTGATTTGGGCTCTTAAGCATTAGAAAATGGTAAATATATGGATATAATTATTAAAAAATTCATCAAATTATTTCATGAGTAAACTTGTTCAAATTATAATGGTCAAATAACTTTAGAACAACCATCTTGCACATTCCTTGGCTATTTATTGACACTAACCTGATCTTAGTAGTGGGTAGTGGGAGTATCATCATTCTTATGTAATATTTTTTTTAAATCATTTATAATTGGATATTTAAGTAGTTAGATATGTGAGTTTTTTCTTATTTTATGGCCTCAATACCCATCCTAGTTTCTTGAACTGCAATCATCTAAATTTCAATAATAACTTATTATACATTTTTTGGAATTGGATCATTTTACCACAATGTGTCTTCAAATAATTATTTATAAAGGTGGAAACAATTATATTACTAATGTGGGGGGTTCATGTCCCTAGTCTATCCTCTTTTCGATCCACCAATGTGACCTCTTCATTTTCTACGAATGAAAATTGACACCCAATTTCAAGAGTGTTCCATGCATATGCTTCATAATAAGTAAGGTTAATTGTGGAATTCTGCCAGTATGGGAGAGGTGGCTCATCAGTTTCAGCTGTAGCATCCCCCCACCATCCAAGGGGATGGGATAATACTTTTTGTGGATTCTTTGATCTTGGTGATCATGTCTACACATTGGGATGTTAATATTCTTTTAGTGTGTAGGGTCTTGATAACAACATATATTCTACGTTATCAGCTAAGAGGTGGTTGGATGTCATCACCTAGGATGATCTGGAGAGAGAGATCATGTAGGTTGTCTATCAGACTATATTTTATGTCTGAATCTTTCCCTAAAAACCATATGGTAGATAGATATAGAGAATTTAAGAACCTTCAACTAGGAACCATTTTAGTTGTGGAATACTCATACTTTTTTACTAAGCTATATCTGTTTTATCCCTCTATAGATGTTGATGATGTAATGACTACTTAGAGATTCATGGATGGGTTTTGTTATTCCATCTTATCATAGGTCATCATTATCTAGAAGATGACCAATAATGAAATTATTTACCAGTATCTAATTACAGAGAAGAATCTAACGATGGATGACGGTCCAATCCAGGGTGGTTCTCCACCTAGGGAATCTAGTGGATTTTATTCTTCATGAAAGAGACACATTGAGGTGTCTCGTGGAGGTAGAAACCTTCATGCTCTTCTTATTGATATATCTCTATTTTATCACCACTGAGGAACACCAAGTCACATTAGAGTGTAGTGCCAATGGGAAATAGTTGAGTGTAAAGGCTATGGGAGGATGGTTCATCTATATCGTTTCTATAAGAATATTCCTTCATTGCCATGTGATTATAGATTTTCACCCATTCCTTTGGATGGAATAGTTTTAGTAGGATCATAAATCTGAACATATTTGAATACCACAAGTCAATAAGGATGCGGTGGTGGTCAAGGAATAAATAGTTAGACATATAATTCTTCATGAAAACAGAGTGGATCTGCTCATGGATGAAAATTAATGATGTAGGGTCGTGGTACAAGATAGAAACATGTAGTCCATCCTATGATGTAGTCTTAGTGCACTAGACTGTCTCCTGTACGAGGTAATATTCTCATAGCCACAAATTGAGTGTCTTCTGATTCAAGAACAAAAAACTAATTTATTTCTAATACAAGAAATGAAATTATAGGTCAGGACATTTATTAATATACTCACATCAGGATTTAGGATACATCATTAAGTATCCATTCAAAATGAATTTTTCACTATAAGAATTACCCCATGGAGGTTAGTAGTTACCTTTTTAGGTTGAATCTATATGTCCTTGACATGTAAAGATTGTATCTAATCATTGGGATTGTTTGGTTATTTTCATAAATAGCAATTATTGTCTTCAATCATTGGATGTGGCTGTTTATGTCATAAGATATCATTACACATTTTTATAATAATTAATGTGATATTAGTGAGACACGATCAAGAATTTATAACCAGTGGTTGGTTAATGTGATAGTCCTGATCTCTAGACATTAGCTTGATGATTAGGTGTTACAAACCACCATCTCCCCCATGTAGTAGAGAATTTAATAGAATTATTTCATTACAAATTCTATTTTCTACGTCTTGGGGGAGATGTAGATATTTCCATTGAGATTGTGATAAGAGAACCACATATTACCCTTTCACCCATTAATATGGAACCTAAGGAGATTCTGGAGCTGAAGAATAATTTGGTGGATCTATAAATGAAAGGATTTATAAACCCCATAACTTTTCATTGTGGATCTCCAGTCTTCTTTGTAACGAAATTAGGTGGTACCAATAGGATATGCATGGATTAAAATCAGATAAATCATATTACAATTAGTTACATGTATCCACTACCCAGAATTGGTTACATATTTCATCATCTATGAGGATCAAAGGTGTTTTCAATGTTATATTTGTAGTGGGGATGTCATCATATGTAATTGAGGACTTCCGAAATACCTTTCATAGATTTCAGAATTAGGTCTGGTCTCTATGAGTGCATATTTATTCCATACAGACTCACTTAAACAACTGAATTCTTCATGGATCATATAAACCATGTTTTCTACCCGTATCTGGAATCATTTTTTGTTGTCTTGTTAGATGAAATCTTTGTGTATTCATGCTCTAATCATTTACATTAATTCCATATTGATATATTACTAAATAAATTGAGATATCATCAGTTGTATTATATGCTTAGTAAATTATATTTTTGTATCGACAATTTCCACTTCTAGGTTTATATCATTTCACAATATCATGTTTCATTTGACCTATAGAGAGTGAGAGTTGTAGTTTCTTGATAGAAACCGATGAAAATATATGATATATATTTTTTCTTGGGAATTCATAGATATTAAATATTATTCATTAATGATTTATAATGAATTGAAATTGTAATTACAAGCCTAAAAAATATGGGTGTGAAATTAAGATGGTATGATTCTTGTGAACCAGCATTTTAGGAGTTGTAGGAAAGAATGAATTTGGAAATGATACTGATTATTCCGAATCTAGGTAAGGACAATGAAGTTTACTCTGATTTATATGGTTATGGGATTAGAAAATGTTCTGATGTAGGAAAATAATGTTTTTGTGTAAGGTTCTCACCAGATGAGGCCTCATGAGTGTAAACCCAGATGAATGACTTTGATATGTCTATAGTTGTTCATGCATTAAGTTATTGGGTAAATGATCTTATAGGAGTGAAATTTGTTATATTAATAGAAAAAATCCCCAAATATATTTTCATGTAGTTGTATATAAATATTAGGATGTGTAGGTGGTACAATTACATAAAATAACTTTATTTTGATCATACCTTGACTCTAGTAAAAGGGAATTACTTGGACAAATCTCAGATATTAATGACATAGAGTCATGAAGATCAAGAATCTAATTATATATGGAATATTATAGATTTATTATTAAATACACACATTGGGGTTCATGAGGTCCATTGATAGACTACTATCTTAGTGTTAGATGTGACACATACACTTCTGGAATGAGTACTGTTGGGAAAGCTATTTGATCCTAAAGGCCTTTTCCTATAGTAATGTGTCTCAAATGAAGACACATATTCTCTTTCTATGGACTATAGGGATGATATTCAAACGATTTTTGGAAATATAGGGTTTCCTATAGACATCACATAGAAACTTATGATGGATTTCATCGTTCAGCAAGGGATGTTTTCGAGTGTCAACAAATTGTATCAAGATTCATGACATAAATACTGGTGCCCAAACATGAAATGTGATATTGATGGTTTCACCCCTATATTTTTCTCCCATTCAGTTGGTGAAGGTGGAAAATATTTGAATGATAGGGTTTATTCCACCATTTTCCATTCGTGAGTGGAAATGAGATGATGTTTCAATGGATATCATGACTGTTCTAACCAAACCTCCTTTGGATAATGATGTAGTCTGAGTTCTCATTGATCATATTATGAAGGTTTAAAGCATCCAAATTTTGTGAGAGTCTATCTCAGTAGATGATCTAGGAATATAGTAAGCCAAAAATATTGAACATCTCTAATGATATCCCTATTTAGTTTTTTCTAATAGATATTCTTGTTTCATGTCACGATTCTAGAAGGTGTTGGAGAAGGATTTTGGATATCATGTACTTTTGATCATGTCCTATCTCCCATAGATGGATTGACATATGAAGGGTATAATTGATGTCTAGGAAGACATGTTCCATCCATGTGTTACCAAATACGAGGGTTATAGAAGATACACATCACGCATATCTTTTTTTATTATAAAAACAACTTCCAGGCTGCCATTGATATAGATACTGATGAATCCTTATTTGTTTTGAATTATCAATCAAATTTCTGTTGGATATTGGAAGGGATGGTTGCTATTAACGGACCATGTCATGATATGGAGACTAAAAATCTTATCCAATTGATCAGAAATCTTATGTTAACAACTCAGTCCAGAGATTAGTCATATGCCAATCAACATCATTAGCCCCTAGAGTTTGTAGTCAGAGGCCAGCTTATCATTGAGTCTCACCCATGTGGGGACATAAATTCATTCATAAGCAGGGAAAGCTATCACAAAGATACATTCCAACCGTCCAGTTTGTGTATTGGATCAGACCACTGGCTTATTATTTGGAACTTCCATAGAGATACTGGTTCATGCGTGATTTCATTCATGTATCTTAGTTTCACTAATACAATCCATACCAATATAAAATCATTCAACGATTTGATTTTTAGATTTATATGGATGATTCTTTTCAGGAGTACCCAGTGTGTATTATTGATTGGATTGTCATAACACTCTAAGGATGGTCTATTCCACTTGTGCGGGTGATGTTGTAGCACGATAGACTATTAGATGAAAGATTGGATATGGAATCCAATTTAATATAATATTGGATGGAAATATTCACTAAAACAAAATATTTACCCCCATAAGGCCAAAATTGGGAGGATTTAGTATATGTTTGAGAGGTTGTAACAAACCACCTTTTTAATGAAGATACAAATCAGTATAATTTTTTTTGAATAAACTAAATAGGATTAATTTGATTCATAATCATGTCTTCATGATCACATTAGCATATGAGGATCATTTTGAGGTCTGTGTTTTTTAAAATGGGCTATTTGATAGGGTCACAATATTTTTATATACCGCACAACCTAGGCCACATGCCTGTGCAGCCGTAGATCTGGGAACCATCAGGTCCGCATATTATTTCATCAACTATAAAGGCCTAGTAACACAGATATGAAGCCAAATATATTTTAATTCAAAACATTATCAAAATTTTATCCCACAGATTACAAAGCATGTACCTAAATCATGTGGCCCTAATATGTTTTGGGGTAAAATGACCCTTTTCTGATACTTATGTTTTATGTTTCTTTTTTTCCATTCCTTTTACCTCCAGCAAAAAAACCAATATGATGCTCTTATTTCATCCCCCAAACCCTCAAGTATTGGCTTTGATAGAGAATTCACATCGAATTTCCAATCATAAATCTTTTAGAGGGACATTAACCCCATATAATATTTCTTTTTCACTATAATCCTATAATGATTCATATTCTTGTATATTGCATGGTTTTGATGAATGATCATTCTACCTATTCTTAGGTGGAAAGAAACTCATATATATATATACCAAAATGCTGTAAATATGAGTTTTATATCAAGATATTATTCATATATTCTCAAAGGTACTTGGTCACATTAGATTCCAATTGATTATATTTCATTTCATAAATATGTAGTTCTGTTGAATGCCAAAAGTCACTGAACAAATCAATTACGTTTTGTTTTTTCAAGACTAATATATATTAGTTTCTTAATATTAGTTTATTGAATCTATTTTAGGATTTTATACTTCACACATAACCATAATGGACTCTATCTGGTGTTCCTATTTTAAATTGTTCAATATTTGAAATGGATCAGGAATCAATAATCCTCATTTCACTTTTTCCATGAGTTGTAAATGACACATCCCTTGTCCCATGTGTATTACATTGAACCCAATACACTGTATGGACGTTTTTCCTCACTAAACATGGAATTTCCTAGGTCAATAATTTTTTTCCTTTCTAATGGATTCCTCTTTGACCTTTGAACCATTGAATTGTGATTCCCTTCCCCTTTTAATTAGACTATTTTCTTGTGATAGATGGTGTTGGTAAATTTCTAGTTCTAGATGGTAGGATCCTTTAAATATATTCAACAAAATCCATACCCTGACATGTGAACCATATTAAATTTACAATCCATGATTAGAAAAATTTAGCATGATGACCTTGGGTGTGGTATCTTATACTTGTTGGTATGATATTCATTTAAGGGTTTGAAATTTTTAAATAATGATAGTTTTTCTTTTTTTGATAAACGGATCAAAAGGATTCCAAATTAAAAAATCCCTATATATGTTAATAACATATTTATAGAACCATAGTTTTATCAAACATGGATATTAAATCATTTTAGATGAATATTCAATACATTAAAAAATTACATTATTGAGGACCATAAGAGTTAGTGTGTTTGGAAACATGGGAAAAAATATTCTATCTTATCGAATGATCTTCAACATCTCCAATAATGATCTCCAACATTATTACATCTACATAGAACCTTTCATAATAATATGGGGAATGAAAACATAAGATATTTGGGATCTCAAATTCATATTAACGGTAAAAAATGGAGATATCTATGAATAATCAAGAGAATAAGGGTATGAGAACGTGATCATGAAAATATAATATCATAAGTTGGATATCATAGATCATATACAAGAAACATACCATAAATTATGAAAGTTCATAAGAAATGATTAATATAGAAATAAAGAAAATTAGCCATAAAAGCATATCATAGGAATAAAACAAGTAATTGTGATATTTATATAATCATATAATATGATTTCAATCGTATAAAATTCATAACATCCAATACGTTATTGGTAGTATAGGTTCACTCCCCATACAATATTGGTAGTCATTGTTCACTCCCATGGCCATCTTGGAAGCATGATTTCACTCATCATACCATCTTCATACTCATGTGTCCCTCCCATGGCCATATTTGTAGTCAAGGATCATTCCCAAGACACTAATAGACTACCCAAGAGATATAAATCTTTACCCAATGAATTGGATAGAAATATTGGTCCCACCAAACTCATAATGAAATCAAACATAAATGTGCCAAAAGAAAATAAATAAACATATCATATCCATTGATAAGAAATGGGTATTTTAAATATTTAATCATATCATAGAATGTGGATTGATATAGGTTTAATGAAAATTTCATCATATAGACAACACATGACAAGAAGTTAATTTCAATATAATATAAACCATGAGACATAACTGTGATTCATAAACATATAATCCAGGAATGAGAAATGGGTTTCATAAAGACCATGACATTATACACAATCCATTCATAGAAATAATATGAATGGAACCATTAGATAAATTCCTTGAAGTGTATGAGTAACATCAGTGGATGTCATATTAATTGGAAAATGATTTTAAATTATTATTAAAAAATGTTTTTGGAGTAAAATATAATTTCTACATTGGAAAAATATTTAATACATAAAACCACATGATAATAATTATCAAATAAAATAACATTAAATCATATGAACAATACATTAATACATTTTAAAACCTTTTCCCCTAAAAACATATAACATAAACAAAAAAATATTAAATTCTGTTTTTCTACTAAACACGTTGAAAAACTTCCTAGAGATATTAAATAAATATAGAAAATTATTTCATTCAAAATACATTATAAAATAATAAATATTAATTCAAACATATTTGAGAATTTTATTCCTTGAAATTAATTTGAAAACATATGAATAAGGCTTCAAAATGTTTTGAAAACAATTTTCCATGAAAATTTTTAAATATGCTTGAAAATGTAATAAAACCCATTTTTATGAAAATATATTAAAGAAGAATTAGAGTAATTTGAAAAAACAAATCATTGAACAATTCTTTTATAAATAATTCTAAAAAAAAATTCTGTTATATATGAAAATAAATCATTCGGGGATTGATGGAAGATAAATATATACTAGTCATATGTGGAAAAAATAACATTCCTTTCAAGGTAAAGAGGATATAAAATTTCATTGTTTGGAAATTCAACAATATTATTCATTTTAAAACATTGGTTAAAGAAAAAAGTGTAAAAAGTATTTAAATTATAATAATATATTAGAGTTTCCAGTCGTTTTTTTCCTCCCCCATCCTTCTCATTCATTAACAAATTGCTTCTCCTTTGGTTATTCCCTTAGTTCTCTTTCATGGATAAACCAATCTTGGTATTCACTTTTGTTCCATCCCTATTTCTTTCTCCGAGGAAGGTGTTGTGGTTCTATCCCCGAATTCCTCAACTATGCTCTGATACTGTGTTCCACCACTTATATGTTGTTCTGTTCTTGATCATTGGAATCACACGGGTTTTGGGCCTTAAATATATCGGTGGTCATGGGTGTTCACAACGTCTCCATTCATCTCATTTTAGGGTTTTACCACCGATTCACATTTCTTTATTCTTTTTCCTTGGTATTTTTTTCAGGATTCATCAATAATTCCTTTAGGGTTTCATCCTCGGATTCCCCTTGGTCCTTCGTCTGTTAGGGTTTCATCCGCAATTATGTTTTTTCCCCTTAGGATTTCTTCATTGATGGTGTTGTTTAGTTTTTTCTTAATGTGTTTTGGAAGAGAGATTTGCGGCATGTTGTGTTTATGGTGATGATGGATTAATTTCTTTAGGTGGGCATCAGTGGTGAGATTTCTAATGGATTATATCTTGATAGTGAAAACTTTTGGTGGGTCCCTCCAACATTTTGTGTAGGAATTTTCCGCTTGTATCCCTACTCTAGCACTAGGACCTCACCAACCTCTTCGAGGATGATGTGGATGGTGGTATTCATGATTCAAAGGGATATAAGTTTGTGTGAATAGATCTAAGAGTTTTTGGGTGTTCAATTTAGTATGATTGTTCTTCTCATCAGCTCCTTGATGGTTATCAAATGGTGATGACAATGTGGTTGGTTGCTGTCGATGATCGCCAAAGAGTGGTTGATAGTGAAGAGCTGATGATCTTGTTGTGATGGTGATGAATAGATGAAAAGTAAATGAAGGTGAAGAGAAATAAATTTCATAATGGTGATAGTGGTGGTGAAGGGGAAATGGACTATCTCATTATGGGCTTCTTAAGTGGACTTTTTTTTGTGATTTTAGTTTTCCAATTTTTAAATTTTATTTTTCAATTTTCAAAGTAGATTTTTATAATGTTGTATGATTTGTATTGTTGTTTTAAAAGGTATATATTTGAATCTTTTATCAATTGTTTTAATGGTTCCACTCACTAAAAATAGTTTTATTTTGAAAAATTAAAATAATGAAATTTTTATATTATAATATTCATTGAATACCTTTTTTAGAAAACATGGTTTTGAATTAATGTCAAATTCTGATTGAAGATATGTTAATGTAGGAATTTCATAAGAACAGTTTGTAAACTAGATTATGTACAAAAGAGTATAAAATGGAACTACCACATCAATATTGAATTAATAAATATAGTGTAATAAATTTATTAAATTTATTGAGATATAGAATATAATAATTACTCAATGGAATCATAAACATAAAAAATATTGAAAAGTGATGAGATTGATTCAATAAACTCTCATGACTTGGTGTCATTCAATTATACACTCCATGTAATAAGGAAAAATTAATGGAATACTAAAATATTATTAAAATAATAATTTTTATTATATAACATTTGAAACATATGATTATGAACCTTAATAGATCATCTAGGTAAGTAACAAAACTTGAGCCTCAAATAATAATAAATGATACTAATCTATTTCACCGATTTAGTGACTTCTAAAACATAATCCGCCTGATATAATGAACATAAAATGCATATGTTAATACCCAAAAATATAATTAATTGATACATATAATAAAATAATAGTGTGTAAATACACAACATTGAAAGAAAAAGTGGTGACCATAGTATGAATGTTAAAAAAATAAAAAAAAGAGATAAAATCCCCTTACTTTGTGTTTTGACTCTCGTAGTTATAATTCAAAACACCTATATAAATAAAATATTTATTATAAATCATTTAAATAAATATATTATAAAATATAATACGATAATAGGTTTTATTAGGAACATATATTACCTATATGTGAACTATCCCATGTTAATGATTCAATTCGGGTAATAATATTTTTTTCGTATGTGTCTTAATTTGTTATATTTCTTGTACTTACAATTATATAATTATTAAAAAATGATTTAAATGATATAAGTTTCATTTATATAAAATATATTTTTATTATAACACAGTATATAAAATATTAGTATAAAATGAAATACACCATTCATGGAGACGATTGGCTGTTTGAAATTGTGAACACAATTTCTATTTAATTTCCGTGTTGGGATAATAAAGTAAATATATATATATATATATAGAAGATTAATAATGTATATTTATTATATCATATATATCATATATATTATCTATAACCATCCTTAATAAAATCCATGTAGTGTATACACAAATCAAATCTCATTGAGGGGGAAGTAGTCCACACATCCTCAAAAAATATTACTGTATTTATATAAAATATAAGGCATAAAAGAATGTTCCAAATAAAAATTAATGAAGAAAAAAGAAATTATAAATATAATATATATCATATATAAATACATTTTACAACTTGATTTCTACCATGATAGGTGGTGATGTAAAAAATGAACATTAATCATTTCATGAGGCAGTAGTTCACTGTACACAGAAACAGTATGTTCATTAACAATTAGTTGCAGGTGTGTGAAATTTTATGTATAACCATTTACATTTAAAAATAATATTATATATATTATACTGGTTCTAATATATTAATATATATTAAACAAGGATATAAGTGGTGGACAAAGAAAATAAAATAAATGACTTGAGAGGAGATGTTACCTCTTAATCGAGTAACACCTTTTGGTTTTGGCACAATGGATTCGATGGATTGACATAATCCCATGGTATGGATTCTAAGAGTATGTATGGGTATTTGGTAAGTTAATTGGGTATTTATTGGCCGGGAATAATAGGTTTTAGATTTTTGTTGAAGTGGGATATGTGGTGTCTTTCTATAAAGAAGGAAAATGACTCACCTTGTATTTTTCAAAACAAGTTTCATATACACATGTTATTATTCAAAAAAAGTCATAAAAACAAGAAAAAATAAACAATTGAAGGTTTATGGATGAAAAATAGAGAACCTATGGGTGTTGAAAAAATTTAAGGATCATTGGGACATTATTTTATAGGTTTAGTCCCAAAATAATCTTAATTTCTCTGTAATCGCTAGGATTTGTTTAAATCACTTTTACTTGTAATTTTTCTCAAAAAATAACTAGTTATTATTAGACATGAAAATTGTATAGAATAAAATGGTATAATTTTTTTTATAAATTCTTGTCGTAGAAGAGGAAATATTAAGATTAATGATAATCACACAGATGGGACAAAATAACAGGGTTTTAAGGAATAATATTTTTAAATTATTATTATAATATTGTATTCAATTTCACTATGAAATATATTATCATGAAATTAAATTTTATAATATTTTTAATAATTAAATAATTTGACCATGAAAAATTTATAATATAATTTAGAATTAAAAATAAATTAAAATAAGACGTTTTAAACTAAAAAAATTATTGTCACTAATCATAAAAAAATGATGTTTCTAAGGAATATCCAGAAAATTCATCCTATTCTAATTTTGAAACTAAAAAATAAAAAAATAAAGTTCATTTTATAATATTATATATTTATACTTGTCTAAAATTAATTAATTTTATTAAAATAGGGTTATTTATGAAAACTGTTTTTTTAACATAATAGGATTTTACTGAAAATCGTATCTTTCATTATCAATATGATTCATCGAAATAAAAAATTTATAATATATATAAGAAAAGTTTTTACTACTATTCCTATAACTAAACATAACTGATTTATTATAACTATCTCATTTTATCAATTATATATATATATAATATGAATCCTAGTAACCTAGTGTTCCATCGATCATATGCCAAGTCGGTGTAGCATGTTACATACACCAAGTCGTACACCAAGTCAGTGTTACATGTAACATTTGTTATGTTGGTTTCAGGTAAACATTATTTGTGACATATTGTATTACTTGACATAAATTTAAGTAAATTTATTTGGGTAAGACAACATTATGAACACAATAATACTTCAATTTACATTCAACCGGTATTCATTTTTATTTATAATTAATTAGTAACTAATGTATTTATATTATATTACGCAAACCATATATTTTTTTATTTTAATTAATATAATTAATAATATATAATTTAGTGTCAAGGATTTTTCTTACTTTATTAAATAATCATATCTGAAATATAAATTATTGTTCAATAAACCATAGTGTTGCATGTTATGAAGGTCATTGAGGAAATTCATTTTTTCAAATAACACAAGATAACATCGATGTTATGTGTATAAAATTAAAATGTTTATGTTGTTTTTAAATCACAAATGAATTTATTTTCCTAGAACCCATGAAAGACATAGTTCTATAATAAAATAACTTGTCATTAACATTGAATGAAATAAAATCTATCATAATGGATAATTTAATTCGAAAAAAATTCCTAAAATCATGAGGTGTTACATTCTTCCACTCAACCTCAAAAGTTATCTAGGTTATCAAAATATTAGCACATGAATATTTCATTCATAGAATACCATAATGTACAAATGAATATTAAATATTCCTTAAAAAGGTAATGTTAGAAACAAAACGTTACCCAAGGAAACATATATCTAGGTTTCCATATTGGAAAACATAGGTTGGGAGAAAATATTTGAAATAAAGGAATAACTCAAATATTTTAGAGAGTTATTGATATCATCAATAAAAAACATGTGACTGGTAAATATAAAGATGAGGGAATCAATGTAATAATTCTGTGATGATTTATAAGGCCATCTTTTCAAATAAATTAATTCATTAAGAAAACAAATTTTTCTTTTTTATCATTAACCTATCATATTTTAAATATTTTATTGAACATTATTACTAAAAATTTATTATTTTGTTGTGATTTTATCTGTTTCCAATTCCTCCAACACATCAAGAAATGGATGTCATGAAATTAACATTGATGCCCGAAGCAACGAAAAAAATTCTTAAGAGATATAAATTTTCATTAATTAAATAAATGTATTACAATTTATCTATAACTATAGTTAAAAATAAATATGGTTAATATATCAATCTGTAAACATAAAAATTAAGACTTTAAGTTTATCATAAATATTTATTTATAAAAATGAATTATACATAATCTATGACATCCTGTAAGCTAATGGTAGGAATGAAACCCTTATCATCCATTTGATAGGATATCATAACCTACGGCCTTTCTGGACTTTATAGGTTGTCACATAAATGACTTCATTTTCTAAAAACACAACAACAAAATTTCCAAAATAAATATAATTAAAATACATTAAAAATGTTTAATCACTAAATTACCTTTTAACTTTTGTTTCTAATAGAAACCAAATACATAAATACATCATCTGAAATATAAAATAAAATTTTAATGAACAGTTATCCTTATAACCCTTTGAAAATATTGAAATCCAAATATTTAGAAATATGGTCTGAAAATCATCTTATCCTTAATCCAAATATATCACAGTGTACCATATGGTTCTCACATTCAAAATATTTGAATACCATCATCCTATATTCCTATAAAGCATGGAAACACACATAATTACAAAAAATCATTTTTGAAATCATGTATGATTACAAATTCTAATGTATATGACATCTATTCTTAAAAAACAAAACTATTATAAAAATTATCCTTGATCATGTAGAACACTTTTTTAATAATCAACTCCAGGGTAATTCGTACAGTCCAATTTACTTATTCATATCCAACATATCATTATCCAAACATCATTATTTTGAAATAGAGAACATATTAACGGTTTCTTATAATCAATCCAAGTATCATCTTTTAGATTATCACCATGTCTTATTGTTCATCTTAGACAATCTATTTGGTGATGTTTTCATCTCTCTTGAAAAAATTTAACAAAATATTATTTCTTTTATGGTCTCCATTACCCGAACTCATAGAGAACTCTTTTTTATCATCCGAGGTGAGCCTGAGTATTGGATAAGGTAATCATTGTAAATCATGTCCCTTAAAAACTAATTTTTCATTATAACAACATCATCTACCCTATTGATCATCCCACTTAACGACTCACCAAAAAATCATCCATCACATACAACATTAATGTAGTTCGTTGTAGTTCAATCCAATTACTAAAACCTCATATTTATGAAAATAATGATATGTGGAATTTTTAAATCAAGACACCTTCATTAATATACAACACCCCATTATCATCCTATTTTATTCATAGACAACATATATCAAAATCCATCATGATGGTTCATTAAGAGTTGAAAAATTTATAAATAATATCCTTCGGGAGTGTCAGACCATGTTTGCATCAATGCCCATTGTTTTGTACCAAATTACTAAGAGTTAGGCACAATGTATATTGTCAAATTTTTAAACCATAGGTACATATATACCTAAGTCACATCAACCTGTTTTATCCAGATTGTTATTTATTTCTAGGAAACCACTCACTATAACCATTAACAATATTCCAAGGAACTTTCATAAATTATTGCCATATCAATATATTTATCCTTAGAGACATACCTAGATATATATTTAGAAACATACCTCGGGATCTCAAAAAATATTTATCATCCTAGTTTATAAATGAATACTAATCCATTCCATTGATATGAACCATAACGACCAAGTTTTAACATACATGGATAATACATCATTTTAGATTTATATCATTTACATTACAAAAATTCATGCCTAAGGACTGTAATATATTGGTGTCTTTATAACCATGGAAACAAAATCTTTTATCCTCATGAGTGATCGCCAAAATCTCTCATAATGGTATCCACCATTAGAACACCTATATAAAACATTTCATCATAAATTATGTAATAGAAACTTAACAAAGGTGTAATTTAAAATGAATAGTAAGGTTAAACAAGAGATATATCTAAATGTTACCATGATCACAGGGGAATGAGAACATGATCATGAAAATATTAGATCATAACTTGATTATCAAAGACCATATACATGAATCATGTCATAAATAATGTCATTTCATAAGACATGAGTCATAATGAAATAAATAATATAATCCCCGAAATTGGAACATTGGAAATAAAAATAGATTCATGGAAGACACATGAGCATACAATATGATTTCAATAGAAGAAAAGGAATTTCTTCCAATCCATCTTCATAGTAAAATTTCACTCCTCAAACCATCTTAGAAGTCATGGTTCACTCCCATGGATATAAGGGTAGCATGAGATCAGTCCTCATACAATATTGGTCATCATGGTTCACACCCATTTCCATCTTAGTAGTCAATGTTCATTCCCCAAACTATATTAGTCCATCCCATAATATATAAATATTTAACCAATGCTTTGGATGTTGATATAGGTCCCACCCATTTAATAATGATATTATACTTACATATTCTAAATGATCACGAATAAACATATCATAACTGATGATATGAAATATTAATTTAAAACTTGTAATTATATAATAACATGTGGAAAGAGATTGGTGTCATGATCATTTATACGTAAACATAACCCATGAAAATAAGTGGTATTCAGTAGCATATAACGAATGAATGTGAAATTTGTTTCATAAAAAAATAACCAGCTATATTGAAATAGGTTTCACTTATACCATAAAATTATGCATAATCCATTCATTGAAATAATTTGAATGGATCTTTTCAATTATTTGTTATAAGGAATTGAGTAAGATCCATTTCTGTCATCTTAGATGGAAAATAATTTTGAAATATAATTTAAACAAATTTCCTCATGAATATATAGTTTAATATTTGAAAAATTATTTTTCATACATAAATCCATTTGATAATAGTTTTCAAATAAAAAACATTTTAAAATTATAAAAAATAATTGAAATCATTTGAAAATTATTTTCCATGAAAACATAAAAAAGATGCTTCAAAACATTTTAAAATAATTTTTTATTAGAAACACATTAAAAAGAAATAATGAAATTTTGAAAAAAAATAAAATAGTTTATTTGAAAATTCATTTGAAACTCAATAATTGTGCATGAATTTTTTTTAAAACTATATTCCTCGATAATAAATTAATAAATTATAGGTATTTAATGGAAACATATTGGGAACCATTTTCATTGAATATGTATATATGATTATTGGAAAATTTTTAAAAAACATTTTTCGTGAAATATGAAAAAAGAGGTGTGAAAACGTTTTGAAAACCATTTACAATGAAAATTTCTTTTTAAAAAAATATAAAAAATTACATTTAAACATAATCAAAATAATAAAATTATTGGTGAAAGAAATGTCTATACTTGTCGTGTGAATTAAACAAACATTGCTTTCGCATGGTAAAAAGGATATAAAATATTCATGTTTGGAATGTGAAATGAAAATTCCTCTGAAAAAATTGGTAATTGAAAAAATGGAAAAAATTTATTTTTTTAACTTATGATATATTTATAATATTATATGAATCCCATTTTATAAAACCTATTTTTTATGGAATACATATTTCCAAATGATGAGGTGTTAAAGTCACAGTTTAAAAAAAATTATAACTATTTTATATACCAAATATTATATTTGAGTACCACTAAATGAATATATCAATAATATCAATAAGATAATAAAATTAATTAATATCTTGAAATGAGAAATATAATAATTCATCGATGGAATCATAAACATAAACAATCTTGAAATTCAATGAGATTGTTTCAATAAACTCTTATCTCATGGTAACAATGGATCATGCACTCAAATTAAGAAAAATAAATTAAATAAAGGTTAAAATATAATCAAAATAAGGGGGTTCATGACATAACATATTAAATGCAATAATAAACATATTGAGATATAATTTATCTTCATAACAAAACATGTGTTTCAAAGAAGGAAAATTGAGACAAAAATATTTCACTAGTTGGTAGCCATTGAAAATTAATCTCCTTGAGAGAATGATAATAAAATGGATATGTTAATATAAATATATATGAGAATACAATACATATAATACAATCATGCGATGTATGTACAACACATAAAATATGGTGGTGAACATAGCATGATTCTCACAGAAATAAAAAGTCAATTGTAATCCACTTAAAATGTGCCTTGACTCTTGCCATTACCTTTCAAACCACCAACATAATAATTATATTTATATAATAAATATTTTATATAAACCTATTAATATATTTAAAATAATATATTTTTATTACAATGTTATATTACCCTATTTTTAACCATCGTACGTTAAGGATTCACTGTGGGTAATATTCGTTTTATTTTTCATATGTGTCTAAATATATTATATTGTCGGTACTTATAATTATCTCCAGATTCCAAAATGTAAAACGTTATATAAATATCATATATATAGATATATATATATATATATAATTTATTATTATTAAAATATTCTATTGACTATATAATTAAAAAATAGAATACACCATTCCTGGAGACGATAGGCCATACATACGAATGAACACTATTTTAGTTGAATTGATGCATTGAGAGAATAAATGAAAAAATATGCATATATATATATATATATTATTAAATGAAATTTATAATATCATATATATAATTTATATTCACTAAAATAATCATTAAATAATTTTCTTTGAACGAATCATATCTTATTTTGAGGGAGTGGTAGTCTACACTTGCTCAAACGAAATTATCTTATTTACATAAGATGGAATGAATTAATGTTTCTTCAAAATAAAAATTAAAAAAAATATTATATTATATATATTTAATATATATATATTATTTTCCATCATATTTTCCTCCATTATTGTATGTTTAAAAAAAATCAATCCTCATTTTTTGAGATAGTAGTTCACTCTACACAGAAATAATTTGTTGGTTACCTATTAAATGGAGGTGAGTGTAAGTGAAAATAGAATAGTTTTAACCACAAATTAGATTTATGTCGATGATAATATTATTTTTATATTATAATTTACATAATATATTTTTATTGGTGAGATAAGGAAAATTGAAAAAAGGAATTTATAGAATACATCAACACTTAATTGGGTAACTACTTTTTGTTTCTACCAAAAGGATTTATAGGATTCCATTTTGGACAATGTAAGGATTATAAGAGTAAGGTAGTATTTGTGGGAAGTTAAATAGTTATGGATTTTCCAATATTAATATATATTAAATTTGTGAGGATGTAGGAGAGGTGGATGCTTTTTATAGGGAATGAAAATGACACACTTGGAATTTTCATAAACAAGTTAGGTGTACACATGATCTTACTTATAAAATTTCATATAAAACAAAACAAATTCAGAGTGGATGGTCTATAAAAGATATATGGACATAAAATGGGTGTTTTAGAATTGTCTATATCATTTTAGACCATAATTTTATGCTTTATTCCATAGATATGATTAATTTATCCATAATCACTAGGATAAATTTTAATCACTTTTATAACTAATTTTGGTAAAAAATTAAAATGAAATTATTATAATAAAATAATTGTACTAAATAAAATGGTTTATGTAGGTTTAATAAATAAAAATCAGATATAATTCAAAATTAATATAAATTTTAATCCCACATAAGTTATGAAATAACATGTTTTTAAATTTGATAAATGTTCAAATTATTGAGAAAATTTTCTTTTTCATTTTGAAATGGAAATTGATTCTAATGAATTAAATTTTGTTAATTAATGTAATATTTTTGTAATGTGACATTAAAAGAAATTTATTATATCATTTAACATAAATAAATAATTAAACAAAAAATCATATTTTAATAAAAAAGTATTAATTTTCACTATTCATAAAAATAATGTTTCTAATGAAAATCATAAAAATTCATTGTCGGATAATTTTGAAATGAAAAAATAAAAAATTAATATTATTTTATAAAATTAAATTTCTAAATGATTCAAAATGTAATTCTGTTTTATAATTACAAATTTTATTTAAAATACCTCAATGTATCATTATTATTGATTATATAGCCACTGAATAGGGATCAAGTGATTAGTATAAATGTTGGGTTATAGAAATCCATTTGACATAGAAAAAGTATGTGAAGGCCTCAACTAGTTGGATAATACTATATGAATCCCATTTATGAGAGTTGATGAGTTAGATAGAATTTATGTGTTTACCTTAACCAATTCCAAGATGATTTCTAATAACTTATTAATGAGTGAAATAGTTTTCAAGAGATGTTCAAGCTCATCGAGATCACAACCCAAATTATCATTGACAAACCACCCCATGAAAGTCCCCAAATTTTTCACCTTACTATAATGGTTTATTGGTTTCTTAAATATATACGTATCAAGACCCTATAAATTTTAATATTTATACTTTTTTTTATAGAATAATGAAAATATTCTCAACTTATTATTTTTACTTATGTTTTTATTTTTTATTTTTTACAATAAATAATAAATTTTAATTTTGGTCATCAATAAAATTTAATTATTTTATTTATGTATTAATATATTTTTGAAAGAAATAATATTATAAAATTACTATTATATATTTTTTTATCAAATATAAATGATCACATAATTTTAACGAAGGCAGCTGTAACTTAAAAAATGAATATTGTCAAAAACCAATCATTTATTAATAAATTTTTATTTTATTTGAAAAGTTAAATTTCACTTATTAAAAAAATATCTAGATAAAATGATTTTTTGGAATCAGAATGTCAAAGTTATACAATGGTGAATATCCCATAATTTCGGATATAGTCTAATTTGTGGGTAGAAATTAAATGTTGTATAAATATACATTTTTTATGACATCCTAATTTAAAAAATATTTTTATATAATTCCAGTAATTGGGATCCAAAACCAAATAAATATTATTACTTTTAAATAATGTGATTTTATGTTTATTTGATTTACTTTTTAATGATATTATGAATCCTCCAAAACCGAATATATATTTTAAGCTTTAAAATGCATTTCTTTAAGAGTGTGATTAACCTCCACCATAGAAATTATATTATATTTGTCACGACACGTCCTTAGGGCCCGTTCTGTGACTACCCCAAGCCCGCCTTCTATAGGCCACGTGCTGGCGACTAGCACCAATGCCGTAAATCCCGATAACTGGGAAGGCATTGCCTTTATAAAAGTACCAAAACACCACAGACTACAAGCAGAAGTAAAACACCAAGTACAAAAAAAATGTGCTAAAAAGAAAATGGGCCAGAATACAAAACCAAACGAAAGAAAAACTAAAACTGAAAGAAAGTACAACAAAGACAACAGCTAGAAGATAGGTAGTAGCTCTTGGGTCTCCCTCCTAGGATCATACCTGAAGGGTAGGTACAAATATGCCGCTCCTGGATCGTCCACCACGGATCCTAACTGAAGGGTAGGTACAGATAGCCTCTACAACGCTCTCATCCATCAACCTCCTCCGAGCGTCTCCTCGTCGTGATTTCCACCACTGGGTACTGTCTCGTCGTGAGGTCCACCTCCGAGTACCGTCCAGTCCTCGAACACTCGGCCTCATTCTGCACTGTCCGTCGTCTACAACCAACACAACGAGGTGCGGGCCTAGCCCATGCAGGGGTGAGAATAACGTTATTCAGTAGGGACCCCAAGACCCTCTAGGTCTCACTAAATCCAACAAGGATAACCACAAAAAGATCCCAACAGATAACCTCCACTTAGGTATAATCTCATACTTATACCCAAGTTATCAAGTAACCCATCTCAATCATGAGGAAACACATAGATATATGAAATCAATGAATAACCACTACCAGGTATATGCCCATACATATACCTAATTTATCAAGCGACCCATCTCAATAATGAGACAATTACAAAGGCCATAGGATCAGCTCAACCAGGATCTTATTCGTGATGTCGAAACCATGGCTGCTGGAGAACTCCTCCTCTACCGAGTAAAGAGGACCCGCCGCTACACCCAAGCGCGCCGAACTCCTCCTCTGTCGAGTACAGAGGGCCTGCCTCTACAACCAAGCACGCCGAACTCCTCATCTATTGAGTACTGTGGGCCTGCTTCTAAAACCAAGCGCTTCCCACCATGGGTCTCCCTCTACAACCAAGCGCTCCCCCTCAGAGTTTTTAGAGGTACTCCTTCTGTTGTGTACCGCGGGTCTGCCGCTACAACCAAACACTCCTCCACCGTGGGTCTAGTGCTACAACCAAGCGCTCCCCCTCATAGCCTCTAGAGGTACTCATTCTGTTGAGTACCACGGGTCTGCCACTTCAACCATGCACTCCTCCACCGTGGGTCTACTTCTACAACCAAGCGCTCCCCACTGGGCTATCCGAAGCACACCGAGTCGATAGGTCAATAGTCGTTAAATCTCAGCCAGCTACTAGGTATCTGCACTCTACTAGCTCATCACCGGGAGGGTCTGATCCACAAACTACAGGTAGATACTCCATGTATCACAAGGTTCCCCATGGAAGTATCTTAAAGTACTGCCTCGTCATAGGAGTCTCATTACAACAGACGGCGCGTCAATCGGACGTCCGGTCTGTGTGTTATTAGCCTTTTCGTCCCAGGGGCCCGGTTGGTTTCTTGTGCGAACCAAACCGGTCGTATATCTACTGTACCCAGAACTCTCATAGGGTATTCTCATAGGAACCGTTTCCCAAAGATATCACCAACACTGCTGACGGTTCATCAAATGGAAGTCTGGTCTGAAAGTTATCAGCCTTTCCGTTCTAGGGGCCCGGTTGTAATTCGGGTACAATCCAATCCGACCATTATCCAACTACATCCAAAAATCAGGCGAAGTATTCCAAAAGATCTATCTCATCAAGAGTAATTCAACGAAGTCGAAAGCACGTCAATAGGACGTCTGGAGCTCAAGATATAGGTGTTTCGGCTACGAGGGCCCGGTTGGTTTCGTATCCGAACCATCTCGGTCGAACCCAAAGATCGCTGAAACCTTGGATGTAATATACCAAAACAACTTTCTCGATCCATGGATCACTACGCAACTGACGGTGTGTCGACCGGAGATCTGTAGCCCACGAAATGGGCAAAAGACATAAAGTGATCTGAAAATGGGGGGTCTGGGCCCTGTCTGACCCGGCCCAACCCCCCCACTGGGGCGACCTGACCCGGGTCCTGGTCCAACCATTCAGGGCGCGACCCGGCCCTTCCCGGTCAGCCCAAGCCAGCTCGGCTCAGCCGGGTGGCTCGCTGGCTTGGTCAGCGAGCTGGCGCTCCATGAACGCGGCGCGCGACGCGTACCCTGGATCCCGCACGGCCGCGAAATCCACTCGCATGCCGTCGCGGCTGTAGCTGCGGCGGTTTCTCCAAGAGGTCTGCCGGGGCGCCGCAGCCTCCGTGCTGTCATCCGGTGCCATCCGCTGGTGCCGCCATGCTGGTGACCCGCGCCGCCGGTGGTGACCACGGGCCACCGGAGTTGCTCCGGGGGTCCGTTTTCAATTCCGTCTGCGCCGATGCTCATCTCGGGTCCCATTCTTCTCTACGGAATCATTAAAACGTCTATGCCGCCCATTTTGACAATGCCCTTCGATTCGCTCTTCAAAAGAACAAACTGCGGAGTCTTCCATTCGCCTTCGCCATCCCAATTACGACCACACATTCCTTCGGCATCGACGACATCGCGCATCCATGCCGTATACCTCCAGGTTCACGTGCGGTGTCGTCTCACCATGCCACTATCTTCTGAACCGCAACAACACAACAACAAAGGGGGAGGAGGATTGTATGTGTTCGTGTGGTCCGACCTACTCCCATTAAGATGATAACAAGCGGCCCAAAAAAATAAGACGAAGAACGGAAAAGGATGTGTCACGAACAAGAAGCAATAAACCCCTACCTCAATGTTGTCGTCGAACGTGAGTTCGTCACGGAAATAACTGTCGTGGAAGAATAGGATCGTCACGTTGTGGAAGGGGAGTCGCGGAAGAAGCATTGTTGTCATCATGGAACACGACGTTGCGTAGTCAACCACTGAGGATTTGGCATTCTTCGTCGGAGATAGGTGCGTTCTTCGCGTTCTTCGTCGAAGAAGAATGCTTTCCTCAAAATTCTCTCCACACAAAAAGTTCCAACAAAAAATAAAATAAGAGAAGCATTATTTTATTGATGCACAAGCCAACCCTTTAAAAAAATTCAAAAAGGAAATGAAACAAATAATTAATTCGATTAATTAATTGTAACAATTTAACCGCCCAAATTAATGAGGCGTTTCTTAACCAATATAATCGCACGGTTGACTTTATTAAAAAATGGTGTGGGTGTGTTAATTAGAGGGAATGAAACGGTGGGGCTCATGCATGCCCCACCTAACAAATATCCTACCATGTGGGTAGGATATTGTGGGTCCCATCTCATCCTCTTAACTTAGGATAAGCCTGCTTTAAGTAAAATAAAATTAAAATAGGCGCACCACTTTTATTTATTCTTTAACTTATCCCAAAAATTAAAAACCACACCCAATCAAATGAAACTCGGGAAAAGGTGTTTCTAAGAAATTATAGGCGCTGTGATTCCATCGGTTCCCTCAGAATTGGATTCTGAGCACCGGTTCAAAAGTTAGAAAATCCCGCTCATCCGTTCACTGAACATACCCAAGCCAAACATCGAAAAATTATTCCGGGCACACCGGGCCTTGGAATCAGGTGACGTTAGAAACAACGCTCTTGTAAAATTCAAAGAAAATATAGAAAAAAATTTCCCTGTATTTTATGGGTCTTTAAATTACACCCACCTCAGGGCATTACGTCCCCGTAAAGCTGCATCATAAACTAGGGAAACAAAAGTGGGTACTGAGAACACATCTGAGAAAGCTTCTCCCCTATGCTCTCTTAGAGGTTCTCGTGATGCCAACGAAAGCGCACAAGAGGAATCGACTGTCCCCATAGGACCCTCTTCTATCGTTCCTCAACCTCTACAGAAACCTCCACAAAAGTCTCCCAATCGTCAGAGTCCGACTCCCCCTGGTCGATGACATGTGTCGGGTCGTGCTAATATCTCCTAAGGTGAGATACGTGGAAGACATCGTGCAACCGGTGCAAATGAGGTGGATGGGTTAAGAGGTAAACCACCTCGCCTACCCCGTTGAGGACCTAGAAGGGTCCAATAGAAGCGCAGAGACCACTTTCCGCCCTGGCCAAAACTCCGCAACTCGCGTAGAGGTGAGACCCGTAGTAAAAATCTGGTAACTATCCTCAAACTCTACCGGCCTCCGCTTCCTGAAAGCATAAGTCCCATGTTGGCTCTGAGTTGTCATCATCCACTCCTGGGTGACTTGGTCCTATTCTGGTCCTACATGAGCTACTAAGAATTCTTCATTGCTGATAAGAGAAATATGGTCTCATCCCCTGGATGAACCACATTCTTCGCCTAATACAGTCAATCTCGACATGGATGATAATAATACATACCAAGGATTACGTCATAAGGCCTCGCCGCTACTACCAAGAGATCTGACTGTTACTCTCGCCTCCAAGGGTTGAGGCACACTGTCGGCATCAGTGTGTGGTAACTGGGTCTCTGACAGTAGGTATCACAAAAGTGAGGGTCAAGTCAATGGTATTTAAACTGGAACCTCTTAGTAACAACAAAAAGAGAGGACAGGAAAGTAAATTCCATAAGGAAAATTGTCTTTTATTACTACAGCTCAAGTAAAAAAGTCACAAAGCATCTACAAACTAACATCAACAAAGCTAGAAGCAACATGAACAAATGTCTCCACGTCTGGAGCTAGTCCTGCACCTGTCCATCTGCTCCCAGTGCTCCATGATCGTACGCCTCAGCTTCCTGAAGCTGAGCTATTCCCTGTCCACCTGTTCCCTACGGTCGGGGTGGACCTCCGGGTGGTGATGGTGGTAACACCTCGAAGCATCATCAACCTCTAGCTGCACGGCCATCTCCCCTGCCACGGTCTCCTGTTCGATGCAGTTTTCCTCGATCGAACCTCTGCCACTGCTCGGGAGGTCCTTCGTTCATCTGCTGGTCATCTGTATGGCGGGACGGAAAGTCACGAGCCATGTGACTAACCCCGCCGCTGGAGTAACACTGACCGCGCATGGTAAGTCATTCTCCACCCGGGTGCCATGCACAAACGATCCTATGTCATGCGGTCGACCACATGTAGGTCTAGTCCCCTTGGACCTCTGCGTCATCTGTCCACTGCCTGCTGCAGAAGACTCTACCGCATGCCAGCTAGTGGTGGGTCCTACTGCTGGAGACTGCTCAGCAAGGAAACTCTCCACTAAGAGGGCTAGCTCCAACACCCCCGTCTATGTCGAAAAGCTGTGAGAAACAATTGAGGTTCTGATATCTCACATGAGCTCCTGCTCGAAGGTTCGGGACCTGAAGAATGGGTCTTGTACCATGTCCATGGAATAGCTCGAGAGATCGGTAAACCTCGCAGCGTAATGGGATACTGTCGTGCTGCCCTGCCGCAGCTGTAGTAGCTCCTGGATGCGCACCACTCGGAGGGTGGCTAGGAAAAACTCTGAGGGAAAAAGGCTCTCAAAGTCCGTCCAAAGGAGAGATGCCGCGTCATTCAAATAGAGAATCAAGCTCCACCATCTTCCTGCTGCCACGTGCAGGAGACTCGCTGCATGGACAACCATAAGGTCAGCTGGTGTCCCTACCAAACAGAAAACTCGTACAACTGCCTCCAGCCAATCCTCGGCTGCCTGAGGGTCCATCTCCCCATGGAACCTGGGTGGTCGATGACACTGAAACTTGTGCTGTGATCTAAGGTGACATGCACCATCAGCGGGTGGGGCTGGTAGCATCAGTGGCTCGGAGGGTAGAGGTACCATCAGTGCCTCTTCTGTCAAAGGGCCATGTACTAGGCCTCATCGCTCGGTAAGCTGTCGTTCCGCACAACGCTCGGAACCCTAGCAGGCTGGCGTCATGGGGCCATCCTGAAAGAGACAGGTGCACCACGGTCAGAACAGTATACCTGGTGAGCTGACACAAAGTAATCACAGAGAAAACATGAAACATACATGCAATCAATGCTTTCGTGCATTATATTGGAAATCAGAAGTCATGGTCATGGTCTACGGATACGTCAGCCTACGCACCAACACTGGACTCCCTGGACTAATAACCGCACTCAATACTATCAACACTATTGATTCACATAGAAAAAGATCAGAGTCTGGAGTTCTGTGGTAGATCCAAACTCCTCTGATACAAATTTGTCACAACCCGTCCTCAGGGCCCATTCCGTGACTACCCCAAGCCTGCCTTCCATAGGCCAGGGGCTGGAGACTAGCACCAAAGGCATAAATCCCGATAACTGGGAAGGCATTGCCTTTATAAAAGTAACAAAACACCATAGAGTACAAGCGGAAGTAAAACACCAAGTATAATAAAAAAAAGTGCTGAAAAGAAAATGGACCAGAATACAAACCCAAACGAAAGAACAATTACAACTAAAATAATGTACAAAAAATACAACAGCTGGAAGAATGGAAGCAGCTCCTGGGTCGCCCTCCTTGGATCCTACCTGAATAGCAGGTACAGATAGTGGAGCTCCTGGATCGTCCACCACAGATCCTACCTCAAGGGTAGGTACAGATAGCCTCTACAATGCTCTCGCCCATCAACCTACTCAAAGCTCGCCTTGTCGTGATGTACACCACTCGGTACTGTCTCGTCGTGAGGTCCACCTCCGTGTACCGTCCAGTCCTCGAACACTCAGCCTCTGTCTGCGCTGTCCATCGTCTGCAACCAACACAACGAGGTGCGGGCATAGCCCGTGTAGGGGTGAGTATAACAATACTCAGTAGGGACCCTGAGACCCTTTAGGTCTCACTAAATCCAACAAGGATATCCACAAGAAGATCCCAACAGATAACCTCTACTTAGGTATAAGATCATACTTATACCCAAGTTATCAAGTAACCCATCTCAATCATGAGGAAACACAATGATTTATGAAATCAACGGATAACCACTACCTGGTATATGCCCATACATATACCTAAGTTATCAAGAGACCCATATCAATCATGAGACAATTAAAAAGGTCATAGGATCAGCTCAACTGGGATCTTATTAATGACGTCGAAACCATGACTGCTGGAGAACTCATCCTCTTCCGAGTATAGAGGGCCCTCCGCTACACCCATGTGTGTCGAAGTCCTCCTCTGTCGAGTACAGTGGGCCTGCCGCTACAACCAAGTGTGCTGACCTCCTACTATGTTGAGTACTGTAGTCCTTCTGCTACAACCAATAGCTTCCCACCATGGGTCTGCCGCTACAACCAAGCGCTCCCCCTCATAGGATCTAGAGGTAATCCTTCTGTTGAGTATCGCTGGTCTGCCGCTACAACCAAGCGCTCCTCCGCCGTGGGTCTGTCGCTACAACCAAGCGCTCCCCCTCATAGCTTCTAGAGGTACTTCTTATGTTGAGTATTGCGGGTCTACCGCTACAACCAAGTGCTTCTCCGTCGTGGGTCTACTTCTACAACCAAGCGCTCCCCACTGGCCTATACGAAGCACACCGAGTCGATAGGTCAACAGTCGTAAAGTCTCAGCCAGCTACTAGGTCTCTACACTCTCCTAGCTCATCACTGGGAGGGTCTTCTCTATAAGCTACAGGTCGATACTCCAAGTATCAAAAGGTTCCTCAAGGAAGTATCTAAAAGTACCACCTTGTCATAGGAGTCTCATCACAACAGACGACATGTCAATCGGATGCCCGGTCTGTGTGTTATTAACCATTTCGTCCCAGGGGCCTGGTTAGTTTCATGTGATAACCAACCGGTTTTTATCTCTACTATACCCCGAAATCTCATAGGTTATGCTCATAAGAACCGTTTCCCAATGAGATCATCAACACCGCTGACGGTTCGTCAAACAGACGTCTGGTCTGAAAGTTATTAGCCTTTTCGGTCAAGGGGCTCAGATGGATTTCAGGTACAATCCAATCTGACCATTATCCAACTACATCAAAACCTCAGGCGAATTATTCCAAAAGTTCTTTCTCATCAATAAGAATTCAACGAAGTTGACAGCATGTCAATCAGACGTCCGGAGCTCAAGATATAGGTGTTTTCGCTCCGAGGGCCATGTTGGTTTCGTATCCGAACCAACCCGGCCGAACCCATTTTCTTCAAAACCTTGTGTGTAATATACCGAAATGACCGTCTCGATCCAAGGATATCTACGCAACTGACGGTGTGTCGACCATAGGTCTGTAGCCCATGATATGGGCCAAAGACCGAAATTGATCCGAAAATGGGGGGTCTGGGCTCGGTCTGACCCGACCCAACCCCCCCTAGGTTGGCCCGAACCGGGTCGACCCGATCCGGGTCCGGGTCCAACCCAGAAGGGCGCGACCCGACCCTGCTGGGCGTGGCCCGGCCCGGCTGGGTGCGGCCCGGCCCGACCCACCCAAGTCGGCCCGGCTCGGAAGGGTGGCTCTCTTGCTCGGCCAGCGAGCTGGCGCTCCGCGGATGCGGCACATGCCACGTCCCCCTGGATCCCGCACGGTCACAGGATCCACTCACTTGCCGCCGCGGCTTCAGCCGCAGTGGTTTCTCCAGGTGGCGCGACAGGCCACCTCCGACTCTGTTGGTGACTGCGGGCCACCGCAGTTACTCTGGTGGTCCGTTTTCAATTCCATCTGCGCCGATGCTCATCCCTGGTCCAATTATTCACTGTAGAAACATAAAAACGTCTATGCAGCCCGTTCCGTCAATGCACATCGATTCGATCATCAAAAGAACAAATTGAATAGTCTTCTGTTCACCTTCGTGGTCCCAATTATGACCACTCTTTCGTTTAGCCTTGACGGCGTGGCACGACGGCGTCGCGCATCCTTGCCGCATCCCTCCAGGTTCCCGCGCGGTGCTGTCGCACCATTCCGCCATCTTCCGAACCGCAACAACACCTAAAAAATGGGGAGGAGGGTCGGCTGTCTTCGTGCGGTCCGACCTCCTCCCGTTAAGATGAAATCAAGCGGCCCAAAAATATAAGACGAGGAACGACAAAGGATGTTTCACAAACAAGAAGCAATAAAGTCCTACCTCAACGTTGTCATCGAACGTGAGTACGTTGCAGAAATAACTGTCGAGGAAGAACAGGATCGTCGTGTCACAGAAGGGGAGTCGTGGATGAAGCGTCATTGTCATCGCGGAACACAGCATTGTGTAGTCAACCTCCGAGGATTTGGCATTCTTCGTCAGAGATCAGTGTGTTCTTCGCGTTCTTCGTCGAAGAAGAACGCTTTCCTCCAAATTCTCTCCACGTAACAAGTTCCAACAGAAAATTAAATAAGAGTAGTATTATTTTATTGACACACAAGCCAACCCTATAAAAAAATTCAAAAAGGGAACGAAGCGAACAATTAATTCAATGAATTAATTTTAACGATTTAACCACCCAAATTACGGAGGCGTTTCTTTACCAAAATAAACGCACGGTTGACTTTATTAAAAAAAGGGTGTGGGTGCGTTACTTAGACGGAAAGAAACAGTGGGGCTCATGTGGGCCCCACCTCACAAATATCCTACCATGTGGGTAGGGTATTGTGGGTCCCATCTCATCCTCTTAACATAGGTTAAGCCTGCTTTAAGTAAAATAAAATAAAAAAAGTCGCAACAATTTTATTTATTCTTTATCTTAACCCAAAAATTAAAAACCACACCCGATCAAACGCAACTCCGGAAAATGTGTTTCTAAGAAATTATTGGCGCTCTTATTCCATCGATGCCCTAAATATTCGATTCCGAGTACAGGTTCAAAAGTAAGAGAACCTCGCTCGTCCGTTCACTGAACGTACCCGATCCAATCTTCGGAAAATCGTTCCGGGCATTCCGGCCCCAGAATCAGGTGCCGTCAGAAACCACGCTCTTGTAAAATACCAAAGAAATTTAAGAAAAAAATTTCCTTGAATTTTACGGGTCTTTAAAATATTAATTAGTTTGGATATTTGATTTATAAAATTATAAAAAAATACCATTTCCAAAAAAATATGGGAAAAACTATGTGATGGTCTATGTTTTTGGATAACTTGTTTTCATGATTTGGAGACATAATTAATAATAAAATACCACCCATTTATTATATAAACAAACATATGCTCCAAATTATCTTCTCAAAAAATCAATAGTGAACAACTTTAATATTCCATACACGCTCTTGAGTGCTCCTATGGTTCCAAAAAACCCTCAAAATTCCCCACTAATGAATTTGGGGTCAGAGACTCACGTAAGGGATCCCCAAAACTACGCCTACATTCAATTCAATAAATTCCTATGGATTTTTAATTCTTAATTTCAATATTTATTACTTAATTTTTTATTAAACATTTCCTAAAGTTTAATGGAATTTATACTAATTATATATCATTTTTTATTTTTCATTTCTGCCTTTACCTGTGCCCTTACAATACAAAAATTATGTAAGGGATTTCACTCTTCTCATTATCATTCATGAAATTCATTTATTATATGTTCATTACTATAAAATTTTTAATATTGGTATATTCTATTACATATTCCACACTATATGAATTTTATTTTTTATTTATGATACCCCTCCCCCTTCACATTCACTAAACCTCCGTTCTTCATTTATGTGCACCTGTTACAATGTCTATATTTGGTAACAGTTATTCTCATTTTTAAAGATTCTTTGTGATATTATTTAATATATTTAAAATTAATAATTTTGGACCATGAATTTCTATGTCCCTATTATATACCAGTTTATTTAAAGATTATGATAGACCCATTATCTCTATATTAAACCCATTTTATTATTTCTAATGCAATTTTATTAGGCTACTAAAATATCACAATGAATTTAAATTCCAAAATTTTTTGTCTAGTGAATCACCAAACCATATCATATAAAGGGTGTTCAGCTTTAAAAAATGCATGTTTTTATTGGGATATTAATTTTATTTATTCCACACTCATTTATATTGAAATAAATTATGATAATGGAAGAATCCATATTGTATGATCTTTATGGCACACATAAGAATGATAATGAAATGAATATGACTTGTGTGGCTAGAAATATATATCACTCCAATACATTGGGTAATGTTTAGTATCCTCATATTTCATGTTGAGAATTGGAGTGAACCTGATTCTTTTATGGGAATTTTTCAACCAAGAAGTCATTGTGTTTTATCCTTGACCAATTGATATGATAAAGTGTTTTAGGTTGCTTCCCCAAATCCCATTTATGATTGAAATTATATTTAATGTATTATTATTGATGTTACTTATGTGTCCCATTAATATTACTATTGTATAAAATGTATTATATTGTTCATTTTATTTCTTGTTTATTCACATATTGGGATTTATATCTCAAAAATATATTATGATTTTCCCAGGTTATCTTATTCATTTCTAAAATCCATGGAATTTGAGAATTGTGTTATGGAAATTTTCAATAATGTTGTTGTATCCAAGTTAAATATGGTAATATATGTTCCTAATTACAAAATACACTATAATTCTAGATATTTATTTTTTTATTAACTATAATACTATGCAATAATTCAGGAATTAATGTGCAATAATAGTAAGTGTTGTTATAAATATTCTGGTGTCTGGGATAGTTGGAAGGACCCCTTGATCCCCAGTCATGGCACTGGTTCATAGTCATTTGATTCATAGTGATCAAAAATTGGTTAAATAAGAGGGTGATTTACCCATTATTTTGTGTGGTTGGATATTGAATCATTATTAATATACATTTAATTACTTATTCATTGTATGGGAAGTAATATATTGTTGTCCATTTGGATGATTTTAATTTTTTTGTTTCTCTATGGAGAGAGACTAGTGCTCTAGTTTCCATAGAATTATGTTGGAATTTGTAAGGTTCAATCGTTTGAATTGCATTAAATGTCATATTTTGGTTGAAATTAATGGCATGGAAAGTGATTTTTCTCTAAGGATGTGTCATGGTTTACTGGAAAAATTTGAAATTATCCTTATTAGAAATGATACTGTTGGAGTTATTAATCATATTCTAATTTGGTATTATGTTCCTTGAGATTTCCTATAAATTTATTTTGAATAATAATCTGATTTATCTTGTATTTTAAATTAGGGGAACTCAATTTATAGTAATCATGGTGTCTTGGATTGGTTTTGAGTGTGGGATCAATGTGAATCTAAGTCCAATGATTTTTGGACATATTATTTTTTATATAGAGGGTGGATATATTATTTAAATTCGAATAAAAATACGGTGATAAGAGGCCATGTGGATTTATATAGAAAAGTCACTTTCTTTTCATGGAATTTAAGAGAATAAAATAATTAAATAAATCAACGTATTTTGTGCCATGGATTGAAAGTGGTAGTCTTGAGATAATACTATCATAGGGGTTCCTCTTAAAATAATGTTGCATATAAGTAAATGTAATGTAGTGTTGTTGGATTAATGTAACATGATGGATGATGGGAGATCTATTATTGTTCATATTATGATGGAACTGCTGAATGTGTGATTATTGTATATACTTTTTCATTAGTTTTATAAATCCATGATATAAATGAATTGATGGTAAATCATTTAGGTCGGGAAGGAATTTTACTGATGCAATTGTGGATGTTCCATCTAGATCATGTGTTCCATTTAGAATGTGGTTATTCAAGGAACATTAATGGTGAAAAAATAACAATTTATTGTATCTTTAAGAAAATGGATGTATTTTCAATGCATTCAAAAATTAAATTCTATGACTTTTGATTTATATTTGCATATATCCTTTATGGAATTTGAACTATTATGAAATAAAAATTCATATTAGTTGTATCATTCAATGTTACACCTGATTGATACATCATAGTTATATGTTATATGGAAACTTGGCTTGAGTGGGGACACATATTCATTGTGTTAAATCCTTTAATTTATATTCGTGATTTTGGTATTATAATTTCATGGGGTAGTAATTACACAAAATTCTTTAGGGGATGTTTCCATTGTTCTATATGAGGATAGGTGTATGTCATAGGCGAAGAATGTGACATGATCTAGAGTTATTATGACTTTTGTTCTTAAATGTTGATATATAAAATCTTTTGTTGGCAGAATCTAATCAATCAAGAAAATCTACAAAACACGTTGAGGCATTATCAATGTAAATAGACTAGTTATTGGTCTAGTCGATGAAAAATCTCTATTTAACATGGATGATGGAAGGGAAAATATAATTTGTGATATTAGATGAAGTTGAATGTTTAAATTTGAAATACAATTTATAGAGATGATCTAAGGGAGACATTGATCAAAGGGGTACAATTGCTTAGGGTAGTGAACAATGGTGATATTAGTTGGTTGTTGTTTCAACTATATAATTTAAAAACAATTAGTTTGGGCATTATTAGGTATTTTTTTAATGGTAATGGAATACCTCAGGTGGAATGGATAGCCTGATGGTGTATTTTTTTGATGGGTCAGAACATATAGCAAGGAATTTGGGGTGGTCAGCTCCTGAATGTCCAAGTTAAATTTTCCAACAATAATGGCCATAGAGGGTTTTATATAATTGGATAGATGAGTATAGAACATGAGTATATTTGTAAAATTGTTTTTATTGAACATCTGTATAGTAATTGAGAAACTCATCATTTAGTTCTGAGATTAAAAATAATGAGTTATAATAGTATTTTAACATTTTTCTATTTGATAAATTGGTATTGTGTGTTGATAAATTACATAAATGAATTTAGATTATCTCGTGGGGTTATCCTGGTATATAAGTGTATTCAATATACATAAAAAATTTAATAAATATTGAATCTGGGATCATAATAGAGAATTAATCATAGTATCACCAGTGAAGCATCATGGGTATCATCCATGTTTTTATTTATAGAATGTTAATAAGGATATACAATAATGTTTATCATATAATGGACTTGTTAATCACACATATTTCATTTCATTATTTTTTTATAAAATTTCAAGAAGGTCATTATATTTTACTCAATGGGTGATTGTTATATTTTAGGATTCCACCCAATTGAATGAGTTAGTGATCATGTCCTGTTTAGAGTTGGTCAGATAACATTATGAAATAGATTGTAATTGAATTATAATTTTTTTACACAAATTAATTTGGTGGTATGATGGTTGTGTGGGTGGGTTTATGAGGCTTCTGTGTTTTTAGGTGATATAATGGTGTCTATATATAGGCGGGCCTCGATTAAATAATTATCATAGAATGTAGACTGAAAATTTTAGAGAATTTTACTTGTGAGAATTATTGTGTAGAACAGTTACATTATCCCTCAAGGTGTGATGTGGGAGAATATGGAGTTTAGTAATGTCACTGATAATGGGGATTCATGTCTGGTTTGAGTATTAGATTTACATTTTGATGCATGAGATGATTGTATTTTATGCTTCGAAGTGGTTTGGTGTGGTTTTCATATGAGAATAACCTATTCATTATGTGCATTTCTTCATGGTTTGAGTCTTAGTGTTTGATGGAAGTACATCGTGGATACGACACATGATTCAACAGGGAGATTCAAAAAACCTATCTCAATATGATTGTTCAGTTTTTTTTGAGAAAGGTTGGAAATTTAATTTAGTGGTGAAAATAGTTTTCCAAATCATGTTATATATCATTTATGTGTTTTATAACCCCTACACATAGTCATCTTAGTCTTTGAATGAATAACTCTACAGATTTGGATTTATTAGAAAAGTCATGTCTAACCATCCTCAAATATCTGGAATTATGGATTTCCATCCTGAGGAGAATGGATTATTCCATTTAATTTTTATTTTTCTACCCAATATAGTGTTTGTATTACAACACGGTCCTAACATACATAGACATTACTTAATTTTTGTGACATTATTTATACATTAGAAATATATATTCCCAAATTCCTTACAAGTGTATTTCATCTAGAAACATGGACACCAAAATGTTGAAACATGATTTAGTTACGTTATATCCTTATAGAATCTCTAAGACTACCACCCCTCATACAGACCCCATATATGAAATATATCTTCATAAAAAAGGAAGGAAATAATAAAAGGGGATATCATAGATGATCAGTAAGTGTAAAAAAGATATATATGTAAGCATAAAAAATATAATAATGGTATGATAATGCGATCATAATAGTATATGATAATACCATGTGTATTAATGATCATAAACAAGAATCATTTCAAAAAGATAATTAGTTCATAAAAATTGAATCTTAATATAAAAACAATCACAATATATGAAATTGTAACACATGATTAAGAAATGGAATTGTTTCCCACACATAAACATGTATTATCATTCATTATAAGTCAAGGAGAATTGATACAACAGATCTGGGAACTTCTTAGTGACTACAACTCCAAGGTAAAAAGTATCACCATCATTAGTAATTGATTTTAATTATATGGGATCAGGTTTATTTATATTAAAATAGTGGATTGGGTTTCCCCATCTTCACAATGTGGATCAAGGTTCCCCAACATATATCATCATGATTACCACACCTACTGGGTGTGACACAGCTAAATTCCTCATCAAAGTACTTTCTGTATAGTGGATCATGCTTCCTCATATCCCCATTTTGGATTTTGTTTACCTTATTCACATTTTAAATCAGATTTCCCCATATTCAATTATAATGGTTACGACACCTACTAGGAATAACACACCTCCATCCCATGTCTTATCCCTTTCCTTGTATGGGATCAGGATTTCCCATCTTCTAATAGTGGATCGTGATTACACATATTCCCATAGTGGTACAAGCCCATCATCATAATTCTCATCAATATCTCATTACTTTTATATATAAACCAATGAATTGGAAAAAGTTTTTGGTCCCACCTATCATATATTAAAATTATGCATATTTGTACTAGATGATATTAAACATGCATAAAATGATGACCCATAAAAATAGATTGGTTTCATGAATATCATATGATAACACAAGGAATAAATTGGGTATCATAATCATTTATCATATCATTACCCATATAAAATATATGTGCCCTATAATAATTTCCTAAAAGGATTACCAATAAAAATAATAATTTTTCAAAAGAATATAACCCGTGGAAGGGAAACATATGTCATAAAAATTATTCCATCATTATAGAAACCAGTAAATATATAATATGAATTTTGATCTTAGATTATATCCTTAATATCACATATAACTTAGAAAAGTATGTCATATTATATGGATATATTTTTTAAATAACTAATAGATCATTTCTTAATTTAGATAACTATAAATTGAATGTCATTTTCAAAAAATTAAATCATATAGCATATTTATATAAATAAATAATTAAAAATTTATGTAACACATTTCCAAACAAAATTATATTTTAATAATTGAATTTTGTAAAAATTAAATTCCTTATAAAAAACAATTTTATTTCAAAATAATCAAGAAATTTTTTTAAGGAGGATAGAAAATATTTTGATTTTTTTTGAAACCTTTGTCTTTGAAAACATATAAACGAATCATGAAAATACTTCAAAAACTATTTTCCATTAAAACTTATAAAATATGAAATAAATATTTTCTAAAACCACTTTCATTGATAATACATTGAAAACAAAAAAAATTTACTTAATTACATTTTGGAAACAATTTACCTTGAAAATTAATATAATAATATTAAAAACATATAGAAAACTATTTTCCTTGAAAACATATATAATAATATTGAACATTTTTTGGAAAAAATTTTATATAGAAACAAGGAAAATAATAATAGAAATAAGCTAAACACTATTTACTAATAAATAATTTATGAAAACCTTTTTAGAATATAATGATTTGAAATAACACATATTTACGATTGACAAGAGATGCAAAGCCACATTTCAATAAATAAATTTAAATTATATTTAGAACCAATGGGAAGAAAATGGTATCATTACATGGAGATAACATGAATATCTAGAGGTTTATTTAAATCAAGATATTGGTTTATATATTTTTCGTAAAACATTATTAAGTGATGTATAATCATAAAAAATCTCATCAATTTATGATATTCATGATATATATACTATTACAACTTTGGTAACATGAAAAAAAAATGGAATATATAATATTACATGAGGATTAACTTGTAATTAATGTAAATATATTAATGATATAACAAGTGAATGTAAATATATACACCTCAATGATAAATATAGTTTCATATTATGGTGTGTGTCTCAAATTAGGGAAATTTTGAAAAAATTACATAACTGATTATGTATCCTTTGAATCATTAAATCAATGAAGGAATGATCATAAAATGGATATATAAAGAGATATATATTTATTTAAAATAATCATACAATACATCCATGTAATGTATAAACACATAAATAATGAAACGAGGGGTAAATGATTTATATATCTCACAGAAATAACATGTGATATGAAATTATCTTACATTAAGTCTTGACATTCTTTTTACACATTAAAAGCTCGTATATAATATAAATATGTTTATTATAAATATACTAGTGAAAAATATTATTATATAAAAATTCATTATTGAAGTAATTATTAGATTATATAACCCATTTGTTTACAATTCCATGTTAAAGTAATTATATGGTTAATAACCACTTTGTTTATCGTTAGTTTTTGACTTATTATTCCGGATAATGCTACATAGATCATGATATAATTATTTATAGAATTTAAAAAATGATATATATCATTTGAGTATTATGTATATAAATATTTATATTAATCTATACAGTATATAAATATTAAATGAAATACACCGTTCATGGAGATGGTAGGTTATACGTATGCCGGAATGGTGGTTCTATTTTATTGATAGATTGAAAGAAAAAAGAACGATAAATAAATTTATATTAAGAAATAATACTTTTAATTCATTATAATAAGGTCATATTTATCATATAGATTTAGTAAACCAATCAATAATACATTCCATGTAATTTGTTGATGAATCACATTGCTTTGAGGTTTCAATATTTCACACTTCCACAAATGAAGTTATTAAATTTACAAAAAATGTAATGAATGACAATATTGTTTTTATAATAACTATATAAGTTTAAATACACAATACATATCATATTTAAAATATAAATCAGTGTTTAAATCATTATTTCCAACCCTAAATGGTTTTAAATGTAAATAGAACAACATTATTTTCTGAGGTGGTCATTCACCATACACAAAAACTGGTATGTCTGTAACCCATTAGCTGAAAGGGTTTGTATGTCTAGGTTATCAACATATAATAACAATATATAACTATATATCGTATACTAGTGTTATTATATCAGTTTGGAATATGAATAATTGAGGTGGTCTATAAAAAGAGGAATGAATCTTGTGGAAGGATTATACATCTACTTTATAAAAATCCTTTTGGATAGCACCAACAGGCATACATGGTTGTAATTATTTATAGTTATATGATTAAATAAGTAATTTAGGGATATTTGTATGTTAATTGGTATGATAGTGTTCTTATTTATGTGTTTTTATATTTGTGAATATGGCGGATATCTTATGGCCTTTTCTTTTGGAGGGAGAGGACACATATGGAATTTCACAAATGATGTTAGTTGTATGAACAATTTTACCAAAAAAAGTCAAAAACAACCAAAAAATAATATTATCTTTAGTTTTATGGAAAAAATATTCTCATATAATGGTTGTTGGAAAAGTTTCTCAGTCATTATTCCCTCATGATTATGATTTAGTCCCTTGTTATGCTAAATTTAACATTAATCATTGTATGTAATTTTATTCACACTCACTAATAAGTTTTTTAATAAATTTTAGATGATATTATTATACTATAAGTATTATATTCTCTAATACCTTATATATCCATTTTTTGAAATTTATTTCACAAAATCCACAGAATTGCAGTTAACTCTAATCCTGCTGATGTGGTGGAAAATATGTTTTTAATGTTAGAATGTTCAAAAGGTTATTATGTTTATATATATAAATCTAAAATCATGATTATTATACTAAGTTAAATTTAATTAATATATTTATAATATATTTACTTTGACATAAAAACCAAATTTAAATATAATTTAAATAAATAATTAAATAAGATGATTTTTTTTGAATTAAAATTTATTATTTTTTAATATACATCAAAAATTATATTTCATAGGAAAATCCAAAAATTTATGAAATTATAATTTTGGAATAATGGATTAAAAATAATTTTTTATTTTATAAAATGATATTTCTAAATGTATCTAAAATTAATTTCTTATTGCTCATATAATGACATAAAAATGAGTTCATTGATGAAAATAATATTTTCAAATATAAAAATAAATTACTAAAACCATTGTATTTTTTGTTATCATCCTGATTTATCTATATTAAAAAAATGTAATATTTAAAAATTAGTTATTAGTATTCAAATTTATAAGTTAAATTTCTATGTTATATCTATATTGTTTAAAAAAATTTAATAATAAAATGTTGTTACATAGAAATTTAGTATTCTGTGTAACGTAATACAATTTGTTATTGCATGTATTGTAACATTAACTTGGTATTGTGATTTACACCTATCGCTTGGAATGAGAAACCAATTCTTATACTCCCTATGTGTAGATTAGTGATTAACCCTAGGAAATCACCCAAATAGTCATGCAGAAAAAATAGTTTGACACATTTAAGAGGGGGGGGGAATGTAGTGTTTTTATAATAAATTAATAATAAAATGATTAAAATTAAATATGAAATTAAAATGATTGAAAACAATGAAATTTGATGGGTTATTAGGTCAGGGTATGTTTCCCTATTAGAATTCTATCCATTTTGAATTTAATTCAAACCTCTATTTCTGGGTTTATTAAAGTGAGATACCACAATTGTTACCTCCCACTTACTTGGTGAAAATTTATAGTGAAAGAAAACCTAACCAAGATCTATGTTTGGTCTTCTATCCTTCCATGATCAAATGAAATTAATGGAAAATCCAAAATTGAGTCAGGTAATACCATGTAAGTTCTTGTTTTCTAAAAAAATCAAGAACATCCATAACCCATTTTGCATGTACTAATGATGGTCGAGTGCTTCACTACTAGTCCCTGGTATATTCCATCACATATAAACTAGAAATTAGTGGGGGAGATAAAGATCATTTTTCAAAGAAAAAATCAATAACAGAATTAAAAGTCAGGAATAATTCAACATTATAATACAATTCTATATATGAAATTGAAAAAAAAATAATGAACTTTGAAATTTAATTCAATTATACCCAGGAACTCAAGAAATACAAAATAAAAAACCAACCCTTCCCCAATAACTCAAAATTTATACCCCACTATGGTTAGGGTAATCGAGATTAATGGGGAAGAATATAACAGTAATAATATATAGAAAAAAAGAAATTAAACGGAAAATTTCAATGTTTTCTCATCCTTATCCATGAAGGAAATGGATGGAATAAGATTCATCAAACGGGAGGTGCAACCGTCAATTTATATGCAGTTTTTGACCCCCAAAATATTACACATTGTAACCCTAATAAACGATGTCTTCAATTTCTTCACTATTATTGTATATTGTTCTTAAATATTCTGGTTACCTCTCATCAAAATTTTGGAATATATTGGGATTTATTCCGAGTTTTATTCCTGTTTTACTATGGCAATTTACCCTGTTGAGTCAGAATATCCAAAATAAAAAATTCCTAATTAGAATGCAGTAATAAAAATTAAAACCACCAATTAATGCATCCTAGAATTCATTAATGTTTTTATAAAACACCATTTGTGTCCACCTACCGAATTTCATAGTAATTGGGCCAACAAAGAATGAGTTAAGGACCCATCATGAAAATAGACATATATGTAAATAGTTTTTATAGACCTATTTGTGAAATTATTTTTGTGCATCTATATGGTGGATTCATATTTTAGTAAAAAAGTTTGAAATGAAGCCTTAGATGCATAGAATCCTAAAAATAACGATTTCCCCATTTATGATTTTTAATGAAAATGTAATGGCTAAAATACATAAATAAATTCCAACCATAAACAATCCAAAATGGTCCATTTTTAGGATTATTCTCATAATACCACCAATATCATAAAATATAGCAATGTATAGAAAATTAACCATTTTTGTAGTATTTAGAATAATGAAATTCAACTTAAATATATTGAAACTTTTTTTTCTATCATATTTCATATAAATAATATAGGATAATGTGTATAATTAAATGTATATAAATAAATAAAAAAATTAAAAAAATTTCATAAATACTATGGGTGTTACATTCTACCCCCAATGAAATGAATTTCTCCAGCAAAATTCATATGGGTTATCATGATTTCATAAATATATGTTCTATCATGTGGAACCCAAATCATAAATTATATACAAAAAAAATCTTTTAAAAAATGAAATATGGAACAATAATGGATAAAAAATTACTCATTACTACATTTCCATATCGAGGAACATTGTTTGAATGTTAAAATATAGAATAGAGGAAGAGAGTAAGTATTTATTATTAGTGATTAAGGTCATAAATAAAAAACTAGATAATGATAAATTGAATGTTGAGGGCCTCAAATTCAAAAATATACGATGATTTAAAAAGTACAAAATTTCATCAATAATTATTGTGTTAGTATAACATTATATTTATAGATTTATTCCCTAATGTTGAAGAATTTAATGGAAATGATGTAATTTAATAATTTTTGGACAACCTTATTCTTTTCTATTCCTTATTCAAATTACACTTCACATATTTCCCCACAAGGGATGGTTGATTTTTCATTTATAAAGATTGAACTATTCATGAGATCCATGAGAAGCAATCCCACATATCCTTTGTTATCCTAAATAAAATTTTATCAGATTAAGTTATCCAATATGAAAAAATCCACATTTTCAAAGATAATACTTTAATATCATAAACATTATCTCTTGTTTCACTAAATCATTTCATAAATGGTTAACCATATAATCCTTCCTAAAGAAAAAAAATACATTTTAATGAAGGTCACTAGACCAACTTAACATTAATCCCACATATATCTTAATGTATATCTTGGTCTTCACATTTCCAACATTGGAATAACCTCATCATATATTCTCTCAAAATATGGTAAAAATCTTAATTACACAAATCATTTTTCAAAATTTTCATGCATTCTTAATGAAAATATTACTTGATATATTCGTTGAATCTCAGATGTTTTAGACATCTTTCAAATTAATATAAACTATTTTTTTTCAAAAATGAATTATTAGTTTAGATTTCATAAATATTAATTCCTTTACATTATCCATATCTACACCTCTTTATACATATAATATATGACATTATCATACCGAAGAATATTTTATCTGTCACATTTCATTATTGAAACATTTCCAATAAATAACATTTATTGTTTACCAATATAATTTAATTATTTCATGAATTTAAATAAATAAAAGATCCTATAAAAAATCCTTACAAACTTAATGATTCATATAATATAATCCTTTATTTCTAAAATAAATACAATACATTAATCCATAATTATCATTAAACCATTAATTTAGTTTCATTAACTAATTATATAATACATATTTCCTTGAAAATGAAATATAAATGTTTTCATAATGTACTTATACCATAATATTAACATTCAACTTATGTAAAATGTAAATAATTCTACAAGAAAATTCTGTACCTTTTGAAATTTCATGTTGGACTCCATATCTTTAGATGCATATCCAATACTCATACAAAATTATTTATTATCGTCTTGTGTTTTCAATGTAGGATATTGATTTTTATAATTAATATAATTTCAACATTTGGGACATGAAATGTTAACCATGTTATTTATTGTTAATTCTATTATCGTTGACTTGAACGCATAGGGTGAGAAACACTTATCATTATATAAAACCAAAAAATTATTAAAAATTACTTATATTATTTATATATAATAAAACATACATATTTAATATATCAAATCATCGGTTTTTTCTAGTATGTGAATATTCATCATATATTTAACTCATTCATGATGTTTTAAAATGAATTTATGAATTATAGAAGGATGTCCCCCAAGATTGTCAAACCCAGTCCATAATTATTCTTATTTTCATGTACCATGTAATTCTTGAGTTAGTCCCAAAACACCTTGTAATAGTTTTACCATCAATGTAAACCTATAATAAATACACACCTACATTTATGTATAGAAAGGTTTTTATTTTATGGAAAAACATTCTATATCCTTTACTAAAAGTCTAGGGATTTTTTTTATAATTCTCTCTTTCCTTAGACTAACCCTAAGACATGTCATTATTTTTTTCCCTAAGGTTTAAAAATCATGTTTTCCAAATTTTTAACAATCCATTGCTATGATACCAAATATACCAACCATATCTTAATGTAAATACACATTCTATAATTTTTAGAGAATAATTAAAACCTTACAAAACCAAAATCCTAAAGATTTTATTAGTTTAGTTCTTTGGGAACATAGAAACTTAATCGATGATACCTGAATGAGATACATAATAATAAACTAGGTTCTCAGAGACAAGATCCCCTATTATACATATCATATATGAAATATATCTTTATAGCCTAGGAAGAGAAAAAATAAATGTGGTGAGCTCAGATTGATAAATAAGGGTAAAATAGGGAGAGATGTTAGTGGAAACAAGATCATAATTGTTTGATAAATTAATCATAACACTAGATGATAATAACCTATATTTGAAATATCCTAAAGATGAATCATGGAATAAATATTTGTAGTTCTTAAGACATGAATAATAAGATAAATTTAAAAATAATCACATTAAACATTATTATGGAATAAGATATATAATTTTAGAATACATAAAAATATGTAATATCATTATTTATAATTATATAAAAATTTCTAAAACATATCAGGGAACATCATGGGTACAATAACTACTTACTGGGAACCACCACCAGCCTATATGTAGTCATATCCTTCTATGTGATCAGGTGTACCCATATTTACCTAGTGGATCGGGTTTTCCCCATCTTCCCATAGTATTTCGGTTTCCCCATATTCTATATTCATAGTGTGTATAATTACTAGGATGGATACAGCAGTATCACTAGCCATTTTCTTTTCCTAATATGTAATATGGTTTCCCCATCATCCCATTAATGTTCATGTTTCCCTATTATACTAGTATGTATCATTACCTTTGAAAAAATTCCCTTCATTATCTTAGGAGATTTATATATTTACCCAATTCATTATAGTGACATATATGTCCCACCCATCACATAATAAATTCATACGTACATGTGCCACATGAAAATAAAAAATCCATCATTTTATGAACAATAAATGTACACAGTTTTCTTAAATATGATACAATAACCCCATAAATGAAAATTTTATTGTATAAATTTAACAATATAATTAACTATGGAAAAAATATAGGTCATATAACAATTTTTTCAAAACATATAACTTGAAAAAATAGTGCTTATAAATAATTAAAAAGGTGGAATATAAATTAGTTTCATTAACCAAATTTAATCAAAACATAAATCATTCATGAAATAATATGAATGGGGTTCTAAGAACATATACCAATTAAAACGTAAAAAATAAAAATATATTTATTCTTATTTGGCTAAATATTTTGAAAGATCGTGTGGATCATTTGTTATGTTAGATAGAATTTATTTAAAAATCTATTTTATAAAACCATCCAAAATCATTTTCTAATAAATAAATCATTACTATTTCATTTAAAATACTTCTTGAAGATAATATCATTTCTTCTTTGAAATAAAATTTCTTATAAAATAAATTCAATTAAAAACCATTGTCATTAAAAATATACATGAGATGTTATTGAGGAGGATTGAAAAAATTTTAAGTCATTTTTCCTTGAGAAACTATAAAAAAGACTTCAAAAAATTTTCAAACATTTTCCATTGAAAACATATAATTGAATTTCAAATGCATTTTTAATTCCATTTTCTCAAATAACTAAAAATTTATTTTGAAGACATTTTAAAAATAAATTATGTGAAAATAATTTATTAAAATTAAAAATAATACATGGAATAATTTTTAATTTTTTATATAATTACTTATAAATTAATATTTCAATATTTTTATACATTTTTTAAACTGAAAATAATTTTCAAAACCGGTTTACAAAATATGGTTTTGAATGGACACAAATTTTTGACCAAAAGGAGTAATGAATTAATATTTTCCTAAAACATATTCCATATTTATCATAAGTAGAAATGTGTTGTAAAAGAATACCATTACTTTAATATAACATTAATATATAATGGGTATGAGAATTCAGGAGTTTTCTTGAGTGATTTATCGAAATATATCAATTATTGAATAATATTCATAAACAATATCATTAAATGTTGAGAAATAATAAATAAATAATTTAAACTTCTAGAACACTTTAGAAAATAAATTTTAAATAATAACATTAAATTAATTATAATATATCATTAAATTTTGTAGATTCAGGATATATCATGTCAAAAGTGATTATAAACACAATTATGAAAGAAAATTGCTGCATAACATGGCATATGTCCCAAAGGATGAAAATTATGACAAAATTTCATTATCGATTGTTTACATTTGAAAAATAACCCCATGAAATAAAAACCATAAAATGGATATTTAAATACCCATATATAATATTATATGAATCATAGAATAAATCTATTTGAAGTATACAGAACACAAAAAATAAATAAGTGGTGAATAAGTCATGAATCCCATAGAAATAAAATGTGAGATGTCATTACCATACCTTATGTATTGAATTTATTTTTAAAAGTTCCATCAGCATATATAATAAAAATTATAATATTATAAATCTATATCAGAACCATATTATTCTACCAAATACCATATATAATTCAATTATTTTATTATTTTACCCACTTATTATGAATTCAATGTTATTGTAATGTATCAAGTAATAACTGCATTGTTTAGCATACGTTTATTGACTGGTTAGTGTTAATCCTCATACATAGATCCTAATTTAACTATATATATAATATAAAACATAATTTATATATCATATATATTCATTATATAAATATATATAGTAATATATAAAATATGTAAATTTTAAATGAAATAAGCTATTCTTGGAGATGGTAGGTCGTACGTATAGTTGAACCCTGCTTCCATTTTATTATCATATTTAATGAATGTAAATAAAATATATGTATATAAATATATTATATAATTATGGTATTATAATTATTTCATATATATATAATATTTTTACTAAATTCATCTTTAATAGATTCCATGTCATGTGTGAACAAATCACATCACATTGAGGAGGAGGTAGTCCACACTTCCCAAAACAAAGTTATCATATTTAAAAAATATTAATGAAAGTAGGATTTAAAGAATAACTAATGAAGAGTAAATACATAATAAAAGTCATATAAATCATATATAAATAGTGTTTACATCATAATACCCTACAGTGATAGGAGGTAATGTTAAATCCAACCTCACCATTCCATGATTTAGAAGTTCACTATACATAAGAACATTAAGATCGTTAGCTATTAGTTGGAAGGGTGTGTAAGTAATGGAAACCCCCTTAGAATAAAAATAAATTATTATATTTAGGATACTAGTATTATTATATGATCATCGAATAATAATTATTTTCTTGGTGGAGAATAAAAATAAATAAACGGAGCTTAAGGAATGATGTTACCTATTATTTAGGTAAATACTTTTGGTTTACACCAAAGGACTTCCTTTTTTAGGTTTTCATCCAAAATAGAGGACTCCAAGAGAAAAATAGGATTGATGGAAACTGAATATGATAGAACCTGACGAAAAATAAGTGGTTTGAGTGGTGTGAAAATTTGGCAGGGTGGTGGTCTATTATAATGGAGGTAGGGGACACACTTATCACTTTTGAAATTATGTCAGGATTACCCATATTTTTTCCCAAAAAAATTAATTAAAAATTAAAATAAATAATAAATGGAATGTTTATGGAAGAAATAATGTCTTATAAAGAGTTCTGGAAAAGTATATTGTCCATTTGGACTTTATATATAAGGTTTAGTCCCTTGTTAATATTACGTTTATCTTAATTATTGTAATTAATTTCAATCACTTTCAATTATATTTTTTCCAAATTTTTTTTACCTTATTAGAATAAAAATATATTACCCATTAAAACAATTGATTTAATTTCTTAAAGTCAATTTAAATAAAAACAAATTAATTTTAATGCAAATATCACAGATATAGAAGGAAAGCTTGTTTTTAAAGTGAGAATGTTCAAATATTTATTATGATATTGAATATAAATTCATTATATAAAATTCAAATGAACTGACTTGTATTAAAATATTTATAATTGATCTATATTGGAAATAAATTTATCATAAAATTTAATTTAACTATATAAAATAATTATACAAAAAAATAGTTATGAATTATAATTAGATTTTTTATTATTCTTTAAAATATGAACTTTCTCAGAATGATCACTAAAATTCACCATAGGATAATATTAGAACTATAAATAAAAAAATAAATGTTATTTTATCATATTAAATTTTTTAAAAAAGAAAAAAATTATTTTCTAATTATTCACTGAATGTCAGAAATAATGTTCTTTCATGAAAATAATAATTTCAAACATATAAAGTCATTCTTAAAATGATTATATAGTTTATTATAAATATTATTCATCTATATAAAACCATTAAAATTAATATTTATAAATTTGGTATTACTATTCATGTGTCTAAATTTAACAACATTTTTATAAAGACCCCATTTAAATAGTTATAATAATAAAATTCTGTTTTGTAGAAATTCAGTGTTCCATATAACAAAAGTCAATATGATGTTTAATGTAGTGAAATAATAACATGGTATATCATATAAATATAGTTTCAATTTATATTGCGTAAAATACATGACAATAATAGTATGTAATTTGTTTAAAACAATATTCATAAAAACTGTGGGTGTTATAGGTTTTTCTAAAGAATGAGTGTATTTTTTTAAAACATATGAAGGGAAAAGGAAACCATGAAGAATAATTACAAGAAATAAAAATATAATCTATATGGTTCAAATAAAAGTTTTCTAATAGTGCACATTCAAAATAAGAAAACAGTGTTTCTGGATAGAAGGGATCCTGACATTGGAACATAGTTTTTCCAAACAACTAGAAAAAACGTGTTTCCCATAAAAGTCAAAAATACTATTTTCCCATATATTTTCTGAAGACACTAAAGACCAATTCTATCACATTTTCATCTTATATATGTGTAGAAGTCTATCTATAACCTCTCCACTATCCCATATAAGATGTCCCATGTTGAATTCCAGAATAGATTTCATCTTCAATGTTGGATAGATAGATATATATATATATGCATATGATTGTAACTCCTTTTTTATAATTTCATAACTACATATTTATTTCTAATTAATTATTTATAGTATACCACATTTACTTGGTTTTTTTAAATAATAAATTTATTCCACTTTTTCTTGGACTTGAGGTCGATATTGAGTGATTGGTTCTATCTATTGAATGGTTATTAGTGTCAATCATTTCCTATAATGAATCACAATTTAATTTTAGTTGGTAATATATATCCACACCATATTGTTGAACAATTGAACTAAAAATTAATATTAATTGTTTAGTTAGCATTTAGAATGTATTGGAAACCCCCTGAGACTTATAAAACCATGTTATATTTGGTAGTATTTAATTGACTACAATTAAGGTACAATGCCTAGACTATGACATAGGTTTGGGAAATTAAATAAGGGGATTACCATATTCCCCTATTAATGTGAAGAATTTATTTTGAGGAGTGGGTTTCCTAGATTGATTTTCCAGAACAAATAGTTATCATTGATATGGTATATTTATATGTAATTGTGAATTGATTTATAATGGTGATTTTTTTATATATGTGTGAAAATTGTTTAAAAATGAACTGATATAAGGTGGTGGATTTATTTTGGGAATGTTAATTTTTTTAATTATATTAGTGGATACGTTAATATTATTAGAATTGTATATGGTAATTTCAATTCCATGGGATATCCCTTTTATTTACTATGAAATGGAAGGGAGTATAATTTTTTTGATATATTTCATGGATTCCTTATGAAATTTATTGATGTGAATCACAATGGATGATAATTTTATTACACTAGGGTATTTAGGTGATTGAAGTGAGTGGGTAATTTCATGGGAACAATGTAGTATAATGTATTTAAATACCATAAGAGATCCAGTTTATTAAACATTGATTCAAATCAGTAAAATTCATGGTGTAATCCCACACAGATTCAAAAAAATTCTTCATTTAATTAATGACATAGAATAATTCAATGTATTCCATATGTAATCCAATGTTCATTGTCTTTGGATAATATCCCCAAAATATTCATGATTAATATTTTTATGGATATCTTTAAGCGTGAACCAGTATTCAAATTGATTTATGATTCCAAAGGTCAAGTTGGTCCCATGAATTCAAAATTAATAGATATTTATCATATTAATTGTAGGTAGGGAAATCTAATATAAGCCATATGAATTATTCTAATGACACATAACAATGCTATATATGATTAATAAACATGGAATCGAGTCAATAGATGATTATTCCAATGAGGTAAGGGGTAATAACGATGGTAGGACTAGGTATTGTCATCATAGATTGTCCTCTTGACACCCAAGGGATGATATGTTTTTTAAAAGGTCTATCGCGTGGTATAATTACTATTCATTAAATTATTACGAAATAAATTCTGTTATTCATATTACATATAATTTCATTAGAATATATTGTTGGTGACCTACTGAGTTCTAATTAGAAATTTATTGGGATTCCATGGCACATGGGCACCCGAGAAGATACCCCATTGTCACATTTTATATGTTCAGGGAACAATCTGTTGTCTGATACTTTATTAAATGTCTTGGAGGGATATTGTGATCTAGGATAAATGATACAAATTGAGATATAATTTTGATAACTTTCTTAATTGTTTTCCTTCTATTTAATTTTGGACTTTTTGGCTTGACATGTTATATATGTTTCTCTTCCATTATGTGTCTGTATTATTATAGTACTTTATTAGTTCTAATTTTATTTTTGATATACAATTTAACTATATGTATTTTTATGCTTACATTTTACATATTATTTCTATTTATTTTTTATTTATTTTTTTTACAATCTATTAAAAAGGGTATAATCTCTCCATTGTGACCTCAAAAGACCTCACCATTAGTAAATATCCTTAATAATATGTGGATGCATGATAGAGTCCATGTGGTGCACCTAAACATGGAACCCGCTTTTTGGATACTATGTTGAGGTGCAAAATTGTATATATCAAATGTTTTTTTGTATCATTGCTTTAGAAAAATTTATTTATAAGATCATATTAAATTTTAAGACTATAGAGAAAAACCTAACATATTTGAACTACTTACATATTCCAAATAGAAACACTACATTCCCTAGTATTGGAAAACCATTTATTTTATAGATGTTAATAAATTTATATCTTATTATAGAACATTCTTATAAAATAAATCCTTATGTTTGGAACATTAAAACCAGAAATTTCAATGTATGGTTATTTCCATTATGGTTTTATGCTCTTTAGAATATAATAAACTTATATAAAACATCGAGGAAAATCCTTATGATTGAAGACCTTAAATTTTAATTAATATTATTCTTATTGAAAAAACATACATATTGGTAAAAAATAATTACTTATTGAAGAAAAAAACCATATATATTAAAGAATTATGAAATTTTTAGATGTATTTTAACAGAAAGATAATTATGTTCTCATAATCATCTAAACTCTTCCAAACATCATCATTTTCCCTTCAATAACCTCAGAACCATGGAATGAAAATCACCTCGAATGAAAAAATTGTAACATATGTATTTGAGAATAATTTTTCTATTGATAAATAAAACATTAGATTCATATACACTTCATATGTTCTATAATCATTCTTTTTTAACTTCTAAATATAATATAACACCCATGGATGTTACAAGATACCCATGGTTAAACCCACATTTGATAAAAATATCATAATTATTAGCGGTATTAAAAATACTTCCCATTATATTTTAATGTAATTATTTTATATATATAAAACATAAAAATCAACATAATTAGAAATCAATCATAATTAAATAATGGTCTCCCTTTGTCATCCTAATCAATGAATGAAATAAGAATATTGAACCATATTATCATGTTTTCTCTAACAGTGATTTATATACACTCCATCAATTATATATTTCACTGTAGTAATTATTACACATTAAAAATATATTATTTTAAACCCATGTAAAACATTATTCCACATACATTATCACAATAAAAAAAATTAAAACAATTAAAATCTCTTATAACCGCGAGGATATAAAAATATAACCAATAAAAATTCAATCTAAATATATAATCCTGTTAAATTATAAATATCTCCACCATTAATTTTAATTATTATCTTTTAATTATCCCACAAACATGTTTTCTTCACCCATTATATAAGATAAAATAATGAATAGATTTATGTTTCTTATCCCACCATTAGAAAAAATGTATCCCAATAAAATGTAAGAGAGGTGACGATTCAATATAACCTATCCTTAGTGGTTGAAGGATGTCATTAAATTATTCAACCAAAATATGTTGATATTCTACAAGATAATTGATAAAAAACCGATTTGATCATCTACAATGATCTTCTAGCACAATTTTATATTATAAAAACACATATTCAATTTCACATTCTCTATATGATATCCCAATGTCTCTTTCTTCATGATTGTGTTCAATTATGAATTTTTGTAACATTATATTAGTTTTATTGAAATGAATTTAGAATATTTGTCATACCATTTATGATATGTTATACATTGTTTTACAAATTTATCCTTAATGTTTCACTAAAAAATGTATCCATTTATTTATCACATTCATAATGTTCAATGGATTCTTTGTAAATTTTATATTATCATATTTATATATGTAACATTCTTTCTGATGTGGAACATCATTCATGGAAAATTATAATAACATTCATATCATAAATATTAATAATAAACCCCATTTTTTATATAATCTTGTGTGTATTAATTTGAACAGGATGAAAATTTCATTTAATCCCCTAATTGATCTACTTATTAGAAACTCATATGGATTGAATTTTCAGTATCACTAACAAAAATAAATATTCCTTGTGGTCATTATCCACTCATCCAAATACACCAAACATTTCTCCTCATCATGAAAAATATATTATTTTTAAATACCAATTTAGTTTTCACATTATATATTTAAGTTAGGCTTATTAAATAATGTTTCAACATATCTGTAAAAAATGAATTCATTTATTAATGTTTATAATATAAAATTTATTTGAACCAACTAATCAAATTTTGAGTGAAACACTATAGAAAAATATTAGTAAACCATTATTTAACCACTAAATTCTATTAAGAAGATCCAAATAGCATACCATATTATAGAAAAATCCATTAATTACGATCAATGATTGTTCCTTTTCTGATATTTTGTGTACAATATTAATAATAAGCACAAGTACCCCACCTAAAAACATTACATAATATTTAGTTGGTATTCAATAATATGCATACATTTTTATTTTATTTATGGATTTAATATTTAGATAATAATTTCATAAATCTTACATAAAAACCCATATATTAAAACATAGACACTTATAATAACTATATATTTTTCCCACAACATAAAATCATTAAAAAGAAAGAAATTTAAATTCAATGATAAATCTTAAGAAATTTCATTTTTATATCATTATTATCTGTAATATTAATAAAAAAAATTGAAAAAAGTTGAAAACATTTCATGATACAAATAAATATCATTAAGTTACATAAAAAAGAAAATTTCATAGTATAGTGAAAACATGAATACCCATTAAATGAAAACCATTTTCACATAATTTATAAATTATAGAAAATAAATCATATCCTCAATAAAATCACTTTTATTCAAATAGAAATACATTAAAACCCATTGTATGATATTTTTGACACCATTTTAGTATAACTAGTTAATAAAATTTACAACTTCTATTAACCCGATGTTGGAAATAACTAGAGCCTAATTAAATCCACATGAGAAACCACAAAGATTAACTCCATATTTATTTATATTGAAGTTAAGAAACATTACCCAATGATTTCGATATCTAAATGGAGGTTTCAAGTCATATATTCTATATTAATATCACATGTTTCTATTACATAGGAATAGTGTACCATCTCATGAATAAATATTCATATTATTTCACTATATTTCCCTAAAACCATTTAAGAACTCTTTTTAATACACATGAAAAATGAATTGTAATATTGAAACAACCAATAAATTTAAAACCATATTTATAATCCATAACACCTAAAAAAGAAGGAAAAAATGATTAATCTTTGATGAAATAATGATATATTGAAAAAAATAAAAAATAAATAAATTGTTTTGGTCGGAAAAAACATTGATGTTGTATATGTTAAAATATAAAAATCCTTTTATCTTTTATAGGGAAATTAAAAAGAATCTTGTTTAAAAAATTAATTTGAAAACATTTATAAGAATTATAGAATTGAAATAAAATGTACATTAAAATTAATATGAAACTATATAAAAAATAAAACTGAAAATATTAATTATATGGACATGGATGAAAATGATTTAAAAAATAAATTATAAAATAATTTAAAACTGTGTTTTTTGTTTAAGTATCACTTATGTTGAATATGATTTATCACAAACATTAATTATCATCAAAAAATAATAAAATCATGTTAATTAATTAATTTCATATGACCCGATATCATGACAATTATTTATTTATTTATTACATTTCATAATTATTTATGTTCATGTTGGATTTTTTGACAAAGATTATATTATAAGGTAAAACCTACTACGATATGTTGACTATGGTCAAAAATTAAATTATTTCAAAATATCTAGAATGTTAATCAATAAATAATTATAATTTTATTACATCCACATTAATTATTTGACTGCTAATGAATTATGGTTATTAAAATTTCACTATTTTACAGTTATTGAGATGAGATGTCATACACTTGTATAAGTAACTTTTTAATTTATCAATTATCATGATTGACGAAGTAAAGTATTATTTTACCTTAATATAATAAAAATTATATCACATATACCATATTATTTAATTATATATTTTTTATATAAATAATCCATTTTCTGTGTTAATGAAAAATTAAACACATCGCTCTATGGAGGTTTTAGTACACATTTACACATAAAAAACTATATAATTTTTCAATGAATTAATGTGTATAAAAATATGTGACATATTAAATTTAAAGAATGATAATTTTGGCACAAATATGATTTATATATATTCTATAATTATATATAACAATCCATGAGAGGCATTGATGGAGGAAAAATTACATTTTTTTGGGGTGGTGGTTTGAGATATAAAATAATAACAAATTTCTTTCCTATTTGATTGTAGAGGATATGGATATAGTTTTATCAAATATAATATTAATATCTTAATATATGGTAGATACTAATATTTTTATTTGATCATTTTCCAATAATATTTTTAAGAGTTGTAAAAAAATTAAAATTATAATTTATGGTAAACAACTATACATCTTATTTGGACAAAATCTTATAGTTCACACTAAAACATTTCTTGGGTTGGTATTCTAATAAACACTTCCTCTAGGACATGGTGTGGATTGTAAAAAATGTATATTTTCAATGAGTTATGAATAAAAGGATTTTATATTGGATTAAAATAGTATATGTGGTTGCATTTTATATGTGAATGGTGGGGAACACTTGGAATCACATAAAATTTTAATTCTATAGAAATTAATTTTCATGTTCAGAAGGATAAAAATTGATATGATTCTAATATATGATAAGTACGATCATAAAGACCCATATTCAAAATATTTTTATAATTTTAGTTCATTATTTCACACTAATATATTTATTTTAACCCTATGTTATCTTCGTGGAGATTACCATGATTAAATTTTTTACTCATTAGGGGTCAATGTAACACATCATAATTTCTAAAAGAGTAACTTTATATACCATAATGTGTATGAAATAAATCAAAAATTATAAAATGGAATATAATATTTCAATAATTTATAATATTTATAATATTATTAATAATATTAATATATTATATAACATTCAATGCATGAAATACTATGATATTTTATGTTATACACAAAAAAAAGATTTTCTCTGATAGCTTCTGTTACACACAAGATCGTGTTTTACAAAAAAATAGAATATTATTAAAATATTGTTATTTAATATAATAATATATATCAATGTAATTAAATTAGATGTTGTGAATATTATAAACTAATTTATGAAAATATGTATCTTACAAAAATTAAATATTAATTCATCAGATACCCATTAATTAAAAATTTATATAAAACCAATTGAATATAATGGAAATTTTTTTCTCACTATGGTGTTGTATAAAAATAAAATTAATTAATTACTATTAGTGAAATATATTAATTAAATATATATGTTAAATATTAGGTAAAATAATTTTTTCATATACATTTAACAGATTTAATAAGTATAAGATATGAAAAACCAAATATTATGTATAAAAAGTATGTAATTTTCTAAAGGCAATTTTTCCTCATTTAAAAGTAAATCCTTCTTTTATAATAAATTTTGGAAATTTTATAAAATAAATTTGTAAAATTTGTTTTAAATGGGGAGGTCATAGTTGTGTTAGGGTAAATTTTACTTATTTTTATGAGAATTTTCATTTTTTGATGAATAGTAAAAAATACATTATTTTAATTGAAAAATTATTCTTCGTATAATATATTTGTAAGGAAAAATCATATATAAATTTTTTCGGAGTTATATTAGATAAATTATAAAACTATTAATCCATTTTATTTTATTTTAATCAATTTCAATTTGAAGTTTAATATAAAATCAAAGCAATATTTTCAAATAATATTCATTAAAAAACCCGCATTATCATCCCTTATGTGGGATTAATTTTAAATTTATTTTTACTACATCTGTGATTTAAATCTTGAAAAAACTGATTCCATATTTGGAATTGGAAGAAAATATAATGTATAATAAGGTTAACTATGTTTATACAAATTTTTTTTAACAAACTGAGACTTTGCCATGAATCACAAGATCCCTATATTATCATAAAAGAAGGTTACACATGTATAAAAGTATAAGAATTATATAATTCCCTCCTAAAGAGGGGAAGAAGGTCATCAGGGACATTTTCCTATCAATGAAAATCATTCCCATTGACACCCTTGTTAGCAATCCCATCTTCCAACGCATTTTCCTCTCTGTACACATGAGTGAAGAAATGTTCCTTTGAGTATAAAGAATCCAAACATTTAGTCCAACGATTGATGAGCTTCTAGGAATGATGTAGATCCCCAATACGAATGGTTGAGGAAATAACCATGGAATCAAATTCAATCCAGATCTTGTTCCAGCCCCTACTCTCATATTTCTCCATCGCTATGATGACACCATACATTTCAGCTTCAAGGGTGGAGGTTATACCCCATGATCTATAGATGCACACAAGAACATTCCCATGATGATCTCTATAGACAGCACCAAATCCAGAGGGCCCTGGATTACCTCTTTAAGCACCATCAGGATTGATTTTGATCCAACCAAAAATTAAAGCCTCTTAAATAACTTCCAATGTTCCATGTGGAGGATGGAAATTACCTTTCATGCCAATCCGTTTCAGAACTGATAAGTCATGTAATGTATTTGCACAAAACACACCATTCAGAATCTTTACCTCATATACTGCAGCAAGGATTACTTCCATCACCATACCAGACTGGAAGCCCTCCAACTCAGGTCTGATCTTGTTTCTTGACAACCAGATTTAATGAACAACATCCATAGTAGTAGGAAGGAAAAGAAAATGTAGCTATGGTGACAACGTCAAAGATCACAAAAAATCAATTTTATTTCCATATTTTGACCATATCCAAACATATATATATTTTTATCATTATTAGTTCCACATTACATGGAAAAATCAGTTGTGGGATTTCCTTTTAAAAAATATAGATGAATGATGCTCCACATTATCTACAAAAACAAACACACCCTTCCCACTAATCCAATCATTAAAATACCATTGTATCATCCAACCCCTAAAAAATAACTTCCCAACTTCCATCCACTCTTACTTGAATCCTAAATGTTTTTATTAATTCATCCAATGACTTATTTTTTAATAAACGAAAAGGCATTACCCAAATAAGATGTCACCTTATTCAACAATCACATCTGGTTTACCTCAACACCCCTTCATTTATTTATATATCTTGATTATATAATAAACCCATCATAGTAAATGTATTTATATTATTTATGATATGTATTACACCTACAAGTTCACATGTATCCACTAAATAGGATACAAAATAATCATTCTTGTCTATGACAAACTTCCTCCTCATACACCTATGTTGTACATTATTTCATTCATTAAAATTAATGGATAGAATAATATTTATTTAATATTTTAAATATGATATATATAGTATTTATAATTTCATTATTCTTGTGTAACATTCTATATAACAACACATTCATTCTGTACATTTTGTGGGAATACGATAACATCGTTTAGGGCCATGTGGACTACAGCCTCCTCAAAGCGATTTGATTCATTCAACCATTGCATCAAATATATATTGTATAATATTAATAAAAATATGTGACATATATGACATAAATATTATAATAAACTTATAATATAAAGGAAAACAAATATATATATATATATATATTTCATTTACTTTCCAATATTTACAATATGATAATGAAATATAAGTAGTATTCTTGGGTATGTGTGACATTCCATTTCCATTAATAATCAATTTCATTTACGGTCTGAAAATATTATGAATTTTTTATAAATATATATATAATTATAAAATATTATAATTAGATCATATTTTATATTCATGATATTATTAAATCATGATCATTGTTTGAAGAAAAAAATAACAAGTCGAAACATATTAAAAAACTAAGTAATTGGCACATGAATTTGTGAAAAATATTGATAGATGTTCAACAAATGGTTATTAAGATATTATATAATGTTTTTATAGGATATTATTAATATAAATTTGGTTAATATATAAATTAAATAAACTCATAAAAATATTATATTTAATATTAATAAACGTTCTCATAAGAGAAAATGAAAGGAATCAAATTCTCATATCACTTTTTACATCAATGAGATAAATTCCATTATTAGCACTTAATTCTTATGTGTAGTCTATATGCCTACTATTTTTATATATTATATAATTAATTATTTTATGTAAATTGTTTTGGTTTTTTAATTTGAATTATTTCTTCTATGTGTATTTGAATTAAAATTTATAAGTAGAAAATAATTTCAATGATTGTTTCATTAATAATACTTAATATTACTTTCTCATTATCATTTATATTATATAATTATTCTTATAATAACTTATTATTATATATATTTTTTATTTATAATTTTTTATTTTTATTTAATTTTTAAATACATAATCAATTCCATTATTTAATCTCACATCAATGTTATGATCTTTTCAAGGGTTTATAGCACAATCTAATTTTTTTGTGAATATTTATATTTGAATTCAAATTAAATGAAATTATTTAATATTTTTTAGAAAACCTTTAAATTTATTATAATATAATTATTAATGACAATTTTCATATAATATTACCATTTCCACTATTTGATACTAAAAATGTTCACTAAAATGTTGTTATGAAAACCTGACATCAATTATCTCTCTAGCGAGAGAGCCATTTTCCTTATAAAAATATATATTTTAAAATTGCTATCAATTATTTATAAAAAAACTAAAAATGATTCATTAGAGGGATTTTTTGCATTTTTTATTTACTTGTTTTTCAATGGGTTAATCTTCTCACTTTCCAAACCATATACTTTACCTACATTTTTAACATGAAAAATGAGTGTTCATTTTACATTGAATATACTGTATGGATTCACACATTATCAATTCTTATAAGCTTCCATTTCATTAAAAAATTTAATATTTTAAAATAATTTTTATGGGATTATAAACTTAATGTATTTTTAATAAAATCAAAATAACGATGATATTTTTATCACTATTGTTATTAGAATTTATTTTTATAATATTTTCACTGATCAATGAAAAAACCCTAGAATTTTTCTTTATATGGGATATTATGTACTAATTCCATGCATATAATTATTATTCATGTGTTTTGAATAATTTATATATAGATATTAATAGTATTCACTTACTTGATTCATTTTTGTATTCCACATGAAATATCGGTTTTCCTTGGATCATTGAACATCGAATTTACACTAATTAACCTTATCATTTATCGTGGATATGTTCATTCCCTAAACCATACACTATTTTTCATATTATGATTACATTGAATTTTGTTTTAATTTCATGGAAAATATTGATAAATATGTATCCATTAATCAATATGAATTTTTGATAAGAAACATTGTTTTTATATTAAATTGGTTATTGTATATAAGAGGAATGATTTATACATTAAAGAAACAGGTACTTGATATTTAATATAAACACCACGATGTATCTATATACCCCTGGAATGAGATATTCTGGTTAAAAACCATAGATTTTATTTCTATGTAGAATGGATGGGTTTCTAGTCAAACATTTAATCTATATTGTGATAGGTTATGATATTAGTATGGTAATATATCTTGTGAGAGGTCCTAATGGAAAAAATATCATGTTCATAAGAATAAAACAGTCTAATAAAAAAATTTACATCAATTTATTTAGCTATTATTATCCTTGATATTTTCACAATGAAAAAATCTATTGAAGCATTTAATTCTATGATTATTGATAAAATTGTATTTTTTATGTTATTAATCATTCCACATTGATTATTCAATATAATATTTTTTTTCAAAATGGAACATGTATTTAGTTATTTATCATTCCATATTGTATATTAACTAAGCCACACTTTATTTATTGTTGGGCATGTGTGTTCAGTTATTTACCCATCCATAGAGATTATTCTCATAGATTAATTATTGTTTCAAATTTACAAAACCCTTACTGAGCATTTTAGGTCACCATTATTTTGTTTTATTTCCCAAGGAATAAAATATGATTACAAATAAATATATTCAGTGATATAATAAATTGTATAAATATATCTAATAAGGAGAAAAAATTATTTTGTAATTAATTTAGTTGTTTTTAATAAATGACTCTTGTTTGTATCTAGATTACAAAACTACTAAACTCTTCAACCCATTGGTATTTAATTCTGGTAATCATTCCAATTTAATTGTAGTTGACACCATCTCCAGGCTACTTGGGTCATGGCGCTACCATTTTTATTAAAGGATTTTTTAGAAACCTTGGGAAGTAAATTTAGGATAACATGGGTTATTGAACATATAACAAATGATGAATTTAAAGATATGCATAGAAAATAATCCAAATGTTTAGTCCATATAAATATTATTTGTATTTCCTAGAAATAAAACACTTTATGGATTCTGCAAGTGGATTTCGTTGTGGAAAATATGTAACTAGAAGGTAAAAAAAAGTCAAATGGTACATCAGTACTAAGTCATACATGACCTGGTACATGAAAATGTTCATAATGTACTCCAAGTTTGATACTCCCAAGGGATAAACATATGATAATTCATATCTTTTTAAAAATACTGTGAATGATTTCAATAGATATTCAAAATGAATGACCTAGGAGAAATAATAGACCAATGAAGGATATGTGTTGAAATAAAAGGGAAGAATTATTTATATATTGTGGATGTATTAAAAACCATAGTTAAAAAGAAATATTAATGAATAAATTATTTTACGTATCTCCATAATAATTTAGGGAATATTAGAAGAAAATATTTTGGAAATTCTAAAACATGTATGGAGGGTGTCAACCATTCATATCCATAATTTTTGTAGATCCTGAACCAGCTATCGTACGATGATAACATTTTAATGGAAACCATGGATCTATAAAATGTCTTGGATATAATATCTCTATTTTTAAGAACGAAAATTAATGAAAATATATTAATGATGAAACCCTAGTATTAGTTTTTTGGTTTAGATATTAATTTATTTAACATATTAGTTTGTAATGTAATTATATAAAAACAAAAATACATGTATTAAAGATATTATGATATATAAAAAGTAAATTTCAGTTCATCATATATAAAAAATGGGTCATTTTCAGATTTATAATACAAGGTGTTTGTGAATAATTATAATTTAATTTAAGAACCACCAATTTATGGGGAGGTTTTTATAAAATAAAAAAAAATATAATTTATATTTCCATATATTCTTGTCCAATGAATGATGTCCTCATTTTTAGCAAAATAATCTTAAAACCAAAAAAAATATCATATTCAATTCATTTTTGTGGAATCATATGACTTTTATGTTTTCACAGATTTATAGTTTTTTTACAATAAATTTTCCCTTTATCTTTCACGTTTTTGTGATCGATGACCTCAGTCTTTCAATATAATAATTTAGGATTTTCCTCAAATTTTATATTTTCATGTACTACTAATGTAAATCTACTTATAGAGCTTGTTATATATATTATGACATTATACCATTATACTTCTCATTCTCTATTATGAAAATGATATTTTATTAATATTTATCACAATGTGGTATTGAAAAAATAATAATTTTCAAATAATAAACTTTTACTGCAAATATCATTTTTAAATTGTGGGGATTTGATTTATTTAAGTTTGGGAGAATGTAACACATAGAAATTTCTAGAATAGTATGTTTTTATTTGATATCAGGTATGAAAAAAATACCAAATACAGTAAAGAATAATACATATATAGAAATTTTTGTATATTTAAATGATTAAATAAGATTAATTTATTCTAAATAAGGGATTGAACAAAATACCAAGTTATCATGTTTTAAATGCAATAAAAAACTTCTTGAATAGCTTTTGATTCCCAAAAGATCCATTTTTACTGGACAACATATATTATTAAACTGTTTTTATTTTACATAATAAGACATAACCACACCATTAAATTTTTTTTCGGTACGAGTCACCATCATTTTAAAATATAAGTTTAAAATATATATTAAATGACTTCATTGGTTTTAAGTAAATCAGAAATTAATAAAAAAATTAATTCAATATAAAGGAAATGTTTTTAGTCATCAAAAAACGTTTAATAATAAGAAATTAAATTAATTACTATATATCCGAATTATTTTTTAAAAATAAATATCTTATATATGAAATAAAATATTTTTTATATTCATATATTGGATTTAATAATAATTAGATAAGAAAAACCCCAATATTTGACATAATAAGTCAATTTTTTTAATTTTGATTTTTTGATCTTTTCATAGTGAACCATATTTAAAATAAAATTTTATATATTTTAGATATTTTATATGAAAAAATTAAATAAAATTTAAAAATAAATACATTAATACTAGTTTAGGGTTATTTTTTTAGTTTTCTTAGAAGTTTAATATTTTGATAAAAACTCACAAATACTAAATTTTAATTGAAAAAAAATTATTCAGTAAATTTACATATAATGAAAAAATTTATTTGGAATTTTTTTAATGAAAAATTTGAAAAATTATAAAATTACTAATCAAGTATACTTTATTGTATTCAACTTCACATTGAATTCGGATATTATATCCTCTAAAATGATTAAACATTTTAACATAAAAACTGTCATTGTCATCATGTATTTTGGATTAAATTAAAATAAATTTAATATAAATATGGGATTTGAATTTTGAGAACTTTAGACCATATTTTAAATAATAATAGATAAAAATTTATACTATTTTCAACATCATTTTTGAAAAAAAATAAAAAATTAATCAAAATTAATTTCATTGATTAGAAGAAAAAATAGTTTAATAAGGGACTAATGATAAATCTAATGAGGTAAAATAGCCTAGAAACTTGTCTAATAAAAGATTAATGTAAAAATTTTGATTATATAACACATTTTATATAATTTGGTTAATTATTGTATCCACATGAAAAGGATGAAACATGGGTGGAATTCCCTATTCTAAAATTTTAATAAATGCAAATCCTCATCTATAATAAAAATTGGACTCACCCCTATCAATTTTTAGCATGTCTAAAGATCATTATACCACCAAAAACTATCAAAATAATCACCAAAATTACATAAATTTCAAATATATGCCTCAATTTGTACATAAATAGAACCAATAATGACTTTTGGTATAATATAAAAAGAGTTACCCATATAATAGGTAGTCTTCATCCACGATCACATTTGATGCATTTACCTCTCCACATCTTAAATTATTTTTTACCATGATTATATAATAAAAATATTATAGTCAATATAATGACTTTTTATATGATAATAGATATTCCTTATATTTCTCACACATCAATCAAATGGGATACACAATCATCGTTCATGTTTATGGGGGACTACCGCTGCATGAATAGATGTTATTTATCATCTATTTACCACCTTTCATGGTTGGAATAATGATGTAGTAATAGTTTATTTAATATATATATATATATAATATTTATAAATTTATTAAACCTATAGAGCTTTTATATTAATATAACATCCTAAATTCCATTTTTGGGAGTATGATAACATCATTTATGGATGTGGCAACTACCACATCTCGAAATTGATGTGATTCATTAAAACATTAGATAGAATGTATTAAGAATGGTATTAAAAAAATATGTTAAATACATAACAAAAATATGATACATTAATTATAAATTATATATATATATATATATATAATTTAAATTTCACTATTATAAATATAACAATCATATGGATATAGTATTTACGCGCATGTACAAACTATATTTTCAATTACAATTGAATATCATTTCTTATCACTAAATATTTTTAATTTATATAAATGAATTTAGAAATATTATATATAAAAATTACATCATGTTTTAAATTACGGATATTATTATTTCATGATCTAATTTAGAAGAACCAAAATAACTAGTCAAAAATTACTAAAAAAACCTAGGCAGTTAACAATAGAAATAGATAAAATAAAGAATTGATTATTTAAAAATTTATAATACGATTTTATAGGAATAAAATATATGATATTATTAAAATAATTATGATTCTTGATTATTTAATAACACGATTATAAATATTATACATTATTTTAATGGAAATTCATCCTAAAGGAATCACAAGGTAAGGGATTTTCATTTGAATTTTTACATCTATGTGGTAATTTTCATATTCACCACTTATTTATTTTTGGTATTGTTTATACCAACAATATAGATATATTATATCATATATTATTTAATATTCATGGTATTTTTTGTTTAAATTTGTATAATTTCTTCTTAGTGGGTTTGTATTAAATGTTACTAAGAGGTAAAAAATTTATAACCTGATTCCCTATTATAGGGTAATATTACATCCTTGTCATCAATAATAATCTAATATTATGTGTGAAATTGTTTTTACTATATATATTTCTATTTAAAATATTTCTATGTGTATTTAATGATTACAAAATTCATCTTATCATTAATGGATTCTCACTTAAACATTATGGTCTTTTCAAGTGATTAATTCCCCATTGCATTATTTTTAAGATTGTTTACTCTTGAATTTACATTATATGAAATTATTTGATAATTATTAATTAAAACCATTCATATTATTATTTTGTGGTTAGAAATTACCTTTTTCTTGTAATATTAGTTTTTTTAAACTATTTGGTTTTCATAATTGTTTTGAACTAATTTTTAGGAAAACTCGACGTCATTTATCACTTTAATCGAAGAACCTATTTTCATTTAAGAATATTATTTTATAAAAATGTATTCAATTTTATAACCCTTAAAATATGATTTATTAATGAAAATTTTCCCTTTGTTTCTTTTTGAAATGTTTTCATATGAATATTCATGTCACATTTATAAGAAGGAAATTTTCCAAACCTGTCACCTTGGTAAATGAATATTATTTTTACCGTGAATGAAATTGTATAAATTTACCCATAATTGATTATTAGATGCATAATTTTTATGTTAAGATTTTTGTTTTTAATTAAATTGTTTTACATTTATTTTCAATGAAATGTATTTTAAAAAAATATCAAAATAAAGACGATATTTTCCTTAGTAGTGTTTTTAAAATATATTTTTAAAATAATTCTATTCATCAATGTAAAATACACATTATTGTTTCTCTAAGTGGGATATGATGTGAATATATTATACTAATTATGTATCTGTATGGGTTTTGAAAGATTTTATGAAGGATAGTTTTTTGCGTTCACAGGAATGATTCATTTTTGTATCACCATATAAATATTCAATTTCTTATAATCATTGAACAATGAATTTAGTATAATTGTCCATATCAGTTAACATAGATTTATTCAATTCCTACACTGTAGAATATTTTTATATATGGTGATAGCTTTGAATTTTATTTATTTTTCTTGGGATGTATTGATAAATATGTGTCCCTTACTCTGTAGAGATATTTGTTAGGGGACATTGTTATTGACATAAATAAAGTATTAAATAGATGAGGAATGATTTGAACAGAAAATTCATGCATTGGGTGTTGTCAAAGTATGACCCTTGATGCATTGGTATTCTCAAGATATTAAATTACTCAGATAAAAACAATTAATGTTATTTTTCATGCATAATACATGTGTTTCTAGACTCAAATTTAAATTTCATTGTGAATAGTCTAAGCAGTATTATTCCATAAAATCCCATGAATTGTTCAGATGGTAAATGATTCATTTACCTATCATAATAGACATCCAATAAATAATTAATAAATTCATATTGATAAAGTTTACATTATCCCGAGAATTTTCACTATGAAAAAATATAGGAAATCATTTTGTTAAATGATTTTTATTTTATTGGAATTTTTTTTGGTAATTTAAAATAACATAATTTTTATGTCATTTCTATATATATTAAATGGAATGTGTGTTAAAATATTTAATTTTATATAATAATTATTAAAACCCTATAACATTACTGTTTAAAAGTCGTGTTGTTCAAGTATTTACTTTCCCATATAGTTTATTCTCATTGATTCATTATATTTTTCTTTCTGGGCATTTCTGTTAACAGTTTTTTGTACCCTTTCCCCAAGAATCCAATTAGTTTATTAATAATGATGTAGAAGGATATTCTTGATGTAATAAATTTATCCTATAATGAAATGAATTATCTTGAAATTAGTGTAATCATTTTTCATAAAATTCTCATGTTTTGTATCTAGTTTACCAAGACAATTAATATATTCTGTTCTTTAGCATTTGATTCCTTGTTATAATTCAATGGTAATGGTAATTCAAACCAGCTACAGGTTATAGTGCTTTGGGTACTATAGTCTATATAGTAATTATAAAATAATTATTTCCCTATAAATGGACCTTAAGTTATATATTAAAACATATACCAATCCCTTTGATGAATAAATGAATTTTCTTATTTTAAATCATTTAAATAATACGTTGTTGTTATAAAATATCATTATTTTTAATTTTTTTAACACAATAATGATTCAAATATGTTATGATTATAAATATAAAAATGGTTCTAAAATGATATATATTACATTAAAATGATTATATGATATTTATATATTTATAATATTTAATTTACCATTGTATACAAATCATTGTAAATATTATAATTTTTTATAACCCATTTGTTATCCAGTTTAATCATTAGTTGTTGTAATCAATTTTCTATATTAATAGTAATTTTTTATGGGAGGTAAAAATTGGATAATAAATCTATAGGTTGTGAAATTTTACACAATTATTCATCATATTTATATTATTACATAATATTGGTGACTTTAAAAAAAATTAATAATATATTATTTAACTAAAATTTCATTAATGTGATTTTTACACTATTAATTTGATGTTGAAATAAATTAAAATATAAAATAATCGGAATATGATAAGTTCAAATATCGATATAAAGATTTTATTAATAATTAAATTTGTCAAAGTACATAATATACTATAATAATATTTAAATAAGAGTTTTTAAAGTCATTTTGTTAATTTTTTGGTGATTTTACAAGCACTCAGTCAATGTGGCATGCACATTTAAGGTAATTATTTCATCAATAAAATTTATAAATAAATTGACAGTAAAAAAATTCATTTATCTTCCAAATTAATTTTTATAAATGAATAAATTTTTTATCACTAATTGAAATTATTTTAGATATTAAAAAAAATATGTTGGCCCGGAGGGTGAAACTCAGTTGTCACTACCCATGTGCATCTTAGTGAGGTCTCAAGATCAAGTCTTGCCGAGTTCATCCATGAACAAATTATTTGGTTAATTTCTCTATAATGTTGCCCCATCCCCTAATAATGGGAGGTTTTGGCTCAATATTTAAAATAAATATATTGAAATTTTTGGCTTTATCTTTTACTAAAATATTAAAAAGGTCAAAAAAAAAATATAGAACCATGTTTCTATATTATTGAGACATGGAATAACATTCATCAAATTAAATCATCACATAAGTTAAATAATTTTTTTAGGATGAATTTTTAATTCCTTATCAATTTATTTTTAACTTTAAATATCTCATTTACCCACACTAGAATTAAGATTATAGACTATATTCACTGTTTATAATGAAAAAAATAATAGGGGATTATGTACTTCATTTTAAAATCCATATTTAAAATATGGAATCTATTTTTTCATATTAAACTTCTTAAATATGAATAAAATAATTTAATATCAAAATACCAAACGAAATAAAATTTTTTATAGAAAAAATTAATATTATTTGTATGAATTTATTTTATTCCTTATTACAAAATAAAATTGATTTAAATAAACTAATAAATATTTATAATTAAATAATTAAACCTATTATACTACATAAACATGAAAAATTGGAACATTTTAAATTATTAAATCAACGAAAATAATTTTAAATAAAAAACCATATTTCATAAAATTCACTGGAAAAACTACCATTCAAAAATTTAAAAAACCCAATTTAAGATAAATTTGAAATGATTATTTATAAAATGAAAAAAATTTGTTAAAATTTAATTTCAAAATTTACTAAAAATATATAAAATTAGCTACCTAGAAAATTAAACAAAATCATTTTTGATGAATTTTTTTTAAAACATCAAATGGATTTAATAAAAATGTATTTATTATTTAATATGCATGTATCACTAATTTTAAATTCAAATACACAATTATATTTTTTTCATAAATCTATAAGTTCAATTAATATATTGGAATTATATATCAAGGTTATAATGGTCATATTTAAATAATACTTTTTCATGGTTCATTTATATTCAGATATACATGTCATGGAACAAGGTCTTATTTTTAAAATAATAGGTTGTTACAATCCTTTCCATTTAGTAAATTCCAACATAACAATATGAAATTAATATCATAAATCACTTGTTTGACATTAAAAAATTCTGTAATGAAAATTATACATTGTAAAATGGTTATTTAAACAACATCTTGAAAAGAGGTAGTTGTGAATTTTAAGGTCTATTCAATTACACATGAATAGGATTGCAAATAGGATAACATTAGTGGGAATGAAAAATACAGACATGTTGAGAAATTGATTTATTTAAATAATTATAGATTGTTGAAATGGACATTGATCACATGAAATTGAATGACTTAGAGAGTGTTAAAGACAAAAACCCGTAAAACAAAGAGGTGTAAAATGAGCATATTATTCATTGTAAATGAAGGTAATGTTATATATATATATTTTATAAATTTCTTAATTCTGAGTAAATACATTACCATATAGAATAATAAAATATGAAAATATTATTACTTGATAAGAATAATTTCATCAATTTTTACCATATTCTCATCTTTTCTTCAAATAATGGTTAATTAAGATGATATTTTCATGTCTGAAGCTGTAAAATAAATTTAAAAAGGACAATATAATTCCCAAAAGATTTTAATTTATTACTCTATCATTAATTATGTAATTTAAAATATTGGTTATAACAAGGTATGATGGTTTCCAAAATGAATTATCCTTTACAAAGTGATATACAATAATAATCTCTAATGTGTCAATAATGATATAAAAAGAACATCATATATCATTTTATAAATATCTTACTGTAAATTTCTCCATAATATTTTCAATAATGTTTTAAAAAAAATTCAGAATTATTTCATCACATTATCTTCGGATAGTAATTTATCATTTATCACAAATCGATATTAGTCAATCATTATGCAATAATCAGACACTTGTATATGATGTAATAATATTATCTTCTAAATGTGATAATCATTACTATAAATAAACCAAATCACCATAAATTCATAAAAAAATAATATATACTTCAAAATTATAATACAACATTTATTCCAAAATTAAAAAAAATTCTTAACCAAAATTATTTCTTGATATCATATAATTTTCTTAATATTTTATAATATTTTTATCCAAAAATATTTTAAAAACATTAATTTCAAATAGTATTTTAACCATTAATGATACTTCATAACCTTCAACCTACATCCCAAATAATGTTATACTATCCATACCAAAAATTACTTCCTGTTAATCATAATGGATTCAAATACATTAACGTAATAAAATGTCTCTAAAAAATATCATTATTCACATTAAAATATCATCAATTAATGTCTCAAAATGGGTGTGTAAATATTTGAGTAAATGATGAAAATCAAACTTATAAAAACATAATTGTATATATAACTCTTAAGTAAGCCCCTAATGAAAGTAACATAATCTCAAAAAATATAGAAAATCTTCTACTCATTATAATTATAAGGAACCATGCAAAAAATATTACATAATATTCTGTATGTTGGCAAGAATTCACTTTCTTACATTTAAATGATATGTTATATATTTTTTATACAATCATGTCAGATATATTATATAAAACCCCATTTATTATAAATTGAACAATTATTTAAGTTTCCATTTTCCCCACATTATAATACAAAAAAAATAAACATAACATTTTCCATGGAATATTTTCATAAATTTCATATTGATATCATTCTTGTCATTTTCAATCATTAAATATCTATAAAAAAATTGAAAATACATTAATATCATAAAATTATTTTATGTGATATAATTTAAGGAAATTCATTACCCCAATAAAAAAATTAAAATAAATAATTTTATTCCATTATAACATTCATATTTTAGTTTGTGATAAACATAATTTCATCTTAAAAACATAAATTTTTTTAAAATAGAATCAATAAAACATATAAAATGATATTGGAAACACTTTTTTATTAATCATAGAGAATAATATTCATAACCCATGATTAACCAATGTTAAATATTACATTGAAATATTTAAATTGATTATAGAAACCACACAAGTTAACTCCATACTTTAAAAAACAATTAATATTACCCATTGAATTGGATTCCTATAATGGGTCTCAACCATCACATATGCTATATATGGACTAACCTGTTCTCATATATAATTATCAAGAAACATATCCTGAATAAAAATTTTATTATTTTATCTTTTTTTATAAAATCATTTTGAAACTCTTGTAAATCCTCATGAAAATGTATTTCAAATAATTAAATTACCTTTCCTTGTAATAAAACTTATAAAACCAAATAATCAAAAAAAATATAGAGATATTATTAAGATAAAACATGAAATCTTTTAATTAAATCAAAACCTCACAAAAAAAATGTGTTTGAAAAACTATTTATTTGGTATATCTATATATATATCATTCATTGTTTTACTTTTTTAAAGACTTTAATAACATTATTTAAAAATACTAATGTTAAAAACCGTTATGTAGAATGTTAAAATTGAAATAAAATTCCCATGATAATTCATTTATTTTCATATAAAAATATATCCCTAAAACTATTAAAAAAATATAGTCATTGAAGGAAATGATTTAGAAAATAAATATTGAACTCAATTAAACTAGATTTTATGTTAATGTGTCACATACCTAATGTCCCAATCCTAAGATATTTTCATTATCATCAATATAATAAAATGATTAAAAATAATTACATTGTTAAGAAAAATTTTCATGTTTATTAATCATTTTATTTCATTTTACCACATTATTTTTATTTTATTAATCAGTCATGTTAATGATGTATGTTTTTATGATATTAGGCCCATGTGTCAAAAAACAAATTTCTAGGTTGACTATGGTAAATGATATCATTAGTCCATCATATATTGAATTATAAAAATTACATAATTACAATATTTATACATTAATATTAAATTTATATCCAATTATGAAATATGATTATGATAAATGAACCAATGATAAAATATGGAGTAAGCAGGTCATATGTAAATATCAGTTATGTTTTAATTTTACAATGATCATGATTGTTGGTAGGTAAATATTTATTTATTATTAAAAGAAGATAATTATACATGTCCTGGAATATAATGTTTTAAAATATACACACACACACAGATATATATATCATCTATGTGATTTGGTGAATAAATAAAAATTACATCTCTTCTTGGATGTTGTAGTCTACATGTACACATGAATGATGATATGATTCTGAAATGAATGAAATGAATATAAAATATTTGATATACATAATTTCTATAATTTAAATTATTTAATGACTATTATATATATATATATAAATATTAATTATATCGTTATAACTTGTTGTGAGATGCTCTGATGGAAAACAAATTGAATTAGTGTATGATGTGGTAGTCCACCATACACACAATCAATTTTTTAATTTCCCATTTGATATAATAAATTATAGAAACATATTATTATATTATCCTAATAAAATATTATCTTATGAGCTATAATGAATTTTTAATTTTAGATTCATTTAATAAATTCTTATATAAGTATAAGAAAAAATAAAATAATAATTATCAGTGATGGACTATACATCTTCTTAATAAAACCTATTATGATAGATACAAAAAAAATTCATATGATGGATATAGAATTATTAAAAGTCCTGTAGTTAATGTGGATTAATTTACAAATGTATTTAATATTTTTGTTTTCTTTAAAAAGGCATTGAATATATTATACAAAATATATACAAGGTGTTTTTTTACAATTAAGGGGAGGGTAAAATATTAAATTACATAAAATTTTAGACTAATATAAATTAATTATGATTTAAAAAAGTATAAAAAGTATATTATTATAATATAAGGTAATTTTGAGTATAAATTATAACATAAAATTAAATATTTACATATTTTTCGGTTGCATCACCTGTAATGTTTTCCAACCAATTTTTAACACAATTAACAATGATGGTGAAAAAAATGATTATTAAGATATAGGTGCCATGATATTTTGTATTAAAGAAAAATTTAACCATAAGGAGATAATGTTGTATATTTTAGAACATATACAAACCACTTTGTTAGAGTTATGTTTTTTAGGAATCTCAAATCTTTATAAAATTTATTAGAAAATATAATTAATGTCACTATTTGAAAAAATTGAAAAAATTATTTGTAATCCATTTTTACATATAGATCAAGAATAAATAATCATGGGTTCAAGAAGAAAACTTTTATAAGGAATTTTTTGGGATTCCATTCAAATGTTTGTGGCTATATATTATTGAATGAAAAATCTATTAGAGTTTCTATATGAAAAACTGAATAAAAATTGAAAAATAATATTTTTTATAAATATTGTTGATGATACTATAAAATGTGGAATCAGATATATATATGAATAAATGAGAGTTTAGAATTATGAGAGTGATAATGTTATGGTTTATGCTGACTCATATGATAACAATAAAAAAATACTTCTAAAAATAATATTTATATACAATACACTCCAATGAAACATGTTGATTTTGAAAATATTATTGTCTAAAAAGGTGCATCAATATATCAAAAAAGATGATTAGGATTTGAGTATTAAATTTTCAATATTATTGATGTTAAACCTCAATCCATTATCGAGGTCATGGGTAATGAAGATTGAGTACCTTAATTAATTGTGATCATTAAAAAATAGAGAATAACTCCACATTGAAAATTATTAAATAACATAAACAAATATTGGTATATAGTGGGTTTTATTAAATATATATTATAAATAAAATAAAGCATTGATGAATAAGGAATGTGTATTATTAAAGGTGTAATATTTTATTAGAGGAATTTTATGTAATGAAACTTTTCATGTAATATAAAATATTTGAACTATTATCTTTTTATTGGTTGGGGTATTATAAATAAATTACAAAATATATCATGTGGATATGAAATATTCATTTATCAATATTGATCTTGAGTAAGAGGTTATCATTGGAAAGCCTGATAATTTTCTTCTTGATAATTTTGAGAATATCTTATGAGGTACATTTATGTATTTATATGTCTGGAATCATAACCCATGATGTTATTATACATACGTGGATTTATTTTTTAGGATTATTTAGTTTTAACAAGGAAATTTGGAAAGAAATATTTATGTGATGGATTTTTCCATCGGTACAGTAACAATCATTTTATTATGGAATAAATAATATTTTTTGGGAAAAATGGAATCTTTGTGAATAAATATTTTTATAGAAATGATGATTCTCTTTAATATGTTATTTATGGGTGAGGTGACATTATTTATAAAAATGTATATCATTCTGGTGGATAAATAATTTTTTAAATCATATGAAATTTAAATTAAAACATTTATAATGTGGTTTCAGATAGAATAATGAAATTGGAATCCCTCTACAGTAGTGTGTATAAAACATACCAATGATGAGGGTTAAATTTTTTTAAATAAAATATTATATTTGAAATTTATTTAAATACTTTTCTACATGAATGATTCCAAAAATAGCATATATTTTTTGTTTCTCTATGTTCATTTATGGAATGTAACTGAAAGGCAACTCACATATTAGTATCCAAGAGAATCTTGACATAGAACATAAATTCAAATTATTTCTCATATAACATATAACCAAATCATAATTAAATTTAAATGGATTTAAAAATTATATATTTGATGGGGATTATATTTTTAAGAGTACCACATAATTTTGAAAATTTATCCATTTTATAATTTGAATGAAATTGAATTATAAGTATAAAATTATAGTGGTGTTGTTCATTTCTAATGATGACTATATTGAACCCACACATGCTTGTATTTATATAATATGTGTATAGACTAAACATTCTTATTTTAGATTTATTGTTGAGACGAATCTTTGAGTTACCTCTGTCAATGAAGTTATTATCAATCAATCCATGTATATGCTTCATTAATTTGATTATTTAAAATTATATATATATATATATATAAACAAAATAATTAAATAGAATTATGGAAAATGTGATGTCAAGATCATGTTTGGTGCTGGAAAAGAGAAAACTGCATATACAGTTAGCAAATAATTTCCATAGGATGGGTTTTTATAATTAATGTTGTATCATTATATCGAGTCTTCTCCCACATATATATTTATGGAACATGTCTTACAAAAGTATATTCATTATATTTTTCAATTGTGGGAAGAAAATGTGTCATAGTTTAAACTAATTTTTCAAAGAGAGGGGAATATTTTTAATGTATGAATTATGAACATATTCTGTTATACTGGTATGTGGTTTTTAAAATATTTTGTAATTTTTTGATGTGTTGATTATGATTGAGAGTAAATAATGTTTTAGTCATTTGGACAAAATTTTCAGAAAATAATTCATTAATTTCACATAAAAGCACTATAGAATCCTAAAAAAAAATATTAAAATGTGTCTCATTTTGAAAGATTATCTCATAATGATTTGAGATTTAGTAAAACATAATAAAATATTTGTTGATATGTTTATGAAAGTGTTTAAAATGGTTAAAAATTAATATAAGGGTTGATTAGTGAATTCAAAGGATTTGATGAATTTTAAATGACTTGTGGATAGTTTTAGTTAATGTCAATAAATGGTTGCGGTGTTTTTTAGTTTATCCTTAATGACTATAAAATACCCATTTTATTTTTATATGATTTTGGTGATATTTAAATAATTTTGTATGTTTTTTTAATATGAAAAATATAAATTTCTAAATCCATGTTACGGTCAACGATAATATAAGTATGAGTCATTACTAATAGAATGGTCTATTTAATGAATACGAATGAACAATCGATGAATAATATTGTTTTTATATATGAGTCATTCTAAAATATGTACCACTCATTTTAGAATATATAGAAGTAAATATTTGTTGAATTGGTCTAATTTTATTATATGTAAAAATAACATCAAGCACTGTATATATAATTAGACTCTATGTATGGTTCATCTACAAGATAATTATTATTTGTGACTTAATAAAATTGAAATAATTATTCATGATCAATATATATTTCATAAAATATACTTGATCAGAAGGAAAAAAATGATGATTTGAGAACCATTATTCACTGATTTAGACCTCAAAAGTGACTTGTGATTCAAGAAAACTAAACAATTTATGAATGTCACATCATGATGAACAAGATTATAGTTGAGAATAAAATATTAAAAATGTACATAAATGTTTTTATCTATTTTCAAGAATAATGAAGATATAAATGGGATGATTCATTGTTGATCATAATTTTATAAGGTAATTTTAATAATATTGTTTTTCAAGTAATGTTTATATATTATGTAATATTTTTAAATTTTTATCAACAGAATAAATTTTCCATAAATTTAGTTTAATTGTTATATATAAAGTGTATAAAACAAGATGATTTATAATTATTTTTTATGTAAAAAGAGTTTTATCCTCCAATGTTTATGTTGGGTGATTTAAGTCTATTTTTTCATGGGAAGTGTAAGTATGATGAATATTTATACATAAATATTGACATTTTTTAAACATTTCAAGTCATTTGAGAAATGTAAAAAACATAATTAGGTACCAAAATATGGAATTTTTATGATAACTAATTTTTATGAGGATTAATATTATTTAATTAATTCTATTTTCTTATATAGAATAAAATGGGTGTAATTTAATCCTGTATAATTAGGAAAGTTTGAGTTAATAACATATATTAAAAATTATATATTAAATTAGGATTATATTATTTTGGAATAGAGATAATATGTGTGTTCTTCTAATTTTATTACATTTTATATGAAAGAGAATGTGGAATATATTCATGAATATAAGGATATAGAAATATGAATAATCTATTTCACTATTCACTATTGTATGAATTTTAGATGGAAAATTTGGGAAGAATTTATTTGAGGTTCATAAAACATTATGTCTTCTATATTATGATGTGGTAGTTTTTTTGGAGTGTGAGTTTTATTTTTGAGATGATATCATGTCAAATCATAGAGGAAATTTTATGATTTTTTATAATAAATATATACCAGAATGAAGAACATTATCATTTAATTAACCTTCTGGTCCATTTTTATAAATGATCTTCATTCAATAAATTGTAATTAGGTTGATATTATTGATAGTGTGTTAATATTGATACCTTATTAACAAGTATATCTTCATGATAACTATATTTTGAGAATTGTTTACAATATAATAGAAGCAGACTATTGAAAAGAGTACTCTCTCACACCATAGACATTCATTGTAGAAAATATTCTTGTAATTTATTTTTCATCATATCCCAAATTCACGATGAAATAAAAAGTGAAATTTTTTAATAGAGTGACAATTAGGTTGAAAATACTAATAAAGGTTATTTTTAAAATAAATATTGAATTATACAAAGTTCAATACTGATTCACACCATAAATATTTTTTGGGTTTTTTGATTTTCATAGTCTAACTAGTAAATCAGACTAAAAAATATTAAAAGATGTAAAATCCATTTATATAGAACACAAAATAGATATAACATGTTTCTATAAAGGGAACATTAGATAAATAATTTATGAAAAGTAGTTATGATGTTTGAAATAATAATGATGGGAAAATAAAAAATGTTTTTTTAATGTTTAATGATGTTGGTAAAATAAATTATATCCAAATAAATAATATCATAAAATTGTGGATATAATAATGATTAGGACACAATGTTGTGTCTTAAAATATGATGAATATTTCATGGATGTGTTGTGTCCATGTGATTATTATTTATGGTTGATACATTATTAAAATGATATTATGATATAAATTAATTATTCTATATGTTATTGGGTTATTTGATGATGTTTGGTAATGGGCATGAAATGGTATGAAATTCAATATGAAATAAATTGGAATATAGGTGTGGTTACTTGGATGGACTGATTAAAACATCATGAATGGTGAATCTAAAATATAATCAAGATATTAACAGTATATGTTTTTGGTAAAATATTCAATTATTTTTATTCATGGTATATATTTTTATAATATATAATAATTTTAGAAAATCTATATATTAGGTTATCATGAAACAATGTATAATGTATTTAATAACAACTACTAATCATCGAGGGTTTGATAGAAATATAATATAACAAATATTTGTGGAATAAAATTAATCATTTGTTTAAGAACAATTGGGAATGGAAGTAAATAATAAAAAATATATAAAATGTAATTTTAACCTTTTTATTGATCATAATTGATATCAATCGTCATTGGATATCAGTTAAGTACAATGGAAGGTTTCTAAACATGGATTATTTACACAAATAGTTATAATAACCAAAAACTATTGTAGACACCCATTCGGGAAAAAAATCTATCAATCAAATTCCATGTACGATGTTTATATCATATAGTGTAGACACCATAACATTCCTTATATATAAAAAATTCTTACATCACAAGTGAATAATTTGGGAAATAATATTTATTTCTAGAAGATAATGAATCTATACCAATGAAATAGTAACCTGACCTTATGAATAGTAATACGACTCTTTTGAATAGTAAATTAGGCTAATGACTAGTAACATCACCCATAATAGTAAAAATAAAATTTAGGCATCTTATATATGAAATTATGATATAATTATTTAATTGAATAAGTAAGTGAATATTTTAAAATTATTAATCATGAGTTTCTATTTTTTGTATGTCATAAATAATTAATTAAAATATTATAATTAGAAAAATAATTTAAAATAAATAAAATTTTCATTAACATTATTCATAAATAAATATTTTCTTACTTATGATTTTAGGAATACATTATGATTCCATATTAATATTTTTAAAGTTTTATAAAATGAGTAATAATTTTAAAATATATTTTTTTCATGTAAATGATGGTTTAAATTAAAAATTAAAATAATCATTTTTAGAAAATTATTTTCATTAAATGATGTTCATTTTTAATTATACACATAAAAAGGGTATGGTTCAATTTTTATAATTTTTCCAAAATACAAGAATTTTTTTGAATAGTAAAATATAATAATCTACGATATAAATACATATATGTAACATAAATTTTTACATGCGACATCCCTGGTATAAGAATAATAATCTACAATATACCATAATTTGTTTAAAGTATTTTATGAATATTCTCAATCTATTCAGAGTCTTGAGAAAACAAAAATTAAACAAATTAATTAAATATTAAAAAATCAACCCTCTCCTCCATTATAATTACCAACCCTCACCACAACTTCTCCTCACACTATTATGCCTTTTATCATTGCCAACATTAATCCCAATATTCTCCCCATGACTATACTCCACGTCTATGAGCTCATGTACTAATCAATATACCAAAACAAATCCCTTTAAATAGGTTCTTAGGAAGGTTTATTCAAGAGATGAAATCCTCTTCTTTGTCCTTTTAATTTTGTTGATATTATTTTATTTTGTTATTATCTACAAAGCTCCACAGTCCAAATGATCATGATATCTATATTAGAATATATATAATTGAATAATATCATATTAATTTTATATCATTTATCAAACCACATTCTCTCTCTCTCTCTTGTTTTAAAAATGAAATCTTCATCTATAAGGGGCCTATTTACAACCTTCATGGACTATAAGTTTTCATTATTCAATTTCTTTTTCATGGATGGTAATGAGACCATTTTTATTACTGAACTATAATATAATATATTTATTTAATCCTTTCTTATTTTATGGTGTAACATATTTACCTGAATGGCCCGAAGGCCATCATTTTTTTTATTTTTGATAACCCCACTTTCAAGGGATGAGGGGGTGCCCTTACAAGGCCCTTAGGCTTTTAAGATTACATGAACCGAAGGTCTTAGGGAATTCAACCAGACTATCTACAAGGAACTTCCCATCCCTAGCATCTGCATCTTGATAGTAGCTCTCAACCTTTTCATGACCGTCTCGCTAGGCTTCCTATGCAATAACAGGATGGTACCGATTGCATAGATATACCCTCTCATTCAGACAATCCATTTGGCTATGCTCTGTTGAGTGAACCTACTCTGAATCATCATCTGGGGATGTTCATTTTTTGTAGTGTGTCTGGGGACTGCATTCATGTGGCTCGATGGGCATGGGGTGGCCTGAAATCCTTAAGGTGGCTCGAAGGCCTTGAGAATCAACTGGCCCAAAGGTATTGGGTGGCCCAAAAGCCTTGCAGGACCTGAAGACTAAACGGGTGGCCTGAAGGGGCAGATGGATGAATAGTTCCAGCTTCTATAGTACCGAACAGTGCCTTCTAAAGTACCTAATATATTACTCCTACAGTACTGCTACAATACTGCTACAGTACCCCCTGGAAAATATACACTCACCAAGATATGATCTCGGGTCTCTTGGATGCACCTAGCGAGTCCTCGCCAACTGGGTTGAGGCTCTTGTACAGATGTAAAATATTTAAATATTATGAAATGATTAAAAATGAGGACATTATGATCATTAATCCCCTTACTAATGTAAACTATTATAACAATATGTGTTATCTAATGATATATCATGATACCATATAAACAAATTGTATATAAAACCTTTTACATTTGTTTATATATATCAATATCATTTAAATTCAATTATATATTATTATTCCCATTCCTCATGAACTACCTTTCTTTTATATAAGTATACCGATAACGAAATCTAAGTAAACACTCGCCCTTGAGCAATAAAATTGTTTCTTATAAGTCATAAAAAAGACAAAAAATTACATAAAAATATAATAATAAATTAAATGCATTAATATAATGTTCTGAATTAAATAATTACTGGATTTAATTTCTTTTTCTAGGGTGTTATGCTCGGGTGTAGAACAATTATAACATAAGGCAAGGGATTTCTCCCCGAACCTCTATTTTCATTCGGTTTATTCCTTTTCCCCACTACACTAATGTAGATCTTATTTTTTTCAATAAGTCATATAATTTTTTATAAATTATAAATCCATGTTTTTATATAATTTAAATTTTTATTTATAAGAAATAAATGTTTTTTTAATGTTTTGTTTTCAATTAATTCTGATACGCAAGCCCGATTTAAGGGAACACTTCAATTTCATACCCATTTTCATATAACATCAATAATATATTTTATGAAAACCATTACTTTTCATAAATAAATAATTTATTAATGAAAAAAATTATTCTTTCCTTACAGATTTTATAAAAATAAATAAGAGAAATAAAAAAGAATTTTCCTAAGGAACAATTACTAAAAATTTAAAAGTGTTATTGTCTCAATAATTCCTCAATGATTTTATTAGAGTATTTTCCTAGATATTAATCACTATGTTGAATTTTATGATTTATTTAGATTTATATTATATTATATTCTTCTAATATATGTTATTGAATTATTTATAATCTAATTTATAATGTATGTGGTATCTTGATAACATCAACCATGCTACTCATATTGGTTTGGGATTATGATTATATTTTGGCGAAATTTATTTTCATTTCATATGTTCATGTTGTTTATTTTTATCTCAATTCATATGAGGAATACATTTAATGGATAAATTGTTGGGTGAGGTCTGTTATATCCCCTAAATTAATTGGTAGGTGTCTTGAGACACATCCTAATTGGTATTTGGACAAGGACATTCCCTAACATTTTTAGATGTCTTGGATAAGGCCTTAACGATAATTTTTAGACCTACAAAATTATGAATTCCCTTATTTTTTAATTTCTATCTAATAAACCATGTGATATTTGACTTCTACGATATATATTATTTATGTTCATTCCATTATGATCATATATGTGGATCTATTTTATAATCTTTCTTTCCTATGATCATATTCACATAGTTATTTTTAATGGTATGGGATTTTAATTATTCACTTTTCCTAATGTTGATGTTTATGATAACATACACTATATTACATAGCCATAATTAATATGTGAGATTACCCATTTCTTATATTTTATTTTTCTATTGCATGTGAATATTCATATCATTATGATTAACTTGAAAATATAATATGAGAGATAATGGGTGTTTCTAATTAATATACAATGTTGTTTTTGGTTTCATGATGTAATAGAAATATCATGTTTTATCTAATATTACAAAACACATAGACTATTTGTTCTGTTGGGATGTAATGTGAATTTAAACCCATAAATGTATTAATATAAATCAACAGCTAAGGGAAAATAGGGTTTGGGATATTATAGTTGGTATCTAAGGATGATTACTAGAAATGATGGAAACTAGATTTAAAAATTATATATTAGGGAATATACCCTAAGATAAAATTTCAGAAACAGAATATAAGAAACTTCTATGGATTTTGGTAATGTAGTAGTTAGATGGATCTTCCTTGAAATAAAACCCTATATTGATACTATAAGTTTACGTAGTTCTGGAATAGATGTACCTAAGAGTAACTACATGGACAAGGTGTCTCGTGCTAGACTCGAGCTAATTTAGTATAAGATACTGAGACAATGTGCACAAATCTTTTTACAATTCGGGGGGATATTAATAGTATTATTAGGATTTAATTACAAAACAATATGAATTATTTAAAGATAATAGTTTCCACAATCTAACTATTTTTATGACTATAAGATTATAAATGCATAAAATTTTAATATCAGTTATTTTTTTTCTTTTTTAAGACAATCCATTATAATTCATTAGCTAATTGAGTATATTCCATTATTTTGAAATGTATATTAGTTGAATTAATGGAAACATTATAAAAACACATTTTCCATGTATGTGTTTCCCTATTATTAAAGATAATGATGATTGTGTTAGAGTTGTGACTGGTTTTGAGAAATTTATAACTAAACTGCGACTGAAGTCTTAGGATATGAAAAATAACTTAACATTTATAGAGCATGTTGATCCAAAATATAAAGGTGAAATTTTATACCAATTTATGTGACAAAAACCTCCATCATTAAATGGTACATCAATCCAATTTTTAACTAAGCAGTGGATAATATCCTTAGAGAATATATTTCTCTCTTTGGGTAGTACTAAAAATGGGATGGTTTTCATATATTTTTATCATATATTTGAAGATGGATATGAGTTTTGGTAACAAATACACAACAAAAATGAGTAGGAAGAAATAAAAAATATGAAATAGATGTATTTTAATGATATTTTTGAAGATTATAATTTTTTTCATAAAAAATGAATAGTTATGAAAAAGAAATTATTGAATCTAATACAAAAGAATAGATAAATTTAATAATAAAATATGGTTTTTCCCAACATTTAATAAATGTTATGTGCAATAATTTTAATGAGTTAGGATATTATTAAATTTATTATCCTATTTATTACAAGAACCTTATATAGATTAAAATAATGTTATAAGTGTGGATAAAAAGCCCATTAATCACATGATTTCCTATAAGAGAAAGAATATATCAATATTCAATTCTATAATTTTAATTAGTTGTAACGTTATGAATTTTTTTATCCTATACATCATAGAAACATTACCTAGTTTAGTACATGGAGGAAATTCAAAATAATATGTGAACACAAATTTTGTGGTTGAATTTCTTAATGATTTGGTAGAATATATTTCAATTATTTTCTCAAACATGTACAATTAATTATTTTATTTTTGATCATCGCATTCCTATATATCATCCTAGTTTTCATAACAAATATTATATTTCCAATTCTCTTTAACAATGGATTGGTCAGTCAAAACACATAAGGGGCATCTCATTATAACAAATATGTGTTAGGAACGTCTGATTATGTTGTAAATACATGATTTATATAGTGATTATATCATCAAACCTATTGTTTAATTTTATATTATCCTTATAATATACTTGATTTCAAAAAATGTTACAAAAATCTATAATAAGAACAACGAATTTAAAATTTTTGAGGAAGGAATAGAATCCCTTATCATCATATTAGAATAACCACCATCTGATTGTCATATAGATCTACCCCCAGTATCACTGCTAAATTAAAATTTCAGGTAGGAGTAGAATACATCATCTATGTGTACGGAAATAAACATTCTAATTGAGGATGTACCTATTTTAAAAGATTAAGTTGATAAATTTAAAATGTATTTACAAGGAATTTATCTAGAGAGGGAAGTTGAGTTCTTATTGATTTAATTCCTTGTTCAAGACCTACATCAAAGACTCAATATTGAATGGCCAAAATGGATTTAGAAGAACTTAAGAAACATATAGAGGAATTTAGTAATAATGTTTTTATTTTCATTATGTTTCTCTATCGAGACCTCGAATTCCAATTTTCATGAAGAATGATGGATCTAATAGAATGTGCATTGACTTTATAGAAATCAATTAAAAAATAATAATGAAAATGTATCCCCTTCTACATATTGATGATTTATTCGATTTACTTCAGAGTAATATATATTTTTCAAATATTTATCTTCAATATGGATCTAATAAATTGAATTGGAAGAAGAAATATATTCCAAAGAAAGCATTTTGATCCTTGTATGGTCTTTAAGATTTTACACTAATGAATTTTGGTCTGACTAATGCCCAAAATGTTTTCAGGGATCTAATGTATTGTGTTTTCATTGAATATTTTGGTGACAAGGCTCTAGAATTTTTATGAAAAATCAGTTAGCTATATAATAAAAGAAGACCGTGAGAATCACTTGAGAATTGTTCTGATGACTCTAAGAAGAAATGAATTGTATAGTATGTTTATCTAGTGTGAATTTTTTAATCTAGCTTTTTATTTTCTAAGATATATTTTCTCAATTGAGGAATCTCAGCAGATCTTTTGAATACAAATAAATATTGGGAATGTCTAAAACCGACAATCATAAATGAGGTACATAGTTTTATTTGTTTATCAGGTTATTATTAGTGTTTTATTCTATACATCACACAATTAGAAAATGAATTTACAAAATTTATATATGTTGGGTTAATGCTTGTATGGAAAAAATAATGTAAATATTGTTTTGAATAATTTAAAATATGATTTCTGAATGAATTGATGCGGACTGTACAATCGGTAAATGGTGGATTTGAGATTTATATTGATGTGTCATATTAAGGATATGGGTGTTTCCTTATGTTGAATGATTGATTTATTTCCCATGGATCAATGTAGAAAATAATTCATGAATATATCTATCTAACTCATGATCTTGAGTCAGTGGCTATATCATTGTATCTGAAAATATAGAGACACTGTCTCAATGGTGAATGATATGAGATATATACAGATCACATGAGTTTAAAATATATCAACAAATAGAAATAAATCAATATGAGGATACATTTTTTGTATATTCTACTTAATTATTAGGAATTTTAACACACTAACACCGTTGTATTGTGAATAATGTAGAAGATACATTTTGTAGTAAGTATTTTGAAGTTATAAACAAAATGAATATTGAAAAGTAAAATGTGTACAGGAATATAGAAAATATGAATCTAGGGATAATCAAGGTAGGTGAAACATAATTACCATTTCAACTATTTTCCTACAATCATATTTGGAATGAATTTAAATTTCTCTATGGGATGATGAGAATATTAAATAAAATTAATGATGTGAATGGTTGGATGTTTTTAAAAATTGTGTGAGAAGATGGAATTCTGAAATTTTTGAGGTTGCTATTTGGTCCCTATATACCCATGCTAAAAAGGGTTTTATTGAATGATTCCCATAGCTCAAATTTACCTATACACCTTGGTAGAAATATGATATCCATAGATATGAATAATCATTTCCAGGGGATAATATGAAGCAGGATATTTCTGATTACGTATCATGATATTTAGTATGTCAATAGGTGAAGGATGAAAGACAACAACCTAGAGGGTTCATGAAACCCATGATTATTCATATATGGAAATGGGATGATATAATTATGGATGTTGTCATTGTGTAACCAAAAACATGATGGAAGAATGATTCAACATGGGTGATATTTTATCTACTTACCAAATATTCACATTTCCTCTTAATAAACAAGGACATTCCACTAGAGAGCCTTGTGTAAATCTATAATAATAAATTTTTAAAACTTCATAGATAAACTATTTCAATTATGTATAATCATAATTTTTGGTTTACAATCAAGTTATCGGAAATTATTTATAAATCATGGATACTAATCTGTTTTTGGGTATTTCATATAACCATTAAAGTGATGGGCAGTCTAAAAGGACCATTCAATCATTAGAAGACTTGTTGCGATCATTATATCTAATCATTCAATATATTTGGGATTGATATTTTTCATTGGTAGTTTTTTCCTAAAATAATTGTTTCCATCAAGTATTTAAATGGAACTATATAAATCATTGTATGGAAAGTGATGACATACACTATAATGATGGGATGCATTTAGTTGAATGAATCTTGTAGTACAATAGCTTCTAGAGGAAAATATTGATGTTTAAAGCTATTAAAATCCATATCAAATTAACTCAAATGAATAAGAGGATATTTTTTGCAAATCAAAGGAATGATTTTAATTTCAAATTGGAGAGGTTATTTTCTTGAAAGTATCTCTATGGATGTGTGATATAATATTTTTGGAAAAAATGGAATCTGATAACTTGGTACATTGGTCCTTTTGAAATAATTGAGACAATTGGAGATGTGTCTTGTGTTTTTTGGAATTCCACCTATCCTTTCTAATGTAAGAAATGTGTTCGGAATATATTTGTTGAGGAAGCACATGCTAGAAGAAAATCCATGTCTACCCTTATGAAGTAACTGAATTGGAACTTTACTTATCTTACTGTAAATAGCCAATCTAGATTAACGACAGTAATGAATAGGTTATGATGAATCAGATGACTAAGCCAGAAAAGGGACATCAAAGAAATCATAAAATTGAAGAGGCGACATTGGAACCTAAGGATCAAATGATAAAGAAACACACAAATCATTTCATGGCTTGACAATATAAATATTTCGACGAAAACAATTCTTGTAGGAGGGGAGAATGTAACGAACCAAAATTATATAAATGTGATTTCTAGTTCTCTGTCTGTTTCATATATAATAGATCACATGAAATCACTTATATAGAATAATACTAACTTCATAAATGAATAGTAAATTCAATAAGAGGTATGTATGTAAGTTAAGGAACCTATACCGATGAAACAGTAACATGAACATATGAATAGTTACACAACCCTTGAAAATAAAAAATCGGGATAATGAATAGTAAAATCAACCATTAAATAAATTTTAGTAACATTATAACTGAAATTATGGTATAATTATATCATATAATAAGTAAGTGAGAATTTTAATAATGTAATAATTAATTAATGGTATTTTTGTATATCATATATATATATATATTAAAATAAAATATTATTATTAATAAATTTTTTTCAAATAATATAAATTTCATAAAATGTATTACTAAATAAATATTTTATACGTTATGATTTTAGGATAATTTTATGAGACCTTACTAAATATTTGAATGTATTTTAAAATCAGTTCAAAATTAAAAATCATTATTTTTCAACTAAATGATGTTGTCAATTAAAAATTTAAATACACATATTTTGAAAATTATATTCATAAAATGGACTTTATTTCAAAATTATACTTTTCAAGAAATGTTTAGGGTGATTTTTTTTGATTTTTCTAAATTAAATGACTTTCTAGTGAAAAGTAAAATACAACAATTTACAGTTTAAATACATTATATATTTAATACACTATATATATATAGTCATTTATGATGTAAGAACCATATTATAAGAATACAATTCATAATATTAATATATTTTATGACAATTATAAAAATAGTAATTGTATTGATACAGAATAATTATCAAATGGACACATATTCCAAAATCACTCCTATCCTCCACTATAAATACAACCCCTCTCCACTTCTTGTGATAACACATATACAAATCGTATTATTTTCAAATTTATACAGAATATTCTCCCTAAGACTATCCCCAATTCTTGGATCTTGTATAATCATCAGAGGAATAAAAACAATCACCAGAAATAGTTTATCAAGGTGGAGTATTCATGAAGTAAAATCCTATAAATTTTCATTTAAATTTATTTTCATGTTAAATTTTTTTATTTTTATATCCACACCTCCATTATTCAAATGATAATGATAACTCTATATCATATATATAATATAATAATATAATGTCAATTTCACATCATTAATCAATATCCTTTTTCACTCTATTTTATTTAAGAAATTATTCATCATCTGTGTAGGGCGAATATACAACCTTTGTATGATAAATTTTTGTTCATCAATTCCTCGTTCAAGGCTTTTAATCAAACCATTTAAATGCTAAATAAATGTAAAATATTTACTAAAAATTTCTAATTATCTCAATGTAAAATATTTTCAAAATACTAAATTATAACATAAAATGAGTTCATTATGATCAATAAAGATTTATTAATGTAAACCATTATCACTAAATGTATTATCAAATGATTCATCGTTATACCATATAGAAAAAAGATAATTATAGAAATTAAAACATATGATTTTTCATAAAAATCGTATAAATTCAATTAGGGATAAATATTCCAATTCCACATGATGTTCCGTAATAATATATATGTATACTGATAGTGAACAGCAATGAAAAAAATACACCAGAGGAATAAAATTGAATCATATCACTCATGAAAGTGACATAAACAAAAATAATAAGATTATAATAACTAAAATACATGTATATAAGGTTTTGAATTAATTAATTAGAAAATTAATTAATTATATTATCATAGACGTTATGGTCATGTTCAGATCACATTCAAACATAAGGTAATGGTTTACTCCGAGAACCTCCATTTTTATTTGGGATATGATTTCTTCCTCAATACAGAAATTTAATTATTCATTATTTTTATATATTTATTCTAAATTATCTATAAACATTCCAAACTCATGTTTATAGATAAGTTCACATTTCATTTATAATAAATACATTTCTCAATGTTCTCATTATAATTCTTTTTGATATGCAAGCCTGATAAAAGGGATACCTCAATTTTATATGCATTTTAATGTACCATCCATATTAAATTTCAAGAAACTGCTGTTTTTCTAATATAAATTATTATTTCATGAAAAAAATTATTTTTTGATGATTTTTTATTTCATTACTAGTTTCATACTGTCAGATTTTACAAATAAAACTTATTTTTTACAAAGAATACATTTTTTAATCTAAATGTGATATTTCTCCCAATAATTACATGAAAATTTCATTAGAGTATTGTGGTCTGTTTCCACAAAAAAATTATTTTATTAATTTTTTATATTGATATCTTTTTACATCAATATATATAATTTTATTAAAAGGTTTATGCGCAGTTTTATTGTGTATGTTCTATATTGAATCCATAAACATGCTTTTTAGAATGAGTTGAGATTATGATTATGGATTGGGTAATGTTATTTAAATTTCATATGTTCATATTGTTTATGTTTATAGCCCTTAATAGTATGAAATAATTTTAATTATATTATGATGGGTGGGCCCTATATATCCCCTCGATGCATCGATAGGTATCCTGAGACAAAAGAGTCTTGGTTTTTGGGAGAGGCCTTACTCTATTATTTTTTTACGTATTAGCTGAGGCCTTGAAGATATGTTTCATATGTTTGATATTATGATTTACTTAATTATGATATTAATAATTAATATAAATCCTTTTATTTTACTCATATAAAATGAATAATTAAGGTTTATTGTGTAATGAATAATTGTATGGATTTATTTTCTCAGCCTTCATTCATGTTATCTTATTATCATATTTAGTTTTAAGGTCATGTGTTTTTAGTTATTCATCATGACTAATGCTTATACTTATGATAATTTCCAAATAATTACATACCCTTGGTTGGAATCTGATATCACCCATTTAATATGTATTATTTTTCCCATGTACGTGTAGATGAATATTATTTTTAATGAATTGATGAAAAAATATAATAGTTTTGTTCTATTTCCAATGGACATGAAATGTTATTTTTTATTTGAAGTTATCATGTCAATATTATGATTGTATATCGTTTTACAAAACTACTAAAATATTTAGTAATTTGGGATGTGATGCTCTTGTAATCATTTCAATGTATTAATATATGTCATTGGCTCTGGGGACTGGGGTTGGCGTCATTGTAGTACCATATTACCTAAAGTAGTACAAAAACCACCTCCTAAATGGTAAATAATTAAAACAACATGAGAGTTAATATCATCATGAAATTTGATGATAACACAAAACATAAAAAAAGGAAAAATTTCCATTCATAATTTAGAATCATTTATTAATTTCACTATAGGTTTTTAAAACCCTCTACCTTTTTTGGACATCTTATATTATGAAATTTAAAAAAAAATTATTCATATATTTAAAGAATTTATAAATTAAATTAATAATTAATACATCATTACAAATACATCATATCTATTAAATATATTATTAAATTACTAACCTGTCAAATTATTATAATTATAATACATCATTAAATAATAAATCATTTACTATCTAGAAAAACATGAATCATGAAATATAGACGTTCTCTATGCATTGTTTTTTCAAAATATGAAATGTTTTTTGCGACTCGAAGAAAACATGGTTCTGTATTTCAATGAAAATATCCATCAATAATGTATATTGAAGAAATTTTATCATACATTATACTATATATACCATATTTTTAAATGTATCAAAATAAATTCCGATATGACTATCATAAAAACATTCTAAAATTTGTCATAACACATTATACCCTAATTAATCATTATCAAACATACTAGCATTGGGAAACTATGGGTATTTATTTTGTTAAAAAAATAAATTTATTAATTAATCAATAATTTTTTTGTAAAAATTGTCCTATAGAGAAACATAATTGATACATACTATATAACATGATGTAGTGTAATCTCTATCCAACACACTAATATATCCTTATATATATGTCTGTCGATTGAAGTATCTGTGTATATCATCTGAATACTAAAATAATCCTTTATCCATGACATCAAATAAAGTAAAATAAATAAATTATGTCAATATATTAAAGAAAAACACTTATGTAAATTATTCAATGAATGAAACTAACTAAATTGACCGAATGAATCCCTTTCCATTAATCAAAATACATACATAAATCAACTATCCTTAATCAAATATTAAATACGAATTTCCTCAATAATATTCAATCAAATTCCATGATATCATCCTATTCATAGAATTAGAAATATGTTATATTTTTTAAAATCTAAAAATTACATTGTCATAAACACACCCATGAATAACCTGACTCGATATTTACAAATAATAAAATAATAATGTTATCAATAATTTATGTTTCATTCATCGTTACTTGTAAAAATTAGTTACTATGGGTTTATGTGAAGTATACACAAATGAACATATTAGTACTTCTATGGAATTCTATGTGATACACGTTTTATGGTCAATACACATAATAATTCATTACTTATTGGAACATGATTCAAATATATATGATGAATATGTTTTACATAATCTAAAAATTACATACCAATAAAAACAATAAACACATTTATGTCTATAAATTTAATACATTTCAATTTCATACATCAAGGGAATTTTTTCATTCATATTTTTTGTAAAGTATCTAACATTAATGAATTCTAAGATAAGTGAAAGTTGAAATTATGATAATATAATTATATATTCAAATTAATATATACCAATTTATTAAACATCTAATATATGTAATACCAAGATTCATTATCTGACATTCAGGACTCTTCATTGATTTAGTTTCTAATAGATCTAAAAAATCCCTTCATGTTACCCTGAAAAAAATATTAGATCACTATTATCAATGACCCCTCAAAATAAATTGTATTTTAGAAGGATGTGTTTATTTATATTGATTTATTGGGGTCCCATAAAATTATAATATGTAAAAATTAATCATAGTAACATTGAAATACTTCCAATGTTCTAGGAACGATCCATTTTTCTATGATGATCTTTTAGATCTAGTGTTACCCCTTTAAAACATTTTATATATCAATGTACACAAACTCTATTTATTAGTCTAAAATAGTTGATTGTTTTGAAAATTTGGTGAAAATTACATCATAGTTGAGGAAGAAAAAACAACCTTTTTATATAAAGAATCATTTATTTTGTTATATAAGAAAAAATCTTCATAATATCTCACGATGAGAAATTTATTAATATTAAATACCTAAAACATTATTTATTATTTTAAATTACATAATGATTTTATTCACAAAAATTTAATGAAATGTCAATTTTATTGAAATAATATATATATATATATATATATATATTTATTTCTCAAATAATATTGAAAATATCTCATGAATACAGAATGACATTGTTAATAAATCTAAATATTAAATTATACGGAAAATCATCAATTTATTCTATTTATATCCTCTTACATGTAAATTGATTTTCATGAATAATTAGATAGTTTAGCACTAATAAAGTCCCATTTATGACAATTTTCATGAAAACCCTATATTGAATTACCCAATGAATATGATCAAATATTGATCAAAATTATTATTTTATATATCATGAAATATTTTCATACTTAGTATATATGATACTTTGTAATTTTATTTGTTTTAGAATAATATTCCCAGATATACTTGTGATGATTTTAATGTTGATATTGTTGGAACCTGGGATTCTCTCTGCTAGAAATGGAGTTTGGTTTGTTTTTGTTGTCATTAATTATATCGATTATCATAGAGGTTTCAATGAAATGTATCATATATTTAAAGACAAAAGAATTATTGAAGGTGGAATCATTTCAAAGTGTTTGACAAATTTTTGTGGTCCAAAATTTGAAAATAGCATTTCTATGTGAAAATTTGTTTCCTTGGAGGACATACTAAAAAATAAAAAAAGAATGAGTTTCTTGAAGATTATCTTTTAAAATTGAAATCAGAGAAGGTATAATGTTTTTTGAGGGTATTTTTTGAAATTATGATGGGCTCCTTGATTAAATATTGTGATTTATACGATTATGAGTTTCATAGCATTGTGGTAATTGATTTAATGATTTGAGATTTTGAAGGTCACCGTGAAGAGTATTGATGGTGGACACCCTGATTAATATGTGCTCTATGAACTTACAATTACTATGGTTCTCAATGATGGTAGGTGCATTGAAAATCCATGTTTTATGTTGTACAAAATATGAAGAGAGGTGATGGAGCTTCGTGAATTACCCAACATATAAATATGGGGCTACACCTCTCCATTAGAATTGATGATTTGAAGTAAAATTCAGAGATGCTTTTATTTAAATAAGAGAATAGCGAATCAGGCGATCTATGCGAGCTGGTGCATCACGAAGAGATTTTTTGTCTTAAATGGTGCACATTCTTTTGTAAAAAGACTACTTCGAAATGATGTTCTATTCTATATTTACTGAGTGCGTTTCAAGGATATTATTCCAATAATTCTATGAAGCTTTATGAAGACCGGTAGTTCTGATAATGCAATGATGCTTTGTGTAGGTTGTTTGTTCCATATAAGAAGGGGTGATTTCTAAAGGATTGTGTTTCACAAAAGAGCATCATGAAGGGAAATTCTGAAAATTTAGTTTAAGGGGATAATGATTTAAAAGATAATAAACTCTTGTAGAAGGTGCAAGGAGAGAATTGTACTTTATCAGAGATAGATATGTTAATTCCAAATCATTTAAGAACCCATAATGTTTATAAACTGAGTGATACATCACACAGGGACCTATGCCTAGGGGAGTCATCATAAGTGATGTTAGAGATGTAGTGATAATTCCCTATATTATAGTAAAACTAGTGATCCTGGAACCGAGTGGTTGTGGCCGAACCTATGTACTCTATATCTAGTTATGTTTAGTTGATTTTTGAATGACTATCACATTTTCGGCATATGATCCATGGACGAAGCCCCTAGTGGTGAATGGAGTAAAAGTGTCAGGTGGTCTATATGCATGTGATTTTTTTTATTTCTATTTTCATCAATATTACAGGTCTAACATGTTCGAACCAATGTGGGGACATGATCCCTATTTGAAAAAATAATGTTGACACCCAGATTCACCACACCCTTCTTAGGGTGTCCCGGGGTCCGACAAAGATATACATTTTTATGAGTAGTATATTATTCGAATAATACACTATTAATAACATAAATACCCCTTAATGATGTTGTATAAAATAGAATATGCATGTTATTAATGGCCCCAAAATCTATGATTACATTATGAACCCAAATTTTCTAATTCTATGAACATTTTCTCAATATGTAAAACGATTTTTTCATCTTGTATATCAAATAAATGAAATTTAGAGTCTCGTAACTTATTTATTATAAAATTTAAACTTCCGTTCATGAATAATAATTTTTTAAAGTGTTTTTGAATCCCTCTTAAAATATGTAATTATCACAAGGATCTGTAATGGGTAGATATATTAAAATAGAATATATCAGCAACACTATTTAAAATGTATCCCCCTATATAAATACCACTAATTTTCATATACACATTTTCACCAAGCATGATATACCTTGGTACACAATGAAATATTTGTTAGTTTTATAATAGAAAATATTCTTTCATTCATTATTACCCACCACTTTAGTTACATCCACCATGTTATAAACATGGTTTTTTTAAATTTAATCAATTAGATATATCATTCAGAAAGATATTTTATAAAATTAGAACTCCCAGTTTATTCTTATAAAGTAATAGTTTTATGATATTTTAATTTTAATCCATCACCATTAGTTACTTAAATCCAACATATATCAAGATTTTGAAAAATTTCATTAGACTATTTAAGATCATACTTACCTCAAATCAGTTTATTTAATAAACCCAATTCCATAACTATCTCACATTCCACATTAGATAACATTAATTAAAATTTTATATGAACTTATCAAAGTTCAAAAATCATCCTATAAACTCCCTAAGTTTTATATTCATTTTCAAATCATATAATTATATAAGAAAAAAATCATTATGGTTAATTTTATGTTTTAAAAAATATATTTCAGTTTCATTTAAATTACTAAAGAATATTTTTTTCTAATTTATGAATAATTCTAAATGAATACATTTTTTACCTGTTATTAATATCAAAATATCCTTTTAAAAGAAGAATCCGAATGCCTATTAGTCTAATATCTGAAATGGATCCATTATGATTTATTTAAATTAAATTAAATTATAATGAATTGTAGTAATTTCTATACTATATCCATGTCATTAAATAGGATGTACAAATTGGATAGTCATCAATTTAACTATGTATACTAATTAAGGATTCATCCATTTATGGAATCCATTTATTTGTAAAATTAAAGGATTAGTGTATTGTAAAAAAACTATAAAATATATGACATGATCAAAATTCTTTTCTCAAGTATCCACCAATATAATTTGATCAATGAATCATAATAATTTTACCCAGATGTGTATATACAGTTTTCCTGAACACCCAGATGTTTTTAATGATTTCAGACTTCTGACTCATATGATACATATAATCTTATTTACCAAATACACCAGTAGTGGCTAAATTTATCTATACTCACTAGTACTAAGTACACATATTTTTATGCCTACATAACTATGTATTATGTCTAACAACCAACTATTTCAATCAAATATTCTACAATAAATTTTTATGTTTTCTAGAATGTATACATAAGGGGATAATAAAAAATATAAATGGTGTTAAAATATACATTATCCTTGATCTTTTTAATTTTGTAGTCTATATTATAAAAAAATAGAATTTATAAACCATTATATATATACATATATTAAATTTAATGTAATATTTCATTTATATATATTTATTAACACATGTTTTTAACATTAAATGAAATTTCATTTTCATCCAAACAAGGTATAAAATCTATTTCTTTTTAATTTTTTAATCATAGAAATTGGATTAAAATATTATAATTAACGCAAGAAATTTTATATATATATATATATATATCATATTTTCATACATTCAATTCTTACATAATTAAATATTACATAGAAATTTATCTACTTACCCATTTATCAAAAAATTATTATGTTTTTTTTAGAATTGAATAATATAATACTAGAATTTCATACTCATGAGTCAAAAGGAGAGGAAATTATTTTTATAACATTTAAATATTTATTCATTAAATTATTTTACATAAAAAACATCACAAACATGGATAAATTTAAATTAATCTATAATTTCATTATTCCACATACCTGAAATCATTATAGAAGTAACATATCATTATTTATAAAAAGGGAAATTTGTGGCAGAGTATCATATTTAATATATTTTCAAAAAAATGAATTTTATTTAATTACCTCAAATTTATATTTAGTCATTAAAAATAAAATCTATTAGTGGGTAATGATCCATATTCCATAAAATATTGATTCATTTTTTTATTTTCATATATTAAGATATTTTTGTTGTTAATCATAACAATCATATCATATATGATTACAATATTGTTAATTACATTTCTATAAGATAGAATCATTATATTTAGTATCCAAAAATTAATCTTCAATGAATCATAACTTTTTTGGGCCACCCAAACATGTGTAACTTAAATATTATATTTTAAAATGGGAAAATAACACTATTCAGTAACCCAAAACTAATATTATTTTATCAAAATAATATGATTGATCATAGTTTTTTTAATGAAATCTCCATTAAAATTATTCCCTTCTTTATATGTGTTCACATTGAATGGAATCTAACACTTATTATTTTTATGAGTTTTCTCTAGGTCCCCCCATATTAATACACATCCCATATATATCATATATATGTATTACATTTCATAAAATTGGGTTTTTCATTTGATTAATATATGTATGTATGATTCTAATGATTCATTTTTTTATCCTTATTTTATCATAAATATTACAAAACATCATATATATTAGTATACACAAATTTACTAATCTACTAAATTATGCCAATTGCACATAAATAAAATTAAACTATAACGACGCATATTTAAATGAATCCCATGTATAAGATGTATAACATATGTTCATATAATTATTTTTTATCATACCGAATGTAAAATTCCACAAGAGAATGTATTGAGTAAAATTTTAAAATAACATCTTTTTTATAAAGATCATCTACCACTTGATATGTTTTTAGAACCTAATTCCAACTATATATATATCATTAAAATAAGTGAAATCTCGTTTCCAATACTAATCTAACACATAATTTATATATTCCATAAATAATGTTAATAATTAATTGTTTAAATATATAATAATACATAATTAGGATTGAATGAAAACTATATAATATGTTTCTTATAAGACATGACAAACTCATATTCAATATATACTAATTCAATTATGAACCATTAACCAATAAAATAATTATTAATAAATATTTAAAAAAATATTAATAATATATATATGTACTAATATAAAATAAAAATTCAAATAATATAATGAATATTTTGAAAATTTAGACATGTCAAATATTTGTTTATGAAAATGTCAAATATAATACATTCATTAAAATTTATTAATGATTTTTTATTTGAATTAAATATGTCATGATTATATATATGAATGGAAATTTTTTTCTATTACCTCCCTCAATAGAATTATATATACAATGGTGCTACATTATATTTTAATCACATCATAGTCACATTGACACCACATTTATATTTATTTCATAGAAAACTAAATGTATGGTATAACCTATGATTTATTAAATATGTTTCTATTATAATATATTTTTTATTAGGAAATATTCCCATGAAAGTTTTTATTTCAGGATATAAAAAACATTATTGAAAGTGATCATTTTTAATATATATATATATACATATATATCAATATAATTTCTAATTTTTATTCTTTTTTCATATAGATCTGATATCAAAACAAGTAGATCATTGAAAATAAATAAAAATAAATTGAGAATAATAAATTAAATATTACATAGGGATTATTTGGGAGAGTAGTTAATAAAATAATATATATAGATATAAATATACAGGTACAACTTTAATGATCACCATCACTATCCGACCAGTGAGTTTTAACGATATCAATTAGTATTAAAAAAGGTTCCATTCTATAAAGGAGTATACACATTAATTTAATAACCTAAATGGTAAATGAATTAAATTTCATGATGGAGAGTTCCAATTTCCCATTTTATGATCACACACACAATAAATGTGGACTGAAATAATTACTTTTACAAAAGATCATTATTTATTCATTTTAATCCCATATTTAACAAATAAAAGCCAATTATTATAACTTTAGTGTTATATTATTCATTCTGTTATTTCCATTTATTTAACTAATTTTTTCTGTAATTTAATAAAAAAAATCTATATATAATTTTTTTATTTATGAAATCATAGAACAACTTTTAAGTGTAGTGATGTGTTGAAACTCAATAAGGGTAAATGTTCATCAGATAATTATATATTATGTTTACTGAAATTCCACTTCATGTTTACCTATAACACATATTGGTTTTTTTGGAAAAAACATGTTTTTTTATGCTCACCATGAATTGTTATTTACTTTTATAAAAATATCAATAAACAAAGCCATATGAATAGTTTGAATGAGTATTAAGCTAAAAATATATTATAAAAATAGTTTTTCATTAACATTAGAAATAATATACTATAAAGAAAGTAATCATGAAAAATAAAAATAATGTTTTGAATTTTTTCTAATACAAATGAATGTGTTCTAAACATTTACACTATATAATTAGGGGAACCAAGATTCCACAAACAATATTCTATGAATAATTCTTGGTCACTACATTAAATTCAATGTAAATATTATCATGATATCCTTAATATTTAATTTTATAACATTCATAAGTTCAGACAATTCAATTTTATTAGAATATTCCCAATATAATATATCATTTTATTTGTTCCTCAAATTTAATATCAAGTATATTGATGCAAAGAAAAATTGATAACAAAAATGAGGAACATTTTAATATGAATAAACCACAACAAGGGAAATTTTGGAAGATGATAAAATAATATAATAGTGATTCTACGGATTATTTAAGTTACTAAATAGTCGATATGTGAGTTTAAATATGATTACATATATTCAATTGAAATAAAAATTTATTCTTTTAATTATGATGAGTTTTAGGTGTATGATGACCTCATATATTAGAAATTGTATTTAAAATAATTTTATTAAAATAATTATATAATCACGTCGGTTGATAAAGGAAGATAAAGACACAAATATGACTATGGAAATGGGTTGTAGGATACAAAGTGTCATATGTTAAATATTATATACATTGATTATGGACATTACATATCATTAGAATATGTAATAGGAAACCATTGGATGAGATAAAAATTTTGAGAATATACTAAAATTTAGAGACATTTTATAATTTAATTTCATATACTGAATATTATAAATATTGACTAATACAAAATTTAATTAATTAGGGAGAAATAAACTATATGAAAAATCTATTAAAAAAACAATATTATACTTAATATGTGATGATATATAATTTGGTATAATTAATTCAAGAACCTTTACAACATAACATAGTTAGTGAATTTTTTTTGAATAATTATATTTTCTGAGTAATAAAACATAAGAGTGTAATTCACTAGGACTATAGATATATAAAATTTATGAGTGATTATTTCCAAAGTTTATGGTGAGTGAGATTACTATAAGAGTAATAATATAATGTTACAAGAGAACCATAATTACTTATGGGAGATATTTAACTTATTTATAGAGGTGTTTAATTGATATTTCAAGTCCCCATGATTTATTTTCCTTATTTAATGACATGAATATTTAGAACTGATATATACTGATTAATATGGGAATGTGTCTTATTGGGGATTATTTAGATATATTAGTTTATTTTTTTACTTATTTCAACATATTTTTCATAGTTCATACAATATTATATACATGATAAAAATATTATTATCGTAGGGTGAGGATGATATAGTTATAGTGAAAGTCCAAACCATGAAGTACATAATAGAAAATAAATTACCATATTGTTACAGTTTCTAATGACTGCTAAGTAGATATTAAAATAATTAATTAATCAATTAATAACCAAACTATTATTTGTAGGAATTATCATGTGTTCATGTAATAGTAATAATAATCCTCCTAGAGAATTAGAAGAGAGGGGAAATGCGGGAGAGCTCTCGAGAGGTGATTCTTTGGCGATTTCTACTCGGTGATTGATGGCAGCGTTGCTGGATTGCTATTTTGATCCTAAGGATGTATTCGTTCCTCCCTCGAAGGTGGTCGCTCCGGGTGATGCTATAGATTTGTCGGCGAAGGATTGTCTGCTAAACCCTTGGCAGAAGGATGATGGCTTGGCTTCTCGAAACAGGTTTTTCTCTGAATCACTTTCCGATTCAGCCTCTCTAAATAAGAGGATCACCAAAAATGGTTCGATTTCTTTTGTTGAAGCTAATCCGAAAGTTCTTTAGGATCGCCTTGAGGAATGTAGGTTCTCACTGCTCGCTAGAATGTCGCGAGCTCGTGGCGAAGCTCCTGTGAGGGTTGATGAAGTGCGCAATTGCTTGGCCAGAAGTTGGGGGTTCTCGAACTGGCATTTGATTTCCCTCGGAAGAGGTATGTTTCATGTCGTTTTTCCTTCGAAGGAATTTCTGAATATATCCTGGAGCTTTGGACCTGTTTCTTTGAAGCCTGGGTATATAATGGTACAGCAGTGGGATCCTTTATTGCATCCCCTTTCCACTAAGAATTCTTCCACTCAAACACGGGTCCGCATTAGGGGTTTAAACTGGTTTTTTTTGGCATCCTTCGGTCTTATGGGAAGTTGCCTCAGCCATTGGGAGTCCAATTAAGGTGGATAAGGAGACTGAACACCCTAGATTTGGCCATTTTGCTAGGGTCTTGGTTGAAATTGATTTAGCGCAGGTCCTGATTGACAAGGTTTTCCTTGTTGCTGGGGAATTTAAGCTGGAACATGTTGTTCAATATGAATGGTTGCCTATCTTCTGTAAATCGTGTCTTTGTATAGGTCATACTTCTATGCAATGCTGTAGGAATTTGAAGTGTACAATTTGTAATTTGGTGGGTCATAATTCTGAGCAGTGCAAAACGATTTCAGCGGCGCAGGATGGTTCTAAGAGGGTTTCTAGAGTAAAGGAGCCTCCAAAGGTAGGCCCTGCCTCATTTGTTGAGGCTGTTCGGCTTGGTTTGGAGTCTGTTGGCCAGCCGGCTACTGCTGTTGATCGATCAGTGGATAAGGTATTGGAACCATCTGTTGTTGGAATTACCGGGGGTGATGCTTGCAGGTCATGGGCTGATATTGCTGAAGAGGAGGAAGGGTGTCATCTAGTGCATACGGATGCTGCTAAAATGGTTACTAAAACTCAGAATGAGGCTGCGGTTGATGCCCAGCAGTGTGAACATATGCTTGCTGAGGAAGAGGATGGGGTCTAGTCGGAGCATGAGGCTGCTGTTCAGGATGATTTCAATGCTGAGTTTGATCGTGCTGCAGTGGCTTCGGCTTGTATGAAGGGTAAGATGAAGATCTTTGATGAAGATGGGTTTCAATTGGTGACGTCGAAGAAGTTGAGGGCTGATTCAGCCCAGGTAACTAATGTGGGAGCGCGGCTGGATGATGCTGTGATGGTGGATAGTGGTATGGTAGGAGCGGATGTCGTCCAGCAGGTTAATCATTCTGATTTATTATTGAAGGGTGATGCTGATATTGGGACAGAGAATATTCTGGAGGGTTCAACTCTGCATGTTGCTGATATGGAGGTTGTTCCAAAGGATACATTGAGTGCTGAGTTGAAATCTCCAAAGCCATTAATTAATTTTTTCTCTATGTTGGAGTAGATTAATAATCCGGAGTTTGATATGATTAATCTGGAGGGGCTTAAGAAGGCAGGCTGTAGCAATAATCGCGATATCTCCTTGATACCTGATGCTGATAAGAGGATGGAGATCCCAGTGGTAGTGGAATCCACTGCTTATAATACTGTTTGCTCTTCTTCTGAGATGCAGGTGGTCCAGGATACACAGGAGGTTCGGCCGGTGCATGAAGAGTATCATGCTGCTGCCGATCACAAGGAAGACACTTGCATTGATGTTGGCCTGCATGGGGAAGCCTCCCCTATGGACAATACTGAGGATCTGACTATTGCAATGGAAACTGGACAGCAGAGTGGGCGTGGTCGCCTCCCGGCCAGTCGGGGGGGATCTAGGGGTCGAGGTCGTCCTCTAAAAAGGTGATTTTCTGTTCTGATCTGTTTGTTCTTGTTGGGGGTCTGTTGGACTGTAGCTTTTCCCCCTTTTTGTTCGCTGCAACTTTATTTTTATTTGAATAAATTTTGGGGTCATGGGTCTTATGCCCATGATCGAGCCTTCTTGGTAATAATAATCCTCCTAGAATAATTTAATAATTATTTAATATAATTTATGATTTACTATCCCTATCACTATATAAATAATGGTGGGGCTTGGTTATTTAATTAAATTCCTTTTACCATCCTTTAATAGTCACCCATATAGAATGGAAGTCCCTTGGATATTAAAATAAAATGGATTATATTTTTTATTCTTCATTATTAACCTATATATGACATTAATTTTTTACTAATCACATAAAATTCCTTTCTCTATTTTTATAAAAAATAGTCTCTAGTTTATTTGTAACCCATTTTTGACATGGAATTATCCAATAATTTTTTATATAATTTCTCTAAATTAATTGGAAGGTAGATTGTATAGTATGATTTTTTAGTGTTGTAAAGAAAGATATACTATTTTAGTTATAGTTTTTTAGATATATAAAAACAAAAAGTAAAAGTTCAAATTAAAAACCCCAAAATATAATATTTTTATATAAGAACCATAATATTTAAAAAATCATAATATTTTAATTATTTAATACATGAATTAATTTTTTTAGATTAATAATAATATTAAATTGTTTTTCAACCATATAATAATTATATCTATAATTATTAATTTTATAAACTCCACTGATATATACTTTTATTTCACAATGTGTTATTCAATAAATTCATGTATTTTGGGGTGTAGTAATATAACATAATAATGTTGTTAATTTTTTTATGATATTTATAATATTGTGTTTAATATGTGTATTGTCAATAATGAAATTCCTCATTAATGATGTTTTAAGACTTGATTTGATAATTCAGAGAAAAATGTTTTTTAAATAATTTCTGTGTAAACCACAGATGTAAGTCAAAATTAGTGTAGAAGTAGGGAAATATATCATATTGATAGAAATTTACCAAACAATTCTTGATGAATGAATAAATACATTGTTCAATAGACTATATAAAAATTCAATTAATTATGAGATAATGTTTTTTAAGTGGTGAATTATATGGTAAAACAAGGGGGGATCCCATGGTGATCAAGAATTCAACTAAAATAATGTTTTAATATATATTTTTATGTGAGTAATATAGTAATGGGATTTTAAATAAAATATCTACTAAGCCTTTGATACTATGAAATATTTTAAAAATCTATTATCAAGGTAATAACAAGTCATAATCTATAAATTACGACCATCAAGGGTGGTATAGATTGTATCAAATATTTTTTACTAGGGAACATAGTAACAAGTTTTCTTAATAAAATTTGTTTTACTATAGTTCATAAGATAATTATATAAAAACCTATAGAAATAATATTTGGAAAAGTTATCCATATTAAGTATAATGAATGTTTTAATATATATTTATTAAATAATTAAATTATTCATATTTAGTAAAAAAAAATTATTATTTCATTTTATTGATATTGAGAAACATTAGAAGAAATGAAAATAATATAGTAGACATATAAGATATTAGGAATAAATAAATGTGTATTATAACAAATTTTTATTCATTAATGAATAATTCTTCACTATTATAAGTATTATAACTCATGTAATAAATAATTACCTTGATAAGGAAGATAACCCAATTGGGATACATCACATATCAATGAATCATAATTTTTTAAGGAGGAAAAAAATTCTTATTTAAGTTGTAATTCCAATATTTTTGTAGTTAAATAATGGATTTTAAGAAAATATATTCATTTGACCATTGCACACAAAACATTTATGTTTGGGATGGTTTTGTATCAGCAAACATGATATGAATATCAATATTGGTTAGAAATTATGAATATTAAGTATTAACTAGAGGTTAAAACATAGATTTTATTTTCTCTAATAAAATATTTTGGGAAAATTATTTCCCACAATAAAAATTAAGGGATATGGAATGGTTGTTCCTTTGACAGTGTTATAAAAAAAATATTGATGTTTTTTGAGTATGAAATTCTCATTAATATATTAACACGTAATTTTCTATACAATGTATTGAACTAAGAGAGTATGATAAATTGATTTTTTCATAGGCTAATTACAAGTCCAAAAATTGATGTAGTTTAATATGAAATTATTATATTTGAGGTGAATGGGAAAACTGTTATCATGAAATTAAAATAATTTTTACAAAATATTAATTTAAATTTATAAAATAATATAATTATAAAACATCGAGTGGTGTAAAAAATAAGAAAAGGGAAACCCATAATAGGGAAATTTTAATTTTATATAAATTTTGGAATGGTTCACCCTATCCTTATTCAAATGATATTAATTATATGTTTAATGTGTTGATAGAAAGGAATCCATTATCACTAATGAAACATTACGGAATAATTAATACTTAGTCAATGAAATGATGTCAGCAAGACATGTTACTAGTTTAATAAATGTACTATGAAAAGGATGTATATTGGAAATAAATGTCATAAAAAACAAAAACATGGAGGTTATATTCCTGAATATAATTCCACAACAACTGAGTTAGACCATCCTAATGATTATTTCAACAGTATCATATTTGTTTTTCTAATGAATTACAGGTTATGATTTTTATTTTATATTGATAAGATAATTAATATATTCTAAATTCATGATTGAAATTAATTAACCACTTCAATTTTTGAAGGATGATTTATGATTATAAAGATTGAATCATTTATCTGTTACCACTGGGATTTTCAAATCAGAACATATAATTATTTTTATAAATATTCTACCTATATATTTAATATTTCATTCTGTAGTGTAATTAAATAATATTTTGGGTAGGTATTAGTTCTCATACCACAAGGGTAATATTAATTTTCATTATTTACAAGACACATTTTACCTCAAGAAACAATTTAGTTTATAATTTAAATTTTAGGATATTATTCAAAATATTTATCAACATATTCAATTGAAAATGAATCATTATTAGCAAAGGATGGATACAGATGCCTCACTCAAATAATTGATCTAAATGAATAAATAAATAAGGATTACAAGAGTATAATGAATGAATTTATGTATATATTTTTGGAGGTGTTTTCGTGAAAATAAATAATTTAATATTTGTTGTTATACATTATAGTTATCCCAATTGTTAGAACCATATATATTTCTACCTATAAAATAGCATCACTTGACATAGAGGAATAATGCAACCAATTATAATATTCACCTAATTTTTTTTATTTATCTTAAGGAATCATCATAGGGTGATATTTTAATATTTATAATTAATAATGATTTTAGAAATATTTTGAGAATGCATTTATCCTATAGTAATAATAATTTTTTTTATATTTCAGATTGAATTGAAATTTAGGAATTATTTTACATAATATTCTATTGTCTACATTTATTAATGTCAATCATTATTCCAAATATCATGAATATATTTCATGTAAGATGATATCTTAAGGAATATATTTAAAATAAGTTTTTGGATTTATGTATTGATCATAATTCCATCCTCTAAAAAATCTATCTATATATTTATGGACTGGATTAGTAAATACATTAATGATTACAATGATAATTTAGTTATCATTTTAAAGACATTATTAAAGTCTATTAAAAAAGTAATAAATACAATTAATAAAACCTATAATTTGTTTCTAAAACCTTTATAATAAATAAATTGTAGTTCTAAATTAAATTATATTAAAAATTAAAAAATTAGGACTTCTTTTTCAAAAGTCTTAAAATTTCAATGCATAATGTATCTTGTTAATTAATTTTTATTGATCATTAAATGGACAAGGTAATTAAGTAATTAAAAGTAATAAATACTATGAAATTTATTAATTCTTTTAATAAAAATTATTTTATATTGAACTATTTTTTAAATATAAATTTAGTCCATAATATGTAGCATAATGGAAGAAATTGAATGTATCTCTAGGAGGATTTCTTCCATGATTGTCTCATCATATTGTGTTTATGTTTTTATTATTTTTGGTGATTAAAATAATGAAAATTTGGGATATGAAAAGGTATTTAAAATTTAAATGAGTCAATTGAAATGAAATGAAAAATTTAATTTAGAGACAGATGATTTATAGTTTCAACTAATGGTTCCATCATTTCAAATTTGAGTGTTTTATGATGATCCCATAACTAACACTATATTGTTCGATAAATATCTTCAAATATTATAATTATATCTACCCCAGTTAGAGGGTAGAGAACATGAGGCCCCCTAACCCACACTTCTAGATTTGGGGAAAAAATGAAAACCGTTACTAAAATATTTGATATTAATTTAAATAAACAAACCATAAAATACATGATTTTTTCATAAAAATATAAATTTTTATTCATTATATATGTCTATAAATCACATTAAATTACCTAAAAGTTTATTGTCTTGGGAGATTTGATGCATGGAAAACATATTTTTTACTCTTACTCATAACATGGTGTATATATATATAAGAAATTGGTTCGTCATATATAATATAAGAGTAAAAATATGGGATTAAAATCGAATATTACAGGTGAGCATAAGATTGCTATATTTTTAGGATATGATCATAAATATAATATAAATACATCATACCAAATATAACATAGATCATTAATCATAAATCATTAAATTAGATTTTAAAAAAATGAGTCTTTTTACTATAAATAAGTGTTAACTATATGTGAAGAAGACATGTGAAGGTAGAATTACACAATAATATTTCAAAACTATTGGAATAAAACAACTATCAATGTTATTTTACAATATATTAATCTCATAATATACTAGGAAAACATTATACACAAAATATATCTACATTATGTTATCCACTAGTTCTGATACTTTTCATTACAGGATATAAAATTCATAGTAAATGTAATGTTATAAAACAATGATGAAATTTTCAAGGGATTTAAATTGGAATTATAATTTTAATATTTAGAGTCCTTGTTTGAAAAATTTATAATATGGTTTATGTTCTGAGGGTGGCTTATGTACATATGATACTTTCAAGAGTTTTTTGTGTATTGAGTAGTTTTTAGAAGGTTTTTATCTTGGTTCAGGGTTTGTGGATCATACATTCATTCATATCATTAGTATTCCATTACACAATGTTTTATTCCTGTTCTTAATATATTTTTCATATATATTTGAAATGAATTTTGGATAGTTAATTTTAAATTCATGAATATTAAAAAGTAAACCATATATAGTGAATAAGCTTTAGGAATTGGATTAATAACATAAAAATGGTTACAGTCAAAAAATTTGAGATGATTGAAATGGGATAAAATTCAATTTCACTTGGTTGGAAGATGGTATAATGACATGCATGGCCAATCCGTGATCTGTGTACTTAAAAATTTAATACCACATGGTTGATTTATTAATTTTTAAATAATATGATAGAAAATTATGAAATTACATTTTTTTAAAAAAAATGTAATAATAACTATTCCCACTTCTAATTAAGTCACTCCCTATCAATTTCATTAAACATACACCAACATTCATAGAAACACTTTCTCTGCCACTTAATTTTTCATTCCTTACAATTTTGATTTGTTATTGGTTTCATCCTATTGTGTCATCATATAGTAAATACACTATCTATTCATCAATCACCTTCCTATTAGATTATAAAATCTTATTTTGGTTCTTATTTAATGTATTAGCGTAGAATTCACCATATCATGGGGGAATCGATTAAGAATAATTGTGATTCCATGTAACATTATGAGAATATCTCTTAAGAAACGATGATATATCACATTCCATTATTTTGATGATGTTATAATTCTTATAATAGTTTTCATGTTTTTATCAATAAATTTATCAAAATATTCAATAAACAGGTTTTCACTTATTTTTTTTTATAGAATAATGTTGGGAGTACAGCAAAGGACTCCTATAAGTGTGTAGTCATGGTTTTGTAAAGAATATGTGGCTCAGTGGGATCATATGAATTGATTCTTATTTTTTTAATTTTGAAAAATTTATTATATATTTTATAAATTAATTCATACTATATTATAGAATTATTAATGATTATAGGAATTTGGAAAATCATATATTCAGGAGTAACTCACCAGTAGTCTGATAGTCGGGTAGTCTAATTATCTAGTTTCATGTTCTCCCCCTTGTTATATTCATTTGTTTATTTTAAAATAGTTTTTTCAGGAGATATCATTTTGAGAATTTCTATTCTTTGTGAATTTTGGGATATTAGTGCATTAATGAGGATTTTTTTCACAAAACCTCCCTCTTATCATGTAATTCAAAGACAAGCCTTTATTTTTCTTTAATGGTTCTTAGAGATGAAAAAGTTTTTAGATATTTTTTATTCTCAATATATAGTTGGAAATATATTCATTAGTGGTCAATTCCATATGTTTTCTATGTAAAACACCATTTTAGAGCTTTATTGTTATCATAGTTAGATCCTGAGTTTTTTTTATTATGTTCTAGGTTGCATATGATGTCCTATTCGATGCCTTCTATTTATATTCCTCTTGAGGAGTTTTGATTTGTGAGATATTCCATCGTGATTTGGGTTGAGAGATATACATAGTGTGATTTGATGTGAGTCCCATGTATGGGATATGATAATTTAGGATTTCATGTAATTAGTGATTTAAAGGGGACTTGTTAATGTTCTTTGTATGGATCTTGGAATGAGGGATTTTGTTGTGGAATATCATTGAAATTAAAGGAATTTTCAACGTGGTGTCTTTATTGGTACAAGGAAATTAGAACCAACCAATTATTTTCAGATTTAGTTGTGATATAGACTTTATTTCTTGAGGATTTGATGGTTGAGTGTTCAGATGAAATATATAATGATTCAATTAAATTGATCTTTTTGGGTTATTTTAATTTGTGAGGTGTTGTAGAAGGATTTGTATAATTAATTTGAGTTTGAGATGTGTATGTGGTACACTTGAGGATTCCCTAATGTGTGGGATTATTATTGGTGTCCAATTTGATGTTTTTGATCTTATCATAGGAATTATATAATGGGAATGGGGTTTCTTAAGGATTCACATATGAATTAAGAGATGGTCATGGTTGGGATAAGTGTTGTAGTCTCTAGATAAGGATTAATTATATTGGATTGAACTGTGATTTGATGTATTTTATCTCTTAGATAAAGGGTTCCATTTTATTTTTTTAGACTTCAGAGGTTTAATGATGGTTTCGGTGTTGTAGATATCATCTTCCTCCATAGAACCCTGATTACATGGTTGTGAGCCTATTGGGGGAAATTTTCATGTTGAAGGGTTCTAGGGTTTTCTAGGAAATTTTTTTATGGATTATGAATGGGTTTTTTGGTAAAGATTATAATAATGATCTAGATCAGAAATGATTACATTTGGATATTATTGGATTCAATGATCTTCCTATAAAGGATTTAGTTCTACCCACTATTGGATTGTTGAGGTAAAAAAGGCCTTGGGAGAAAATGGATTATCTGTATTTGTATACCACTAGTAATGTTTTTCAAGGACTAGTGTTTTTATTCCATTTTCCTAGAAATATTTATAGTAACCATTGATTCTATTGAGCCCCTTTATTATGAAAAACTATAGTTATTTATGTAGGAAATTTCAAACATGATGGGTAATATTAGTAAGGGTAGAGTTCAGGTCTGTAGTTTTAGACCATGTCTTTGATTTCCTAGTGTCTGGAAGTGGTGCATTTTCTATCATATATTCCAATGGTTATGTTGTGGGTTACCACATTTTTTCAAGTGTTTTTATCCATCTGGGATAACAATATAGATCTGGTGGATCCAATGGGTTTGTTAATGTGTGTGGTATAGTGAACCATGTGATCGATGTCCTTTCAGAACAAGATAAAAGAGGTTTGGTAAATGGTAGGTAGATAGTGATAACCCTAGGATCAATGTATTTTTTTTGAGTTCATATAATTTTTTAGTTCTATTATTCATCTATGATAGGAATACCATGTGTTTCATTCATCTTTATTTCACTCATATTATTGGAACATTGTAGGGGTGGCCAAATTGTATTTATTTCACACCCTATGTTTGTGAACCATAGTTTATTATATACAATTATATCATCTTTAAATTTTAAAAAAGAATTCAAATTATACTGGACAAGGCATAGTGTTACATGATAATGTGGGATAGCTCATGTAGGGATATATATTAGTGAAGATGAGCTATATAGTTTTTTAACACTATTTTTCAGATATTTCTTGGGGATTGTTGAAGACATGTATGTATTTATATTCAATATTTTTCTTTCATATTTAATCCCCCTTCTAGATAATTTATTATCTAATGATATATAATATTTGTAGTATGTATGACTTTATGTCACATTTTATTCATCATCAAATATTTCTATTTTATTTACTTATGTTGAATACTCCAATGAATATGTTTGTGAATGTGTTAAACTATTTTTTTATTAGAATCTGTTAGGATATAATACAATCCCCATATCATCTAATTAAATCTTTTCCAATAGGGAAAATCCACTGGAATATGGGGAGACACAATTGAGGCCTTTTGAAAATATGGATTGGTTGATATATAATGTCAAACTAGGTTGGTTTGTTAGAAAAAAGTATAAAATACAATATTATATTAATTTGTTCTATTATATTTACAGGTGGATTATGGATGTGTTTGATCTTGTGGTGGTCCTCAAACTAGTGGGTCCTAAAGACCTTTTTTGATGGAAATTCAAGGGTTCCAGGGTGATAAAATTTCTATTATTAGTTTTTGTTATTAAAATTGTATGATGTTACCTTGGGTGATAATATTTTATTTATAGCTTTATGAATTTATTAGTTTCTAGATCGTTTATTAATAATAATAGGTGTATGTACATCACCCATTATAGGCATATCTGAATCAAATTAAATATTCTAATCTATATTTTTTTCAATGATGAAGGATTGAAATTTTATTGATGTATCAATAATGACATATACAATGCTATCTCATATATCCTCTTGGTGGAATTGAAGAAAACTAAACAATAAGTATATTTTTTATAATAACTAGTTATGTTGATATGATAAAATGGTGTTCATCTGTGACCGATTATTTCTCATCATTAGGGGATGCATGTAGACCCTTATTGGTTGCTGTATGATTTCAATTCCTTGGTTGAAGCCCACTGATTGTAAGGATGGTTCAGTGGTTTTTTGATTGAGTATGAGTTTTCTTGTGCTTAATATTTTTCCAAAGTAATTAATTGGTAAGGAATGTGGATTCATTGGTCTTAAGTGGTGGAGTGTTTAGAGTGAACAAAGATTCATGGATGTTTAAGGGGGGATCTCCAGTTCGTTGTATGAACCAATTCATTATTAATTATGCTTCTAGTGGAATGGTATATGAATGGTTTAGGTACTTATGTTATTGATGATTTCCTAGTAGTGGGTGGTTAAGTGGATATTATTGGATGAGGTTTTAGGTTCCTCATTAATTAAAAATGTGTACCAAGTACGATTTTTATTTTATAGCTATAACCTAATAGTATTATATTTATATGTTCATAAGTGTTATGGAATGATCATTAGGATATTGATCATGTGAACGTTAGTCTATTTCTAAAATAAGGTTTTCTGGGAACATGAAAAAAAACTATTTAGGTGATTGTGTTTATTTTTCATGTGAGTTAATTTGAATTCATCTTATGCCCAGTGCCATTGGATTCATAGACCATGTGTGGGTAGTCAGGTCTGTTTAGGTCATGGGGAAACCCACTTGCATTTACAATGAATAACCTAATGGGAGCATCACTCATGTAGTGTATTAAGGGAATCAATATTTTAAGAATCAATACATACGGTGTTGGATGACGTCATCCACAATAATGGTGGTTTTCATATCATATCTACCATCCTTACATGTCAATTGGTAATAGATAGTGGTATTTATATTCCTATAAATGCTTAAGTATAAGTTTTTCAGAAATTCAAAATCCTAGTTTATGTAAATAGAGAAAACAATTATATGTATTTTGGAGTTTTTGTTGAATGGTAATGATGAAGGTACCCATATGGTGGAAATCAACCTCTTGGTTGTGGGTTAACGAAAAATAATTTGGAGGGATGGTACATGGGTGGACCAAAATACAACTATATTTATGGAGAATAAATTGATTATAATTTCGATGTGGAGTTGGATGTAGTGTGGATTTCAGAATAAGTGTATAGGTTGTATTGGTGCTACCCTCATGTTATAACTGTTCGAAATTATTTCATCAAATAATGTTGGGTGTTTTGAGATTATAATTAGTATACTATAGAGTATATTTTTTTCAAATCATGCGACTTGGAATGTTGGAAAACATCATTGGGAACAGAATTTGGGATGTGGTCTATGTTTTTTTGGGATTACATAAGGCATTTTTGGAGAATCCCTAGTGTGCTGAGTTCTCGTGCTTAGAGTTGTGTCATGAATACACCATGAGACTTTTTTGTTTGGGTAAGAAAAGACATTTTATATAAAATGTATGCCAAAGAAGGCTAGGAATAACTATATTTTGATAATGAAGAATTATCAAGTGTGAAAGGTAATATTATTGATATTTTATAATGATACTTATCACTACAAGTTAATAAATTTAAATGAAATTCTAATTTTTATTCATTGTAAGTGATTATTTGGTGAATTTGAAGTTAGAATTAAAATTTTGGGAGTAGGTTTCCCTTAATGGATGTGTTTTGGGTGGGGTTTAAGTCTCATGGGGTGTATGATGTTCTCAATTGATTTTTTTTTGGGATTTTTTGATGTAGTCTCATTTATTTAAATTCATTATAAACAATTACTTAGTTTTTGGTGTGAATTTTATTGAAAATTTTGTGGATTCCATTTTCAAATGGTATTCTCATTTCATTTTTATAGATTATTATTTTTGGAAATTTCCAACACATGATAGTGTTTTTATGTGGTTTTACCTTGGAACAGATATTGGGGTTCTCGTTTTAGTGAAATCTATGTTGTTACCATTACACATGGGTTTTTTAGTTATTCTGGTATATCCTAGATATTTTAGGTATTTCATGCACTTGGTCACGGTAAACGCATGTAGATTCCATATAGAACTGCATAAGTTGAGTGGCCATTACCTCCAGAGTGGGAGATATGAATATGTTTGTAAAAAACTATGTGATTTATTTCAATGTGTTATATTACATTTACTTATAATTAATTTTTTTTTGGTAAACTTGGATCTTATCTACATTTGGTGGTTTTCGTAATCAGTTAAAACCCACCATTATTTATTTTTTGTAAAACCATTTGAAAAAATCATGTGGATTGATTATTTTAACTATAATGGAGTAAATTTATCTTTTGGAGACATGGGAATCAAACCCCTACCTTTCATTCCTCTTAAGTGAATGGGTTTAGTGACCTTCCCTATCACAATTCCACATTGTATAATTTTGAATTGGATTAATTTTCGATGCTTTATTCATTTCTTGAACGTTGTAATCCTCCTCTATTTCATTTGTTCATCTTCCAAAATATTTCTACATTATTTGTTCTTTTCACATTTTTTGTATTAGTTTTGATTACAATAGAGTATGGCGTAATTAACTTAGAATAATTTGTCTTAAATGTGTCTCAAATAGAGGATGTATAGATATGTGTAATAAATAAAATTACTGATAATTTTAGAAAACAATATGATTTCATATAGATTTTTAAGGAGTTTATAATTAAATTGTTTTTAATTTCCATTAAATATGTTCTCTATTGTTATGGTTTTTGATCAGTATGGTTTCGTGGTTTCAATTCATGCCTCCTAATATATTTTCATAATTTTTTATGAAAGACGATACATCTCTGTGAGCTTATCGAAAATTATGGATTTTTTAAATTTTTTAATAAATTATTATAAATTATTATAAATAATCATTTTTTATGATGTGTGAGATGAGTTCCTAGGGAATTTGTTTTACATTAGTTGGTCTTAAATCATTAGTGGTATAATAATTTTTTAAAAAACACGTTAGGTTTCATTGAGTCTATCTATATAACTGATTTTATAAATTATAGAATTGTTTTTTCTATTCTAAGATCCCCTATATGATTTTTTTTTGAGTTGTCACTGAGAATTGTTGTGTTCAGGTAACATATAGAGAAATGTTTTTCCTGAAAATACTCTATCTTTTCATGTATTAAAAAGAAACAAATATTTTGTTATGTTTTCATTAATTGAGTCGAAAATGTAGGAAAATTTAAATATTCTTCTCATCATATATTTAGAAATGTACAGATAAAAGATTAATTCCTCATGTTTTCTGGTTGAATTGTGTTTTTATATCCCTGTTGTGGTTATTGACATGTAATGAAATTAATTTTTTTTAGAGGATGTATTTTATTCCATAAACAATTTTTTGGATATTTGAACATCTAATTTATGGGTGAGTTGTGAAGTATTCCCTTGAGGTCTGACGTGAGAGATCTCTCAAGTGGGTGTGGTGTCTAACATAGGTGTGTGTTGTGAGTCTTTTGGAAAATATTACACATGGTATTCTAAGAGTATTTATTGTGGTTCTTCATATGGTTCAAAAATTTCTGGATTTAGTATAGTCCAGTTATTTGAATTTGAAAATGTTGTGTTTTTTTCCTTCGTTCGTCAATGGATATTTAGATGTACCTCTTTGGTTCTAAAGTAACGGGTCTTTATACATGATTGATTTATTTTTATGTGGTTGAGTTTTCATACCACATGTACAAATATTTCATTAGTTTAATCCATTAGGATGGGTTAATGTTATTGAGTTTTTGGAATAAAAATGTTCCATTGAGATGTGGTGGTGATGGGTTAGAGGCTCCCTTTAGGATTCACTTCTGGATAGGTTTTTTATTTGATGTCCATTCATCCGTCCCTGAAATATTCATGAGAATTATATTTATTTTTTCCTATTTCATTGGGACGTACATATTGTAAAAATGAAGTTCGTGGTTCTTTTAGTTTTCGAGTCACTGTATGATGTTTATTATGATTTTATTGGTCAAATTTTTTATGTTTGTAATGTAGTGATTGTGTGAAAAATATGGTCAAACTTCCTAGTGCATGGATAGTTCATGTTTCTTCAATGAAAGCATCTAGTGTCCCATTACAATAATGTTAACAGACATCTCATCCTACTATGTCCATTTTCATGACAATGTGCTCCATTTTAACCCGATCAATGTTTTTATAGACTATTTATAGGATTTTTAAACAGAGATATGCTATGATTCTTTATAATTGTGTAAATATTTATAATAATTTTGGATTATATGTTATATCTAAGTTACATCAAATTCTCTCCTTTACTGGAATGTTTTTAATAGAATTTCATATGGAGATAATGGCTGATCTCGATGTGTGGATCCCACTAGATAAAAATTTACAAAAAATAGATCATTCTTTCATTAATTTGAAGTATTCAGATTTTTTTAAAACCCCATGGATATGAATGGTTATCATAGAAACAAATATTAATGAAATTTAAATAATTGGATAGGTTAGTTCTTTATAAATTGGTATTAATAATATTTAAATTGTATTAACCTATAAAAATACATGTTTAGGACAAGTAATATGGGTCAATTAGTGGTTGAGATGTTGGGTAGGGAACTAGATTTATTTTGGGTTACTCATGTTTGAGTATATATTCACTGATGAGCCAGTCGGTTGGGAGGTATCCTAGGTTACCATATATGTTCCACCATCTAGACCATGGGGTTAAACGTAAGAAAATGTGTAGATTTACACAATAATATTTTAAATTGTTATAATCCACCCTCTCCCATTTTTTAAATCACATGATCATGAGGATCCCAACCATTATTCCTCGATTTCAATAACAATAATGTGGGTGTTCTATGTATGATTTTATCACCAATACAAATAATGATCTACCTATAATGGTATCTATTGATATTATCCATAATTGTTAAAAATATTAATTTCTCTAAAATAGGGTTTTGATTCTTATTCGTGAAGATCATGGTAGAATCAACTGAAAGAGATAGGGTCTTCACTTTTCCCTCTTAGAGAAGGTTCCATGAAAATAGTAACATTCTTCACATGTCATTGTGCTGGAATTCAATAAACACACCATTTTTATATGGTTTTTAATTAAAATTAAATATAATATATTATGAAATATTTGATGCATGATTGGTATTTCTCCTGAGATGATGTATGGTGTCCATCGTAAATAATTCAATATTTGTTGGTTGTGGTTAAAACATGACGATTCCCTCTTGTGACTTTTTTTTATTATAATATTTTTATACAAATTATATTAATTATTTAATACAATTATAAATATCTAATTTTTATTCCTTGGAATGAGTTACATTACTAAGAATGAGTACATTCATCAACATGTATGAGATGATCGTGGTCAACCATAGGAAATCCTGGGATGGAGTTGTCATACCATAGAATTTATTGGGAAAAGGTTACAAAATATGGTATGTGGACCTAATTTTAAACATACAGACATAATTCATATTATATATTAGAGGGTTGTGCGGTCAAAATTTAGATATTTTTTGTTAGCGAAATATAGAATTTTTAATTATAAATTATTTTTTTTAACAAAATTATTATTCATTGATTTGACCATGATCCATGAAAATACTAGGATTTTTGAACAGTCCTTTTTTCTTGGTTATTGATGTAATTTTCTTAAATGTTTATTGTCTTGGGAATTTAAAACCCCCATGGAGGGTAAAATTTATATAAAATTAAATTACTATCAATAGGTTCATATCATAAATTACCTTGGTCCTTCCATGTTGAGTAATGTAATGAGTAGATAATAGTTGGCACTTATGGTTCATAGAATGGATGAAGAAAGGGTGAGAGACCAATATTGTTATAACCTAGAGTTTTAGTTTGTCATTATTTAATCACATCCATTGGCCTCTAATGATATATACCCAGTTTAGCCTATTAGGTAGTACTTATCTAATTTCTTCGTAATTGATTTGATACACTATTGTTATGGGATTTTGAACATTTGAGATTTGGATTAGAAAGAACATTAAGGGGATTTACCCTACTTTTTAATATTCACAAGATCAAAATCAATGTTATTCTATAATTTGATGACCAAGAGGACCCCATGTATGGATTGTCTCCCTTGGTGTGACCTATGAGTCCCCATTATGCGCCTCAGGGATAAAGTGTCCCTTACTTGATCTATTTGGACTTGGTTATATATGATTTATTGTAGAACATTTCACAATGTAACAAAAAAGTGGGAACTATAGGTTATGTATTTTTAGGGTTTTACTATTATTTATTATTATTTTCTTCTTTTAAAAAGTATATACACTATTATTATTATATATGTAAATTAGTTTTTACAAGATCATTGTATATTTGTTATATCAAATGTTATAGTGATTGTATTTATCTAAATAAAATTTAATATGAAGGATAAGATGTTTATATAAATTTTATCTAAGTATAATTATTCCTAATTCTATATCTATAATGTATTATTTTTTATGAACACACTGCATATTTTTTATTTAATGAATAATGATTATTTTATGCTCAGTCAATGTTTTCTCTCCTTATATAGATATAACATGAGATATATATATTTATATATATATAAGATATCACGAATTTTACTCCATTTTAAATCATAATTTCATAAAATTTTATTATAATAAGCGTAAGTAAGAATTTCTTGTTTAATTGATATATGAAGTTACCAATGATCATGCAACGGTACTTAAAAATGGATTTTCTAAAAGAGAAAAACTTTTTTATTTTATTTAAATCAATCATGATAAAAATAATAATTTCAGGCTATTTTTTTATTTAGAAAAATAATAAATTTTTATATATTTAATTTTATAACAAATAAGTACAAAAATATTATTTATATTACATAAAAACTTCCTAATATTGAAAAATATCTACTATTATTAAGTAGATCACATTTTACGGTTTCACATTTTTAGATCATATCTCTTAATATGAATATCAAATTTATTATATTTTATATGTATAGAAAGTATCCAAACATTTTATTAATTTTCAAATTCTATAATATTCATTAATAATGTATGACCTGACCCCAAAATTATTGGAGCTGATGGATTTTATATATTATAGTTATGTGGTTTAAAGGAAGCAATCCCGGAAAGACTATGTTTTTTCTAGTCAATTTAATCTTAATACATACATTAGTATTGGATTAAAAATTTACACACTAATTATAACACAAATGTTTTTATGAATAACATCACAGATAAATTTATTCCATATAGTATATCCTTGTGTATCATTCATAGTACGATTCTTGGATTCTTATAGGAGGGAAACATAATAAGGGTGAGATAAAATTCTTATTAAGGGTATAGTTTAAGAGAATGAATAATGAATCAGTATGAATTAATGAATAGGTAAATGTAAATAACATAACACTTGTTCAATGTAATCAATAAACTGAAAGTGAAGAGAATATGTAATTTGGAATGGTATATGAAAACACATTCTATACAAATATGTAGACATAGAAAAATAAATATAGAAATGCAAGAAGTTGACACAAATTACAATAAATCAATGAATAGAAAAAGAAATGAATGTTAATATATTTAAATGAAAAACATAATGGGTAAATTATAAATTAAACTAAATATGGGAAATGGTTAATTGTTGGACATTATGTATAAGTAATAATAAAACCTACATTGTCAAGTGGTTTTGAAAAGACAGATTAACACTAATAATAGAAACCTATTTAATTTTATAAACTTTTTAGTCTCATGAGAAACAATTGATGCATCAAGGAGTTATATAATGTATATTTTCCACTCATCATTATAAGTTTAAATAATTCCTCCTAATGAATAAAAAAATAAAAAAATTTCCTTCGAAAATATCCATTTTAAAAAAGAGTTTTTAATTATGAATATTACCTTAAATAGTAAAATAACTATCAGTATATACACCAAATATAAAATTTTATAAGTTATATGAAATTGATATATCAATAACAATGTAAAAAGAAAATTTATGGGAAATTCAATGATCAACGATCATATTAGATTGAATATTTCGAGGGGATTAAAATGAGGAAGTGAATTTAAATATTATCCTTGATCAACTCAATGAAAAAAATATCCAATAAGAATTAGGATGGAATCAATACAACATATCCCATGAGATGAAAAATAATGTTTTTCTGATTGTGAATAAAAATAAATGTATCTCTTAAAAATAGTCTTCTGGATATTATCCATTGATTTGAAAAACCATTTCATTAAAAATAACAGTTGAAAAAATTTTCTATTAAAATTATCTCGTTAAACATGGAATGGAAACATCTAGGAAATGATGGAGAGTAAATCTGTACTTGTAGTACGAGGTAAAGAAAAATATCATTTTCACATTAAAAGATTAGAAATATTCCTTTTTTGGGAAGTGATAAAAAGATTCCATTGAAATAAAATTCTTAAAATATAGAAAGGATAAAAAATATATACTATGTCGTGATAAATACCTTTTGGTAATCATTTTTAGAAAACAAGGTTTAAATAAGAAAAAACGTTCACCAACTAATGAGGGAAATGAAGCTGGGATTACATAAAAACATTTTTATAACATGTTTAGATAATTAAAGAGTGTGAATATGGTACTATTATATAATAATAATAATGAATTAAATGATGATATTAAAAACTTATTTGTTTAATTAAAAACATCAAATATAATTTCCCCAATAGAAATAACATTGAGAGAGGATTAAAATTACCCTTCATGAAAATAGTCTTTAATCATTCCATAGTGTACCATATCATATAATATGTCTTAAATAACTATTTATTAAATCAGGTCTATGTTTATTGTTTGGGTGAAATTCGGTTTATGAGTGAAAAACATTGAATTTACAACTATGTTTAATGGGGTCATTATAAACCATAAGTAGAATATAATCAAAAAATAATTATAAGATATTTACAAAAATAACTATTTTAATTTCAATCATTAATTATAGTTTTGAAAATTTAATAAACAGTAAAATAATTGAGATGGTTGGTCATACGTATGCACGAGTAACATTCCAATTTTTCAATGATCACTATAGAGGTAAGGTATGTAGCATAATATCACAAAATTATAATAATTATATCTAAAATACCTTTTTTAGTAATATATACATATATATAGAATTATTTTGATGTAAAAGGTATCACATCATGTCAAGTTGGCAGTCGTCAACATGTCCACGACTGATATTATCATTTCTTACTATGTAAAAAGGTAATAAATAAAAGGATATATATATATATTATAATTCCATAAATATAATTAGGGCATGAATAAAATATATATTTTTATTAACTCTTATATGTTTACTTTTAATCACCCTTTCTACATTCCATTTATTGTGTGATCTAATCACATTGCTTTTTGGGAGGAAGTATTGTACTCTTCCACAAACGATGTTATCGTAATTACACAAAACAAAAATTTAAAGTTCATGTGTTATAATGGAATTAAATATTCATAAAAACATAATAAGTATAATATATAAAAAATTTAAAATTATTTTCCATCATAATAAAAACAACGAGAGGTGGTAAAGGAGGAACAAACAATCATCATTTCCTGACGGGGATGTTCCCCATTCAGATAATTTATATATTCATTACCAATTAGGTGATAGTGTGTTTAAGTGTAGGTAGAAAAAATTAAAAAATACTAGTATATTGAGGATTTTGTTTTAGTAATATAATCCTGAAATAAGAATAGTTTAGTTTGTGGATAATAGAATAAAAACAAATGATCTTAAAGATAGATGTTACCTCATAATCAGGTAACTAAATTTCCTTTGCACAAAATGTCTTATTTGGATGGATTTAAAGCCAATATGTGGCTTCTAGGACATAGGGTTATATTATTAGTATCTATTTTTTCAGATATTTTTTTATCCAATGTGTCTTGAGTGTTGTGAAGAAGTGGTAGAAGAGGAGACCATTTTTGTTGAGGATTGGTATTTTAGTAATATTTTGACAAAGGAATTACGTACACATTTATTTACATTTAATGTGGATCCAATAATGTAAATATTTATTGTAATGGTATTATAAGATGTAAATATGACCATAAAATATCTTTTGTAAAATTTTGAAGAACCTTTTGGAACATAAGTATATGTTTTAGTCACTTGCTAAGCTTAACTGCACCTTAATCATTGTAATTAATTTTAATTAATTTCAAGATTATTTTTTTAAAACTATCAAACATATTTTATATTAATTATTATTATGATATAAAATTTTGGATAAAAAAATTTCAAATTCTGATCATATAATTGCTAGAAATTCATTAAAATTTAATCCTTTAGATGGGACGTCATTACAAGCCTTTAATGAAAAAATGTCTAGAATATTGCTATGCTTCTATATTAAATTTAAATAATAAATTTATATTCCAATGAACATAGTTTTATTAAAAAATTAAAATATAATATAATGAGACATCAAAACCAATTAAAAATTTAATTTATCTATGCATATATATGAGAAGAAAAATTATTTTTGAATAAAAATTTGGCATTGTTCATTATTCATTAAATATTGAATATTAAATGATTAATACCAAACATTCACCATGGCCTAATTTGTATTATTCCCATTAAATTAATATATTTATTATCATATATAGTATATTAAAGTAAAAAAGGATTTAAAATAGGTACATCATTCAATGGTGGTAAAAGTGCCTTAATAAACATATACTATATTATTCGATAAATTGGGTTTCTTCATGTATTCTGTGTATCGAATATATTGAATGAATATAATAAAAAGTTATTAAATGGATTATATAAATATATATTACACTAATATCACTATATTTTTTTAATTAATTAAATTAATTATAATAAAACCTCTTTGTGGGCATAAAAATTGATTTCAATAAAAATATTATCTTTTTATTCAATTGGTTATATATTAATTTTTAATTAATTATTAACAAGTGGATGTATTTAATAATTTTAAAACATGTATTTTCTTATGTTATTAAATATTTTTCACAATGACTAGATTATACCATAATATTATAAATAATAATAATATAATAATATATTATTTTTTAGTAAATCTATGTCTTGCATGTAAGGAAAGTCATCGAAGAAACCCATTGTTGTGTGTGATGTATTTTAACATAGTGTTTAATGAATTTAATGTTATAAAATAAATTAATTTTTTTTAAAGAGTATATATATTATAAATTATATGGATATTATATGTTTTTAAGAGCACGATGTTGCGTAATAGATATGTTATCGAATACAATGTTCTTACTATTGATTTTATGGTTGTTAAATTCTACCAGCCCTTAATAAATTTCTTCCTAACAATAAAAAATCTTTTATTGTGATAGATTAATTTATATTTCAAATTTTTTAAATCCCACAATTTGAATAGGTTGTGTAAAACATCCTCAATTAAAAATGAATGTGAATTAAAAGTCATATGGAATAACATGCAATGAGGTCTCCACATAGGAAAATATTTGACGAATTTATAGTAGATAACATAGAGGAAAATCATAAATATATATAGTGATTGATTGAGTTCATGAATAAAAAACTATTGATTGACCAATAGAATGTTATGGTCCTGAAATTCACAAATCTAGATTGATTCAGAAAGCCATAAGTTAGTAAAAAATTAATTTATTAGTATAATATTAATTAAGGATATAAATCCTAATGTTTTTGAATTATTTTACTACCTATGTATAATTACATTATATATATCTATAAATGTAATTTCAACAGTTTTTTATTCTTATATAAATTTCACATTTCAATCATAAGATAATTTTAATTCATGAAGCACTAAAATAACTTGTAATGAATCTTAAGGCCCATAAAATAGTTAAATGTACAACTATTTGTCTCTATATAATCATCAAAATGAAAATTGAAACGAAATTAATCTCTAATACTAAAAATAAACACTAATAGATTATCAATAGTACATATTAATCATGTTTTTAAACTACAACATTGATATATTAACAAAGAAATTTCATAGGATTGTGGTTGGCATAAAACCCTTTTCATCCTTAGTCATGGAATCAAATCCCAAATCCTTTCCATATTCAATGGGGTTTCACCCAGAATACATGTTTTCATTTTCTAAATCCTTGTTAATATAATATCAAAAATTAAAATTATTCAGACCCTAAAAAAATGTTAGCCACTAAATATCATTTTTTCAAGGGTTCCCAATACAACTATAACACATAAATAATTAATCCAAATATAATAAAAAATATCCATCCTTATTTAAGTGTTAATATAATAGTGGAAGTGACTTCCTAAAAAAATACAATAGTGTGAAATAAAATTATCAAATTAAAAATAATAATTATTATTAGTATTTCTAAATCAAGAAAATTTATTTTCACTATATAAAAACTAAGGATTATCCAATATTATTACTTTTTAAAATAAAACATAATTATTTAAAAACAAAATGTGAATTAGAGTATCCATATCCCATAGAATTGAAAAACTAGGTGTATAGTAAGGCCAATTTTCATGTACAGGTTGAGCCGATTCATGCCCAACACACCTTTCTTAAATTATTACTCCTAGGTACATATGTTCCAGAACCATGTCCCATTAATGTATGAAAACATGGATGTATTTATAGTAATACCCACATAATATCTTCCTTACCAAAATTCAATCATATTCTTTTATAATTATCCTCAATTTATACCCTGGGGTTACTTTCTGTAATCTATTTTTTCCAAAATCTAGTTACCAAAGATGAGTGAAAACCTCCCATTGAATCCAACTATAGTGACCAGACCCATGAAGTCCCAGAGATGGTTTGAGAAATCCATTCATTGGAATGATTATATTGAATCAAATCCTAAATGACTCAAAATATTATATTTTAGGTAATCCATAATATATATATGAGTTTTACATTAAAAATTAAAACACTAATTTCAATATAATTAGTTTCCCAAATAAATTAATGGATAAAAATTTTCCATATAATATATAACTTCATATCATTAATAGTATTCATCATGGATTCATGATGAAGGTAAACATAATAAGGGTGATCTCAAATTCTCAGTTAATGTAGTGTATAAAAAATCAATAATGATTTTATATGATTAAATAAAAATTCTAATGTAAATAAGTGCTCATAAAATCCATGAAATTAATAGGCTAAAAAGAATGTGAATAAGAAATAATGAAAATAAAAATGAAAACACATTCCAATAAATTAAATAAATTAGGAAAATTAAATATTCATACGTTAGAAGGGGAAACACATTCCATAAATTTAGTGAATTAAAATTAAAATAATCCATAGATATGTTGGTGGAAAATCTCATCGATAAATTAAAAATGTATCTAGATGAAGAAAATTCTTAATTATTAAACTTTGTGTCTAAGACACATGAAATCCTATAACATCAAGACCTTCAAAGATATTTTTTAAAAATATTTATATAAAAAAAAATTATTTTTATAAATTGCATGTTTCGTGAGAATGTATTGATGCTTCGAGAATCTATATATGGTCTGGGATCCACCTAACATTACTAGTCCAGGATAGACCTCGTATAGACTAGCCAAAACAAATAATATTCCTTTTTTCAAATATCTATATTGAAGTAGGAATATGAAATTATAAATATTTCCAAAAAAAATTAACTATAAAGGTAGACACATTAGGTAACATGATGTTTGGTTTAGGAAGAATACTAAAATAGATAATTTAGGGTAAACTCAATGTTCAATGACCATAGTTGATTGAATATTTCATGGGGTCAAAAAATTGAATCAACGAAGTTAATTTGAATAAAATACTTGGTCAAATAAATCACAAACTATCATAAGGTATAACAATTATGGCATCAATATAACATATCCCAAGTAGAGAAAAATAAATTGTTGTTATCAATGATGAATAAAAACAAAAGGACCACTTAGAAATAAATAAGAAAAATATACATTTTTTTAATTTTTTTGAATAGTATATTATTTGAATAAAATGTTTGAAAATGTTTTATATAATATTTAACCCTTGCAACATGAAATATAATCATCAATGAAATTATGGAGAGTAAATATTATCATATTGTTCAACATAAAAAAATTATTAATTTTGCATGGTAAAAGATTGGAAAAATAATTGTTTGGAAATAGAAAAGTAAATTCAATTGAAAAACATTGGGAATGTATGAGAAAAGAAATATATATCTTTAAGATATCATATATATATAAACTTGAAATCATTTTTATAGAATTGGTTTTTATTCAAGGAGTGATGCTCTATGACTAATGGGTGAAATGATGTTGGGTTTTCATAAAAACATTTTATAAAAAATTTTAAGTACCGATGAGTGGAAAGATGTAATATTCCATAAAAATTTACATAAATAAAAAGAATATTGTAAAAATGAATGGTTTTATTGTTTAATTGTCTTATAATTTCCTCATATGGAATATTGTTGAAATATCATTAAAATTACTCCTGAGTAAAATAATACATAAACATTCCAAAGTGTTTTATACTACATTAAAACATTTGAATGATAATGATATTATAGACATTAAATTAAATGATTTTTTTAAAACCCACTATCAAAAAAATTATTAGTTATATAAAATATCAATATGGGATGTATGTATGCCAAAAAATATGTATATGGTGAATATGATATTTATTTCATAGATTTTAGAAGAATTAGATGGGAATCCCTTACCTTGTGTCTTATTTGTCATGTGTGTCATTGTATTCTTGAATAACAATCATTTTTAAATTATTTAAATTATTGATATATCTTTTTGTGTTTATAATAACTTTTATTTCACTTATGACTGTGTTTTATACAACTAAATAAATAATTTTTTATATGTCCGTTTTTTGTAACAAATTTAGTTTATGTGTTAAATATAGATTTGGTAGATAATCTATGGTTAGGTGTGACTAAATAAAATCTATATAATAATTATACTGAAATAATTATCATATTTTTGTATAAATTATTATTTTAAAAAGTCATTAAACATGGTTATATTAAATAATTCCTCTTTACAATCATTGAGATGGTAGGTCATACGTACGCATGAGAGACAATAAAATTTTTCAATAATCATTATTTAAATATGGTATCTAATTCTATGCCATTTTTTAAAGTTCAATATATCATAAAAATAATTTTACATAATTATATATTGATATATATATAATTATTTTTATTTAATGATAATCACATCATATTGAGGATATGGTAGTCCACACAGCCACAATAGACAATATCACTTTTCAATGTGTGAAAGAGAAAAAACGAAAATGATATATATATATATATTATATGTACAGAGAGGTAATTATCCATTAATATAATATATATGTTTTTATGTCTCATATGATTAATTATAAAAATACTTCAAATATTCCATGTATTTTGTTATCGAATGACATCCCTTTTAGGAGGTGGTAGTCCACACTTCAACAAATAGTGTTAGTATATTTAAAAAAATTAAACTATAAGGTTAAATGGTTTAAATTAAATAAAATTTGAATAAATAAATAATAAGTATCATATATAACATATAAAAATATATTTTCCATTATAATGAGCACCATAATATGATTTCATGGAAGAACCAACATTCATCGTTTTGGGAGGCGACATTTGACCATTCGCATAAACAATATGTTAGCTTTCTATAATATGGGATTTTGTGAAATTATAGGTAAAAATATTTACAGAAAACATCCTAGTATATTTATGATACATTTTTTATTATAATGGAATATTAAGTGTTTCGAGGATTGCGAAATTAAATAAAACAAAAGATCACAAGAAAATATGTTATCTCTTAGTCGGGTAACTTATTTTAGTTTGCATAAATGGGATTCCATTGATTGATATATTCCAAATGTATGGATTTTTGAAAGAGTGTAGATATTTTGAGGATCTATATGGTCATATCACTATTTAGATAATGTGTCTTGATAGGTGTGATATAGTGGGAGGATTGGAGGCCTTTTTATATTGGGGGAGGAGTGGCACTATTGTAATATTAATTTGAAGGAATTCCATAAACATTTTTCACAATGAAATTGGATCCAATAATGGACCCAATTAGATCCATGTTATGATATTATCTACAAATTATTGGAAAATAGATTATGGATAAGTTCATATATTGTCTTTTCCCTTTTGAATAAGGATTAATCCCCTATTAAGATTAATTTCACCATAATTGTTGTACTTAATTTAAATTACATTCATTAACCATTTTTGTAAAAAATTTATTGATATAATTATAAATTATAAATTATTTTGAATACAAATATAGAATCCATTTTAAAAAATAACAATCATATAAGAGGTATAAATTAATTTAAATTTAATCCCATTAACGGGACGACAATATTGGTTTTTAAAGAAAAAACATCCAAATGATTGATATATTTTTATATTCAATATCAAAATGAAATTTATTATAGGGAAAATAATTAGATTAATTGTTACATAATTATTTAAAATAAAATTTAAAACCAATTAAAATATTTCTAATCCTCATAAATAAATTTTATAAAAAAGAAATTTTCAATTAAAATTATGTAATTTTCATTATTCATTAAAAAATTTAAAATCACAAAATATTAGAATAAATTCACCATAACCTAATTTTTATGATTTTTACTTGAATATTAATATTATTTTTTAATTATATAATGTATAAAAGTTCCAAAAATTGGATTTAAAATATATTATCCATTATAAGGAGGTAAAAGTGCCATAATAAAAAAATAGTATTTATGCGTAAAATTGGGATTGTTCTTATCTTATGTCTATAAATTGTACTTGATGAATATAAAAATATATTTTATAATATTTTATATAATTACTATATTAATTTTATGCTCTAATTATAAATAATATAATTTATTATGATAAAATAACTTTATCCATTGAAAAAGTTTTCCAGAAAATCATTATGATTATATTAAATGGTTTTTTATATTCATCTATAATAAATTAATAAACAATGGATTCATTTAATAATTTTCATGACCTGGTATTTACAAAATTTAGATAATATTATTCATATGTTCTTGTTTATATTTATTGATATTAAATTATTATATAATAATAAGATATTATTGTTCAGTTAAAACGGTCTTATATGTAACGCAACACATTGAAGATATTCATTGTTGTGTGTGGTGTATGGTAACTCATTGTAATGGTCATAGTAAGCTATAACATATATTTAATTTATTTAAAATTGTAAATATATTATGAAGTCTTAGGATATTATTTTCCCTTTCGTGCTTGGTGTTGTGTGTTTTACATGTAGTCAAATATAATGATTCAACATTACCTTTTATATAAATTGAAAATTATATCATTTAAATGTTACCAAATATTTTATTTTTTTCAATTTCTGTATATAAAATAATGAACATTTCATCATCTTTTAATTTTTTTCTACTTATTCTTCTTCAAACAGATCCTCGATGTTGTCTTTCCTTCTTATTTTTTACCAACAAAAACTTTTATAGAATCAATAGTAAAAAAAAATTCTACAATGGTAGTTCATATTTTTCTAAAATGATAGTAAAATTTTTCAACTATATAAGTAGATGACTCCTTCTAATACATGCATTTTATTTATTTCGGCATGAATAATATTTTACATTTTCATCTATTATTTTTATTAAAATAACCAAATTATTTTTTAAAAAAATTCAATTAATTTTGTTTAATGTCATTAGTTAAATATTTTTTCATTAACATCATGTTAATTTTTTTTAACAATTATTTATATTTTTCTGAACAGGTAGATGATTTTTTTTTAAATTACATTTCAATATATTTTGACCACTAATTAATTCATTTTAAATAACATGATAACAATTTTATTAAATTTTCACTACATTGTAACTATTATTTATGATATAATAAACTTCCTATATTTTTTAATTGTTCCAAGTGTTTTATTAATTTCTAAAACATATATAGATTAAATAGAATTTATGAGATGTTTTTATAAATATATTAATTTTGCCTCTAATTTTATGGAATTCAATTCATTTCTCAGACATACAGATGAAAAATATTATGGGTATATTTATTTTTTAATAATTTGATTAACTTTCATTATTGTATTATAATATATTTTAAAATTTAATGACATATAATTGATTTATATATTATTTTTTTAACATTTATTGTACTATGAATAATAATTTAATTATTTTATAATGTAAATTAATTTACATTTAAAATTTGGATTTGATAGCCAAAGTATTTAATAATAATCATGTAATTTTCAAAACCTATTATTTTTTAGCATTTTACAAATATTTAATGAGTAATTAATTTTTTTAATTAGACATTATGTTTTAAATTCAATCAATTTTTTATAATTATCATGGGTGATGAATTTTTCCCTACAATATAATTATTTTTTGATGAATTACTTCTATTAAAAATATATTGTTATCTTTTTTTTGAATAATTTTACCCATGACTGTTTTTTGGTAATCTTTATAATTATTTGTTTAAAATGTGGTCGAGTAGCCTATAAAAACATATATATAACATTATCAACACATTGGCCTTCCATGAAATTAATTATTTAATATGAAATTATTGTACAATCAAAAAAAATTATGTCATTTAGGATCATCAACTAGATCGCATCTCACATGGAATATTATGTCTTATTTACCTTCTTATTCAATGGATAGATGAGCTTATATACATTTCTCAATAACTATTAACTATATTTCATTCATTCTATCTTCTATTTCATCTTGTTTAAATTTTCTATAATACTTTTTCTCATCTCTCATATTCACTCCCTTTATAAATATTATTACATATAAAATCATGAATCTTCTTTTATTTTCTACGGTTGTGACTCAAATATTCAAATTTCCAGACCATTTGGATAGTGTCACTTTTTCCTTAATGTCATATTTGTTTTTTGAGGGTTACTCTCTAAAAAATATTAAGTGGGTTGGGGGTTATTCTTTCAAAAGAAATGGATCTTGTAATGAGGTTATGATCCCCCCTACAAAATCTGTTCACATCACACATATCTCTCACCAAAATGAGTTGTATAAGACATTACTAGTAATACATTGTAACGAACTCGTATAAAAATACCCTTTTTCAATATTTTATTTATCTTGAAAATTATTGATAAAATTTTCATTCAATAATTAATTTGGAAAATCAATTTATTGAACTAAATTTTTTAAATTGATATAATCAACCTTTGTAGATCATGTTCCATCACCCATTCCGAATGGACAATCAGTATCAATGGGAAACCATTCTAATTAATAGATTATACAAATCATTCACTTTTATGATATAATAGAATTTGAATTAGTGGCTAATATTTTTATAAAATTTGTAGCTATGTTATTCTTTTTACGGATACAAATCAATTAGTATCATGTAATTTTATTTTTATAATTTAACCAACTAACATATATATATATATATATTATTGGGTTAAATTATTACTATAACTCATATATTATGGATAAATTCCTTAATATTAAATATTGAATGTAAATTCCCCTTGAATTCCCCGTAATCCACTACACATTAAGGAAATTATTTTGGGTACTGCTTATCCCTAATGGAGGAATACCATAAAAAATTAATCATGTAACATTGTTTCATCATTAAATAACAGTATACACTAAAATAATATGTACCATATATAATGTAATGAAATGATATTTTCAAATATGTTTTAAATTTACAAAGATCTAAAAATATTATTCTGTTAAATCGAAAGAAGCATTTTTAGTCACGTATAAATTTTAAAGAATATCAGTGTATATGAATGAATATATATTTCACTCATATTGCCTAGAAAAAAAATGAATTAAAAATAAAAATGGAATTCATCAATGAGAGTACCCAGAATTAAATATGGCTGAATAAGAAACTATAAATCAAATATTTCATTCATTCAGAAGCATTGTGAAATGAATCAATTCCATTAATAAATATTTGGAGAATATAATATTAATTGATTGTGTAAAATAATAACTAGCTATGAAATGGCACAAAAAGTCTGTAGTAATTTATGAAATAAATAATATAAAATATTACACTATTTATGAATTGATTGCATCGTAGTTGTAATATTAATTAGAATTGATGAACATTGTTAAATTGGTGACATAAAAAATAAATATTGAAGCATTTAAATTAGTAAAAATTATTTATACTGACTATTATGATTCTAATATATATGATATTAAAAAAATTATACAATGATCATGTTGTGACAAGAGTTTATAAATAGATGATGAATAAAGGATGCAAAAATTTATTTAGAATAACCAATAAAAAGTCGAGCACATGAGATATATAAATGGTATTAATAACAATAAGAGTTCATATGTTACTTTATTTGAGTGTATAAATAATGTACATAAAAACATTATTGTCAGAAACTAATAATAAAGATAAATAAAAAAAATAAATATATAAATTCCTGACAACTCGTTGAAATTATACTGTCAAATATGAATCTTGTGATGGATCAAGCTATGATAATGAATATTTTAAATTATGATTCATGGAATCTATGGACAAGGATAGTGATTCTATATTTAATTCCAGATTTTAATATTTTAATTATGAATTAAAAAATCTAGATATTTCTGAATCAAATGATGAAATATAAATATTTATAGATGTTGTTTTAAAAAGGAAACGATTTTATATAATATGCTAATGGAAAATAATGATATTTTTGGGGAATAAATTACATTTAAATGAAACTGAAAAATTATGAAACACCATATATTCTCCTCATTATACATTTCATGTAAAATTTAAATCATCTCAATTATCGAATGAAAAATTGAATAAATAATTCTGAATTATTTATCCAATTTTATATTTTTTAAATACTGTTTGTGAAAAATATCATAAATTGATTTATTTTAGTAAACAATATAATAACAATGATTGTTTATTATATAAAAGTATACAACATCAAATGTATAAATATCCTTTTCTTAAATTATTAATGATTTTACTTTTTCTGTTACATGTTTTAAATGTGTAATGAAAGTTAATTATGAAAATTATCATTATATTAAATTCTAGGGGTTTTGGGATTTATGAAAAAAAAAATTCATTAAGATTATTAATCTAGAGTATAATAAAATATTTGTTTAAATTCTATCTTAGTACAGAAAAATAGTGTAACTAATCTGATTGGACCAAAGTTAGCTCGGTCTCTAAAATTACCATTTAATTAATTTTTTGTATGAAAAACTCCTCTTATATATCAAGAACGATATATAGTAAATGTACATTGGATGATCCATGAATATTATTAGAGACCATGATTGTTCACCACATAAAAAACATGTGATAGAGGCACTATTACATTTTGAGAAAATTATAAATAAAATTGAAAATGTTATTGGTAATGTTGATATTTCTAATTCAAATTTTATTTCTAAACTATAATATATTAATTGTTGGAAAGATAATAATAATAGTATATATCAATTATTCGGTGATTTAATGAATGATAAATTTTAAAATGATACGTTTTTAGTTTTTATATTTTATTATTAATTATTTTATGTTTATCAACCGAAAAATAATTATATTAATGATTTTTTCTAATCAAACTATTAAACCTATAATGGGATTAAATTTTGTTAACAGTGATATAATTAGTTGTAATTGACCATTAAATCATGATAATTTAAAAATCTTACATAGTCTCTCTAAACATGATAATGTTATACAACTGTCTTCTATAAAGAAATAACATCTTCATATTTGGGAGGTATCATTTAAAAGAAGTCAATATAAAGTCTCCTACAATCATATTAATTAGATATGTAATATTATACAATGTCTATTAGTATGAAATTATTTATTTTACCTACTAATATTTTTATACTTTTAAGAAAAAATAGACTTTAGTTAATTTTTAGGATTACATTAGATTTAGATTAGTTTAATTTCATGCAGATAAAAAGGATAGATTACCTATATTTACTAGTTTTTATAATTTGGTTCAAAATAAAAAAAGAATGACTGGTTTTTTCTATTAAAAGAGATACAGGAGGTGAATTTCATAAATATGTGTTTGAAAAATTTTGTGAAAGAAATGATATTTTCTATTTTATTATCCTAGAACAAAAAAATAAATTTTTGTTGTATAATTTCAAAATAGAACAATTATTGAAACATCTTGGACAATTTTATATTAATATTAGTTGGCTATATAATTTTAAGCTGATGTTTTTTGGAAGTTTGTTATATTGAAAATATAACACTTCTTATAAATTTTTTTAAATCTCATTATTAATAGTTTAAATTATTTAATCCAAAATTTGAAAATGGGCCTATTATTTTATGTGAATATTTTAATTTAAATTATAAATTTAATTTAGATATAAAATTTTAAAAAAATGATATATGTACTTTTTTTGGATACTCTAATAATATTAAATCATATATATTTTCTAATAAAAAAATATGGTTATTCATGATTCTATACATGATATGTTTGATGTAAATAATATGACATTAATTTCTAATTATATTGATTTTGTTGTTGAGTTTTGGAATGTTTATATTGGTGAAGAAATACCCCAGCATATGGATGAATAATTTGAGGAGAACCATACTCATTCTCAAAAAGATCCAAATTAATGTAATAATAGTTGATATCATCCTATATAAAAAATAATTAATATTTATTCAATACTTAATACATGGTATTTTATTTTATATTTTTATTCGATATCATATTTTATTTCTAATATTGTTCTTATTAATATAATGTATTAATTAAATAAATAGAATGGGATTAGAGGTATAAATGATGAATATAATAATTTTTCTATAAATATATTTTTGATATTAGATAAACATATTGATGTAAATCAAATTATAGGAACTAAATGGATTAATAGAAATAAAATTTATGTATCTTGAGATGTTTATAAAAATAAATCTAAACATGTTGATTAGGGTTACTATCAAGATTATGATATTACTTTTGGTGAATATATTTTGTTTTTATTTCTATAATTTATTCAATTATAATTTGGTTAGTTTTTCTACAATTAAAGTATTTAAATTATTTCAAACTGATGTGAAATGTGATTTTATAAATGGTTTTATTTATGAAAAATTTTATGTTTCTCCACCACAAATTTTTGTAAATGTAAATACTCTTTATCATGTTTTAATGTCGTCAATATCTTTATATTGTATTAAGGAAGAAACACTTCATCAGTATGATATATATATAGTACTTTTACAAAAAATTATTTTTCTAAAGGTAAATTAGAATCTACATTATTTATTTATATAATTCCTAATGATTTTTTAATTTTATAAATACTTATTGAAGATATTTTATTTCGATATTGAAATGATTTTTTTTGAAAATATTATTCATATTTGATGGAAATTTAATTTTACATTAGTCTTTTGGTAGAAATAAAATTATTTATCAGACTACAAATTTATTAAATAAATGATGTAACATTTTTAAATCATAAAAAATATAACAATGATATTTTTAAATGAAGTGCTCATGATTCTTGTAAAGAAACTAAAAAACAAATTTTTATTTCATGTAAATTAGAGTATTCTGTTTCTGGGAAATATAATAAATTTAAAATTTTTTAGGGATGCATGCATTTTTTTTATTTATATTCACAATGAATAGATATTATGTTTACAGTCTCATACTTTCTTTAATTTAATATGATCCAAATGAATATCACATAAAAATGGGTAAACATATTATTATATATGTTAAAGGTATTGATAGTTATTTACAATTTTGTTCTAGAAAAAAAATTTCATATTTTATTTGTTATTATATGTTTGATTTATTATGATGTCAACCTGAAAGAAACAAAACCTCAGTTATGTGTCACATTGTTAGAACTAAATTTGATTATAGGTGTATTAGAAAAAAATTATTTTGCGTTGTAATCATTTTAATGTAATTAATTATCTTTAACATCATGTTTCTTTCAATCATTATAGATTTTAAAAAATTGTGTCAATGGTTTTACATTTGTGAAATTAATATTTATTGTGACTATATTTAGGATATAATTATTTCAAAGAATATGTTATTTAAATAAAGAACAAATTTTATAGAAGGGAGTTATCAATTTTTTTCTAGACTATGTTGTTAAGGGTGATATTATTGTTGAGAATATTCGAAATGAAAATCAACAAGATGATATTTTCACTAAACAATTCGAATTTGGTAATCATAATTAAATTGACATTTGATCTTGGAATGTTGGAAATTTTGATTGGAATTGTTTTGTATAATCAATACCATAAATTTTATTAATTGGGGGTTGGTGGGGGTTCTCTATTTTTGGAAATGTTTGTTTTTATTTTAATTTAATATTTTATTTTAAAATTTCTAAATAAAGAGAGAATATTATAAATTATTATTTTGGTTTTTTAATTTTCAAAGATAGAGTTTTTTATGTGATATTTCTTATTTTTTTTATATATTTTAAAAAATCAGAAACCCTCATATTATTTCATATAAAAAATATATTTATTCATTATCTCCTTATATTTTTTATATATTAAGGAATGTGTATCATTTTTTTATAAATACAATTACTTATGATAGATAAAACGTGTATATATATATTATTTAACCATGAATAATACTAATTCTATCTCTTCATGGTCGTCGTTTCTTATGAACGTACTCCATTATTTTGTTTTCAAGAAATTTTTTTTGATAAAAATACATTATAGATTTATTTCACTATATAGTTATCACATGAGTTATATAGACCGTGTTTAAAAAAATTCATTAGAAGCCCCAAATACATGTTTAAATTTTATTAGATGAAATTGATGTTTGATTTTCCTTTTTTATATTGTCTAGAAATAACTGAAAATCATTTGATATTTTAGGAATTATGGATTTTATAAAATTAAAAATCATTATTATTTCCTAATATTACCTCTTGATACACACATTAATCACTCCCAATTTATTATTATTTAGTTGTATTTTTATTATAAATAAATCATCTGAAAAAACTAATGTAAAACATTTTTTCAAGATTCATTAAAAATGGATTAATAACTGCAACATATCAGTTTATTTCCAATGACATTTATTTTATATTATCACAATTTTTAATGTTTTAGTATTGATATATATATATCATATTATTGTGATTTTTTAAATTTATTTTAATTTCATCTAATGTTTTAATTATATAAAAATATTTAGAGATTGGAAAATTTGACTGTGCGTGATTCTAAGGCCCAGAGTGCATAGAATATAATTTTGATCCTTTTTTGGTACATTCAATAAATGTGCGAGTGTTTTTTTTATATTTATTCGAACCATTTCTATTATTTAAAAAAATGTTAGCACTGTTGAATTTGGAATGCCAAAATTTTCCAAGAAATGAATTAACGTCGGCCGACAAGTGTTGAGTAGAAAAGTTATTTTTTGGACTTTTGGATAATAACAATAAAAAAAATTATATGAATTATTTTATTTCATTCTCACCATTGGGTGGAGGACAGAGACACTATAGTGAAACGAAGTGGCGGAAGTGAGGCGCATTAATGGAGAACCAATAATGAATCGTTAGAAACAATGTCACTATTATAATAATGAATCATTAAATGTGTCACAATAAATGTGGCACCTCTAATGAGAAACATTAATTGACGCAATGACTATTCACATATATTTTCTTTTAGTAATCCAACATCATGAGTTTGGGAAATAAAAGAATAGAGGATTCTCTAAAAAAACTCAGGAGAATCTCCTCCCCAATAAAGGGAGAAAATGCTGGATGACCATCATTGTATTCGATGAACAATAATGATCAGAGTTAAAAGGGTAGAAATCAACACCTTGAAAATAATAGGATAAATTCTTTCTCATCGAACATAAAAGAGGTAGGGGTTTTATATGATTTTGTTTTTATTCCCTATCCTTTTATAAATATGATGTACGCGGATCCACCCATGAACATGTTGACATGTGCTTCGTGCGTGTATGTAGGAGGGTACCACTATTGGGGATTTCATTATTTGTGATAAATATTATACTTGTATGATCAAATAGAAATCCATAAACATCCCATTTATTTTTAATCCCTAACCTAGAGGGCCCGAGCTAATAATGATTTGGCTTTAGAAACTCTTCTTGTGCGTTCATGGTGGCCACATTCTCAAAATAAGTGAATGGGTGTTTTATGTCTTCATAGTGAAGGAGGAAAACTCCAGAGGCCATATATGTAGGCAGCGTGAATAACGGATCACCGTTGCATGTCTTGTGGCCTGCCAATGTATCCTCCACAGTGCCACCAATGGAGGTTGTGACGGCACATGGCAGTCATGTGTCGGTCAGCGGGATGGAGGGTCGGTGGCCATACAGGTGGCTGGGTGGAGCGGCGCACCAATCGGCATGCCGCTGTGGCTGGAGACCGCGACCATCAGTCAGTAGTAGTGGAGGAATGGCAACGGAAGCAGGTGCCGTGTGAAGGGAGTTGGACCACTTCTCGGCCACCCAGTTCTCCTGGACATTCCACGGTCCATCGACACTGGCAGGCGGAGGAGGCCCCTCGGCGTCCCATGGGAAGAGGTGATAGGAAGCATCTGGTTAGGCGGCCCACCCCAACCACCTCATGCGGTCGCGCCTTGGGCTTGTGGGTCGCGCCCCTGCTAGTGGGCTAGACTAGAAACCTGCCCGCCAGACTAGCAACGACAGGACAAACCCGAGCCCTTCGGGCAGGGCAGGATTGTACCAGGTCGTCAGGCGACCTGGTTGGTGGGACCCTCTACCAAACCGGGCTGGGTGCAACGAGTCCCATTGGGAATGGCCCATTTTATAGAGTATACCTGACTAACTGAGACCTGAATTGGTTCATTTCAAGCCAGTAGATAGTAACCCATGGTATGTGGGACTCATGGCTGGGATGGTCAGGTTTCACTGACCAATCATCATCACAACTAGTCCCCTAATCACTAAAATGACAATATCATGCAAATCATGCAACTTATTAATGATTATTTTGTGGCATTGGGACCCTCTAGAGAAAGATAGTCTTTTGTAACACATTATTATGACCTTCACAGAAGTCAAGATGCGATGAAGGTCTTCAGGAGCATTTAACCAAGGAATGCTATGTACGGATCCCTGTGGTTGGATGTGACAAAAGGAATACTAAAATTGGTTTTTTATGACATGACTATGGACCAGTGTGAACCAATTCTATGTGACATTGTAGAACGACTTTGGAAAGCATTTCTCAAACACATTGGTGGCCCAAAATACATGATGTGGAGGAGTACATCAGATGTCCATTTCTAGTGGGAATCACTCCTTTATGACTTAGAAATCCCATGATACATGGAGGGGAGTTGTACCTTTACCAACCATGTTAGTGGAAGCACTTCATCATGACTTTTTTAGGCCCATTGTACTCATTATGGGATCTTTCATCCACAATCCGAGGTGTTCAATGATGTTACTAATGATGATACTATTCTTATACTATCATATACCGGTTGTGGGATTTCTTTCGTTTTGGGATTTACATTGAGGAATTTTTGTGTGGTGTTTCCTTTTCTTGGGGGTCCCTAATGAGTAATATGTTACTCACCCCTACACAGGATTCACCCACTCGTGATGTTTCTAGTGAAGATGGCAAAAATTTTGATAGGGGTGCTCTGGGAGATAAGACTGACATACCCTACGACAGTTGACATGGTGTCCTAGAACCAGGCCGGACCTAGTAGGAATGAGATGACATGAAATACTACTTCGTCTTATAGTAGATTCACTACTATCATGATCATGTGGGGTTTTTAGTAGATGGAAATCATATATTCCTATTTGTACATTCAATTTTTAGTTCATTGTTAGTATTTTATTTTGACCCACTTATATTCAGTTGTACTTGCACTCATTCTTCTTTTAGGGGTACCTGTTTTAACCATTATGTGTGTTTGGATGTGGGTGTGTGTGTGTGTACTGCTATTTAGGAAAATCCATCCCACTTGTAGGTTAATGCCATCAGCGATAGTCCCCATCCCCTAGCCTTTTGGAGGTGGGCATGGGGTAGTTGGGTCATGGGCCCTAGGGGATAGGTCATGAGAATGCGGAAACAATGGGAGGTTGGTCTGACAAAGTCTGGTAGTATGTTTTTTTGTTTTGTGGAAATAGTGAAAAGATATTCAAGTTCGAAGTTCACATTCTGGGAGTCTAGTGTTGGTGTGGTGGCCAATGTATCCACACACTAGGACCATGAATTCTGTTTTCAGCTCAATACATGGAAACATTTGTTCCATAAGTTTCTCTTAATTTTCATTGAATAAATGTTAGCTCACAAGGTATCACCTTCTAAAAGTGGTACATCTTGACCTATCTCAAAATGCCTCCATGTGGACGAAAAGGCAGGTTCCTTATACGAGGTCGTGATGATATCCTACCATGTGACGAGGCATCAGTTCTGGGAACTACTCTAGAATGGCCCCACTAGTTGTTGAACCATTCCTACCAACACCTGATAGTAATAATATACTGCTGACGGTTTTGGAACAGTAAATTCTTAGGATCAACGTCATACATGAGTTTAAGAGATAGAAGCCTCCTAGGTTTAGGGGGGAGATAGATCCTTAGGTCATTGAGGGGTGACTAGTGGTAGGTACATGGGTCTCCAGCTTAGTGATCACACTACCAAAAAATATGGTGATTATAGAAGCGTGCCTTCTGTTGGGCTTGGCAGAGAGATGGTGGTGCTTGGACACCCAGATTCGGGATGAGGCGACCCACACCTAGGAAAACATCGAGCAACTTTTACAGGATGAGTTTTTTCCTGTGATCTTGTGCTCTAACTACATTTATTTGAATCTTACCCTACAACATTGAATTATGACTGTGGATGAGTACTCAACGAGGTTCACTGATAATTCTTGCAACTCCAAAGACATGGTGTGAGACACTTTCTTCAAGGATCTAGCCATTGATCAGGGGCTCCTGCGGGAGATCAGGGAAGCAGTGTTGTCTCTCAGCATCCCCACTAAATCCATGGTACTAGACCGAGACCATATACAAGATATATTCTTGGAGCATGAGGTGACGATAGAATGATACGCTAATAGACCCCAGGATGCATAGCCTTTGGCAGGCAAAAAACAACAGGCATGAGTTCCCAAGTGTGTGAGGTATTTTAGTGGAAGACAGTAGGACTGATGGTCGGAATTGAAAGGATCCCGGACTAGAGAGAGTAATCTAGGTACCAAGATTTTCTATTCCTACGGACAATAGGGACACATGGCTCCTAACTACCCTGACCTTCCACACATATCACAAGATGATGGTTGAGGGGGGGCTGAGAAAATAGTAGTGGTTTGATTGTGGAGGTCCGCGGGGTGGAAGACATGGTTGGAGGGAAGTCCCAGAAGCTAGTTGTGTGCGGTGTTTTGAGAAGTTACATACACCCCCCAGATGGTCCACCAAGGCCTTAGGGAGTAGGCGGGCATGGGAAGGCACAACATCAGGCAGAAGAGACTTATAACCACGGTGATCCCGATATGATATAGGTATGATATATTCCTTCTCCACCCAAGTTTTAGTATATATTGACACATGTTCTTTTCACTCATTCTTTTAAATGACTCAATTTCTTATATCAATTATTTTGGTGGAGTCATTGGCTAGATCCTTACAACTAGAGACTTCTACTGGAGGGGATTCTACAATGATTCATCCCTGGTAACCCTGAGTCGATTCATTATTACATAACATTTGAATGATTATAAGATATCAAGACTCAGAAGACCAATTCGATTAGTAGACATAGAAGTAAAAGATATATACATTGGTTTTAAATTGCATCATGAAAAAAAACAACAACATTTTTCCCCTTTTAACACACTTACATCCTTTGGTTAATCCTAGTACATTTTTCATAATATACTTCCTAACATCCTAGGAAAAAAGAAAAAATAAGAAAGGGGCGATATGAGAAGCTCTGTAAGGGAAAACATATATCAGAAACTATCATAAATATTCATAAACATTTAAGGAAATGTATAATACTAAAATAGAAGCCTTTTAAATTTAAATATAAGCATAATCTGGAAACTATAGGTCAATAAATTACATTTACTTATAACACTGGATAATATACTGGTATAATTATCAAATATAATATCAATAGCTAATTTTAAATTCATGGAATGCATAATGTGAGACATCATAACCACATATTCAAGGGATCATGCCAAGAATACAAATAAGATTTTGTCAAAGCCTTGTTCCAGGACACTACATTCTCTCATGAGATCAATCAATGCTTCGAGAAGCTATTGCGGCATCCACTCATCACTTGTTTAGTTTAATTCATTCCACATATGAAATGGTTGAAACATAAAATAAACATTGGTTTTAAAAATAGCATACATAATGTTAATAACTTAACCATAAAACATGAATATTATAAAAATAGAATATCCATAGTCTAAAATATCACAATACAATCAATACAATATGGAAATTGGTATCAAAATAAATCAACATCAAATAAGAGTAAAATCAAACAATGGATGTTGACATAGATGAAATCAATCGAAAAACTATTTGAATAAAATAACTCTTTCTTCTATAAAATATTTTAAAATTAATGAAAATATTTATTTCAAAAATATTCTTATAAGATATTAAGGTAAGAATAAAAATTATTATAATGGTTTAAAATACCTTCACTCATCATATAAGAAAAAAATGTTCTTAGCTTAATTTGTCTGAAATGTCATAAGCTACCTTATTTGAAAAGGGACAAAATGATTTTTTTGAAAACATTTTAATAAAAGTAAAACAAGTGTATAAATGAAATTAACCCATAATATAATAAATAGTAAAAATATTTTTCAATAAATATGTACAAAATACATATTTGTATGATAATGTAGTCCTATTAGATACTTATGTAAAAAAACATTGGATAAATAAAGAGATTGTAAAAGTTACCCTTACCTTGTACTTTTCCTTAGACAATGGTACTTTAACCTCCTATTTAATTGTAAAAAAATTGTAATTAATGTATAAAATAACCACATACATTTATATGATATCATATATGATCATTAATATTACTTTCAAAACAATATATTAGTATTATAATTATTTTGACTACAAACTGATGCGTTTTAATTTATATGATTTGTTACATAAGTAATTATTTTTATGGATATTATGTATTTGAATCACATACATAATTATATAAATATCTTTAAAATTACTTTTATCAAGAAATGAAAATTAATCTTGAATGGTTATGATGGGGAATGAATCTCATCACGTTCATGGAGACATTAATCCATACATACGCACGAGTGACAATATCAATCAACTTATGGTGAAATCAAAAGTAATTGGATGAGATGTCATATATAAAGAATAATTAACATGTTATATTTATTATTTACATTAATTATACTCATTATTTTAAACATTCAAATAATTAAGCGTTGAATAACAAACTACACCTCGACGTGGAGACGGTAAGCCGTACGTACACACGTATGGTGAATTTGTCATTTATAAGATGTATAGAATAATGAATACGATTGTACCATATTTATAATAATATCAATGTATTTATAAGGTATTGGAGTTATTATTTTCGTTTGTAAACAATAATGAATGATGATGTTGATTAATAAATGAAATTTGAATGATGTGATGAAATTTTTACCTCTTCTTCAAGTGATTTCTTAGGCATTGATCAAAAGTATCAATAGATTTGTATTATGATCAAATTAATTCCTCTAGGTATATTATAAGGTATATGGAAGGATATTTTATTAGGGTTTTGCCTAGTCAAATGGCTTTGTATGTGTGAAATTAATATAAGCTGAAGTACCCTTTTGTAAGAGAGGTGGGGTCGCATTAGGAAAAGCATGTAATATTATTTTATTATAAAATAATATTTACTTTATAAGGGGTAAAAATGGATTTTTATATAGTTAAGGTGGGTATGGATCTAAAAATTCACAACCAATAGGTTTTAGGCAATATTAGGTCACTATATTAACATTAACTTTTAGATTTATTTATAAGTAATATTTTTTATCTTTTTCCATGTCTTCTTGAATTTTTATATTACATGGTTAAAAAACATACAATAAAATTAAAATAGAACCTCAAGTGGTTCATTATGACCAATATATTGTTATATAAGTCATTTTCCCTAAAAATATATTTTTCGGAATATTATACCATTTAATAATATAGAATTGCTTTTAAAAACCCATTTATGTCAATTTCGACACTATTTATTGTTTGGTTATTGTGGAAGTCAAAAAATCATGATTACATCAAACAAAATACATTAAATAAACACTAAAATGTATTATTAACCAATAAATTCGTCAAATTCATCAAAAGTCTCAATTTACAATTATTTAAGTATTATAATATCAATTATTTTAATCTTTTATTAATAAGTTAATTAACACATCATCATTGTGTCATAAATAAATTTAAATATATATTTTATAAAAAATTATAAATAAAATTCCATGATGTAAGAAATCTTCATATCTTTCTAACTAATATTTATAGTCGATTTTATCTTATGTATAACCCTATATTATAAATGGTTTGGTTATTAAAATATGAATTTAACACTTTTAACACTTATTTAAATAATATAATAATAAATGACTGAATATGATCCATGTAGAAAAAATTATCATATTTTATTCTTATGGATGATTTATGATGAAGTAAACTTATCTAATATAATTAGGATAACTGTTAGGCTAATTATAATATCATTTTTACTTTTAATAACCCTATTTACTTTAAACATTGGCAAACAATATTTCAAAGATACTATTCCCAAAAAAACATTTTCATCTAATTGAACAACATTTTACATAATAATGTTTGCTATTTCTCTATGATTTTTGAAATTAACATAACAGAAGCATCAAAATTACTTTTTATGAAAATTTTCAATTCTGCATAGATGGTTGGTTAAATAAGTTCAAATGTTCAATAAAATTATACATAACTATTTTTATTATATACTAACTACATTGAATTAAATTGGACTAATATAGATATTTTATATCTATTTTGACATTAAAATAAATTAATGTAATTATTATAATTATTTAAATAACAGTTTATTTGAAACAACAACACAATGTTTTTCACTATTCATCTAAAATTGAATGTTTTCAGAATATTAGAAAAAATTATCTCAAATATAATTTTGATTTTCCAAATTCATAAATGAGGACTATTTTGTCAAATTAAAATCATTGTATTTTCATTAATTAATTTAAAATTTATTCTTGTTCTCAATACTAGAAAATGAGTTATTAATAAGTAAAAACTATCAAAAGTATTGTATGTGTTTATGTCCAATTTAAATGTGGAATTACTTACAATGACCAATATTGGATTAAATGATAAAAATATAAACTAATAATACATGAATAAAATTCAAATGTTTAATAAAAAATCATAAATTATTTTGATTAAAAATGACTTTTCAATTAATATTTAGTATCATTCTCTATTCATCGAAATATGAATGTTATTAGAAAAACACCAAAAATATATACAAACTAAATTTATATGTACTGGTTATAAATAATAAGATAATTTTGTCAAATTTTATATATAAAAGTGTCAAATATTGGATTTAAAAAGTCTTCACTATTGAATGGTGGTAAAATTTTATATTCTGAAAATACTTATTTTCACTGAAAAAATGAATTTTTTCATATTTTATATCTACAAAACACATAAGATGAATGTTAAAATTATATGGAGTATATTAAATTATAAATTCAGTTAATACTATTCCTAAATGATTTTTTAATGGCTGGTATGATATATTGTGGTGTTCTCGAACTCTGTGTTGCGTGTAGAATAATCTCTTGAAGTACATTAGAGAGATAAAATACTATGAAATAATGGGGTTTTACATTGTCCCCTCCTACAAAAAATTCGTTACTCTCAATTTGAAATTTTTAATTGATAATAAAATGTAATAAATTGAAAATACCTTTATTGAAAACCCACATCAAATATAGGGTTACTAAAATTCAATCTTAATAAGAGTGAAAGTTAAAATAGAAAGTCAAAAAAAAATTAGGATTTTGAATATGAGATCATTGGTGGAAATTTTAGCACCTACTTGGAGAAAAATGTAATTATTTATAGGGAGTTATTGAGGTCATCAGTCACAATAATTTTAATAATAAATAGAAAATTGAGAGCCTCAAATCCATAAATCTATGAAGACATAAAATATTATCAGTTCATCAAAACATAAGTATTATGACATCAGATTTTGGGTTTTATGATCCTCTCTGTAATGTTTAATAATTGATTTTTCATAGATTAGAAAAAATACTTAACATATAGAGTTCCATCATTTAACTAATTTCTACCACAAACTCATCTTTAAATCCGAAATATAATAGAATTAATTTTTTTTTCTATTTTTCTTTATCATATATGGTTTCAAAAAAATAATTTGAAATACATTTATCCGATCACTAAAACTAAATATTATACAAACCCTGAAATACCATAATCAAGTAAAAAGTTTAGGCAACCTTGTTTCCCTTTGGTTGTGGGTTCATGTATCGTGGTCGTTCAGGATGTGATGGGTTATCGCCTGACATTCAGGATGTCCTTTTTATAAAGAATCCAAAAATAATGTTAATGAATGGTTTAAACATAAACCATAGTCTCTAATATATAACCTAATCCATTTAAACCATTAGACTTATCTGAAAAACATGTGTCTGAACTCATAGTCCAAAGAATTATTAGAAAACTCAAAATAAGATAATGAAGATATATTTTTTCCATATATTACCATGTGAGTACCTCCATCATGTATTCCCTTAAAACATGGTTACACCTTGAATTACAATAAAACAATACTAATTACATTCATTATCCCTTATTCCTTAAATAATATTATATTTATTCATTATATCAAAAAAATTTGAATACTCCAACAATGATGGAATAAACAAACCCTTAAATATTTATAAGGCACTCATTAATATCAATTATAATTTATCCAAATCAATAATCTATTATTCCAAAATCACAACCTCAATATCAAAAACATATTAAGGATTGTCTTTACATCATCCTTGTTTTTTCCAAATAGTTGAACATTCTATTGAGTCACTTATCTTTTTACCATATAATCTCAAATCCAAAAAGTAATAATACAATAGTAAAATCCTTATTTATTTTCAAAATTAATATAACTAGTACATCATTGTTATAATACTAAATTGACATAAATCATTAATAAAAATATAATAACACTAATTATACCTCTTCATATGTGGTATCACCATAACATTATTATTATACAACAACATCTTGGGGTATACTCTGATGACCGGGACATTGATTCGCGTAGTTTCAGAAATACTTTTAGATTAAGCATTGTACATTTGAAACCTTTTTCTTACCCTTGAAATCACTTTAATGGTATCCTTTTTTTCTAAACTTATAACAAACTCACATTTCCTTCAATCATTTTCCAAGGTGATTCTTTCTACAGTTATAACATATGGGAAAATCCTTTTGTCCCTTATTCACTTTATCCATCTTTCTCTCTACCATACTATTCTTCTCATTCTTCCCATCAAAGCCATAAGACTCTGATAATTATTAACATATATAACTAACATATTATATTATTTCTCCATTTGATGAGAATACATGGGAGTATTTCATTTCTAAATATTTTCTTAATACCATGAAATATATGATCATTCTTACTCTTCGGTCATGATTAATGATGGTGTTCTCATTCCATCTACTGGGAACCATTTCTAAATAATAGAAATCCATATAATAGATTATGAATAAAAATGAATAATTTTAAACATGTAAAATACCAAATGTAATTTGAAATTATTATGCACATAATCCATCATCATAAAAAAAATTCTTAGGGGATGTATGTACACATAAATCTGCATAATGGTTTGTAAATAATATATGAATTTTGGTAAACATATACCACGGGAGTATCAATACCACGAAGGAGGAAAGGCCTTTTGTTGTGTACCAAGATACCCCAGGTCATACCCAAAAACTCTTTATTAGAGTCAGTGAATTATTACATAACATTTGAATGATCATAAGTTATCAATTCTCGAAAGAATGGTTAGTTGAGTATACATGGAAGTACTAGATACATACATAATAATTACAGTTGATTATGAATTAAAAATACAAAATTGTGTTCCCTTTGAACACACTTATATCATTTGGACTATCCCCATAGGTTATTCATAATATACCTCTTCACATTCTTGGTAAAAGAAAATATATGAAAGGGGTAAGCACAGAATCTCAGTAAGGAAAAATATATAGTGATTACTATCCTAAATAAAAATAAACAGTTACGACAATGTATAAGACTAAAACACAATCCTTTTAAACATAAATATCTGCATAACACATAATATATAGATCAAATTATTCAATTTTATTATTCACTTTTATATATTTCTAATCAAATAATCACATGTAATATCCATAACAAATGTCATAACGATGGAATTCGTAATGCCAAACATCATTACTACAAATTCAATGCCACTTGCAAATACTACAAATAATATTTTGTCAAGGCCTTATTGTAGAACATTAGTTTGTCTCATTAGGCCTAACGATGCATCAAGAAGATAAAGCGGGTTACACCCATCATTTACTAACTACAATGCATTCCTTATATGAACATGTTGAAACATAACATAAACATTCGTATTAAAACTAGCATACAAAATTTTAATACTTTAACCATAAACTGTAAATGGTATAAAAATAATACATCCATAATAAAAAATATCACAAAACCTTGAATACATTAAGAAAAATTGTATCAGAATAAATAAACATCAAATATGAGTAAAATCGAACAAAATATGTTGACATAAATGAAATAAATCCATAACTATTTGAGTAAAATATCTCTTTATATTTTGAAATAATTTAAATGTAATGTAAATAATTATTTCAAAATTATTCTTCTAATCATGTAAGGGATGTTTCGAAAGTATTATATCAGCTGAAAATAGCCACACACACGATATAAGATAAAAAGCATTGTTACAATAATTTGTCGAAAATGTAATAAAGTATGTTGTTTGGAAAGAGAGAGAAATATTTATTCCAAAAAATTTCATAAAAAGTAAAAAAAATATCATTAATGAATTTTACCCATAATATAGGAAAAACTAAAATGGTTTGAAATACATTTTTTATGGATCATAGTTTTGGATGATAAAGATGTCCCAGTAGAAATATACATAAAATCAACCTCAGATATATAAATTTGTTGTAAAATTAACCCATAATTTGTACATTTCCATAGTCAGGGGTACACTGACCTCTTTTATAATAGTTAAATCATATCTTTTAAACTATAAAAAAACTGCATACATAAATATGATATCATATATGATCTTCTAATATTTTTTTCTAAATAATAATTCAGTAGTATCATTGTTTCGGGTGTTAACGGATTGATTTTCCTTTATATATTTCTTTAAGTAAGTAATTTTTTATTGATAGGATGTATTTGATTCATAAAAAGATTTATAATAATTTATTAAACATTATTTTTAACCATAAAATGAAAATTAGTCTTGAATGGTTCTGTTGACGAATGAATCCAATTTCCTTCATGTAGACGGTGATCTGTATGTAAACACGAGTGACAATATCATTCTATTGATTGTGAAAATGTTTTTAATTAGATGGTATATCATATATACACAATAATTAAGATGTTATATTTATTATTTACAATAATTATAATTACTATTATACCAATCCAAATAATGAAGTGTTGAATAACAAATGACACCATGATGTGGAGACTGTAAGCTATACATATGCACGTATAATGAAATTGTCATTAATATGATGAATAGAATAATGAATATGGTTGTTCCATATTTCTAATAACATCATATAATGTATACATACCTAGATTTATTATTTTGGAATGGAAATAATAAAGAAAGAGGATGTGGATGAAGAAAAAATCTTTGAAATAGGTGATTAAATTATTACCTCTTCTTCGAGTATTTTCTTTAGATTTGATCAAAATGGCTCTTTATAGTGGATTTATGATCAATATATGGACTCTGGGTGGAAGTGATGGAAATAGGGATGATATTTTTGTAGGTTTTAGATGATCTAAATGGATTTAGTGGTATAAAATTAAGAGAAGGGTAATTAACCTTTTATAAGAGAGGTGAGGGTCACTTTTTGATAACCTTGAAATATTTTTTTTATAAATTTTTTTTTTGTTTCTAATGGATCCAAATGGATTCATTTCTATGATATGGTGTGGATGGGTCTAAATATAATAAACCATTTTTTTTAATTTTTCTTTCACCATATTAGTTATATAATTTAGATTTAATACATAGTTAAATAGTTTTACTTTGGCCATGCCTTCTTGTATTTTTATATTACATGGTTAATAAACATACCCTAAAATTCCAATAAAAACTCAAGTGGTTAATTAATGAAATATCAATCATTAAATAGGTTCTTTGGCTGAAACATATATTTTTAGGAATAATATATATTTTAATAATGTAGTTTTGGTTCTAAAAACTCATTTATGTCAATTTTGAAACTATTGATAATTTGGATTTTTTGAAAGTCAAAAAATTAATTAATTCAAAAAAATACATTAAATGAAACATATTATGTCATATTAATCTATAAAATTAGTTTAATTAATCAATAGTCTCAATTTAAATTCATTTTGATATTTATAAATTTAATTATTTTAATCATTCATTTATAATTTAATTACTACATCATCATCGTGTCATAAATAAATTTGATTATTTAATTTCGAAAAATTATAAATAAAATTCCACATTATATGAAATCTTCTTATATTTCTAATTAATACTTATATTCTAATTTATCTTATGTATAATCCTATATTAAAATGGTTTACTTTTAAAAATTTGTATTTCACACTTTTAACTCTTATTTTAATAAAAAAAACAATATCCTAATCAAATCCACGTGGATAAAAAAGGATCATATTTAATTCCTATGGTAGATTTATATCAAAATAAGCATATCCAATAGAATTGGGACATGTGGTAGGGTACTTATAATGTAATTTTTTCCTTTATATATACTACTGACTTTTAATAATGGTAAAAAAGATTCAAAAGTTAGTATTCTCTAAATACTATTTCTCTTATATTGAAACACATTTTAAATAATGATGTAAACCATGTTTCTAGTATTTTGGAAATATTTTTCACAGAAATTGTAAAATTATGTTTTATACATATTTGCAAATTGGCCTTGAAGGTGGGTAAAAGACGTTAAAAAGTTCTATAAAATTTAATATATCAAATATTATTCTAAAATGACTCAAATGAATTACATTGGACTAATATAGGTATTGTGTTTTTATTTTGACATTAAAATAAATTTATGTAACAATAATAATTATTTAAATAAATGTCGGTTTTAAACAAAAATGTCGTGTTTTCCACTATTCATCAAAAATTGAATGCTTTTGGAAAAAGGCCAAAAATTCATCCAATGATAATTTTTATATTCTAAATTCAAAAATGATTCCTATTTTAACAATTTAAAAACATTGGAGTTGCATTAATTATTTTAAAATTAACTTACATTCTCAAAACCAGAAAGTCTGGTTTTTAGAACATAAAACAATCAAAAGAATGAAATGTGATTATGTCCAATTAATATGTGAAATTACTACCAAAGGAAAATATTGGATTAAATGATAAAAATATAATCTATTTATACTTAAAACCCATTAAAATACTTAATTTATCACTATAAATTAAATTTGATTGAAAAAGTTTTTTCAAATTTATTATATTAAATTGTCAAATATTTTATTTAAAAATGGTTCAGCTATAAAATGTCGAAAATTTTAATTTTTTTAAAAATTCTAATTTTATCTGATAAATTGAATATATTCATATATTATGTCTAAAAAAACATAATATGAATGTTAAAATTATATGGAGTATATAAAATTCCAATTTGGTTAATATTATTCATAAATACTTTTTGAACGACTATTTTGTTAAGTCATGGTGTTCTCTAACTCATTGTTGCATGTAGTGAAATATATTAAATTAATTTAAATAAATGAGTTACTACAAAATCCTAGGTTGTTATAGATTCAATGACTACACACTAGTGTTGTGTGTTCCCCATGATGGTACCTGTTTTTCCTTGACCGGTGAGAAAGAAACCTTTGTATCATAGGACGGATCCTCTTGGAGGAGGTTGCGGCTGATGACTCACTAGATGGCTAGCCTTACCGTTAGTGCTTTGGAAGAGAGGATTCATAGCTTCTCCGTAGTGGTTGAAGAGTAAGATGATTTTTTTACAAAGGATGATTCGAGACTACAACCTAATATAGTGGTATACTTTTGCATCAACTTGTACCCCAGGACGATACTGATATCCACATCGGCATATCGGATATCTCCCACAGAGCTCTGTGAGTTGAGGGCACTGCTAGAGGACTTGAAGGAGAAGGGGTTTGTTGGGAAAAATGTTTCACCATATTCATCCCTTGTGCTTTTTTTAATAATAGAAAACTAGTGATTGATATTGTTCTTTGACATCTGAGATCTGATCTATGAAATTGTAAAGAACATGTAACGACTGCCCTTGATCAAGGACCGCTTATACTAGATGAAGGGTGTGATAGACCTTAGGTATAGCTATCACCAGCATCAGGTGCGGCATGAGGCTATATTGAAGATAAACCTCAGGTGCTTGTATTACCACTATGAGATCCCGGTGATGCCTTTCGGCATAAACAATGTCCTATCTGTGTTCAGGGGCCTCATGAGCAGGAGCTTCCAGCATTACCTTGACTGGTTCATCGTGGTCTTTATTGATGACATCATGGTGTACACTGGGTTGGAAGAAGAGCACGCTACACACTTTCGTATGGTCTGGGATACACTCTGAGAGAACCCGATTTATGGTAAGCTCTCGATGTGTCAGTTTTGGATTCAAGACATCCACATTATTGGAAACATTATCTCATTGGATGGAGTTGTGGTAGATCTAGTGATGATAGAGGTAGTACTTTCTTGGGAGCCACCTAGGAGTTTTACAAAGGTGCGGAGCTTCTTGGGTTGGCTGGTTACTATAATAGGTTCATACCCAAATATTCTATGGTAGAGTAACCATTATCATCATCGACCTGGAAGATACAACCCTTATTGGGGATGGAGATATAATTGAATAGTTTCCAAGAGTTGAGGTAGAGACTGACATGTGCCCCCATATTGAAACTACCAGAGGAATTCATTGGGTATGTAGTTTACTATGAAAAATTAGTAAATAGACTGGGATGTGTCCTGATGTAAGAGCGAGCATTGATCGCCTAAGTGTCATGGACTTTGAGACATAATGACAAGAACTATGTGACCCATGACCTGAAGGTATCAACAATGGTATTTTCCATGAATATAATGTTGCACTAAATGATGGATTAACGTTTTATAGTTTCTTTGACCATTGGAGTCTAATTTATATTATCTCCCATAACTATTTGATCCTGGCATCATGGTGATAGAGGATCTTTCGATCTGTCAATGACTATTACTCTTGAACTCTTAAAGCGATTCAGGTAGAAACAACTTGTAGATGTTTACTACAAAGCATGACATGCTCTGTTATACTCATAACGATCTGTTGATTGATTTAAAATAGGATGAGAGCACACCATAATTTTTAGAGGGTGCAACCAAGTACTAGTGGTGTTGTGATTGGAGGTTTTAATGGAGTTCCATATGTCCGCTTTGGTGGTATATCCAGGAATGGTGAAAATGGACAAGGACCTCCGACGTCATTACAGGTGTCTGGGGATTATGAACATTGTCGTAAAGTTCATTTCACGATGCCTCCCTTATTAGAAAATAATGTCCTAGTATTATGTTCCAGCATGCTTGATCCTACCACATGAGGTACCGGTGTGGAAATGGGATGGTATCTTGATGGACATCAAGACATGGTTACCACGTATGTCTAGAGGCAATAATTCTGTTTGGGTGATTATTGACCAAATCAAAATGTCTGGTCACTTCCTACCCATCCGATTGTAGGGACGGATAAAGGGATTAATATACCTCTATGTCAAATAGATAGAGAGAATACTTGGGGTCCCTTAGATGATCTTCTCAGATCGTGATTCCCGCTTTACATCTCATTTGTGGAAGGGATTACATGAGGCATTCTAGACACAACTACATTTTAGCATAGAATTTCATCCCCCGATGGATGGTTATAGAGATCAAAACATACAAACCTTGGAGGACATGATTCGTGATATTGTACCTGACCATGGTTGTGGTTTGGAGAAACACCTTCCACTGGTGATGTTTGCATACCACAAAAGCAATCACTCCACCATCAGTATGGAACCATTTTAGGACTTCTACAGGATGCCCTTCTAATCACCCATATGCTGGATGGACAGAGGGGAGTCGAAACTCATGGGTCTAGAGTTGGTACGGTCTACCACCGAGAAGGTGCAGATCATCTGAGAGCATAATAAAATTGCACAGAGCAGAAAGAAAAATTATTCTGACAGGAGATGGATAACCTTGGGGTTTGTGGAGGTTTATCACTTTTTACTTCAGGTCACATTGTGATGAGGATTTTTGTGATTTGGATAAGGCGAAAGGTTACCTCCAAGGTTAATCAGACCTTTTTAGGTCTTATGAAGAGAGAGATAGGAGGCGTACAACCTATCTCTTCCACCATAGATGTATCAGGTGCTTGATGTTTTCTTCACTTCATAGTAAAGGAGGTACATGTATGATCAATCACACGTAATCAACTAGGGTGAGTTGGACAATACTGATGTGGAGAAATTTGTTGAGTTCCCGGGGGAGAGAGAGGATATATTGGAGTGAGTCCAAAAGAGGCGGTTGACTCCTCTAGTGAAAATTCGGTGGATGCATGAGAATCTCTAGGGGATAACATAGTAGTGGGATTCTCAGATACATGTTCAGTACCACCATTTGTTTTATTATTATTGTTTTGGATTTCAGCGATGTAAAATCCTACGGTTGGGAGAATGTAATGTCTCATATTTCCATGTAAGTTTTTTTATTTATATATGGAATTATTTTGAGACCATATAATTCGAAGTCATGTGATTACGAGTCTAGAAGAACCCAGAACTGAATTTTTGAATTTTATTTAGTAGATTCAGTGAACTTGCGAGTGGGTTTATTTAATTTTTATCATGTGATTAGATTTAAAATATGAGGGAACCATTGAATTCATAATGCCCTAATTCTCATAGAAATCACTTAACTTCGGTCGGTGTGGGCTGAGCAGAAAAGTTATTTTTCGATCATTTCAAGAAATATAATAAAATAATTTAATGTAATTATTTTATTTCGTTCTCATCGTTGGGTGGTAGAAAACAACACAATCGAGCAGTGACTAGGAAGTGACGAGGAGTATTAATGGATAACCAATAAGGGATCATTTGAAACTATGAATCTATTTTTATAACGAATCATTAAATGTGGCTCACTAAATGTGGATCATTAAATGTGTATCATTTAAGGAATATAATTAATTGACTCAATGACAACACACTTTTGGTTTCCTTTAACAATCCAACATTTAGAGTTTAGGATTTAAAAACCTGGAGGATTATATGATGAAAACTTGGAAAATCTCCTCCCCAAATAAGAGCAACGAACGCTGGCGGATCTTCATCGTCTTCGATGAAACTCGTTGAATGGAGCTGGAAGGGATTCCATCATTGCATAAAACTCTTGAGGATGAACACAATGGAATCAAATGTCAAAGTGGTGGGGGTTTATATGATTTTGATGTTCTTCTCTATTTTTTTAGAATCGACTAATGAGGATCAACACATGAATAGGTTGACTAGTGATTTTTTTGTTTTTGTAGGAGGGTGAAACTATTGGGGATTTCTTTATCCGTGTTTATGATTATTCTTGTAGCATCAAACAACAATCCCTGAGCATCCCCCTTGATTTGTTCCTCTAATTCTAAGGGCCTGGGCTGACACGAACAATCCCTGAGAACATCCTCTTATGCATTCTTGGTGTTCAAATTCTCAAATCGATGGAATGGGTTATTTAAGGCCTTTGTAGTGAGGGAGGTGAACTCCTGACGCCATAGATACTTGTCGAATGAAGAAAGGACCATCGTTCCACATCTGGTGGTCTCCAGAATAATATTTATTCATACTAGCATCATCGGTTTGTTCCAGCCACTTGCCTATCAGTGGGACAATGGGTCACTATCCATACTGGTGGCTGGGTGTAGCATCGCACCGCGATAGCTAGAGACCATGACTATCAGTCCATGAAATCTTTGTAACGGTGACTTCTGGTGGGGAACCGCATGAAGGGAGGTGGCCAGCATCTTGGCCACCTAGATTGGCTGGATGGGTCGTGGTCCATCGACCACTACGGGAGGAGGAGGCCTCATAGAGTCTCGTAGGGAATAGGAGACCAGACACGGCCTGTTACAAAGTCCCGGTTGGCCAGCACACCCTGGCCCCCTCATTCGATAGTACCTTAGGCTAACAGGTCAGACCCACAACCTTAAGGCTAGACCCCCAACTATAAGCTTGACCCATGCTCTTCGAGGGGGCCCAACTAGACCCGGTCACTGGGGAGACCCGATGGGCTGGACCCTCATCCAAACCAGACCGGACTAGACCGAACAAGACGAAAAACTGGTCAGGTCGAGTCAGTCAAACATAAACAGGGGTATGTGGGAACCCCATACATGGTTGGTTGGGTCAGTAGGATAGGGTAGGGTCTGTCTAACTTGGTTAGACTGGGCCTCCTCGTAACGAGTTCCCTGGTTACTAAAATAGATCTATCATGGAAATCTTGTGTCTGATTGAAAAGCCATATGTGGTGTTGGGAATATCAAGACTATGTGTATCTTTTTGATGTCTCTATGGTGACATTAACAAATTTTGATATGTGATGAAGTTTTGAGGATCGATTATCCCAGGCATGCTACGTACGCAACCCAGCAGGTGGATGAATTCCTAAGAAATGCTGACATTAGACTATGTAAGACTTGAATATGGCCTAGTGGGAATCACTTATATATGACTTTGTAGGCCAATAGTGGGAAGTACTACTTTTATATTTCGTAGGACCGTGGTATGAGATGAGGAGGTGTACCTCATTTGGCCACAACTAGTGGGAAGCACTTATTTTTTACCTACCATGCTTACAGTACTTGGTTCATAGGTGTATAAGAATTCCATGGATAGTTTGAAGAACTTTTTTGTGACTTTTTAGGCACCCAATACTCTTTAGAGGAGGATTTATCATGAAAAGAGGTGTTCAATGATATGAAAAATTATTCTACAGTTACTATCCTAAAATATACCTTGTGTGAGATGTCTTGTGTTTCATACATTGCATTGTGGAACTATTGTGGGGTTTTTCCTTTTTTTGGGTCTTTAATGAGTAATGTGTTACTGAACCCTACACGGGATTCACCATCATGTGTTGTGTATTGGGAATACTACTGACATTTCAACATGGGTTCCTAGAGAGATGGGACTGATGGACTCTACGATGATGGAATTTGTGGCCAAGGACAAGGTGATGCCCAACAGGTCCAGGAAGACATAACATACTAATTCGTCTTCTAATAGCTTCATTACTCTCATGATCATGTCTGTTTTCTAAAGATGGCCATCAGTGTTTAATTTCTGTACATGTTGTTCTCTGTTCTTTGTTATGTCTGTATTCATACCCAATTATTTTCAATTTTTCTTACAGTCAACCTTGTTTTCAGTGTACTTGTTTTTCCCATTATGAGTGATGGGATGTGTATGGGCATCTTTGTGCAAACTGGTTCTTAGAAAAATTACTCCCACTTCTTGGTTAATGGCTTTAATGGTAGTCTCCATCCCCTATCCTTCAGGAGGCGGGCATGGGGTAGTTATATAAATGATTTTAATAATCATTTTTAGTGTTTCATTAATTTATAAAATTAAAATACATTATATACAATCAAGGTGATTTGTTTTCATAAAAAATAATATATTTTAAAATTCCATTGTAATTTATTCATTATTTATACATTCACATGCATCAAATTTAATGGATATCGATGTTACAATATTTTGATTTAATTTCATTAAATTATTCATCTCTAACTTAATAATTAATGATATGGATTTGATCCAAACCAATTTTTTTATATATATTAATTTATAATTAATATTTAAATTATGCACTGAATTAAATTTGTTTAATTTGAATATATTATTTTAATTGGCCAGTCGTAATACGATATTCAGGGAATTTTCATGATTTTTTAATATGGTATGTATTTTATTTAATTAACAGGTATTTAATTTTGGTTTCAAAAATTAATTTCCTTTTAAATTTTAAAAAAAAATTTAAAATTAACTTTGGATATAAAATTCTATCAACAATGGAATTTTTGATATGATAAACCCACTCTCACTGATATAAATTATATTTATTATTTATGAAGTAGAGTTAACTATTGATGGTTTTTCTTAATATATGAATATATTTATTTAATTAGAGTCCTAGTATCTTATCAGAATTATCTCTAAAATCTTCAACACTCTTTTTTTCAGTTAAAAAATAATGTTCTGAAATTATCATATGATGTTCAATATGAAAAGAAATGTTTGATATTTAATTGATTATTTGTAAAATTTCACATGTGCCAAATAACATTATCATCATCTTATAAAACCATGACAACATGATTTAATCAACATTTCTCAAGTACCAATTCATAGGATTCATAAAATTTATCTTCCCTTTTGTTTGGATTCATATGTTTGTAACACTATTTCTAACCTCTCAGAGTCACCCACAATTTTTTATTTACACTTTTAAATATTGAGTAATTTTTCATATTCTCATTCATCTGGTTGTGACTCCTAGATTCTAATGGAACGATCATTCATGTTGCGAAACCTGTAGTCTAAATTCACTGTTGTATTGGGTTTGCGACTCCCAATACAAAAGTTAGTGTGTTGTAGCAATTCCTCCGTTAGAAAAATACAATGTTATAATGTTTTGATACCCTTTAAAATATATATAATTTTCATATAAATTTCTTACCAAGTAGAGAGGTATAAGACTAGATTAGGTCATTATTAAACTAAACAAATATAATTATCCATGTGTTCTCTCCTTTATTTCTTCTACAAATTAAATCTAATAATTAAAATAATTAATTTATTAAAAATAATCTTTTTATTAGAATAAATTTTTTCATATTCTCTTTTCAACCCTTATATAACATCTACTATTACCCATTCTAATTTAACAAGGATTATGGTGATGGTTTCTGGAATTCTATTAACCACTAAATATGTTTTCCCAATTTATTTCAATATTTACATAGATACCCTGATGTGCTTCCTAGGACCTGACCTATGGGATGGATGTGATGATCATATGATATAGATACTCATTTGGTCATCTTGGGATCCAAATACGGCCCTTAGGTGATTATATTTTGATATAGTTAGAATGTAAAGATGTTGTTGTGGATGCTTGGTGTGAATATCAAGATCTTACTATGGGACTATATGAATAATTCATAGGACACTATTATTCGATTTTAGACAATTATGGATGACATTGGATACCATAGATCAATAGTATACATAATGTATCTAGAATCCAACCATATAAGTATTGGGTTATTGTGATGATTGATATTTATATGTGGTATTTAAGTATCTGCGAGGACATGATCTTAAACGTTACATAACATTGAGTATTAATCATGAAATTAAATTAATTCAAATTTTTGGTCATTTAATAATTATAATTTTAGATAATTGTGTACTAATTCAAAAATTACTTCCCTCATTCACACAATGTTGACAATACTAATACAATATCCATTTTTTTACAAAATATAAAACATTTGGAAAATTACTTCCCTTATTATGAAAGTTACATCCCTAATGAAATATCATTATAGCATTCTACATGACTTCCTCCATTATCTTACCCATCCTTATACCGAATTGAAAAATAATTTAAAATGTGGTATGAGTGTAATGCCCAAGAATTTTATGAGAAATATATTGTTTTTATCATAGGAATCTTTCAATACACACAATACTAGCTTCTATTTCTTTACACGCAACCACGGCCTTCCTCAGTTGCTTGCGTCGTACGCAATACCGAGTTTCACTAAACAACGATATGCTATTAAAATATTATTAAAACTAGCCGTTATGAATAGTAATAACCACTTTATAAAATTTTATAAATTTTATTGTTCAAAATGGACTTCATTTTTGGATTTCAAATATCGAAATTAGACTAGGGTGAAATTTTTCTATTTTTCTGAAAACTTTCAATTTTTGATGAATAGTGAAACCACTAAGTGGTAGTTAAACAAACTAAATTTCTCATAAAACATAATTTTATCGCTTCTGTGAGTGGAATTTCGAAAATCCGAGAGACACGGTTAATATCAAGGACTAAAATGTGGTTCAATGAGATGAAAATAATTTTTGGTGAATAGTAACTTTTTTCTTTTTGTTTACCACGGTTAAAAGTAAATAGGAAAATTAAGGGTAAAATTGTTATTATTATTACCCTAACACATGTCCTAAATATATTGAATTAGTGGAATTAGACCAAAAGCAACATTAGGAATAAAATATGAGCATTTAGGGTCACTTGGATTAGATTAGGACATTTATTATTAATTTATTTAAAGAAGGGTTAAAATAGTTAAAATCAATGTTTAATAAGTAAATCATTTTTAATATGGGGTTATACACAAGATAAATTCGACTATAAATATTCATTAGAAATCTAAAAAACTTTCCAACATAATTGTATTTTATTTATAATTTTTAGGCATTAAATAATTTAATTTATTTATGACACAACGATGATGCAGTAATTAGCTTATTAATGAAATATTGACATAATTGATGTTATAAATACCCAAATAAATGTAATTTAAGAATTTTTATGAATTAAACTAATTTTATAGGTTAATATGACATGTTAGTATTGATTTAATTAACTTGTTTCGAACTAATAATTTTTTTTTGACTTTCACAAAAAACAATTACTAAATAGTGTCAAAATTGACATAAAATAATTTTTAAAACAAATATTATATTATTAATTGTTATTTTATTCATAAAAATATAATGTTCGGAAAAAGGACTTAGATAAGGTTATATATATTAATAATATACAACTTGGGGTTCTTTTGGCATGTTATAGTATGTTTATTAACCTTATAGTGTAGAACACAAGAAGACACGATAAAAGTAAAGTTATTTAACATAATGTTAAATCTAAATGATAAGGTTAAAATAGGAACCTAAACTTGTATAAATTCTATTGGATGAGAGTATTTCGACCCATACCCACCTTATCTTAAAAATATATCATTTTCGAGCTATTAAAAACCGAATTTTACTTTATAATAAAATAATAGTTTTAGTTATTCCAAAGGTGCCCCTCTCCTCCCTTATAAAAGGGCACCTCCTCCATCTCTTCCTCACACCACTTTGAGCCTTAAATCTTGGCCAACCCCTGCCAATTCCTTCTCTCCACTTCCCTAGAGACATCCTAGATGTCGTGGTCTTCTTCAAAGACCAATTTTATTTCCCTAAAAGGAGGTCTCAAAGAAGCGCTTCAAAGAAGAGGTAATGTCCGTTACCGATTCTTTCATCTTTATTTCTTCTTCCACTTCTTCTTCTTCTTTAGTTGTTTCATTATTAAGTAATAACATCAGTATCACTAATATACTGATATGTATTTATGAGTATGAAACAACCCTATTTCACCATCTATCCAGCCTACGGAAAACGAAATCATCGCACGTGTGTACGTACAAAATACCATCTCCACACCATGGTGTAATCTATTTCCCACCACCACCTTACATGGATGGGTATAATGGTGTAAATAATGACTATATTTGATTATTGTAAAGTGATATTGATTCTGAAATATTATATATACACTCCAATACAATTCCACAATCATGGAAACGATATCATCGCTCGTGCGTACGTACGGAGTACCGTCTCCATGATGTGATGCGACTCATTATACATGATCTTCATTGCATAATGATTATATAAATGAATTTAATGAATTAGTATGATATATATTACACTAATACCATTCTCTAAATGAGGTAACAATAACCTAACATGAAAAATAATAATTTATTCGACAAAACTCGCATAAGAACAAAAAGTAATAAACACCCGAATAAAAAATAGTAATGAAATATTACTAATAAGAAGCTAAGAATATGACCATATATGATATAATAAAAATAATTATGATTCTGGAATAAGTCAATAACATTATTTAAATCATTATACAGGAGGTTCGGACACTTACGAAGCAAATTGGACCTAAGGTAAGGGAAATATCACAATCTCATTTTTATCTGAGATTGTTTATACTTTGATATTTACTAGGGTGTATTTTATCATTAACATCAAGTTTTCCTCAATATGTAATATTATTTCCATCCACCTACAATTTTTTAAATCCAATTTTACCCTTCGGTGAGTTTTTAGTAAAATATATGAAAGGAATCTTTTGTTGTTTTTCGTACGAGGTACTTTTTGACTTTTCCGACAAAAGTGTGAGAAGAATGTTTTTTTAACTTATATGGCATGAATGGATTTGTAAAACATTATTTCCAAGAATTTTCCATAGAATGTTTTCAGGTTTATTTTTAATCAACTTATTTTAGTTTAGAATTGTATGACATGTTAAGAAAGGAAAAGTGTTTTTGAAGTAGAAAGGATGTTTTCGTCAAGAATGGAGTTTAATTGTTTTATCAAAATTATTTTCCATCTAAGATAATAAAGGGTTCTGTTTCTATCCCTATTATTACATTGATTTTATTATGTTTTGATGGAATTATTTTTATTAATTCTTTTATCTTATATGAATTGTTTAATGTTGTCATATTGTTTAAGAATCACATTTTTATTACATGAGTTATGCAATGATGAATGATTTATGATTTTGTGGCACATATAAGAATGGTATCATTATGAGATGGTTGGGACCTATATCATTCTCCAATTCATTGGGTAAAGATTTTATATCTCATGAGATAGACATGGCTGGAATGGCAGGTTAAACTGGTTGAGTGAAACAGGACTGAAACGAGGAATGAACTCGGTTCAGAAATGGACTTTGTCCACTAAGATAGTCTTGGAAACGAGTCCTGACTAATAAGAAATGATTATCTATTATTATGTGTATATTATACAAAATTTCATGTTTTATGTTATGATTATTGGGAGTACATTTCACTACAATGATTTGTCCCATGTTATGAAATTATGATCTCTTTTGCAGTGTAAGATTTCCAAAATGTTATGTTTTTATTTTTATGTGATTTATATTTCTTTTGTTTACCCTTAATGAGCATTTGAGATCACGCTTTTGAATGTTTTCTTTCCCCAGGTCAGGAAGAAGGTTATTATGTAAGATATTCCAAAAGGGACTATAGATATGATGAAATAAATGGGAGACAGTGTAGATGCTTTATGAACCAGTTTTTTTTGTTTCCCAGTTTCTAAAGAAACTATACCTATACGGTCCATTCATGGTTTTGTTATATTTAAAAATAATTATTCTTCAATTTTGAAGTATTAAAAATATATGTAAATGTTTGGTTGTTATAGTTGGTATTAGAGGAAACATATAGTTAACCTTTGAAAACCAGTATGTGAAAGCCTTAGTAAGAACCCTAAGGATAAGTCTAAGCATAGAAGACAATCATAGTGTTTTATAAATGACCATGAATAACCTAGGATAAGACCTTAAGTGTGATATTTTATTCTTGATTATGTGGTTTTCCTATTACAAATAGTTTTTCTCACACTATTTTTCTTGGATGTAGTCAATGGCTGGAACCCGAAGGAACCCTGTTAATGTGGAATGTGACGGGAAATCCAATGATTGTCCACCTGGGCAACCAAATGTTATGGGAGATGGAATGCAAAATCTTGTAGCCATGCTCACACAACTTTCTCAAGCTATGAATCACGCAGGACATCCAAACGAGCAAAGAAAGGACCAACATTCTGTTGAATCCATCATGAGGCAGCGTCCACCTTCATTTAGTTGGTCTACTGATCAATTAGTTGCTGAAAAATGGATTAGTACTACTGAAAAGATATTTTCAGTTCATCAATGTTCTGAACATGATAAAGTCATCTTAGCAGTGTATCGTTTGGAAGGTGATGTTGATCAATGGTGGAATCATATCAAGAATACGAGGAAAAGAGATTAAATTGAGTCCGTGGAATGGGACGAGTTCAAGAACTTATTTTTCAATAAGTAATTCCCTCGTATTCTATGAACAAAGATGGACAAAGAGTTTCTCGAACTAAAGAAAAAGGATAATGAATATGTTGGTACCTATGAAGCAAATTTTACAAGACTTTCAAGGTACGCTTCTGTTATTATTATCCAACCTGAGAGTAAGATCGATCGATTTTTTAGTGGATTAAAACCAAGTCTTCGAAGGGCCTTAGCCATAAGGGACTTCAATAGCTATGATGAAATCGTTCGATGTGCTCTTAAAGTTGAGATGGATATTGGAGTAACCCATAAGTCATATGGGTTTGATAAGAAGAGGAAAATGGAATTCAAAGGAAAATCTAAAGAGCACACTGAAAAGAAGATGAGAATTAACTTATGATCAAAGTATGGAAAGAAACATGGAGGGAGTTGTCTTAAAGGGACAAGTAAATGTTTTAAATGTGGAAAGGAAGGTTATCAGGCATTTGAATTCCACAATGATGGGAAGAAGATGTCTAATTATGCAAACAATGGAAGGGACACACAGAATGAACCTACTACACTTTAATGATTCAAGTGCAAGGATATGTGGAATTATTCCAATCAATGACCAAATCCAAGGGTTGATGATGATGGTCGACGTCAACAAACTCTTAAGGCTAATGACAAAGGAATGTCACATGCAATTTCTATCAGCGATGTGGAGTACGATAACGATGTAGTGAATGGTACACTTACCATCCAATCTAAAGTATCAAATATTTTATTTGATTCTGGATCCACCCACTCATTTATTTCTGAAGAATTTTCTAAGGGTATTATCATATTACCTCAACAATTAGATGTTGAGTTATCTATAACAACACCTAATGGCACAACAGTCACATCAAAAATTTATAATTCTTCCCCGATTGAAGTTTCTGGGAAAGTGTTTCCTGCAAATCTTGGGATCCTTCCTATAGTGGAATTTGATGTGATTCTTGGCATGGATTGTCTTTCTTTATATGGATCTCATATCAATTTCCAATTAAGGGAAGTCACATTTCATATTCCAGATTAATCTATGATCGTCTATCGATGCAAGGATGAACATAACCTTCCTGTGGAAATTTCTTCCATCTTATGGGACTTCATTACAGTAAATGAGGGTTATTTATGTCAAATGGTTGCGGAGAAACTCACGATTAATAATATGCCCATTGTACGGGTGTTTGATGATGTCTTTCCAGAGGAATTGCCGGGTCTTCCACCAAATCGTGAAGTTGAGTTTTCAATAGAACTCGTACCGGGTGCTTTGCCTATTTTAAAGACACCTTATAGAATTTCCCCAACTGAGTTGCAGGAATTGAAGAAGCAAATCCAAGAGAATATTGATAAGGGATTCATACGCCCTAGTGCGTCACCTTGGGGATCACCTGTTCTGTTTGTTAAGAAGAAATATGGATCAATGAGACTATGAATTGATTATTGAGAACTTAACAAGATCACTATCAAGAACAAATATCCTCTCCCGCGCATTAATGACTCATTTGACCAACTACGCGGAGCTCACTACTTTTCCAAGATTGAGCTTCATTCAGGGTATCATCAATTAAGGGTCAAAAGGGAGGATATACCAAAGACGACTTTCCGTACAAGGTATGGACACTATGAATTTATAGTGATTCCATTTGGACTTACTAATTCCCCTTCTCTCTTCATGGATCTGATGAATAGTGTCTTTAGAGACTATCTTGAACAATTTCTGGTAGTCTTTATAGACGATATTGTTTTCTATTCAATGAGAAAGGAAGAACATGAAGATCACTTGATAATTATATTGAAGACCCTGAGAAAATAGAATCTTCATTCCAAATTTACCAAGTGTGAATTTTGGATTCAAAAAGATTCATTTTTGGGTCACATAATCTCAAAGTAGGGGATATCTGTGGATCCAGCAAAAATAGAGGTTTTCAAAAGATGGTTGAGACCAACAACAGTAACCAAGATCCAAAGTTTTCATGGTTTGTCTCAATATTATCGACGTTTTGTGAAATATTTTTCATGATTATCTAATACACTCACCAGGTTGACTCGAAAAAGAGATATGTTCGTGTGGATGGATGAATGTGAAGATAATTTCAAGGTGTTGGAAAGAAGGTTATCCAGTGCACCTGTGCTCACATTGCCTTGTAGTGGTGAAAGGTTTGTGATCTACAGTGATGCATCCAAGAAGGGGCAATGGTGTGTTCTTATGAAAAATGATATGGTGATAGCTTATGCCTCACGACAGTTGAAAATCCATGAGCAAAATTACCCAACACATGATTTGGAGTTAGCTGTTGTCATCTTTTCATTAAAGATTTGAGGCATTATCTTTATGGAGAAATCCATGACATTTATTATGATCATAAAAGTTTAAAGTATATTTTCACACAAAAGGAGCTGAATATACGCCATAGAAGATGGTTAGAGCTGATTAAGTATTACGACTGCTCAATTCATTACCACCTTGGGAAAGCAAACAAGGTGACAGATTCATTAATTTGACAAGACCATGCCAGTTTATCCATGATGAGGATCACAAAAGATCCAAAATTTATGGATTTACAAAGGATGAATCTTGGAATTATAATGGAAAGGGAAAAATCGTATATTCCTTAAATGAATGTTGAACCATCTATACATGTGAAGATTAAAGAGTCGTAGATAGAAGATGTAGAGTTACAAAAGAAGGTGAGAAATATTCCTGAATTCAACCTTGATTGTGATGGGATAATAAAGTTCAGGAATCGGGTTTGTGTTACTCCCATCCCCGAATGAAAGAAAGAGCTGCTGGATGAGGCTCATAGTTCTTCATTATCTATTCATCCTGGAAGCACAAAGATGTACAGGGACCTGAAAGAGTACTTCTGGTGGGATGGAATGAAAAGAGATGTTGCTAAATATGTCTCTCGATGCTTGGTTTGTCAGTAAGTTAAAGCTGAGAGACAGAATTCTAAGGGGATGTTACAACCATTACCCATACCCGAAGGGAAATGGGAAAACATCACTATGGACTTTTTCACAAGACTTCCTAAAACATCCAAATGCAATAATGCTATCTGGGTCATAGTTGACCGTCTTACAAAGTCTGCACACTTCATTGATATTAGAGAGGATTTCTCTCTGGATCAATTTTCTAGGATATATGTAATGGAAGTGGGAATATTTCATGGAGTACCACTTTCTATTATATGTGATCAGGATCCTCGATTTACCTCGATGTTCTGGAGAAGTCTTTAGCATACTCTGGATACATAGTTGAGTTTCATCACTGCTTATCATCCTCAGAGTGACGGTCAGTCTGAGAGAACAATTCAAACTCTAGAAGATATGTTGAGAGCTTGCTCTATGGATTTCAAAGGTGGTTGGGAACAACACCTAACTTTCGCGGAATTTTATTATAATAATAGCTTTCACTCCAGTATTCAGATGGCTCTTTATGAAGCTCTCTATGGAAAGAAATGAAGGACTCCAACTTACTGGGATGATGTTGGGGAATGAATGCTATTAGGACCTGATCTTGTTGATGCAATGGCAGAAAAGGTCCGATCTATTCAACAACAAATAAGAGTAGCTCAGAGTTGACATAAAAGTTATGTCGACAACCGAAGAAATGACCTAGAGTTTTAAGTGGGTGATAATGTGTTCTTACGAATATCTCCTTGGAATAGGGTCATGAGATTTGGAAAGAAGGGGAAGTTGAGCTTTAGATATATCGGACCATTCGAAATACTGGATCGTGTTTGAAAGGTAGCTTACTGTTGTACCGCGCATGCGTACGTACGGAATACCGTCTCCACGCAGTGGTGTAATCTATTTCCCACCACCACCTTACTTGGATGGGTATAATGGTGTAAATAATAACTATATATGATTATTGTAACGTGATATTGACTCTCAAATAGTATATATACACTCCAATACAATTCCACAATCATGGGAATAATATCATCGCTCGTGCGTAGGTACTGAATACCGTCTCCACGATATGATGCGCCTCGTTCTACATGATCTTCATTGCATAATGATTATATAAATTAATTTAATGAATTAATATGATATATATTACACCAATACCATTCTGTAAATGAGGTAACTATAACCTAAAAAAGAAAAATTTCAATTTATTCGACAAAACACGCATAAGAACAAAAAGTAATTAACACCTGAATAACTAATAGTAATGAAATATTACTAATAAGAAGCAAAGAATATGACTATATATGTTATCATAAAAATAAGTATGATTCTGGAATAAGTCACTAACATTATTTCAATAATAATACAGGAGGTTCGGACACTTAAAAAGAATATTGGACCTAAGGTAATTGAAATATCACAATCTCATTTTTATCTGAGATTCTTTATACTTTGATATTTACTGGGGTGTATTTTATCACCCACATCCATGTCTCCTCAATATGTAATATTATTTCCATCCACCTACAATTGTTTAAATCCAATTTTACCCTTCGGTGAGTTTTTAGTAAATGATATGAAAGGAATCTTTTGTCGTTTTTCATATGAGGTACTTTTTGACATTCCCGACAAATGTACGAGATGAATGTTTTTTTAACTTATACGGCATAAATGGATTTTTAAAACATTATTTCCAAGAAGTTTCCTTTACAAGTTTTCAAGATTTTTTTAATCAACTTATTTTAGTTTAGAATTGTATGACATTTTAAGAATAGAAAAGTGTTTTTGAAGTAGAAATGATATTCTCCTCAAGATTGGAGTTTAAGTGTTATATCAAAATTATTTTCCTTCTAAGATAATAAAGGGTTATATTTCTATCCCTATTATTACATTGATTTTATTATGTTTTGATGGAATTATTTTTATGAATTCTTTTATCTTATATTAATTGTTTTATGATGTCATGTTGTTTAAGAATCTCATTTTTATTACATGAGTTATGCAATGATGTATGATTTATGATTTTGTGGCACACATAATAATGGTATAATTATGAGATGGGTGGGACCTATATCTCTCTCCAATGAATTGGGTAATGATTTTATATCTCATGAGATAGACATGGCTGGAACGGCAGGTTAAACCGGTTCAGTGAAGCAGGACTGAAACAAGGAATGAATTCGGTTCAGAAATGGACTTTGTACACTAAGATAGTTTTGGAAATAAGTCTTGACTAATAAGAAATGATGCACTATGATTATGTGTGTATGCCACAAAGTTTCATGATTTATGTTATGATTATTGGGATTACATTTCACTACCATGATTTATCCCATGTTATGAAATTATGATCTCTTTTATAGGGTAAGATTTCCAAAAATGTTATGTTTTTATTTTGATGTGATTGATATTTCTTTTGTTTACCCTTACTGAGCATTTGAGCTCACCATGTTGAATTTTTTCTTTCCCCAGGTCAGGAAGAAGGTTATTAAGTAAGATATTCCAAAATGGACTAAAGATATGATGAAATAAATGGGAGACAGTGTAGACGCTTTATGAACCAGTTATTTATGTTTCCCAGTTTCTAAAGACATTATACCTATACGGTCCTTTCATGGTGTTGTTATATGTTGTAATAAGTATTCTTTAATTTTGAAGTATTAACAATGTATGTAAAGTATGGGTCGTTATAATGAGCACAAAGATATCATTAAGGGTTATAAAAATACAGAATGATACTATTAATCAATGAATAATTATAATCCCATGAAAACAAAATCTTAAATGTAAACTTTTCACCAATAAAACATATGTTATTTTTCATACCACATGAAATCATAAGGATCCATGTAACCTCCATTGAAAATATAAATCATAAAATTAAAATTTAGAATCATTTACATATAACTCATACATTTACTATATTTATCGTTGCTATATTGTATTTAATAATAATTTTATAAATAGAATACCAATATTAGTATATTCCCTTCATATTTAAGGACGAAACCAAATTTTTAACTCCATCTTACTAACCAATGAATTAGGGAGCTTTTAGGGGCCCACATGCCCTCATTTTATCTTGAAGCACGCGTTATGGTATAAAATTTTCAATAACCATAACCTAATCACAAAACATAAATAAATATTAAAAGAAAAATTTATTTTACACTTTGAAATAAATTTCCATGTTTACAAAGCCTCATAGTGAAAAATTAATGCACATTATACAAACATAAAATTCAAAACATATAATGGAATCATCAATAAATTAAATAAATCTAATATACGACTATTAAATTCTCAATGTATGTGATAAAAGTTTCATTCTAGATTTTGTAAAAATATTAGAATGATTTACATTAAATGATGATTTTTAAAGAAAGTTCCTTACCTTTAGTCAGACACATCTTGTACAATCTTTATCTTCCTGAATAAGAAACTAAGGCATATTTTTTAATTTTTGTAGAAGGTTATTTTCATTTTATGTAAATTATTATAATATTATAAAAATTAATAAATTATTTAGGTTTATGTAAATTTATTTATTTAGTACATGAGTCCCAATTAAATTTTATAGGATGTCAATAGAACAAATGGTTATGGTTCCATCACATCCATAGTAATATTCATGAACCAAAAAACACTTTTATATATCAATTACACTTTGAAATCCATCAATTAAATATTTACAAGAAAAATGAATTATGTTACGCTTATTGAGATTGTAATCCATACATAATCATGTCTATCATGTTCATTTTTAAATGGTGATTACATAAGGAATGTCTTCATTATATCATCAATGTGTTGTGGAGATAAAAATTTTAATCCCATTACATCATGTAGGTAATAGTTCACACATATTCATGGATGACATTATCGTTTTTTAATGGAAATGTAAGAATGAAAATGATATATTATTATTTAATAATGAAAAATATGTTAAGAATATCATATATAAAAATTAATTACATAATTATATAAAATTATTGAGTCCTGGTGATGGAAAACAAATTATATCAGATCACGAAGAGGTAGTTATCTATATACATGAACAATAATTATTTTCCCATTATATTGAAGTGGATATCGATTTAGGTAATCATATTTATATAATATTATAATATTATATTGGGGATATTGGAGATTATATTTCATCATGGTTGAAATTTTTTGACGGAAGAAGATGAAATTACATAGTAACACTTAACAAAAAACATTTTCTCTTCCTCGTATGGCCTTCTTTTCATAACACCATATGACCATAAAGTATGGTTTTGTTGACTAAAACAAGATCTATAGAATATGTGTATGGATTATAGAAAGGTATTTTTGAAGATATTAGCTGAAACAAATAGGTTATGAAGTATATTGAAAAGATAATAATTGGTACCTTTTATAAGAGAGGGTAATGACCTCTTGCAATTATTTAAATTATTAAATTAATATAAATTAATTTTATATTAAAATGTCCCCAAACTAATTAATTTTTAATATTGTATTATTTTGGTTCAGACATTATTCAACAAATAAAAAATTAGATAAGTTTTTACAATTTTTTAATACTTATATTTTATCAGTCAACCATAATTTATCTTTTTAATTCATACTATGGTATCATGTAATTTACAATTATCCAAATAATTTAATTACAATAAAATTACATACGATGAATAAATATGTTATATATGACATTATATACATATAAAAATCATTTGGAAGAAATTTTATAATTTTATATATTTTATATCATTTAATAGAATATTTTTTATTTTAAAGTATCATTAATGAAATTTCATAACTATACAAAACTTGACCTTTTAAAAATATCATAAAAATAAGAAATATTGTAAAAAACTTTTTTAACAAAATAATAAATTTTAAAATAACTCAAAAATTTTTTTATGAAAATAATTATTTAAAATTATATCTATTTTAACATTTATATAAAATTTATTTTATTATTATATTAATAAAAATATTACTACATCATAATTATGTTAACATTAAAGTAATTATTTATCACTAAAATTTATAAATTAATTATTATGATATAGATAATCATTTTAAATTTATAAAAACTATTTATAGTCAAAAAAATCACTTGTATAATCCAATATTAAAAATATGTCTCCTATAATAATGAAATATATTCAAAAAAATATAATTTACATTGAATATATTATTATAATTGTTATATTATTAAAAAAAGTAAATAAATGGCCTCATAATAGATCCATTAATTAATAGGTATGAAACATACTTATCTAACGAAATATGGAAATCTGTTAGAGTAATATTATAATATTTTTTATATTAATTTTACCCTTAATTGACTAATTTACCCATTACCTTGTTAAAAAAAATTATTACTATAGTTAATGAAAATAAATGGGACCTATTTAATAAAATTTTATATTTTGATTAAAAATATTAAATCTATTATTCAAAATAAAAAACATAAAAATTTCATAATTTAACCAATAATTAATCAAGTTGGCGAAATGAGAAAACGACTTCATTAAAGTAAAAACCATCAAAACATTGAATTTTTTTTCTATTAAGATTCAATGTGAAATAGATTAAAATGATGAAAATTGGATTAAATGATAAAATCATAATCTAATTATACATTAATAATAATTTATAATTTTAACAACCCAAGCTTGATGTACATATAAACTACATCACATTTGAGAAAAATGTTATACATTACCCAAATTGATTCCCAAAAGACTTTAATATATTAGTGGAATTAGAATGTTGGAACACATTCATATATTTTTGTGACATATCTAAAAACACCATCGATAAATATCTTTCGCTTTAGTTTTCATACCTATAACATTTATTTATATCACAGGGAACATACAACATAAAAAATGCCAGCTCGTATGCATAGAAATGGTTAGCAATAGAGATATGAGAACACAACCATTAGAATATAGGTATGAGAAATGTGACTATAAAATTAGATGATTATATCCTATATATAAAATATTATAACCTTAAAACATGGAATAAATATTTTTAGTTCATAAAAAATAAATCATTAGGAAATAACTAACATGAGTCATGGAAGAAAAATATAGGAATAAAACAATAAGGTGTAGAAAACATATAACCATACACTAATTTCCAATGTAGCAATGGAATCAATGCCAAGACCATCATAGATACTGAACCATATTTTCTTTTCATTCCATCCTTGTATTACAAAACCATATTTTCTTGTTGTTACAACCCTTTATTATTGAACCAATTTTACATTTTGTTATAGTAATATCTATCTCATGAGATATAAATAATAAACCAATTCATTAAAGTGAGAAATAGGTCATACCCATCTCATATTGAAATCATTTTTACGTGTACAACAATAAAATAAATCATTCATATTTAGAATATTCCATGGAATAAAATGGGTTTCATAAACATGAGTACATTATAACATAATCTATATAAAATATATGGATTTAATAAATAGAAGTTATTCATAAATAAAATCAAAATATAATAATAATATTGACAGTATAATTTTTACATAACCACAGTATGTAATGTGATCTTAGGTGGAAAATAATTTTTATAAAACTCATGGAAATAAATCTTGAGGATAATAACCTTTCTTCTTCAAAAAAAAACTTTTATCGCAAAATTTCACATAATTAAAATAGAAAAAAATTTATTTTCAAATAAACATGAAATATTTAAAATTAATATTCTTGTAAATGTGGTAATAAGATAATTTTATAATCCATTAATGTCATTTAACATAAAAGAACCGATTTTTCTCATACTTTTTTTAGAATGTAAAAAATGAACCTCCTGTGGAAATTGAATGAAATATTCGTAGAAAGTAATGTATTAAAAAGTCTAAAATCCTTTTAAATTAATTGAATCATCTATAGGAGAATTTTAATCGATTTTATGAATTTTTTTTACGAAACATGTATATTGATGATAAATAAACCCCAATAAATCATAACGTATAAAAAATCTTGAATAATAATGAAATTATATAATGATCCATAAATAATTGTAATCAACCAAATAATCTTCCATGTAAAATAAATAATATTATATCAATATATTAAAATTCAATATAATAATAATAAAACTCATATGGATTATAAACACTAAATGCAATTGGTGTTGTATAAGGCATATATCACACAAAATCCAAAAATGAGAAAAAACAATACCATACTATAATTCTGATTAGATTTATATGTATCATAAACTCCTGTATAATTTTTTATATTATTTAATTTAATTATCATTCTCATTATTTAGAAAAAATATATTATCATATTTTCATCTATTGGTTAGTAACATTTTACTGTTACTCTTATTCGGGTATTAACTGCATTATGTTCTTTTGCATGTTTTTTTGAATAATATTTCGTTATTAATATTTGGTCATAGTAATATTTACAAAATATATAGAATATTTTTTTATTATTGACATATATATAATAATTATTTAATGGATATTATCATGTAGAATTAATCTCAGCACATCGGTGACAAGGTAGGCCCAACGTATGTTGGACCGATGATATCATTCATTTAATTTTGAATGGTATCAAATTGGATGGTATATATAGTGTTCAATAATGAATAAAATTTCATAATAATCATATATTGTTATAATTTTAATCACTCTATCAATCCGTGTCATATGGTGATGATAAAAGATTACACCACGTCATTGAGATGGTTGGCTGTATATTCGCATGTGTGGTGAGGTAATTTTTAGTAAGATTGGTATATAGAGGAAATGATTATTCCAAAATAATAATAATAATAACATATTGGTATTAAATTGATAATGTATGAATTAATTTATAATGAAAGAAACACATGAAGAGTAATTAGAAGAAAAATAATTTGAAGGACTCGATAGTGGATATTAACTCTTCTTCAATGATCATCCTTTAATATCCAATTAGAGGCATTAGTGTTGGAATTTTGAGAACACCATAACCTCTAGTATATTAATAAAGAAGTTGAGAAGAGAAATTTTTAGGGTATGGATGAGATTGAAGGCTCAATGTGAATTGAAGAGGAGGGGTATGATGCGGCCTTTTATAATTGAGGTGAGGGGTACTTTCGGAATCCTCAATAATATTTATATATAATAAAATCAAACCCTAATGAAAAACATAAAAATTCCCAAATTTATAGTATTAGATGTTATATATATTTAATATCATCCTAAAATATATATTTTCCCATTTTCTATGTCACTTAATACACAATAATTTTACTTTTTCACTTAGTTTTTCTATTTTATTTAAACTAAGGTGACTATTATTTCATTATTAAAAGGGTGAAATATTTAATTTAGTCATGTAATTTAAATTACAAATACATAATTTAGATCATTATATAATATATATTAAATATAATATAATTTTAAATTTATTTTAGGAATTATAAATAAATTAATAAAACACTGTTTTCACAAAACAACAATAATATCAATTATGACACTATTCAATTCATGGATTTTTAAAAATATCATGATACGATATTATTGATTATCCATTAAAAGGGTATAATACTAAATTATTATATATTAAATTTCATGTGTTTTTAAGTCCTTTAAAATAAATTTATTTCATTTTATAAATTGAACATCATTTCTCATCATAAGTGAAATTCATGTTTAATTTGAATATATGTGTCCAATAAATCATTTGTTGTAGAATTGTTTTTTTAATTAATTTTTTTATATTTATCGGATATTATTTGTCAATTTAATTGTAAAATTGTATCTTTCTTATTGATGGAAGAAACCCAATAAAATATGATGATATTTATGCCGGAATGTAGAAATTTTTATTCAAAAGCATAATGGGTCAAAGGCCCATCAAACATATGTGGTGCCCAGAATACAAGACCAATGTAACTAAAACATTAAATGTATAAAATAATAATATGATATTAATTTTATTAAATATTTATTGAAGATAATTCCGAGGTTTACTTAGAGATGAATGTATTTCATGTTGATATTTAAATTGTGGTCTAGATTAGAAACGCCATAAATTCATCCAACTAGATCGAGAATAATACACAAATGGGTAGTCATATTTACCAGACATTTTGAAATATATTAGATATAAAATGTAATAATATATTTTTATTGTACGACCATTACATATTAATCCATATTCAGTTACAAATTTACATGTCACCCAAGGGGATGAATCATCATGATTGTACCAGTCACCATTGAAACATCAAATTTGCATTGATTTTCTCACCCTTTTTTGGACTCTGAATTAATGGATAAGGAATGTATTTTTATTTTGATGACATAAGGCTCAAAATATTACATTATAATGATCTAGTGGTCACGGTTATTATCATACATTTTTATCTTTCATATCCATTTTTTTCCATTCTATCCAAGTTTTTTCATTATATTGATTGTTTTTTCATTCTATTATAATTTATCACATTCATTTGATAATCCGACTTTCATTTATTCCATTTTTTTCATTATTTTTAATTTATTATCTAATTTTATTCTAAATATTCTCTAATTTTATTATTTTCAATGTCACTACTTTTATTTGTATTGAGGTTATTGATAACATCTTTTGTGAAATTCCTCACACAACGATGAAATGGTCGTTATTTAAATACTTTTCCTCATCCAACACACTTATTCATGTAAAATACCATCATCCATAGATATAATAGCATAAATGGAGGGATAATTATTAATTTATTTTTCAAATGAAGTTTTTTGGGTTGGATTGAATGTAATTTTATATTCAAAATTCGTAAATTAATTTTACGGTTTGAGAGATCCATTATTTATCTTATTTTCGACTTTTTCTTCAACAACATTAATTATTACACATTTTCGGTGAAAGTAAAAACTAATTACATATATTTATCATGAATATGATCCTATAGGTTCATTTGATATTATACTTGAATTTATGTATTGTTAAAATCATTGAATTATATTAGGGAATTATCCCATTTAATCGATACCCCTTGAACCAATGACATAAAAATAATAATGAAACACTTAAATCGAATATATCCCTATAGAAAACTAGGATAAAATCATCTTAATAATTTATTTTAGATTAAGAATTTTTTTTTATTTGAATCAAATAAATATTTATTCCATCAAAATAAACCCCCATGTTGGAAACTCCTTAGCCAATCCTCCCATTAAATTAGAGTTTCTCATGGATTCTTCTTTAGTATTCATGAATATAGTAACCCAATAATTTTTAAAAAAGATTCCTTTCAGGATATAAAATGGTTATATTTGGGTGAATCCAAATTTTGGGTCTGTTTACAGGGTCCCATGTATGTATCTTAGAAACTCATCTTCATTTCTCACCAAAAAATTATCTTTTCTAACCCCTACAATCTCTTATATTTTACCATTTCTTCACTCTGAATAATAATTTCATTATAATCATTTGTAGTGTCAACATAATTAACCAATAAAAAACAAAAGATGTAATAAAATTAAAAATCAATATTATAAAGCACCACACATTAGGAGTTTCATTGATCAAATCATGAATGATTACAACACGCCATATGGGATATACAATCCCATGGATGATTATTGTGTCCAGAATTAATTTCCAAACATCTCAAGAATGACTAATGTGATCCATATTATCAATGTACATGAAATTTATAATATTATCCAAGAAAATACCAGACAATTTTTTTAACAATTGTGTGAAAAAATGGATAAAATGAGTTTTGGAAGTTTCATCCTTAAGAGTGGAACTAAAATCCATAGAAATAGTTATAAAACCATATCCTACTAATTTTTTCCCCACCCCATCATTGATATAATAACAGTATAACCCGCAAAATTATTTTTAAATTTATGACTAACCAATCATTGAATCATTGGTACATTAAGAACATTAATGAATTGTTGCTATTTTTATAAATCAAGAGGAAAATTATTATTTGTATTCACTGGTGGTAAATTTTACACCATGGATTGAGTCCCCAAAATATTGATCGAATGACTATGTCTTAGAATTATAAATCACTGAGCCATTTTAAGATATTACAATCATTTATTCCATACCCACTTCAGAAATTCCAATGGATAATTTTTGGGAGGAATATAAATATTAAAATCTACCCATTCTTTCATAATTTTCTAAGGAATAAACTGATATTGATTCAAATTGTCCATATTCATTAGGTAATTTCATTCAATATGTACTAGTAATTAATTTAATTTATTCCCCACTCATGAATCCCACCATATATGATAACCAAGACCTTTATGTTATCTTCAATTTTTCTCTAAAATCTCAAAAATGTAAAATAGACCTTGAAATATTATGAATGGATATAGAAAAAATTAGATCGACCGTTACTACGATTCATGTGATTTCTCAATTCTTATTCAACGTGTTTTTTGACATGAAACAAAATCTAAAAAATAATCTTTATCAATCATGTTGATATGTTGAAATATGGGTTTCTTAAAATTTAGAAATATGTTGTTTATTAATTATGGGGGGGTACAAGACAGGAAAAATACTATCATTTAAGCTCTTTCTAATAGGCAACCCAGCTTCTCGATGGTTTTTATGTGTTTTTTGGGTTATGCGAACCCCTTTCGGATTTCAATATCATCTAATTGATAGTGTTTAATAATCATATAATATGTAAAATTTTAATTTTCAATACAAAGACTTTTATTTCTAAAGATCAAACCCATCCATCAATAATCCATAAGTTGGCTATATGTGACCTTAATCCAAAATGTTCAATTTCTTATTAATGGGTCACAAAATTAAAACCAAGGTATTATGTTCCATGAATTCATTTCAAATAACATTATCCGTATATTTCATCTCAATTTATATATATCTATTCTAGTTCATCTCTATGAGCAGTTTCATTATATGGTGGGGTGTGAAAATCATGGATTTAAAAAAAGAATAAATTCATTATTCATGAATGTGTTAATGTACATTGGTAATCTTGAATACATAATGTAAACTTATTTTGAAATCATTGATTAGTATATTAATCAATTTTAATGCTCATGATAAGATTTTTTGGAATGTGATGTTTTCTAATGTGATTTTTCAATTATTACATTTTCATCCACTTAATCAAAATTCTTTATTACACATCTATATGATAATGTGTGTAAATTTGAGTTCTTGGTTACCCTTAATCATAGGATTTGGTTTGGGTTGAATTTTGGTTTAATTTTTTATTCCAATTTAATTGGAAATATTGACAAAATTTGGAAATATTTTTTCCAAAAGTGTGGTGCCTGTCACATTAAGATCATGACTCCATAGATGTCTTTCTTATATTTTGGCTTTATATCTCTATTATAGAGCATGTAATTGACAATATGTGTTACATCCGACACTTGGGAATAATGACTATATAGTGTTCCTTCCAAGTGTTATTATTTTCATATCTATTGTGGTTAAAAACTAAGAATAAAAATTGGAGACTTATCTTAAGGATTAATGTGATTCCCACCAAACTCTTCCATTTTTCACCCCTGGAGAAGAATAAAAGACAAATGTGATTTGAGAGCCAAACAAATTAGTCATACATAATAGAAATTAGTGAAAATGAGGAAATGAAGTTTCAAAATGGAATGGTCTTATGATTTGGATATGAATATTAAAATACGTTGTGTTAAATTATTTTGAATGGATTCATGATTTTTTGGAATGAATTCATTTTTTGATAAAAGTGTATTAAAATTTTATAAAAAAAGAATTATTTTTTAGGGACAATTTTATTCCTACTAGAAAAAATCAATTTAGGGGTGTGATTAGTCATTGAAAGGAGATAATATTAATTTATTTTAGCTTTATATTCACGTGGTTCAGTCTACATAAACATCAATATTAATATATTTTATAAATTTATCCGCATTTCACATCAAATGTGCATTTCATTTTAAAAGTGAAAATTTGTGTCCAATAAGTTGTCTACTAGTATAATTAATTATATTTATTATCTTAATTTTTGTTTTTGTAATATTTTTTATCACTTTTTTTCAGAAAATTTTATCTTTTATGATTTACGTATGATTCCAAATATAAAATGAGGAATTTTGGTGCATGAATGGGTTTTTTGGGACAAGTCATAATGTGCCTTATGCCCATAAAACATATGTGGGACCCTAATTCCAAGCCCGATGAAACAAAACATTTAGATATAGAATAAATAAAATATGTGGATATTTTCATTCAACTATGGATGTGGAAAATTATGATTTTTTCATAAACTAAAAGGGAGACCATGTTGATATTTAACTGTTGGACCATTTTTGAAAGCCCATAAATACATACCACAAGATTCAGAATAACATCCAAATGACTGGTCCACTATTCCTAAAATGAAGACATATATCAGAGGACACGTAAGAGAAGTTATATTTCTTCTCAATTCTTTTCAGATTCAACCATATTTGGCTACATATTCACATTTAAACAATGGAGATGAATATGAACGATTTTCTTGGTCAACATTAAAACGTCAAATATCCCTTGATATTCTCACCCTCTTTTTGACTCTCTCTTTTAATTTGGAAGGAATGTAATGATTTTGGATCGACATAAGCCTCTAAATATACCTTTATAATGAGATGGTGGTGTAGGGAATCAATATCCATGTTTTTCATTTATATCGATGTATTTCCTTTTACCCATGTTTTTCAATTCTATATATTATTTTAATTTGTAATGAATTTTTTTTCATCGAATTTTAATTTCCTACTATATTTTTTAAATTGCACCTACTTTTTTCCCCGGTATGTTTTTACATTCATTTTAACTTGTTAATAATTTTTTTTTTCTTATTCTCTTATTTTATTATTTTCAATATCACATTGATAATGTATCCTTAACCAGTAAGGTTTTTCACAACACATTTTGTGAAATTTCACTCAAAATGATGAATTGGTCTTTTTTTCAATGTGTTCTATTTAAATAAAGAATTTCTAATTTGAATACAAACATCAATCGATAGAATCCATCAATTGTAGGATAACTGTTATTGGGTTGATCAATGGGAGTTTCAGGGAGGGATTGAATGCTATTTAATGTTCATAAATTCTTAAATTACTTCAACGGTTTGGGAGATACTGTCATCAAATTATTATCTTTTTTTCATCATCTAATATAAATACCACATAATTTGAGTGATAGTAAAAAATCAATTAAATATAGTGATCATTAATGTGATCCTGTATTTGCAATGGAAATTTCCCTTGAAACTAGTAATGGGTTAAATCGTAAAATGATATTGGGGAATAATCTCATTTAATGGAATCTTTGGGAACCAATGAACGAAAAATAAAATTAATAAATAAGTACATACAATCGATCCCTTGATACAACAATGTATTGAATAATATTATTTATTTATTCAATATAAAGAAAATTTGATTTCTTTATAGTTCTTTAAATTTTATAATTAGTTCTTCAATCAAAATCAACCCCCATGTTTTCCACTTCATAAACAATCCTTCCTTCAAATCTGATTATATCAAGGATTCTTCTTCATTTCATGTGGTTATGAAAACCCATTCTATACTACAAGTGAGTACTTTTACAAAAAAACATGATTAAATATGGGTACATTCAGTTATCATAAAACCAAATATTTTATTATATCCCTATGGGATCTAGTTAATCTAAAAAATTATTTTCAAATATTATTTATCAAAAATTTCAATTATTTAAAAATTTTAAGTAACAATAAATAGATATATTGATTAATGAAATAATTTCTACATAAGTTCTGTTTAATTACTTAATACTCCTATTTTCGGTTTAAATTTTTTAACAAATAATATGATGAAGAAAAATATACTATCTTTAAGTATAATATTTTTAGTGAAATAAGTCATCTAGAAAATAAATATTTTAAAATTTTATATTTATTAAAACTTGAATGTTCTGTGTTTAACATCACATAATAATAAATAAAATACCATTCATATTCTCATCAATAAGTATACAAATGGTCAATAAATCAACCCATTGATGATCATGGTATAGATAAAATTGACTAAAATGATCAGGGGAAATTGTTTTGGTTTTAAAATAAATATTATCATTATTAAAAAATATTGATTTTTTATTAATTATATAATTTCTGCATCATCATTATATAATATTTTAATGTGATTTTTTATTATAAATAATTTACCATGATAAATAAAAACATTTTGCCATCAAAATGAGTATTTATAGTCGAACATATATTTTGTATGAACATAATTTTAATATGATGTATTACATAAATAATGAATGTGATATTATTTAATTTTCTGTAAATAAAATATTATATATAAAAAAATATCTCCCAATTTTCCTGAATACATAAAATTTAATTTATATTATTAAAATATTTTTATAGTATTTAATGAGACCATTTATATTAATTAATAACACCCATTTAACCTCATTATCACACATAATACCTTTTTATTGAATGAAAATTTAATATATTATTGATTTTGAAAACATAAATAATTACATAAAAGAAAAGCCTCTATGAGGTATGAAATAATGGAGCCACAATGCATCATTAAGATCAATGCTGGTGCCATCAGATGGAAAAGAACCCATGTTAAGGGAGAAAGAAACAGTTTAGTGTGGGAATCCTACAACGCCATGAAGTCTGCACATATATATTTCCCTCTCTCCATGTATGAGTGATATCTTTATGAGTTCCCATGATCTATTTACATATTCGAATGAAATATTCTATGTTATAGGGAAAAATTAAACTTCCTAAATGAGATTTATAAATGATCAAGTAGTACGTTTCATAAACCTCAAATTTGATATGTTATATCTCATGTAAATCCATCCCCATATTCATCCCCATAGCCTTGTCATGAAGAAAATCACCTCTACCATAAAATTCCGAGATCACAGTTATGACAGACCCCCTCTGATCTATAATAACCCCACAATCTCTCATATCTCCCCTTAGTATGGAAACATCTATATTGAGTTTAAACCCACATATGAGGGGATTCCAATGGACCCAATTACCCTGACCCATCCTCCCAATCTTATTAGATACACCTAGGTGGATAATCCTTAGAAACTGATCCATTTTACATTTACTACACACACTATCCATGTACATCAAGGTTTTCTTCATTTTAATATTGATGATAGTTCGGGTTCTAAAAATGTATTTATGACGAGAAACATTCCTGGCTTTCCATATTATCCTGCATTCCCCCACTAGGTTGATTTACCATCCTTTACTCCCTATACTGAGCTTTCTATTTCCAGTAAACCACTGGTTATGTGAATTATCCAGCATCCCTATATGATTAGACCCCCCCTGAGAAATATCCATATTCCTGCCAGGTCCAACAAATAAATTTTTCTCATTTTTTTAGATACACAGGAATTATGTGCATGGACATGACCATTCATTTTCATAATACTTAATACATAACAAGAAAATTCCTAATGGTCGCATTAGTTTAGTGTCATTGGAATCTACGCGAATTATCTTTTTTTCATGGTAAATTTTCTTAAACATATCCAATAAAGATCATTCCATTTTTATTCCTACCGAAATCCATTATTTATATCTTGGGTAAAAAGAATCATAAAAATAACGACCTCAATTGATCAGTATGGTTAAACATGGAGAACATAAAACAAACCATTCACATTTGAACTTAAAAACACCAACATATAGATTAAACATTAATATCTTGTGAAATGACATAAATATTGGTATTACGTGAGTATTATATCATAAAGCGACATTAAACATTATAGATTATTGTTGGAATAAGACATTAAATTGTGGAACCCTAATAAGAACATTATATTATTTCCATAGTTTCCAAGGCATTTCTTCCAAGACCATCATAGTGTACGATGTCCATTATAGAACTGGGATTATATTTCGTTCCTACCATATATTACTGAACTAGATTTACTTGCCGTTCCAACCATTGTTTATATCATTAGATATAAATCATTACCCAAAGCATTAGAGAGATATATAATTCCCACCCATCTCATAATTAAATCTTCATTAAATGTTCCACAAGAACATGAATCATTCATCATGTCATAACCAAACAAATAAAAAGGGTTTTCTTAATCATCACCATATTATAACTTAAAACAAATAATATTAACAAACATCATAAAAATAATTTCCTCATAAACATAATAAAATAAATTTAATAATAGGGATAAAAACATGCAACTATGTCATCTTTGAGGGAAAATAATTTTGATAAACCACATGAACAATGTTCATAAAGAAAATATGTTTTCTTCTTCAAAATAATTTTATTTTCCTGAAATGATGCTCAATATTAATCCAAAATTATTTAGTTGAAAATAAAGATGAAATATTTTATATTAATATTGATTAAAATATGGTGTTATAGAGATGTTAAAAAAATTTTATGCTATTTATGTTAAAAACCATTATCCTCTTACTTTTTCACGAAAATTCAAAAAGTCCCTCATATGGTAATCAAAAGAATGATTCAATACATACCTTGTAGTAAATGTCAATAATGGTTAAACATGACTATAAAGACACATATAATAATATTAAACATTTTATGAAAACATTTTTATAAAACATAGACTTGGATGATATATATACCGTGAGGAAATACTTACGTTTAAAAAATATCGAATAATAATGAGATTGCAAAATTATCTATTATCATAGGTCTGATATTGTATTTATGTGTCACCAAAATCCATTATATTGGGTTTAAAAATATTATTAACTTGTAACAAAACAATTACTATATTTATTATATAATATATGAATCACATACGACTTTATATTACCCGTTCATTTGTGAACTCCATATTAAAGCAACATTTTAGGTAATAATCGTTTCATTTATCGTACATGTTTTGACTTGTTGTTATTCATTTGATTACATATATCATGAATTACATAAATCCATAATTTAAAACATGATTTATATATCATAAATATTCAGTATATGAATTTGTATAATAGATTGGTAAATGGAATGGAATACATCATTCATGGAGATGATAGGTTGTACGTACGCATGAACCCTGTTTTTTTCCTTATTAAATTAAATGGATGTAAATAAATGGAAAAAACATATATATATATATACATATACATAAATCTAGTATAATTATAATGTCATATATTTTATGATTATTTATTATATATACTTTATAATCATTCTTTAATGGTTATCATGGAGAATAAATCTCATCACGTCGTGGAGACAGTAAGTTGTACTTACGCACGAGCGATGTTATCATTCCCATAGTTGTAGAATGGTATTTAAGACGATGGTGTATAATATTTCATAATTTGGAAAATTTTATAATGTTCATATATATCTATTTTTTCCAAAATTTTGCCCATACATGTAAGGTGGTGGTTAAAAACAGATTACACCATGGCGTGGAGACGGTAATCTGTACGTACGCACACCCAGTGATTTCATTTTTCGTGTGATGGATTGAATGTGAAATGGGGTTGTTTAATATTTATAATAACATATAGGTATATATTTCATAGTTATGTTATTAATTTATAATTACACAACTAAATATGATGAAGTAGAAGAAGAAAAAAATTTGAATGAATCGGTTGGAGAGATTACCCCTTCCTCGACATGCCTTCATTAAATTTTATTTTATGGAATAAAAGTTGGACATTTAGGGAGACCAGATCCTCTAGAATGTTACTAGGGAAGTTGGGAATATAAATATTCTATGAATAGAAGAGATTTAAGGCTCAAAATATTGTGATGATAAGTGGGAGGCGGTGCCCTTTTATAAGATACGGGGGGGAACTTTAGGAATGTTTCAAAATATTAATTTATTTTAAATTTGAATTTGATTTAAAATTTTCAAAAACATATTTAATAATCACATAAGATTATTTGGGTTCTAATAAAAATAATCTAATTTTTTTAGTATTTTTTAATATTTTTTTGTCCTCATCTTTTTAGTTATACCAATATTTTACACTTTTTAATCTTACTCCGATATGATATTATTTACACATTGGGAGTTAACATAGTGTAAATATAATGTAAAACTAAAAAATAATAATTTATGACATTTCTGAAAATATATTGTCCGCATGGAAGAATATTATATTTTTTATTATTTAATATCATGTAATAAACTACTTTATGTTTTTAGTTCTAAATTGTGTCAATTTTGGACACTATTTAGACATCAATTTTTTATAATAAATAAAAACCATGTTTCTTATAACTAATGGAATTAAAATATCAAAAATATGTCAATTTCATCCATAAAAATATCGGATGGCATCAAAAAAGTCAAACTAAATTTATTTTTATATTTTTTATATTCATTTTTTTGAATCATTCATTTATGAGGTAAAAATACATTATAATTGTGTCATAAATAAATATATATTTATAATTTATAAAAAATATAAATAAAATAACATGATGTAGTAATTATTTTTATATTTCTAATTAATAAATATAGACATAGATATCTGTTATATGTCACAATATTAAAATCGATTTAATAAAAGATATATGTTTATGTTATAATTATCATTACATTAAATTAATTATTATAAAATGTCATTTTCACACAAAATTGATTCCATGGAGTCCCAAAATAAACCCAATGATACCAATGGTCGAAAATATCTAATCCAATAAGATTAGGGCTTGTTTTATTTTAGTTTAATATTATTATATTAAAATGTTTTACCCAATTTACTAGATTTACCCTTTAACCATAGTAAATAAAATAATTACTGAAGTTACTATTCATAATGTACATAAATAAAAAAGTACCTATTTAAAAAATATGAACCATATTATTTGAAATATTGAATAAATTTTTCCAAATTTAAAAAACAGAAATTGTAGTAAGTAATTTTAAATTTATCTTGTTCTTTAGAAAACTGTGTCTTGATTGAAACATTGAAAAATAATTAAATGGGTTTACATATGAATTAAATGTAAAATTAATGAAAATTACATATATTGTCATAAAATATAATAATATATTCTATTTATAATTTAAAAATATTCAATAATATAATTTAACTATATAAATTATTTTGATGAAAAATGTGGTTTTCAATTAAAATATTGTGTATTTTAACTATTCATCAAAATATGACAGTTGTCAAAAATTATGAAAAATTTATCCCAAGTAAATTTTTTTAACCATAATTCAAAGAATAGTTTTATCTTTTCAAATATAACATATTAAATTTTGAAAACCAAGATTTAAAATGTGTGCACAATCAAAAGGCGGTAAAACTGTATTTTTTTTAAAATACTACTTATATCCGAAAAATATTTATTTTGTTCTCATATATTCTGTAAGATGAATTATAATGATACATAATTATTTAAAATGTGTTTATTACTTTTCAAAATTAAAATTTTAATAAATATTTTAATAATATTTTGTTGTTTAGTGATACTCATAACTTCGTAGCACCCAAGCCATCTAGTAAGCTCAATCTTTCTTGTAACGCATTCCATGTCAATGTTGCGTGTAGTTCAAGCTTCCCTTGGTGTTGGGTTGAAAATAATATAATAATATTACATTTATATATTGAATAAAATCTATACTAAGTGTTTCGTGATATGAATTCTATCAATGGATCCTGAAATTGTGTGCAACACATACCAAGTATATTGTAGTATATTGTACATGCTAATACGGTGTTGCGTATTGCACAAGATAATATTGGAGTATAACAAAACAAAATAAATCATTTAAATCAAAAATATATATATCATAAAATTTTGGGGTTTTGTATTCTACACCCCCCTTAAAATGAATCTCCCCCTTAATATTTGTCGGGGGAATACATGTTTTTCTACTTGATAGTTACATTTAGGGAAAACGAAATTGTATAAAATGATACTTAGAAAGAATTTTAAAAAGTAAAGGTAGAAATACAACTATAACCCCAAATAACTCATTATTAAGTTTCCACATTGGATAACATTGGTGGGATGTGAAATCATGGATAGGGAAGAGAAATCCAACCATCATATTCTAATAGATAGTGATAGAAAAAAAGGATTGGAAGAAAGTTTACCAAAAATCCATAAATCAATAATGATTTAAGGGCCATCTGATTAATCAAAATTAGATTGTATTAGAATAACTTTTTTTCATGATAATTTCCCTAATTTTGATGAATTTTGGCATGATAATAAATACGTACTTTATCATGGTACAATCTCACAATTCTTCTTGCCTTGAACAATTTCCACCACATATCATAATGAAATGATGTTGGATTTTTTATTTGTGATGTGTTAAAAGATCATGTGTTCTAATGATAGGTCACTCCATCATTCTAAAAATAAGGTTATAACAATTTATAAATTGAGTATAAGTCCACCTATAGTGAGATAAAACATGAATATAACAAATTTTACAGAAAATATATTATACTTTCCAAAAATGGATAATATTAAAATCCTTTCAAAAATACAAAACATATTAATAGGTGACCTAGATCGACTTAACATGTATCTCACATATCTCATAAGGTAGTTTTTGGTTTTCAAATTTCAAACTTGTGAATACCTTAATGGTGTATTCTCTTAAACCATGAATTACAAAAGAACCACAGTGAAACATTAATGCTTTCAAAATTTACTCCTTATATTTATAGAAATACCAAAAAAAATTATATTCTCAAAACATGATACCACTTTATACTTATACCATTCAAGAGGTCATTAATATTATCAAACATATAATCACATTTTCCCTACATTTTGACCATATCATGTGATTTACAAAAATATCTGAATAAACATTCGTGTTTATAGGTACCATTCAACATATACCATCAAATACATAAGAAAAAATTAGTCTAACAATACATAGAGTTTTCTTTATTCCATAGTACTGTGAAATTACTTATACAATATTAAACATGACAAATAAGAAATAATTCCACTACTTTCATAAATCATTGATCGATCTTCATCATTCTATTCCAAGACACTTGTTTCATCTCATATATCAGTTTTAGTCCCTCCATCGTCATCATCCTAAATACTACCCATAAAACCATGAAAATTCCCTTCAGGATATTTTCTCTTAGGGAATATATTTTCATAATGCCCATTAATTATATATTTTAGGCATTTAACCATTGTTGGAGTCATTGTGATACCATTACCCTAGTCCATTGTGTTAAAGGAAGCTTTTCAATTGAAATTAATGGGTTTTTATCCTTCTTTACCACACTAATTACATCTTCTAGTTCCATTAAAATATTATCCGTCATGTATATTCCCACATTATTTGAATGTGGAAAATTGAACTTTATTTCCTCTATGATCACCATGAATCTACATATTTGGCTTATTAGCTACTTCAAGAAACTAACTAATTTTGAGATTATTGATCATATTATGATATTTATGATTATGAATAATAATGATGGTTTGCCTTACAACTCCCATTTCACGTGGCTACTCGTGGATAATATAATTTCATTTTCCATCATATTCTCCACTAACATGAATCCTCTGGTTTCCAGCCATTTTCTAAAACCCAAAAAGAATATTGTGAGAGGAAAAAACATACTATGAAATTTATATAATCAAGGGGGTACTTTCAATCTATAACATCTTCGTATTAATCCTAGGTTACTCATGATCATTACCATATTTCTAAAACTATAACCAATAGTTAACTTAACCATTGGTATATCCCTTGACATACATTAGAAATATCTCTAGGGATCTCATAAAATATTTCCCATCTTAGTTTCTGATTAATGAATAATCATACACAATGATAACAACTATAGGGACCCAATATTTTTTTTGTATATACAGTAAATTTATTTTTAGGAATACACAATACACGACACAATCAAATTTCCCATGTTATTATTAGTTTAGTGTCTTTGGATAGTCCAAAAAAATCTTCTAATCATGGTGAAATGTAATCAACATCTCTAATAATGATCTTCACATTTTGTATTCCTAAAAAAACCTTTAATTATTTCATTGGAAAAAGAAATCAAAAATATGGTGAGATAAAATTATCATTAAGGGTAAACATAGAGAACATAAAACAAACACTAATCATTTGAACGTAAAAACTTGCACATAAAGTTTAAACACCAAAATCTTGAGAAATGAAATAAATCATGGCAGTATGAAAGACATATATCATAAAGGAACATTAACCATGATATAATATCAATCGAATAAATCATAAATCATTGTGAAACAAATACACAGATAATTTTTTTTCCAACATACCCAAGGCATTACTTCCACATCCATCATAGTGGACAATGTCCATTACTGATGAGTTTAAATGCTGATCCTGCCATGCATTACTGAACTGTATTTACTTATTATTCCATACATGTCTATCTCATTAATATAAATAATTACCCAATTCCATGGAAGGAGATCTAGGTCCCACCCATCTCATAATGGAATCATTCTTACATGTGTTACAAAAACCAAAATCATACGTCCTAGCATAACACAATAATTAAAATATAATTTTATAAACATCATGCCATCATAACATAATCCATATAAGATAAACAGACTTCAAAAAAACATTTCCAATAGAAACATAATCATATAGAAGTAATAATAGGGATATAAGCATAGCCCTTTTCCATATTAGAGGAAAAACAATTTTGATAAACCAATTGAACATAGTTATTGATGAAAATATCGTTTCTTCTTCAAAAACTTATTTCTCATTCAAAATACTGAACAACTTTAAAAGAAATAAAATTATTAGAAAATAAAAATGAAATACTGTAGAGTAATATTAGTAGAAATAAGTTTTTAAATTGATGTAAATATTTTTTATTGTTGTATAAGTTAAAAAACCATTCTTCTCATTCTTTTAAAAAAATGTCAACAAATCACATTATATGGTAAACAAAATAAAGATTCATTCATACCATATAGTAAAAATCAAGAATGGGTAAAAATGTATTTAAACATACATATATAAATATTAATCATTTTATGAAAATATTTTTATATAACTTTGACATGGATTATGAATATATCCATAGAAAATAATTACGTATAAATAATCTTGAATAAAAATATAATTTCTTATTTATCACATACCTTATGTCCAATTACGTATATATGTGTTTGAAACTCTTGTGTAGTGGGTTTAAACATATTATTAACTTGTAAAAAACAATAAAAATAATAATGATTTCATATATGACACACATACGCCTTTATAATACCCATTCATTTGTCAATTCCATGTTAAATGAACGTTTTGGCTCATAATTGATTCATATATTGTACATGTTTTGACATGATATTCTTCTATTGATTACCTAAACAATGATTTAATTACTACCAAATTTTAATACAAGATTTATTTATCATATATATTCAGTATATAAATATATAAAATATATTGATAAATGGAATGGAATACATCATTCATGGAGACGGTAGATCCTACGTATGCATGAACGCTATTTTAGTTTCCTTATTAAATTTAATTGAAGTAAGTATATGACACACACATATATATATATAATACCTATAGCGTTATTATGTATTATATTTCCTATTTATTTATTATATATTCTATATAATCATTTATTAATGGTTAACATGGTGAACAAATCACATCGCATCGTGGAGACGATAATCCATATGTTTGCATGAGTGATGATATTCATACCATAGTCGTTGAACAGTATTGAATTTAATGGTGTATAATATCTCAAAATTAGTATCATGTTAAAATAATACTATATAGCTATTATTTCCGTCATTGTACCCATCCAATTATGGTGGTGGTGAAAATAGATTACACCACATAGTGGAGACGGTAATTCATACGTACTCATTCACATGATTTCATTTTTTATAGGATCGATTGAAGGAGAAATAGATTTGCCTCATATTTAAATAAAATATCAGAATATAATTCATACTTATGTTATTACTTTATAATTAAACTACTAATTAAGGGTATGTAAATAAGGAATGAAATTTTAATGAATTGGAAGAAGATGTTATCGCTTCCTCGATGTACCTTTATAAAATTGGGTTGTCAAGATTTTAATATTACATATATCATTATATTTTGTCTTTACCCTTATTATAACATTTCTCATATAACTTTGATATAATGTTATTTACACATTGGGGGTTAATGTAATAAAAGTATAATGTAAACTGAACAAAAACAATTTATTTAAAACATATATGGACTTTTATTTACTATTTGGCCGAGTCTTGGATTTTTATGAATTTAATATCATTTAATAAACTATTTTATGTTTTATCTTATGAATTGTTTAAATTTTGGACACTATTTATACATGAATTTTCAAAAATTAATAACAACCTTATTACATCGAACCAAAGGCATTAACTTATCCCAAATATTTGAATGTCTTCCAAAAAATATGTGGAAGGCATAAAAAAATTCAAATAGAATATATATATATATATATATATTCATATATTCTAATCCTTCATTAATGATTTAATGAATACATAATTATTGTGTCATAAATAATGATATATTTTTAATGCATAAAATTATAAATAAAATACCATGATGTAAGAAAACTTTATTTATTTTTAATTACTATTTATAGTCATGGAGAGATATTATATAACCCCATATTAAATATATTTAATAAAAGACTTATGTTTTGGTTATAATTAGAATTACATTATATTAATTAGTATAAATTGTCATTTAAACATCCAAATGAATCAATGGGGTCCCAAAATCAACCCAAGGACACCCATGGTCGGACATATCTAATCCAATAGGATTGGAGCATGTGTTGTGGTAATTTAATATTTTTATAAAAATAAAATTTTCCATATATACTAGATTTACCCTTTAACAATTTTAAATAAAATAATTACTAATGAAACTATTAATAATTTCCAAAAATAAGAGGTACATATTTAAACAATTTTATCCTTCAAATTCGAAATATGTAGTCAATTTTTCTCATTTAAAATAACACAAATGTTGTAGTAATTAATTAAAAATTAATCCCATAGTTGAAAAAAAAAATTTGTTTAAAACATCGCTAAATATTGAAATGATTTTATATATTAATTCAATGTAAAATTAATTAATATAAAATAAAATTTCATAAAATATAAAAATATATTAATTTTATAATTATAAACTATTCAATAATATATTTTAAGAATATATAATATTTCGATGAAAAAAATTATTTCCAATTAAAATATAGCGTATTTGTCAATATTCATCAAAATATGAATGTTAGCCAAAATTTATCAAAAATTTATCCAAAGTAAATTTTTATGACCTTCCTGTATAGAAGAATTTTATCTTGTAAAATATAACATATAATAATTTAAAATAAATGAATTAGAATGGGTGCGACATTGAACGATAGTAAAACTGCATTTTTATTTTACCCAAAAAAATTATTATGTTATCATATAATGTATACGAAGAATTATAATGTTATAAAATATACATATGTCCTTAATACAATTCATAACAGCTGATTTATATAATATTTTAATAATATATCATTTTTAGTGAAACTCGGTATTACGTACCACACAAGCTATCAAAGATGTTCACTCTTGCATGTAACACTAGTCGTGTCAGTGTTGTGTGTAGTGAAAACATCCTTCAGTGTATCTTAAAAAATAATAAAAAAATTATATCTTTTATAAATTGAAAAGAATCTATACATAGTGTTTCATGATGTGAATTCTATCAAAGGAACATGAAAATGGGTGCAACACAAGACAAGTATATTGTTGCTTTTGTTTCATGGTAATACGGAGTTGTGTGTAGCGAAAAATAATCTTAGTGTAGTATAAAACAATAGAAATCAATGAAATTAAAAATAATTGTCTCCTAAAATCATGGGGTGTAACATTCTAGATCCCTTAAAATTAATTCCCCCCTCAAAATTCATCACAGATACTAATGGGTTTCTACTTGAAATTTTCTTTATTGGAATCCCATATCGTGAAAAAGGATACCAAAAAATCATTTTAAAAAGGAAATATAGGAACGTAATAGTTACCCAAAGTAACTAATCACTATATTTTCACATAGGAGAACATAGGTGGGAAGAGAAATCATCGATATAGAAGAGAAATTTTACCATCATGTTCTGATGGATAGTGATAGAAAATAAGTTTTGGAAACATTTAACTACTAGAAAGACATAAATCATCAATTATTTGAGAGACCAAATGATTCATCATATAATAGTGTACAAGAATAACACTTTTACTTTTCAATATCATATTCCTAATTATAATGATTTTTTTATGAGAATAAATATGTACTTTATTTTAGTACATTCTCACCGTTGTTCATTCCGTGATAAATTTCCACTTCATTTCATAATGAAGTGAAGTTGTTTTATCATTCGTAATGTGTTAGAAGAACATGGGATAGAATGATAGGTCATTAAATATATCACAACAAAAAGGTTATAAAATGTTATCAATTAGGAATATGTCCACCGATAGTGAGATAATACATTAATATAACATTCTTATAAAAAATGACATATATTATCTATAAATTGATAACATTACAATTATCACAAAAATATAAAACATTGAAATAGGTAAAATAAATCTACAAAACATTTATCTCCCATATCTCATTTTTTATTCTGTGGTTGTCACATTCAAAACATTGGAATATCTTAATCATGTATTTTTTAGAAAGATAAATTACCATAAAACCGTAGTAAAAATACGAATACTGTCAAATGTTTACTCATTACACATACCAAAATCCCAAAAATTCAATATTCCAAAACAATGATAACACATTATCCTTATACCAGTCATGATATCATCAATACGATCAAACATATTATCTCATTATCCCTTCATTTTGAGCATATCATGTGATTTCCAAAAATATCAAAATAACCTTTCATGGTTACCTATACCATTCATAATATACTTTAAAATTATTAAGGAATAAAAATAGCATAACAATCCTTAGATTATTCTTTGATTCCATAGTAACATTAAATTACTTATACGACATTACTCTATATAACCATGAAATTATTCAACTTCCTTGTTAAACCATTTACCGAGCTTCATCATTTTATTCCTCAACACATCATTCACAATATATATCATGTGTAATATATTCATCATAAACATCATAAATACTACACATATGACCATTCTGATTCACATCATGACATTTTCCCTTACAAAATCGATTTTTATAATGCCCGTACATTCCACATTTAAATCATTTAACCATTGATGATGTCTTAGTAATACCATTATCCTTTCTCATTGTGTTAATAAAACCTTTTCCATTGTAATTACTGAATTTGTATTCTTCTTTTACACACACAAATCATATTCATGTTCTATTGAATCATTCCCCTTGATGACTATTCCAATATGATTTACATGAGGAAAATTAAACATTAATTCGTCAATAGTAACAATGAAACTCCATCATTATACTATTATATGCTACAAGAAACTCACCAAAGCTATGATTATTGATCATATAATGATATTTCTAATTTGTAATAATAATTTTGTTTCGCCTTCCAACTCCAATTTCACTTTGTTTCTCTTGGAGAATATCATTCAATTGTCCACCATATTTTCCATTAATATGAATCCTATTGTTTCAGACTATTTTCCAAAACCCAAAAATGATTATTTTGAGAATAAATAATCATACTAGGAAAACAATATAATCAAGGGGGTGTACGTTCAATCTATAACATCTTAGGATTAATATTAGGTTATTCATGATCTCTACCATAATTCCTAGTCTGTTTCGTAAATTTATATATAACTCATTACATCCCCTAACATACCTTAGAAATATCTCTAGGCATCTAACTAACTATAGTGACCAAATCATTATATGCATGGGCATTAAATTTATTTTGAGAAAAACTTAATACATAACAAAAAAAAATTCCCAATGCCCGTATTAGTTTATTGTCTTAGGAAACTTTGAACATCATCTTCTAATTGTGGTGAATTAACATCAACATCTCCCATAAAGATCTTATTATTTTGTTTTCCTAACACAAACAATTATTTTTATCCAAGGGAATAAATAAGATTTGTGAACTCAAATTATCAATTAGAGTAAAAATGGATAACATAAAACATACCATAAACATTTCAATATAAAAACATGAACATAATTATTAAACATCTAAATATTGCGAAATGACATACATCATGGTTGTATGTAAGCCAGAGATCATAGAGGAAAATTATAAATGATAGAATATAATATGAATAAAACATGTAAATGTGGAAAACTAATAATCACATAATATAATTTCATTAGTTTCCAAGTAATTTCTTCCAAGACCATCACAGTGGAAGAAGTCGATTACTGAACTGGGATTACTTGTTGTTCCAGCCATGCATTATTGAACAAAATTTACTTGTATTTCCTGAAATTTCTATCTCTAGAGGTATAAATCATTACACATTGCATTGGAGGGAGATATATGTCTCACAAATCTCATAATTAAATCATTCATACATGTTATATATAAACATAAATTATTCAACATAACATATCCCCAATAAATAAAATTGGTTTTCCTAAACATCATGCCATCATAACATAATCCATATAAGATAAATGGACTCATAAAAATAATTCCATAAATAAATAATAAAATAAATGTAATAATTGGGATATAAACACACAACTATGTCATCATAGAGGGAAAATAATTTTGATAAACCACTTGAACTTAGTTCTTGAGGAAAATATCATTGTCGTCTTCAAAAAATTTTAATTTCCCAGAAACGCAACTAAATTGTAAAATAAATGAATTTAATATAAATTTAAAATCAAAGATTGTAGAGTAATCATTTTTAAAATAAGGTGTTATGATGATGAAAAAATAAGTTCAGGCGGTATAAGTTAAAAAACATACTCCTTGTAATTTTACTTAAATAGTCAAAAAGTACCACATATCGTAAATACAATAATGATTTCTTCCGCATCATGTAGTAAAAGACAAAAAAGGGAAAAAAAATTAATATAAACATAAGTAGAACAATATTAAACATTTTTTTAAAACATTTTTTAAATCATGGACATGGAAGATGAATGTATCTCCTGAAAACACTTATGTATAAACAATCTCAAATAAAATTGAGATTGAAAAATTATCACGTCCCTTAGGTCTGATTTCATCTATATGTGTCTTAAACTCATGTATAGTGGGTTTAAAGATATTTTTATCTTGTAACATAACCATAATAATATTTAATATATCATATATGATTCACATACGACATTATAGTATCAGTTCATTTATCAATCCCAGGTTAAAGCAATGTTTTGAGATATAATTGTTTCATATATCGTACATGTTTGGAATTTTTATTTTTAATTTGATTACATAGATCATGATTTAAATACATCTAGAATGTACAAAATTATTTATTTATCATAAATAATTAGTATATAAATATGTATAATAGATTGAAAAATTGAATGAAATAAATTGTTCATGAAGATGGGAGGTTGTACCTATGCATGAACAATGCTTTCATTTCATTATTAAAAATAAGGGTTTTAATTAAATGACATTTATATATATACAAAAATAAAGTATAATTATTATGTCATATATTTCATTGTTATTTAATATATATTCTTTATAATCATTCTATAATGGATAACATGGATAATGAATCGCATCGTGTTGTTAAGACGGTAAGTCGTACTTACACACTTGTAATGACATCATTCCCATAGTAGTTTAATGGTATTAAAGTTAATAGTGTATAATATATCAGAAATAGTATAATGAAATGATAATAATATATTTCAATTATATCCACCATTATACCCATCCATATAAGGTGGTGGTGAAAAACATATTACACCATGGCGTGGAGACGACAATCAGTATGTACGCACGCGTGATGATTTCGTTTTTTGTAGGAATTATAGAAGGTGAAATAAGGTTATTTCATATTTATAAAAATATATATGTATATAAGTCATACTTAATTTTTTAAAATTATAAATAAATTACTAAATAAGTTTAATTAGAAGAATAAATATATTTTAATGATTCACTAAAATATATTACATATTCCACGACGTGCATCCTTTAAATTTCTACATAGGTCACTAGGGTTGGACTTTTCAAAAGACAATAACATCTAGAATTTCACTAGGGAAGTTGAGGAGATTAATGGTAAGGGTTTTTTATATGATTTAAGGCTCAAAATGGATTAAAGAAGAGAGGTATGAGGTTCCCTTTTTTAATAATGGAGAGGGGTACTTTAGGAATGTTAAAAAAATTAATTTATTCTATTTAAAATTAGATTTAAAATAGTCCCAAACTAATTTTATTATAATATATGTTGATTTGGGTTCTAATACACATCATCCAATAATTTTTTGACAAGTATTTTATTTTTTTTATTATACTTATATTTTTGTTTTTACCCTTATTTAACCCTTCTTAATCTTACTATTATATCATGTTATTCACAAACTGTGGGTTAATGTAAATAAAAAAATCATTTAAAATGGCCGAAAAAGGTAATTTATGACATATATGGACATATTTTAACCATTTTTCCATATCCTAGAGTATTAGTAATTTAATATCACTAAGTAAACTATTTTATTTTTTACGTTGTGAATAGAGTCAATTTTAGACATTATGTATACGTCACTTTTTTTAATTCATACCACAATATTACTCCAAAAAAAGTAATTCAATTGTTCCGAATATGTCAATTTCATTCATAAAAATATTTTATGGTATCAAAATATTCAAATAAAATTTATTCTAATATTTAATATTCTTTTATTTAAATAATTCATTAATGAGGTAATCAATATATCATAATTATATCATAAATAAATATGTATTTCTGATAACTAAAAATAATAAATAATTAACAAGAGGTAGGAAATATTTTTATCTTTCTAATAAGTATTTATAGACCTAGATATCTATTAAATTAACCCATATTACAATCTATTTAATAAAATATATATGTTTATGTTATAATTTTTATTATTATAAATCAATTATTTTAAAATGTCATTTTCACATCCATGTGAATTGATTGTGTCCCATAATCGATCCAAGGATACCCGCGGTTGATGATATCACATCCAATATGATTATGGAATATGTTAGGGTAGATTAATATTATTATTATTTTATTTTTAACCATTTTACTAGATTTAACATTGAACCATTGTAAATAAAATAATTAGCGATGTGAAATTACCTATTTACAAAATTTGAACCTTATGATTCCAAATATGGAATACATTTTACCAAATTCCAATGACAGAAGTCGTATTAATTAATTTAATATTAACCCCATTGAAAAAAAAGATTTCTATTAAAAAATTACAAAATATTGAAATGTTTTACACATGACATCAATGCAAAATTAATGACAATTAATTATATTTTCTTATACATTTAAAATATATTCATTTAAATCATCAAAAAAATCAATAATATATTTTAATCATATAAATTATTTCAATGAAAAAAGTTGGTTTCAATTACAATTTATAGTATTCCTACTTTTCATAAAAATATGAATGTTACCATAAAAATATCAAATATTTATCCAAAGTAAATTTTTATCTCATCCATTCATATAATAACTTTATAATGTCAAATATAACTTCTAAATGATAAAATAACTTGCTTTAAAATATGTATGCCATCAAAAGGATGTAAAACTGCATTTTTTTAAATATATATTTTATAAGAAAAATTTATTTTGTTCACATATCTTTTGAAAGACGAATTATTATGTTATATAAAATTTAAAACATGGTTACTAACATTCATAATGGATAGTTTGTATAATATTTTAAAAATATACTGTTGTTCTGTAAAACTGAGTATTGCGCGGCACATAAGCTATTGAGGAAGGTCACTCTTGTGTGTAACGCAATCCATGTTAGTGTTGCGTGTAGATAAAGCATTCACTTTTGTTTTGTAATACATAATACAAATATAGTTTATTTATAAATTGAATAAAATCTATACTCATTGTTGCGTGAAATTATTTCTATCAAAGGAACATGAAATTGTGTTCAACACAAGCAATGTATATTGTTCTATATACTGCAAACTGATACAGTGTTGTGTATAGTGCAAGATAATAATGTTGTAGCATACACAACAAGATGTAAATGAAACTAAAAAGAATAAATCTCATAAAATCTTTGGGATTTTCACTTTTGGTCATTTTATATTCATTATAATGTAAATTTCATTCGAAATTATTAAATTTTCATTTTTTGTTGTAACAATATTTACCAAGTTTAATATTGATATTAGAAGAAAATAAAATGAATATACATACCAAATATTGATCTCCTAAATTCAAATTTTAAATCAATTTTTTAAATTCATATCACTGAATCCATAGAATTATATTTAAAATAAATCTGGTAAAACATCACAAAAATTGCTTTTCTTGGAAAAATGCCCCATTATAATTGAAAATATATTTATAATAAATTCTTTTATAAACCATTTTCAAATAAAATAATTGGATAAAAATGAACTAATTATAATTTAGAACTAATCTAGAGGCTAATTTTACTATTTAATGACTTTAACAAAATATTTCCTTCATTAAAAATATGTATTTTTACTACACATCAGAAAATGAATCAAATCAGAAGAAAAAACAAAATTTCAAAAAGAGTAAGTTTTTCTATTAAGAGTTAAAACAAGAAGATTATTTTTTATAATGTAACATTAAAAGTTTCAAATGTAGATATAAAATGTTTTTCCCATCAAAATGAGAAAAAAAAAATTTAAACATATTTCATTTACAAACATAGAATATTTTTTCATATATAATGTCTGGAAAACATATTAGATTAATAGTAAACATTAGAATGAATATATTATTATAATATTATTCATTAATAATAACCATAAAAAAAATATTTTTTTATTTTAATGACTCATTAATTTTTATATAAATTGTATTTAGTAGAATGTTAATACAATCATACTGCCTTTATAATGAATATGTTAAAATATATCATTCCTTAGATATAATCGGTCATATTTGATATGAATCATGTCAAACGAACATGATATTTTTTGTAACGCATTCCAAGCATATTTTCGGAAATAATACAAGATAAGACATTGCTTGATAATGTGAAATATTATCATGGTGTAGCATACAACCCAAGAAATAATTGAAATTAAAAAAACAATTTGTAAGATAAATATTTCTGGGTGTTACATTCAACAACCAGTAAATTAATTTGACCCCCTAAATTTTGACATGGTTAGAAAATGTTTAATAATTTAATGTATCATTTATAGAAACCCACATTGTATAAAGGAAAACTAAATCATCATTTTAAGAAGGAATGATTGAATCTAAATGGTTAATGAAAGAAAATCATAATTGGGTTCCATCATAATAGAACATGTATATGGATTAGAAATTATTCTTTCTACTTCTGATATATAATGATATGTAAAAAAGATAGGATAATGTAAAAAAAATCAATAAATATGTGTTGATTTATGTGGAAATATGATTAATCAAAAATGAAGGAACATAGATAAGAATTTTTGTTTTCGATGTCATTTCATTAAGGATGAATAACATGAGATGAAATGCATGCTTGATTTTGGTACAATCTCATCATTGGTCATTACTTAATAAATTTCCACTTCATTTATTATTCATTTAAATAAAGATTTTTTTTTCATTCTTGAAGGGGTTGTAGAACATGTGATCCATAAATTGAATGATTGGTCGTTCAATAAGTCTTTATCATGAGAAAATGGTTTTCACATGTAACAAAATATTCATAAGTCCACATGTGGGAAGTTAATAATTTATTATAACAAACATCATCTGATGTTTAACATCAACATTCCATAAAATGATCACCTTAAAATCCTTTTAAAATATAAAAAATACAAATGTATATAATATGGTTCACTAATTCTGCATAACATATATCCCCCATATACAATTAGTTATCTATTCTTTTTCAAATTCCAAAAATCCGAACAACATCAACATGTATTCTCTTCTGTAATGTTAATAACCTGAATTCTCCAATATCCATATCGAAAACATGTATGTTTCATTATTCTTAATTCCAAAATGTTGTAAAAAACAACCCTGATAAAATAACCCACATGTCATTGAATCTTTAACATGTTCTGAGTTTACTAATAATATAAAATTTACTTATTCCTATCAAATAAATCATTATCCAAATATCATTATATCAACACCATGCTCATTTAACGGTTAACCTTACATTAATCATGCAGTTTCAAAAAACAGCACCTTATTACCTCATTCAATTTTCATAGTTACTACTAAAAGTCATTATATAATTTAAAATAAATGTTAAAACCCATAGTTGACCACTACATAGATATTTAAATATTCTATAAAGCTATAATGTTATTATAAAACATTATTCTGGAACACCGTTATATAAACATCGAATCATTCCATCAAATTTATTTCATAATCTACATATCATGTGTCTTTCATTATTCATTTTTCTTTAAGTCGTTTTTAACATCAATCATCATCATTAACACTTCGATTTGGGAATTTGTTAGAATAATGATCTATTTCCTTGAACATCCATCATTTATATGTCGGAGGTGTATTCTGTGTAGAATTTTCTTTGTTAGGATCATTAGTTAACATTTTTCATTTACATTGGTAATCAATTGCCCGATGACCTCATTGTACACAATTAAAACATCTACAAGTCCCATTCATACAATATTTCCCATGATTATTTCCACATATTTAGCATAAGGAATTACTCCTCTTCTATTCACCATTGTATTGATATTTTCCTTGAACTCTGTCTTCCTTTTATTATCGAACCCATAATATTTATATATTACACAAAAATTCCATTTCTACCTTGATATCACAACACGCAATATAATAATTGGTAATAAATTATTTTATATCTATTTCACTTTGAAGGCTTTTATTTAAGCCACTGAATAATCGATAAATTTTCATTTAGGTTGGATGATATTTATAGAACCATACCCTAATAATCCTGTAAAAGTTTCCTCGTTTCCTCCAACAGATTCTTCAACATTTTTTCATATTTAATTGAAACTTCTTTTCATCTTCATTCAAACAATAAATGTAAAATATTAATTAAAAAATGAGTTCCTGAACACTTCCATTCCATGGATTCAATTTCATCCAGCTTCCTTGTATTATTGACTAGATTCCACCACTAGTCCACTTCACCTTCTTAATCAATAAAAACCATAAATTATTTTTTTCATGTTCCAAATAGGGAATGATTGAAAATATTAGTTAATGGTTTAGAACCTTTGATTAGAAACAATTATATTGAAATAACCTCAGAAAGAAGGAGGACATTGCCTCTTTAAGGACTCAAAATAATGTTGTTCCCTTAACTACTAATTTGAAATTTCATAATGATTCATTATCATTACCATAATTTGAGAATTGTAACCTACAGATAGAAAATTTCTTAGGGAAATCACAAGACATAAATGTTGAAGTATCTATAGGTATGACATTAACTATTCCATATCCTATTTTACAAAGGTTAAATAAATCATCACTCTAATAACAACTCTAATGACCCAATAATAACATACATGGAAATTACATCTCTTTTATAGAAAACATAATACATTACACAAATAGATTTCCAAGGATCATATTCATTTATTGTTTTTGGAATCATGGATGATATTATTATAACTTGGAGAAAGATCTTCAACATACCCCAAAAGGATCTTTTCATTTAGTTTTCCTAAAAAACAATTCTTTATATCCTAGGTAAATTAAGACATAAAAAAGTTGACCTCAAATGATCAGTAAGGGAATCAAATGGGGAAATTTGAACATAATAATGAGTATAATGATATGAGAAAAATTATTTTGAAAATAAAATATTATATCCAACATAAAACATTTCATAAACATGAATCATTGCATTAATATTTATAGTATATAAAATATAAATCATAAAGAAATAATGAACATGATTCATGGAATCATTACATATGAATAAAATATGTAAGTGTAGAAAACACATAATCATATAACTATTTCCATAGTAACCATGGAATCACTACCATGACCATTATAGATATGGAATCAAATTTACATTTCATTACATAATTATATTACGGAACTAGATTTACATTCCATTCAAGCCCTGTATTACAGAAGAAGATTTACATTCTTTTTTACTCATGTCTATCTCACAAAATACAAATTATTGCCCAATGATTTTGAGGTAGATATAGGTCCCACCCAACTCAAAATAAATCATTCATACATGTTCTACAAAAATGAAAATCATTTATCAAAATATAACCAAATTAATAAATGTGTTTCTTAAAAACTATTCAATCATAACATAATCCCTAATAAAAAATGTATTTCAGAAAAATAATATAATCATAAAAAAATAAAACCATATGAATAATGGGGAATATAAATATTAAATAGATCCCATTTAAGAAATGAAATCTTAGATGGAAAATAATTTTCATTAATCATGTGAAATTTAAACTTGAGGAAAATATTCTTTCATCATCAGAAATGATATATTTTATCATTATTTTCCACAATATAAATAGAATATAATTTAATTTAAAATAAAATTGAAATATTTTAAATTATTCTCCGTTGAAATGACGTGTTATAAAAATGTAAAAATCTTTTCATGATGTATATGTTAAAAGAGAACATTTTTCTTATATATTTGTCTCAAATTAATGAAGTACGTCTTATTGAAAATGAAAAAAATATTCATTCCAAATCTTTTTGTAAAAATTATAAAATTTATAATAATGACATTAAACATCCATATGAGAATATTGAAACATTTCATGAAATCGTTTTTTTGAAACATGGACATGGATGGAAAAACACAATTAAATACTTACGTATAAACAATATCAAATAATAATGATATTATGAAATTATCAATTACAAATTATAATCAGTCAAATAATATGCCTCATAAAATAATGAAAATTATTTTCTTATCATTAAATTCAAAAAAATATTCAAAAAAACATTCATGGGAATTAAAAACACCAAACAAAATAGGTGGTTTATAAGGAATATGTCCCAATGAAAAAAAATGAGATAAAAATAATACTTTAACTTATCCATGATTTACTTTTTATGTATCTACATATCCTATATCTTGATTTATATAATTTCATTGACATATCAATGTAATATTTATGATATCATATATGATCATATTATCATTCGTTGAGTATTAAGTATTTCAATGATACTCCTATTCAGGAAGTAACTTCTTTATGTTATTAGGGATGTTTTGTATAATAAGATATGATAAAAAATTGTACGTCATAGATATATAAACCTAATATATTCCATATTTATTCATTATTTTCATTTATATAATTATTATTTAATAGTTATAAGGTATAATCTGTCACATCGTATCATGGAGATGGCCGAATGAACGTATGCACGAGCGATTATATCCTTAATTTATTTTCAAATGGCATCAAGTGGATGGTATATATATTATACGAGAATAAATAACTTTCTATAATAATCATATAAAGTTATTATTTCCATCATTATACCCATTCATGTAATGTGGTGGTGAAAAATAAATTACACCATAGCGTGGAGACGGTAAGTCACGCGTAAGCTCGCGTGATGATTTAGTTTTTCATTGGATGTATATATGGTGGAATATAGTTTTTAAATAATATTAATTTCATATAATAATAAAATTAATTCTTGATTAATTAATTTATAATTGATATCACTGATGATGAGGAATAATAAGATGAAACTATGTGAAAGAATCGGTAGAGGGGATTACAATTTCATTGACAAGCTCCATCAAGATCACCTCTTAAAGGCACTGTAGATAGTGTTTTAAAATGACTAGAACCTCTATAATTTGAATAAAGAAGACTATATGTTAAATTTTAATGGGGTGTCCAATATTTTAGGATCATTGTTATGTGAATAGTTGAGGGAGGATGTTCCATTTTCTAATTGAGGTGAAGATCAATTTTGAAATCATAAAAAATATTAATTTATTATAAAATAAAACCCCTCCAAAAACCTACCATGTGACCCAATTTAGAATATTAGGTGATATAGTGGTATTATATAATAAATTAATATATTTTGGATATTTTTTATGAAAATTTAATCATTATAATTTTAATTTAGCATTTAGTTATTATATTTCATTGTATCATGTGAAACAATAATTTCAATTTAAAAATGAAAAATATTTACTTATATGATGTAAATTATACCATAAATAAATAATTTAGATCATTTTTACCATATAATAGTTATTATATATTTTTAGAAATGTTTTCTTATTTTAATATAATTTATTAAAATATTATTTTGACAAAACAACAATTATATTAATTTTTTTCACTAATCAATTGATGTATTTTTAACAATATCAAGATAATATGTTATCCTAGAAGTAATATTTTAAAAAATCCATATTTGGAATAAGTAAAAAATAAAATATAATTTAAATATTTATTTTATTGAATTAAAATTTTTTAAATATTTTTAGTAACATTAATTTGATATCTCCATTACTAAATTAATTATGACATTTGTTTTGTTTAATTATTTAATATAATTATTTATTTGGTAAAAATTATGAATAAAATACTATGATAAAGATTAATCTACCAGATTCTAGTAGAATACATTTAGTTTTATATATCATCTAGAAAATCAATAATTAAAAATGTTATATTTATTAAAACACGAATGTGACAAATTTGACATCTCTTAATATAAAATAAGATAACTGTCATAATCTCTTCAATAAGGCTCGTAATAGTCAATAACTAGACAATTTATGATTATGGTAGGATATACACGACCAATGAGATTGGTCCAGAGGTTTTAGTCTTTTAAATTTTTTTTATCATTTTAGTAATATTAATTTAATGATTTTTCCTCAATTTTATAATTTCTGGACCATTAATTTTTTAGATATTATGGTGATTATTTATAAAAAATTAATTAAAATAGTAAAATAAAAGCATCATATTTTTTAAATCAGTATTTATAGTCAAATTTATCTTATGTATAACCATAAATTAAAAATGATATATTTTTTCAAACATGAATGCGACATCTATAAAATTTCATTATGTAAATTATTATTAAAAGCATAATATCTCCAAAATGGACCAAAAAAATACAAATAATTATTATTGTTGAAATATATTGATTATGAAAAAAGTACCATTTATATTCATTGATACCACCCAATTTTTCATTATTTGTACACATAATAGATTTTAAAGGAATTGAAAATGATATGATTTTTCTTTATTGATTTAAATATTATATAAATAGTTTTTGTAGAATACTGTCCATTAAATGAAATAATCTAGATACTTATGTGCTAAGGGTATAATTACATTCATCTAATAAAAATTATTTATTTTGTTTCTTTTTCTTCGCATTAAATATTTTTTCTGAACCCAAATTACATAAATTACCCTTTACCATGGAAACAAATAATACAAAGGATTGTGTTGAAATTGGTCATCACTAAAAAGGGGCCTACTTAACAAATTTGGACCTCCAAAACCCTAATTTGAAATAAATTTTTCAATATTATGAACACATAATTTTTAGAATCATATTTAAAATAAAACCAGTAAAATGTCACCAAAAATAATTTTATAGAAAAAATACATTTTAAAAAATTAAAATTTTTTTATAATAAATTCATGTATAAAACCATTTAAAAAAATTAAAATTGGATAATTATTTTTTAATTAAAAATAAATACTATTCCAAAACTAATTTTCACTATTTAATGAATTTAATTGATAATAATGTTATAAAAAATCATAATTTTCCTTGTTCATTAAAAATGAAATATATCATAAAAATTAAAAAATTCAACTAAAGTAAATTTTTATATTCAAATTTAAAATAAGAATTTAATTTTGAAAAAATTAATATTAAAAAGTATAAACATCTAGATTTAAAATGGTTGTGACGTTTAAATGCGGTAAATCTGTATTTTTTGAAAAATACTTCTTTTATTTAACGAATGATTTAGTTCATATATATTGTCTAAAAAAATAATATTAATTTTTATCATAATATTGAAAATATTATATATTTTTTCATAAATAATATACATAAAGAGTGTCTTTATTTTTTTACAAAAACAACTATTTTTTTCTAATAATTTTGTTAATGAATGTTAATATTTATTATACCGTAGATTATAATGAATATATTATAATATTTAATTGTTCACATAATATCAGTCTTAAGTGAAATGAATTATGTGAAAATAACTTGAAATTCTATGTAACACTGACCATGAAATATTTTGTATATATCACATGCAATGTCGATGTTGTGTATAATAAAAGCTTATCGTGTTATATCGTACAAACAAGAAATCAATGAAATTAGAAAAGTCACATAAAAATCATGAAGTGTTACAATAACATTGATTAACACTATAAATTATTTAGATAATTAATCTATTTTCAATTAAAATACAATATTTATTCACTATTCATCAAAACTTGAAACTTATCCAAAAATTCCAAAAAAAATCCAAAGTAAATTATGATATTACAAGTTAAAATAAGTATTTAATTTTGTTAATTATAATTTAATAAAGTGCGAAAAACTTTATTTAATGTAATTGCACCATTAAATAATGGAAAAACTACATCAGTACAAAAATTCATCTTTTATGCACAAAATGGGATTTATTCTTACCTCCTATCAAGAAAACACATAATATGAATGTTAAGAATTATTTTTCAAAATATATTTATAAATATCATTAATATTATCCAAAAAAAATTATTTGATTCAAAAATTCATTCACATATAAATATTTTTTTTGAAAATAATTTACTTTTATTTTAAAAAATATTTACATTCAATTATAATTAAGTAGTTATTAAAGAATTATTTATATTATAATATGTAAACAATATTTTAATAAATCAATTAATCATGTTCAAAAAATCCATTCTAATGGCTTTGTAAGAATGATAATATTTAAATAATAATATTTATTTGTTCATTTATATTCGATGTGGGTTATCATGTATTATATTGAACACAGTGATTCTGTTATTGACATTGAATGTTACATTCTACCTCATTTTAATAAATTAAATCATCAAAATTTAAACACCTTCATGATTACCAGGGTTTAAATATTCAAAATTCTTTTATTGAAATAAAAAATAAGATAGATTACTAATGATAATTCCACATTATTGTATAGAATGTGAAGTATAATGGTCCCCTGAGAAAACACATACTAGATTTCCATATAGAAAAAACCTAGGCATGAATGATAAATTACTATTATGTTCTGATAAATATTAATAGAGAACATTTTCATGATAATGTTAACAATCAGAAAACAATAAATATATGATAGATCAAAAGGATATTGATTTAAAAGTGTGTTATATAAATGTATAATGATATTGTTTCAAAATCCATTTCACAGTGTTGAAGAATTATTTTTCTACATGTACTAATATCATAGGTAAAAATTATTACATGAAATGTATAGCATTTTACATTAATAATTTTCTATATAAAACAAAACTCTTATCCAAATTATGAGCGTTCATGATATGTTTTTTCATGATTGAAGTAGTAGAATCAAATTCTAGGGAATTACATAATACAAAAAACTACATTTATATTTATACTATATATAAGAATTAATAAATAATAAAATGGTCAGTAAAATTTATGATAATTACCCAAATATTATAATTCTTAAATGTAAAACATCTACTTTAATGTCTTAAAATCAATATTAACACCAAAAGTTCAACGCAGACCATTCAAAAAATAACTATCATCAAAATTACTCATCAAAATCTAAACTAATATTGAAACCAAAAATATATAAGAATTTGATAACATATTCATCTAAGATAAATTTTTTAATTTATCTCTTTATAACATTAACCTCTATTTATGTCTCATACTGAAATGAAATTTCTAATGTAATCCTCCAGATATGCCAAAAAACTTCATAACTAACCTAAATACCCATAAAAACAATTAAATAAAATATTCCTCCAAAATATAATTCATCCATTATTAATGAAATATAATACCATCGTATTATATTTACCTTCACCTTATATGATTACCAAAATATTGACCATATTCTGAAATAACCTTTATCACTTATTCCTCTAATCATTTTCAAATCCCTAGGTTTTTTATTTGATATAATATATGTTTCCCAAATAAACATATTCTTAATCCAAAATATCATTTATCAAAATTAATCATTGTAAATAAGGGTTCACATAGTCCATTAGTAGGTGATTTACCCTTGTCGTCCATGGGTAACGAGATCGATTCATGTGGCCTTGTAGTATTTTATGGGTTGTCACCCATCCGACAGGTTTATGTTTTTTCCAAAACGAAATAAATTTTATATTATAATGAAATTATAATAAATTATTAAAATATAACCAAAACATTATTTATCATCAATGTCTCTCCCATACATATCATTATTCATCCCAAAAATTAATCTCCCAAAATTACTTCAATAATAAATGTCTTCAAAAAAACACCATTAATCAACACAAAATTAAACAATTATAGCCTCAAAAGAGTCACTATGACATTGAAAATATGGTAAAACTTAATATTTAATACTGATTATGATATGTGTAACTCTTAAGATTACCTCATTTAAAAACATCTTTATTTCGTATGTTATACAAACCATCATTTTATAACAAATATGTTCCTCCAAACATTAACATTATATAACATTGAGTTTTATCCAATAAATTACGTTCTTTCAAATTTTGGATATTTTTAGGTTTATATTTTTAGATAAATAGGTCATCATTCAAGCATAACATCCCACATTCGTTGAATGTTGATACTACTAAAACAAACTCTATTTTTTCAAAATATAAAACTTATAAAATGAAATAAGATTTTTTACCAAAATATATTTATAAAATTAAATGTGACATCCTCATTTATCTTAATCATCATGTTACACTAGTAAAAATTTAAAAACATTGGATTATCAAAAAAATTAGTATGGTATATAAAAATAATTGAATAAACTGTTCGTTTGTGAATACTTATAAACACATGAAATCCTTTTCACCCATAAAGTAGAGCCTCTATATTTTTCCACATGAGATCATATGTTTCCTGAAAAATTAATTAAAAATCATTAACCATTATCATGAAATTTGGAATAATTTCAAAATCACTCTTAATTTTACTTTAGTTATATTTACTATATAGAGAGTGCCTATCAATGTTACATTTCGAAAAAAGAACTATAGTATATTTCCATAATCACATAGTAGAAACACGACCTTTTTACTCTATATAATTTCTCAATGAATTAGGGATATATTATAGGATCACCAAAATCAATCTTATAATGGAACCACCAATTATTATAATAAATTCCAATTAAAAATAACATAATCTCAATATATAATTCATGCAAAAAATATAAATAACATTTCCACACTAAAATAAAATATCATTTTTAAATATATTGGAAGACAAAAATGAAAACACGTTATTTGAAAATAAATTTTAAAACAATTAATAGAGGTATAAAAATTTTGATATAAAATAGAGAAATTACATTCTTGTATTTTGAGTTATTAAAACATTCCATTCGGATTTTGTAAAGGTATTTGAATGAGTAACTATAAAAGAGGTTTTTAAAAGAGAGTCCCTTAAAATGAGTCTGACACATCATGTATAATTTTGATCATCATAAATAATAAACATATCATAATTATTTATTTCATTAGAATTATATTATTAATTTTCTATAAATTTTCAACTGTTTATAGTAAATACTTAACTATTTATGTTCACATAGGATTTTTTGTTGATATTCATTATTTGAGTCTGAAATGAATTTGATATGACGAATATAGTCATAATAGTCATAATTTCATCATCTAAATAATATTATTCATTAGAAAATATTTTATTTTATACATAAATTTGTTTTTTCAATACAATCATTACATAGGTATATAAAAAATAAACTATGTTACACTAAAGGAGGCAATTGTCATACAAATGCGCTAGTTAAATTCTCATTTTCCAAAATAATTACATAGAGATGGTAGGTATTATTTAATAAATATATAATGAGAATAATATAATTTATTTCACAATAATAATTTAAATATTATTATATATCATCCATGTTATTTGGTGATTAAAAATTAATCACATATCTTCATGGAGGATATAGTTCAAATGTACGCACGAACGATGTTATCATTTTTATGTTCATGGAATGATAATAATGTAAATGATATATTATCATATAATAACAATATATATGTAATTAATATCATATATTAAAATTAATTAAATCATTATGATAATTCTTGAGTGACATTGATGAGAAAAAAATTATATCGGTTTTATGAGGCGGTAGTTCTCCGTACAGATGTTCGATAAATATTTTTCCCTTCTGATGGAAGTAGGAATTTATTAATCTAATGGTCATAAAATAATAACAAATAATTATATATATTAAATTTTATTTCTTGTTTATTCATATATGTATATTATTATTATGAATTGGAAGAAGAAAAAAACATAAAAACTTAATTAAAAATGATACCACTTCTTCGAACGACCTCATTTTCTTTTCATATTATGACCACTAAAGACAGTTTTCTGACTAAAAAATAGATCTATAATGTGGGGAATGATTATTGAATGGGATTTGGATTGAAATTAACCATGTAAAATAGGTTTTTAAGTGTATTCAAATGATATGGATGAGTACCCATTTCTAAAAGAGGGGATGGGCACTCTTGGAATTATTCGAAATATTTAATTAATATAAAAAATTAAATATTCCAAATGGAACCAAATAGATTTATTTTGAATAAAGGATAATATTGGGTCAAAAGTATATCATTAATTAATAATTATAACAATTTTCACTATTTTTAATCTATATCCTTCATATTTTATCCTTATTAAACTTTTTGGAATTTTTTCTCTGATGTCTTGTAATTTACCTTTTGTGAGTTAATTTATTTGATATAAAATTCCAAATGACCAATAAATGAGTCATATATAAAATTCTGAGACATATCACAATTCATTGGCCTCATTTTATATATGTATTAATTATATATCATTTAATAAAATATTAATTATTTTTGTGTATCAATAAAGTCAATTTTGACAATATTCGTCACATGACTTTCTAAAAATATCCTAACAACATTAAATATTTGAAACAAATATTTTAACTCATCATGTATATTTTAAATAAATCCCTAAAATCACAGTTTTCCTTTACTAATTTTAAGTTATATTCAGTTTAACAATTTTAATATCATTTATTAGATTCTTATATTATATAAACAATTATTTCGTCATTATTGTGTCACCATTTAATGTAATTTATAAATCACTAAAAATATAAATATATAAAAATTATGTTTATTAGGACATAATATTTATAAAAAATATTTAAATTTCAACATATCTATTATATAAATCCATATTAATTTTGATTCTCATTTTAAAAACTAAATAATTAAAAAAATTGCATTCCATTAAATACAAAAATATAAAGGATATATTCAAATAGAAAATCAAATAAATGGTCTCATAATAGATCCATTAATTATTAGGGTTGAAGAATACCTGTAAAATAAAACTATGACAAATTTTAGTGTAATTTAAAAATATTTGTATTGTTATTTTTACCATTAATTAAAAGATTTACTCATAACTGTGGAAATTAATAATATTATTAAAATAAATAAAAATAAAAGGGATAAATTTATAAAATTTTGGCCTTATGATTGAAAATATAGAATCCATTTTTCAACATTAAAAACACAAAAATTCCCAAATTTAATTAGAAATCAATCACATTTACAGAATATGAAAAAAAAGCTACGATAAAAACGTCAAAAATTGAAATGTTTTTATATAAAAATTCAATGTTTAATTGATGAATTAACCTAATTTGGAATATATGATGATAAAATGGTAAATTTGTACTTTAAAAATAATTAAAAATATAAATTAATAGTATAAAATTAAGGTCCTAAAATTTTATCAATGAAAATTACCATATTAAAAATATGTTTTGTTGTATGAAAATCTAATAAAATGATATAGAACACAATAAAAACTATATAGATTAATAATTATTGAAACTATATGTTTTTCTGTAAGTTAAGAATCCTAGTCTAATTGATTTGTAACTTGTAATTTGGAATAGTAATGTTAACCTTATGAATAGTAAATCAGAAAATAAAATAATAACTCTATATATTAATGTATCAATAAAATTTATCTATCATAAAAATGGAAATAAGATATAAATAAATTTAATTATAACTAAATAAATTAATTAGAAATTATTAGTTTAGTCATGATATTTTATAAAACATAATTTTTTATTTTAATATTTATAATTCATCAAATATTTTAAAAGTTATTTTATTTAAAATAAAATATATTCATTAATAAATATTTTTTTGTCTTATGACTATAATATAATTTTATAATTACATAATAAATTTTGCAATGTCTCATAAAATCAGTTATAATTTTATACTAGTTATTTTCCAAATAAATAAATATTTTAATTTAATTTAAATTTCTCATATATATAAATATATTTTAATAAAATGGAGTTCATTTTTTTATTCCATATATCGAATAATTATTAGGCTGAATTTTATGTATTTTTCTAAAATATTAGAATGTTTTTTTAATAATAAAATACGGTAATTTATGGTATATATACATTATTAGTTAATAATGTTATGAATTGATTCATTAACAATTTAAAATCAATATTATTGAACTATCATTCACTGAATTAATATATTTAAGGATATTTCTCAAACAGTTCATATTATTAAGGAAAAATAATAATGTATTGAATAAAATAATGGGAAAACACACCTCTCCTCACCTATAAATATTACTCCTCGCCACCACTTCTCCTCACACCACTCAAGCATTTATCCTTATAAACATTATTGTAAAATATCTTATTAATACCCAAATCTACGTCCGTTATACACTAGGCTCATCAAAAGACCAAAACCAACCTCCAAAAGAGGTTCTCAATAAGATGGATTCAAGTGTTAAAATCCACTTTATTTTCATTTAAATACTTTTCATGTTATCATCTATTTTTATTCTCTCATCAAATCCCCTCATCTAACTGCCATGGAAACTCTATTTCCATAAAAAAAATTAATTAAATTATATTAATTGAATACGCCAACATCCTTTATTTCCCCTTTACTTTTGTACTAAAAAAATCATTGTTTATGATGTGTTAGTTTTTAATATTAATGGAAGAAAAAGTATTCGATTTCAATTACAACCTTCAAGATGACCCATAAAACCATTTATATGGATAATAAATATTATAATATATAAATTATATTTTCATTAATTTAGTTGAAAAATTTTATATGAATATTATTAATTAATAAAAGAAAACTTGTTTGCATAGATTGAAAAATTACTAAAATTATCTAAACGATTATCACAAGCATCTTATTTATTTATTCTCTCACAAACCAAATTACCAAATTAATTATAAAACCATTTGTTTATTTATGTTAATTAATAATATATAAAATAAATAAAATATAAACATTCCTATTTTATTTGATTTTCCATACATGTATACATGTATCAGATTATGAAAACTAAAAAACTGAATGCTCCTAAATGATAAAATTGTATCCTATAAAACATAACAGGGGTAATAGACAAAATTTATAAAATTTATCAAAACAAAATTTATGTAGAAAATGTTCATAATTAATTAATTAATTCATTTTACAAAATTATCTGTGACATTATGATCATGTGAAGAATAACATTCAACATAAGGTATGGGTTTTGTCTTAAACCTCCATTTTCAATTCAGGTTATGATTAGTCTATATTTACACTAATTAAAATTTTAATTATTTTTATATAATTCTTCAAAATTCAATTTACATGTCCAAAAATCATGTATCTATATAATTTTATCCATATTTTTTTGTATAAATTTTTTTTATAAGGTTCTCTTCTCAATTCAAACTGATAAGCAAGACCAATTAAAGTGACCATCCCATTTATTTACCCATTTTATGTAAATTCTATAATATATTATATGCCTCCATTATTTTTATAAAATACCTCATTTCAACATGAAAAATATTCTTGAATAATTTCTTGTCTCATTGAAACAGATATGGATTTTTTTAAATACTCATTAATTATTTCAATAAACATCACAAAATTTTTAAATTTATATCATTTCTTAAACATTATTTTTATTTATATTCACACTACATTGAATGAAAATATCATCAACAATTCCTTTTTTGGGTAATTAATTTCCATTTATTATTTAAATCCATTCCTTCATGAACTCCATTATAATATTCCAATTTTTATGGAATATGGCATTGTTATGATACCCAATTATTTCTTTTGGAAATAAATATTCTTGATTATTCTTGTGGATAAAATATTCATTAACATTTTATGATGGGTATAACTAGATATTTCCCAAATACATTGGGTAATGTATAGTCTCATGAGAAATTTTGTTGGCTATTGCTTTAACCTGTTTCCTTTATGGGACATTGTCCTCCATGTGCTAGGGTCATAAAAATTATCCATGGCTCATGGATATGTCATGTTAAAATTTGTTTCTTCATTAATATGATCTCATGGTTATATGTTCATAGGTTATAAATGCTTTTATTCCTTACATTTTTAATTGTTCATCCTTTATGTCATCACGTTATCCATTATAACCCATGTTATATGTCTTATTCTAATATGTATTCACATACTTGGATTTTAATCTCATCTATTTTTTTTTTCATGTTTTCCCCAGCTTATCCAATGAAGATGTACGAGCTCAATGGAATTTAGTGTCTTATTTTGGAGATTAAATACAAAGTTTTTATAGTTTTGTTTTCATGTTTTATAATTATTAACCATTTAAAAAAAACTAGTTTATAAAATCTGTGGTTTTATTTGATTGTTAATTATACTTAAAATATTGTAATAAGATGTGTAAATACCAAGGTTCGTTATATTTGGCATCAGATAAAGATCTAGTAATTATAGTGATTAGGAATTGATCAAAATTTTAATAACACTAGGGATTATTACATCACTATGGATATCCTTGATTGAGTAATAGGGTGTCAAAATACAGGATATACATTTCATTTACATGTTTATCCATCAATGTTCAATTTTATCTTTTTATATTCTTGTTTGTTATGTATTCAATACCACTAATTGTACATTAATTCTCTTAGTTAATGGACGAAAATAAAATAACATATTCCAACAATAAATTTTATATGAAATGTGAATATTTCAGTAATGATATACCATATATGAGGGGAATTATTCTTTAAAACATCATAAATATAATTTCTTAGCTAGTCCGTGTTATGAAAAATAACATTAATTGAGTGGAAAACCATCATCCTCCTGAGAAATATCATGTTTTAATCAAATAATTTATTCTCAAAATGCCTCAAATTTATAATGTATCATCTGATCCCCTCCTCAGGTAATAATAGATTAGCTCCATTGAGAATATTCGTTTTGTCCTCAACTTCTTATAAGAAGTTAATGTTGTTTTTGTAGTTTTCTGTTTTAATGGTGATGCTGATCAATGGTGGAAACAAATCACGAGGACAATTTCCATGGAGGAAATTGATTCCTACGAATGTTAACATTTTAATAAAATTATTTTTCAATTAATTTTTTCCTAGAACACACTTTATTAATATGGAAATGGAGTTCTTTGGATTAAATAAAAAATTATGATGAGTCTATCAGGTCATATAATGTAAAATTTACAAGTCTTGAATTATACACCTCATTATTTTTCATTAACACCAAAATATTGATGGATCACTTATTTAGAAGACCAAATCCATGTCTATGAAAATTTTATTTTAATAGAGACTTTTATAGCTATGAGAAGATTTTTGATTATATCTTTGTAGTTAAAATGGAAATTGGACACCCTCAATGGATTCAAGGTCCCAATGAGTAATGTGGAAAATAGAATTTAATATGGTTGGTTGAATAGATAAGTCCGATGTTTTAAAGAATACTCCACGTCACCTGTGTAATTTTTTTGGAATAATTATAATGTAAACTGCATAAATTGAACCAAGAGAAGATTAAAATGTGGTAGAAAAGGTTATATAGAAAATAACATCCAAATTGATATTAATAATCCCATTAATTTGGTAGAATAAAAAAGGCATAGATATAAAAACCTATATGGTAGTCTTCCAACTACAACTAACATGGGAATTGTGTGATTCATTTCCATATGAAATTGTTATTTGGAGGTAATCAACAATAAAAACCTCAAATGAAATAAATATGAGAATATTATATCAATATATCTAAGTTAGAAGCCGACAATGATGTGGTGACATTTATGTTGGTTATTCCATCAAGTGTAGGGAAAAAACTATTTGATTATTATTTTATGAATTATCACATATATTTAATGATTACTAGAACTATTCAGACACCACATAAAAATATGGATGTTGAGTTATCTATGTGAATGGAAGAAATGGAAATTATTACATCCAAAGATTAAAACTCCTACTAGTTAATGTTTGTGGATTGAACTTCCAAGAACATATTTTCATAAATCCTTTGGTATTATTTTATTACATATTTTGTATGTATGGAATATATTAACATAAATCTTTCATCAACATTTTGTAAAGGGAGATAACTATTCATATCCCGAAGCATCTACAAATTCTGAAAAACGTTAAGGACAATGTTGAATCTCCTTCAGAATCACCATATCAATTTTAGATATGACTACCATATGAGAAACATATCTAGCTAAAATTATTAAGGCATGGGATATAATCATCCATGAATACATTCCCATCCCGAAGGATTACATTGAGTTATTCCATAAATAATTTTCCAATCTTCCCAAAGACTGAGAGGTGGAGTTATCAATTGAACATATTATTGGATCGTGGCCTATATCAATAAAACCATATATAATCGCCACCATTGATATGGAATAATTAAAAATAAAGTTATAGTATAATCTGGATTAGGGTTTAATATATAAGCAAATTGCTTCACCATGGGGTGATATAGTACACATCATCAATAAGATGTATGGATCAATGCACCTCTGGCATGATAATCATGAGATCAATAAAATTAGGATATATTAAAATTATCCCCTTATATATATTTATAAATTTATTGATTATATATTTGTATCCATTTATTTCTATAAGGTGTAACATCATTTGGGATATCAAATATTATTGTGGGGGAAATAAGATATTACAAAAACATCAATTCAAATGATTTTTGGACAATATGATTTCATATTGATGTCCATAAGACACACTAATACTCCAAATATTTTCATGGATATAATTAATAAAGTCATTAGAGATTAACTCAACCTATTCTAGAGGTCATTATTAATTAATTTATGATATATTCAAAGTAAAATGTATAAACTGGTGAGCATTTGAATACTGTGGTAACTACAATGAGAAGGGAGAAGCTATATTAAATTTATAGTTAATTTCACTTTATATGGATGATGTATCATAATTGGAGATTGTTTTCTCTAGTGAAGGAATGTATATGGACCCTTCCCAAACAAATGAAATTGAGGAGAGGCATAAAAGACCATAGATTAGGGATATAATTAGATTCCTTAGAATAGTTGGGTATTATTAGTTATTTTTAAGAATTTATCATGGTTTTCAATCCTATTTATATGACTTACATAAGTTAGAGATAATTTTTTCAGGACCAAAAAATGTGATTAATGATTTAATGAGTTGTAAAAGTGTCTTATCACTGCACCATTGTTCACACAAAGAACATGTGGGGAACTATTTTTGGTGGAAAATGATGCTTAAAAAAAGGAATTAGGTTTTTTACTAATGAATAAATATAAATTGATATCATACTCCTCAAAGAAAATGAAAAATCATGTGAATAATTACACCATGCATGATCATGAGATGCAATATGTGATCTTATGATTGAAAATCTAGTGGAATTTTATCTATTAGGATAAGATTTAAATATATAATGATCATAAGAGCCTCAGATATATAGTCAGACCAATAAATCATAATATGAAATAGGGAAGATGGTTTTAACTCATCAAGGATTAAAATTGTTCAATCCACTACAATCCTTGTAAGGGAAATATCAGGGTAGATTATATAAGATGAAAATATCCTACGTTTTCATAAAAATTGAGAATTGAGAGGGATATAATTTTTTAAGATTTGGAAATTATGGACTTGAGAATAATTAATGATGGAATATAATCATTCCTTTCTCAATTTATTCCCCAACCATACCTAATGGATAAAATAAAGTATGCTCAAAGATGTGATCTGGGAATTTAGAAGATGGTGGATGCCCTGAGTAATTGGATATCATCATAGTTGAATGTTTAAGAAGTAGTGGTGGTATAATTTGTGAAAAGACTATATATACCATCGAACCCAAAGATAGAGAGTGATCATATGAATGACAAACATTATTTAGCCATCCCTTATCACCCATGGATGACAATAATGTTTCGAGATATTCAAGATAAAAATATTTGGGTTAATATAAATTTGAATATATTGTAATATACATCAATGTATATATTATATTATAATGTTAAGGATGAAAGGAAAATGTCTAAAGAAATGATAAAATCATTACCCATAACAACATGGAAGTGTGAAAAAAACATCATGGACATTTTTAGTGGACATCCAAACACATCTTTAGGAAACAATACTATATGAGTTTTTGATTATAGTCATAAAACTACTACTCACATTATCACAATTAAATAAGCCTTATCAATGGATCAAAATACATAGATATATAGAAATGAAGTGGTAAGGATACATGGAGGACCACTATTCATTGTATCTAATCGTGAAACATGATTTTCTGCCATGGTCTGCAAAAGTCTCCAACATGCTCTTAACAATTGGTTGAAGTTCAATGTGGCCTATCTTTCACAATCTGTTCGAAAATCTGAGAAATGTATTATCCCACTAGAAGAGATGTGGATATCGTGTTTTAAGGACTTTAATTGGGGAGGGGACACAAATCTACCTCTAGTCGAATTCTCTTACAATAATAGTTTACACTCATGCATCCAAATGGATCCATATGAAGCCTTTATGGGAAATGATGTAGAAAATGTACATGTTGGGAAGAGGTTGGGGATCATAAGATACTAGGACATGAAATTGTAAAAAAAATGGTATATAAGGTGAAAACCATTCTACAACATATTCTGATGACTAATATCAACATCATAATTTTTCAAAAAATTATCGACGAGACTTGTTAATTAATGTGAGAGATTTGATATTCCTATAAAAATCCATAAGGAAGGGAATCATGATATTTGGGAATAAACGAAAGCTACGTACCATGTATATCCTCACTTTTTAGATTAATTGATATTTTGAAGATATGACCTATCGAATAGAACATCCACCTACCATATCTCATGAAAATTATTTATTCCATTTATCCCTCATTGGGAATTATATACCATATCCCATACATGTACTTAATTCAGTTGTGGTATAGTTGTGGATTGATCTCTCTTATGAAGAGTTGCAGGTTAATATCTTTCATGGTATATATAATTTTCTACACAATAATTCCATTCACCTGGTCAAATTATTATGGAGGAAAAATAATTAGAAATAGAAAACATTATTACTAGACAAAGTGATAAAGGATATGTACCTTCAATGGTTTTAAACATAGTTTGTTAAATAAAATAATGAGGGTGAAGATTCATAAGGGGGGATGAATGCAATGACCTAAAATTTTATGAATGAAAATTCCCATTTTATAAATATGTAATAATGTATAAATGACAAAAAAATCACATAGAGAACACAATAAAAAAATTATGAATGAATAATTAATGAAATGAAGGGTTTTCTTATATGATAATGAATCTGTACTGATGGGATTGCCACAAGACATTTGGTATAGTAATGTAACCCTTGTAAATAGTATAATGGTCTATAGAATAGTAACCACTCCTATTAATGTATTAATAAAATCTATTCATCTTATAAATTAAAATATGATATAATTATATTAAAGTATAAGTAAAATAATTCTTCAGAAATTATTAATTAAGTGATGATATTTTTATAAAAATAAATAATTATATTAAATTTTATAAATAATATAATTTTCTAACGAAAAAATTAATTCCATAAAATGTTTTCATAAATTAATATTATATATTATTATGATTGGAATATAGATAAATTAGACCTTAATTAATCATTAAATGTTTAAAATAATAGTTATAATTTTAAAATTAGTACTTCCCATGTAAATGATGATTTTAATTAACAATTAATTTCCACATAATTATAAATTTATTACCATTAAATGGAGTTCATTTTTGTAATATAAACATTGTAGAGTTGTTAATGATATCTATTTGTGTTTTTCTAAAATTATTTATTATTTTGTGAATATTAAAAAATTGTATTTTATAGTATATAACCATTATAATTTAATCACACTATTCCTTGAGTCATAGAAAATGTAAGAACCATAATATCTTACTATATTTCATTATTTAGATATTTTTAGTTATAATAATAAATATATTCATATTCATGAGGATAAATAATAAACTATATAAAACTATAATTAGAAAACACCTCTCTCCTACCTTATAAATACTACCCCACGACGTATTCTCCTCACACCAAATATCCATTGATATCTTTCCAAATTCGACTCACATTTCTCCCAATCACCACCCCCACATCTATGATATTTTTTTCACAAAATAATAAAAACCAATCCCTCTATAGAGGTTTTCAAGAAGAATGATTCAAGAGCTAATATATTTTTTTCTTTTAATTTTTTTTCCTACTATTTTTTTTCTTATTCCATAATTACCTCCCTAATCCAAAAGGTATGATAACTCAATAATCATACATATAATGTAATTTTATTATTATAATTTAATTATATGTCATTGTAATACCCTTGTATTGAATGATTTTTTTTTGGAAAATTCAAGGGATTATTTTGAGACCTGGTGATGGGACGACATGCGATTCTAAGGCACAAAGTGCCCATAATGATCTGTAGAAAAATGTTCTATTTTAAAAAGTGTGGTTCATCAGTTTTCCTTAAAATGTTGAATAACTATTAAATGGGTGCCCGGATCATGAATATGAGGGCACCATTACGTTCAGGATGGTGGTTTTACCCTTGCATCAACTTATGTTTTGTCGGTGCGGCCCTCTAGTGGAAAAAATCATAAAAAGGAATAACCCTAAATAAAATATTGAAATAGAATTTATTTTATTTTTTTCAAATCCTTAGAACTCACTATTAGTGACATAGATGGAAAATAGGATACAACTATTGGACTATTGATGGTATTAATTCCTTTGGGAGAGGAAAACATTGGCCAGTGCAGATTGATAGTGGAATGATGTTTTGGTGGTAAATAAATTAATTCAACAATGTTATTTTAATTTCAAATCCATATAACTCATAAATGGAATCCTGGATTTAAAATCCGATAGTACCATAGATTTAATGGGGGTAAGCTTCCCTTAGATGATCAATAACATTAGTCGGTGTGGGGCGAATGTGAATGATTGTTTTTGGGATGATACCATAAATAAAATAATTTTAATAACATTTATTTTATTTTTGAATCCTCATAAATCTCAAATTTTAAGTTAGATTAAAAATATAAGACAGGCATTGAGTGGGTAATGAGATTTTATCCTTTTGTGGGACTTCACCTTGACCAGTGCAGGTCAAGAGAAAAAGTTATTTTTCAGTTTGTTTAAGGAATTATAAAATAAAAATAAGAACATTTTCTTATTTTAAATTGATTAACAACAATGATGCTATATTCCAACTATTTCATTCAATAAATTGAAACGTGTAATGATGATGCAACAAAAAGGAACAGAAATGTTGTTTCATAAATGAAATAGTTTAATAGTGGTGACTCAACGTAATAGAAATATTACGATGTGTTTTACCCATTTAATCGAATAACATGAATTTGAGATCTTATTTGGATCTTGAAAATCCCTCTGAGTCACTGATGGAAAACTCTAAAATTTCAAAAAACAGTGAATTGGAAAGTGGTGATGATATCCTTGGTGAGTGGATCAAAACAATATATCGAAAAATAATGACGAGCAATTGAAGGTTGGACACATGTCCATGAAGGTTTGTCTGTGTAGACCAGCATAAGAGGGAAAGGTCGCTCTGACACCGCATTGGAGGAGAAACCCACCATTTTTGGAATGTGACATGAAGAAGGCATGCAGCCCCTCTAGGACATCCTATGGAGGGGAGGCAGCCAGCCTCATCCTACCGAGTGTGGAACTAACCTAAAATGCAATGAGAATCTGGGAAGGGGATGAACCACACTGATAATGCAGGAAGGGTCGGATGATAACGAGTTGCTGGTCCACCTAGCGGGATGGACCCAAGACCAAACTGGGAAGGGTCTAGAAATGCCCAATTGGCCTGGTCCAGCAGCGAGGTTGGCCCATACCCAACCTAATAATGTCAGGTTTGCTAAACCGGGTCGCATCATAGAGAACTCCGAGGCCGAGTTGTTCACGTCTGTTCGACCAGTTCTGACCAGGCCCAAACACAACTAGCCCCTATTTACTAAAACCACAATATCTATCAGACTGGACATTTGATTGATTATCCATCTACATAGTTGGGACCCTTGAAAATAGATATACATTAAGACATACTCTAATACTATTTTCATGATAGTTGTGGTTCAACCAATGGATTGAGTTGTTATATTTACAAAAACTCGGTGCACTACATGAAGAATTGTTATGGCCAATTGAGACCCAAAGATTGTTGACGAGCGGTTCTATGTGACCATGTTGTCCTAGATGAAAAGCGGCCCTATTTGTATTAGCTTCAAGAGACCATGTTTTGGTTATCTATAAGTGACCCTATGTGGATCATCTACAAGTGAACCCATGTGGATCATCTACATGTGACTATGTGTGGATCAGCTACAAGATTCATTAGGTTGAGTAGATATATGAATCCATTGGTGGGTCAACTATGACATACAAAGATGGATGTTTCTATGTGGGACCTGGCTTGCCCACATTAGGGAGCGGCTCTCGGTGACCTTGCCGACCCATGGGACTCATCTGGGATGAGTACCTTAGTAGTCCATAGTGTTTTGTGTAAAAGTTAATTTTTTTCAATTCATACATTAAATTATACCTATGAGAGTTTTCATTGCATTTTTGTTCATTCAATGTGGTCTTATATTGTGGTACATCCTTTTTGGATTGAGGAAACTATTGAATATTTCATTAATCATCCCTGTATGGGTTTTCCTTCACATTTTGTGTCCATGAAGGTGATCAAATTTTTTATGGTGAACATGGTGGCCTAGGACTAGGTAGTTCTCAGTGAGACCGGATGGAAAATACTTTAATAAAACCATGGTGGATCAGGAGCTGGCGGTGATTAGTGAGATAAGAAAAACCAATTATTCAACGAATATCTTGGTGGTTTGGTACCAGGTGGTTCTCAGTGAGTGTGGACAAACAAACATACTTCTTCAGCTATATGTCTATACCATTCACCTACCCATTATTTGGGATCTCGAGCAGACGGAATGTGGCAGTTGTACATTCCATTCTAGTTTTGTTCATGTATTTTGGAAACTTTGTACTTTTAGTTTATACTATACTCTCTATAGTTTTCTCAGTGACAGTTGTGGTTTACATTGTGTTTAAATTCTATAGTTTGATCTTTGGGTGTGTGTACATGTTTCATGGAAATATATTTCCCATTTTGGGATATTCATACTTGGGGAAAGTATCCATCCACTGGCCTATAAAAGGTGTGCATTGGGTAGGAACGGAACGAGACCTAAAATATTGGTTGATAAAAAGATGTATCATAAGGGAGGTCATATATACTAGAAAACTATGAGTCAATAAATTTTGATGGTAGAATAATGATATGATTTTTGAGTTAGGCTTTCATGCCCAAGAGTACAGGGTTGGTGTGGCAGCTGACATATCCATAGACTAGGATCATAAATTATATTTTCTAACCAAGTGCATAAAGAAAATGGTTTCATGAATCTTTGAGTGTTTTCCAATGATCATTTTGGTTCAAAATTATCTCACCCCGTATAATATATTATTCGTGATACATCTTGATCTCTTTCTGGATGCCTCCACCCATTCACAAAGCCATGATTCCAGTGTGTGACCACAAGGATGGTTCAATGTGTTCTTAGGCTTCAATACGGGGATCATTACCCATGAAGGCACCTTTGGGTGGTTTCCAAGACTTACCACTACCCATGGGTCAGCAGTTTCCACCGGTGCTACTAGTAGAGGACATTGTAATGCCCAATTCCTTAAATGAGTTTCAGTAATAGAGTCACCTCAAATTCAGAGGCATGCACGATTCATTGGAGGATAAAAACATAGTTGAGGTGGTGAACAAGTTTTATTTCTAGTTAGGGGACAATTATATAATATTGTAATCCTTACAGTGATACTTCTATGTGGCTCAGAATGGAGATGTTGAGGTTTCGATTACATAATCTAATGATGAGGTTACCATTCCATGGACAGTGCTTGAGAACCTCTCTTCGAGAATCGCCTCTTTCCATAAAAGATAAGGGATATGTGTTCCCAAGAACTTATGGAGCTTTGGTAGTATTAAATGATGGTATCTTTTTATTCATCATGGTGTACTATCCATTTCAGCTAGTCGATGAATATTATATGACCAATGCTTCAAGGCTCGTACCTCTGAGAGAGATATCTTGAGGGTAATCTGGGATAGCATTTTTCCATTGTGCATTCCTACTTATTCTTGGGTGATAGAGGGACCCTTTGTGGTATCATGTTTTTTGGATTGGGAAATTCAGCCAGTGGATGTCAGCAGTGGGAAAGTAGGAAACCGACATTAGTCTCATAAACTTAGATTAGTATGAGGGTGTATTTCAAAGGATTTTACAAAAATAAATCCTTCTAGAGAGGTATATTTATATATTGATATGTACTTGGGGATGACACCAATATCTAAAACTAAATAACGTATGACTTTAACAGATATTTTGTCGATTAGGGTACAATTAGAGGACTTAAAGAGGAAGGGGTTCATAAGGACTAGTGTATCACCATGGGCATCCCTAGAGTTATTTCAGAAGAAGGAAGATAAAATATTTAGGTTATGCATGGGAGAATCGACCAATAAACCAGGTAACTGTGAAGAAAAAGTATCCTCGTTCAAATATTGTTGACCAATTCGATATGGTGAAGGGATAGAGATTGTTTTCAATGATAGACCCTAGATCAGGCTATCACCAGCATTGAGTAAAAGATGAGTACATCTCAAAGATAGATTTCAGATGTCACTATAGCCACTATAAGTATGTAGTGAAACTTTTTTCTGTGATGAATGCCCCGGTATTCTTCATTTATGTGATTCTAGTGTATTCAATGTCAGAGGGGAATCACACGATACACCTGAGGATGGTTCTGGAAACACTCTGAGAGAGAAGCATTACAGAATGAACTTGAAGTGTTTGGTTTGGATTCCAATGGTTCGCATCCTATTAAATATCATTATAGAGGATGGGGTTGCATGGGATCTATCGAATATCAAGGTGATTCTTTCTTGGTAGCTACCCAAGAGCGTTAAAAAGGAATGATGATTCCTTGGGGTGGCTAGGTACTATTATATATTTGTACCCGACATTTGCCGAGTGGAATAACCAATGAAAGAGTTGACAACTAAGGGAAATCTTATTATGTATATAAAAATATTCCATCATAGATTTCATTAACAGAGATAGACATGATGAATGCTCTTATCTTGAGGTGGCTAGAGAAGGGAATTGACTACGTGGTGTACGGTGATGCATCATGAACCAGGAATTGTTTTGTCCTGATATAGGAGAATGTAGTGATAACTTATGGATCATGAAAGATGAGACAACATCAATATAACATTTTGACTCACAAACATGAGTTGAAATAAGTAGTCTTTTCATTGAAGATGTTGTGACACTACCTTATGGGTGAATGTTTCATCGTCTAGTATAACCACAAGATTCAAATGAATATATATTAACCAAATGATCTGAATCTACGAAGTCGACATTGGATAGTGTTCCTCTTGGTCTATGACTTGAGTTAGTGTATACTAAAGGGAAGGAAAAAATGGTGGAATATGCTCTCATCATGAGAATGAGAACACATCTACTGATCGGGGCCTCATAATAGTTTTCCTTGTATCAGATATCCTTCATAGATTTGGATGATGAAACATATCTCTATTAATTGATTATTACCCATCCACTCTTAATTGTGTCTGGGTGGATATCCTTGGTGAAACAGACTTTGAGTCTTTTCTTTCTCAGTTTTCCACAAGGAATACCGCTGATAGACATTTGTTTGGTGGGGATCACGTCATCCTTTTCAAGGGACACAACATTGTACTAGTGACGTTAAGGGATGAAGTGCTGAGGGAGTTCAGACATACCATTTTCCAATACATATAGGTGTCTGGAAAATATACTAGGTCCTCTGACATCATTACTGGTGGTCACAGATGAAGAAGGAAGTGGAAGAATTTGTCTCGAGATACCTCACATGTCAGAAGCGAAGGATGAGTGCCATATTCTAGATGGTTTGACACAACCCCTTGATATACGAGATTAGGAGTGGGATGTGATATCAATCGACATCGTGGTATGATTCCCGAGTATTTCTATGGGGGACCAAGCCATCTCGATGATCGTAGACTGACACACTATGTCGACCAACATCTTATCCATTTGAGAAGAGAGTTTAGAAGAGAGCATGGGACACCTCTACATATTTGAGATATTTTGACTCCATGGAGTCTAATAAACGATAGTCTCATATCATAGTGCATGATTTACTACCCAGTGGTGGAAGATATTACTGAAGGTCTTTGGGACTCAACTACATTTGAGCACAACCATTCGCCCATAGACAGAACGACAGATGAAACAAACCATAAAGACCAGGGAGGAAATGCTTTGTGATATCCTTCATGATTTTTTTTGTTAGGAGTACCTCCTACCACTAATGGAGTTTTCGTACAACAACATCAACCACTCCACCAATGGTATGGAACTATTTTAGGCAGTATACACATGACTATTCATGTCACCATTAAGCTGGATAGGCCCAGGGGAGTCACCACTCAATGATCTAGAGATGGTACAAGCTTCCAGTGAGAAGGGGTAGGTCATTCGAGGGAGGATGATGACTATAGAGAGACAATGTATGTTCAATGATAATAGGAAACAATGAAACTTGTAGATCAGTTTGGGGGACCATATATTTCTCTGAGTAACTCCAAGATGATGGATATATAGTTTTGGATGGGGAAAGAAGTTATCTTCAAGGTTCACCTGATCTTAACTAATACTGCGTAGAGTTGGTCATGTGGCATACTGGTTGGCTCTACGGTCATTGATAGAGAGTGTTCATGAAAACATCCATGTATCCCAACTAAGCATCTATGTGCACTAACCTTCCCACTTAATCTAACATGGAATGATGGTGAATAGTGATGTGGTGACATTCACAGAGTAACCAATAGAGATAGATGATCAATTGGAGGGGATCCCTCATGGATGGTAGATTCTTCTAGTGCATGTTGGTTGGAAGTACATGAATCTCTAATAGATCATGTGGTAGAAGAATGATCAGATTCATTCTTAGTACCCCCATTTGTTTGATTATCCCATGTTTTGGATGACGAGTAAATAAATAAAAAAAGGGGTGAATAATGAAATACCCTTAAATTAAATGGTTCGTTTTAAAATTAAATGGTACTATTTTGAGACTAGCCACTGAGACAACATGTTATTTTGTGCCCTGGATTTCCCAAAATGATCTGAAAATAATGTTATATTGTAAATAAAGATTGTGATTATTTTTCCAAAAAATGTGGAATAACTCATAAATGGTTTCCCTGATCAGAAATATGGGGGGACAGTTACATTCATGATTGAGGTTCTATCCTACGAACCAAATCATTTTATTTGGTGTGAGCGTCCAGTGAGAAAACCAAATATTTGAATTACTGAAAATAAAATAATAAAAGAAAATTATTATTTTTTCAAATCCTTATAACTCACAAATGGTGTATCGTATTGAAAATCGGAGACCATATTTTAGCCTATATTAGTATTCTATCCTTCGGTGGATCCAACCATTTTCTCGCAATGGTCAATAGAGGAATGTAGTTTCTGAACATAAATAAAAAATGGAATAATGTTATTTTATTTTTAAATCCTTATTATAAATAATTTGTAACTCAGATTAGAAATATAAGAGTACCATTTAGATCATGAGGGTATGCTTCCCTCACAAGGAAGATAACATATACCAGCATGGACTGGCTGTGAATGATTGTTTTTTGAAAATAAACAAGAATAAAATAATTTAAATATATATATATATTATTTTCAAATTCTCATAAATCACAAATGGTAGATCATATTAAAAATACAATAAAACCATTGATTTTGTAATGATATGTTCTCCTTATTGAAGACTAACCCCTGACTAGCACATGTCATGGAAAAATGTAAATGTTTCATACATTTTTAGGAAAAATTAAATAAACATAAACTGTTTATTGTATTCTAAATTCATTCGACATAACACGGCGATGAGATAACTATTTTATTCCATAAATGGAACTAAGTAATGACACTATAATTAAAAATAATATAAACATTTGTTAACAAATGAAATAGTGAAAAAATGGTGAGAAATCATAACCGAAATGAGGCTATGCATTTTCCCAATTTAATTGAATAATATGAATTGGAGGTTATATTTGGATATTGAAAATCCCTATGAGTATTTGAAGAAAAATCTACAATTTCAAACATTGATGAATCAAGAAGAGGTTATAATAACCTTAGAGTGTTAATTGGAATTGTCAATCTATGGACGATGATGAGTAATCATCATCGAGAAACCTAGTTTCCTATGTAGGGGTTTAAATTCTTAGTGAAATGTTCTTTTTCTGTTCTCCCATCTAAAAGAAGAATTTGGGCCGACTCTATAACAAGATGATCCCTGAATGGTTAAAATTTCCTTTAGATGGAAAATACTTAGAGCTTGATGGTGATATTAAATCTTAGTGATTTATAACTCCATGCATCATGATCCCACTAACTAGAATGATCCTAGGCTGCCAAGAAAAAATTCCATGTTTTTCAATTTGGTTGTTCATTTTGATCCAACTATATATATATATATATCCTTCTTTATTATTTATTGTTGAATGCATGGGGGAACAATGTCCATTGAGGCACCAGGTGGAAGGGTCACGGCCAGGCCGACTGCAACAGCCAGCCATGAATGCTGCACCTAATTGTGGCACCACAGTCACGGCGACAAGCGGGAGACGACGCATTGGCTGCATGTCATTTCTGAGGATGTTTCACCAAACATGGAGGTTGGTGGATAGAAATATGGGACGCATCATCCCAGCCATGTATGAGGCACACCCGACACTAAACCGTGGTCCGTAAACTCCAATAAAAGGTTGAACCATGGTAGAGCCGGTCTACGTGAGCGGACCAGCACAAGATGGCGGTGCCGCTCAAGTTCCACTTTAGAGGAGTGGGCCGCCTATTTTGGGAGGTGAGGTGAATCCATTGCACGGCCTTCATAGGACTATGTATAAAGGGGAGGTAACTGACCTCAACCATTTGTGTTCTATATGTACTCGTTGCATGTGGAAAGAATCGGCTGCCCAGCGGGCGTCCTGGAATAGGATGAACTGGCCCATTAATACGGGCTAGCATGATGAAACAATCTATGTTGCAGGGAGGCTGAGGAAGGGAATGAATTGGCTGGTAGATGCAGGCTAGGAAGGATGAAACCGGGTCTCTGGAAAACCAGGCGGGCTAGTCCCATGACCAAACTGGGCCAGGTCCAGCAAGGCTCAATGGGACTAGCATGGCAGCTAGACCAGAACCCGCTGGCCCATACTTAACCGAATCAGGTAGGGTCAGAAAAACTAAGTCGATTAATGTGGGACACCTAGGCTGGGTTAGTTAGTACAATACAAATAGGTTAGACCGGGCTCAGACACATCCGGCCCCCCATTTACTAAAACACTAATATCATTCAGACCAAATATCTGATTGATGCACTGTCTACAGAGATAAGACCTCATTGCTGAGAAGATCCATTGGAATTTATATATGTGAGTTTTCATGGTTTATATGATTTGACTAATGGATTGAGGAGTTAATTCACCTAGAATAAAGCAAACTACGTGTATGAATCTTGTGGCTAGATGAGACCCGATGACTCCAGAAGGGATGGAATATGTGACATAGTAGGCAAAAATGATAATAGGCCCTTTGTGGATCAGTTATTGGAGACAATGTGTGGATTATCTACAAGTGACTCTATGTGCTTTATCTTTGATCAACCCTATGTTGATTATCTACAGGGATCCCTCAGTGGATCAACTATATGAAGCCCTGTGTGGACCATTTAAGGTTGCCAATGTGGGAAGAGTCACTATGTGACCTAGAAAACCCATAGTGGGGAGTCTCTCTATGATACCCAGATGGACCATGAGTCTCATTAGGTACGAGTAACATAGATTTATCTAGTGTTCAGTGTATAAAAGATACTTTTTCATGACTACATTAGATTATAACTAAGTGAGTTGCCTTTTCATTGTGCTCTTTTTGTGTGGTCTTACATTTTGGCCCATCCATTGAGGTTTAGGTTCCCTAATTAGTATTGTGTTTCTCACCCATTGATGGGATTCACCCTCAAATGTCGTGTTCGTGAAGGTCATTGTTGCTTCGACGGAGACCTTGGCGGCCCGGGACCAGGTGGTGCTTTGTGAGACGTGATGGACAAACGCTTCAACAGAGACATTTCTGGTCTGGGATCTAGTGTTACACATTAGGACTATACATACAGATACTTCAATGAAGACCATGGTGGAATAAGACAAAGTGGTGCTCAGTGATATGGGACAGATGGCCATACTTCTATATATATATGAATCTACCCTCCACCTACCCTTTTAATGGAATCTAATGTGGGAAAACCATGGAAGTTGTACACTCCATTATGGTTTTGGGATTTTATTCTGGACCCTTTGTAATTTCAGTTTGTAATTTACACTCTATAGTGGTCATAGTGAATGTTTTGGTTTACATTTTTTTACTTTCGACAGTTTGATATTTTTTTGTGTACATGTTTTAAGGAAGATTCATTCTCTTTTGGGGATATGCCTACTCAGTGCTAGTCAGCATCCCCTGACCAATATAAGGAGGGGTTGGGAATTCATGGAATGGACCCTGGGGGATAGGTTGTGAAAATCATCTTTTCTCTCCCATCCTTTTTTGTATTAAAATTGAAAACATCATCCCTGATGTGTTAATTTATCACATTCATGGAAGAAAATGCATTCAATTTATATTCCCTGCATCAGGATTGATCCTAAAAAATTTAATTTTTAAACCATATTATAAAATATTTATGACAAACTAATTAATGTTCTTGAACCTTTTCATTAACATAATATAAATTAATAACACAAAACTATTATTTGTTTGTAAAAATAAAACAAATAATCTATATAATTATCAGTAAAATCTTGTCTATTGATTCATCCTCACCCCAAATTACCAAATGCATTATATAAAATTATATATTATATATGGTAATTTATATCATTTATCATGAATTCTATAAAACCATTTTCATTTTAGATGCTTTTTCATACAAGTACACATGTAACTAATCATGAAATCTAAGGAAATGAATGCTCCCAAATGATAAAATTTTATCTTATATCTCATTAAAAGGGTAATAAATTAAATTTAAAAAATTATAATAAATAAAATAAATTTATGAATGGTTATGAATTAATTAATTAATGTATTTAATTTTATTACTCCGGTCATTAAAATTATGTGCAGAACACTTTCTGACTTAATGTATGTGTTTCTTCTAGAACCATCATTTTTCCGTTCAGTTACATTTTATTTCTCTTTACCGTAATTTAAACCATCATTTTTTATATACATCATATAAATTATATTTATATGTTCCAAACTATTTTATATATATCATTTCATCATTTTGGGGTATATAGGTTTTATTATGGATATCCTCTAAATTGATTCTGATATCCATTCCCTATTAACATGAACATTCCATTTTCTTATAAATTTGTAACTGCCCTGCATAATATATTTTAATCTAACATGATGGTTTTTAAAATAAATAATTTCATCCTAAAAAACAATATTGGTTCATTTATAGACTTACATAATGAAATATGCCTTTTCTACATTAAAACCGGGTTAATATTTTCCCTAAACCAGACCCAAATGTTTTATTTATAATGCTTCCTAAACACAAATTTTCTGTTTATCATGTATGGTTTAACACCAATTATTAGGACATATTCCAATTTTCCCTTATGTTTGTCCATGTTTAATTTTAATATATTCATTTTTGGACAACATTACGATATTTCTTTTATTATTCCATATGACCAAATTATTAAACAAAATTCATTTTATTGGTTAACATTATACTTGATTATTTATGTGGAACACATATGAATGACCATCATATGTTGGGTTATCCCAAATAGCACTCCAATTCAATTGCTAAATTGTTAGCCTCATGTGATGTCATGTTGGGTTACAGAGTGAACATGATTCATTATGGGACATTTTCCATCATGAGTAGTGGTCATGGTAGTTAACCATGAACCATGATTATGTTATTTGTGTATTCCTTCTACAATTCAATGATTACATGGTTATATGTTATCGGGTGATACATTTTATTCATCCTAATTTTTATTCATGTTGAATTCATTTATTTCATCAGGTTATGCATTCTATCTAACGATCTAACTTTTATTCAATTTATTATTCCCTTAAAAGTATTTTTTATGATTCCTTGTGTTCATGTATTACCTATGTTATCATATGTAGATGTATAATCTCAATGGATGTTAACAGTTCATCATTATGATTAAATAAAATATTTTTATATGTTGTTTTTCATGTTATCAAATTTTGCAACTAATAATCAAAATACACCCTACCATAAGATACATGGTTGTATTTGGGGGTAAATTATTCTTAATGTCATGCAATAATATGTGTAAAAGTCTATTATATATATAATAAATAATGTAGATGAAAAATATTTTTAATTAAAATTAAGTATTTCATTCTTTTTCATCAAAACATGAATATTTTCTGAAAATTCACATGAAATAAAACAATGTGAATATTGGTTATCTTAATTAATTGAATATGTGAATTTTGTAAAATATAATTTTTAAAAGTGTAAAAGAATATATTTTAAAATTTTCTCTATTAAAAGATGGAGAATCTAATTTTTTAGAAATAAACTTTGTTTATACATAAAATTTAATTAGCCTATGCATCATTTAAATAAAACAAAAATGTTGAATTTTAAGAATTATATTAAATATATTATATAAAAATTCTATTAATATCAAACAAAAATTGTTATTTTTTATGACATTTATTCACATTTAAATAGGTTTTTAGAAAAAAATATCCTATTATATTAAAAAATATTTACATTAATTATTAGTTAATTTTTCAGCATAGAATTAATTGTATATGTATCTATACACAATATTTTTACAATTTAGTTATTTATTTTCATGCATTAAATTCTAATGGTTATGCTGTAATGTAAATATTTAAATAAAAATATTTGTTCATTAATTTATGTTCGATGTGTCATATCATCTCAGTTATCTAACATAGTATTTCCTTTAAAAACATGGGATGTCGTAGTTTCCACTATAATCTTGATAGAAATTACTAATGAATTTAGTCATACATTTTATAGGTACAAATGATGAATAGGATTCATCGAGTTTACATGGGGACCTTTAGATGATATTAATTTTGTAATTTCTTACGACTATTAAGAATTATAATTGAGCCATTAGTTAATCTATTAGTATTGAGACATTACAAAGTCATCTATGATATTTTTATGGATACATTCATTTTTATTTTTTTCCATTAATCATACATATTAATTATTCTACTATTAAACACTTCAATCTTATATTTATATAAAGCTACAATGACCATGTTGTGATCAGAGACATCTCAACACTAGATGAAGTAGGTAATTTCAAATAGGATTATAGTTATAAGGATAGAAATGGGTATGGTATTAAGTACATAGTGGGAATGGTCCATATTACATAGTCAGATTTATTTTTTTGTTGGGTAGAATCATGGATTATAAGATTCTTGTTTCTTTATTCTGAGTAGTATAGTTATTTTTATAAAATCACATGCCCCTATCACTAAAATTCCATTTATATATGTGACTATATTGGTGGGTCCTTGTTGAGTTATATACTCATGGCCAAATTAGGCCACCATTTTCCTTCGTTACTCAAGTAATTTTTCATTGGTTTTAGGTATTGTTTCAGTAGAGGCATAGGTTAATCATCTAATGTGATAGCTCATACATATTTTTAGATAAAAGGAATTGGTATGAGTAGTGGTAGAGACTGAAATTTTTTCTCCTATTCATTTTAGTTCATAATTTTTATTTGGATAGAAGAGATCTGTCTTAACTCTATAAATTACATATATTCATCATTACTGCACGTATAACCAATTATTATTTCCATAACACACTAATAATGAATAATTTTTTCCTTGTGATTGGTTATCAATACATTATTTTACACTCTCATGTAGGGGTTATATTCTACTAAATTCACCACCGTAGAAACCCATTGCTACTCAAAATCCTGGTGCACAAAAATTTACAATGTTGATATCCTTTGGTGATGCATTCAGATTTCTATATATAGTAAACTATGTTGATATTTAATATATATGAAACACGATAACTCTTGATCCCCAATTATTATTGTATCAACCCGTTATTTTATGAGAATTATTATTTTTAATTTCATTGATGTCTTGTTTTGTATGCTACGCCAAATTTATATTTCACTACTCGTATCTCTGACTTGGCTTGCATTACTTGCAATCGCAACCATCCTCGATAGCGTGTGTAGTACATAATACCGGGTTTCACTAAACAGTGATATATTGTTATAATATTATAATGGACTAGTCGTTATGAATAGAATTAACTATATTTTGAATTTTATAAAATTATTATTAAACATAAAAATTTTCTAGAACACGGTATGAGAACAAAATAAATTTTTCATGTAAAATATGTATTTTTAAATAAATGAAGGTTTGGCACCTTTTGATGGCACATACATTTTAAATATAGTTTTTGACATGTTTATATGTTCAGTTTTTAAAGACCCAGAAATATCAAGGAAATTTCCTTTTAAATACTTTGGAATTTTATGTGACTTTGAATTCTGACGGTGCTTGATTCCAAGGCCCGGTGTGCCCAGAATCAATTTTCGATGTTTAGCATGGGTACGTTCCGTGAAAGAACAAGAAGGTTTTTCTAACTTTTGAAGCAGTGTTCTTAATTAAAATCTGAGGGCACTGATGAACTCGCATCTCCAATAATTGCTTAAGGGGATACTTACCGTAGATGCATTTGTGATGGAGGAGAAGATAATTTTTGGGGTTCATTTAAGAAGTAAATAAAAATTGTCAGAACAAATTTTATTTAATAAGTTTTTTATTCCCTCCCATGGGTAGTTAAGGGTGGGGCCCACAGAAACATAACTACCCAAGTGTGGATGTTAGAGAGGTGGGACCCACACAACCCCCCACCATTTAATTCCCTCTAAACTCATTATTAACCCCTCATTAAATTGGAAAACCTCCATTAAATTCCAATCTCTCCACCTCAAACCATTAAATTATTTCAACCCATAATTTAATGAGGAACCATCCTCAATCCTTTTTTTATTTAACTGCCAACATGTTTAATAATGGGGAAACCTCTCTATCCCTCCTTTAATTAATTTCCATCACGTTTTATTTAATGTGGTGATTTAATTTGGGAGAGTTACATTGCATGATTAATAAAATAATAGGAGGACCCTATTATTTTATTAAGGAGGAGAGATACGTTGTGCGAGGAAGAATGGGAGAACTCATGAGGTTTTGGAAGAACTTTGGCCTCTGATGATGAAGGACGAAGAACGCTGGTTCCTCGAAGAACAATGACGCACCACCAATCCTCTTCTCCGAGTGAAGAGAGGAGACACTGCTTCCTCCTCAGCGCACTCCGACGATGCCTACGAACTCTCTTCCCCACGATGCCGTTTACCGTGACGCTGACGTTCGTCTTCTTTGTTTAGATAAGGGAATTTTTATAAAATTCTATATGTGGTTTTATACCCTCGGGATGGCACTAAAATTGTTTGGTGATGTTTAGAACTACTAAGGTGGTGAGTACGGACAAACGAACAAGTCTGAACCACCTCTATTTTGTTCTTGTTGTACGAAATATTTGGTGAGGATGAAGCGGGACCGAAATTGAGATTGGAGGCCTTTGAAGTGATTTACTGGTCCAGAGGGGACCACAGGCACAGACGAGAGAAATATTGGACCACCAGAGTGACTCTGATGGCCCACGGATGTCTCCGGTGGTGCGGGCTGCTGGCACTGCCGCGCCGGTGGCTGGACGCGACAGTGGGAACCGAATGGCTCCCTAGAGGCGGCGGCGCCTAGCGCTGCGCCGTAAGGCGCCGACTGCGGCTGATGCCCCGACAGCGGGTGTTGGATCTCACTGTCGCGCAGGATCCATGGGAGACGCGGTGCTAGGCACCGCATCCATGGAACATATAGGGGGGGCCCGCTCAGCTCGCAGGCCGAGCCAGTATGCCCCCTGGGCCCGGCAGAGGCATGTCACGCGGACTGGGATGCGTTGGCCGGGCTGGACCCGGTTCAGGCAGAACCAGGGTGGGTTGGGCCGGGTTGAATCGGGCCCAGATCCCCACTTCAGACCATTTTCGGACTATTTCCCAAAACATGACCTACAGACCTCCGATCAATGCACCTTTGGTTGAGTAGTAATCCTCGGACCGAGATGGTCATTTCGGTATATTACACTCGAGGTTTTGTCATTGTTTGGGTATGGCACGGTTGGTTCAAACCTGAAACTAACCGGGCCCTTGGAGAAGAAATGCTTATATCATAAGGACCAGACGTCCAATTGGCGTGCTTTAAATTGTGTTGGAATCCTTTTTTCGAAAAGGTACTTTTGGATTACTCCTCTTGAGTTTTGGATGTAGTTGGAGTACGGTCGGGTTTGTTTTTTTTAAAAACCTACTGGGCCCTTCGGACAGAAAAGCCAATAACTCTCAGACCAGGCGTCTGATTGACGCATTGTTTGTCGCGTTGGGTTTCCTTTGACAAGACATAACTTTGGGATAAATCAACTCTGGACTCTGTGCCAGTTGATTTATTGAATCTATTGATCGAGGAGTGGACCCTACCGGGATCGAGCATGCTGTGTGCGGAAACCCTTGAGCTGGAAGTGACTGCGACGGTGATGACTGCACTTGGATCCTCCGTGTCTTCGGTAGCAACGGCGACTGTACTTTGATCCTATATGGGTTTGGAAAAGGCGATGACCGTACTGGGAACCTCTGTGGGTTCGACGGCGATGACTACCATTCATGTATCCTATGTGGGTCCGACAGTATTTGACCTCAATACTTGTATCCAGAGTGGGTCTGACAGAGTAGCTGGTCTTGTATCCTTTATGGGTCCAATAGCTTAGATTGTCTTTTATCCTATGTGGGTATGATAGCATAGATGAATCAGTTGCTTCATCTGATCATCTCTACCACCTTACGAAGTGTATACCTATGGGAGATGAGTCTTGATCTCAATCTTTATCATCGATGTGATTGTCTTTCTTTCCTGTGTGGATTGGGTTGTGTTTTCCTATGTGGATTGGATTGTGCTTGGGCTCGATAGTTGTAGATGTACTGTAACTGATAACATAGGTATATGTATGGTCATATACCTATGTAGGGTTGTTTGATGCTTCGTGACTGTATCTTTCCTTTTTCGTTTATCCTTCGTGGATTCTGAGAGACCTTCAGGGGTCTCTGGGTCTCTACTGGGTATCGTATTCTCACCCCTGCAAGGGCTATGCCAGCACTATGTTTTGTTGGATGCAGACTACAGACAACACTGATCGAGTTGGAGACATCTGGAGCTGGACGGTACTCAGAGGTGGACCATTTTGCAGGATGTACACGGAGAAGACGACCGAACCGGAGGTGATGAGAAGACTATCTGTACCCACCCTTCAAGTGGGATTTCTAGAGGATGACTTGATGTTTCTGTTTACATAATTTTTTTACTTTCCTATCAGTTGTACTTTACTTTTGGTTGGGTTTGTAAACTGCCCCATTTACTTTTCATCACTTACCTTGTACCCAGTTTTACTTAGTTCTTACTTCACATGCATGCTCTGTTGTATTTTTTTACCTTACAAAGGAAATTCCATCTCTTATTTCGGGATTTACTCATATGGTGCTAGTTGCCAGCCCATAGACTACGGATGGAGGGATTGGGGTAGTCATGGAATGGGCCTTGAGGACAGGTTGTAACAAATTGGTATCAGAGGGATGTTGGTTATACCATAGATCTTAGGGCTCTGATCTTTCCTTTCTGTAAGGAAATAGTTTTAAGAGTATTCATTGTGGTTTTCAGTCTAGTGAGTCCAGTGTTAGTGCGGCGGCTGACGTGCCCATACACCAGGACCATGACCTCTAATTTCCGACTCAGTCCATGAAGACACTAATTGCGTGTGTGTTTCCTTTCAAATGTTTTCTTTGTGATTAAATTGTGTCATCTCACAAGGTATATTTTTTGACCATGGAACACCTATTTTTTTCAGGATGTCCCCACGAAGGATGCTATTCAGGGTTCCTAGTTATGTGTTGGATGACCTCCCACCATGCGATGAGGCCTCTGTGTAGGGCCCTATTACTACAGAGGCACCAGCGGTACCACTACCCGCTGATCCACCGATGCTACCAGCCCCAGCGGTGGAGAGTGCACGCCACCTAAGTGCATTGCACTAGTTTCAGAGATAGAGGCCGCCCAGTTTCCGCGGAGAGACGGATCCTTAGGCAGCCTAGGATTGGCTGTAGGCCATCATCAAAGTCTTCATATTGGTAGGGACTCCATCTGATCATATGTTGATCCTTGCTATGAGTCTCCTGCAAGCAGTAGCATGTAGATGGTGTAGCCTGATGCTCCAGGTGAACGATAAGGCATCTCTACGTTGGATGTACTTCGAGAGCCTCTTCCACTCGCAGTTCTTTCCATCCACTCTCCATACGGCGCGCATCCATGAGTTACTACAGCTACGGTATGGGAACATGTCAGTAGCCCAGTACTCGGTGAGATTTAACGACCTCTCGTGCTACTCCACAGACATGGTATGAGGCCCACTCTTCCGGGCTTGAACCTTTGAGGAGGGACTGAGGCTTGAGATCAGGGAATTGACGATTCCCCTCAGCATCCCGACGCAGGCGGGGGTGCTGGAGCGAGCCCTGTTAGTGGAGAGCATTCACTCTGAGCAGCCATCAGCAGTGAGACCCACTACATGATGGTACAGAGTGGATTCTTTTGCAACCTGCAGTCAACAAAGGATGCAGGGGACCAAGTGGACCATGACTACAGGTGGGTGACCTCAGGATTCAAGTTCAGCTGTGCGGGGCACATGGCGCAGATCAATCATTACAAGGAGCAGACAATGCTACGCATAAGGCGAGAAGGGCCACATGGATCATGACTGCCTGACCACCATGAAGATGATCAACTGACAGTGGAGGGACCTCCCAGGAAGAGGCAGATGTTCGACCGTGTAAGTCCCCATGGAGCAGGTGGACGAGGCAGAGGAGATGACCGAGCAGCAGGTGGTGGATGACGCTTTGAAGATATACCACCACCACCCCCCGGAGGTCCACCCTGACCACAGGAAGCTGGAAGGCGGAGGTAGGATCAGCTCCCGGAAGCAGAGTCTTATGACCACGGTGCACCCGAGATGATTCGAGGTACTATCTATGTCTACATCACCCTTTCTGCAGTTATTATAGACACATGTGTGAGTCATTCTTTTATTTCTAATGCCTTGGTTATGATCATGGAGATTTGGACAGAGTTTTTGGATCGATCCTTATGGCTAGAGACACCTATGGGAGAAGACTCGATGATTACACATTGGTGCCGGCAGTGTGTGCTTACTCTAGGATGTGAGAGCTTCGGCTCTGATCTGTTTGTTTTGGAATTGAGGGCTTAAGAAGTCATCTTGGGTAAGGACTGGTAATCTACTGTTCATTCTTAGATCGGCTGTATTAGGCGCAAGGTGCGGTGTGTATGCATAGATGGGACCAGTTTCACCTTCACTGATAATAAGGGATCCTTCGCAGCGTAGGATGGACTCACACAGAGGAGAGGGTAGCCGATCACACATTAGTTATCTAGTCTCATCCTCGGAGTAGTTGACGTGTGGAGTCTGAGTTTTCCTGTAGTGGTGGATCATTATGAGTACGTTTTTCTTGAGAATATTCCAGGACTACCTCCTCGAAGGGAGGTAGATATCTATATAGACATGTACCCTGATACATCACTGATATCCACTCCAGTATATCAGATGGCTCCCGCCGAGCTTTGTGAGCTATAGGTACATCTAGAGGACTTATAGGGGAAAGGTTTCATCTGACCCAGTGTTTCACCATGGGCTTCTCCGGTTCTATTCGGCAAGAAGGTGGATGGAGGCTTGTGACTTTTTTTTGACTATCATCGCCTGAACCAGGTCACCGTGAGGAACAAGTATCCGTTTCTGAGGATTGGAGACCTATTTGATCAGCTTATGTGAGCACATTGGTACTTGAACGTAGACCTCATGTCAGGCTATCTTCACCTCCGATTTCGGGATGAGGATGTGTAGAAGAAGACCTTCAGGTGTAGTTATGGACACTATGAGTTCTTGGTCATGCCCTTCGGTGTGACCAATGCCCTAGTAGTGTTCATGAGTCTCATGAATATGATCTTCCAAACCTACCTTGATCGGTTTGTCATAGTATTCATTGACGACATACTGATTTACTCGACGGCCAATGAGAGCATGCCTACCACTTACGGATTGTACTTGATATACTCCGAGAGCACCAGATTTATTGTAATATCTGGATGTTCTAGTTCTATCTTCGAGAGGTTCACTTCTTGGGGCACGTCAAATCAGAGGAGGGAGTTGCAGTGGATCTCACGAAGGTCGAGGAGGTACATACTTGGGAGCCACCCAGGAGCGTGATAGAGGTGCGGTGTTTCCTAGGTCTGGCTGGGTACTATCATAGATTTGTACCAGACTTCTCCAGAGTTGCAACACTGGTTACAAAATTGATGAAGAAGGGGAAACCCTTCATGTAGTTAGACATGTCCTAGTAGAGCTTTCAGGAGATGATGTGGAGATTGACCAGTGCACCCATCTTGTGGCTCCCAGAGGAGGGCGTAGGGTATGTGGTTTACTGTGACACATGAGAGACCAGACTCAAGTGTGTCATGATGCAGAAGTGAGCATAGAACTCTTATGGTTCACGACAGTTGAGGTAGCATGAGTAGAACTACGCTACCCATGACCTGAAGATAGCAGTAGTGGTCTTCGCTTGGAAGATGTGGAGACACTATCTGATGGGAGAGCACTTTACGATCTACTATGACAACTAGAGTCTCAGGTACATTTTCTCGCATAAGGACCTGAACCAGAGACATCGGTGATGGCTCGTGTTCCTCCAGGATTATAAATTTGAGATTGTCTATACTCCTTGGAAGGGGAACGTTGTGGTTGATGGTCTATGTAGGAGATCGGGCATTCAGCTACTTGAAGAGGCGACAGAGCAGTTATCCACATTGCATATATCTTACATGGATAGAGATGGGGCAGCCTATCTTCAGCCCCTTACAGTCACTCCTAAACTACATCAGCGGGTCAGAGAGGCATATCATGGGGACGTTGACTGTGAGGCGCTACGTGCTCAGATATCTTCAGGGCTGGACCTCGATGGAATTTCTGAAGGCGGGGATCATGTCATCCACTTCCGGGGACGTACCATGGTACCAGTGGCACTACAAGTGGAGGTGCTGAGGGAGTTTCACACATCCCCTCTAGTGGTAGATCATGGAGTTGTGAAAATGTTTCATGACCTCAGAAGATAGTACTGGTGGATGGGTATGAAGTAGGTTTCGGCAGGGTTTATTTTACGATGCCTCACATGTCAGCAAGTGAAGGCAGAGCACCAGGTACCTGCATTCTTGGTACAACCCTTAGAGGTCGAGGAGTGATGTGGGATGGGATATCCATGGATTTCATGACAAGGCTTCCACATACATCTAGAGGACACGACACCATGTAGGTGATCGTAGATTGAATCACCAAGTCGGTCCACTTCCTACCGATCAAAGAGTATGGCTCAGTATAGAGATCGGGATGCCTCTACGTTCAGGAGATCGTACGACTTCATTGTGTTCCAGTGACTATTGTCCCCGATCGAGACACTCGCTTTACATCCCGGCTTTGGAAGGGGTTTCCAGTGGCCTTTGGGACGTAGCTACACCTAAGCACTGCCTTTTAACCTCAGAAGGATGTCCATAAGGAGAGGACCATTCATACACTATAGGACATGCTCCATGCATGTTTCCTTGAATTTGGTCGCAGCTGGGAGGATCACCTACCCTTGGTGGAGTTTGAGCACAACAACAGCCACCACTCTACCATCGGGATGGCACCTTACGAGGAACTGTATGACCGACCTTACAGATCACCTATGTGCTGGACTGACCATGGGGAGTCGGCCCTCGTAGTACCAGATATGGTTCAGTCTATGACACAGAATGTTAAAATCATCTAGGTGAGGATGAGGACTGTATAGAGTAGACAGAAGTCATATGCTGATAAAAGGAAGATACTACTAGAGTTTTAGGATGGTGACCACGTTTTCCTACGGGTCTCACCTCAGCGTGGGTTGCAGAGATTTGGTCGGGGCGACAAGTTATCTATGCGCTTCAACAGGCCATTTCCGGTCCTCATTAGGGTAGGTGAGATGGCTTACTGCCTGTCCCTTCCACCTCAGTTGCACAGGATGCACAACGTCTTCCACGTATCTCAACTGAGTAGATACGTTCATGACCTGAACAATATCATCGACCACGGGGATTTGGACATCTAGGAAGGGGAGACTTTTGCAGAGGTCCTGGTGGTGTTCAAGGATCAACAGGAGTGGGTCCTATATGGATGGTTGATCCTCTGGTGAGAATTCGTTGGCAGCATGGGAACCTTCAACTGAGCCCATGGGAGCGAGAGGCTCAGATTCCTGCTCAGTACCCTCATTTTTCCCCTAATTTATGATTTAGCTTTACAGGGATGCAAAGCCCTGAGGTGTGAGAAATTTTAAGACCCAAAAATTTAAGGGAATTTTTTTTAAATACTTTATAATTTTACGAGTTTGTGGCTTCTTACGACGCTTGATTCTAAGGCCTGGTGTGCCCGAAATCAATTTCCGAAGTATATCTCAGGTATGTTCATTGAACGAATGAGTGGGTTTTTCAAACATTTGATCTGGTGCTTGGAATTAAAATCTGAGGGCACCGATGAACTCACAGCGCCAGTAATTTTTTAAGGAGACACTTACAGTAGATTCATTCACGAAGGAGGTGAAGATAATTTTTGGGGATTATTTAGGAAGTAAATAAAAATTGTCAGAATAATTTTTATTTTATTAGGTGGTTATTCCCTCCCAAGGGTAGATAAATGTGGGGCCCACAGCCAATTCACTACCCAACTGTGGATGTTAGGGATTTGGGGCCCACACTACCCCCACCATTTAATTACCTCTATCCTCATTATTAAACCCTCATTAAATTGGAAAACCTCCATTAAATTCCAATCTCTCCACCTCAATCCATTAAATTATGTAAACTGATAATTTATTGAGGAACAGTCTTATTTCCATTCTTTTTATTTAACTTCCAACACGTTGAATAATCGGGAACCCTCTCTCTCCCTCCATTAATTAATTGTTATCAAGTTTTATTTAATGTGGTGATTTAATTTGGGAGAGTTACATTGCATGAATAATAAAATAATAGGAGGAACCTATTATTTTATTAAGGAGGGAAGATTCATTGTGCGAGGAAGAATGAGAGAACTCTTGAGGTTTTGGAAGATCTTCGGCCTCCAAAGAAGAATGAAGAAGAACATCAGTTCCATGATGAACAACAACATGCCACCAATCCTCTTCTCCATGAAAAGAGAGGAGATACCACTTCCTCATTGGCGCACTTCGATGATGCCTACGAACCCTATTCCCCGCGATGTCGTCTACTACGAAGCCGTCTACCATGACACCGATGTTTGTATTCATTGTTGAGGTAGGGGAATTTGTGTAAATTTATTTATGTGGCTTTATACCCTCAGGATGGTGTGCAAATTGTTTGGTGATGTTTAGAACCACTAACTCGGTGGGTGCGGACTAACGAACAAGTCTGAACCCACCGCTATTTGGATCTTGATGTGTGGAATAATTGGAGATGACAAAGAGGGACTGAAATGGTGATTAGAGGCCTTAAAAGTGATTTATGGGTCCCGAGATGACCACATGTGCAGATGAGAGAAAAATCGGAACAGAGGAGTGACTCAGGTGGCCAGTGGAAGTCTCCGACGGCGTGGGGTGCCGACAGCAGGAGGCGGTAGCGCGCGGCCGCTCGCAGGAGCCCACCGGGGATGAAACCGTGGCGGCAGGGGTTGGATCCCAGAGCCGCGTTGGATCCAAGGGAGATGCGGCTACAGATGCCGCATCTGTAGAACACAAAGGGGGGGCGCTTCCCCCCCTGCGCGGCGCTCCGGCCGAGCCGGCGTGCCCCCCCCCCCCCCCGGCCGGGCTGGGGTAGGTCACGTAGACTGGGGCACTCCAGCTGGGACAGGCAACACCCTCCCGGCCTGGACCTGCACCCAGGTTGGGTCAACCCTGTTCGGGCCGACCCAGGGGGGTCGGTCAGGGTCGGACCAGGCCCAGACCACCACTTCGGCCTGTTTTCGGCCTTTTTCCCATAACATGAGCTACACACCTCTGATCGACGCACGATCAATTTCATAGCAATCCTGGGATGGATACAATTTTTTTGGTGTATTACAGTTAAGGTTTCAGTAAATGTTTCATATGGCCCGGTTGTTTCGAACCAGAAACCAACCGGGCCCTTGGATCGAAAATGCTTATATCTTAAGAACCCGACGTCCAATTGACGTTTCGTCAATAATGTTTGAATTATTTTTTCGAGAAGAATCATTTTCCTTAATCCCCTTGATTTTTGGACATAGTTAGAGTATGATTAGGATTGTTTTAGCTAAAACACTAACCTGGAACCTGGGATAGAAAAGCCAATAACTCTCAGACCGGGCGTCCGATTGACGCGCCGCCTGTCGCGTTGGTTTCTTTTGAGGTGACAGATCATTGGGATACATTAACTCTAGAATACATGATATTTGATTTATAGAATCTCTTTCTTGATATGTGGTCCCTCCCAGAATCGATCAGGCTATGTGTGGAAACCATAGAGCTGGCTGCGACTGCTTTGATGACGACTGCACTTGGAACCTCCCTGGGTTCGGTATCGACAACGACTGTACTTTGATCCTCCGTGGGTTTGTCAGTGACAAAGACCGTACTGGGATCCTCTGAGGGTTCTAAGTCGATGAATACTATTCTTTTATCGTATGTGGGTCCGGTAGTATTTAACCTCTGTACTTGTATCCTGAGTGGGTCCAGCAGACTAGCTGGTCTTGTATCCTTTCTGGGTTCGATATCATAGCTGGTCTTGTATCCTATGTGTGTTCAACAGCATAGATGAATCAGTGGCTTCATCTGATCATCTCTATCGCCTTATGATGTGTGTACCTGAGTGAGCTGAATCTTGATCTCAATCTTTATCATCAATGTGATTGTCTTTCTTTCCTGTGCGGAATGGGTTGTGTTCTCCTGTGTGGATTGAATTGTGCTTGGGCTAGTGATTTGGAGATGAAATGTAACTGATATCATATGTATATGTATGGGTATATACCTATGTAGGGTTGTTTTATAATTCTTTAATGTATCTTTCCTTTTTGGATTATCCTTCGTGGATTTTGGGAGACCTTCGGGGGTCTCGAGGTCCCTACTGGGTATCGTATACTTAATGTAACACCCCAGGTAAATAAAGAATATGACATTTTCATATTTATCTATACTTGTGAATAAAATATTAATATGATTTTAAAGGGGACTCTATGCTCGATGGCGTACCCAACATGCAACAACGAGTTTCTTGGGAATCTTACGTTGCACTCTAATAATAAAATAATATTATTTTAAATGGCAGTTAACATGTAGCCGTTGTATTGGCGGGAATGGATAGAAATAACTAAAATATGATTATATATGTTTTTATATTTATCCAATAAAAGTTAAAGGCTTAAAATATGGAAAGAATTCAATTTTAGGCGTATATGCCCTAGTTTTCACTAAAGGTTCACTTATCGCCTTTTGATGGAGAACCATAATTAAATATAGTTTTAATCACTCTTATACATTTTTTTGGACCAAATAAAACACTTATTAAGAATCGGGACATCAAATTTTACTTTGTGTAAATTTTTGGTATTATTCCGATAAAGTTCATTATTTAATGAATAGTGTAAAATGTTGTGTTTTAATTCAAAACCTCTTTTTAATATAATTTATTTATATGATTAGATAATATTTTGAATTGGTTTTAAAGTTAAATTAGAAAATATTTTTACCATTAAATCAAATAGTGGTCGTTGGAATTAATTTCACTTTGAAATCAGACTTAAACTAGTGTCAATCTTTTGATACTTATTGTTTTATAAAAACACGCTATTTGCTCTGACAACGGGAATTAATTATTAAATTAATTAATGTGACTAATATGTTATGAATTCTGAAAAACGGACTTCATTTTTGAATTCGGAATATTATATATAGCTTAGGGTGAATTTTTGGGATTTTTCTGAAAAACTTCAATTTTTGATGAATAGTGAAACCACTAATTGGTACTTATAAAAGCTGATTTTTTGTTTAAATGAAATTTTACCACTTATGTGTTTTGAATTTCAAAAATCCAACATACATGATTTTCATTAATAAGTAAAATGTGGTTCAATGGGATAAAAATAATTTTTTGGTGAATAGTAACTTATTATGTTTTTAATCGCGATTAGTGGTAATTAGTGTAGTTTAAGGTAAAAATAATGCTTTAATAAAATGAAATGAACTTGACACATGTCCTAACATCATTGGATGTGTAATGGCTGACCAAGACAAGCCATGGGTCAACTTGGGGACCCCATGGATCCACTTTGGTTGGGAAATGACATAAATAACTTTTTATTTAATGTAAAAGTAAAAATGACACAAACATGATATGTTTTACTAAAACAATTTTTAAGTGGGGTTATACAAGTCAGATGTTTTATTATAAATATTCATTGTAAAGATAAAAATATTTCCTACATCATAGTAATTTTTTATAATTTTTAGACATTAAATAAATTAAATTATTTATGACATAATAATGATGTAGTGATGACATCATTATTTGACGATTTAAATAAAATGGAAAGATAATGTAAAATCTATGAACTAAACACGTCCAAAACTTATTGGATGGGTGGATTTCGAACCCTTATAACCTTATCCACGAATTACATCAATGTGGGACATTTTAAAACCGAAACACATTTTCAAATAAAGTAATATTTCTTTACATTCCAAAAGTGCCCCTCCTCTCCTCTTATAAAAGGCCCCCACCTCTACCACCCTACACACACTCATAAAGCCTTTGGCTCGGCCAAACCCTGCCCATTTACTCTCTCCACATCCCTCTCCTCATCCTAGAGGATTCCCTTTGTGCATAATCCTTTCAAAGGAAGCCTTTAGGCTCAAATCAAAAGGAGTTACACTTTTAAAGGTAATTCATTCTCTCATGTTCATTTGTTTTATTTTGCTTCTCCAACACCCTAAACTATTTTTATTTACTTCTTTTGTAACAACACCAGTATCTTCAATATACTAGAATGTTGTTATAAAATTTATTCTAGCTACACTCTCACACAACTACATCAAATGGTTAAAGAACATACGGTTTTCGTGGATGGCGAAATTTTGCCTCCCGAAACGACGATTGTTCAATACTCATTTAAAACCTTCAAAGGTGGCCATTATGATGTCACTATTTCTATATATGATATATAATATTTTTATGTTTTCCTTAAGCTTATGTTTTTTTCATTTTGTTCATAACTTTATGGTTTCCATTAGGGGTAAACGCGATATCTTCATTTAAGGAAGTGCGGACTACCGCCCCCTCAAAGTTATTTGATTCGTTAAATACCATATGTGGGATGTATAAAGGATGGAACTATGATATTATATATGATATTATACTGGAATTATTATATACCTTTATATCATTATTATTCCATTCTTTAAAATACGAAATAGAAATGAAAGTAGCGTTCATGCGTACGTACGGCTTACCGTCTCCATGAACGGTGCATTTCATTTCTTACCTCTAAATGATTATGTAATTTTATAAATACATGCATGTATTGGATATATATTACATATATGATATCTACATCATGAATACAATTCTGGATATAATAAAAATTTGGCCACACGAACAACATGTAATTGTAAGAAGTCCACTTTCGACTTAAGAACCAAATGTCGGCAAAACAAATATTATTAACTTAAATGATTAAATAATGTTTATGAAATGGTAATAAGTGATATAAAAGGAATAATTAACTTGAAAAAGTTTCTTAAGGAAGTATAAATTAACTCAAGTTTATTATTCAGGAGATTAAAGAACGATCGAGTCAAGTCGGACCCGAGGTAAGGGATCCTACAACTCTCTTTCTTTTTAAGTACACTCTTTTATGTCATTTATTTTAAGCTCATCTTTCTTATTATTTGGATGTTATTTTATATTACTATTTCTGTAAATTTTATTGTAATGTGATGAGATACCCTATTCTCTCTCATCAATCCATTTTGGAAGTTTTGAGTGGCGCCGTTAGGCTGCCGAACTTTCGTAAGAGATGTAACCTCTCTCTTTATTTTTAAGTACTCTCCTTTATGTCACTTCTTTTAGTCTCCTATTTGTAATGTTGGGGGATGTCCTTTTATATTACTATTTCTGTACATTTTATTTTAATGTGATTAGATAACCTATTCTCTCTCACCAAACCAATTTGGAAGTTTTGAGTGGCGCCGTTAGGCTGCCGAACTTTTGTAAGAGATCTAACCTCTCTCTTTCTTTTTAAGTACTCTCCTTTATGTCACTTCTTTTAGTCTCCTCTTTGTAATGCTGGGGGATGTTCTTTTATATTACTATTGCTTTACATTTTATTTTAATGTGATTAGATACCTTATTATCTCTCATAAATCCATTTTGGATGTTTTGAGTGGCGCCGTTAGGCTGCCGAACTTTCGTAAGAGATCTAACCTCTCTCTTTCTTTTTAAGTACTCTCCTTTATGTCACTTCTTTTAGTCTACTCTTTGTAATGTTGGGGGATGTTCTTTTATATTACCATTTCTGTACATTTTATTGTAATGTGATGAGATACCCTATTTGATCTCATCAATCCATATTCGGAAGTTTTATGTGGCACCGTTAGGCTGCCGAGTTTTTGTAAGGGATTTTTCATCTCACTTTTATTCCCATGAGATTTATGCTACATTTGCCACAAATTCCATTGAGTGGTGTATGTAATGCCAATTATTCTACTCTTTGTGTAATATAATTTCGTTTATGAGTATTTACATCAATGATCTATTGACCTTCTTTCATGGGGTGTATGTTTTGAAAGATACCCAAGTCGGTAAAGGAACCTTTCACCCTCATTTTTTTTAAAAGACTTCTTTTGTTGGGTCTTTTAATTTACATATTGTTATGTTGGGATATTTTCTCATATACCCTTATTGATGTAAATTTTATTTCCAAGTGATGAGATACACTTTTTATCTCTCATCAACTCATTTTTATGTGATGTCGTTAGGCTGTCAAGGGAACTTTTTAACCCAATTTCGATTTCTTTGGGTTCAACATGTAGTCATTGAATATGTCATCCATTGAATATGTGGGAATGACCTTTTATTGTTTTACAGTTAATAACCACTTATATTGGGTGTATTTATATTTTTCACACATATTTTTGAGATTGATATGTCCTTAATTTAAGGATACCTTCTTTATAAGGGATTTCATCACATTTGACATTTCTATTGAGGGTTCATTGTTGTTATGCACCAATTCACTCTTATATGGTGTATATACTGTCCTTTGGAGTATTATATCATGAATCCATTTATTCTCATGATATTATAAAGTTATGACTAAATGTTATTCCTCAATTATTGTATTCAAGTGTCTCTAATTTTGGTAAAACCCCTTTAACCAAAATGTCATTTTAAAAGTTTTAATTATTTGTTCTTATTAATATCCATGTTTTCAAAATGGTTTTTAGGATTTATTTATATGGATATTAATGGTTTAAAATTTTAAGCTTCAAGGTGGTATGAGACACATTGATTGAAAAATCTCTTTATTAAATGTTTTAAATGGTTTTGAAAATGGTTTTGATAAAGGATTCTATTATGATATATTGTGATGTGGAAATGTTATCATTCATTTTTATTGGTTTTATGTTTTATGATTTTATATTGGTACTTGGAAATTTTAATGGGTGGTTACGTTATAAACCATATGACGATAGGTGTCGTGAATACCAGGACGGGTGGTTACGTTATAACCTCCAATACATTGGGTATCGAAGTCGGCCGTATGGATATTCCATTAAGTATGTATGGAAATTGGGCGTATGGCTATTCCATTAAGTGATATGTGTGGAAGTCGACCGTATGGTTATTCCACTTAAGTATGTTTATGTCCCATGCAACCTTTACATATGCTATGTGTTCTTTATATGGGTTTTATAATAATTCTTTGGTTACAAAAAGGTAAGTAATGATACTTTATTCAGGGAAGAGTTTTTACTACTTCATGAAGGTGAAGGTATTACTTTGATAGAGTATACATGTTTTACTTGATGTTTGAAAAAGTATCATTTTTTATTCTTTGTGTATCCCTTACTAAGCTTTTTATGCTCACCCCAAGTTTTTTTGAAATGTTTTTCACAGGGCTTAAAGTGGGATAAGGTCAAGGATGGGATCAAGGGAATGTCACGCTATATAAGACATGGAACTAGACATGTTTCATTTTATGAGTTTTTATTTTATAGAAATTTAGTAGAAGCGACTACTTTGTAATCTTTTGAGATGTAATAGTTATGTCCTAATTCTCTAAAACGCTAAACCTGAAAAGATCCTTAATGTGAATTACTCATTTAAATCAATATTAAGTAAGGATTAAGGATGGGGCCTTATAGTTGGTATCAAAGGTCGATTTAGATAACTTTAGAGGTTAGGGTATTCTCTATGCATAAGTGACATTACCATAATGGTTAGGATTTCAGAAAGAGTCCTAGTTTTAGATAAAGTGAATGAGTAAGTGTATCTTAGTGTTTACCTTCCTCATTAGTACATGATGTTTTTTTTTAATATACTCACACTGACATTTTTGGTTTTAGTAAATGGCTGGATCTAGCTAGCACCAAAGTGACAATGGGTTTGAAGGAAACTGTGGTGGATCTTTGATTATGATACTGGATGAGATGGGGGATTCAATGAGGAATCTCATAGTTATTCCAAACCAACTATCAAGGATTCATGATCAACCACTTAAAACTTGGTGAGTTCCCTAATGCATCATGCATGAGATGCCCAACTCGATGTGGAAATTCAGGTAATAATTATTAAGGTAACCATTTGGGTTTATATGATCCTTACTTTTTAGGTAATTATGGGTTACTCTATGATATGATGGAAAATTAAAGGCATGAGATAAACTTGAGGTAAAAATATGTTATGATTATTTTTGAAGATTTTATCTCGTTTTGGGGAATGTTTTAAGAATTATATAGTTTTGGAAAAAGGACAACACGCAGACCGTGTGACAACCCGTCGCGTCGGACAAAGCTTCGGGAATCGAACCCACAACCAAAGTGTGACTGGTATTTATCGCCTACCACTGGACTACGTGAAGTCCCTGGTTAGTTTGACTGATTATTTTTAGTTATATGATTTTATGAATTAAGAGTATGTTGATTTTGGGTTATTTATGAAAATGATTTACCTATCATGGAGGATATGTGATTAGGTTAATTACTTTTCAAAACGAGACTTTAGGAGCAACTGATATTGTTTGGAGATAAATGTTACGATTTATTTTGGAAGACTATGTGACTAAATACTTAAAATATTTGGGTTTCAATCTTATATTGGTTTACTTTGAAGAATTTTATGGACAAGTTGATTATAGAATGGTCCTTCTTGAACTTTGGGTTTTGTTGGTCAAATTTTGGAGATTAAAAATAGATTTTCTTTTTAATGGGTTATCCTTTTCTGGATTATCTGACCTTGTACTAACCTTTTTGGTTTTGGTTTTGGTTAAAGCCTAAAGACATGGGATGTATATAGTTATCTTTTGTGTATTAGGTGATTCTCTAGAAGTTGATTATAGTACTCTTAATGCGATAAAGTCTCCCTAAGTACTCGTCTTTTGAAAAAAATATGAGTTTGATTAAGGAATCATGTAAAAGTTGAAAGTCAACATGATAAGTGATTATGTTTCCTTATGAAAAAATTCCTCAATAAAAAGTATCTTAAAACAAAAATGTTGTCTATTAACTTTTCCTACTGGGGAATCGAATACCGTTTAACCCATCACAAGTTTGTGATTTTCTTGTGGTTAACTTTCACCTAAACATGCTTACTATCACTCTCCCTCAGAATATGACCCAATGTTTTCTCCTCCATGTCCATGTTTTCCTACATGGAATCCTAGTATGGGTTATCTCGGGTGACCTCTATACTTATCTTTCTTTTTTTAAAGTAATTGTTTTACCGAATCTTGTTCCGATATCAGATTTTCAAGGATGTTTCCAAGCGCAATTTTAAAATTGCGAGGACTCAATTCCCAAATGGGGGGAAGGATGTAACACCCCAGGTAAATAAAGAATATGACATTTTCATATTTGTCCATACTTGTGAATAAAATATTAATATGACTTTAAAGGGGACGATATGCTCGATGGCGTACCCAACACGCAACAACGAGTTTCTTGGGAATCTTACGTTGCACTCTAATAATAAAATAATATTATTTTAAATGGCAGTTAACATGTAGCCTTTGTATTGGCGGGAATGGATATAAATAACTAAAATATGATTATATATGTTTTTACATTTTTCCAATAAAAGCTAAAGACTTAAAATACGGAAAGAATTCAATTTTAGGCGTATATGCCCTAGTTTTCACTAAAGGTTCACTTATCGCCTTTTGATGGAGAACCTTGATTAAATATAGTTTTGATCACTCTTATACATTCTTTTGGACCAAATAAAACTCTTATTAATAATCGGGACATCAAATTTTACTTTGTGTAATTTTTTGGTATTATTCCGATAAAGTTCATTATTTAATGAATAGTGTAAAATGTTGTGTTTTAATTCAAAACCTCTTTTTAATATAATTTATTTATATGATTAGAAAATATTTTTAATTGGTTTTAAAGTTAAATAATAAAATATTTTTACCATTAAATCCAATAGTGGTCTTTGTAATTAATTTCACTTTGAAATCAGACTTAAATTAGTGTCAATCTTTTGATACTTAGTGTTTTATAAAAACACGCTATTTGCTCTGACAACGGGAATTAATTATTAAATTAATTAATGTGACTAATATGTTTTGAGTTTTTTAAAACGGACTTCATTTTTGAATTTGGAATATCAAATATAGCTTAGCGTGAATTTTTGGGATTTTTCTGAAAAACTTCAATTTTTGATGAATAGTGAAACCACTAAGTGGTACTTATAAAAGCTGATTTTTTGTTTAAATGAAAATTTACCACTTATGTGTTTTGAATTTAAAAAATCCGACATACATGATTGTCATTAAGAAGTAAAATGTGGTTCAATGGGATAAAAATAATTTTTTGGTGAATAGTAACTTATTAAGTTTTTAATCGCGATTAGTGGTAATTAGTGTAGTTTAAGGTAAAAATAATGCTTTAATAAAATGAAATGAACTTGACACATGTCTAACCTCATTGGATGTGTAATGGCCGACCAAGACAAGCCATGGGTCAACTTGGGGACCCCATGGATCCACTTTGGTTGGGAAATGACATAAATAACTTTTTATTTAATGTAAAAGTAAAAATGACACAAACATGATATTTTTACTAAAACAATTTTTAAGTGGGGTTATACAAGTCATATGTTTTATTATAAATAGTAATTGGAAAGATAAAAATATTTCCTACATCATAGTAATTTTTTTATAATTTTTAGACATTAAATAAATTAAATTATTTATGACATAATAATGATGCAGTGATGACATCATTATTTGACGATTTAAATAAAATGGAAAGATAATGTAAAATCTATGAACTACACATGTCCAAAACTTATTGTATGGGTGTCTTTCGAACCCTTATAACCTTATACACGAATTACATCAATGTGGGACCTTTTAAAACCGAAACACATTTTCAAATAAAGTAATATTTCTTTACTTTCCAAAAGTGCCCCTCCTCTCCTCTTATAAAATGCCCCCAACTCTACCACCTTACAAACACTTCTCAAGCCTTTGGCTCGTCCAAACCCTGCCCATTTACTCTCTCCACATCCCTCTCCTCATCCTAGAGGATTAACTTTGGGCAGAATCCTTTCAAAGGAAGCCTTTAGGCTCATATCAAAAGGAGGTACACTTTTAAAGGTAATTCATTCTCTCTTGGTCATTTGTTTTATTTTGCTTCTCCAACCCCCTAAACTATTTTTATTTACTTATTTTGTAAAAAAAACAGTATCTTCAATATAATAGGATGTTTTTATATGATTTATTCGAGCTACACTCTCACACAACTACATCAAATGGTTAAAGAACATACGGTTTCCGTGGATGACGAAATTCTGCCTCCCGAAATGATGATTGTTCAATACACATTTAACACTTTCAAAGGTGGCCATTATGATGTCACTATTTCTATATATGATATATAATATGTTTATGGTTTCCTTAAGCTTCTGTTTTTTTCATTTTGGTCATACCTTTATGGTTTCCATTATGGGTAAACGCGATATCTTCATTTAAGGAAGTGCGGACTACCGCCCCCTCAAAGTGATTTGATTCGTTAAATACCATATGTGGGATGTATAAAGGATGGAACTAGGATATTATATATGATATTATACTGGAATTATAATATACCTTTATATCATTATTATTCCATTCTTTAAAATACGAAATAGAAATGAAAGTAGCGTTCATGCGTACGTATGGCTTACCGTCTCCATGAACGGTGCATTTCATTTTTTACCTCTAAATGATTATGTAATGTTATAAATTCATGCATGTACTGGATATATATTACATTTATGATATCTACATCATGAATACAATTCTGTATATAATAAACATTTGGACACACGAACAACATGTAATTGTAAGAAGTCCACTTTCGACTTAAGAACCAAATATCGGCAAAACAAATATTATTAACTTAAATGATTAAATAATGTTTATGACATGGTAATAAGTGACATAAAAGGAATAATTAACTTTAAAACGGTTCTTAAGGAAGTATAAATTAACTCTAGTTTATTATTCAGGAGATTAAAGAACGATCGAGTCAAGTCGGACCCGAGGTAAGGGATCCTACAACTCTCTTTCTTTTTAAGTACACTCTTTTATGTCATTTCTTTTAAGCTCATCTTTCTTATGATTGGGATGTTATTTTTTATTACTATTTCTGTACATTTTATTGTAATGTTATGAGATACCCTATTCTCTCTCATCAATCCATTTTGGATGTTTTGAGTGGCGCCGTTAAGCTGCCGAACTTTCGTAAGAGATCTAACCTCTCTCTTTCTTTTTAAGTACTCTCCTTTATGTCACTTCTTTTAGTCTCCTCTGTGTAATGTTGGGGGATGTTCTTTTATATTACTATTGCTGTAAATTTTATTGTAATGTGATGAGATACCCTATTCTCTCTCATCAATCCATTTTGGATGTTTTGAGTGGCGTCGTTAGGCTGCCGAACTTTCGTTAGAGATCTAACCTCTCTCTTTCTTTTTAAGTACTGTCCTTTATGTCACTTCTTTTAGTCTCCTCTTTGTGATTTAGGGGGATGTTCTTTTATATTACTATTACTGTACATTTTATTGTAATGTGATGAGACACCCTATTCTCTCTCATCAATCCATTTTGGAAGTTTTGAGTGGCGCCGTTAGGCTGCCGAACTTTCGTAAGAGATCTAACCTCTCTCTTTCTTTTTAAGTACTCTCCTTTATGTCACTTCTTTCAGTCTCCTCTTTTCAATGTTGGGGGATGTTCTTTTATATTACTATTGCTGTACATTTTATTGTAATGTGATGAGATACCCTATTTGATCTCATCAATCCATATTCAGAAGTTTTATGTGGCGCCGTTAGGCTGCCGAGTTTTTGTAAGGGATTTTTCATCTCACTTTTATTCCCATGAGATTTATGCAACATTTGCCACAAATTCCATTGAGTAGTGTATGTAATGCCAATTATTCTACTATTTGTGTAATATACTTTTCTTTATGAGTATTTACATCAATGATCTATTATCCTTCTTTCATGGGGTGTATGTTTTGAACGATACCCAAGTCGGTAAGGGAACCTTTCACCCTCCTTTTTTTTAAAAGACTTATTTTGTTGGGTATTTTAATTTAAATATTGTTATTTTGGGATATTTTCTCATATACACTTATTTATGTAAATTTTATGTCCATGTGATGAGATACACTTTTTATCTCTCATCAACTCATTTTGATGTGATGTCGTTAGGCTGTCAAGGGAACTTTTTAAACCAATTTCGATTTCTTTGGGATCAACATGTATTCATTGAATATGTCATCCATTGAATATGTGGGAATGACCTTTTATTGTTTTACACTTTATATCCACTTATATTGGGTGTATTTATATTTTTCACACATATTTTTGAGATTGATTTGTCCTTAATTTAAGCATACCTTCTTTATAAGGGATTTCATCACATTTGACATTTCTATTGAGGGTTCATTGTTGTTATGCACCAATTCACTCTTATATGGGGTATTTACTATCCTTTGGAGTATTATATCATGAATCCATTTATTCTCATGATATTATAAAGTTATGAATAAATGTTATTCCTCAATTATTGTATTCAAGTGTCTCTAATTTTGGTAAAACCCCTTTAACCAAAATGTCATTTTAAAAGTTTTAATTATTTGTTCTTATTAATATCCATGTTTTCAAAATGGTTTTAAGGTTATATGGATATTAATGGTTTAAAATTTTAAGCTTCAAGGTGGAATGGGACACTTTGATTCAAAAATCTCTTTATTAAATGTTTTAAATGGTTATGAAAATGGTTTTGATAAAGGATTCTATTATGATATATTGTGATGTGCAAATGTTATCATTCATTTATATTGGTTTTATGTTTTATGATTTTATATTGGTACTTGGACATTTTAACGGGTGGTTACGTTATAAACCATATGACGGGTGGTGTCGTGAATACCAGGACGTGTGGTTACGTTATAACCTCCAATGCATTGGATATGGAAGTCGGTCGTATGGATATTCCATTAAGTATGTATGGAAATTGGCCGTATGGATATTCCATTAAGTGATATGTGTGGAAGTCGACCGTATGTTTATTCCACATAAGTATGTTTATGTCCCAAGTTACCATTATATATGCTATGTGTTCTTTATATGGGTTTTATGGTAATCCTTTGGTTACAAAAAGGTAAGTAATGATACTTTATTCAGTGAAGAGTTTTTACTACTTCATGAAGGTGAAGGTATTACTTTTATAGAGTATACATGGTTTACTTGATGTTTGAAAAAGTAACAGTTTTTATTCTTTGTGTATCCCTTAAGGAGCTTTTTATGCTCACCCCATGTTTTTTTGTAATTTTTTTCACAGGACTTAAAGTGGCATAAGGTCAAGGATGGGATCAAGGGAATGTCACGCTATATAAGACATGGAAATAGACATGTTTCATTTTAAGAGTTTTTATTTTATGGAAATTTAGTAGAAGCGACTACTTTGTAATCTTTTGAGATGTAATAGTTATGTCCTAATTCTCTAAAACTCTAAACCTGAAAAGATCCTCATTGTCAATTACACATTTAATTCAATATTAAGTAAGGATTAAGGATGGGGCCTTATACTTAACCCTGCACGGGCTATGCTCGCACTACGTTGTGTTGGATGCAGACGACAGACAATACTGATTGAGGTGGAGACATTGTGAGCTAGACGGTACTCAGAGGTGGACCACTTGGTGGGACATACATTGAGCGGACGACTGGACCCGTGGAGATGAGGAGCCTATCTTTACCCACCCTTGATGTGGTATTTCTAGTGGACGACTCAGTGTTGCTATTTACTTACTGCTGTGGTACCTTCCTTTCAGTTGTACGGTATATTCAGTTCGGATTGTATACTAGTACATTTACATTTCATAACATACCTTATACCCAGTTTTACTTAGTGCATAATTCACTTGTGTGATCTGTTGTGTTTGTTTACCTTATAAATGCAATGCCTTCCCTTTTTTCGAGATTTATGCCTTTGGTGCTAGTCTCCAGCCCCTGGCCTATGGAAGGCGGGATTGGGGTAGTCACCGTATGGGCCCTAAGGATGGGTCGTGACACAATTTGACAAAATAGAATTTTTCTTTGGAATTATGATATAAAAATTTATTTTGGATAAATTTTTCATATTATTCTGATAACTTTCATATTTTAACTAATAGTAAAAACACGCTGTATATTAAAAAAACATTTTTCATCACAATAATTTATATGGTAAAATTATAATATTGAATGGTTTATAGTTTAAATATAATATTGTTTTACCATTTAATATAATTTTTTTCATTACCATTAATTTTACATTGAATCCATAGGTAAAAACATCGCAATCTTTGGCAATATTTTATCTTTTAAAACCCATTTTCATAACAACGGTATAAATTTTAATTTAATTACTCCATCTTCTGTGTTTTGAATATTGAAAAATTTATTCCACACTTGGATTCAGTGGGTCCAAATTATGTTAATAGGTTTTTTTTAAAATATGAATAGTAACTATGGTAATTTTTATTTACTTCAATTAAAGATAAATCGGGTAATTAACGGTAAACCTAAAATTATAAAATTTCCCTTACCGATGCCAAAATTCAATTGGAATACTAAAAGTCGACTCATATCACATAAGGGTCGGATTATATTCATTTTATGGACTTTTGAGCATGGAAATAATTTAATTATTATTAAATCCAAAGATAGTGACATCATGCCACTCTCTTAAATCTTATAAATATAATAATTTTAATTTATTGACAAACTTCATGAAACATAGAACATGAGTAGTCTATAGAAAGATAATAAAATTATCTACAACATGTGGTTTTATTTAGAATTTTTAGGGAATATATAATTATCATTGAAGGTGACACAATACTAATGTTGAAATTATTTTATTGATTGAAATATCAAATAAATGGGTTTAAAAATATTAAAATAAATATTATATGAACTATTTAATGCGATCCACATCTTTTATAGATAAATATGACATGTTATGAATCTATTAAATATTTTAGTTCAAAAATGTCTTCTTTGAGGATTTTATTTAAACTCAAATAAATGAAGAGTGTCAAAATTGACACTATTATTATTTTATAAAAATAATATAATATAAAATTGTTTAAAAATCATATAAATATATATAAAATGATTTAATTTAAAAATGGAAACATATTGTTTAATACATAAAATAAAATAATCATTATGGTGTAAAAATCAGTTTGTGTTTCAAAATTTAATAATGAGATTCATCTTATAATTTTTTTAATAAATTCATAAATAAACTCTTCAGAAAACCATATAAAATTATGTATCTAATAATTTTAAAATAAATTAAATTATATATAAAAAATATTTAATTATAAATTTCATCATAAAAAATAACATTTTTGAAAATTATTTATATAATATTGGAAAACAAAGAAAACATTCATGGACCAAGACGAAAATAGTGACTTTTTCATAAACAAATTCAAAACCATTTTATGTACTAAAGTAGTTAAAATAAAATGAAAACAATATATCACAAAATATAAACTAATGATCAAAAATTATTTTTTTGATAGGTAAATAATATATATTTCCCCAAATTGAGATTCAAGCATAAAAAATCTAGATTAGAATGATATTGTAAGATAAAACCTTAGAATAGTTTTGGGAATTATTTGTATGTTCTCCAAACATAAAATAAACTAAATTTTGATTTATATAAACATATACCAATAAAATATACATTACTATATTAAAATATAAAATTCATTTATATTTTCTAGTTACCCATTTATTGAAAATTATTCATTAAAATCATCATTTTGGAATTAAATATTATGATCCACTATATAAGTTATGGTTCGATGGTTCTAGTCTATGAAACTTGTCAATGGTTTCTTCATCTCAAAAATATTAAAATTTTATGTGTCTTATTATTTCATCATATAAAATTTTATAATAATTCATATAATGTGTTGTTGAAAAATGCATTGCATCACGTCTTGGAGACGGTAATCTAAATTTATTAACAAATGAAATTATCATATCAAACATGATGGAATGAAGTTATAAAATTTTTATTTAATTAACAAAAAACAATTATATATAGTAATACCTATTTAATGATGTTCATATGGTTATAGATTATTTATGTATTTCCATGGATGAAAATAAGTAGAAATAAATTAGTTAAGACAATTACCTCTAATTTATGAAACCACATAACACATATTAATTAGACTTCAATGGATGGAATATTATAATGTACAAAATCTATAGAATTAGTGAAGGGGAGATAATAAGTTTTTTAAGGTCTTAGTGAATTTATATTTTTAAAGGTATGTGAATAAGGGATGATATGAGATAACCATTTAGAGGGGAATTAGGAGTAGATATTTAAAATACAGAAAACATGAAAATAAAAAAATAGGTATTAGAGTAAATGTGACACATGGATAACACATATTTTAGAAATAAATAAGAATTATTTGAAATACATTCAAAAAGTCACATTTATCAATGTTTTTGTGTTACATTAATCTTTATCTATATATTTAACCACAAACTAATCCTCTTAACCCTTATAGTAATGAAAGTATTTTAATATAATTACAATCAATGAGGAAAAAATATAAAATTTGAAACACCATGTATTTTTATGATAAATATTTTTTCAAATTAATTTAATTACATTTATTGAAAGCATTATATAAATCACAGAGTTTTATCAGACCACGATATATCATTAATATTATTTTATAAACAATAATGTCACTACCCATTGTTTAAACAATTTTTCAAAAAAACCCAATTTTTCTGAATATTATTCGGTTCTTAAATTTCATAAAAAATATTACAGAAAAATTACATTAACTTTTTACAAAATTATTTACAATTTTGGAAAATATTATTTTCTATTTTTTTTCTTATGTTATATATAAAAAATGAAAATGAAAATTTTATCGTTTAGGAAATTTAATTCAAAAAATAATCATTTTTATCCAAATAAAAATTTGAAATTTTTTTTATTTTAAATTTTTTATTAATTCTTTAAAGAATAATTTTTTAATTTATAATGCACAAAATAATAATTTTTTTAAATGTTCCTTTTCCATTAAAAAATATACAAGTTCCATTATATATTAATAAGTAATTAAAATGGAAAGAAAATAAAATAAATTTATATTGATAAAATTTATTTCATTTTAATAAATTTCATATATATTTTTTTGATTTCATCTTTCTAAATATTTTAATATTTTATATTTGAAACACCACATTTCACTCAATTCATTGAGATTATTGATAACTGAAATATTTCAATATATCTGATTTAATTTGATAAATTAGATAACCTATTTGACAATGTGTTAATTTTTTTAAATAATTCATTCAAATTATGATATATTTATTTCTATTAATAATGAAATTAAAATTTATTACCTCGATTAGTTTAAAAATATGGTTTTGTGCATTATATTTTATTATGTTAAAATTAATTTTACACAAACATATGATATTTATATAATCAGTTGGGTTAGAATATAGAATTATTTTCCAAAACTTATTTAATATGTCTGATTTTAATTTTATTCATAATGTATATATTACCCATTAAAATAAAAAGAGATATGTTAACACGATGGGAACTAAAATTGTATAATTATGCAATGTAATATGATTATGAAGATTATGTTTAAAACAGGAGTCTTGTTTTGTGGTGGAGGTTTAGATCGACAATATCATCCCATTAATACATTAAATATCAATTTTGGTGGGATTTTCTAATATAGTGACTTCCCATTATCGAATAATTTCACCTCTTTATGAAAATCTCACTCCTCTAAAATTTTAAATGAAAACATCCTCCCCTAATTTCTTCACAACTCCTAAGAAATTTTCAATTGGGAAACCAATAAAAAATAATATAAAAACATCCTTAAACATATTAAATATATTCAATTCCTCACAAAATTATCCACCTTGGTTTTAGAATAAGATATCCAAATGGTGTTCTTCTATGTTCTGGTAATTATTTTCACTATACTATTTCTTTTTAATATCATCTATTAAAATATTAATTAATTTTATAATAACTCCACTACAATAACCCTAATATATTCAATTTAATTATATTTTTTTAAATTTATGTTATAAATTATTTATATCCTCTATTATCCAATTTAAAATGAAAATTTCATTCATGTTTAAGATAGAATACTTCCTCACTATGCGAAGAATATTTTTCTATCATCAACTATAATGAATTAATATAATGAGTAATTTAATATATTTATATTATTTTTATGTAATAATTATAATTAATAAGTTTTAATATCAATTATTACATCTTGTATTCAATTCCATGGAAATATGACAATGTCTCTAGGTTGTACGGTGGACTACTCCCTCACGAAATGATGTAATTCATTTTTCACATAAGATTTTAATATAATGTACTAAGGAATAGATAAATGGTATATATATATATATTTTTTAAATATAAATTATACTATAATGGGTATATATTTTTTACCTTCCGTTATTTTCATCAATTGTTAAAATGGAAACAATGTTCATGCATACATATGACTAACCGCCTCCAAGACTGGACTATTTCATTTTTCCCCACTAATACTTATATATTAATATAAATTAATATATGTGGAATATATATGATGTTTATATCATGATTAAAATTTTTTATATGATGGATCCATGATCAATTTAAAAATGATGAAAATAACTAATTGAAATATACATGACTAATATAACAATTATTACCTAAAAAGTGATTTGATAAGGATCTATTGATAAAAAATTAATAATATTTTACAAGAAAATAAAATATTATATAATAGGTATATATAGGTATGGTAAAGTAAAATATAAATATTTTATCATAATTTATTACAAAGGATATTCAAGTAACTATGGGGGAATTTGATATTTAAGGTACGAAAAATTCATCTCAAATTGTTTCCTTTTATATATATGTTACGTTATGAAACTATATTATTTTAAAAGATTTAAAAAACCCCCCCTTTTATATATTATATCTAAAATTTATTTTTCTCATGATATTAAAGGATTAATTCAATGTTAATTTTTTATGGATATTGTGATTCAAATGTTACTGAACTTGTATGGGAAATATGTTACACTATCATTTTTTATCCGGGTTGTTTATAAATATTCTCCCAATAATGTAATATTATTATATTAATCTAATAAAACATGAGAAATGTTTTATATATGTTTATTTAATGAATAAATTCCCTCCCCCCACCTTTTATTTAACATTCAAATACAATTATTTTAAAAAAGATATAATTTATTTATTTATTCAGTCAAAACCCGTTTTTCATCCATATCCATGATTTATAAAAAAAAATTCAAGAATGGTTTATTATTATTTTTTATTTCTTATTTTTATTATTTTTTGGAATTGAAATAAAAACACAAAAAAATTAGTAAAATAATAAATTTTATGTCTCCAAGGTTAATTTAAATTAATTTATATTTAAATTTTTTAATTAATATTTATTTAAAAACCTTATTTTCAAAGTGGAAATTTTGTTTTCCCCATGGAATATCGCATGTTATCTTTCAAAATAATTTTCATTAACTTATTAAAATCTATAATGATGCATATTATTTTCTAGGGATATGATCCTCCTATACTATTTATATTATATCTTTGATATGTTTATAGTTATGTTCTTCAAATATAAAAAAACCCATTCATGTTTATGGGTTCCAATATGAGGAATGTTTTATGATGTTGTGGTACACAAATGTATACCGAATATAATGAGTGGGACATATATATATCTTAAATTAAATAATTAATGATACATAAATAAGAATATAATAATGTAATAAATGAACATAATTTGATGTTTACAATGTAATGGATGAACCATATTTCATGTCTATAAGTTTATGAATGGGACCACTCTGATGTCCTTAAGTTTATGTGTGGGAATGATTTTATATCAATAATGTTATGTGTGGACCATATCTCATGTCCATAATGTACTAAAGAAACCAAAATTCAATTTTAAAAGATTATTTGAGGGCTTGATTTCATGTCATCATCATAATAAGTTAGCCTGTCATTATGTAATCATGTTCCCAATGTGGTAATCATATTTTCATTCCAAAACTCAATGTATTATTTCAATTTCATGATTGGTCGAAATATTTTATTAGATGAATTTATTAATCATGTCTTATAAACATCCAATATTTATTGTGTGACCCATGTTTTTGGTCTATGAAATGATTTTTATTATTTAAAAAAGTTATTATAATGTTCTAATACCACTATGCTCATGATATATCGATATCTACTATCATTATGCTTAATAACGATATGAGATAACCATTTATTTAGAATAAATTGCCTAGGTAATAATGAATGGAATTTTGTATTATAAGCCTATGAAGGCTTATAGTTATGAATTACCTTGTCGGAAATTAAGTATTTTTCTTGTAATTATGTTTTCTATGAATACATATCTACAAATGAACTAAAATTAAATCATTCTTCGGTTGACTGTTGTGTTATGTAATGAATATTTTCCAATTATTGTTATATTATTTATGTAGGAAATGTGCGGGTCTCTTTAGATGGTATCTATGATTATTATTTTTTGTTATTTTTTTTCTATGATGCTAAAACATAAGTGAATAACCTACATAAATGGTCTATGTATATGATGTCATAATGAATTTTTTGTAACGAATAGATTATATTTAATTCTTTGTAAGGCATACTTTTACTGATAATATAAGTGGATGGAGTTTGGGAAAAAAAATTCATTTAGTAGATATAATCCGAAAAATAGTTTTTCGATTATATCATGGCCCTAACTAGTATTCATGGTGACTTTTCTCTTTCTATGAAGGTAGTTAAACACTCTCATGTGATTTGATTTTATTAATTCAATTTTTCATTATGAACTATCTTGAAGGTATTTAATATACTATTATCATGGATTCTCAATGTTAATCATATGTTTTAATAGATTTAAAATATGGTTTCATTATTTAAAAATATTTTATATTATTTGTCACGATTATGATGTTTCACACGAGTAATATTATTTCCCAGATGATGAATTTTATAATTAGTAAATTTTTAGAAAAAGATAGATCAATAATTTATTCATCAAAACACAGATAATACTATTGATAAATAATATAATATTAAAAATCACAATTAATATGGAAAAAATTTTGTTTCCTCATTATGAACAAATTAATCATTTATGTTCACCTTGTATCACTTATATTTTTTTCATATGATGTCTTATGGTTCATCTCCATATTCTTCATATCTTAATCACTAAATATATCCATCTATTTCTCTTATAATATATTACGATACCTAAGAAAAATATTCATAAATATGTCATCATTTTAGATAAAATAATACTAAATTAATAAATGATTATTTTATTGATATAATAAATACATAATGAACATATTTGATGTATGATATTTTATATTTCTCTAAAATTTCTTCTTTTGTAGTATCCTTCTTTGACAAAACCTACATAATTTTTTTCAATAACATGGGGAAATGGGGAACATAAGAAATTATAATATTACATATTCAATAATGATTAACCTGATATATATCAATATATGATCCAATAAAATAAAAGATAAAAATATGGGTTTAAGGACATGATGAATCATTCAATGTTCATAACAAATCAGTAAAAGGAAAAAATTACAAGTCCTGGAATAATGATTTATATTATAAAAATAAATGAGTAATAAAAGATGATATTTTCATTAATAATCCATGAACTATACATAATAAAATATTTATATGTATATGATATATTTTTTTTGGAACAATAATAAGAAAATATAATCATTTACTTTGTCAATGATCAATTCCAATGTCATTATCACATAGTGGAAAAAGTGCCACAATGAGTTTGGATCACTACCCATCCACATTTCATACATGTAATAGATTCCATACATATCATCATCATATTATCTCATGATATTAAAATCATTACTCAATTAATTTTATTACATTAATGGGAAAACCAATCTCCTAATGAAAGACAAATATTTATATTCCACAATATCATATAAACATTAATTAGTTCATCATATAATAACATGTTGAAATAAAATGTGTGTGGTAAATATTTCAACATCATATATGCATAATCCATACATGAAAAAAATGGATGAAATCATTCATCATATCCCTAATAACCTTATGAAAAATCGATTCATTATGAAATTAATGATAGATACCATTAAATGAAAATACTAAACCATCATTCAAAACATGATAACAATTACCTTTTCATTTTATTTTTTTGTAGAAAATAAAATGAAATATGAATAAAATATTTTCCATCAAAATAAAAATTGGAAAAAGAAAAGGATACATCAATTATAATAATTGTTATGGATGTGGGAAAATTTATTTTTATGGTGAAATTTAAAACACATATTCCTTTTATAATCTTTATAAAATAAAAATTAATGAAAAATTAAACGTATAAAGTATTCATATTTATATTAAAAAAATTACCCTCTAATTTCCAATTTCTAATTGATTAAATATTATTATTAGAATCGACATTCTGATGTTAATTGTTTTGTTTCTCAGGCATTTTATTTTATAAGGGTTCTAGTCCTTTAAAATTTTTATTGTTTATATCATTTCAAGAATCATAACAATTATATAAGAATGAAAAAATATTATTTATTTTAAATTTTACAAAAAAATTATAATTTTGTTGTGAAAAATGAATTTCATCATATTAGGGAGATTTTTGACTACGTGTATATAATAACGATGTTTTAATTTAATGTCGGAAGGAATGAAGGAATAAAATTGTTGTACCATTAAAATAAAAATGATTTCACTAGAGTAAAAATATAGATTTTATCATCTAAATTTTTTTATCTATGATTATATTGTGGTTATAGAATAATGAAACACAGAATAAATTAGATAAGACTACTACAAAATCATTCCAAAACCTCTTATGTATTATCACTTGAGAATTCAATGGATGGTAGTTTTTTAATACCCAATGCTCAGGGTTGTGGATAGGTAATTAATAAATATATTTGGAAATGTATTGGTTAATAAATTTTAATATAATTTCATGTTTTTTTAATAAAAAATTTATAAAAACCATTTATTAATTAATGTAAAATAAATTCTAATAAATTTTATTGTTAGATTACTAGACGAATCACCATATATATTTTATTCATAGAAAAGAATTATCTCTCCATATTTATAAGACTTTATTTTTGAAAATAATAATCTTATAATAAATTTTTTACCTCCTCCCATTTCATATAGTTTATTTCATCATGGTTCCTCGTTTTCAATATTAATTTGTATTGTTGAAATTCCACCGCTTCCAATTAATCATCTTCAATGATTAATTTTCTGCACTATAGCCATTGAGGAATAGAAAATATATTTTATATCAAGTTGATCCATTTGATGAGAATTAATAATTCATAATACCAACTAAACTATAGAAGACACTAATCCATGAATGACATGATATGATGTTGTTCCGAATAGAGTGTTTTCAGGAGCTCCACATGTTCAAATTTATTATTTTTAACAAGGGATAAAATTTATATGATGATTTTTCCCTACATATACCATATTGTTTTGTTGAATATTGTTATAATACCACATTATATTGAACACATATTACTAACTAAATTTTTATTAGTTATAGCCATTAAAAACATAAAATATAAATGTAAATATTTTGAAACAATAATAAATTTAATAAATCGTATAATTATTTAACTAAATCTCAAAAGGTTATATATTTTTACACCTTCTATTGATCTTATTAAATTTCATGTTCATCCTAAAAAAATCATATTACAACATAGGTTCTTTCTAGAGATATATCCTTATTCCTAATATCCAAACCCCCCCAAATACCTCAACCTCAATCTTATAATAATTGGGGTACCTCAGTGAATAACTCAAAACACATCACCATCGATTGTGATGTTAAAAATAAAACATTACACATTTTATGTTATACTAATTATGATTCCCTAATAATAATAAAAATACCAATTACAATTTTTTGGATAAGTATTGACTACATCTATTAATAAATAATAATATGAAATATATAATTTGTTATATTTATAGATTATATACATAGAAAACAAATTATAATAGTGTGAGAAAAATTTCATTGTTCCACCATAAAATATATCCTTTAAGATATATTGTATTACATAATATGGTTAATAACATGTGGAATAGATCCATAAGAAGGTTGTGAGATCATTTTCATTGTAGAGGTAAGATTTTTATGAGAAAGTTTATGATTATTTTTTTGAAAAAGATGAAAAATTAGACCATAGATCATAATAAACGATAAATAACAAAATAATATATTCACTCATAAATCAATAATTAAATAATTTTTTTATAAAAATCTGTATTGGGAGTTTGTAAACATGAGTCAATAATATATGAGCATGACATTTTCATGATTAATAACATAAACATATGGCATAAATATGGCCATATAATATTTTTCAAAGTAAAACACCAATCCATTCATCAAATAATGTTCTAGGATAACAAACAACCCAAAATATAATAGGCCTTGTCTTACCATACAAATAAAGCTTACATCATCAGTTAACCACACCTACACCATTATATTTTGGATTATTATATGAACCCATTCATTACAATATTTATCGGCTTATTCATTCCACCAATGTACCCAAATCATTTCAATGTGGGCTCACCACTTATGTTCAAAAAATATTTTTACTTGGGCTATACAACACTATAACACAACATTTCCTCATGAGATATAAAACATGACCTAATGCTGTAACATCCCAGGTAAATAAATAATAAAGAATTTTCATATTTATTAGTATTTACGAATTAAATATTAATTTTAATTAAAAGTGGTTTCTACGTTCGATAGCGTACTCGGTACACAACGATGAGTTTCTTTGAAAACTTACGTTGCACACAAGTAATACAATAATATTATTTTAAATGTTAGATAACGAGTAGTCGTTGTACTGGCGGGAATGGATAGAAATAAGTAAAATATTATTATATATGTTTTTAAATGTTTTTACATTTACCCAATAAAAGATAAAGGCTTAAAATACAGAAAGAGTTCAATTTTAGGCATTTATACCCTAATTTTCACGAAAGGTCCACTTATCACCTTTTGACGGAGAATCGTCATTAAATATAGTTTTGATAGATCTTATAAATTCTATTGGACCAAATATAACACTTCTTTAGAATCGGGACATCAAAATTTACTTTGTGTAAATTTTTGGTACCTTTCTGATAAAGTTCATTTTTTTAATGAATAGTGTAAAATGTTGTATTTTAATTCAAAACCTCTTTTTAATCTAATTTATTTATATGAATAGATTATCTTTTGAAATGGTTTTAAAGTGAAATTAGAAAATATTTTTACCATTAAATCTAATAGTGGTCGTTGGAATTAATTTCACTTTGAAATCGGACTTAAACTAGTGTCAATCTATTGATACTTATTATTTCATAAAAACACACTATTTGCTCTGACAGTGGGAATTAATAATTAAATTAATTAATGTTACTTATATGTTTGGAATTATGTAAAATAGACATCATTTTTGAATTCGTAATATCAAATATAGCTTAGGGTGAATTTTTGGTAATTTTCTGAAAAACTTCAATTTTTGATGAATAGTGAAACCACTAAGTGGTACTTATAAAGACTGATTTTCCGTTTAAATGAAATTTTGCCATCATTGTGTTTTGAATTTCAAAAATCCAACATAAATGGTTGTCATTAAGAAGTAAAATGTGGTTCAATGAGATTAAAATAATTTTTTGGTGAATAGTAACTTATTATGTTTTTAATCGTGATTAGTGGTAATTAGTGTATTTTAAGGTAAAAATAATGTTTTAATAATATAAGATGACCTTGACACATGTCCTACCCTCATTGTTTGTGTCATGGCCGACCAAGAAAAGCCATGGGTCAACTTGGGGACCCCATGAAGACACTTTGGTTGGGAAATGACATAAATAACTTTTTATTTAATGTAAAAGTAAAAATGACACAAACATGATATGTTTTACTAAAACAATTTTTAAATGGGGTTATTAAATTCCGATATTTGATTATAAATAGTCATTGGAAATCTAACACTATTTCCTACATCATAGTATTTTTTTTATAATTTTTAGACTTTAAATAAATTAATTTATTTATGACATCATGATGATGCAGCGATGACCTCATTATTTAATGATTTAAATATAATGGAATGATAATGTAAAATCTATGAACTACACATGTCCAAAACCAATTGGATGAGTGGATTTCGAACCCTTATAACCTTAGCCACGAATTATTTAATGTGGGACCTTTTAAAACCAAAACACATTTTCAAATAAAGTAATATTTCTTTACTTTCCAAAAGTGCCCCTCCCCTCCTCTTATAAAAGGCCCCCACCTCTACCTCATTTCACACACTCCTAAAGCCTTTGGCTCGTCCAAAACCTGCCCATTTACTCTCTCCGCATCCCTATCCTAATCCTAGAGGATTCCCTATGGGAATAATCCTTTCAAAGGAAGCCTTTAGGCTCAAATCAAAAGAAGTTACACTTTTAAAGGTAATTCATTCTCTCTTGTTCATTTGTTTTATTTTGCTTCTCCAACCCTATAAACACTTTTTATTTACTTTTTTTGTAACAACACAATAATCTTCAATATACTTGGATGTTTTTATAAGATTTATTCGAGCTACACTCTCACACAACTACATCAAATGGTTAAAGAACATACAGTTTCTGTGGATGGCGAAATTCTGCCTCCCGAATCGATGATTGTTCAATACTCATTTAACACCTTCAAAGGTGGTCATTATGATGTCACTATTTTTATATATGATATATAATATGTTTATGTTTTCCTTAATCTTATGTTTTTTTCATTTTGGGCATACCCTTATGGTTTCCATTATGGGTAAACACGATATCTTCATTTAAGGAAGTGCGGACTACCGCCCCCTCAAAATGATGTGATTCGTTAATGCCATATGTGGGACGTGTAAAGGATGGATTCAAAGATATTATATATGATGTTATACTGGAAATATAATATACCTATATATCATTATTATTTCATTCCATTAAATTATAATATAGAAATGAAAGTAGCGGTCATGCGTACGTACGGCTTACCGTCTCCATGAACGGTGCATTTCATTTCTTATCCCCAAATGTAATGTACTCTTAAAAGTAAATGTATATAATGGATATATATAATTAATGATATATCTAAATTATGAATATAATTCTGGAATTAAAATATACATACCTCTCATTTAGTTTTAATTTCATTAATATGACAAAGAAATGAAAGTAGCGTTCATGCGTACGTACGACTTACCGTCTCCATGAACGGTGCATTTCATTTCTTACGTCTAAATGATTATGTAATATTATAAATACATGTATATGCTGGATATATATGATACATATTATATCCAAATCGGGAATTTCATTCTGGATATAAAGAACCTTTGACCACACGAACAACATGTAATTCTAAGAAGTCCACTTTCGACTTAAGAACCAAATATTAAGAAAACAAACATTATTAACTTAAATGGTTACATAATGTTTATAACATGGAAATAAGTGATATAAAAGGAATAATGAACTTTAAAAAGGTTCTCAATCAAGTATAAATTAACTCAAGTTTATTATTCAGGACGTTAAAGAACGATCGAGTCAAGTCGGACCCTAGGTAAGGGACTTCGTCTCAATCTCCTTTCCTTGAGGCATATTTTGTTTTATACACAACTTTCATTAATACGGTGTATAAACCCTATTGAATTTTAATTTTATATAAATGGAATCTTTTTCTACAAAGCGTTTTACAAAACGACAAAAAGGAATGTTTCTTTTAACATACGCGGCAACAACGACCTTTTCTGCCGCCGCTAGTATTATTTGGTCTTTGGCTTTCTCAACAAGCCGTAATGTTTTTAGAATAAAATAAATACCATATAATCTTTTATGTATTTTGGAATAGAAAATGGTTTTGAAAAAGGATTCTATTATGTCAATATATTTATGATATATTGTGATTGAAATGTGGAAATGTTATCATTCCTTTATATTGGTTTTATGTTTTATGATTTTATATGTGTACTTGGACATTTTAACGGGTGGTTACGTTATGAACCATATGACGGGTGGTGCCGTGAATACCAGGACGGGTGGTTACGTTATAACCTCCAATTAATTGGGTATGGAAGTTGGTCGTAAGGCTATTCCATTAAGTATGTATGGAAATTGGCTGTATGGCTATTCAATTAAGTGATATGTGTGGAAGTTGACCGTATGGTTATTCCACTTAAGTATGTTTATTTCCCAAGTTACCTTTATATATGTTATGTGTTCTTTTTATGGATTTTATGGTAATCCTATGGTTACAAAAAGGCATGTAATGATACATTATTCAGTGAAGAGTTTTTACTACTTCATGAATGTGAAGGTATTACTTTGATAAATTATATATGTTTTATTTGATGTTTGAAAAACTAACGGTTTTCATTCTTTCTGTATCCCTTACTGAGCTTTTTATGCTCACCCCATGTTTTTTTTGAAATGTTTTCACAGGACATAATGTGGAATAAGGTCAAGGATGGGATCAAGGGAATGTCATCCTATATAAAACATGGAACTTGACACATTTCTTTTTAAGAGTTTTTTTTATTATGGAAACATAGTAGAAATGACTACTTTTTAATCTTTTGAGATGTAATAGTTATGTTCTAATTCTCTAAAACTCTAAACCTAAAAAGATCCTCGATATGAATTATTCATTTAATTCAATATTAAGCAAGGTCTAAGGATGAGGCCTTATAGTTGGTATCAGAGGTCGGTTTAGACAACTTTAGGAGTTAGAAAAGTGTAAAATTATAATATGATTGAAATGATATAGCATTTACGGATTACCATGTTGCTTCGCCTATGATATTTCTGTGTTCAGAATGGTTTTCCACAGAGGAAATAAAGCAGCTATGTTGGGACGACATCATGAGGAAGATAACCTTCCAAATCAGCAACCTGAGATGGTCGGAATCAGAACTGAACAGTTTGTTTCAGTGATGGCACAGTTGATTCAGGCTATAAATGGTGGTGGTATCCATGCACGAGATCAGCCAGATCAACCGCAGAGGAACATGTCAGTGGTGGAACATTTCATGAGGCAACATCCACCATCATTTAGAGGATCAGCTGACCATGTGCAAGCTGAAGGGTGGATTAAAGCACTGGAGAAGATTTTTGATGTCATGGGGTGTTCAGAACATCAAAAGGTTAGTCTTGCTGTTTACCGTTTTGAAGGTGAAGATGATCTGTGGTGGTCGATGGTGAAAAATATAAGGGATAGGGATGAGATTGAGGATCTTCACTTGGACGAATTCAAAGGTATGTTTCTTGAGAAATATTTTCCTAAGGTGGTTTGCCTTAGGATGGGAAAACAGTTCCTAGAATAGAGGCAGGAGGATGATTCAGTGGCTGCTTATGAAGAAAAGTTCACTCGATTGGCGAGGTATGCTCCAAACTACATACGAGATCTTGATACTAAAATAAACTGTTTTTACTCAGGGTTAAAGCCAAAGTATCGAAGGGCTTTAGCTTCTCGTGAGTTCAAAAGTTATGAAAAACTTGTTCGATGTGCGGAGAAGGTGGAAATGGAGTCTGCTGATGATCAGGTGTTCAATGAAAAACAATAGAATAAGAGGTCTAGTTGGCAGTCAAAGGGGAAGAATTCATCAAAGAAGCAAGGAGGTAAGAAAACCAAATATCCATCCAGTGATAAGTGTGGTAAAATGCATCCTGGAGAATTTTTATCCAAGTCTGGTAAGTGCTTTAGGTGTGGTAATTCTGGTAATATTTCTCGTAACTGTAAGGAAGATGATCAAGCAGGAAATGAAAAGCCAACGGTAAGATGTTTTAAGTGTAATGAAATGTGTCATTATGCAAACGAGTGTCCAACGAAGAACTCGAATGGGGGAATGCAGCCAGACTACAAGCAGAAAGGGGTGGTGAAATCCTTTGCAACAACATCAGCAGATGTTGGGCCATCGAATGAAGTGGTATCATCTCCATGGAGCTCAGAATTTTTTGAAGATTGACTTGAGGTTGGGGTACCATCAGTTGAAAGTAAAAGAAGCAGACGTTCCGAAGACTGTGTTCCGTACTAGATAAGTCCATTATGAATTTGTATTTATGCCTTTTGGGTTAACCAATGCGCCTGCTGTATTCATGGACCTTATGAATAAAATTTTCCATGAGTTCTTGGATAAGTTTGTGTTTGTGTTTTGAGGTTTGGAAAGAGCTTATGTGTGCCTTGTGATTCACAGTTGAAGAATGAGTTGTTATGTGAGGCTCATAGTTCCCCGTTTTCAGTTCATCCTGGTAGTACTAAGATGTACAGAGATCTGCGGGAGTATTACTGGTGGGATGGAATGAAAAGAGACATAGATGATTTTACTATGAAGTGTTTGACATGTCAACAGGTTAAAGCAGAGTGGCAGTTACCGAAATGGATGCTTCAGCCTTTACCAGTTCCAGAGTGGAAATGGGAGAATATATCCTTGGACTTTGTTGTTGGATTACAGGAGACAACTCGAGGTAGTAATGCAATCTGGGTTATTGTTGATCGCCTGACCAAATATTCTCATTTAATTGCTATAGGAGATACTTTTTCCCTCGATCAACTTTCCCGTTTGTATATTAAAGAGATATTCAGGTTACATGGAGTTCCTCTCTCCATTGTATCAGATCGTGATCCCAGGTTTACTTCTAACTTTTGGAAAGGCCTTTAGAAGTCGTTGGGTACTGAATTAAATTTTAGTACAGCTTTTCATCCTCAATCAGATGGGAAGTCAGAACGAACAATTCAGACATTGGAGGATATGCTACGAGCTTGTTCTATGGATTATCAGGGAAGTTGGGACCAACATCTTTCTTTGGTTGATTTTTCATATAATAACAGTTTTCATTCCAGTATACAGATGGCACTATTTGAGGCATTATATGGGATGCAGTCTCGAACTCCAGCATTTTGGAATGAAGTGGGTGAAAGGAAGCTGATGGGACCAGAATTGGTAGAAGAGATGGCAGAAAAAGTTTAGTTGATTCAGAAGCACATGAGAACAGCTCAGAGCAGGCATAAGAGTTATCCGGATAACCGGAGGAAGGATCTATCTTTCGAGGTAGGTGATCATGTTTTTCTCAAGGTTTCTCCTTGGAAAGGTTTGATGAGATTTGGTAAGAAAGGAAAGCTGAGTCCAAGGTTTATTGGACCATATGAAATTCCGGAGAGAGTTGGATCAGTTGCATACTGGGTGGCTTTACCTTCAAGTTTATCTTAGGTACACAATATTTTTCATGATTCGATGTTGAGAAAGTATATGCCAGATCCATCTCAGGTTTTGAGTCCAGAGGTAGTTCAGCTGGAAGAGAACCTATCTTATGAGGAACCATCGGTCCAGATTCTTGACCACAGGGAGCAGGTGTTACAGAATAAGGTGATTCATCAGGTTAACGTTTTGTGGAAAACCATGTGATTTAAGAGGCAACGTGGGAATCTGAAAATGCTATGAGGGATAAATACCCCCACTTATTTTGATAAGTGAATAAAATTGCAAGGACGCAATTCCCAAAAGGGGGGAAGGATGTAACATCCCAGGTAAATAAATAATAAATAATTTTCATATTTATTAATATTTACGAATTAATTATTAATTTTAATTAAAAGCGGTTTCTACGTTGGATAGCGTACTCGGTACGCAACGATGAGTTTCTTTGAAAACTTAAGTTGCACACAAGTAATAAAATAATATTATTTTAAATGTTAGTTAACGAGTAGTCGTTGTACTGGCGGGAATGGATAGAAATAACTAAAATATGATTATATATGTTTTTAAATGTTTTTACATTTACCCAATAAAAGATAAAGGCTTAAAATACAGAAAGAGTTCAATTTTAGGCATTTATACCCTAATTTTCAAGAAAGGTCCACTTATCACCTTTTGAAGGAGAATCGTCATTAAATATAGTTTTGATCGATCTTATAAATTCTATTGGACCAAATATAACTCTTCTTTAGAATCGGGACATCAAAATTTGCTTTGTGTAATTTTTTGGTACCTTTCTGATAAAGTTCATTTTTTTAATGAATAGTGTAAAATGTTGTATTTTAATTCAAGACCTCTTTTTAATCTAATTTATTTATATGATTAGATTATCTTTTGAATTGGTTTTAATGTGAAATTAGAAAATATTTTTACCATTAAATCCAATAGTGGTCGTTGGAATTAATTTCACTTTGAAATATGACTTAAACTAGTGTCAATCTTTTGATACTTATTATTTCATAAAAACACGCTATTTGCTCTGACAGTGGGAATTAATTATTAAATTAATTAATGTTACTTATATGTTTGGAATTTTTTAAAATAGACTTCATTTTTGAATTCGTAATATCAAATATAGCTTAGGGTGAATTTTTGGTAATTTTCTGAAAAACTTCAATTTTTGATGAATAGTGAAACCACTAAGTCGTACTTATAAAGACTGATTTTCCGTTTAAATGAAATTTTTCCATCATTGTGTTTGGAATTTAAAAAAACCGACATACATGGTTGTCATTAAGAAGTAAAATGTGGTTCAATGAGATTAAAATTATTTTTTGGTGAATAGTAACTTATTAAGTTTTTAATCGTGATTAGTGGTAATTAGTGTAGTTTAAGGTAAAAATAATGTTTTAATAAAATAAGATGAGCTTTACACATGTTCTACCATCATTGGCTGTGTCATGGCCGACCAATACAAGCCATGGGTCAACTTGGGGACCCCATGGAGACACTTTGGTTGGGAAATGACATAAATAACTTTTTATTTAATGTAAAAGTAAAAATGACACAAACATGATATGTTTTACTAAAAAAAAATTTAAATGGGGTTCTACAAGTCCGATATTTGATTATAAATATTTATTGGATAGCTAACACGATTTCCTACATCATAGTATTTTTTTTAAATTTTTAGACTTTAAATAAATTAATTTATTTATGACATCATAATGATGCAGCGATGACCTCATTATTTATTGATTTAAATAAAATGGAATGATAATGTAAAATATATGAACTAAACATGTCCAAAACCAATTTTATGAGTGCATTTCGAATCCTTATCACCTTATCCACGAATTATTTAATGTGGGACCTTTTAAAACCGAAACACTTTTTCAAATAAAGTAATATTTCTTTACTTTCCAAAAGTGCCCCTCCTCTCCTCTTATAAAAGTCCCCCACCTCTACCTCATTTCACACACTCCTCAAGCCTTTGGCTCGGCCAACCCCTGACCATTTACTCTCTCCACATCCCTCTAATAATCCTAGAGGATTCACTTTGGGCATAATCCTTTCAAAGTAAGCCTTTAGGATCAAATCAAAAAAAAGTTACACTTTTAAAGGTAATTCATTCTCTCTTGTTCATTTGTTTTATTTTGCTTCTCCAACCCTCTAAACTCTTTTTATGTACTTATTTTGTAACAACACCATAATATTCAATATACTAGGATGTTGTTATAAGATTTATTCGAGCTACACTCTCACAAAACTACATAAAATGGTTAAAGAACATACGGTTTCCGTGGATGGCGAAATTCTGCCTCCCGAAACGATGATTGTTCAATACTCATTTAACACCTTCAAAGGTGTTCATTATGATGTCACTATTTTTATATATGATATATAATATGTTTATGTTTTCCTTAAGCTTATGTTTTTTTCATTTTGGTCATACCTTTATGGTTTCCATTATGGGTAAACACGATATCTTCATTTAAGGAAGTGCGGACTACTGCCCCCTCAAAGTGATGTGATTCGTTAATGCCATATGTGGGACGTGTAAAGGATGGATTCAAAGATATTATATATGATGTTATACTGGAATTATAATATACCTCTATATCATTATTATTTCCTTCCATTAATGTATGAGATAGAAATGAAAATAGTGTTCATGCGTACGTAAGGCTTACCGTCTCCATGAACGGTGCATTTCATTTCTTATCCCCAAATGTAATGTACTATTAATAGTAAATGTATATAATGGATATATATATTTAATGATATATCTAAATTATGAATATAATTCTGGAATTAAAATATGCATACCTCTCATTTAGTTTTAATTTCATTAATATGACAATGAAATGAAAGTAGCGTTCATGCGTACGTACGACTTACCATCTCCATGAACGGTGCATTTCATTTCTTACCTCTAAATGATTATGTAATATTATAAATATATGTATATGCTAGATATATATGATACATATTATATCCAAATCGGGAATTTCATTCTGGATATAAAGAACCTTTGACCACACGAACAACATGTAATTCTAAGAAGTTCACTTTCGACTTAAGAACCAAATATTAAGAACACAAACATTATTAACTTAAATGGTTACATAATGTTTATAAAATGGAAATAAGTGATATAAAAGGAATAATGAACTTTAAAAAGGTTCTTAATCAAGTATAAATTAACTCAAGTTTATTATTCAGGACGTTAAAGAACGATCGAGTCAAGTCGGACCCTAGGTAAGGGACTTCATCTCAATCTCCTTTCATTGAGGCATATTTCGTTTTATACAGAACTTTAATTAATACGGTGTATAAACCCTATTGAATTTTACTTTTATACAAAAGGAATCTTTTTCTACGAAGCGTTTTACAAAACGACAAAAAGGAATGTTTCTTTTAACGTACGCGGCGACAACGACCTTTTCCGCCGCTGCTAGTATTATTTGGTCTTTGGCCTTCTCAACAAGCCGTAATGTTTTTAGAATAAAATAAATACCATATACTCTTTTATGTATTTTGGAATTGAAAATGGTTTTGAAAAAGGATTCTATTATGTCAATATATTTATGGTATATTGTGATTGAAATGTGGAAATGTTATCATTCCTTTATATTGGTTTTATGTTTTATGATTTTATATTGGTACTTGGACATTTTAACGGGTGGTTACGTTATGAACCATATGATGGGTGGTGCCATGAATACCAGGATGGGTGGTTACGTTATAACCTCCAATGAATTGGGTATGGAAGTCGGCCGTAAGGCTATTCCATTAAGTATGTATAGAAATTGGCTATATGGCTTTTCAATTAAGTGATATGTGTGGATGTTGACCGTATGGTTATTCCACTTAAGTATGTTTATTTCCCAAATTACCTTTATATATGTTATGTGTTCTTTTTATGGATTTTATTGTAATCCTTTGGTTACAAAAAGGCATGTAATGATACTTTATTCAGTGAAGAGTTTTTACTACTTCATGAATGTGAAGGTATTACTTTGATAAAGTATATATGGTTTATTTGATGTTTTAAAAACTAACAGTTTTCATTCTTTCTGTATCCCTTACTGAGATTTTTATGCTCACCCCATGTTTTTTTTGAAATGTTTTCACAGGACATAATGTGGAATAAGGTCAAGGATGGGATCAAGGGAATGTAATCCTATATAAAACATGGAACTAGACACGTTTCTTTTTAAGAGTTTTTTTTATTATGGAAACATAATAGAAATGACTACTTTGTACTCTTTTGAGATGTAATAGTTATGTTCTAATTTTTTAAAACTCTAAACCTGAAAAGATCCTCGACATGAATTATTCATTTAATTCAATATTAAGCAAGGTTTAAGGCTGGGGCCTTATAGTTGGTATCAGAGGTCGGTTTAGACAACTTTAGGAGTTAGAAAAGTGTAAAATTATAATATGATTGAAATGATATAGCATTTACGGATTACCATGTTGCTTCGCCTAAGATATTTCTGTGTTCAGAATGGTTTTCCACAGAGGAAACAAAGCAGCTATGTTGGAATGACATCATGAGGAAGATAACCTTCAAATCAGCAACCTGAGATGGTCGGAATCAGAACTGAACAGTTTATTGCAGTGATGGCATAGTTGACTCAGGATATAAATGGTGGTGGTATCCATGCACGAGATCAGCCAGATCAACCGCAGAGGAACATGTCAGTGGTGGAACATTTCATGAGGCAACATCCACCATCATTTAGAGGATCAGCTGACCATGTGCAAGCTGAAGGGTGGATTAAAGCACTGGAGAAGATTTTTGATGTCATGGGGTGTTCAGAACATCAAAAGGTTAGTCTTTCTGTTTACCGTTTTGATGGTGAAGCTGATCAGTGGTGGTCGATGGTGAAAAATATAAGGGATAGTGATGAGATTGAGGATCTTCACTTGGACGAATTCAAAGGTATGTTTCTTGAGAAATATTTTCCTAATGTGGTTTTCCTTAGGATGGGAAAACAGTTCCTAGAGTAGAGGCAGTAGGATGATTCAGTGGCTGCTTATGAAGAAAAGTTCACTCGATTGGCGAGGTATGCTCCAAACTACATACGAGATCTTGATACTAAAATAAACTGTTTTTACTCAGGGATAAAGTCAAAGTATCGAAGGGCTTTAGCTTCTCGTGAGTTCAAAAGTAATGAAAAACTTGTTCAATGTGCGGAGAAGGTGGAAATGGAGTTTTCCGATGATCAGGTGTTCTATGACAAACAATAGAATAAGAGGTCTAGTTGGCAGGCAAAGGGGAAGAATTCATCAAAGAAGCAAGGAGGTAAGAAAACCAAATATCCATCCAGTGATAAGTGTGGTAAAATGCATCCTGGAGAATGTTTATCCAAGTCTAGTAAGTGCTTTCGGTGTGGTATGTCTGGTAATATTTCTCGTAACTGTAAGGAAGATGATCAAGCCGGAAATGAAAAGCCAACGGTAAGATGTTTTAAGTGTAATGAAATGGGTCATTATGCAAACGAGTGTCCAACGAAGAACTCGAATGGGGGAATGCAGCCAGACTACAAGCAGAAAGGTGTGGTGAAATCCTTTGCAACAACATCAGCAGATGTTGGGCCATCTAATGAAGTGGTATCAGCTCCATGTAGCTCAGTATTTTTTGAAGATTGACATGAGGTCGGGGTACCATCAGTTGAAAGTAAAAGAAGCAGACGTTCCAAAGACTGTGTTCCGTACTAGATATGGCCATTATGAATTTGTATTTATGCCTTTTGGGTTAACCAATGCGCCTGCTGTATTCATGGACCTTATGAATAAAATTTTCCATGAGTTCTTGGATAAGTTTGTGTTTGTGTTTTGAGGTTTGGAAAGAGCTTATGTGTGCCTTGTGATTCACAGTTGAAGAATGAGTTGTTATGTGAGGCCCATAGTTCCTCGTTTTCAGTTCATCCTGGTAGTACTAAGATGTACAGAGATCTGCGGGAGTATTACTGGTGGGATGGAATGAAAAGAGACATAGATGATTTTACTGTGAAGTGTTTGACATGTCAATAGGTTAAAGAAGAGTGGCAGTTACCGAAATGGATGCTTCAGCCTTTACCAGTGCCAGAGTGGAAATGGGAGAATATATCCATGGACTTTGTTGTTGGATTACCGAAGACATCTCGAGGTATTAATGCAATCTGGGTTATTGTTGATCGCTTGACCAAATATTCTCATTTAATTGCTATAGGAGATACTTTTTCCCTCGATCAAATTTCTCGTTCGTATATTAAATAGATAGTCAGGTTAATTGGAGTTCCTCTCTCCATTGTATCGGATCGTGATCCCAGGTTTACTTCTAACTTTTGGAATGGCCTTCAGAAGTCATTGGGTACTGAATTAAATTTTAGTACAGCTTTTCATCGTCAATCAGATGGGCAGTCAGAACGAACAATTCAGACATTGGAGGATATGCTACGAGCTTGTTCTATGGATTATCAGGGAAGTGGGGACCAACATCTTTCTTTGGTTGAGTTTTCATATAATAACAGTTTTAATTCCAGTATACAGATGGCACTATTTGAGGCATTATATGGGATGCAGTCTCGAACTCCAGCATTTTGGAATGAAGTGGGTGAAAGGAAGCTGATGGGGCCAGAATTGGTAGATGAGATGGCATAAAAAGTTTAGTTGATTTTGAAGCACATGAGAACAGCTCAGAGCAGGCATAAGAGTTATGCGGATAACCGGAGGAAGGATCTATCTTTCGAGGTAGGTGATCATGTTTTTCTCAAGGTTTCTCCTTGGAAAAGTGTGATGAGATTTGGTAAGAAAGGAAAGCTGAGTCCAAGGTTTATTGGACCATATGAAATTCTGGAGAGAGTTGGATCAGTTGCATACCGGGTGGCTTTACCTTCGAGTTTATCTCAGGTACACAATATTTTTCATGTTTCGATGTTGAGAATGTATATGCCAGATCCATCTCATGTTTTGAGTCCAGAGGTAGTTCAGCTGGAAGAGAACCTATCTTATGAGGAACCATCGGTCCAGATTCTTTACCACAGGGAGCAGGTGTTACGGAATAAGGTGATTCATCAGGTTAATGTTTTGCGGAAAACCATGTGATTGAAGAGGCAACGTGGGAATCTAAAAATGCTACAAGGGATAAATACCCCCACTTATTTTGATAAGTGAATAAAATTGCGAGGACGCAATTCCCAAAAGGGGGGAAGGATGTAACATCCCAGGTAAATAAATAATAAAGAATTTTCATATTTATTAATATTTACGAATTAAATATTAAATTTAATTAAAAGGGGTTTCTACGTTCGATAGCGTACTCGGTACGCAATGATGTGTTTCTTTGAAAACATACGTTGCACACAAGTAATAAAATAATATTATTTTAAATGTTAGCTAATGAGTAGTCGTTGTACTAGTGGGAATGGATAGAAATAACTAAAATATGATTATATATGTTTTTAAATGTTTTTAAATTTACCCAATAAAAGATAATGGCTTAAAATACAGAAAGAGTTCAATTTTAGGGATTTATACCCTAATTTTCACGAAAGGTCCACTTATCACCTTTTGACGGAGAATCGTCATTAAATATAGTTTTGATCGATCTTATAAATTCTATTGGACCAAATATAACTCTTCTTTAGAATCGGGACATCAAAATTTACTTTGTGTAAATTTTTGGTACCTTTCTGATAAAGTTCATTTTTTTAATGAATAGTGTAAAATGTTGTATTTTAATTCAAAACCTCTTTTTTATATAATTTATTTATATGATTAGATTATCTTTTGAATTGGTTTTAAAGTGAAATTAGAAAATATTTTTACCATTAAATCCCATAGTGGTCGTTGGATTTAATTTCACTTTGAAATATGACTTAAACTAGTGTCAATCTTTTGATACTTATTATTTCATAAAAACGCACTATTTGCTCTGACAGTGGGAATTAATTATTAAATTAATTAATGTTACTTATATGTTTGTAATTATTTAAAATAGACTTCATTTTTGAAATCATAATATAAAATATATCTTAGGGTGAATTTTTGGTAATTTTCTGAAAAACTTCAATTTTTGATGAATAGTGAAACCACTAAGTGGTACTTATAAAGATTGATTTTCCGTTTAAATGAAATTTTTCCATCATTGTGTTTGGAATTTAAAAAAACCGACATACATGGTTGTCATTAAGAAGTAAAATTTGGTTCAATGAGATTAAAATAATTTTTTGGTGAATAGTAACTTATTAAGTTTTTAATCGTGATTAGTGGTAATTAGTGTAGTTTAAGGTAAAAATAATGTTTTAATAAAATAAGATGAGCTTTACACATGTCCTACCATCATTGGTTGTGTCATGGCCGACCAAGACAATCAATGGGTCAACTTGGGGACCCCATGTAGACACTTTGGTTGGGAAATGACATAAATAACTTTTTATTTAATGTAAAAGTAAAAATGACACAAACATGATATGTTTTACTAAAACAATTTTTAAATGGGGTTCTACAAGTCCGATATTTGATTATAAATAGTCATTGGAAAGATAACACGATTTCCTACATCATAGTATTTTTTTTTATAATTTTTAGACTTTAAATAAATTAATTTATTTATGACATCATGATGATGCAGCGATGACCTCATTATTTAATGATTTAAATAAAATGGAATGATAATGTAAAATCTATGAACTACACATGTCCAAAACCAATTGGATGAGGGGATTTCGAACCCTTATCACCTTAGCCACGAATTATTTAATGTGGGACCTTTTAAAACCGAAACACATTTTCAAATAAAGTAATATTTTTTTACTTTCCAAAAGTGCCCCCCCTCTCCTCTTATAAAAGGCCCCCAACTCTACCTCATTTCACACACTCCTCAAGCCTTTGGTTCGGCCAACCCCTGCCCATTTACTCTCTCCACATCCCTCTACTAATCCTAGAGGATTCCCTTTGGGCATAATCCTTTCAATGGAAGCCTTTAGGATCAAATCAAAAAAAGTTACACTTTTAAAGGTAATTCATTCTCTCTTGTTCATTTGTTTTATTTTGCTTCTCCAACCCTCTAAACTCTTTTTATTTACTTCTTTTGTAACAACAACATAATATTCAATATACTAGGATGTTGTTATAAGATTTATTCGAGCTACACTCTCACACAACTACATCAAATGGTTAAAGAACATACGGTTTCCGTGGATGGCAAAATTCTGCCTCCCGAAACGATGATTGTTCAATACTCATTTAACACCTTCAAAGGTGGTCATTATGATGTCACTGTTTTTATATATGATATATAATATGTTTATGTTTTCCTTAAGATTATGTTTTTTTCATTTTGGGCATACCTTTATGGTTTCCATTATGGGTAAACACGATATCTTCATTTAAGGAAGTGGGGACTACCGCCCCCTCAAAGTGATGTGATTCGTTAATGCCATATGTGGGACGTGTAAAGGATGGATTCAAAGATATTATATATGATGTTATACTGGAATTATAATATACCTCTATATCATTATTATTTCTTTCCATTAATATATGAGATAGAAATGAAAGTAGCGTTCATGCGTACGTACGGCTTACCGTCTCCATGAACGGTGCATTTCATTTCTTATCCCCAAATGTAATGTACTATTAAAAGTAAATGTATATAATGGATATATATAATTAATGATATATCTAAATGATGAATATAATTCTGGAATTAAAATATACATACCTCTCATTTAGTTTTAATTTCATTAATATGACAAAGAAATGAAAGTAGCGTTCATGCGTACGTATGGTTTACAGTCTCCATGAACGGTGCATTTCAATTCTTACCTCTAAATGCTTATGTAATATTATAAATACATGTATATGCTGGATATATATGATACATATTATATCCAAATCTGGAATTTCATTCTGGATATAAAGAACCTTTGACAACACGAACAACATGTAATTCTAAGAAGTCCACTTTCGACTTAAGAACCAAATATTAAGAAAACAAACAGTATTAACTTAAATGGTTACATAATGTTTATAACATGGAAATAAGTGATATAAAAGGAATAATGAACTTTAAAAAGGTTCTTAATCAAGTATAAATTAACTCAAGTTTATTATTCAGGATGTTAAAAAACGATCGAGTCAAGTCGGACCCTAGGTAAGGGACTTCGTCTCAATCTCCTTTCATTGAGGCATATTTCGTTTTATACACAACTTTAATTTATACGGTGTATAAACCCTATTGAATTTTACTTTTATACAAAAGGAATATTTTTCTACGAAGCGTTTTACAAAACGACAAAAAGGAATGTTTCTTTTAACGTACGCGGCGACAACGACCTTTTCCGCCGCCGCTAGTATTATTTGGTCTTTGGCTTTCTCAACAAGCCGTAATGTTTTTAGAATAAAATAAATACCATATACTCTTTTATGTATTTTGGAATTGAAAATGGTTTTGAAAAATGATTCTATTATGTGAATATATTTATGATATACTGTGATTGAAATGTGGAAATGTTATCATTCCTTTATATTGGTTTTATGTTTTATGATTTTATATTGGTACTTGGACATTTTAACGGGTGGTTACATTATGAACCATATGACGGGTGGTGCCGTGAATACCAGGACGGGTGGTTACGTTATAACCTCCAATGAATTCGGTATGGAAGTCGGCCGTAAGGCTATTCCATTAAGTATGTATGGAAATTGTTCGTATGGCTATTCCATTAAGTGATATGTGTGGAAGTTGACCGTATGGTTATTCCACTTAAGTATGTTTATGTCCCATGTTACCATTATATATGTTATGTGTTCTTTTTATGGATTTTATGGTAATCCTTTGGTTACAAAAAGGAAAGTAATGATACTTTATTCAGTGAAGAGTTTTTACTACTTCATGAATGTGAAGGTATTACTTTGATAAAGTATATATGGTTTATTTGATGTTTGAAAAACTAACAGTTTTCATTCTTTCTGTATCCCTTACTGAGATTTTTATGCTCACCCCAAGTTTTTTTTTGAAATGTTTTCACAGGACATAATGTGGAATAAGGTCAAGGATGGGATCAAGGGAATGTCATACTATATAAAACATGGAACTAGAAACATTTCTTTTTAAGAGATTTTATATTATGGAAACATAGTAGAAATGACTACTTTGTAATCTTTTGAGATGTAATAGTTATGTTCTAATTCTCTAAAACTCTAAACCTGAAAAGATCCTCGACATGAATTATTCATTTAATTCAATATTATGTAAGTTTTAAGGCTGGGGCCTTATATTTGGTATCAGAGGTCGGTTTAGACAACTTTAGGAGTTAGAAAAGTGTAAAATTATAATATGATTGAAATGATATAGCATTTACGGATTACCATGTTGCTTCGCCTAAGATATTTCTGTGTTCAGAATGGTTTTCCACAGAGGAAAAAAAGCAACTATGTTGGGACGACATCAGGAGGAAGATAACCTTCCAAATCAGCAACCTAAGATGGTCGGAATCAGAACTGAACAGTTTGTTGCAGTGATGGAACAGTTGACTCAGGCTATAAATGGTGGTGGTATCCATGTACGAGATCAGCCAGATCAACCGTAGAGGAACATGTCAGTGGTGGAACATTTCATGAGGAAACATCCACCATCATTCAGAGGATCAGGTGACCATGTGCAAGATGAAGGGTGTATTAAAGCAGTGGAGAAGATTTTTGATTCATGGGGTGTTCAGAACATCAAAAGGTTAGTCTTGCTGTTTAACGTTTTGAAGGTGAAGCTGATCAGTGGTGGTCGATGGTGAAAAATATAAGGGATAGTGATGAGATTGAGGATCTTCACTTGGATAAATTCAAAGGTACGTTTCTTGAGAAATATTTTCCTATGGTGGTTTTCCTTAGTATGGGAAAACACTTCCTAGATTAGAGGCAGGAGGATGATTCAGTGGTTCCTTATGAAGAAAAGTTCACTCGATTGGCAAGGTATGCTCCAAACTACATACGAGATCTTGATACTAAAATAAATTGTTTTTACTCAGGGTTAAAGTCAAAGTATCGAAGGGCTTTAGCTTCTCGTGAGTTCGAAAGTTATGAAAAACTTGTTCGATGTGCGGAGAAGGTGGAAATGGAGTTTTCCGATGATCAGGTGTTCTATGACAAACAATAGAATAAGAGGTCTAGTTGGCAGGCAAAGGGGAATAATTCATCAAAAAAGCAAGGAGGTATGAAAACCAAATATCCATCCTGTGATAAGTGTGGTAAAATGCATCCTGGAGAATGTTTATCCAATTCTGGTAAGTGCTTTAGGTGTGGTAAGTCTGGTAATATTTCTCGTAACTGTAAGGAAGATGATCCAGCAGGAAATGAAAAGCCAACGGTAAGATGTTTTATGTGTAATGAAATGGGTCATTATGCAAACGAGTGTCCAACGATGCACTCGAATTGGTGAATGCAGCCAGACTACAAGCAGAAAGGGGTGGTGAAATCCTTTGCAACAACATCAGCAGATGTTGGGCCATCGAATGAAGTGGTATCATCTCCATGGAGCTCAGTATTTTTTGAATATTGACTTGAGGTCGGGGTACCATCAGTTGAAAGTAAAAGAATCAGACGTTCCGAAGATTGTGTTCCGTACTAGATATGGCCATTATGAATTTGTAGTTATGACTTTTGTGTTAACAAATGCGCCTGCTGTATTCATGAACCTTATGAATAAAATTTTCCATGAGTTCTTGGATAAGTTTGTGTTTGTGTTTTGAGGTTTGGGAAGAGCTTATGTGTTCCTTGTGATTCACAGTTGAAGAATGAGTTGTTATGTGAGGCTCATAGTTCCCCGTTTTCAGTTCATCCTGGTAGTACTAAGATGTACAGAGATCTGCAGGAGTATTACTGGTGGGATGGAATGAAAAGAGACATAGATGATTTTACTGTGAAGTGTTTGACATGTCAACAAGTTAAAGCAGAGTGGCAGTTACTGAAAGGGATGCTTCAGCCTTTACCAGTGCCAGAGTGGAAATGGGAGAATATATCCATGGACTTTGTTGTTGGATTACCGAAGACATCTCGAGGTAGTAATGCAATATGGGTTATTGTTGATCGCTTGACCAAATCTGCTCATTTCATTGCTATAGGAGATACTTTTTCCCTCGATCAACTTTCCCATTTGTATATTAAAGAGATAGTCACGTTACATGGAGTTCCTCTCTCCATTGTATCAGATCGTGATCCCTGGTTTACTTCTAACTTTTGGAAAGGCCTTCAGAAGTCGTTGGGTACTTAATTAAATTTTAGTACAGCTTTTCATCCTCAATCAGATGGGCAGTCAGAACGAACAATTCAGACATTGGAGGATATGCTACGAGCTTGTTCTATGGATTATCAGGGAAGTTGGGACCAACATATTTCTTTGGTTGAGTTTTCTTATAATAACAGTTTTCATTCCAGTATACAGATGGCACTATTTGAGGCATTATATGGGAAGCAGTGTCGAACTCCAGCATTTTGGAATGAAGTGGGTGAAAGGAAGCTGATGGGACCAGAATTGGTAGAAGAGATGGCAGAAAAAGTTTAGTTGATTCAGAAGCACATGAGAACAGCTCAGAGCAGGCATAAGAGTTATGCGGATAACCGAAGGAAAGATCTATCTTTCGAGGTAGGTGATCATGTTTTTCTCAAGGTTTCTCCTTGGAAAAGTGTGATGAGATTTGGTAAGAAAGGAAAGCTGAGTCCAAGGTTTATTGGACCATATGAAATTCTGGAGAGAGTTGGATCAGTTGCATACCGGGTGGCTTTACCTTCGAGTTTATCTCAGGTACACAATATTTTTCATGTTTCGATGTTGAGAAAGTATATGCCAGATCCATCTCATGTTTTGAGTCCAGAGGTAGTTCAGCTGGAAGAGAACCTATCTTATGAGGAACCACCGGTCCAGATTCATGACCACATGGAGCAGGTGTTACAGAATAAGGTGAATCATCAGGTAAACATTTTGTGGAAAACCATGTGATTGCAGAGGCAATGTGGGAATCTGAAAATGCTACGAGGGATAAATACCCCCACTTATTTTGATAAGTGAATAAAATTTTGAGGACGCAATTCCCAAAAGGGGGGAAGGATGTAACATCCCAGGTAAATAAATAATAAAGAATTTTCATATTTATAAATATTTACGAATTAAATATTAATTTTAATTAAAAGGGGTTTCTACGTTCGATAGCGTACTCGGTACGCAACGATGAGTTTCTTTGAAAACTTACGTTGCACACAAGTAATAAAATAATATTATTTTAAATGTTAGTTAACGATTAGTCGTTGTACTGGCGGGAATGGATATAAATAACTAAAATATGATTATATATGTTTTTAAATGTTTTTACATTTACCCAATAAAAGATAAAGTCTTAAAATACAGAAAGAGTTCAATTTTAGGCATTTATACCCTAATTTTCACGAAAGGTCCACTTATCACCTTTTGACGGAGAACCGTCATTAAATATAGTTTTGATCGATCTTATAAATTATATTGGACCAAATATAACTCTTCTTTAGAATCGGGACATCAAAATTTACTTTGTATAAATTTTTAGTACCTTTCTGATAAAGTTCATTTTTTAATGAATAGTGTAAAATGTTGTATTTTAATTCAAAACCTCTTTTTAATCTAATTTATTTATATGATTAGATTATCTTTTGAATTCGTTTTAAAGTGAAATTAGAAAATATTTTTACCATTAAATCCAATAGTGGTCGTTTGAATTAATTTCACATTGAAATCTGACTTAAACTAGTGTCAATCTTTTGATACTTATTATTTCATAAAAACACGCTATTTTCTATGACAGTGGGAATTAATTATTAAATTAATTAATGTTACTTATATGTTTGGAATTTTGTAAAATAGACTTCATTTTTGAATTCGTAATATCAAATATAGCTTAGGGTGAATTTTTGGTAATTTTCTGAAAAACTTCAATTTTTGATGAATAGTGAAACCACTAAGTGGTACTTATAAAGACTGATTTTCCGTTTAAATGAAATTTTTCCATCATTGTGTTTTGAATTTCAGAAATCCGACATACATGGTTGTCATTAATAAGTAAAATGTGGTTCAATGAGATTAAAATAATTTTTTGGTGAATAGTAACTTATTAAGCTTTTAATCGTGATTAGTGGTAATTGGTGTAGTTTAAGGTAAAAATAATGTTTTAATAAAATAAGATGAGCTTGACACATGTCCTACCCTCATTGGTTGTGTCATGGCCGACCAAGACAAGCCATGGGTCAACTTGGGGACCCCATGGAGACACTTTGGTTGGGAAATGGCAAAAATAACTTTTTATTTAATGTAAAAGTAAAAATGACACAAACATGATATGTTTTACTAAAAAAAATTTTAAATGGGGTTATACAAGTCCGATTTTTTATTATAAATAGTAATTGGAAATCTATAAAGATTTCCTACATCATAGTAATTTTTTTATAATTTTTAGACCTTAAATAAATTAATTTATTTATGACATCATGATGATGCAGCGATGACCTCATTATTTAATGATATAAATAAAATGGAAAGATAATGTAAAATCTATGCACTACACATGTTCATAACCAATTGGATGAGTGGATTTCTAACCCTTATCACCTTATCCACGAATTATATTAATGTGGGACCTTTTAAAACCGAAACACATTTTCAAATAAAGTAATATTTCTTTACTTTCCAAAAGTGCCCCTCCTCTCCTCTTATAAAATGCCCCCACCTCTACCTCATTTCACACACTCCTCAAGCCTTTGGCTCGGCCAAAACCTGCCCATTTACTATCTCCACATCCCTCTCCTCATCCTAGAGGATTCCCTTTGGGCATAATCCTTTCAAAGGAAGCATTTAGGCTCAAATAAAAAGAAGGTACACTTTTAAAGGTAATTCATTCTCTCTTGTTCATTTGCTTTATTTTGCTTCTCCAACCCTCTAAACTCTTTCTATTTACTTCTTTTGTAACAACACCATAATCTTCAATATACTAGGATGTTTTAATAAGATTTATTCGAGCTACACTCTCACACAACTACATCAAATGGTTAAAGAACATACGGTTTCCGTGGATGGCGAAATTCTGCCTCCCGAAACGATGATTGTTCAATACTAATTTAACACCTTAAAAGGTGGCCATTATGATGTCACTATTTTTATATATGATATATAATATGTTTATGTTTTCCTTAAGCTTCTGTTTTTTTCATTTTGGGAATACCTTTAAGGTTTCCATTATGGGTAAACACGATATCTTTATTTAAGGAAGTGCGGACTACCGCCCCCTCAAAGTGATGTGATTCCATAATGCCATATGTGGGACGTGTAAAGGATGGATTCAAAAATATTATATATGATGTTATACTGGAATTATAATATACCTCTATATCATTATTATTTCTTTCCATTAATGTATGAGATAGAAATGAAAGTAGCGTTCATGCGTATCTACGGCTTACCGTCTCCATCAACGGTGCATTTCATTTCTTATCCCCAAATGTAAAGTACTATTAAAAGTAAATGTATATAATGGATATATATAATTAATGATATATCTAAATGATGAATATAATTCTGGAATTAAAATATACATACCTCTCATTTAGTTTTAATTTCATTAATATGACAAAGAAATGAAAGTAGCGTTCATGCGTACGTACGGCTTACCGTCTCCAGGAACGATGCATTTCATTTCTTAACTCTAAATGATTATGTAATATTATAAATACATGTATATGCTGGATAAATATGATACATATTATATCCAAATCGGGAATTTCATTCTGGATATAAAGAACCTTTGACAACACGAACAACATGTAATTGTAAGAAGTCCACTTTCGACTTAAGAACCAAATATTAAGAAAACAAACATTATTAACCTAAATGGTTACATAATGTTTATAACATGGAAATAAGTGATATAAAAGGAATAATGAACTTTAAATAGGTTCTTAATCAAGTATAAATTAACTCAAGTTTATTATTCAGGACGTTAAAGAACGATCGAGTCAAGTCGGACCCTAGGTAAGGGACTTCGTCTCAATCTCCTTTCATTGAGGCATATTTTTTTTATACACAACTTTCATTTATACGGTGTATAAACCCTATTGAATTTTACTTTTATACAAAAAGAATCTTTTTCTACGAAGCGTTTTACAAAACAACAAAAACGAATGTTTCTTTTAACGTACGCGGCGACAACGACCTTTTCTACCGCCGCTAGTATTATTTGGTATTTGGCTTTCTCAACAAGCCGTAATGTTTTTAGAATAAAATAAATACCATATACTCTTTTATGTATTTTGGTATTGAAAATGGTTTTGAAAAAGGATTCTATTATGTCAATATATTTATGATATATTGTGATTGAAATGTGGAAATGTTATCATTCCTTTATATTGATTTTATGTTTTATGATTTTATATTGGTACTTGGACATTTTAACGGGTGGTTACGTTATGAACCATATGACGGGTGGTGCCGTGAATACCAGGACGGGTGGTTACGTTATAACCTCCAATGAATTGGGTATGGAAGTCGGCCGTAAGGCTATTCCATTATGTATGTATGGAAATTGGCTGTATGGCTATTCCATTAATTTATATGTGTGGAAGTTGACCGTATGGTTATTCCACTTAAGTATGTTTATGTCCCAAGTTACCTTTATATATGTTATGTGTTCTTTTTATGGATTTTATGGTAATCCTTTGGTTACAAAAAGGAAAGTAATGATACTTTATTCAGTGAAGAGTTTTTACTTCTTCATGAATGTGAAGGTATTACTTTGATAAAGTATATATGGTTTATTTGTTGTTTGAAAAACTAACAGTTTTCATTTTTTCTGTATCCCTTGCTGAGCTTTTTATGCTCACCCCATGTTTTTTTTTGAAATTTTTTTACAAGACATAATGTGGAATAAGGTTAAGGATGGGATCAAGGGAATGTCATCCTATATAAAACATGGAACTAGAAACGTTTATTTTTAAGAGTTTTTATTTATTATGGAAACTCAATAGAAGTGACTACTTTGTAATCTTTTGAGATGTAACAGTTATGTTCTAATTCTCTAAAACTCTAATCCTGAAAAGATCCTCAACATGAATTATTCATTTAATTCAATATTAAGTAAGGTTTAAGGCTGGGGCCTTATAATTGCATTAAAGAGTATGATTACTTTTAGTCATCATATAATAGTACACAATATATTTGTGTACAATTCCAACTAGAATCATTGAGGATACCATGAATCATTAATCAAAATAATAGCAATAGAAGAGATTCATCAACAAATTCATAAGATAGTATCATAAGTCATCTAGAGAAATATTTGGTTGGTATACTTTAAGTATATCCCCTGTGAATCATATGAAACATTAAATAATGTTGACGAATAGAAAAATATTTTATAAAAGAAATAGATATCTTATTTGAAATACAATAAGAAATAACCTTTATATTGTATTTTATTATTTTAATATAAATTAATTCATATACATTGGAATGAAAATTCAATAGTAATACATGAAATCATTGAGAGGAAGTTTTATAATGAAATCTTATAATGTTGGAAGGTAAATTAATTAATTTCAAAATAAATTTAAAAAATATTTACATTAAAACATATTAAAAATAATTTAAAGGAAATAAAAATAACCAATTTGGGAAATATAAAAACAATATTTCCTTCATTATTCTATATAGAAACTAAAATACATAAAAATATTAAATTAATAATTACATGATATATAGGTAAAAAATTTTAATAAAATTATTATGAACCATGATTTGGAGGAGAAATATTACCAACCTAAAATAAGACATAAGCATGGTTTTTTATATAAATATCCTTTCAAATTTAATTGAAAACAAAAGGGGGATGAAATGGTAAGAGTAAATTTAATCCATATAAATTACTATATGAAAGGAAAATATATGTGTTTTTTAGAGAAATAACATATAATTATTCTTAATGTAGTTTTAAACATAAAAATTCTATATTTCAATGTGTGATTTGAATATAAACCCATATAGAAAAAATATCAATTGAATCAAAATACCTTGAAATGGAAATCCTAGGGTGGGTTTATAAATCCCTTGATTTTCAGCAATATTATTATGAATTTAATTTATGCAGAGGTAAATACACAAAAAAAAATAGGTTGTGAATGTGGATAATGACTAAATAAACGAATAATTGTTAGATATTCCTTTACCATTACTTTTTTATTATGGAAAATTAATTAAAAATCATATATATTAAAAATAAACATCAAAATAAATTTTTCCATTCAATTATTAAATTCCATTTTGTTTTCAATCCACAATTATAATTATTTATTATATATATATTTTTCATATATTTTTGAGTTTAATCATAAAATATATGTAATTTTGATTGTATCATATATATTTTTCAATTTTGATGTATATCCTAATTCAATAATAAATATATTTTTTATAGTAAAATATATTATAAAATCATAGGGTCTTTCATTTAACCCCCCCCCCCCATTGTAATTTTTCATATTAAAGTATGAGACTGCAATGAAAACAAATGGACATAATTTTACCACATCATATCAATGGGTTTATATATTACACCCTCAAATTTATTATTCATCTACAGACTCATAAATTGATGAGTTCTCCTATTTAATATCACTTTATCAATATGATACAGTTTCAATAATATGTTATGCTAATAATATTTATAATTCTATAATGGAATGTCTAATTATTTTAGAATATATGATGGATCTAGTGTTTACATTCTCAAAAAAGATACATGGATAGAACATGACATTGGGAGAGGTTTAGAGGATGTTCCATGTGATAATATATCACAACAATTTGATCATGAATCCTATATAACCCATATATATATATTGGAGTACCCTTCATTCCAAAACACATAATAATATTATAAGGAGATATCAAATATATGAATTTACCACCAACAATAGAACATATTTATCTTAAAGGATATTCATCATAATGATTCTATTCACTCTTACCTTCCTCAATGAGTTTATGAATTGGTTAAACCTCATCTTCTATTTTATCAGATAGATAATGTACTAATATATTTAATTTACCTACTTTATTCTTGTATTAGGGATTCAAACACTAAATTACAACGATGACTTTTTAAGGATCAATATGAATACTGGAATGAAATATTTTTTGTATGAAAATATAAATAGAGGATGGTGTTGATAAAAAATTGTATTAATTTTCTTAAAAAAAATTATCAAAACTTCTGCTATTGTAACATCCATGACATATTTTATAGGCATGTTTCCTATAATTTCTATTCTTTTTTTGGCGGTTACCCATGTATATTTGGAAAATGGGGTGGTTTCATCATTATTTGGATCAAATTGTGAGCACATTTTCATATTTATTAAAAAAATATTTCATATATATATCATTGAATGTTTAATGTTTTTTTGGTGATTCTACTCCGAATAAATCCCAAAAACCATAAGGTTACCGTCATTTTACAATTTATCTCTTTTATTCTCATATTCATCACGATGTGTGGAGAAATGTTCCAAGGTTTCTCAAATCATCCAGATTTGAAAAGGTAATTTGTTTCATTCAAAAGTCACTAAATTATTAATCTTTTCCCCCTTGAAATACCCAAATGAACTCGTCATTCTTATTTGAACCTCAATATCAGTTTTGGATACTTGGAGATTCGCTTATATGTTTATTTGTAGCAATTTAATAAAAAATATCTCAAGTAAGTGGGTTTCCTACCTTCCTCCTAATATTTTTGTAGGGTCTTTTCCCTTTTTATTGATGTAACTAATTTCCAGAAAGTATGTATTATAAAATATGGGTTGATTTTGGTTTTTTGGTCTAATCTTGTGGATCAGGATTTGTTTTGACTCCCTTGTGGTGCGGTTATGGTGCGGTTGAACTTTCTCATAAGGATATGGTGTTATTGACATAGTTGATAGTTGATTACATGGGTGTGAACAACTATATGAGATATCCTTTCTTTATTTCCATTTTTAGCCTACTTTTCCATCATTGTGATTGAAGTGAATATTATTTTTTATGGAATTTGTTAATCAATTAGTTTTTATGTTCCATTTTTGTGTGAAAATCATTTTTCTACATCTGCATTACATGTTTTACCATTTTAGTATATTTTATAATTAATGGGAGAGACTTATTAAAATGTTTTTTTTTGAAAATTCTTGTATTAGGTAATATTGTTGTGCATTTGGTATTCAAAGATGGATTTTATATGGATTTTAAGTGATGTGTTTTGTTTTATTCCTTGAATTTTTTTTGGATATTTTAAAATGTATATTGAGTTATATAAATGGTGAAAAGAATTTTTAGATACTATTTTGAGTTATTATGACCATAAATTATGTTTTTATATGAAAATGTAATTAGCTAACATATGGAAATTGTATGAGGCCAATAGGGGGAAACCAGAGAATCATGGTGGGCAGACATTTACTTAAATGCTACTGATCCAGAGTGGGGTTTTTTATATTTCATATTGAAAGTAAGTTATTACCCACACTAGAAAACTATATTGTTAATGATTTGGGACAAATAGGTAATGAGTATGTTCATTACTAGTGTCTTGTTCATTAGAACATATATGGTTATGGTTAATTTACAATGAGATATGACATACATGGGGCCCAAAACTAACTAGTGCCTAGGGATGTTCTCGTGATTAGTTCTCATCGACAATTCTGTATTTATCATTGGATTATGGTGTCTTTGGATGTAATGTTTATAATAATACATGTATTATTTAAATTTTATTCCTCTTTTAATTTTTTTTAATACTGTTTACTTTTAAATGTTTTTCTCTTTACAAATTATTTCAACCATTTCATGTTTATTAATGCATTAATGATATTTATATTTTTTTTCATAATATATGATTTGTTTTGGGTGGTATAATATTCTTAATAGGGTAACACCATACTTATACAACTTGGGTTTAAGTATACTTGATCATTTCTAACATAGGTAAAGGAATTTTCATGGGTTATGGTGGTTCGAGTTGTTAGTTTCTTTCATGGTGTGGTTTTGTAGAGATGACTCTTGGGTGATGAACCTCTATCCTATGATGGTCAATGGTCAGTTTTACTAATAGTTGTATGTATATTTTTACCTACTGTGTCATTTTATGACCCATGTATTTAGTTTATAATTTTTTATAAGGATTTCTTGGCATGAATTTTCAGATTCAGTTTATTGATCGATTTTAATTGTTTTATGTATCCATAATTAGGTAAATCATTCCCAGACCAAATTTTATGATACCATAGAGATTTTTCCTACTGTTATGGATACAGAATTTATTTCTCAACTTAACACATACTGGGTTGGGTGGTGGTTTTATTGTTGACTAGATTCGGATCATGACAAAGTGGTATTAGAGAAAGCTAATGTTTTTGGGTTGTATCAATTTTTTTGGATGAGTTGGGTAATATAAGAGCGATAACTATTGGTTGGAGAGAGCATGTGGAAATTGTGTGGGGCTGAAGTAGTGGTTTACTTTATTTATGTAACGTGTTTGTATTATTTATAATTTACGGTATTTTTGAAATTCATCCGAACTTTTTTTCTGTATTTTGACTTTGTGAATATTTCCTTTTAATGAAACTTGCCTCCCAGGACAACTCCCATGCTCCCATAGGAGGAAGCCGAAGATAATTCTCCCTCCCCAATGTAATATAGACTAATCAATGTTGTTGTTTGGGCTAAAGAAGCACTAATATCGGGATAGAGTCTGGTTCCATCTCCAGTTATAGAATATGGTACTTTTCCTATGAAGGAAAAATACCAGGAGGTTCAAAAGAATAGGCCTCCTACATTCAAAGGATGCACATAACCCCTTGAAGCAGAGGATTGGATCCAAAATATCATGTTCATTATTGAGTTCTAAGAGACACTTGAGGAGGTCAGGGTTTCATATTCCTCTTTGCAGTAAGAGGGCCCCAGCCATAAGTGGTGTGAATCATTTATTCAATATGGGAAGCAAGGGGAGATGATCTAGATGGAAATATTTATATTCAACGACTAGTACTGCCCTGATGAATTGGAATATTCTAGACCATGGGAAATTAGGGATCATGTTTTGGGGGACCTTTTTGTGAAGCAGTGTGCCAGCAATTTTTCTGAGTTGGTCTGGTATGCTCAGGAAAAGTTTCTAATGAGTAGATGAAGTCCTAGATGTTCTATTGGGGTTTGTAGCCAGAGATATATTCCCATGTCTTCCTGTTAAAACTGAAAACCATTGTTGAGTTGGTTGAATGGACTTTTATGGTGGATATATACCATAAGGGGAGGGTTGTTACCTTCATAATAGTGCTAGGAAAGGGAAGAGACAACTCTTCTAAGAAGAGATGCAAGTGGGAGGAGTTGTGAAGAATGGAGGTGACATCTCAATCCAACCTTCCATGCAATTTTTATTGTTGAATTTTGATGTGAGTTCTATTGTGTTCCAAAAGTTTGGGAGGCAAAGGCACATTTTAAAAGAATGAAAATCTTCTTTGAATCCATATTATCAATGTGAGTTATTGGATACATGAATAATTATTGCTAGATAGCACACCCACATCAGAGTGAGGCAGGATCAGTGGCTTCCAGGGGAGTGCCTGCTTAGTTGAAGACATCGAGGAAGGGGGGATCTCAGTTTTTTTGTCAAGGAATTATGTCCTGATAATCATATGGAAAGATCCAGTTCTATGGAAATAAATAGGAAAGATGTAATTCTCAAACATAGACTAGGCATCTTCATGCAGTGAACCAGGCCGCAGTGGGATCAATGGTGGCACTATTATCAGTTTGAAGTATAAATTGGAGTGCATCTTCTATAGCTTATTGATTTTTTAATATCTGTGCCTTTGTTACATGAATATATCCATTTTTCTAACAAACTAAATTTTACATCCATTCATTTTTTTTGCGATGGAGTTGGTAATGCTGCTAGTAAAGTAGAAGGGTAAGGGTCCCATGTTCCTATCGTGTGCACTTTATGTGTCAGGGGTTGATATGGAGTGGGACCACGAGGTCATAGATTTGGATCTATTTGATGTGATAATTTTCATGGATTGGCTGCTAACCATTCAAGAGAACATCTATTGTTAAAGATGAATAGTCAGTTTCATGAAACCTGATAGGAGCCTTTAGGATTTCCTTGGGGATTGGGATCCCTGATCGGGTCACACCAAACATCCACTACCTAATTTGGGGAGTCGTTTCCTCTAGTTATGATATCCCATTCTAGGGGATGATTTTCATGTTCTTTATGTTTTAATACCTCATGTAGTGGATTAGTTTTTGGATAGATTTCCAAATGATTTTTCATGATTTCCTCTACAGTGGTACGTGGAGTTCTACATTGATTTGGCACTGGGAACACGACCAATATCTCTTCCCTTGAATCATATGGCCCCCAAAAAGATTTTGAAATTAAATATACGGTTGGAAAATTTATAATACAAAGGATTCATCTTCCTGATCGTCTATCCATGGGCATATCCTATTCTTTTTGCGAATAATGACTTCATATCCCTCTGGCTATGTATTGACTTCTAGAAGCTGAACATAGTAAACATCAAGAAAAAATATCCATTTTCTTTAATTGATGACTTGATTTTCCATTTAATGGGGGAAAACTATTTTACTAAAATAGTCATGTGTTTGGGATACAATCAACTTAAGGTGAAAGAGGCACATATCCTGAAGATAACCTTCAGTAGAACAGATGACCAATTTGATTTATTGTTCATGCTCTTAAGATTAACCAATGATCCCATTATAATAATGGAACTCATGAATATGGTGTTCAACCAGTATCTCGATTATTAAATAGTGGTATTTGGGGAAGATATCCTAGTTTACTATGGATCCGAGGATGAACACAAACATCATTTCCAAATCCTATTGGGTACCTTGTGAGATCATCACCATTATGAAATGTTCTCCAAGTGAAATTTCAAAATCAGGGATGTGATGTTCCTGGGGAATGTGGTCTCAGAATAGGTGGTTTTGGTGGTCCCCTAAGAAGATCATCGTGGTTTTCCCATGGGAGAATCTAAATAATATATTTGATATCAGGTGGTTTCATGGCCTAGAATATTCCTTCATGTTGACAATTAGGGATTTATCTCATCATTCTTCTCCCAAAATGCACTCACCTAGAAATAGGTGTGGTTTGTATGAGGCCCATAGTGTTAGGAATCATTTAAGGAACTGATGCACCGGTTGAATACCTCCCTGATACTAATTTTTCCAGTGGATGTATAGGGTATTCATTGTATTGTGATGGTTCACATATGGGTCATGGGTGTGTGCTTATGTAGGGTGATCATGTTGTGGCATATGGATCTCGCAAACTCCAACCACGTGAAGATAATTATCCTCCCATTTAATAAGAGTTAGCAGATATATGCATTATTTGAATACATTGTTTCATGGCCTATTTGGTGTGATGTTTGTGGTCTAATGTGATCACAAAATCATGGACTATATATATCTTCAAAAGGATCTCAATCAGAGGCAACACTACTGTATTGAGAACATTCAGGAGTTGATATTTAATTTTTCTATACCCTGGGAAAGGGAAATGTGGTGGATGATTCTTTGAGTAGAAGAGTTATTATGAATATCTTGAATAATTACAAGGATTTTTAGACTCTGGTGTGTATATTTCCTCATATTCATTTGTGGACCAAGGATTACAATGGAGTTCTATTCATGGAAAGTATTCATTTGACTCCTACTCTCATAAAGTTTATTTATTGAGGTAACCCACTGATGAGTTTGTCACCAGTTGAGGGCATTTCTCCATGTTTAGGAGACATCATATGATTGTTTTTTATCTCCCATGGACATATTGTGCTTTAAGGGCTGATCAGTAGTTCTATCATCAATTCTGATGACGATGATTCATGATAGCCATCAGTATTAGTGGGTGGTCTATCGTGGTGCCACCAAGATGTGCAATGATGTTTTGTTGTAAGTTCTGGTGGCTAGGTATGGGACGAGACATTTTTTACATTGTTTTGAGATTTTATACATGTCATCAAGTAAAAATAATGCATCAAAGACCCTATAATTTGTCCAAGAATCTGCCCATTCCTAAATGTATGTGGGACAAGGTCTCTATGGATTTCATTTTTGGCCTACAACATTCACCCAAGGTTAAGAATACGATATGGGAAGGAATTGATCATGTGACCAAATTATCCCACATCATTCCAATAAAGGGTACAGAAAAAGTGGTTGAGTTTGGATGATTGTATATTCAAAAGGCGGAAATGATTGATTTTGTGACATATGTAGTAGTCTCAGATAAGGACCCATGCTTCACTTCTTAGTTTTGGGAAGGATTTCATAATGCCTTGGGGTATCAGATTAAAATGTGAATGGTATTTCATCCTTAAATGAATGGTCATTATGTTTTAGAGAATCTGATATTAGAGGACATGCTATGAGAATTTGTTTTGGAATTTAGAGGATCTTAAGATAGTCATTTGTTATTGTTCAAATTTTCATATAATTACATTTACAAATACTCTATTCGAAAGGATCCTTTTGAGGCATTCTATGGTTGGCCTTGTTGGTATCCCCTAGTTGTGTTGAAGAAGGTGACACTTCATTGTGGGGGCTGATCTGTATTCTCGATACATATGAGAAGGTGAAGTCGATCATGCCTAACTTATTGAATTCTCAGAGTTTCCATAAAAATTATGCCCACCAGAGGTGTCGAGACCTATAGTTTTTTGTGGCTGATTGAGTATTCTTGAAAGTGTCCCTTCATCTGGGCCATATTCATTTAGGAAAGCAAGGGAAGTTGATTATGTGGTATGTTAGACCTTTTGAAATCACTGAGAATATTGAAAAGGTGTCATAAAATATGGATTTTCCTTATTATTTGACATCCATTTATGAATTCTACCTCGTCTTCCAATTAAAAAAGTATAACTTTGATCTCTCAAATGGGATAAATTGCCTAGAACTATATATAGAACCCGATTAATCGGTGTTTGAGCTACAGTTGTGTATTGGGGACTCTTGAGAAAAATATCATAAATGTAAGTCTATTCCTCTAGTTTGATTCCTCTGGCATCATGGGATTGATGAGAATGAGACATGGAAGCAACAGACCTGGGTCAAAGAGCATTTTCTATTTCTCTTATCTGATCAGGCGTCATGCTCACATAATGAGAGAGGAATGATTTAATGGTGGTGATAATTTTCACATCCATGACATATTTTAAATTTATTTTTCATGTAATTTCTATTATATCCCTGTTTGGGGGCGTTTCTCAGGTATATTTTGAAGAATCAAGTGTTTTCATCATGATTTGGGCCAAACTATGATCTAATTTACAGATTAAAAAAAATATTTTATTCATATATAATACAATTTTAAAATTTATTCAGTGATTCAAAATCTCACCGAAGCCCATAACTCTAAGCGCACCCCAATGAACCATTTTTCCTTATTAGAGCACACATCCATCAAGGATCATGGTGAAATTTCTAATGGTTCCACAAATAGTTCAGTTTTGAGTATGAAATTTTTTCATTTAAAAATATTTTATTTTTAATCTCCCCCCCCCATTTTTCCCCACCATGCCTCCTTATCTTTATTTGAATGTCTCTATCAGTTACAGGTACATGGAGATTCACGTATTGGTATATTTTGGGAGATTTCCTAAAGATCTCTCAAGTATGTAGGTTCCATTCCAACCACCAGCAATTTTCTTATGTGTTTTTTATTTTTTCATGAAGTTCATAATGACCATTAATCATGTCTAAAATCCTAGGGTTTTATCATTGGTTTCATTGTATAATCTTTTTGTTTTAGGTTTTTTAACTCCCTTGTGGTGCGAGGGTGGTGCTGTTTAACATTGCATTATGGATTTGGTGTTTTTTTCATAACTAGAAGGTTAATCCATGTGTAAGAACTACTAGATGAATTAGCCTTTTTGGTTTCCTATTTTTAGATTACTTCTCCATTATTGTGTATGAGGTGAATTTCTTGTGTGGCATTTGTTATGAAATTTATTTTTAAGTTCCATTTTGGTCTGAAATTGGATGTTTTACATTAACATTATATGTTATAATATTTTTTCTTTTGTATTGTTCTTAATAGAGTCTAAATAAAAAAAATTCATCTTCCAATTCTGGATATGGTCATATTTATGTGCATTTTGTTTTCAAAGAGACCATTTAGATTAACATTAAGTGAAATATTTTGTTATATTTGTTGAAAATGTTTTAGAGCAATTATAAATGGTATACTAAGTTATATAAATGGTGAAAAAAATGTTTAACATCCATTTTGAGTGTGAATAACCATAATTTTAATTTTTATATCAAAATAGAATTTTTTTTATCATGTGGTAATTATATGAACACCAAGGGGGAAACCTATGTATCTAGGTGGGCAGACGTGTAAAAGTATTCAAGTGATCTAGAACGGTTTAGTCCATAATTCACATAAAATTTGGACACTTCAAAGGATAATAGAACTATATTGATGAATATTGTAAACCACGAGGTTGTGGGTATATTCCATACTACTGTCTCATGCATGAGAACATTTATGGTTATTTATTCTTTACCCTAAGATAAACAGTACATTGAGGCCAAAACTAACTAGTGCCTAGGATTGTTCCCATGATTAGTGATCATTGACTATTTGGTATTTCTAATTGGATTATTGTGTGTTAGTTTGTAGAGTTTTTAATAATACATGTTTTATTTAAATGTGATCACTTATTGAAATTTCTCTTTGAAGACAGTTTACTTTTAAATGTTTTATTCATTAGAAATTATTGCCATTGTTTCTTATTTATTAAAACATGGATGATTTTTTTCTCGTATTGCATAATATATGGAATCATTTGGGGTAATCATATTGGACCTAGAATCACACACTTCATACAACCATTGTTTGAAAGTAGAATTGATCATGTCTGACACAAGTAAACTTAAGGCCATGGGTTATGGATATTCCAGTTGTTTGTTTCCATTGTGGTGTAGTGTTGTCGAGGAAGCTCGTGGGTGATGACCCATTGTTATGTGATGTTACTTGGACTATTTTTAGGATACTTTTATGTATATATGGACCTCTTATTTCATTTTTAGACCCCTGTATTCAGTTTGGAATTTTATTTAAGTATTGTTTGGTTCAAATTTAAAATTTTGGTTTATTGATTGTTTTTTGTTGTTTTATGTATCCATACTCAAGTAAAACATTCCCAAACAAATATTTATGATACCCATGAACTTTCTCCCGCTAGTGGGGATAGGTAATTACCTTCCCGACATTCCATATACTAGGTTTGGTGTTGTTTTTTTGGAGATTAGATTCAGTTCGTGACATATATGGTATGAATGGTCCCCCTACACTGAACCTTCTATCAATGGATGATATGCAGTATTAGGGATCAGTTCCATATTATATATTTACTTAATACATATTTGAAACATCAAGGTTAACAAATTTTCTAAATAACATATTATTAATAGTGATACTCTATACAACCTTATGACTACTTAAATTATTCCATGTTTTTATTATGAAATCCAAGGTGATGTTTTATAGTTACCACATAGGTATGGTTAATGGTTGTATCATCTGATTATAATTATTCATATCCTAATTAACATATTTACATTCCATTAATAGAGGTATATAATCAATTATATTTATTTTCTTGTAGTTACACATGAAATAAACCCCATGATCTCTATACATCATCATACTTCTATGATGAATACATAATGATGAATATGAGTTTTTTCTATCATATTCTTCTTAAATTATAATATTGATGATGAAAATACACTATTTATAATCCATATCATTAATTCATGTTCATAAATGACGTTACAAAAATTCCATACCATCATTTGAGCACTAGATCTTACTTATGTGCCTCTTTAATATTCACATGAATAGATGAAGCAAAATTCATCTAGAAAGTATATGATCCTTCTCCCTTATTTATAAAATCAAGGTCTATACTCTAAAAACACAAAAAAATCGATCTCATTCATAGATAATAATAGAAAAACATGCATGGTTATCCACATTTATAGCATCAACCACCTATTTTCCTTCATATGGTTATAATGTATTGAGTAGTCATAATCCTTAATATGTTCCAGAAACCTATTTTGGTTCATTCTATACTAATTCTGTGCGAATATATAGTTAAATATATTCTTATTAGAATATATTTCCCACCGTCACCATACACATAATCCATCCATATAAATAATTTGAAATTCAAAACCATTCCAAATTTTGATTTGGGTGTTTATCTAATGATCCTTGAATTCTTGAAAGCTATAATATAACAATATTTCATTCTTCCTGATAACACATCCCTTTACCTTCTATTATTTTTCATTATTGAACAAAAAATAAATCTTTAAAGTTGTATAGCGTAATAAATGATTCACTGATGAACCTTTCTATCCAGTTAAATGAAATTCCATTTACATTCATCATTCTATAAAAACATATGTCCCTTTCTGGTCAAATTCATTTGAATTTTATTTCTAGGTGAAATTTCTCAAAATGACATGGATTTATGAATTATATATATGAAATTTGTGTCTTTTCGTCACCTAGGATTCTTTTTTAATGTTTAATAACATTCATATTTGATGGATCCATCAATAAACCCTCACATGTAGTTATTTGGTACATCAGTGACACTTTCTATATAAAATCTCAAACATTCTTAAATTGTAAACCAATATATTAATTTTCAGGGTCATCATCACATTTTTCAAATGATCTTCACGTTGTTATATGGAATTATATAAGAAATTTTTTATAAATAATTCTACCAACTTAACAAGATAATTAAAAAATTATATATTCATTATATCAATGAGTATATCTCAATAATTATTAAGACCAAATAAAATCACTATATATTCAAGAAGATTATACCTTGTATGGAATAATATCTTGGATATTTTCTAATTTTTGACCCTTATCTCTTGATATATATATTGGATGTAAATCATTCCATGTTATATATTTACACGTAGGTGATATTAAAAATATTCAATATGTAGAAGAGGATTGATATTCCTGATAAGATTATTTTTAAGGTCTCAATAATCAAGGGGAAGAAACATCAACCCATGAATCTTAAAAAATCAATAAATTCACCCCTGGTTTTTCACATGATTAAATGAATAACATATAAATACTAATCTAGGTTTTCATTAGTATTTACTACAAAAAAAATCAGTATATTCTATAAGAAATATTTAAAATTGGAACAACACGCAGTATGACCTCTATTGAAAACTAAATTTAACTTTTCAGGAGAACACATGGAATCTATTTAGGAAATATATTATTATATTCCTAAAAATATAAATGTTATCAATTTTGATTTTCAACTGAAACATTTTATGATTGTAAACCCTCTTGAATAGGTAATAATAACCATACAATTGAAGTTATTTTCATAATATATTAATATCCATCCTTTGTCCAAAAAATGAACATTGTTTTTTATGGAATTTCACTACCCCTTTTCTATAATTAATACAGGATCTGTATAAAAAATTTCAATCAATCCAAGAAAATTACATAAAATTAATCTATAGGTAAAATAATTGTATTTATATGATGTACATTTCCATAAAAATAAATCATATATGATTTATGAACATGATATTAAATAATCATGAAATTTTTAGTTTTCATCAATAAATAAATATCCAATTATTGAGAAGATTATGTGACACCCTTGGAAAATTCAACAAATATAATTAAGAGACTATAACCAGAATTAATTATGTAATTTCTTTCACAAAAGAGGATTATATGTGTATCTCTAAAAAAATATTTGATCCACATCATCATCTTTTATCATTTGAGTCACCCCTTTATCTGTCACCCCTTTATCTATTGTCTTAAGATGTTTTGGATGCCAATTTTCACAATTAAAACCTTGATTTCTAAAATGGTTTTTTAATAAGTAAACTCTGTATAGTTACATAATTTAAGTGTGGGTTTTGTATTATATTTAGGTATCCTCACATTAATTTCATTATATTTCTTTTTTAGATCTCTCCAATATTCATATCCACGATGGTATTCGTTTCTATATTTAACTCATTTCTCGTTCCATTAAGAATATTTCTACATGTTTATTTATTGGATTATTTCACAATGTTTTATTCATTTTATTTACAAAAAGGGATTTATTATTATTATTTCTTTAATATAACATCCTTTATTCTTATAAGAAACATTATATTGATATCAATATACTAACACATTTTATCCATTAAAATCACTTATAATTATATATTTAAAGATACTAATTCAACTAATTTAAATTAGTTTTAGATACATGGTTTTAATCAACTAAATAACTATTCAATATTTTTTGTAGTTTAATGATAATATGGTATCCAGTCTCTACATGTTCTATAAATATTTTAACAAAGGTAATCTTAGATTAAATATAATTTTACTTATTATCTAATAAATACCATAATATTTTATTTTTGTAGAGTTTAGGTAATTTAACTTTTGAAACATTCCCTCTTACATTTATATAATTATATGGAGTAATTTAATTATAATTTATTTTAATGTTAATAATAATGAAATAATTAACTTCTCCACTGTTTAAATGAAACAAACTAATGTGATAATTTTCATTCTCATATCACTAGGTAATCAGAAATATATTTTTGGTGATAATAATTTATTTCTTTTCCACTAGTGGATCAAATTACCCACATAAATATGATGGGATTTTTCTTATTAATGACATATCATGGTGATTCCCGACATTATCATTTTACAATCATAACATGGTTAATGAATATATGGATGTTTTAAAACATTGAAACAAGATTATTCAACAGAGATCCTTTCACTTTAAATTTCTCAATAGGTAAGCTATTTCATTGTACACAAAATTTGATGTTAATACATTTAATATTGGTTTTTGTATTATTGTAAAGATATAAATCATAATTTAAAAACCAAAATATAATAATAATTGGGATAAATGTTATCATCATAAAAGTATTTCATGATTTTTCCGAACATGTGACACCTTATTATCAACCTATAACACCATTAGATCCACCTTTTATAACATGTTCTTTGAGATAGATTATCTAAATATAATTCCCTTATAATAATTATATACTAATATCTAATACCACCATATAATGCTCTAATACCAAAATAGGAGACCTGAGAAAAATGTACAAACATACTTCATCGTATTAGAAGAGTATTTACTAAAAATATAATGGTTCTATGTATTTTATAACTACCAATATAATAACATTATTTCATGTATGATATTCAATATCTCAAACTATTTTATTCTCTCATAGTGCTCTTATTAACATTAAATAGAATAAAATTCTCTACATATCCTAAGAAAATTTGATTTATAATAATGAATCATATTATTTTCTGAATAAGAATAAACTTGAGAGATATCAATTAATGATATATATCCATATTAATACAATAATAAGTGTACTTGAAAAATATAGCAACATTATATGTTCACAGATAAAAAATTAATGATATAAAATAATGATTCATAATATAATGATTTAGATTATTAACATTCAAAATTCAATACAGTGAGGAATTTTCATTACTCATTCATGAAACATTATAAAATTTAAAATGAATAAGTATATAACATATAAATTATTGAACCATCATAATCCTATAATATCATTCCATTCTCCAATGATCAGTTCTAAGACCATCATCACATATTTGATAATATCGCATTACATATTAGGTTTACTCCTTAATAACTTTTCATCCCTTGAATAGGTTCCATACCTATAATTATAATATTCTCTCAAGATATGTCAATAATTAACTAATGATTTATTATTAATTCACTTTCCTATCACTTACTCAATGAAATACATATTTATGAAAAACTATATTGATAACATTCATCAATTCATCATAGAATAACATGTTGAAATGGAAGAAGTTTTAAAAATATTTGAACATCACATACACATAATCCATACATGAAAAAATGGATGGTCTCATTAAATAAAACCCAGATGAAGAATAAGATATATCATATAAATATATTAGAAACTAAAAATACCATCATAAGAATATTCAATCGTTTCATTGTTAAAATTTGAAAAATATCATTTTATTTTGATAACATTTTAAATAATAATTCACCAAAAATGAAATAATTATTTTCAATGAAAATACACATGAAATATTATATTTAAATATTCAGTGAAAATCAATATCCTGATTATGATAATATTCATTCTTATATTAAATTATAAAAAATTAATTAATTTTACAAAATCTGTACTAATTCATCATTTATATATTTAAAAAATTTAAAAAAATTAAATTTCAATCCATTGATATAGAAATAATGTATGTTTGAAAATTAAATTAAATAATAACAGGGTAATTAAAAATAATATTAATGAAAACTTTATATATTACATGGTAATGGAAGAAAATATTTTACCCACAAAAGTGGAAATACATCCATTTTTCGTAAAAACATTTCTCTATAATTTTATGTGTCAATGAGTGAAAAATAATGGTTAAACAAGAAAAATAAATATTTTATTAAATTATTTTGTTTTAATATATCACTAAAATATATTTTACCTAAATTATATTCATGCATATGAACAAACTATTACAATGATATTTGAACATAACCCATTATCTCACGTACTGACTGTCAACATATCTACACAATGGTATTTATTATAATTATTTATATTTATTATATATATATACAATAGTAACATATTAATATTTAAATACTTTAATAAAATCCAGTTACCCATATATTAATAACAATATTAAAAACCTATTTATGGTGTTGAGTATTCAATTTCACATAAACAGTATTTTTTCAACGGTTTCACATCAGGCATATTCATCATGGTTTTATAATCTAGAAAATAAGAATATTGTTATTTTTACTATATTTATTCATTATATAAACTTTTATGACCATTAAAATATGATTGTGGGAAAAATTAATTACATCACTTTATAGAGACCAAATACTACACATATGCAGGGACAAAGTTTCCATTTCTCATTGGAGAGAAAGAAGGTAGATAATGGTTTTACAAAAAACCTATATTATTAAATTATAGTAATTATACTTATTTAATAATTTTAAAATTGTTCTATAATATTTATATTATGATTAATAAGTAAGAGACAAGAACTAGATTATTTTTGACAACTACCTCCTCTTTATTAAACCCCATTGGGATTTAAATTTAATCGATCAATGGTTTGTCTTTTAGGAAAACCTAATAATATTGGATAGAGGAGGTTATATATAATGTTATTTGAGAATGTAAAATATAATATTTAAGGGAAAATTTGTTTTAAAAAGATAAGGGATGGGTTCCCTTTTGTATGTGATATGGGTGACATTATTGTACATTCATAAAAATTAAGAACAAAATAATGACATATTAAAATGAATGTGGATCCAATGTAAAAAACATTAAAATAGATGATAATTTTTCTCATGAGTAGGGTGCATGTCTTTCAACTCTCAGGACACACCATTAGTCACCATGGGATTTGGGGATTTCTTTTTTACATCATTTCTAGGTGAGAGGTGTTGGCTGTAGATAACACGTGGAAATATTGTGGGGCTGAAGTAGTGGTTTACATTATTTTTGTAAAGTGATTTTCTTATTTATATTTGAGATTATTTATGAAATCCATCCACCTTGTTGTACTAAAATTTTACCTTGTGAATATTTCCTTTTGTAGAAACATGCCTCCTCGAACATCTCCCATGAAGCCATAGGAGGAACCAGTGATAATTCTCCATCACCACTTGAACAGAGACTAGTATAGGTTGTGTTTCGGGCTATCTAAGACCTATGATAGGAATAGAATTAGGGTTTAACTCATATTAGAGAATATGAGACTTGTCTTAGGTTGGAAAAATACCAGGAGTTTTTAAAAAATATCCCTCCTACTTTCTGAGGTAGCACAGAACCCCAGGAATCATAGGAGTGGCTCCAAAATATCAAGTGCATTTTTGAGTTCCGAGAGACACCTAAGGATGTCAGGGTTAAATGTGACTATTTCATGTTAGATTGTACCGGCCATTGGTGGTGTGAATCATTACGTCAAGGAGGAAGCTTGAGGAGATGATCTGGAAGAAAGTCATGGTTATTTTCAATTACTTGTACAACCATGAAGTATTGTAATATTTTTGACCATGAGAGATTATAGAGATTGTTTAGGGGGAACTTTCAGTGATAGTGTCTGCCAAGCATTTTTCTATGTTGGTTTGGTATGCTCTCGAAGTAGTTTATAATGAGAATATAATGGACCATAAGTTTGGAAGGGGTTTGCGGCCAGAAATCTCTTCCCATTTATTTCTGTGGAAGCTGAAAACCTATGTTTATTTGGTTGATTGTAATTTTATGGTGGATATAGACCATAAGGGGAGTGTTATTTTCAATTTGATAGTTTTAGGAAATGGAATTGGAAACTCTTATATGTAGAAAAGGATTCGGGAGGAGTTGGGAATGAATGGAGGAGGGAATCCAGCCAACCTTCCAAGTTGTTTTCTTCGGTGAATATTGATGTGAGGTCTATTTTGTGCCACCATTTTTGGAGGCCATGGAACATTTTACTAGTATGAACATATCCTATGAATCCCTATAATCAATGGGTTGGTATGAGACACTTGCAGCATTTTTTCATAAAATATTAGCCACTCTAGATTGGGGATGGATCAGTGGCTACAAGGGAAGTACCAACTTAGTCGAAGAAATAGAGGATGGGGGGATCTAGGTTGGGAGGTTGTGCTGGTAAGTCATGGCAATATTCTAGGAAGAGCCGATTCCAGGAAGTGAAATATGCATGATTTCATTCTCAGGCAGAGAATAGGCATCTTCATGCGGTGTATCAGGCACCAGTGAGATGAAGGGTGGGACTGTAAACAATTCGATGTACAGATTTATTATATCTTCTTTAGATGATGCACGTTCTAATATTGGTGACTTTGTGTCCTGAATATATGTGTTTTTCTGTGAACATGCTGAAATTTCCATCTAATATTTTTTCTTTTACAATGTAGTTGGTAAAGCCACTAGGAAAGAAGAAGTAGAAGGGTGGAAAGTTCCCATCATGTGCTCATTCTGTATTAGGGGTTAAGATGGAGTGTGACCTCCTCGTCATAGATATGGATTTATTTGATGTGATAATTGGAATGGATTGGCTGGTACACTTTTAGGAGCCCATAGATTCTTAAATGTGACATGCTAGTTTCACGACACCTGATTGGAGTCTTTAGGCTTTCTATGGGGATTGGAATCACTGATCAGGTCTCACATGACATACACTTAAAGAGTTGGCGAATCGTGTCCTCTAGTTATCATCTCTCATTCTAGGGGACAATGTCCATGCTCTTGAATGTTGACTACCTCATGTATTGGATGAGTTTATGGAGGTATTTCCAGATGATTATTTCTGATTACCTCTAGAGAGGTATGTGGTGTTCTCGATTTATTTAGTGCAAGGAACAGAACAAATATATCTTCCCTTGAATCGTATGTCCCCCACCAAGATGAGGGAATTAATTATATAGTTGGGTGATTTATAATACAATGGATTCATCTTCCTAAGCATCTCTTCATTGACCTCTCGTGTTCATTTTGTGAAGAAGGCCGACATACCCCTTTGGTTGTGTACTGATTTTCGGAAGCTGATCTTTGTAACCATCAAGAAGAAATATCAATTTCCTCAAGTAGATTACTTGTTTGACATTTCAATGGGGTAAAATTGTTTTTCTAAAATAGACATTCATTTTGGATACCATCAACTCAGGGTGAATTAGGATCATATCCCGAAGATATCCATCAGAACAACATATCACCAATTTGAGTTATTGTTCATTCTCTTCAGATTAACTAATGATCCCACGTTCATTATGGCACTCGGGAATTGGATTTTCAACTGGTATCTCGATTATTACATCATTTTATTCATAGAAGAAATCCTAGTTTACTCTGGATCTGAGGAGGAACATGATCATCATTTGTGAATCATGTTGGGAACCTTGTGAGAGCATCACCATTATCAAAAGTTGTCCAAGAGAAATTTTTGGTTCAGAGAGGTGATGTTTCGCGATAAATGTGGTCTCAGAGGAGGTTTTTTTGGTGGTCACCAATAAAATATATGTGGTTAAATCATGGGAGAAACTGAATAATAAGTTTGAGATTAAGAGTTTCTAGGGCTTAAATTGTTCCTACATGTGGATTTATTAGGGATTTCACATTTCATTATTCTTCCACAACCACGCTCACCTAGTAAGAGGTGTAGTTTGTAATGGGCTCATAGCATCAAGAATCCATTGTGGTACCGATGCACCAGTTAACTAGAGCCCCTATTCAAAATATTCCAGAGGATGTAAGGTGTATTTGGCATATTTTGAATCTTCACTTATGGGTTTAGGGTTTGTTCATATACCTGGTGATCATGTGGTGGCATATGGATCTCTCGAACTCCAAAGACATGAAAAGAATTATCTGACCATTGAATTTGAGTAAGTATGTGTGATGCATGATTTGAAGGCATGGATTCACTATCTATATGGTGATAAGTTTGTTTTATTCTATGATCAGAAAATCATGGCAAACATATTCCCCCAAATGGATCTCAATCTGAGGTAGCACTACTGGATCGAGTACATTCAGGTTTCGAGATTGACATTGTCTAAACCCCAAGCACAAGAAATTTAGTGAATGAATATTTAAGTAGAATAGTATCAGTAATAGTCATGGGTAAGTCCGATGATGACTGGACTCTGATGGGTATCGTTTATTAGATGCATGTGGAGACCAAGGATCACAATGGAGTTCTATTCTTGGAAATCATTCATTTGACTCCATCTCTCATATAGTTGATTAAGTGAGACCACACATTGATGAACCTTGTCAGTGGTCAAGGAAGTTTCATCATATTGGTGTGACGCCTTAAGAATATTATTCCTCTCCCAAGTGTAACTTTTTCTTCAACGGTCGATCAGTAGTTTTGTCATATCTTCCAAAGGCGATGATGTAGGATAGCCATCAAGATTAGTGGGTTGTCCATCATGGTGCCACCAATATTTGTTATGAGTTTTTTGTGGTTCTAGGGGACTGGAATAAGACGAGACTTATCTAACATTGTGGTGAGATTCTATACATGTTAGCAGCTGAAAACAGAGCCTCAAAGACCCTCTAGTCTATTCAGGTCTCCACCCATTCCTCCTTTGAAGTGGGATGAGGTCTCCACAAATTTCATTTTTGTCCTACCTCATTCACCTGGGGTTAAGAATACCAAATGCGTAGTAATTGATCATCTGGCCAAATCATCATACATCATTCCGATCAAGGATACAACTGAAGTTGTTGAGTTGGGCTGATTCTATATTCAAGAGGTTGTAAGGATTCATGTAATGACAGATGTAGTTGTCTCAGATAGAGTCCCCCATTTAACCTCTCAGTTTTGGGAAGGACATTATAATGCCTTTGGGTCTCTAATTAAAAAGATCAGCACATACAAACCACAAATTGATGATCATAATGTGTGGGTCAATCTTATTTTGGAGGACATGCTACGTTCATGTGTTTTGGACTTTATAGGCTAATTGAATACATATTTTTATTGGTTGAATTTTCATTCAATAAAATTTACTAATCATCTATTCAAAAGGAACCTTTTGAGGCACACTATGGTTGGCCTCATCGATCTCCCCTATGACGGGTTGAGGTAAGTGACACTTAATTGATAGGTCTGATCCTTATTTATGAGAAATCTAGGAAGGTGATGTTTATCATGCATCACTTATTGAAATCTCAAAGTTTCCATTAATATTATGTAGACCACAGGTGCCGAGACCTACTGTTTTCTAAGGTTGGATGAGAATTATTGAATGTGGCCACTCGTCTGGGCCATATTCATTTGGGAATGGAAGGGAAGCTAATGTTGTGGTATATCAGACACTTTGAAATCACCAAGCTTATTAAAAATGTGCAATAAAAGTTGGATTTTCCATCACAGTTGAAATCTATTCATGACCTCCACCTCATCTCCCAGTTGAAAATGTACAACATTGATTTGTCCTATGTGATGAATTGCGAAGAACTAAATATAGAGCCCAATTTTTCATTGTTAGAGATGTAGGTTTGAATCTTGGACTATAAAGAAAATGTTCGTCATTGTAATACTATTACATTTTTTCTAGTCCTCTAGAATCAGTGAACTGATGAGTGTGAGGAAAGGGAGAAAATGTCCTGGGTGAAAGATCTTTTTCTAATTCTCTTACCTGATTAGGCTTCACAATAAATTTATTAGGGAGTAATGTTTTTATGGTGGGAATAATTGTCACATCTATGAAATATTTTAATTTTTTTCCTGTAATTTCTATTCATTATTTCTTTGTGGGTTTTCCCATGTATATATATAGAATGGGGGGTTTTCATCATGATTAGGGCCTAACTATGATCCAATTTCAAGATTAAAAACAATCATTCATATATAATTTCAATTTTAATGTTTTCTTATTGATTAAACCTCGCAATCAATCCCAAAAACCATAGGTTCACACCAATGTTCCATTTTTCCTCTTTAGAGCTCATATCAATCGCGGATTGTGGTTAAACTACTAATGGTTCCTCAAATCATTTAGTTTTTAGAATGTAGTTTCTTTCATTAAAAAATAATTCATTTTTACTCCATTACCCCCATTCTAGTCCCCAAATGGCCTCCTCGTCCTTCTTGGAACCTCTATATCAGTTTTAGATACAAGGAGATTCAATAATTGGTATATTTTTTGAGATTTCTTATAGATCACTCAACTAAGTAGGTTCCCTTCCTTCCTCCACCCATTTGTTTAGGTGTTATTTATTTTTCTTCTTGAAAATACAAATTTCCATTAAGTAGGTCCTAAATCCTAGTGTTTTATCATGGGTTTCAAGGTTTAATATTGTGGTTATGGGTTTATTTTAACTCCCTTGTGGTGCGGAGGTGATGCAGTTTTACTTTTGCCTAAGGATTTAGTGTTTTTGACACAGTTGGTGGGTAAATATGAGTGTAAGAACTACTAGATGTTTTAGATTTTGTTGATTTATATTTTTATATTACTACTCCATCATTGTTCTTTCTACAAAATTTTTTTTGGTAGAATTTTTTATGAATTTTATATTTATGTTCCATTGTTGTGGAAAATTTGTTGTTTTACATTCTCATTCAGGGTTGTAATATATTGGTGTTTTCATTATTCATTTTAGGGTATTATTAAAAAAATTTCTTCTTCCAATTCCATTTTGTGGTCAAATTGGTGTGCATTTGGATTTCAAAGGGGGCTTTTAAATAGATTTTATGTCAAATGCTTAGTTATATTCCATGAAATTTTTTATGGAAATTTTAAATGGTTTACTAAGATATATAAATTGAGAAAATATTTTTTAGAAAATGTTTTGAGTGTCTATAACAATAAATGGTGTTTTTATATCAAAATTGTATTTTTTAACATATGGAAATTTTTTGAGCACAATAGAGGAAAACCTGTATCTTGGTGGGTGGATGTGTACAAGTATGCTAGTGATCCGGAATGCTATTTTCCTTGTTTCACATTGAATGTTGGGCATTGATAAGAATAATAGAAAAATAGTGATAATGATTAAAGACCACTAGGTTATGTGTATATTCTCTACTAGTGTCTCGTGCATGAGACCATATATGGTTATGGTTACTTTACAACAAGATATGTGGTACATGGGGTCCAAAACTAACATGTCCCTTGGAGTGTTACTGAGATTAGTGATCACTGACTATTTGGTATTTATTATTAGATTATGGTATGTTTGGTTGTAGAATTTATAAAAATACATGGTTTATTGAAATGTTTTCACACTGAAATTTCCCTTTGAAAACTGTTGACTATTAAAAGTTTGGTTCTTTAGAATTTATTTCACAATTTATATTTTATTAAAACATGCATGATTTATATCTCATATTGCTTACTATATGGAATCATATGGGTGGTATCATATTGATCCTAGAATAACACCCTTCTTTAGTCTGTTGTGTGTAATTATAATTGATCATTTTTCACATAGGTAAAGGAATGACCTTGGGTGATGGATGTTCCGGTTGTTAGTTTCCTTCACGGTGCGGTGTTGGGGAGACAACTCAGGGGTAATGACCCCTTGTCATGTAGTATTCCTTGGGATATTTTTCTGATACATTTATGTATCCTTGGAACTTTGGTTTCTTGATTATACCCATTTATTCACTTTTAATTTTTTTATGGTTTTTTTGGAATGGATTTTCAAATTCATTTTATTGATTGTTTTCTGCAGTTTTATGTATCACTTCTCAGGAAAATAATTTCCAAATAAATATTTATGATACTAGAGAACTTGTTCCAGCCAGTGGGGATTGGGAATTCCAGTCATGACTTTCCATTGATCGGGATTAGTGCGGGGTTTAATGGTGATCAGATTTGGTTTGTGACATATATTTTATGAATGGTCTTATTTCATGGACCCTTCTATCAATGGATGATATGCTATATTAGGGATCTATTTCTTATTATATATTTACTCAATACATATCTAGAGAATAAAGTTTAACAATTTTTATACGTAATATATGATTAATAGTGATACTCTATACACCCTTATGATGACATAACTTATTCCCAATTGATATTATTAATTGTAAAATCATATAATATATGAATTAGTTGTGCAGATTTATATAGTATATTAACTAAACCCAAAAATAATTATCACATTCAGATGTATTGGGTGTCACTTGATGAAATCCAAGGTGATGTTTTCGAGTTTCCACATAGGTATGGGTAATGGTTGTAACATCCGATTATAATTATTGCAATAATAATTAACATATATAAATTGCCATAATTGATGTACATAAACTCTGATATCTATTTTCATGTTGTCTAACTAGAAATAGACCCTATGATCTCTATACATCTACATAATTCTATGATGAATAAATAATGATGTATATGATTTTTATCTAGCATATAGTTCATAAATTATACTATTGATAAATAACATACTATATTCATAATCCATATCATTAAAACATTTTCATAAATGACCACAGGAAAATTACTTACCATCTTTTGAATATCTAAATCTTACTTTTGTGACTCCTTAATATTCACAGTAATATATGGTTGAAAACTCATCTAGGAAATTTAGGATCTTTCTTCCTAATTTATGACATCAAGGTCTATACTCTAAAAATTTATAATTATTGGATCTCATTAATAGCTCATAATGGAAAAACATGCATGGTTCTCCACACTCAGACCATCAACCTCTTAATTGTCCTTCCTGTGGTTGAATTGAATTGAGTAGTAATAATCATAAATCCGTTCCAAAAATATATTTTTGTTCATATTACACATGCTTTGTGTGAATATATACTTAAATATATTATTATAATTATATATTTCCCACCATCACCAAAAACATATTCCATTCGAATCAATAATTTAAAAATCAAAACCATTTAAATTTTGATTTGGGTGATTTATATAATGATACTTTTATTTTTGTGATCTATAATCTAACACTATTTCATTATTCCTGATAACATATGCCAATAACTTCTATGTTTTATCATTATATATCAAAAAATAATTCTCCAAAGTAAAGTGGTGTAAGAAAAGATTCACTAAAGAACCTTATCTTCAGTTAAATGAAATTCCATTTACGTTCATCGTTCCATAAGAACATAGGTCCCCTTGAGGTCAACATCATTTGGATTTTATACCCCTGTGATATTTCTCAAAATGTAATGGAATTTGGAATATATTATAGGAAATCTGTGTATTTTTGTCACCAAGGCTTGTTTTTATAATGTTTAATATCATTAATATTTGAGGGATCCGTTGATAAACCCACACATCTAGTTATGTTGTACATGAATAGTAATTTCTATATAAAAAATCAATCTTTCTAAACTTGTAAACCAATATATTCATTCTCAAGTTCTTCATAAATTTTTTAAATGAACTTCTTGCTATTATCTTGAAATATATATCAATATTTTTTATAAATAAGCCTACAAAATCATCAGGATAATCTAAAAATACTATATTCATTATATTTGTGATTATATCTCAATAATTAGAAAGGACAAACGAAACAACTATATTTTCGGGATGATTATAACTTGTATGGATTAATATCTTGGATATTTCTTAATTTTTGACCCTCAACTCAAGATATCAGGATTGAAGGTGAATCATTCAATGGAATAGATCTCTTCATAGGTGATCTAAAAAATATTCAATATGTGTAAGAGGATATCTATTCTTCATAAGATTATTTTTAAATTCCCAATAATCACGAAAAATAATCATCAACCCATTATTGTTAAAAAACAATAAATTCACCACATGGTGATTCACTTGACTAAATGAATACCTTTTAAATATTATTATACGGTTTCATCAATAATTACTAAAACTTATTTTGGACTATTCTATATGAAATATTTGAAAAAATAATAACATGATGTATGATATCTATTGAAAACTAATGATCACTTTTCAGGGGAACACTTGGAATCTATTTAGGAAATATATTTTTATATTCTTGAAAATATAATCTTATTTTTTTTATTTTTAACCCAAATCATTTATTATAGAAACCCATAATGAATAGGTAATAATACACACCTAATGGATACAATTTTGATAATATATTAATATCCTTCCTTATACAAATAAATAAACAATGTTTTTAAAATGGAATTTGACTACCCTTCCTCTATAATTAATATGGGAACTACATAAATTATGTCAATCAATTCCCAAACATAAATCAATTTATTCTATATAATGAATCGCCATATTTTCGGAAGTATATTCCCATAAAAATATATAATATAGGATTTATGAACATGATATAAATTAATAATACAATAATGAATTTTAATTAATATATAAATATTCAATAAATGAGGAGATTATGTGATAGCCTTAGAAAATTAATCAAATATAATCATGTGAGTATAAGAATAATTAATGATGTAATTTTTTTCTCTAGAGTGGATTATAAGTCTATCTTTAACAAAATTTTTCTTTTCAACAACTTCGTGATCTATGATCACTTGAGTCATCCATTTATCTATTGTCTTAAGATGTTGTTGAAGCAAATTTTAACCATCAACACCTTGATTACTAAAAAAAATTTAATAACTAAACTCCATAGTGATACATAATTTAGGTGTGGGTGTTGTATTCAGTTTATGACTCCTCTCATTAATTTCATAATATTTCCTCTTTAAATTTCTCTAAAATTCATTTACTTGATGGTATTCTTTTCTGTATTTATCACATTTACCTATTCAGTAATGAATGTTTCTACATGTTTATTTTTAAGATTATTTCATAATGTTTTATTAATTTTATTTACAAAATGGGATTTGTTATTGTTATTTCATTAACACAACTTCATTTATTCTTATCAGAACCACTATAATAATATCAGTCTACGAAATCATTTTATCAATTAAAAGCACATAGAATGATATATTTATAGATACTAATTCTAATAATGTAAATTGGTTTTATAGAAATGGTTTTATACCGTTAAATACAAATCACTATTTTTTAGAGTATAATGATAATATGGTACCCATTCCCAATAAGTTCTAAATAAAATTTCACATAGGTACTAGAAGGTGAAATATAATTTTACTTATTATCTAATAAATACCATACCATTTTATTTGTGTAGAGTTTATGTAATATAAATATTGAAAAAATACTCATAAATTTATACAAATATATGGATTCATTTAATTTTAATTAATGATAATATCAATAATATACAACAAATTATATTTTCCACCATCTAAATGATACAAAATAAATAGATAATTTTCATGATCAAAGAACTGGGAATAGAAAATATATTTTTATTGATATTAATTTATTTCATGACCACTAGTGTATCATATTACCCCCATAAATATTATTGGTGTTTTTTTATTAATGACTTAATAGTTTGTTTCTCCACCTTATCATTTTACAATCATAACCAGGCTAATCAATTTATATGTTTTTGCAAACATAGAAACCAGATTATTATTCAAGATCCTTTCCCGTTAAATTTCTCAAGAGGTATATTGTTTCATTGACCACCACATTTTTTGTTAATACAATTCTTCAAGGAACTCATATTATAGTAAAAAAATAAATGAAAGTGTTAACACAAAAATATACTAATATTTGGGATAAATTTTATCATCATAAAAATATTTCATTAGATTTCAAAAATTGTGACACCTTATTATCAACCTATACCAATTTTGGTTTACCTTTTATAAATTATGCTTCAATATAGAATATCTTAATTAATTCCATGATAATAATTATATAAAAATAATTAAATAAAATAATATTACGTTCTAATACAATCATATGAGACCTGTAAAAAATTTAAAAACATTTTTAATCATATTAATTTAATAATAACTGAAAATATAATTGTTTAGTGTATTTGAGGAATACAAATATATTCTCAACTAATTTCATGTATGATATTAAATATCTCCCACTATTTTATTCCCTTATAGTAATCTTTTTAAATAAAATACATAAAAATTATCTACAAATCCTAAGAAAATTTGAAGAATAAGAATGAACAGTATTATTTTCTCATTAAGGAAAAACATGAGAGATACTAAATAATGATCCATTACATAAATAATAAATGTAGAATTGTAAAATAGAAATATTGAAACACTCAATATTAATAGATTAATATTTAATGATATAAAATAATGAGTCATGTTATCAATATATAGATTATCAACATACAAAAGATAAAACAGTGAGGAATTTTCATTAAGAATTCATGAACCATTATGGAATTTAAAATGAATCAATATATTACGTAAATTTTTTTGAAGTATCATAATAATATAAAATAATTTCAAAATTCAAGGCTTATTTCTAAGACCGTCGTCACATATTTGACAATGTCACATAATAGATTATGATTACTCGTTAATAACGTTTCATCCCTTGAATAGGTTCCCTACTTACAATTATAAAATTATCTCAGGATGTGTCAATAATTAACTTAATAATTTGTTATATTTAATTCACTACCCTATCATATACATAAAAATACATATTTATGCAAACATATTTTGAAAACATTCATCAATTCATCATAGAATATCATTTTGAAATGAATAAGGATTCATAAATATTTTAACATCACATACACATAATCCATAAATCAAAAAGTTTGATAGTATCAATAAATAAAACCACAATTATGAATAATAAATATAACAAGAATCTATTATAATTTAAAAATACATTCATAATAATATTAAATAATTTCATTGATAGCATTTTAAAAGTATTGTTTTCTTATGAAAACATTTTAAATAACAATTCAAAAATATTGAAATAATTATGTTCATTGAAAATATTCATGAAATATTGTATTTTTATATTTATTAAAAATACATTTCATGACTATGGTAATAATATTTATTATAATTAATTTTAAAATAATAATCCCTTTTACACAATTTGTACAAATTTATCATATATCAATTTGGAAAATTTTTAAAAATTAAATATCATCCCATTGATATAGAAATAAAGTATTTTAGATATTTAAATTAAATAATAATGGGATCATTGAACATATTATTAATGAATAAAATGTAGATTACATGGTCAAGGAAGAAATAAATTCACCCACTAAAGAGGAAAATCATCTATCTTTACTTAAAAACATTTCTCTATCATTTTATGTGTCAAAGTGTGAAAAATAATGGTAAAAAGAGAATCAAATAATTAACTATATTTTATTAAATTATTTTGTTTATAATATATATTTTACATATAATTCCCCTAAATTATATTCATCCATATTCAATCCCAATTAAAAAATATATTAGAACATAAACCCTTATCTCACATACTAACTCTCATCATATATAGTTTATGGTTTTCATAAAATTGATTTAGATTTATTTTATATATAATACATTAACATATTAATATTTATATAAATATTTAAACCCCTTAATAACATCCAATTACCCATATATTAATAAATATAATAAAATCATAATTACGGTGCTAAGTATTCAATTTCACATGCATGATATTTTTCAATGGTTGCAGTCCATGCATATTCTTCATGGTTTTATCATATTAAAAATCATAATATTGTTATACGTGTTATATTTATTCATTATAAAAAATTTTATATCCATTAAAATATGATAGTGATGAAAATTTAACTGCATAACTTTAAAGAGATCATATACTACACATATGCAAGAATAATGATTCCTTTTCTCAAAGGAAGGAAAGAAGGTAGATAATGGTTTTACCCTTAAAATAAAAATATTAAATTATAGTAATTATACTAATTTAATCATTTTAATATGGCTATAAAATGTTTATATTATGTTTGAGATGTAATAAACACAAACTAGATTGATTTTGACAACTATCCCTTCTTTATCTAACCCTATTGGGATTTAAACACAATCCTTCAATGGTTGGTCTTTTAGAAAAACCTGATAATATTGGATAGGGATTGGAATATATAATGTCATTTTTGAATTTAAATTATAATATGGATGGCCCAATTTTTTTTATTAGTGAAGGTATGGGTTCCTTTTTGTAAATGAAGTGGGTGACACAATTGTACATTCTTTAAACATTAAAACAATATAATTACATATTAAAATGAATATGGAACAAACGTAACCCCAATTAAAATATAGTATAATTTTTCATTGAAATAACTTGTGAAATTCTCATTTAAATTATTTTCTTGATATTTTTCAACTTGGTTTCTTTTTTAACACCTCTTTATGTATTTTGACGATTACCACGATGAACAAGTTTTAATATGGTTCTTTTTAATAATGACCAAAAATTATATTGATCTTGGAACAAAATATTGATATAAATTTTATTGTATTGAAATTTTTATAAAATAATAAGTTATTATAATTTTAACCAATTCATTATAAAATTACTTTGTAAGACATAAAACAAGTATTTTTTTTAAAAAAGTACATTATAACTGGGAGACTATATTTACTATCATTTTATTCAAATAAAAATCATCAAATTATTCATAAGTATTATATTGAAATTTTAATCTAAAATATTCACTAATATTATTCATAAAATCTTATTAATTTAATTTATGATAATAAAAACACATTGTGTGAATTGATGTTGTAGTTTAGGAAAACACACCCTTTTACATTCAAATGATTGATCATTCAATTATAAAAAAGTGGTCAAAAATTAAATATTTTTATATATGTTTAATAAATAATATTAATGATTTTAATTCATGAATTAGTTTTTAAATAATCCATATATGAAAAAAATTCTAATGTATAAATAATATTAAATCTGTGAATTTGGATCAACAATGATTACTATATGAATGAGAATTTATTTAACACACTTGAAATTTATTTAAATAATATATAATGTCATAAATTTTAATATTTATTACTCAAATAATTTTAAGGTTATTAGATACAATATATGTCAAACACATTTATTTATTAATGTTAAATAAATACTAAAATCCAAGGATTTTAGAATAAATAGTGATTTAACATCATTTAATGTAATTTTATTGAATTATATTCATATTTTGGTTTTATATGTTTAGGGAAAGTAATTATTTAAAAAAATAAAATTTTATGACAATCCCATTCAATTAATCTCCTTTCTTCAGGATTCTACATGTCCTACACTAATTTATATTATTTTTCTAGTTTATCTTCTAATTAATTATCACCCATGATTAATTTTTAATAAAATAGTAATTGGGATGTGGAAAATTTCAACTATTTCATGTTGATATAATTCATGAAAATTATTGGATCATAAGACTCACCAAAGTATAGTAGAAATTTGTGCCTATAAAATTTATTGAAATATTGGTAAATATTTGTATCCCGGGATCTCAATATGATTCATGTTATTATTCATAACATGATATTGAAATTATATAATATCATTCAATCAATTAACCATCATTTTTGGTTTCTCATTGTTGCAATCACTGCATTTTCTAAAATTCATGTTAATAATAAATTCCACTTGGTTACATCCACAAACTAAAACATAATAGATCAGTGTGTATTAATCAACAATAATCCAAATATGAGATCAAATGATAAGGGAAACCATTTTTTTAACTTATGAACCCTTAATTTAATCATTAGGAATTTTTGATTTATACTACATCATAAGATGATCATAAAAGGTTTTAAATACTTATATCCACTTATTAATAATATCATAATCCCCCAAAATAACTCAACCAAATTCTAATATCAATTTTGAATCCTAACACAAGATCTATGAAACTCACACACTCATATCATGAGATAAAAGTAAAACATTCCATATATTCTTTGATACAAACATTTATTACCAAACTATATCACAAAAACACATTAAAAAATTTCAATAAATATTTATTACATTAATTATAAAATAATTGAATAGAATACATAATTTTATTATATTTATATATTACATACATAGAAAACATAATTTATAACTTTGTGTATAATCTATATAGACTATCCATATGAGAGAAAATTTTAGACATATAATATTCAATAATCTCCATAATATCATATAGTATTGAATCATAAAAAAGGTGAAATATTATATTTTTAATAATGGAAAAATTAATATGTAACAATTAGTTAAAATAGATCTATATATGATGAAAATTTATTTGTGATAAAATAATGAACATAAAATAATTAAATAATACCCATTACAACATAAACCAAAAATCATGAATCATAACATATGGAATTTTTTATAAAACATTAGTATTGGGTGTGTGTTGAGAATATTCATCAATATGTGAACATGAAAAAGGAATGATTCATAACATAATAATATGGAATGAATAATATAATTGAACACTGGCCATGATCAACCACTGAGACATTGATCCCATATTGTATAAATTTATCCACCAACCCATAATGTAATCAAATATTCCTAACCACCAATATAACTATTTATGGATAGGGTAACCACCCCTGTTGTATAATATTTTGGGAATGAGATGACAACCCATGTAGTAAAAAACTTTGGGCATGCGATGACCATTAGTGTACTAAAACCTTTTAATATTCAGCTCACCCATCATATGTCATGTACTTTTGGACTGTATTTAACCACATCTGTACCATGAAATTATAACATGAGATATAAAATGATACATAGTGTATTAGAGGGATAGATCTGATCGATTCATTATATGATGAAAAACAATATATTTTCACCTAATTCCAACTAAAAAACATCATTTATCCCATGATATATTAATGAAAACAAGATAAATAAATGAAATTAAAGAAAAAAAGATATTATCTTTATCGACGCCAAGAAATATACTTGTTTGTGTTCCTAAAACATATCTCTATTGAATCAAAATAAACATTGAGAAATGATTACATAGATGATGATATCCATTATATTAGAACATGAAATAAATTATAATATAATAAGAAATATCCTTAAATTTTTTTAAATAGTATTATTAAATAAAAATTTTCAAACAAATATGTGAAATGAAATTAAATATGAAAACCATGTATATTTCTAGAGTAAACATAATAAATAAAACTCATAAATATAGAATGAAAATTTATTTAAGAGGAAAATATTTAAATGATAATTTCCATTAAATCAATAAATGATGGTAAATGTAAATTAAAAATGGCCCATATAGAAAATATTAGATAAATAATTACATTTATTTATTGGTTATTTGGTAAATTTCTAATAGAACATGAACATAATCAATACATAATATGTGTAAAATGAATAATAAAAATTAATATAATGAATATATAAGAGGATGAGTATGATTCCCACGAAAGAATAACAGAAAAAGACATATCCATTTCCTAAATCCCTTATAAATTTATTTTGGAAACAAATGGATATGAAATTGTAAGAATTAATATAACAAAAAATAACTAGAGAAAAATAATATAGATGGGTTACCGAGATAATGAAACTACAATAATTCCCAAATCAGGTTTTAAGATTATTAAATTCTATTTCTGTGTGATATTGGAAAATAAGACATTATATCATGTGTATTTTTGAAATCACAATAAGTTGATTTATAAATCCAAAATCAATAATTAAATCACATGTTTTCATGAATCTTTTGATTAACCCCATTAATGGGGTTTTGTACAAAAATAATATATTGGTGGTGAATATTGATTATATATTAAAGAATGTAATATTGAGATGGGATAACCTTAAATTCACTACCATATTATAAAAAAGTGATTAAACTTCTTCTATAATGAACATATGAAAGAAAATAAATTATTTAATAACATTAATAAAATTTATATGATTTTTAATCCTAAACTATAGTTATTCTATATTCATATATTATTTAGTTAATGATTATTTAAATCATACTAGGATAGTAATTTATGTCACTTAATATTTTCTATCAATATAATTTTAATCATATGTTTTGATTTAAAATTGATTATTCCTAGAAAAGTCAATGAACATTACATTGTAAGTCATGTAGTATTCCTATACACACATTGATGATGGGTTTATTTAACATTTTATTGAAGAGGATAAGGATTTAAGTTAATAATTCAACATATTAACATCTTAGTATATGTTAAACATTAATATTTCTTTATCAGTATGTTTGAATATGATTTGAAGGGGTGGAAGAAGAAATAAAAAAAGAATCTCAATTTTTAACTCTACAACTTCTTGGGACCACCTTATTAGGATTATACATAATGATTCCATTATAATATTTATTTATGATAAATAAAATGAATCTAGATCATAGGGAATTAATAAAGTATGGTTTTTTCGAATGGACTTGTAGAAAAATAGTTCTTTTAGAGGTGTAATGTGGATAAGAAATGGGAGACCTTTTATAAGTGGGGTGAGGGAAACCACAATTGGAATTTTTCAAAAGAAAATGTTATAACCATGTTTTACACATGTCACATTACTTTAAAATGGATCATTATCAAAACATAGATGATATATTTTCAAAATATGGCTAGGAAATATTATTTGGAAATGTTTGTAGTTCATTTTAATCATTATCTATTTTATTTAACCCCTTAGTAATCATTTTTTATGACTATAATTTCATTTTAATATTTATAATGTTCATTGTGATGTAATATAAAGTTGAACCAATTAAATTATATTATTAATGGAAAATCTAAATATGTAACCCATTTTTCAAATTTAATTTCACCAAAACAATTGAATTTAAACTAATATTACAGTCATAGACATGTTGGAAAATGGTTTTCCATAGAAAATGTAATCCTATGTAAAAAATTTTTTAACAAAATTAATCATTACATTTATTATAGTGACCCAAATTTGAATAATTATAAAATAAATTTAATATTTTTTCTTTTAAATTTTTAATTTTTAAAATTTACATATTAATTGATTTAAATAAAAAATTATGTTTTCAATTAAAACTATTGTTTTTATCTATCTTTACGAAACTAAATATTTAAAAAAAATAATTCAAATTAATACCTATATAATTCTTAAATTTTGGATAAAAAAATATTATTAAATTTTATAATAAATTTTATTATACTGTAAAATAATAATTTTTATTCTTTCGAAAATTACATAACCATTTTTAAAAAAAGTAATTTATAATGATTATAACTACTTTCCAAAGAATTAATTACTTATTCATAAAAAAATTTTATTTATACTCCATAATTAATTTGTTAAATTATTCAATTAGTCTTCATGAAAACAAAATTAATGTATAGGATAACATGATCACATTAATATAATAATATTTTAATAGTATACTGTGGTTCTATTATAATTATTGTTGTGTGATGTATAAGATATAAAACATAGTGTAATTTTAACAAATCATTGTGTAAAATTAATCAACCATAAATAAATTACATATTTAATATTTTTTATAGTTCTCGATAATTACAGGTTTTATGTTAAAAAATTACTTTATCAAAAATCCTACATGAAAAAAATGGTTCATAAAATGTTGACATAAAAAGAGGGTAAAAATGAAAATTATCACATACCTATGTTTCCAGAATGTTGTACATTTTTGGGAAGTGAAAATATGGATTTGGAATAAAGAACCATTTTGAAGGAAACATTAAACTCTTTTTTAGAAATAATTGATTTTCAATTTATCAAATATGAATAAAAATTATTTTTAAAGGATCTTTTATAAAATTTGGGGGATCCTTTTAACATCTACAATATGAATAGATGGAAATATACATACATGATAAGTAAAAATAAATAAATTAATAATTTTTCACCCCATCCACATTTTTTCTCTAAATAACGATTATTGATGATAAATTTTTTATTCTAGAAGAACTAATATTATTTTATAACGAATCACATGATTCAACAAAATTATATATATATATATATATTCCTCTTATGATTAAATATTATCATATTGAATAAATGGTTTAAAAAATGTACGATATTTCCCAATATGATTACACATTCATTTTATTTTAAATTTCCAATTTTCATTATAAATACTTAAAAAACTAAATATCCCAACTTCCCAAATAAAATTAAAATTAAAAATTTTTGATTTGTTATTCATGATAAATAATTAATTTTAAATAACATGTTATCCATTATATATTTTACATCAAAATAATGTCATACTAATTATTTAGTTATTTTTATAGTATCATAATCAGCTAACAAATCATTTTACTTGATTTTGAAACAAAAATATTGAAATTGTAGATCTGAAATATCATGAGGCCTTGTGTTTTTGGAATATTAGGATCATATTACAACAAAAATTATTTAAAATATAACATCCTAATTTTATTATCCATAATGATCTCATAAATTTATGTCATCTCCTAAAAAATAAATAATATAACCTAGGGAATATAAAATATAATGGTTTCATAAAATAATCCTACAAAAGGAAAAAACATGAAAAGGAAAAAAAGTGAGTCAAAGTATAACATGAATTAATAAAAGAAAAGGCTCATAAATAATCACATGGATTTGAAAAATGAAGATAATTATATCATATGATCTTGGTAAGATATGAAAGGTTTTAAAAACACGAAAAATATGAAAAAAATTAGTCTTGGTTATCTTCTTAGAAAATATCACATGGTTGACAAAGCCCCATAATGGATTTGGATTAATCTCTAATACAATACATGATTTCTCACAAGACTAAGATATTACACCATGAATTAGAGTGTTATCTAAGTGTTACTATCAGAACATATTTATGATATATGATTTCTACAGAAAATGATTCAATTATAAATAATAACATAAGAATTACACATGGAAATAAAAATGGATTCATTATCATTATGCATATCATAATCAATTGAAATTTCACTATGAATGTGTTTTAAAAAAAACACATGGAATTGTTTACCTCATCAAAGGAAGTTATAGTATGATAGGTAAATATTTTAGAGGCATATATATATTATTGTAAGTAATTCCATGACATAAAATATAGATATGAAGTTATTTATGGAGTGAATAGTCATTAACTAGTGATAAGGGTGGTTTATAAGATTCTTTTATGTCATGATTTATTTTATTTCTATGTTTTTTCACAATATGTATAATTCTATAATGTCAAATATTTAATTTTATAATAATATTTTTCATTTTTATTATTCATTTTATTATTTATTATCACAACATATTAAATTACTTATTTATTGTGGTTCAACTCCAATGAATTGACTCAGTTTAGATCATATGTCCAAAATCACAAAATAAATCTGAATATGGTCAAAAATATTAATATTTTGTCACATAAAGATTAATAATAATTAATTAGTGCTCATTTTTATTTAAAAATTAATTATTTTCAAAAATAATAATATTATATGTATATATTAGCAAAGAACAATTTAAAAAACATGGATATGGTAGGTTGTATATATAGTTGCGTAACATTTCTATTTTTATGATCATAATGGAAAGAATTTATGTGATATTTTATCATTAAATAATTATAATTATTTCATAAAAATATGATTATTTATCTTAATAAACATATATATACTATCCATGTGATACAATAATAAAAAATTAAAAACATTTCTTCAAAAGGAAGTAGTCCATCATACACATGAATGTCATTATTATTATTTTAATGGATGTTATGGTAATAAAATATATTATATATTAATTTTATATAATAATTAATATTTCATAAATATAATTTTTAAAATATAAATCCATCAACATGAACATCCTTTAAAATAGATGCTGAAAACCAAATTACACCGGTTTTTAAGGCGGTAGTATGTTATTTTCATGAATGAGGGTTTCATTCCTAATTTGATTTAAGTGGAGATGAATTTATATTATTATATTAACATAATAATATCATAGTATATGATATATAAATGTGTTATTATATCATGATTATTGAGTAATATTTGTGGATGTGGGTGAAGAAAAAAGTCAAAGACACTCAGTTATGATTGATACGTCTTTTATAGAGAACATCTTTTTTATAATTACTCAAGAATTATAAGATTTCATTTATAATTAATAAAAGGAATATATTCTGATGAAATAGAATTATGGAAGATATTTGGGGATGTTTTATCTAACTTATATGGTTTTGGAACGGTGGAACGAAGAGGAGAAAGGGATCTCGTTTATAACGGAGGAGTGAACTAGTGATAAATACAAAACATAATTCATCAAAAAGAAGACAATGTAAAGAAATGTTCCTCTAAAATTTATAAATGAAGTATTAAAGGGATCTAAGGCCTAAATAAACATCTATAATTCAAGATATTAAATTTTTAACCACTTTATTCTGTTTGCCTATTTAATTTATCCCCTGTAAATCATTCGTAAATTAAACAATGCTAACTAATTTTATTTTATTGATAATATTAATGGGTAAAAATATATGATGAACATATTCTATAATATTAAATATTTTGATATAAAAAATTTAATACATTTTAATAAATTCAATTTCCCAAAGTGGAAAAATTAAATTCAATCCTGCATACTTGTTAGGAAAATCGTTCTTTAGGAAATTCGTTAATAAAGTAGAAGATGATCTTATAATAACTATAAGAAATTGATAATAATTAAATTAATTGGATTTAATGTTCATTTATATAATATATAAATTTTATTTGAATCATTTATCATTATGTGTTTTTATAATTTTTTGAATGTAGAATCACAATGCATGTTAAAATGGTTTTTGGAAAAATGTTTTCAAAATCATAAAAAATCTTGTCTCAAGATCCAATATATATTTGAATAAAATTTAAATAATGCATTAAATATGACTAAATAAAAAATTAAATATTTTAATCCTTATTAAATTAAAATTGTGTTACATAAATTACATAATATATTATTATGAAAAGATAGTTTTAACAAACGACGTAATTTTCCACAATTTTCCGAAAAATACATGTATTCCAAAAAAACAGAAAATATTAACCTATTTTAATAGAAATATAATTACATATAAGATTAATTTAATTTGATAAAATATATTTTTTAAAATTTCCATAAAATATATAAAATATTATCATTAAAATAAAATTTTATTTTTTAATAGAAATCAATTTTTTAAATAATAAATTTCATTATTAACAATTTAGCACTTTGATTTTATAAATTTAATAGAAAATAGAGATATCTATTTTCTAAATTAGTTAATTCTATTTATTCATGTTAATTTAATGTCTACTTTATAATGTATTTATTAAAACAGTCTTTATTTTTCTTGTTTCAGTTTCATTTGTTGCATATGCTATGAGACATTATTTTTCCATTTAAAAACACCTCATGGTAAATTAATTACCCCATAAATAAAATCACCATAGAATATTTTTATTATGGACTATATTGAAAATAAGTGAGGGTAATTCTCCTTCATCACTTTCGTTGATTCCTAGGCTTTCTCCTAATAATTTTGTTTCTTCCATATTACATTAACTAACTAAGTTGTCTTGTTGTGTGTGACACTAATATAAAAATGATTTTTAACATTGGTTGTTTTATTTATTACATATATATTTAACAAATATATAATCCTCCAACATAAAAAATTGTACTATTGATATATGTTTCAATAAAATAACATTAAAAATAAAAAAATTTAACTGTTGATGATTGTTTTCATTGAAAAAAATCCCACTTAAAATATCTTATTATATAATGTTCTTAACATGGGGTGATGATATAAAACAATTTAATAATACATTTTTCATCAACATTTTATATATCCAACATTACAACGGTTTTTCATGTTTTAGATAATTTCATTAATATTTTATATGACAAATATTGGAGCAAAAATGGTGATACAGGTCAAATGTTATGGTCATCAGAAGTTGGACATCTCTATATATTTATATATATAACTCATTTCCATGAAATCATAAGAGACATGAAAAAAAATTATTAATACCAAATATAAAAACAAACTTAATGATCCATACATATTTCAAGGATATTTGGATTTTTTTCAAATCGATATGTATTTTATAAACATGTATCTTCTTTGTTGGGTATGATTCATGTGAAAATGAAACTGGTGATCGATAATGAATTTTCCTCCTCAGTTTGAAAAAAATGAAGATATTTTATATTCATATCTCTATTATAATAATAATTAATCATTATTAAGAAAAAATATCAATATATTTAAAAATGATGAAAAATAAAAAAAATTAGAATATATACCCTATTCAAATAATCGATTGACAACGTGTAGAAAGGTTGATTAAATCAAATAAGTTGAAAAATTTAATGATATATCTTACAAATTTATATATTTTAAATTAAAATATATTCTATTGTGTTGTTTTAAAATATAACTGGGATTGTATAAATGAAATGTGCATTTTAAAAAAATTCATAAATCGATCCTGCGTATTTGAAATTTTAATTTTAACATATCATCAATATATAAAATATGTACAAAATTATTTCATGAGAACAGTAAATTTTTTATCTTATATATGGGTGTCCAAAATATTACATGAGGATAATAAATGTAATTTTTTCGTTAAGAACATTAAAATGTCACTTTTAATAATGGTTTTTAAAAAATCGTTGTTAAAAGTCCAAAATGATGATTTATAGCATTGGTTTTTTCAAAAACACAGCTTAAAGGAAATATGTGGGATCTTTTGTTAAAATAAAAAATTTAAAAAAATTTAACCATGATGTATATAATTGTAAAAGAATCTTTTTGAATGGCTTTGGATACCAAAAGGAAAAACGAATTAAAAGATAAGACCTTCAGAAGTTTTACTTCTTTATGACTTCTCTTAGAGAATCTAAACTTATGAAATCCTTATACATGGATCCATATGAATATTTTTTTCTCCAAGACCAGTGAAATATAAAATTATTAATTGAGATAAAACATGGTTGACATTTTTCATGTACGTTATTTGAATGACTATCAATAAAATTGAATTTGTATGTCTCTTTTTGAAAAAAAATAACCGACATTAAAAATATCCCATTGTTAAAATTTTCCAATCCATAAATATTTATAAATAATTATTTTATATCACTAATACCAATAAAATAGTTTATTTTAAAATTATATACATCTTGGATATAATGTTTTAAGTTTGTTATTGGTTTAACATACAAAAAGTGGATTTTAATGTCACTTTCTGGAAAAAAATCATCATTGAAAGTCTTCTAATATCAAAATATGATATCCATAAATTATTATTTGTATTTATGGATTATCTAAAATAGAAATCAAAAAGAATATTGTGAAATTAGAATTAACATTTTGACAAGTTTTCAACATTCTATTGGAAAAATGATGCTAAAAGGTACATCTAACATTTCTTTCAAAAAAATGAAATTAAATGAAATCTAAGATTCGACTTCTGACATGTATATCATATGATCAATGATTAAATTTTATCACTTTTAGTAGTAAAATATAATTCTCAAAAATTATCTATTAAATCATAAATATTTCGGGCATTTTGTTTTGAAAAACTAACAAAAAATGTTAGGTTTATATCCATTTTATTAAAACACCAGACGTTAAACAACATTCATTAAGAATATTAACATTGGTTGTAACAAAAAAAAATTAAAATTGTCCTTTTTAACATCATTTACATAATATATAATTTTAATATTCATCATTAAATACATTTAAAAGAGGTTTCCAAGAATCAAAATTAATATGTGGATTTTAAAGACCATTTTACTAGTGTAACATTATCAATAAGGTCCTAGATCTACACTAGTAGCTACATATAAGAGATATAATTTTAAAAATATTCCACCTATTAAATCTGGATAATTTTATGGTTCTAGTATGTTATCTCTTATTGTGGATATATAAATTCATCAAGTATATAACAATGGTTTTCGTGGGGTTTCAGTCCATAATCCACTACTATGATGTGATTTAGAATGTTGAAGGGATGATGTTCTTGGGGATTAACTTTAACTTTTTAAAAAATCATATGAATCACTCAAAGGAAGATATGAGGATTAACAATTTATCCCTGACCACAATATCTAGTTCCCATTGAAGATTTTAATCAAATATCTTTTTATTAACTATGTACAATCCTTATATATTAATGAATGGTCTTTACCTTCTCTACCATTTCATCACCATTTTAGGTCTCAAATACTTGTGTTCACAATCTTTAAACCCACACGATATTTTTATAAATATTATCCCATAAATGGAATAATAATGATTAATTTTTACGAATGATTTTACGCTATTATTGTATGTGAATACAATTATAGTCAGATGTTCATTATTTAAATCATGATGGGGCCTCTTCCAGAACATAGAGATAATTCTTAGATATATATATTAGATACATACGTTACTGGTGTTCATTGAATAGTCACCACATCAATAATGTATATTTTAAAATTTTTATAGAGTGTGAAGTTATCCCATATTTCAATGATTTAAACATTTACTGTAAGATGATCCACAGGAACCAATATTTTATTTTTTCCTTATTTGTGTGTATGGAAGACTGGTGACAAATTATATAGATATATTTTCCCATTTCCATTTATTTGTTGAGAATGGTTGCATCATCCCTTTATAATTTATCCTTTAATCCTTCACATATTGACATATCATAGACATTGACATATATACAATGATATACTTCTTTATATTGTCCACAAATAGTTCTTTTAAAGATGATGATACATCCTTTTTCTCATTCGGTTGATCAAAAAGGACATGCTCTGTGCGTTATTCAACATCTACATAAATATCTCCAAGTTTTATTGTATACATAGTCATCTCTAATATCGTAAAAATCCTTCATTATCAATTCTGAAATTCAAGTATTTCTCGTTTCGCACTGCTTCAAATTTCTTGTTTGTTTCAAAATCTTCTCTTTGAGAATCGATTAACTTCCCTTGAATGGATTTTTTAACATTAATTTGAGAAAGGAATGATGATATTCATTCATTGAATATTCCAATGTATATTTCATGTAAATCAGGTAAAAAAATTTCTACTCAATTTTTGTCAGTGATAATGTTGTTATATCCTTTATATTTTGATCATTATACACATTGTTTTATTTCCTAGTATGGTAATAACCAATTATGAATTGAATTTACTCAATTTTTTATTCATGGATTTTTATCCATCATTAGATGCATTTTTCGTATTCTTAGGGATTTAGATCCTTATTTGTGGAAAATTAACTAATGTTTTGGGATGTATTTTTCTTTTCATTAGTGGTGTCTATGTATCATTTTATCAATGGACATATAGGGGTTTCCCCATGATATATGTATGTAAAAGGTAGTTTAGATATTTTATTGAAGAACCAGTATTTTTGTTTTCCATAGGGAGATTACACACCATTTATATGATAATCACACCATTTAATGATAATTGGTAAGAAGCATTAATTTGGTAAATGTCATTAATGACTTACATTATGTGTATTAGGTTCAAGTAATGTAATATAAAAATAAAATTTTTATAAACAATGAGGAGGAATTTATTCCATAATTTTAAGACTTATTTGAATTCATAATGTGTAATGGGATTGAACTCCATGTAAATCATAGGGATTGTACAATTTAAATGCTGTTCAAATGATTTATTTTTCATTCCACCTAAATTATTCTATATCTTGACATGGAGTTTATCCTATGGGGTTTTAGATATCTCTTCTTTTTATAGATCATTCATTCAATGATTTATCATTATTTTTGTTTCAATATCCCTTTCTATGATGGAATTATAACTAGTTCATCATTATAGTATTGTAGGATATTATGTTGGATAAATTTTTTTGGGATTCCTGATCATATAGTGTTATATATCTATAATTTTTTGATTCTTTATGTGACTTTCCTTTCTAAGGATGATATCATGGTTTCAAATCACCATTTTCAATAGAGGCTGTGATTATACCATTTTAATGTAGAAGAGTATATACATTGTGTTAATTATATGAATTTATCATCATTATTGTAAATATTAATTGGAGTGTTCATTGCTTTGAAATGATATTTGGATCAACGGATTTCTAGAAAATGAAATTTTATTTAATGTTTTTTTCATTGAAAATATATTTTCTTGATTTGAAAATGGGTTTTTGAACAAAGAAGTGGATTTCCAAGGATTTATAAAAACTTTATAAAAGGGTTTAGCATGGTTTTGAATATTATTTAGATATTATTTGAATATTGTAAACTATGGGTGTGTAGGGATATATAAATGGGTATCCATAGTGTCAGTCGAACAACATAGAGATACCATTTAGTTTATTTATGGACTATTGAAATATTCTATATTAGTGTGATCGAATATTATTACTGTTTAAGAACTTTTTTTATATTAGGTATTTTACCATATTCTATATACTAAAAAATATTTGTATTTCTTGTTTATTATTATTTATTGCATGTTTTATTATCAAGGATTTTTTCTCATAGGATTCTATATGTGGTTGTATCACATATCATCATATTATGGTATTTTACGGATATGAGTATAATTTCATATCATATAATGAAAGGATATGTATTTATGTACTATCAATTATATTTTTCTTATTTTTGGTGTTTGAGAATATGTAATAATTTTATAAAAACAATGTGGAAAATCCTTTACAAATTGATTTCGGATTAATAAAATTCTTTGTAAATCTATTTTATTTTAAAATATAAAACTATTTCATTCATAATTCTGTTACATGTAAATAATATTTAAGGGTATCCTACTAGTCTTTATGATCACAAACTAGTTTTTTATTTTTGTAATTTTTAGATTTTGAATTGGAGGATTCATGTAATGGGAAGAGTATCATGCAACATGCATTCTTCTCTTGTTTTTGTGGACTTTGGTTTGCGTCAGTCTGGAGGTGACTATTAGATTCATGGAGATTTCATGGTCATGCATTAGTCTTGATTTTGATATTATCTAGTATGGAGTAGATTTTATAAATGTGGTTGCATATATTCCATCTTTATTGTACTCTAGTCATATGGCACAGAAAATTATATTTATTACCTGGCGTGTTTTCTTATTTCTCTACACCATGTGATGGTGAACCTGCATTTATGGTTTGGATGTCCTGATTTGATCTTTAATAATTTTTTATTATAGGAATGTCTGATCCTAATTTTTTTAACATTATCTATATTTTTATCTATGGATTTGGTAAATATTATTTAGGACTATTTTATTTCATATAGTTAGTGTTGAAATGGGGACTAACTAGCTCACTTCCATGATTCAAACCGAGTTACCATGAGTAGTTAAGGACTTTAACCAAAAATAATACCTAGGGTTTTTAGTTCATATAAATGATCTATTTTGTAATATTATTTATATTGATATATTACATTATAAAAAACTCCTCATTTATTAATTTATATTTTTTTTAAATTTTTATTATTTATGTGTTGTTTGGAATTTTATATGTGGTTATAAGAATTTAGAATGGTCTCATGATCGAATTAATTTTTTTTGTGTTTTTTCATTTTTAAATTACACTATAGAGAGAACCAAAAAATTAAACATCGAAACGTTCAAGAAATGTTCTATAGTCTAATCCTACATTGAACTCTTCCTTATTTGAAGTATTAATCAAGAAAATTTATACTATAGGTCATGTGTGGGATATGGAACACATATTTTAGGTGGATCATGGGCCCATGTTAACTAAGAAATTCCATCTAATCATTATTGGTAAAATGTTATAGAAGAATATTAAGGTGTTGATTATTTGTGATGAGAGGATCTTAATCATCATGAAGTCTTCATAATACACGAAGTAGGGTTTTCCATGTATATGCTTTAGGGAAAGGGAAGAAGACTGTGGGAAACTATAGTGGAATATAATATGCATGAGGACCCTTCCTATGATTTACATAATAAAATTTTTAACGTCTATTTTTACATATGACATTGTGTGTGGAGATGACATTGTAGTTTTTGATCATGGATTAGGCAGAGGATACCATTTTTTATTAATCTAAACATTTATTGAGATGGTGCATCTAGAACTATACCTCTTCGCAATAATTACCTAAAGGCTTAGAGGTTTCCATTAGGATATAGGATTAATATTTAGTGGAGGATGATTCTCATGAATCTTTTAACTATTTTGTGGGTTTTGGATAAATAATTTTGGGTTTAGGTAGTCATATCCCATCATACATGGTTTGGTAGATCATCTGTTGGATCACTTGTTAGGAAATTAATATTATTTGGAAAAAAGATAATGCTAAATGGTCTTCAGTTTACATTAGAACAAATTTCATGGGATTTTAATGGGTATAAGAACCATTTGTGCTAACTACGTGTTATGTGAGGTTATATCAAGCATAACGTGGAAGAGGCTCCCAAGACTTATCATATTTGTGGATGATTTGGACATCTAAATCTATTTCATTATATGGTATCCCATTTTAGAAAGGTAGTGTAACACCCCAGGTAAATAAAGAATATGAAATTTTCATATTTATCCATATTTTTGAATAAAAAATTAATATTACTTTAAAGGGGATGTTATGCTCGATGGCGTACCCAATACGCAACAACGAGTTTCTTGGGAATCTTATATTGCACTCTAATAACAAAATAATACTATATTAAATTGTAGTTAATTCCTAGCAGTTGTAATGGAGGGAATGAAGAGAACTAACTAAAAAATTATTATATATTTTTTTCAAATATTTTTACTTTTTACAATAAATTATAGAGGATTAAAAATGTGAATGAATCCAATTTTAAGCATAAACATTCTAATATTCTTAAAAAGGTCGATTAACCACCTTTTGATGGATAACATCTTTTAAATCCACTTTTTGACAATTTTATGTGTTATATTTGACAAAATAGTATTCTTCTTTAGAATCGGGTCCTCAAAATTTAGTTTGTGTCAATTTTTTGGTATTTTTTCGATAAAGTTCATTTTTTAATGAATAGTGAAAAATGTTGTATTTTAATTCAAAACCTCTATTTAATATAATTTATTTAAATGATTAGATTATCTTTTGAATTATTTTTAAAGTTAAATTAGAATATATTTTTATCCTTTAATCCAATAGTGGTCATTGGAATTAATTTCCCTTTGAAATTGGGCTTAAACTAGTGTCAATCTTTTAATAAATATTGTATCCTAAAAACACGCTATTTGTTTTGATAGCGGAAATTAATTATTAAATTAATTAATTCAACTTATATGTTTTGAATTTTTTAAAATAGACTTCATTTTTGAATCTGGAATATCAAATATATATTAGGGTGAATTTTAGGTAATTTTTTAAAAAACATCAATTTTTGATGAATAGTGAAACCACTAAGTGGTAGTTCAAAAACTGATTTTTAGTTTAAATGAAACTTCACCACATCTGTGATTTTAATTTCAAAAATACTACATACATGGTTTTAATTAGGATGTAAAATGTTGTTCAATGGGATTAAAATAATTTTTTGGTGAATAGTATCTTTTATGTTTTTAATCACGATTAGAGGTAATTAGTGTAACTTAAGGTAAAAATAATGTTTAACAATATGAAATGACCTAGACACATGTCCTAACATAATTTTATGTGTCATGGCCGACCAATAAAATCCATGGGTCTACTTGGGGACCCCATGGAGCCACTTTGGTTGGAAAATGACATAAATAACTTTTTATTTAAATTTAAAATAAAAATGTCACAAGCATGTGTTTTTTTACTAAATAAATTTTTAAATATGGTAATACAAGTCATATATTTTATTATAAATTTTCATTAGAAAGATAAAAATATTTCCTACATCATGATATTTTTTATAATTTTTAGACATAATATAGATTATATTATATATGACATCATGATGATGCAGCGATTACCTCATTAATAAAGGATTTAAATAAAATGAATAGATAATGTTAAAACTATAACATAGACTTGTGAAAAACCTATTGGATGAGTATATTTCGAACCCTTAACTCCTTATCCTCGAAATAAATAAATTTGGGACCTTTAAAATCTGAAACTCATTTGAAAATAAAGTAACATTTTGTAACTTTCCAAGAGTGACACTCTTATCCTCTTATAAAAGGCTCTCACCTATACCACGTTACCCACACCTCTAAAGCCTTTGTCTTGGCCAGACCCTGATAATTGTGTCTCTCCTCATATCTGTCTTACTTCTAGAAGCCTCAATTTGGGCAGATGTCTTCCCAAAATAGCCTTTGAGCTCAAATCAAAGAGAGATACCTGATTTTAAGGTAATGTCTTCACTTGTGTTCTTTTGTTTTATTTTTCTTCACCAACCCACTAAAACATTTTTATTAATTTAATTTATAAAAAATCCATTATCTTCAATATACTAGGATTTTGTTATAAGAATTATTCTAGCTACACTTACACACACCTACATTTAATGGTTAAAGATCCTACTGTTTCTGTGGATGGTGAATTTCTGCCTCACGAAACGATGATTGATCAATATTCTTTTAACACCCTCAAAGGTGGCCATTAAGATGTCACTAAATTTATATATGATATATAATATTTTTATGTTTTAATTAAGCTTCTGTATTTTTCATTTATGGCATACCTTTATGGTTTCCATTATGGTTAAACGCGATATTTTAATTTTCGGAAGTGCGGACTACCGCCCCCTCAAACTGATTTGATTCGTTAATACCATATGTGGTACGTATAAAGGATAGATTTAATGATATTATATATGATTCCATACTGGAATTATAATACTATTATGTATCAGTATGTTTTAATTCCATTAAATAAAATAATATAAATTTAAGTAGCTTTCATGCATACGTACGGATTACCGTCTCCATGAACCTTTCATTTCATTTCTTACCGCTATATTTTATGTAATATTATAAATGCATGTATATAATGGATATATATTATATATATTATATCTAAATAATGAATATAATTATGGATATAATATATATTTTACCACATGAACAACTTGTAATTATAAAGAGTTTATTTTTGACTCAAGTCGCAATGATCTACAAAATGACCATCATTAAGTTAAATAATTACATAGTGTTAATATAATGGTAGTAAGTGATATAAAATGAATAATGAAATTTTAAAATGTTCTTAAGAAAGTATAAATTAACTCAAGTTTATTATTCAGGATTTTAATGAACGATCGAGTCAAGTCAGACCCAAGGTAAGGGATCCAACCTCTCTCTTTCTTTTTAAGTACTCTCTTTTATGTCATTTCATTTAAGAACTGCATTCTTATGTTTGGGGATGTTATTTTATATTCCTAATTCTGTAATTTTTATTTTCATATTATGAGAGACCCTATTTGATCTCAAAAATCCATTTTTGGAAGTTTTAATTGGCACCGTTAGGTTGCCGAAATTTCGTAAGGGGCTTTTTATCTCACTTTGTGTTTTCGTGAGATTCATGCTATATTTTCCAATATTTCATTATGAGTGGTGTATGTACTGTCCATTATTCTACTCTTTGTGTAACATAATCTCATTTATGAGTATTTACATAAATGTTTTTTAGTCCTTCATTCATGGGGTGTACGTTTCGAAAGTTACCCAAATCGGCAAGGGAACCTTTCACCCTCATCTTTTTAAAAGACTTAGTTTGTTATGTGATTTAATTTTCCTCTTATTATGTGGGGATATGTTCTAATATATACTTATTTCTGTAAATTTTATTTCCAAGTGATGATATACCCTTTATCTCTCTGATCATCTCTTTTTCTAAAATTTGTTGTGATGTCGTTTGGCTGTCAAGGGAACTTCTTATCCCAATTTCGATTTCTTTGGGTTAAACATGTAGTTATTGAATATTTCATCCTTTGAATATGTGTGAATGAACTATGATTATTTTTAACTTAATATCCACCTATATTGGGTGTATTTATATTTTTCACACATAATTATGAGATTGATTTATCCTTAATTTAAGGAAACCTTCTTTATAATGGATTTCATCTCATTTTACATTTCTATTGAGGCTTCATTGTTGTTATGCACCAGTTCACTATTAGATTGTGTATATATTATCCTTTAGAATAATATATACTGAATCCCGTTATTCTCATGATATTATAATGTTTTGATTGAATGTTATCCTTCAATAATTTTATTACAGTGTCTCTCATTTTTTTAAAAACCCTTTAACTAAAATATAGTTTTAAATGTTTTAATGATTTAATCTTATTAATATTTCTCATTAATATACTTGTTTTCAAAATGGGTTTAAGGATTTAGTTATATGGATATTTATTGGTTTAAAATGTTAAATTCTTCAATGTGGTTTGGGACACTTTGATTTAAAAATATCTTTATTAAATTTTTTAAATGGTTTTAAAAGTGGTTTTTAGAATGGATTCATTATTTCAATATATTAAAATGAAATATTGTTATTTCAATGTGGGAATGTTATCATTCCTTTATGCTTAAGTTATGTGCAATGATTATGTTATGGTTCTTGGGAATTGTTATGAAGACGAGTGGTTCCCTGATAAACTAACGGCGGGTGAGCCCGATATAGCTCTCTAATGCATTGGGTAACGCGAAGGAGTTAAATATTAAGGTTTCTCCGAAGAGATTTAGGGAATATACTGTGATGGATATTCCAAACGTAACCAAGAGGGTTACTCCCTATGTAAGAATGTTATGACTGCATCAAGTTACCTTTATACCTTACGATTTCTATGATTTATTCATGATTTTATGAGGTATGTTAAAATGCTTATGTTTTATGAGTAAAGTATGATTTCATACATGGACTAATGTTTTATTTTCGTACTTTTTTTCCCTTACTATGATATTTTATTATCCTCCCAAGTTTTTGAAATGTTTTTCACCGGACAAGGGAAATGTACATGATATGATGATTGTGTCAAGGAAGTGTAAAGAAATATTCCATGGTTTATTTTAAATATGTTTCTGTTGATGGGGAAAAACGAATACTGTCTTTTATGTAACCACTTTGTTTAAATGTGGAATGCAATTCATGATTTATGAACTAATTATATAAAACTCTAAACCTGAAAATATCCTCAATGTGAATTATTCTTTTAATTCAATATTATGTAAGGTTTAAGTCCATGGCCTTATAGTTGGTATCAGGGGTCGGTTTAGATAACTTTAGAGGTTATAGTTTTGTTTAAGAAAAAGTGAAAAGTTGTGTATAACAACAATGGTTGGTATATTAGATGGAGTTAACATTTTTTTAATGTTAGAATGAGTTTGAGATAACTTGAATAAGTATATCTTCATGTTTATCTTCCACTTTTTTATTTTATGATTTTCTTGATATACCCACACTAACCTTTTTTGTTTTAGTAAATGGATGGATCTAGCTTGAACCAAAGTAACAGTGGATTTGAAGAAAACTGTGATGGTTTTATGAAAGAAAAACTGAATGATATGGGATCTACAATGACAACTCTTGTGGTTATCGTCAACCAACTGTATGGAGTCATGATTGACCACCTGAACCTTAGTGATTTTTATAAGGAATCGTATATGCGAGAAACAATTCCCTACGGAAGTTAAGGTAATAATCATAAAGTGAAGTATGTTCAAAAACCTATGTGTCAAATATGTGGAAAGAAACACATAGTAAAATGTTTCAAAGGGATAGAATGATTCTATAGATGTAGAAATGAAGAACATAAAGAAAGAACCTTCCATGGAAAAAAGAAGAATCTAGTTGGCTCTAGGAAAGGGAAAGAAGTTCTTTCTGAAGGATCAATTGAATGATTTAAATGTGGTGTGCATGGTCATTATGAATACACATTTCCTACGAAGAAGTTTCGGGAATGGGGTCACCAAGATCGTACAAATATTCATTTTCCAATACCTAATGCCATTCTGATTGAGGATGAAGAAACTGGCAATGAAGAACGAATGGTATGGATTATTTCTTAACATATGTTTTCCTATTATTGGAATAGTAGGATATGATTCATGATTTTTTGTAGGAAATAATTATTTCAGAATTAGTTGAAAAGGAATGGATAATGGAACATGAAGAATGTTTAATTAGTAAGAAGTCATCATATAAGGGATTCAAGAGTTATGGTAGATTTTAGGATGGTGAAATTCATAGATGTATTAAGTCTCTTTTGATTTTGGGGTAACATTAGAAGAATTTTTATAGTAACACTGATGTTTGATATATGAAAATTTTATTCATGGAATAATTATCCTTTCTTTTGTGGATATAGTTATAAAGAACCATTTGGGTTTATATGATCCTTGAATTTGAGGCAATTACTGGTTAATACATTTTGTGTTACCAAATAGAAGTTATAATATAACCTTTGTGGTTAAAATATGTTATTGTTATTTTTTATTAATTTATCTCTTTTTGAGGAATGTTATAAATTAATATAGTTTTTGAAAAGGGACAACACGTAGACCATGTGACAACCCGTCGCGTCAGACGAAGCTGTGGGAATCAAACCCAAAACCAAAGTGCAACTGGTATTTATCACCTACCACTAGACTATGTGAAGTCCCTGGTTAGATTGAATGATTCTTTTTAGTTAGATGATTTTATGATTTAAGAGTAAGTTTATTTTTGGTTATTAATGGAAATGATTAGCCTATCATGGAGGATATGGGATTAGTTTAATTACTTTTTAGTATGAGACTGTATGAGTAACTGATGTTATTTTTGAGAAAAATGTTAAAACTTATCTTAGGAGACTATGTGATTAAATCCTTCAGAGAATTGGATTTCAATTTAAGTTTGGTTTACTTTGAAGAATTTTATGGATAGATCTTAATTTAATGGACTTTGTTGAACTTTGGGTTTTGTTTGACAAATTCTGGAGATTCAGAATAAATTTTTTTTATAAAGGATTATCCTTTTTGGGTATTATCTCATCTCATACTACCCTTTTTGGATTTATTTTTGGTTAAGGTCTAAATTCATGGGAAGTATATAGTTCTCTTTTATGGATTTGGTGATTCTCTAGAAGTTGATTATAGATCTCTTAATGTGAAAACGTCATCCCAAATACTCATCTTTTGGAGAAAATATGAGTTCGTGTAAGAAATCTAGTAAAAGTTGAAAGTCAACATGACAATTAAGTATGCTTACTTATGTTTTAGTTAATCTCATAAATAAATTCCTCAGTGAAAAGTAACATAAAACAAAAATGTTGTCTGTTAATTTTTCCTACTGTGGAATCAAATACCATTTAACCCATCACAAGTTTGTGATTTTCTTGTTGTTAACTTTCTCCTAGACATGTTTTCCATCACCCTACATCAGAACATGGACCTTTGTTTTTTTCTCCATATACATATTTTCATACTTGTAATCCTAGTATTGGTTAACTCGGGTGACATTTGTACTTCTTTCTCATTCTTTTAAAGTGATAGTTTTACAGACTCTTGTTATGATGTGAGATTTTCAATGAAGCTTCCAAGCCCAATTTTAAAATTTCGAGGACCTAATTCCCAAAAGGGGGGAAGGATGTCACACTCCAGGTAAATAAAGAATATGAAATTTTCATATTTATCCTTATTTGTGAATAAAATATTAATATTACTTTAAAGGGGATGCTATGCTCGATGGCGTACCCAATACGTAATGACGAGTTTCCTGGGAATCATACGTTGCACTCTGATAACAAAATAATATTATTTTAAATTGTAGTTAATGCCTAGTCGTTGTAATGGCGGGAATGAACAGAACAAACTACAAAATGATTATATAATTTTGTCAAATATTTTTACATTTTACAATAAATGATAGAGGATTAAAAATGCGAATGAATCCAATTTTAAGCGTAAACATTCTAATATTCTTTAAAAGGTCGATTAACTGCATTTTGATGGAGAACCTTTTTTAAATCCACTATTTCACAATTTAATGTGTTATATTTGAAAAAATAAAATTCTTCTTTAGAATTGGGACCTCAAAATTTACTTTTTGTAAATTTTTTCTATTTTCCCGATAAAGTTCATTTTTTAATGAATAGTGAAAAATGTTGTATTTTAATTCCAAACCAGTTTTTAATCTAATTTATTTATATGATTAGATTATCTTTTGAATTGATATTAAATTTAATTTAGAATATATTTTTACCATTTAATCCAATAGTGGTCACTGGAATTAATTTCACATTGAAATTGGACTTAAACTAGTGTCAATATTTTAATAGATATTGTTTCTTAAAAACACGCTATTTGTTTTGACGGTGGGAATTAATTATTAAATAAATTAATTCAACTTGTATGTTTTTAATTTTTTAAAATAGACATCATTTTTGAATTCAGAATATCTAATATTTATTAGAGTGAATTTTTGATATTTTTCTGAAAAACTTCAATTTTTGATGAATAGTGAAACCACTAAGTGGTAGTTTAAAAATTGATTTTTCGTTTAAATGAAACTTCACCACTTCTGGGATTTGAATTTTAAAAATCTAACATACATGGTTGTCATTAAGATGTAAAATGTGGTTCAATGGAATTAAAATAATTTTTGGTGAATAGTAACTTTTATGTTTTTAATCGCGATTAGAGGTAATTAGTGTAATTTAATGTAAAAATAATTTGTTAACAATGTGAAATGACCAAGAAACATGTTCTAACCTCATTGGATGTGTCATGGACAACCAATAAAATCCATGGGTCAACTTGGGTACCCCATAGATCCACATTGGAAAATGACATAAATAACATTTTATTTAAAGTTCAAATAAAAATGTCAGAAGCATGAGTTGTTTTATTAAAACAATTTTTAAATATGGTAATACAAGTGATATTTTTGACTATAAATATTAATTAGAAAGATAAAACGATTTCCTACATCATGATATTTTTTTTAATTTTTATTCATTATATAAATTAAATTATTTATGACATCATGATGATGCATCGATTATCTCATTAATAAATGATTTAAATAAAATGAAAAGATATGTTAAAAATATAACATAAACTTGTCAAAAACCAATTGGATGATTATATTTCGAAACCTTACCACCTTATCCTCGAAATACATCAATGTGGGACCGTTAAAATCTGAAACTCATTTGAAAATAAAGTACCATTTTGTAACTTTCCAAGAGTGCCCCTCCTCTCCTCTTATAAAAGGCCCCCACCTCTACCACCGTACCCACACCTCTCAAGCTTTTGTCTCGGCCAACCCATGCTAATTTTGTCTCTATAAATCCCTCTCTTACTCCTACAAGCCTCAAATTTGGCAGAAGTCTTCCCAAGGAAGCCTTTGAGCACAAATCAAAGAGAGATACGCGATTTTAAGGTAATGTCTTCACTTGTGTTCTTTTGTTTTATTTTGCTTCTCCAAACCCCTAAAATCTTTTTATTCATTTATTTTGTAACAACTCCAGTATCTTCAATATACTAAGATGTCGTTATAAGAAGTATTTGATCTACACTTACACATACCTACATCTAATGGTTAAAGAAAATACTGTTTCTGTGGATGGTGAATTTCTGCCTCAAAAAACAATGATTGTTCAATATTATTTTAACACCCTCAAAGGTGGAAATAAGAAGTCACTGTATTTATATATGATATAAAATATGTTTATGTTTTACTTTTTCTTCTGTATTTTTCATTTATGTGATACCTTTATGGTTTCCATTATGGTTAAACGTGATATCTTCATTTTAGGAAGTGCGGACTACCGCCTCCACAAAGTGATTCGATTAATTAATACCATATGTGGTACGTATAAAGGATAGATTTAATGATATTATATATGATTCCATACTGGAATTATAATACTATTATGTATCATTATGTTTTAATTCCAATAAATAAGAAATAAAAATGAACGTAGCGTTCATGCGTACGTACGGCTTATCGTCTCCATTAACGGTGAATTTCATTTCTTACCTCTAAATGTTATGTAATATTATAAATGCATGTATATAATGCATATATATGAAATATATTATATATAAATAATTAATATAATTCTGGATATAATATATATTTTACCACATGAACAAATTGTAATTATAAAGAGTTTATTTTTGACTCAAGTAGCAATGATCTACAAAACGACCATTATTAACATAAATAATTACATAGTGTTAATAGCATGGTAGTAAGTGATATAAAAGGAATAATGAACGTGAAAATGGTTCTTAACCAAGTATAAATTAACTCAAATTTATTTTTTAGGAGGTTAAAGAACAATTGAGTCAAGTCGGGACCGAGGTAAGGAATCCAACCTCTCTCTTTCATTTTAAGTACTCTCTTTTATTTCAGTTCTTTTAAGGTCTTCTTTATTATGTTTGGGGATGTTATTTTATATTACAAATTCTGTACTTTTTATGTTAATATTATGAGAGACCCTATTTGATCTCAAAAATCCATTTTTGGATGTTTTAATGGGCACCATTAGGATGCCGAAATTTCGTAAGGGGCTTTTTATCTCACTTTGTGTTTTCGTGAGATTCATGCAACATTTTCCAATATTTCCTATTGAGTGGTGTATTTACTCTCCATAATTATACTCTTTGTTTAACATAATTTATTTTATGAGTATTTACATCAATATTGTATAGTCCTTCTTTCATGGGGTGTACGTTTCGAATGTTACCAAAATTGGTAAGGGAACCTTTCACCGTCCACTTTTTAAAAGACTTATTTTGTTATGTATTTTAATTTTCATCTTATTTTGTGGGGGTATTTTCTAATATATCCTTATTGTCGTAATGTATATGTCCAAGTGATGATATACCCTTTATCTCTCTCATAAACTCTTTTTCTAAAATTTGATGTGACGTCGTTAGTCTGTCAAGGGAACTTCTTAACCCAATTTTGATTTCTTTGGGTTCAACATGTTGTTATTGAATATGTCATCCTCTGAATAGGTGTGAATGAAATTTTTTTATTTTATACTTAATATCCACTTATATTGGGTGTATTTATATTTTTCACACAAAATTATGAGATTGATTTATCCTTAATTGAAGGATGCCTTCTTTATAATGGATTTCATATCATTTTACATTTCCATTGAGACTTCATTGTTGTTATGCACAAGTTCACTCTTATATGGTGTATATACTATCCTTTGTAATATTATATCATGAATCCCGTTATTCTCATGATATTATAATGTTTTGATTAAATGTTATCCCTCAATTATTTTATTCAAGTGTCTCTCATTTTGTTAAAAACCCTTTAACTAAAATATAGTTTTAAATGTTTTAATGATTTATTCTTATAAATATTTCTCATTAATATCTAGGTTTTCAAAATGGTTTTAAGGATTTATTTATATGGATATTAATTGTTTAAAATGTTAAAAGCTTCAATGTTCTATGGGACACTTTGATTTAAAAATCACTTTATTAAATGTTTTAAATGGAATTAAAAATGGTTTTTAAAATGGATTCATTATTTCGATATCTTAAAATTTTATATTGTTATTGCAATGTGGGAATGTTATCCTTCCTTTATGATTAAGTTATGTGCTATGATTATGTTATGGTTCTTGGGAATTGTTATGAAGATGAGTGGTTCCATGATAAAATAAGGGTGGGTGAGCCTGATATAGCTCTCCAATGAATTGGGTAACGCGAAGGAGTCAAACGTTAAGGTTTCTCCGAAGAGATTTAGGTAATATACTATGATGGGTATTCCAAATGTAACCAAGAGGGTTACTCCCTACATAAGAATGTTATGAATACCTCAAGTTACCATTATGCCTTATGATTTCTATGATTTATTCATGATTTGATGAGGTATGTTAAAATTCTTATGTTTTATGAGTAATGTATGATTTCATACATGGACTAATGTTTTCTTTTCGTACTTTTATATCCCTTACTGTGCTTTTTATGCTCATCCCATGTTTTTGAAATGTTTTTCACAGGTCAAGGGAATGTTACATGTTATGATGATTGTGTCAAGGAAGTGTCAAGAATGAATCCATGTTTTATTTTAAATATGTTTCCGTTGATGGGGAAAAACGAATACTATCTTTTATGTGACCACTTTGTTTAAATGTGGAATGTAATTCATGAATTATGATCTAATTCTCTAAAACTCTAAACCTAAAAATATCCTCAATGTGAATTAATAATTTAATTCAACATTAAGTAAGGTTTATGGTCGGTGCCTTATTGGTAGGATCCATATTCACCAACATTTACATGGTTCAGGTAGATTCTTCCAATGGTGGTGGGTCCAACACCCATTCTAAGGAGGATGATTTTGTGGGTATTAAAACACATTGAGGATATAAGACCGACTATCATTATATAGTTTAGTATGTACATGTAGAATATGAATCTTGTAATTCAATATTTAGAGGTTCGATGATTACCTAATCATTTATGGTTTGGAATTTTTAATAGATAGGTGATACAGCATTTTTTAAATTTTAAATGTTGGTTGACAAGTTGTGATTACATTAGAATCTTATGGAATATTTGTGGGGTATTTCCACAACATTTGGAATGATGTATAAACACGGTTTTTTGTGCCCCACATGGTGGGTGATGATAGCCTAATTTAAGGAGGTATATGATTTTTTGGATCATTATACAAAAAAAATTAATTGATTATAAACATGGATTAGAGGATTAGTGTAAAACCCGTGATAGATAGTCATAACCGTTGGGTATGGTTCATGTATACGGATCAGGTCACCCATGTTTTTTAGCTTGATTTGGGAACTAGTTTTTGAAGTGTATGGAATTTAATTATGTATTATGGAGTAATATCATGCCAATTATTTGAACTTATTATTGATGCAATTAAAACAAGTTTTCGTAGTCATCGTCACAAAGTGGATTGTGGGTACCCCGATTACAATCTAGAAAATTTTCATGTTTTACCATCGTTGATAGTTGTTGAGTTTACTATAAAATTTCTCCCTACCATGACATGAATGTCTATTTCATCTTGCTGAATGGAACCTACTAAGTTTGGATAACATTAATTCGATCTTGAGGACTGAGAGGATGAAGTATTTGTCCTTCCTAGTGTTACATTGTGGGATTCCCCTGTACAATTTTATAAGAAGGAAAACAGGATCCTCTGGAATTTAATTCATTATCGATAGATGAATAAATTGAATATTATGATAAAATAACCATTTCTAAAGATTAATTACCATTATGACTTTCTTTATGAGGAATATTCTTATTCAATGATTGATCATCAGTAATGGTATCACCGACTGAGAGTTTTTTAAGATGATACTCTAATGGAATTTTTTACAATATGGAATTTGAATGTTGTGTTTCTATTTATTCCATTTGGTCTATCTAATGCTCCAATGAATTAAATATCCTTCTTGAACTAGACCATTCAACAGTTCGTGTACTATATTATTTTTGGGTTTATGACTGACATGTTGGGTTACTCTAATATAGTGTAAGATAATAGGGACCAATTGGATTACATTCATCAAACCTAAAAAGCGCATCATATATATGGCATGCCTTCAAAATATGAATTTTGGATCAATGAAGGGAAATTAATGTGGTATGAGATATCTGATATGGGTGTATAAATAGATCGCAAAACGATAATAAATATTATATCCTATGAGCCTCCCAAACATGTTATTGATATTTATATATTATTTGTTATGGCTAGTTACATTAGACAATTTTTTATATATTACTCGAACATCGCATCGTTGTTGACATCATTAACACGTAATGGTGTAAATGTTGAATTTAATTAAAATTATCAGAAATCATTTTAGGAGATGATATTGCGGTTGACTTTTGAACCAGTTTTGGTTCTTATGTAATTGGGTTTCATATATGATGTTCTCTAAGATGAATATGGATAGGGTTTGGGTTGTGTCTTGATGTATGGGAATATTTTATGGCCTATAACTCAATCCATTTATTCCCAAATGATAATTCATACCCCACCAATGAACATAAAATTTCAATGATGATGACTTTAGTAATAAGTTTGTTAAACTATATTTTTGGTGATCAGATTACTATGTATATTACTCATAAGATCCTGAAATATATTTTTATTGAAAGGGATACGAGCATGACATAATGACTCTATTTAGAGTACCATTAATCCAATTATTTGATATTGAAATAATACCATGGAAGGGGAATGGTTTTGAAATTGTGTTGACAATAAAATTACTAAAAAAATATGTTAGGAAATAAGTTGTGTAGTGACATTTAATTTTATTTTAGGTTGTGTTGATATTGGGTGTAGAAATGGTTGGTGTAAATGTTTTATTTTATTAGATAAAATATAACTCATCATTTAGAGAGTGATTTCCTCTTGTGTAGTTGATAAAAACTGTGTTCCAACACTCGTGTAAAAGACATCTTGGTGGGGAGACCTCGGGTGAATTGTCTTAGTCTCCTGTTGGTGGTTTTTGTTTCTATGGTAAGTTAGTTGATCTATTTCCCATGAGGTATGAGTTTATGTATACTAGACACCATTATTTGTGTACATGCACCCTAAGGATACCAGAATGTATCGAGACAAAAGGCGTTGATATTGGTGGTCAAGGATGAGGCAGTCAATTGAGAAATTTCTATTGTGGTACCTTACTTATCAACGAATCACTATGAACCACTATAGCCCTATTGGACTATTATATCCCTCACCATTTTCTATTTGGAAATGGGATTATATTTTAATGTTATTTTAATTGGGAATGCATGGACTCCTAGTGGGATGGATGTTATTTTTTTAATCATGGATAGTCTCATGAAATCAGTGAATTTGTTTCTTATGAAGGATATAAAATAGGTCGAACATCGTGGGATAACAAATTTCTGACACATATCGAAAACCTCACAGTATTCCCTCTACGTGTGTATCTAATAGGTACAAATGTATAAATCATGGTTCTGTATTTTTTTAAAAGAGTAGATGATTTCAGAGATTATATTGTTCATGAAATCTATTCCATATTTGGATGGATTGATAGAGAATTCTATCTAGGTTCTTGAGGATATAATCTAGGATTTAGTGTTTGAATATTGTGGATCATTGGAAAATCATTTCCAAATATTAAATTTTTTTTAAAAAATATATATAAGGACTCAATTATGTGGTAACCCTCTGAGGCTTCTTTCATATGGAAATGTTGAAATACCTTTTTATAGTTAGTGTTAGGAATTTGGTCATTGTTTTGGCATAAACTTTTTTGGAGATAAAGAAGATGGTGTAGTTAATCCATTGGATAAAGATCATGAAATAGATTCATCGAAAACCTGATGTAGAACATATTCATTGGTGATTTGTGTTTCGGGGGGGGGGGGTTGATCAGGTTTTCATTAGATATTTACCTTGAATTGGACGTCATTATGTGGATATACATGGTATATTTGAACTATGTATCGTGGGGGCCTTTGAGACCATTGGATGACTGAGAGTGATATACAATCAGTTGGACATTGCATCTTCTCTAACTAAAATACATAATGAGTTTCCTGATTCCATGATCTGGATGTATATACCAAATCCTTCCGATGTGATTGTATGAGATGATTTTGATCTTGAGTCTGAAACCAATGAAGATTATAAGCCAATTCATATTATAGATTGCTCAGAATATGTATTACATGGAAAAATGATTCCTATGGTCTAAGAAAGCTGGTAGTGTGGATGGGAAAGCTAGAAATAATTAGAGAAAGAATTGTTGTGGAGGTAGTGATAGAATTTAAATTGTGTTATTAAACATATATAAGGGACTTCTAGCAGCCAAAATCCATTTTGGTGGGAGATTTTAACACCACGTTACAAATTATTAAAATTAATACCATTTTTATAAATTTTTAATCATCCATTTTAGGTTCCTTTGTGGGATTCTCAATTATGGATATCATTTTATGAGGAAAATGAACAAATATTTAGGGATTTATGGTCCTTTTAAACATTTGATACTTGGAGTAAATGTGTCGAATGATTTAAAGGGTTATCCCCTTGTTCAGAAAATATAAAATGTGGTTTTGAGTTTTTGTTCAGAATTAATCAGTTCGCTTCCTAATGGAGATGTACTCACTTTGGAATTGGCTTTCCCAGATATAATTATCACAAATAATATTCCAAAAAATATTCCTATTTTTCGAATCATTTACACACTACGTATGTGTCTGTAATCATGCAATATAAATATTAGGAATATTATTTAAAATTAATCTTTTTTTCATCATTTTCAGCATCTCTTGAATTCATGACCTGTAATGGGGTTACACACCATGAATATTTTCCATCCTATAGGACATAGGAACTAAAATGATAATATGTTTTTTTTTTCACCTGTAGCCTTCCCTCTCTCAACCTAGATCTCATCCTATATGATTTTGTAGATCTACTTTCCTTTAATATTATTTTTTATGTGATCAAAGAAAATGGTCCTTGTGGTGTTCCTCCCTAGGTATTTGTTCCTCATGGTTCATTATTCCATTAGTCACAACTACTATTTAAGTTTCTTTTTTTAAAATTTGATACCAGGTACTATTTTCTATTTATACTTTTTAGTCACACAGTGATCATTTTATTTCATTGGATGACCACTAGATTTTTTTTACAATAGTCAAACACAGATGTTTTTATATGGGACTATGGAAGGTGTTTCTATACAATGGGATAATACCATGAATTAATTTTTTGGTAAAATTATATTGTATTATTCAATGATTTCAAGTGATATGTGCTTCATCAGATTTCATTAAATTGAAAAAATTTAATGTAGTTTTTCAATGAATACAAATTATCATGAGTTAGAAATTGGTTTTCTAAAAATATATTTTTTTCATGGATTTGAATTTTTTTTCATAAAACTATTAGCACTATTATTGAATGTATTTTTATAATATTGTTAGTTTAAGAACATTGGGTGAGTTATGAAATTGAAAAGTGTATCCTTAGTATATGTTGTACCACTACGATGTATCCATTTTTATTTTGATGGAAAATAGAAGGACTCTATATTGGTTAGATTAAATGATATTCATATTTTAGATTTTTAATGTCCATTACTAATATTTACCATATAATAGAGACCAAATTTTAGTTTTTAATCCATTTATTATTATTTTTCATGTATGTTTAATCATTTAATAACCAAAGGATTTATCATAGAATTACCACAGGATTTATTAGTATCATAGAATTACCATAGAACTACCTAATTTTAGTTTTCTATCCAAATTTTATTTTTATATCCATTTATTATTATTTATTTTAGTTTTTTATCATAGGATTCAATATGTTGTTCTATCACTTGATATCGCGTGATGGAATTTCATTGATATGTGTTTATAGGATGACCATAGAACCATGGATATGTGTTATTTTTCAATAACATATACATTTCATATTTGTGTAAAATAGAATATGTATGTATTTTTTGGAAAACAAAGAGATATTTATTTAAAAATGTAATTTGGATTACAATATGGCTTTGTGAAACATTTTGTTAAAAGTGATAACTATTGAATTCTTAATATTGGACCTTGTATATATATGGTATGGATTACTAATGTGGTTTGTGCTATGAATATATATTTTCTATTAGGTTGATGTTTATTTTTTGATAATATTCATTTAAGGTTAATGTAATATTGTAGACTGTTGGCCACTCCAATGGTTATTGAATTCGGTTCGGTTTTTATTTGAGGTTGTTATTGGTCACATAGAGACATATTGGACATTCATTATTCATTCATTATATTTTATATTTTTTATGTTGTATTTTATTATTCTAGTTTTATCTTTTAATTCAACATTTATTTATAGTTTTATATATTTTTTCTTTATAATCCTGAAATGTCATGTTTTCTTTCTTCTCATACCCATGTGATGGACAATTCAGATGTATAGTTGGTTAACCTATGGTGGACTTTTATAAAGATGTTAATGGATTGAGAATTAATATTTAATGATATACTCTAACCCATTTTACTGGAACATATTAGGATCCTTTGATGAGAATTTAAATTAAAGTCTCTTATGGTCAAAATATATTTCACACATCACCACTTAGAGATAATTTTGTCATATTTTCCATGAAAATATCACTTCATCCAACTCTATATCAATTATGGGAATGTTATGATCATGTTAATTCAAAAGTCTTAAGGATTATAATTTCCCAATATCATTTTACATCAATATTTCTCCCAAAACATTTTTCAATGATTTATTGTATACCATAAAATTCTCCCCAGATGTGGGAAGTGATGGGAATGATGTATTGATTACACCTTTACATATATTCTTGGTTATTGTATTTTAATCCATTAGTTATTACTCACAAATATTCAGTAATACCCATATAGTAAATGGTAATTAAACAACACTTTTATAGATGATGGTCTTGGCCAGTCCTCATTTTTCATTGTCTTGAAGTGTCTATTCATATATATTTTTTGGGGTATAGTATGCACTAAGAATAATAAATAATTAATCCATATATCAAATTTATCTATATTTTCATATTTATCTACATTCTAAAATTAAAAATGTGCATTATTAAAATCATCCTCTTACTCCTCGTTACTTTTAGAGTTACTTAGAATATCATCTATAAATTCTTCCCCAAATGTATCGATGAAAAATATAATGAATATATTAATAAGGTCCATAAATTTTGTAAGAGAATTAGTGGGTCCCGAGTGAAACAATAGGAAATAATTTATTGCATAATTTATTCAAAGGGTATTTTTTGAATATCTTCCTTCTATACCCTTAATTGGTGGTACATTGACTAAAGGCTTGACTTAGATTAAAACTAATCCCCATGAATATTTTCATTGGGGTTTTATATCCATGGATGGGGATACATCTTATTTATCCAATTTTTATAAGTTCATGATTTTAAATGTCGAGGAAAATTAACATCTATTATTTTTGGTGAAAAGTATCCACATTGCCCACATCAATGCATTCGAGCATATAACAACATATTCCTAATATTCTTATCACATGTTCATCTTCTCTTCCCACTCAACAGTAGTCATTCTATAATGATTTGTGGATATGGGTAGAGATCCATGCATATCCTAGATTGAGAATATAAACACTCTCTCATGAAAATATTGGGAATCTCATTGGGGATATACATTTGTTTAATCCCTCAAATATAGAATGACATCATGAATGATTCATTCCATTGTCTCAATCATTTGGGATAGAGATTTTTCATCAAAATAAATAATATACATTCATGAATATATTATTCGACGAGAGATCATCTATATCCGTAAAATGAATATAATTTGAGGAATAATTTAGAGAACACATATTTTTGTATAGGAATTATAAATATTTATACATATATATTCAGTTCTAGGTGAAGAGATTAATATCTTTTTGTGCCCTGATGCACCAAAAATTAATTTTATTAAAATATTAAATATTCATTAAATTACATGATTGCGGTTTGTTTATTAATTTTTAAAAAATATTAACATAAATATTGAATCATAAATCTAACATCATGGTTGAGTCAAAAATGAATTTTTTCCACTAGGGAAGACCTAAAAAGATTCAGCCCTGGGCAATTAGATATATCAACATTTATAATTATGTTCAGTGGATTAAAAAATATTAACTCATTAATTAATTAATTTACCCTAAAAATTATTCATATAAATACATCATTATGGTGAATCCAACATGGTTATCTTAATAAACCCTTAAAATATTATAGATATTATTCTAGTACTTTTTTTAGTTAAACACCTCTATCGATGATGAAACACATGGCCACAGATGCTTAGTATGAAACTAAGTAAATGAAATACAACAATTGTTGGAAATTTTGTTATATGATTAATTATGATCCACTATCAAGGTTTGAATCATCAATTTCTCGATAACACAGAATTTGATTAAACTTATTAGTCCCATTAATCCCCTACACTGATCTGCTCCAATTGTGGACTCTACATGCACATGTGTACTAATAATTTAATAATTTATTGGTTTATCTTACAAAATAAATCAATGTTATTTATAATTGGATAATAAAAATTCAAATATATCTATCAATCATTATTCATGGGCCTTCACCCAAATTTATTTTTGCATTCATCAATGGTAGTACTTCCCAACCACTGTTCGACATTCTCAAGGAATAGTTTGCCCGAAAAGACCCCTGGAATTGTGGAGAAACAACATTCAAATGATTTATCGATTAAATAGATATATATTTAGTTGTTTGTTGGGTTATGTGGGATCATTTCAAATATGGGTTTATAAATCAACATTAGTGGAGGACCCCTCCATATACAGGATGAGCAGGGAACCTCCTTGGATAGACATAATTATATTTCTGGTCAACAGATAGACAAGAATGGTGAAATGAAACAAGATCCTCTAATTTATTTTTGGATAAAATTAACCCCAAAAATTATTAAAATGAAAACATTTTATTAATAGATAGTGGATATAGATTTCAGGATAAATCCTGACTAAACACCATGTAGTTAGAATAACACACATTGTGTCATGCCCTACCTGTGGTGGTGTTGGTTTGGGAATATTATATGGATGGAATGATGTGTATACCTTCCACACATTGTGTACCTCATCCCCAAGTGGATGAAGAATGTGGTGGATAACATGACAAGGACCCAGTGTGGGAGTGCATGGCCTAGAACAAGGACATGTACCAAATTACATGCATTTAGGGTAAAGTACATAAACATGGATCAGATACACAAACATGGGAAATAACACGTGAAGAACCCGACTGATAGGGGAACACCGTGTATATACAATATACAAAAATTGTTGGAAATACATGTAAATATAGGGTCATTACCAGGTGATGGAGTTGGATCAAATGATGTGTCGGTCCCTATACAAGTCGGGCAACCTATTTCTCCTTTTAAGTAAATATCAATCATAAGAATATTCTTCCTTTGAACTCTAATTTTGGCTATGAATATCCTAAATGGATTTTCCATGCTGAATGTGATGGATTCCTCTATTTTTTATTTTTGTATATGATTTTGAATGTTACGAGCATGGAACATATTTATCCAATGCCCAACCAAGGCAGTGATAAGGCTAATCATCACTAGAAACATTAGAGTAGATGCCCATATTAACCTGGGCATGGGTCCTCTTTAATACAAGGATAATCTATAGAATCCCTAGACATTTACCAGTTTAATTAAATTATTTTTAACATAATTAAACATAGAACAACAATACAAGGTTCATAAATTATAGTCTCAGCTGTCTAGGGACAAAAAAATAAAAACCTAGGACTAAATAACCCATTTCATTATTTATCATACATCAGGAGATCCAAAATTACATTTAGACCTTAAATCCTCATAGGATAAAATGGGGATAAGATAAATATTAGGACGAGATACAAATATCATTTTATTAATAAACATTAAATTAAATTTCTCACATAGGGATAACATGATGATAAAAAAGGAATGGAACATGATTAAACATATAGAATCACAACCTAATGAATATAGGTTCATATAATCATGGATTCATTGTAATTTTTCTAAAGAAATATAATAAATTTAGCTTGATTCAAGCTTTATTTCACATTGACTACAACGAGTAACGACTTGTGTCACATAGTGGATAACGAGTAATGGATATTTGTGTAGACCATATCACATAGAACATGAGTCATTCCAAACCACCAATAACGATGTATATAATGTCCAAGGAGAATAAAAATTAACCAATTCATTGTAGAAATATCTTTGTTAACCCATGATTAAATAATCCCTAATATTCTTTCCATAAATTGAATCATACAAAAGTAATCAAGAATTAACATAAGTGTTAACCTGAGATATAATTCTAACTCATAATCATGTAAAAAGAATAATAAATGGGATAATCATAAAATATTCATTGAAATAATGGAACTAAAATATAAATAGAAATTCAAATAGGAATATAGTACTATATAATGACATGTGAAGTTAAAATTATGTGAAAACAGATATTAAAAACAATTATAAATAAAATATTTTAGCACAATTTAAAGGAATAATTTCAAGATTTCATAAAATGAAAGTGGAATAAGTATTTTCATAAAATCAGAATTGAACTAGGGAAAATCTTCATGTTAAAAAGAGTGATTTTTGAAAAATTATATTAGTTTAAAATATATTATGAAGAAAAATTGAAAATGGGTAAGAATTCGAGATGTTCCCTTTAAGAAGGATATCATATTGAAATGAATTGAAAATGGATACTTTTAAAAACCTATGTATCCAAGAAAATTAAGGATAAATGGATATTGAAACAAGATTTTGGAATATGTAAAATACATTTATATAGTGAACATAAAAATAAAATAGAATTTCTGTTGGGTAAAAATAATGACTGAATTAATTGAATTAATAATAGATATTTGGGTAGAATCCCTTATCATATGTCAAAAAAAATTCTAAAATAGTTCTTAATGTCACAAAAAACTGAATAATATTAATTAAATATTATTGGTAGAACCATTTATACATGTATTTTACATATTGTAACTTTATTCTGTTCATTTATGTCACTTTTTATGGGTTATGAGATTCAATTTTATCATTCAAGAGGATTAGTTTCTTTGGATTTCATATATGTTTTTGAACAATCATGTATAATTAAGATAGTATTATAGTAATGAACCTATAATTTATTAATCATCTTATAGAAAATTAGAATAACTTTTTTAGAGGTGAGGAATATTTATTACATAATCATTATTTAAAATCTTTTATATTTATTTCTGTGTTTTTGGACCACAATGATATCATTTTGTTTTATAAATTAATATGATGTGTGAAAATTTATTCCATAATATTATATAAGATATAATATATATATTATAATCAGTTTCATCAAAAAAAAATTCATGACCATCCTTGATGTTGGAATTGAAAAAATGAAAGTACCTCATCCACGACGGTAGTAAATATGCACCTCACAGAAAATGTTTTCATCGTTATAATAAATGAGTGAGGGTAAGTGACTTAAAGTATGATTAGTACAAAAACACGATACATTTATAGTATATATAGTATAATGGTGTTTTATTTCCCCATGGACAAGGGTATGTGAGGATAAGGCAAGAAAATATATGAAATTGAATAAAATTAAAAGAAAATGGAAAAGGGTTTTACCTCTTGATTCCTTTTCCTTGAGAGAATTCTTAGTGAATTAGTTTCAGTCGTTTATTTAAAAATTCTCATTCACATGGTTTAGGTGTTTGGGAAATATATTTGGAAGAATTTTTACAAGGCTAGTGGCATGAGAGTTCTAATGAAATGAGGTGGGGTGGGGTGTTTTTTCTAGTGTCTAAGAGTGGTGATTTCTCAATATTTAAATCGTTAATTTTTAATATTTTCTTAGGACAATGAAAATTTGAAGAATTTTATAAAAAAATATAATAAAATAATTAATAATTGTTCTATATTAGGGGATTACATAAGCCATATATCAAATTTAAATCTATATGTCAGTTATTGAGCATTTATCATAAATTTTCATATTTTATTATTCAACAACTAAATAATGTATTTTAGATAAATGAAGATAATTCACAATACCCATTTCTTGAAGTTCTAAATTCCAATAAAACACTATTTTATGAAAATAATTCTCTAAATTTGGTAAATTTTGACTTTAATTAAAATAATCAGTTTCTTATAAAATACCGATTTAAAACACTATTTTATGAAAATAATTCTCATAATGTTGTATTAAAATCGTAATACATCACAATATTTATTTATGAATAAGTTTTATAAAAAATATATTGAAATTTAAATTATTTTATTATTCAGGAAATTATAATTAAATTCTTATGACTTACAAAAATACCAATGATTTGTTAATAATATCTAAAATCATTATTCACATATAATGAAATTTAATTATATCATATTTTCACTTTCAAGATAGAAAAATTTAATTTATACATTCCTTGGGGAGGGTACTATTAAATAGGCTGGTTTACTATTCGTAATTGTCACATTACAATTCCAAATTTAATGTTATGAATTTAATTAGTATAGGATCAATGATTTCTAATAATGCATACTATTTCATTCATTCATAATTTTTATATGTTTTATTTTCTAATAATAAGTGTTAATACCATATAACCATATTATAGGAAAGGAATTTATATAGATAGAACATTTGGTCATTACATCATTCCCCCATTATGATTTTTTTCTCTCGAAATTTATTTTTTACATCCTATGTAGAATACAGGTATGTGTACATCTCCTTCATTTCTTTATATGGTTTACATTTTTCCTATTACTACTTAAGGTTCCACAAAAGTACGTTGACCTAGTGAGTAGTCTTTTTTGTTGAAATTTATATCAATAATCTAAGATCTCAAATGGATTATCATTTTAAGAATGATCGTTATCCAATTGTAGAAAATTTAAATTTCTTATTTGTGATGGATCTGGTATGTATTTCATTAATAGAGATTTGTCAAATACATTATCTATGTGAGACATAGTCGGTGGAATTGGAAGTAGATAATCTATAGCTCCAACATGATTAAAGATATGAAAGGGTTTGATGTATTCATGACATAGCTTCTCATTCTTCTGGAATCTCACGATCCTCTTCCATGAAGATATGTGGTGGAATACCATGTATGAAATCGTAAACTCCAAGTATCATCGACAATTTTATTCATATTTGAATTATCGTCTTTGGCATTTGTTTATGTATTGTTGAATGGTTTTCACCTTCACATAAATTTTGTTGACCATTTTTGGTTCCATATGCTTATGTTTGTCGACATCATCACATCATGCCGGTGTTCAACACCTTCTCCCATAAATAGATTCATATGGAACAATTTTGAAGATGAAGTGAAAAAAAAAATAATTATTCAAGTGAAATACGTTGTTCCCATCTTCCTTTGAAGTCGATAGAAAATTCTCTCAACATGTAATTTGTTGTGTAAATAGTTTGACCTGATTGGCCATCATTTCAAAGATGATTGACCATTCTGATGTTTAGTTTAGAGTTCACATCATGTTGTAGACTTTTATAGAACAAGGATTTGAATATAATATCATGATAAAATATAATAGATAGTGTTACTCTATACATACTTACAACTTTAATAATGTATATATGTGAAGGACTATCCAATGGGAAGTCCCCCCAAAATTTTATAAATTCATTTTCCTTGGAAATGTGATCCATAATAACACAAATTGCATTGTTTCCTCTAGATTTATTTGGAAATATAATTAGAAATTACATAGTGACGTTTTCCCATTTATATGTTGGTATGGGTAATGGTTTCATCATACATTTATACTCGTTCCTTTGAATATTCACTTTATAAGATACCTGGAACATTAATGTATATTCAGTTATTCCCTTTTTCATATTGTCACACAAAAAGTGGTCGAGGTGATCTTCATTCATCATTGTAATCCTTGGGTGAATAGAGATGGTTATGCTATGTGTGTCATTCATAAGATCATTCATTAACATTGTATTATAGGTTATACATAGTTGTGACCCATATCTTATGACTCCATCCTCAGTGATCTTGAACCCAAGTGATTTAAAAATTCAGATAGCCTCAACCATTTTCATAATATCCACATAATATTTTTGAGAATCATGTTCTTTCTCCAGATGTTATGGTTGAGAAAACATTTATAAAGTACTTATGATTTTCCTCCCTTAATGATTCCCATGTATATATTTTGTATCATTGTGATGATTATGTCCTTCTTAATTCCTATTATTGAAAGGATCCTTTCTATAGAATAATCAACCTTATTTACCTTACTGGGATGGTTGTTGATTGAGTAGTCGTTATCCTTAACAAGATATAACCATCTTCACGAGAACATATTATTCTCTAGATGGGTGAATAAATATTTTAGACTGCTTTAATTAGTATATATCTCACACTTTTTATCAAAGTGATAATATAGCCTTATTTTCAATGTAATGATCCTAGCTGCCTACTCTGATTCAGGCATTGGATAATTTTTCTCATTAATTTTCAATTTCATTGAAGTGTTTTCTATCACTTCATAATTTTTGATCAATAAACAACAAATGAAATTTTTAAATAATCATTATACCCAATATGTATTTTTCCTTTTTTTGGGTGTACGAGTATTGGTTTAGTTATATGATTTTTTTAACTCCAAAAAACATTCCTCACATTCATGATTCCAAAAGAACATCACTATGTTCCATGTTATCATGGATGATGGTCTTGAAAATTATGACATGTTCTTAAAAAATAATCAGTAATACTATCTATACATAGAAAGACGTAGATCTCGATTACAAATGTTGTCTTAGGCTAATCTTTGATTTATATTGTCTTTGAAGGGTCGACATATTTTCCTTTTTTGGGGATAAAATTCCCCTAGAATAATACTTTTATATCTAAAAATGAAATTTAATATATATTTCATAGATTTTATCCCAACAATAATTAAGAGACACAATAATCAAATCCCCATCATTTCCCTCCTTTCTCCTGAATTCAATGAAAATATAATTAATAAAGACTACAAATTTTTTTCAAGGTAATCCATAAAGTCTATATTCATTAAGTACATTAATATTGTAGAGGAATTCATGAGTAAAAAGAGAATCATTGGGAACACCTAGTATCAATACCTTGTTCAAAAGTATATCATGAGAATATCTTCCTTCCTCAGTTTTAATTGGTGATATTCCAAATAAATATCCACCAACAATAAAAACTTTCCCAATATTGTTGACTGAACAAGTCATGTATCTGTTACAGAGGATACATTTTATTTATCATTTTTTTATTTCCCTTCATAGTAATAGATGTAGAGGCACATTTATCCATCATTCTTCCTTATGAATAGGATTTTCACACCACATGGTCATGAAACTGGTCATATAAAACCCTTTTCTATATTATATTAAAACTGCTTCCCCGGTTCTACTATCACAATGAAGGGTATTCTATAAGGACTATTATATACAAATAGATGAACATAAAAAAGTTCAATTGATAACTCAACATCTCGTTTTGTGCAATACAGTAATATTTATCAATGATACATCGTTTTAATCCCTCACAATGTGAAAATTTTCATGCATGGTCATTCCCTTGTCTCAATAAATTGAGCTAGAAATATTCTATCCTAATGTATTAATATACACATATGAGATGATGACTCTAAATGAGATTCATCTTCTTCCACACTCTTATAAATAATTAGAGGATGCTTTTTCATGTGAAAAATGATCTCCCTTTCCGATTAATTGATGTTGTCTTTGTTGAATGATAAAAAATCCTGACCCAAAATAGCAGCAAACACTACCAATGGGTGTATGATAATATTTTCTAGGAGGCTAGGTCTACTAACATTAATTTGGAATGATTTATGTACATTGGATGAAATATGGTCCAAATTAATTTCACTCATAGAGAAATAAACCTCTAAAATTTTAGGCGGTATTTGAATTCTTCTAATATCATTTAATATATAAAGGAATGCAAAGAAATATAATCAAACAGTACATATTGTTTTCTTTAATGAATTACCAGTGTAATTTTGACTACATGTTAGTATTTATCCACATGATGAGTATGATTTAATAATCCCTTACTTGTTTCCATGAAATTTGTTTTCGGATTCCTTCAATAACCCTATGTTGTGGGCATTGGTTCTGAAAATTCCCATGTTCCTTATAGTTGAAACTGTACAGTAATAGATGTGTTTGGAAATGAACTTTATATTGTTCTTCAATGTGTGTGGAATTCTTCATATATTTTAGCATTTCATAGCTAAATTCACCATTCTTAAAAATTTCAAACATTTTCATGTTCCCTTTAGAGAGTTCCCATGAGTATTCTTCTCACAATTTCATCATGTTAGATAATTATTATTCTATCAATCTTGATATTTATTTATTAACCCTGCATATTAGAAATCATTTTACTCTTCTTGTCACTAAGACCATGAAACCATTGAGATTCTTTCATTCCCCATTTAAACCTTGAGTGCACATTATAAAACTCCTCCTAACATTCAACATCATCAATCACCAATTCTATTCATAGAAACTTATTTATTAAACTAAACAAGTCTTCTACTTTAATATAGTTGTTAATGAAAAATCATGAGGCGTATCATGCTGGCCTAGTAAAGTATGAAGCATACTCCCTGATAGACTCATCTTCTGCCAACTTATATTTTGGGAAATGTCCATCCTTGTTTAGATGAATATTCTCGGGAAACTATTTATTGACATTTTTATGAATAAATCCCATTCTATGAAATCAATTTTATACTTTTAATTCATATTTTTTTATCATTCCTTACCATTAATCCACTTCTGTATGAAAATGTATACCACTAGAAAAACATTCTCTTTTTCTATGCACTAGGGGAATGAGAATATCATTTAAATGGATTTAATACACTATTCTATGAATAGGGGAACAAAATATCCACTATTCATTATATTACTTTTCAACATGAAGGATTCAACAAAAAAATTCCCTTTCTTTGGAGGATGTTGTTCCACACAATTCATGTTATTATATTTAACATTATTTTTTTGAGAAAGTACATACATAATGTTTTCAGATCCTATTACCATTATATTTATAATATCATTAGTGAAATCATCTTATTTCTATTAACATTGAATATTGGAAAATGATTTTCTATTTTCAACTGTTAACTAGTAATAAATAATCCACCAGTAGGTGACTGGATACTTAGAAAATGAAAACAATAAAAGGAACTATGTATGTAAAAGGGATAATCATGGAAAGGAAAATTGTATCATAACATGTGATTACATAGGATTCAGTATATTTTTTCTATGATCTTTTTCCTAACAAATATTCTAATGGAGAATATCATTGTTACCTAAATAATTATTCGTAACACTCTTACGAATTTACCAAATAATAACTCACGAGACTGTAAAACTAGGTGCATAGTAAATCATATAGTCATGTACCAGGTTACCCAGATTATGTTTTGAATCACAATGTCAAATTTTTTCACTCCTTCATAAAACTATTGTTTAACCATGCCCACTTGTAGTATCCATGCAAGGATGTATTTTATTGATTAACCCCTTTCTCTATACTAACCTAATTTTTGTTATATTTTATCTTATACAGTCTTATCCATAAGATCATTAGTAAAATTCCATGTTCCATATCTCAAAAAATAACTAAAATTTTTATCTGACACCACCTATAGGGACCCTAATATTTTAAACATATCTTTACATGATATAAATCATTATTAAACATGGATTTACAAGACAAGGATCGTAATGTCCCGTGTCTTGGAAGAATGGTAACATTAAACTAAAAACATGGGACTAAAGAAAAAATTTCATTATTTATCATACATTATGATATCTTAACATCCAATGACCCCTTACATATTCATATGATGTCCTTTTGATTATATGAACAAAGGGATTATATAAAAATCCAAGTTAAGTAATTATCATTAATGTAATGCTAGCACTTGGGTTCAAAGGCATAACATGATGATATAAAACGGCATAGAACATGATTAAACATACGTTATAATAACATATAGAACATGGGATCATATAATAAATGGATCATATTAATATATAGGAAACATAAAACATGACCTTATAATGAGTCATAGTTCATTGCACAATAGGAACACATGTCAAGGATCAATTCACATTGAGGACCAAGTGTCAAGACTAAAAACTAATATCATTGAACATAACATATCATGGGACAATAAATAACCAATTTATTATATCTCTATCTGGGAACACTCATAACAACATGATAGTGAATTTTTTTTCCACATAAATAATCATACATATGTAATCAGGAAAAAATATAAATATTACGCATGGAATGAGTAGGGTCTCATAATAATTTCAAAATAATAATAATATGTGCATCATAAAATGTATTTAAAAGAATGGAATTAAATCATACATGAAAATTAATAATAGAATATACGGTTATATTATGATAACTAATGTAATGAAAAATTCACAATATTGTTTAAGGGACTTTTTATGTTAAGGGGATAACATTCATGAATTTGAAAAATTTAAATGGAATAATTTTTTTTATAAAACAAGAAATGATCCATAGTGGTATATAATGATAAAATGACTGATTTTATAAAAATAATTGCGGATTAAAAAAATTATGGAGCACACATGGAAATGTGTAGGAATTCAGGATGTTCCCTTAAATCGGGATTTTTTATTTGTAAGATTGGAATACATATACTTTTTAATATATGTATATACCAGAAAACGAAAGATGAATATAAATTTATAAATGTGTTTGAAAAATATACACAATATTTTAATGATTTAAATAAAAATGAAAAAAAATATTTGGGTTAAATTAAATAAATGATAACGTTAAGGAATAATGGAGGATCTGGTAGAATCCCTTACCCTATTTCGAAATTGATTCTACACATGACCTTAGTTTCATGAATGATCAAATTATATTTTTTTAAAGAATATGTATAGAACCAATAATACATTCATTTTAAGTATTATAACATTATTAATTTCATCTATTTACCTTTCTATGGGTTATGCGATTCAATTAAATCCTTTGTAATCATTAGTTTCCTGGGTTTTCATGAACTATGTACTTGTATATGTGAATGAAAAATCATGTAAAAAGAGGATATTTGACCAGAACAGGACTTATATGTTATTAATGAACAAATGGAAAATTAAAATTGTTTTTTCGGAGGCCTTAACCAACTACATTGTACCTTAATCATAAATAAATACCATATCGCATCATGATTGTTCTTTTGTGTGACAATGAAAATGAAGAGTCTTAAGGATAGTTGTTTAACTAACGGGTCACAGTGAATCCCTGCAATGATGAGAAACCAGAAGATCCATAACATTGTTCTTTAATATATGTTATATGGCTAGATGAAGATATTTTAGGGACACAAACAATACATGGCATTAGGGGTGAGGACTCATAATAAATTTGAGGCACCTTATCATGGTGTGAGCCCAAGGTAATATCAAAGAGGATATTATAAGAATGAGACATGCCAGTATGAAATCCACAATTCATAGATTCATTGGATGTTCTTATATGCAGACCTGTGTATTGGTCCTTATAAATTAAGATTTTTATTAATTTGTATTACAAATTGTGAACATAGATGTATTGACAAAAACTATGATGACACATTATCCGCAGTGAGGTAGGATACGTTGGGTGCATCCTAAGTGATACTGCATTAATAGATAATGCGAGAAAGGATTTTCCCCTTCTGTTCCATACTAGAAGTAGATATCTCAGGCCAACTCATGAAATTGATATATCCTAAATATATTCATTTCCATGGTGAAGAATGAGAATGTTTAATTTTGGAAAGTAAGTGAAAGAATAATAGAGCACATGGGTTGAAGCTGCTAACATGAAACCATCTTGATTCGAGATATTAAGACAAGGGGATTATATTGCATATTACGCATTCGTAGGAGGTGATAAGTTATTCTGGCATTAACTTATTTCTCTTTGGGAGCCTTGGTCTTCTGATAGATGCTAACATTGGACATTAGGTAGGCTCTTCTTAATTCCACTGAGAAGGAGGCCTAGAGGTCCACATATTATGTTTGTACAATTATCTAATTAAAGTATTAATTAAACAAGTTGAATAAGGATTATTATTTATTGTTGTTTAATAATTATTTAAGTATTCCTTATCGCATTTATCATGACACAAGTTATTCAAGAGAATATATTATCTGTGAAATAATATATTTATTAGTGAGTAATATTGTGATATTTATTTTTGAAATAAATAGCCATTATTCAAGGTCTAATAAATGTGGTGGAGGAATCTATGAAAAATGGAAAACCAAAAGTACATATCGGGTATATAAAATTTGAACGTTATGTACTTATTTTGGGAATTTTTGAGAAATAATATTATTTTTCATTCCAGGTAAAAATAATAGTCATCTGTTATTATTTGACATGGGGTATTACTATGAATTAAATGAAATTAATAAATTCTTTTGAGTAATTTATTAATTTTATTATTAAATTTAATTAAAAATCCCAATTATATATTACTCATTAGCCTAACCATTTTTTTCTTGTGCACAATGGATTTAGAGAATTTTATCAAGAAAGGAGATAATCTTTTTCTTCCATGAACACTCTCAAGCAATGAGAGAGATATCTTCCTCTACTAGATTATGGCGATCGAATTTGGACAACGCAAGTGAAGGCTCATCTACACTAGCACCCGATGATCCATTTGGGGACATCTAGTGATACGTGGAGAAAGTGTGGATCATCGCTACCGAAATCCTACACCTGGATTCTACGACTCAACAACAAATCCAATCAGTTCTTGATCGAAACATAAAAAAAATAATTTTATCAATGTAATTCTTGTAAAATAATTAAATTAATTACAACCGATATATGATGATCATATCTATTGTATCTAGACTGCCCTATTGTCTTTTCAATCTTTAGGTCATGTGTTGGAGTATATTTATGTCTTAAATGACACAATTTGTTATCCAGGAACGTGTGGCTCACAGTTTCTGGAATACACGTTGTGTGCTCCACTAAACATTGTGTTTAATTCATTTTGGGTTACGGTTGGACCGTGTACCCTGTATACGGCTTGCCCGGCCGGAAACTGTGTAATGTAGATACTACATAGTGCATTTCCCATTGAACACTCCATGTACTCCGAAAACATTCCAATGTACAACTACACACCATATCCTCGGTCATTTACTTCGGATAGATGATGAACAAAAGCACATGCCATCTAGTCGGAACTACATACAGTGTACTCACCCAAATTACACAGATTTATTAAAATTTATTATTATATTATAAAAACCAATGAGTCATGTACCATAGTGAAGGCGTAATGATGAGACACAACACATGATCGGTGTTTTATATATAAGTTTTTTATTTATCATCTGTGTGTTGTTCATTTCTACTCATTGGGTAGTTATGAATGAGAATTCACTTTGTAGCCTCCAAGGTACAGGTTACATACAAAGATAATTTTAAATAAATTTATTTTTTATTAAATTATGATGGATGAGAATATACAGCGAAATTCATAAAAAGGGATTAAGTTAAAAGGATTGATTATTTAATGAAAATTAATTGATTCGAACGTGATTTATCTTAAACAAGAATTAGTAATAAATTGAATTATAGTTTTATTTATTAATAAATATCGTTGCATTCATGGATGATCATGAGCTAGACCAAGACATTTGTATGTGAATGGTTACTTTCAATTAATTTATTTAAATTAATTTTTTTGACATGTGAGCCTTGTTGTCATTAATTTATTTGGTGTGTGCGCCAATTGATTCCTTTATGTAAAATCCCATTTTTTCCCACACATACATGTGAGATTAAATCATATGTGATGGATGGATCTCCCAAGCTAGCGGAGGCAGCTCAAGATAGGAGCCACGGTGAAACCCATACATGGTAATACAATGGTGGACAGGTGGAAAGATGTAAACATGAACTCAAAAGGATCAAGGTGTCTCTCCCCTAGGTCGTGGGTTAGTTTATCAAATTCTAAATACATTTACCAGTAGAACAAATCTCATTATAATACAATTTATTTAATTTCTGTCAGTTGAATGGTTTATTTATTTTAGTTGTGTTATCAAGATCAAATAATTAATGAATTAAACAATCATCCAAGATGGAAATAAAATAAGACCAAATAATGTGTAAAATATTATTTTATACATGGTTAATCACTTAAGTATATCCCACTTAATGTGAAAAATCATGTAATCAATGATAATAAAATCGAAATTTACGTATAAGGAAAAAATCCCTTAATGAAAATATCAATTATGAATATCCTTTCATAATCTAGGTCAGAATCGAACCACAACTGGAAAAGGTGTGACCAAGAGGTCATGGTTGAGGAAATAAAAAATAAAAGTATTTCGGGATTGGGGAGTCCACTATGTAGATCAAGGAGCTGTGAGTTAATGAAGTTGGAATTTGGAATGCCTACCTAAATCCCTTCAAGTTGATTGACCAACCAGAGTTGGGGTAATGTGATGGGAAATATGGATCATTTCCACTAGAATATTTATGAATCATAATATTATGATGTCATAGGTGAGGGTTATTGGATTTCAATAAAATAAAGGGAGATTAATAAGTTTTTATTTATTTATTTTTCTTAGATTTATCATAATAAAGTAATATATAATTTATAATCATAATTTTTTTAAATTTCAAGAAATATTACTTCAAACATATCATTGAGAACGATACTCGTGAAGGAAATCCTTCTCAACATCACCAATTTCAAAGAGTGGGAGATGCATTTATGTGTCATCCTTCGCCATAATAGAAAATTGTATGGGTTGGAAGAGCATGTTCCAGTTGTGACTGGGGAAGAGGCCAATGATGAGGAACTATCTCTCCATATGAAACATATTTATAATTCCACATATGTTTAATGTTTCCTGCTATTGTCCAGGTTTAATGAGATATTTAACCAACATGAAAGCATGGATTTATATAGCCTGATGTCTCACCTTAATGATCACTACCAAGAGAAGGCGAGATATGAGAGATATTAGATATCCAATGCTTTGATTACAACTAATATGGGAGTGTCAGGTCTAGCTGTGCCTCATGTAGTCATGCTTCTTGGCTACATTGTATTCTTGTACATCTTATGGATTCGGTTCATGTATGAGTTGCTTATAGATATCATCAAATCATCACTACCCAAGACCAGATCTAGATTTATGGTAATCAATAACTTGAGAAACATAGAGAAAAGTCTATCAGAACTTCTGACCTTAATTCACAAGGTAGATAAGGGCATGGGGCATGACAAACCCACAGTCCTTGTGATGAATAAGAAAATGAAGGAAAAGGAAAAGTGTCCAAGGACTTATAAACAATATGAATCTAACCAGCATCATTCCTCTACAAAGGGGACGATCTAGAGGCTGGGAAATTAATGAGAGGGGGTATGTTTTTCATGTGGAATGCCATGCCACTAGAAGAGGATTTTCTCCCAGAAGCTTGGGGATGCTAATGGTGTCTTCATTATCAAGTGTAATCATTACATTTATAATGATTGGGTATTATATAAATCTTGTGGGGATTACATCTAAATTCAAATGCAGAAAAAATGTAGATTTAAAATTATTTCCAGAGGAGAGGTGGATCCTTGAGCTGCCATTGGCATGTGGCCGGTTGTATTGGTCATATGTTATTACCACTTCTCGTTTCCATCTCAAATGATTTTGGAGTTACATAACTGTTATTTTGTGCCTAGTGATACCTGAATTAGAATTTATTTTTCATGTTTGGATATGGATGGAATTATTTCCATGTTGGGAACTAAGTGTTTATTATATTATAAGAACATTGTATGTTTTTATAAAGTGAAATTAAATAATGGTATGTATGTGGTAAATTAAAAAACCATGTGTTGGGAATCGATAATGAAATAAACTCACAAGATTCATAAATCACCTAGTTGTGGCATCACTGTCACTGTCATGTAAATGAAAAGCACTTGACAAAGCACTAACAAGATACCTATTTAGACTCTAGTGAGATAAAACCACTTTATAGATATCTCTATTGCTTACAGGGTGAAATGACCAAGTATCCTTTTGGTGGACAAGTTGTGAGGGGCACAAAGCTTCTAGGATTGGTGGAAAAAGATATGTGTGGTCCATTTCTAGTAGAAGCATGAGGTGGATATTCATACCTCATTACTTTTAATGATGATTTTAGTTATTATGGATGTGTATACTTAATGAGGTATTAGTCATAATCCTTATATATATTTAAGGAATTCACGAATGAAGTAAAAAATCATCATGGTAAGAAGATAAAGAAGCTTCGATCGGATCGAGGTAGAGAGTATCTGAACAAAGAGTTCACTAATCTTCTACAAGAGTCAAGGCTTCTATCTCAGCTCACTCCTCGTTATACTCCATAGTGTAATGATGATGGTGAATGGAGGAACCAAACTTTTATTGACATGGTGAGGTTGATATTGATTCGTATAGATATTTCATTATCCTTTTGGGGATATGTAATGCAGACTGAAGTGTACACATTAAACCTAGTACCAAATATGGCAGAAAATGGAATTTCCTTAGAGTTATTTAATGGAAAGACACCCATTTTTTTGCACACACATGTATGGTGATGCGAGCCATTTTTAAGGCCTTCATAGGCATTAAACTAGATCCACAGGGAATGATGCGTATATTTATAGGATATTCCATGGATATGAAAGGTTATTACCAATATAATATTTTAGACAATAAATTTGTTGTCACTAGAAAAGATGGAATTCATCAGAGGGAGAACATCCCCAAAAAAATAGTGGGATAAATATTGACTTCGATGAATTTGATGCTCAAGATACACCAGAGTTGGTAACGGAACAAGTTCCAAAGGTCCCCATATAAGAGGGTCCTAAAAAAAGTAATATATATGATCTCAAATGTGGTTATAGAACCAGAGAGATTTGGTCTCCTAGTCACCGAGATTGGAGAATAATTACTATTAGACAATGATGAAACGCTCTCCTACAAAGAAGTAGTATAATGATAAGAAGCTATAAAAAGTCTATATGCTTTGAATTTTGAGACATATTCCATGTATCATAACCATGTTTGGTTCTGGTCGATGAGCTAGTGGATGATTTGCCTCTTGGATGAAAATGGGTATTCAAGAGAAAACCGGGCTTGGATGATCAAATTTAGCATGTTAAAAGCAATGCTTGTGGCTAAAGGTTACATAAAACATCAAGGAATTTACTATGATGAATCCTTCTTTCTAGTTTCTATGGATAAATCCATAACAATCATACTTTCCATAGAATCATACCATGACAATGAGATTTGGAAAATTGATTTTAAAACTGAATTTATCAATGGGATCCTTTAAAAAGATTTATATTGGACAAACACATAAGGGATTGTGACACTAGGTTAATCCAAATTGGTTAATAAGAATGCATAAATCCATTTATAGTGAAATGAAAGTTACTAGGTCATGGAACATTCAATTTGATGAATCCATAATAGAATTTTGTTTCACTAAGAATGACTGTGAGCCAGGTGTTTATATGTCATTAAATATGAATGTGTGCATTATCCTAGTAGTATAAAATGATGACATATTGCTTATTGGAAATGATGTACCGGTATTATAGTCTGTTAAGGACTGGTTGAACAAGTTTTTATCCATGAATGAATTTGGTGAAAAAACCCACATTATAGGGATCATGATCATTAGTGATAGATCCAAGAGGCTGCTTGGACTATATCGGGGTATATGTATTGTAAAAATAATAAAATGATTTAGTATAGAACAATCCAAGAGGGGATTGGTTCCAGTGTCACATGGCCTACAGCTTTCTAAAAAAATGTGTCATCAAGCACAACAAGAGAAATATAGAACGAGTAATATCCCATATTCTTCAGCTATAGGATCCATCATGTATTCCATGTAATATACCAGGATAGATTTTTTCTATGCACTATGCATGGTAGGCATATATCGAGAAGATCTATGAGAACTACAATGGACTTCTATAAAGGCAATCTTTAAGTATCTAAGAAGAACTAAGGATATGTACCTGGTGTATGGAGGAGACGAGGAGAATTTCATAAGAGGTTATGCTGATGATAGTTTTTATACAGATTAGAATAATCTGAAGTCGCTATCTGGATATTTTTTCTATCTCAATGAAGGATCTGTGAGCTGGAAGAGTTAAAAGAAACCAGTTTTCGTCGATTATACAGTGGAGTCTGAATATATAACTTCTTTTAATGCCTATATGGAATCCATATTGATTCGTAACATTGTCCAGGATCATGATTTGATGCCATTTAGTAATGATCCTATCAAATTATGTGGTGATAATACGATAGTGGTGTATCTTTCAAAATAACTAAGGTCACATCACAATAAAAGCACATACTCTAGAATTATCACCTATGGATGGATTTCTATAAAATTGGGGATGTTTCAGTGAGCTTAGTGTCTAGGGATGAAATTTTGGAAGACCCCATAACTAAAGGCCTATATCAGTAGAAGCATAAATATCATGTGATAGCTAGCAGTTTAAATGTTGTTAGTAGTATTCTCTAGTCCAAATGGGAGTCTATTGGAGTTGGTTCCTTAGAACCAATTAATTTGTACTTTATTCATTATTAAATATCTTATTACATCTTTATTGTACATCTATGTTAAAATTCATGTGATAATGTCCTAAGGATTGCTAATTCATTAAAGGGTCATTGTGGATCCCAACTAAGATGAGAACTCGGATGTTCCCTAACATTGTTCTTGAATATGTGTTCTACGGCCAAATGATGTAATTTTAGGGATTCAATAATACAGGAAATTAGGGGTGAGGAATCATAATATCATTGAACAAATTCTCATGGTGTTCCCTCGGTAATATCCCAAAGGATATTTTAAGAGAGAGTCCCACCCGTAGTAAATCAACATTCCACAGTGTCATTGGATGTACCAATCTACGGATCAGTGTATTGGTCCTTAGACTTTAAAATTATTATTAATGGTTATAAGTACTCATCCACATAGATGTATTGGAAAAAACTATGATGACACACTATTCGAAGTAAGACAGGATACGTTGTCTAAATCACGAGCGATACTGTATTAAAAGATAATGCGATAAACGATTTGTCCATTCTATTCCATAATGGAAGTAGATATCTGAAACCTTATAATGAATTTGATATAGACTAAATAAATCCATGACTAGGGTGAGGAACGTGCATGTTCAATTCAGAAAATTCAAAGAAATAATAATCGAGCACATGGGTTGATGACACTAGAAAGAAACCCATTTGATATGAGATAACAAGACATAGGGATACTATTTCATGGTATCCATTCGTAGGAGGTTACACATCATTGCGGCATTATAATCATTCTCAATGGGTACCTTGGTGTGTTGCTAGATGATACCCTAGGAATTTAGGCTGGATCCATCTAATTCCACCAAGAAAGAGGCCTAGAGGGTCACACACTAATTGAGCCCAAGAATCTCAATAAAATATTAATTTAACAAGTTGAATAAAGATTATTCCCAATTTTGGTATAATAATTTTATATTGATTCCTGATCGCATTTATTTCGAAACTAGTTATTCAAGATAATATATTGTGGGCAAACTAATATATTGATTAGTGAGTAGTGTAGTTATATTTATTTTAGATATAAATATCCATTATTCCTGGTCTAATAAATGTACTGGAGGAGATAATTAAAAATTGAAAAAAAACTACCTGCCATGTATATTAAATATACATTCCTTGTATTTTTTTGGGAATTTATGAGAAATAATATTATTTATTTAATTAAATAATATTAGTTTTAATTCATTGGTCACAACTCAGGTAATAATAATTATATTCTGTTATTATTGGACATGGGGTTTTAATAATAATTAAATAGAATAAATAAATTATTTCATATAATTAATTCATTTTATTATTCTGTATAATTAAAAATCCCAATTATATATTTCTCATTATCCTAGACATTTTTTGTGGCTGTGCACAATGAATCTAGAGAAAACTCCCTAGCCAAGAGAGAATACCTTCCTTTCAAGAATGTTATCATGCTAAGAGATAGAGATCCTCCACCATTTGATCAAGGCAATCGAAAGAGGACATCCCAGGTGAAGGCTCTTCTGTGCAAGAACCCAATGATCCCTTCAACGACGTCTGGAGAAAAGTGGATCCCATGTGGCTCACCGCTAGATGAATCCAATACTTGGATTATACGACATAATGATCGATAACATTGGATTGTGACTAAAACATCAATAAAGAAAGAATTTCATCAAGGTAATTTTTGTCAATTAATTAAATTAATTATAACCAACATATGATGTTCCTATCTACAGTTCTGAGACTCCCCTCATTTCTTTTTCTTTCTTCGTTCTATTCTGAAGATCGGGTGTTTTATTTTCATGATGGATCTCAGATTGATCATATATAATGCTAAAATAAAAGATTGATACAACCACCAACGTGATTCCATTGCACCCAGAACCTACAAATATAACATTTTTCATATTTTATAATGATTAATTGAATTTATCTTTAATTATAATCATTTAGATTAATAAATTGATTATTTATCACAAAGATGTCATTATTTATTATAAATTAATATCAACTGTAAATAATGATTCCATGACATTAAATATGATATTAAACATATATTATAATCATGTTCCACCCTAAAAATGATTTCTTGACCATACATGATGATGGAATTGAAAAATGCATGTATGTCGACCATGAAGGTTGTAAATCAGCACCTCAAGGATGATGGATTTATTCATAAAAAAAATGAGAGATGAGAATAGATTTGATGATGAATTATTCCATAATAATAATAAAATTCTAAAAAATTTGTGATTATGGAGTTATAATTGAAATTGGACAAGTGTATGTGAGTACAAGGTAATACTATAAAGGAACATGGAATTAAATTGAATGAAAAACAAAGAGGGGTTTATCTCTTGATTCCTTCTTCATTAGAGCCTCCATATAGATTTTGAATTGTTTTTTTATTTACATAAAATGCACCTAGATGTGGGGGAGGGTTTTGGGAAGAATATTGGGTAGAATTTTTACATGGGTATTGTCTTGAGAAGTGTGAGGTAAATGGTTGGTGAATGTTTTATTTTTAGTGAAGTAGAAATGTTTTTTCTCAATATTTTATTTATTAGTTAATTGTTTTGTCTTAAGAACATTAATAATTTGAAAATGATATTCATAAATATTAATATAATTAATAATATTTTTATTATTTGTGAACACATAATCCATATATTATCTATGATTCCATAAATCAGGTATTTATTATTTATCATAAATTATCATATTTGACTATTCACAAAAATTTATGTTTTTAAAAAAACCCAAAACATCATCCAAACCATTTTTAAATTAGTAGAATTAAAAAATAAACTCAGTTTTTTTTAAAATAGTTGTATAAATATGAGAAATTTTTATCTTTAATTAAAATCATCATTTAAATAGAAAATATATTTTTAAAAATTATAACTTCTTTTGTATACTTTTGAAAATTTATTATGGTCTCATAAAATTATCTAAAAATAATAATACATCAAAATATTAATTAATCAATACATTTTATAATAATAATGATAATTTTAAATTATAAAATTAGTCATGAAATTTTAATTAAATAGTTATAACATACAAAAATATAAATAGATAATTAGTAATTTATGAAATATTTATTTACTTATACTATGAAACAATTATATCATATTGTAATTTATATGATGGATATGGATTTTTTTAATTTTATTTTCTATACTACTATTCAATTGGTCAGTTATCTATTCATAATGGTCACATTAATATTACAAATTTCATGTTAATATTTCAATCAACATCACAATAGGAAAATCTTTTTTTAATAGTGGATTAGAAAACCCTTGATAATTATAATTTAGGAAAAAATAGTTATGGTTTTCTAGAGTCATCATTAAAAACCACATATAAATGTTTCTAAAATTATATATATATATATTTTATAATATTTTAAATAAAATTATTTAATTTTTTTCAACGGTTCTTTCAAAACCTTTGTGTTTTTGAAAGAAAAAATATAACAAAGTATTTAATTATTATTTGTTAAATAATAATTTTTATTCAATGTCTTATAAAGATTATTATTAATAATATTAATTAAATATAGTGTGTTAGTTAATAATTATTTATAATTACTTGTTAACAATAAAATAATAAAAAAGATAAAAAATTTAAAAAACATAAAGGATGTCTTTTGTATCAATCAATAAAAACTTTCGATCTGGGAGTCCCTTTCATTTCCACAACTAGTCAAATAGAAGATTATAAAATGAGATAAAATAATATGAGATTTAAATCATGTGATATTTAAAGGAACAAAATCTACATTTGTTTAAAAAGTATGAAATAAAAGATTATTATCAAACGGGCATAAAATTTGATCTGGGTGTCTATTTGGGCTCTATCAAATATCTTATCAATGTTTGTGATGAGTACTACAACCTATATTTCCTCAAAATTAGGTTCAATAGTTCAGTATTGTTATTCATCCCAAGAATGTCCCAAAAGGCCTCCAAAACAGAGTTTTATGTTGGTGACCCCATTTTCTTAAAATTCAAAACGCTATAACATCCGATTTGGTTTTTCGTTCGACAGAAACCACATATCATGTCAAATATAATTTCATGATATTCAATTTAACTAGTTATTGAGATGAAAGAGACTCTCATATTAAAAGTTGTGTTCATTTCATGATTTTTATTTGTTTTTATGGTTTTTAGAGTTTCGTAATGTTTTTATGTTTTTTAAGGGTACCCCAATTTTTTTTTACCATTCTATAGATTTTCTTCCACTTTTAATGGGTTCTTATTTCATTTTTCGACGGGGACATATTTAATATTAGGGAATACATTAATATTGATATTATGGTTTTGAAACATTAGTATTTTTCATAATGTTGTTTTTTATAACTAAATAAACAAAAAAAAGTATATTTACTATTAATAAATTTCATGTATAAGAACATATTTATATATGAATATATTTTAATTGTATAAATAAAATGGAAATAAATATATTTTATTCATTTTATATAAAATAAATAATTAAGGATTTTATATTCATTTGTAAATATTTATACATATTTATGATTATATATTATCACATCATATATGTGTGTGTGTGTGTCTATATATTTATATTTAGAAGTGTTTATATATGATTATGTAACATAAATATGTGTTTATAAATATTTATGTAATTTTATTATAATGATATATATTTAATGATATTTTTATCTAAATTTTATATATTTATCATTTATCATTTATTATTTATTATTTAACATTTATCACTTAATAGTCAATATTTCTTATTTTATTATTTTATTATTTTATTATGTTGTTATTTTATGAATTTATGAATTTATTATATTATTATATTATTATATAAATATTTTATTATTTATTTTTCATAATAATATTTTTTATTTATTTATTTATTCATTATTTTTAATTTATTTCTGAATAATAATTTTTTATTACAGTTTATTATAAATCATTATTTATTATTATATATTATTTATTAGTTTTTATTTATTTATTAGTTATTTTATTTTTTTATTATTTATTTATGATTAATGATTTATTATTTATAAATAAAAAATAAAAAATTATATTTTATAAATTATAATTATAATTTATTATTTATTATATAATTATTTTAATATTTAATTATATTATTATATTAATATTTTTATAATTTAGCCATTTATTTTATGATTATTTTATTTTTGTACATTCATACTTTTATTATTAATTTTTTATTATTATTTATATTTGATTATATATTATATATTATATATTTATTATTTATTTAGTAATGATTATTTAATATTTATTATAAATTATTAATAATTTTTAATAATTTTTTCTTTATTAATTATTTATTTATTATTTATTTAATATTTATTTAATATTTATTTATTATTTATTTATTATTTATTATTTATTTTTTAGTAATTTATTGAGTTGTTATGTATTGATTTATTATTAATTGTTAATATTTATTATTTATTATTTTCAATTTTTTATTTATCATTAATTTCCATATCATGAATTTATTTATTTATTTGTAATTAGTTTATATTTTAGTTATTAATTAGTGATTTTAAATTAGTAATGAGAAATTATTAATTATTAATACTACTAATTGATAATTGATTATTGATTATTGGTTATTAATTAATATTATTAATTATTAATTATTGATTATTGATTATTAATTATCGATTAATCAATATTGATTTATAATTATTTGGGTTAAATATATTTATTATGTACAATTTATAAAAAAACTAATATATTTAAGTATATTATGTTTTTTTTATTCACCACATGAGGAGCCTACTAGTGCGGTGAAATATTTGGAGAATATGCATGAGGTAAGGAGTTCAAATCACACCGAAAATAGTTATTCTATATATGGCATGTGCATGGGGATGTGCATGTTTGTGGATGTGCATGTGCATTGGAAAGAATATAGATAATAAATAAATAATAAATTAAAATAATAAATGTTGAATAATAATTAGTAACGAATAAATATTTAATAATAATAAATAGTAAATTAAACCTAATAATATAATGAAAATAAAATAATAATAAAATATAATCATAAAATAATAACATAATATCATTATAAAATCATAATATAAGAAAATAATATACTATTAATTAATATGTAATAAAATAAAGAAAATAGGATAATAAATAAATAAATAAATTATAATTTTTTAAAAATAATAAAATTAAAAAAAATCAAAATTTATTAAAATTTAAAAATCTTAAAAACTATAGCCAAATAATTTAGGAGCGGTATAAAGAACCATAAAAAACCAATGCTATATTGTTATAAGTCCTTTTTGTAGAACCACTACTAATTGATTGCGGACACACGAATTAGAGGCGGTTTAAACAACAGCTAAATTAACAAAAACTAATGCTAAAATAAAAATTTTTCATAGTGTATTATTTCCTTAACTTCTAAAAACAGATACTATTTCACTCATTAATCCTTTATAAATAATATATATTGTTATCTTAGGTGTTTATACCATATCACATTATTATAATAATGGAATTTCTAAAGAAAAAACATTATGTCTTTAAATTCCTCCCTGAAAAGAATTATTTCTATTGAAATTTCTTTTTTTACATCCCACGTTTAAAAATGGGTATGTGTACATACCCTTCCTAGTTCATTCTAGCTCCCATTATTACTATTCATAATTATTGTTATTCTAAAGTACTATTAAAAGATGAGTATTCCTCTTTTGAAGAACATTATCTCTACAGTTAATGATATTCACTAGATGATTATCATAAAAAAAGTTCATTTCCCAACTATACAACCTCTAAATTCAGTTCATTTGAAGGATCTAGTACGTAGTTCCTTAAGAGGGATATATGTAATATATCATGTAATTGATACATGGTTAGAAAAAGTTCTAGTCGATATGACACATATCTAACATTATAAATGACCTCGAAGGGGCTGATGTACCTGGGACATTACATCCCTTTATTACAGAATCTCACTATCCTCTTCCATATAGATATGTAGAGGAATACCATGTATGAAACCATAATCTCCATGTCCCATCAACATTTGTCTTCATATCTATTTTTCCAACTTTTTCTTCCTCGATGTGCTTCTGAATTGTTTTCACCTTCTCCACCATTTCGTTGACCATTATAGCTCCCAGCAGCTTACGTTCACCAACATCATCATTGTATGTCAGTCTACTTGATCATTTCACATAAAAAGATTCATATGGATCCATTTGTGTTCTCCTATGAAATAAATTGTTGTAAGAGAATACAACCACTGTTAGTTGTTGTTCCTATCCTCCTTTGGAGCCCATAAAATTTCTCACGACTTGTATTTTAGTGTCTGAGTAGTTCTATTAGACTAGACATTAGTTTGAGGATGATATGTTGTACTAATGTTCAGCTCAATTCTCAGATCATGTTTGGTATATTTTCAGATCATAGAGTTGAATATCATATCTCTAATAGTTAAAATATATAGTTGTACTCTAGACAGTCGTACCACTTTATTGATGGTTATTTGTGCATGTTGATCCAGTGTGATGTCTTCTAAAATTGTGATTATGTGAGATATCATTATAAGACGATAATGATATCCCATATAGAATTGTTTCTTCTGGATATATTTCAATTTCCAGTGACCATGTCTATAGTGTTGTTTTCCCATTTCTAGGTTTGTATGTGTAATGGTTTCATGATACCTTTAGACATATGCAATTCAACATTCAGTTGCTGACATACCAAGCACGTTGATGTGTAGTCATTGATTTCATTTTTAATATTGTCACACAAAAAGCTCTACCATTGTTCTTGATAAATTATTATTCACCATTAGTGAATCAAAAATGTTGATCTAAGTACATCATTTAGAATTACTTTCATTTACTATGGATTAGTTGGTACAAATATCCCAGACCAAAATCGTACAACTCCATCCTCACTAATATTGAACATGGAGGTTTCCACATTTTAGATAAAATACACCCTTTTCTCAATTTCCACATCATTCTAATGAGATTCATTAATTTTCTCTTGAAGGTACAATAGAATAACCATTTTAGAAACTATTGATGACAGTCCTCCATTAATGAGTCTCATGTACATCCATGGAAATTCTAATAAGACTGGATCCTTTCCAATTATCATCATTGATAGGATCCTTTCTATATTGAGAATATTCAACCGTATTTTACCTTATTTGGATGGTAGTGGATTAAGACGTCATAATCCCTGATGAGCTCTAACCACCTTCAAAATCCCATATTATGATTTAAATGTTTTAATATAAATTTGAGACTCTTTTGATAAATTTATTTGTCATACTTCTCCCCATAGAGATTACACCACGATATTTACTATGAAAAGATCATAGCTACCAAATCCAGATCATTCCTAGGATTTTTTTTCTTCATAATTTTCAACTGTCCTGAGGGTTAGGCTATCACATTATCATTTTTCATCATTACTAAAACTATGACCATTTTTATGCATCCTTGTACACAACATAGAGTTCTCTAATTTTGGGTAATGTGAGTATTGACATTATGATAACAATCTGTTTGATCTCCTTAAAGAATTCCTTGAATTATATATTTATAAAAACATCGTTCCCATCTATGTCATCGTGGTTACTAGGTTTTATAATCATGATAATTTCTTAAAACAACATTATTAATACCATCTGGGCAATGAATGTTTTGGATCTTCTTATATATATTTTTTTAGAAACTCTCATATTTCCTTTTCCTTGGAAGGGTCCACATATATTCCATTTTTGGTGATAACATTGCCCATGGATTATACTTCCTCTATCCAAAACTCACAATTAATGTACATTACATTGTCCTTCTCCAGTCGAAATTTCTGTAACACAGTATTCGTGTGACACTCAGATGTTTTATTGAAATATTTTCGATAAGTAAATTAAATTATAAAATTTATGGAATTGTATGAAATCATTTGTTTAAATGATCAATGAGATGCTATTAGAGATCCAAAAATTTCCCTTCACCTCAATTATAAATCAGTAAAATATATAGGTTTTTGGATGGGATCTTAATTTATTATAAATTAATATTTTTTGAGATACCAAAAGTTCCCATCACCTCAGTTATAAAATGGATCTTCCTCTCACACCACTTCACTTCAGTTTGAGCTTTCAAGATAGGTTATCCACTCATATTTTTCCTTCTAGAAATCAATTTTAACATTCTAGTTGGTATGTTCTTCTCCAAAATCAATATCTAGTGCTTTAACAGAATATATAGAGGAAGAACATCGAAGATGAGGTAATCTCATCTACCAATTCTTACTATCCTAATTCTTCACATACATCAACTTGATCTATTTTTTCCTTATTAATTTATAATTCTAGTATCAATTATATAGTAAGATGTTATTATTATTATTTAACAACAATATTCGACATTCTATCTATCCAATGAAAAATTAAATCATCACGTCTGTGTACATACGACTAACTATCTCCACGCAATAGTGTAATATATTTTTCACCTCAACTTTATTCCGATAGGTAGAATGATGTAAATTGTAACGCCCTGACCCTAGTTACCCAGAGTCGGTGCATTATTACATAACATAGGCATGATCACAAGAAAGATCAAATCTCAAATGACTGATTAGTTTAGTATCCTTGGAAACACTAGATATATTCATAAGTTTTACATTACATCATAAAATGAAAAACCTCTACAACAACATAATGTCTCCATAGTCCACACTATTATCCCATCATAATATCCCTGCAGGTCATTCATAACTTACTTCTTCACATCCTGGGAAAATAAAACATAGAAAAGGGGTGAGCTCAAATGCCCAGTAAGGATAACAATATAGCGGAACATTCAAAATAAGCATAAACTTTTAAGGCAATGCATTACTAAAACAAAAGCCTTTTAAACATGAACTTCAACATAGTATGGCAAAAGTAAAATGAAATAATGCCATTTACTTGTTCACATGGATATTCTACTAATCGAATAATCACATGAAATATCAATAACCACTTTCATAATGTTGGAATGCATAATTCCAGACTATCATAACCACATAGCCAAGGCCTCGTGCAAAGAATACAAATAATATTTTTCCAAGGCCTTATGCCAAGACACTAGTTTGTCTCATGAGACCTACTGATGCATCGATGAGCTATAGCAGGCTCCACCCATCACATATTAAGTCCAATGCATTACCATATGAAAAGGTTTAAACAAAACATAAACATTCGTATTAAAACTAGGATACGAAATGTCAATAATTTCACCATAAACTATGAATGGTATAAAAATAGCACATCCATAGTAAAACATATCACAAAACCTTCAATACAATATAGAAGTCTTGTATCATAATAAATCAACTTCAAATAATCCTAAAATCCATCAAAGGATGTTGGCATAGATGAAATCAAAACTCTTTTTAGAGAAATATCTCTTTCTATTTTTAAAATCATTTAAGATCCATATAAAATAAAACATTTTCTCTGATAATATTCTTATACGATTGTAAGGAAAGCTTTGAAAATTTTATAATGGCGGAAAATAACCGTACACTCCGTATAATTTAAAAAAACATTCTTACCTTAATTCTCTCGAAAATGTTAAAAAGGACCTTGTTTTGAAAATGATGGAAAGATTCAAGGGTATCAATGACTTTAACCCATATTCTTATAAATAATAAAAATGTTTTGAAATACCTTTTTAAGAAAACATGGATGTGGAAGATAAAGAGATCCCAATAGATTATTACATATAAACAACCTCGGATAATGAAGAGATTGTGAAATAACCATTACCTTGTACTTTTCCTTGGTTGGGGTATGTTAACCTCCTGTATAATGGTGAAATAATTTTTATTAAATTATACAATAATCATATACATTAATATGATATCATATATGATCTTTTAATATTGATTTGATAATAATATCTTAGTATTATAGTTGTTTCGGATGTTAACTTACTTGTTTTCTTTTATATGTTTTGTTACGTAAGACATGTTTGTAAAGGATAGGTTTTATATTATTCATATCCAGAATGATATCAAGTCCTTAAACATCATTTTTTAAATCATCAAATAATAATTATACTTTAATGGATACGATGGAGAATGAATCTCATCGCGTTTGTGGAGACGGTAGTCCGTACGTACGTACGAGCGACAATATCATTCTTTTGATATTAAAATAATATATAAATGGATGGTATATCATATATAAAGAATCATTAACATGTTATATTTATTATTTAAATGATTTACACATCATTATTATACCCATCCAAATAATATTATATTGAATAACAATTACACCATGACGTGGAGACGGTAAGCCGTACGTACGCTCGTATGGTGACATGTTATTCAAAGGGTTGATAGAATACTGAATATGGTTGTACCATATTTATAATAACATCACAGTATATATATGATACTGGAGTTATTATTTTATAATGGTAATTACATAGGAAGAAGAAGTGGAAGAAGAAAGGAACTTGGAAAAGGGTGGTGAAATCATTACCTCTTCTTCGGTTTCTTCCTTTTGATTTGATCAAAAGGGCTTCTTAGGTTGGCTTTATGATCAAAATAAGGCCTCTAGGTTGTATTGAGGGAAGATGGGAGAGTATTTGGGCATATTTGGGCGAACCAAAAGGCTTTTATGGTGTGAATAAATGAAAAGGAGGAGTGCCCTTTTATAAGAGGGGTGAGGGGAACCTTTTGAAAAGCTAGAGATATTAGTTTATAATTAATTCATATTCGGTTTAAAATGGCTCCAAAGATGATAATTCAAAGGTTATGGTGGGGATGGGTCGAAAAAAAAACTCAACCAATAGAATTTAGATAGGTTTGGGTACTTATATTAACCATATCATTAAGTATTAACTCTAAGTTAATTAGTTTCACTTTTACAATGTCTCTTCATACTTTTATATAATATGGTTAATAAACATACTATATACATCCCATAGACTCCCAAGTGATCCATTAATGATTAACCTATCATGATATAAGTCTCTTGGCCGAACCTTATATTTTTATCAATTTAATATCAATTAAGAATATAATATTTGTTTTAAGAACTCTTTTATGTAAATTTTGACACTATTCAGTAGTTGATTTTTTTGAATCTCATAACAGATTTATTACTTCGAAAAAAGTCAATTAAATCAATCCTAATATATCATATTATCCTAGAAAATTATTTTAATTAATTAAAAGTTTCATATTATATTTATTTGGGTATTTATAATATCAATTATTTTAAATTTTCACTATTATGATAATTACTGCATCATCATTGTGTCATAAATAAATTAAATTATTTAATCTCTAAAAATTTAAAATAAAATATCATCATGTAGGAAAGCCTTTTATATTTCTAATGAATATTTATAGTCGAAAATAAATCATATATAACCCTATGTAAAAATTATTTTTCTAAAAGATATATGCTTGTGTCATTTTTGTATTCATTTTAACTTAATTTAAATAAAATGTCCCTATCAAATACAAGTGCCACCATGGGATCCCAAAATCGACCCAAAGATGCCTATGGTCGACAATTTATCAACCAATAATGCTATGACACGTTTTAGGGTAATTTAGTATTACTATAATATTATTTTTAACCCTTATTTGCCGGATTTACCCTTAACTATGGTAAATAAAATATTTACCGCAGTAATTAATCAAAATGTCTAAAAATAAAAGTTACATATTTACACAATTTGGACATCCTGATTCAAAATATGGAATCCATTTTTCTAAATTCAAAACACAGAAGTGGCAGAAATTAATTTAAAATTAATTCCCGCTGTCAAAACAAAAAATGTGTTTTTAAAAGATAATAACTATCAAAAGATTGACACTTGTTTATGTTCGGTTTAATTGTAAAATTATGTCCAATGACCAACATTATATTAAATGGTAAAAATATATTCTAAATATACTTTAAAACCACTAAAATTATTAATTTATCACTATTAATTATTTTGATTAAAAAAGTTGCTATTAATTATAATTTAGTAATTTTCACTATTCATCAAAATATTAAAGTTATCCGAAAAGCACCAAAATTTCATCTCAGGCTAAATTCTATATTCCAAATCCAAAAATGATGTCCATTTTGAAATATAAAATATATATAATATCAAAAAGTAGGTATTACTATTCATAACGGCTAGTATGATTGGTTGTTAGAACTCGATGTTGCGTACAACACACGCTATCACATTATTCAAAGAGAAGCGTACCGTAGAAGCATGGGGTGTTACATTCTCCCCTCCTTCAAATAATTTCGTCCTCGAATTTTCTAGAATACTACCGCATGAAAAGACTCAGGTGGTTCTTTCTCATAAGTTCCTCGAGTTCCCACGTTGCCTCTTCCATCTTATGGTTTCTCCACAAAACTTTTACCAGACACGTCGTCCGGTTTCTCAGTACTTGTTCTCTCGTATCAAGAATCCTGACGGACTCTTCACAATAGGAATGATCGGGTTCCAGTTCTAATTCCTCATAGGTGAGTACATGCATTGGGTCAGGCATGTATTTCTTCAACAGAGATATGTGGAACACATCGTGAACTTTGGAGAGACTTGGCGGCATTGCCAATCGGTAAGCCACAGCCCCAATTCGTTCTATAATTTCGAAAGGTCTGATGTACCTGGGACTCAATTTACCTTTCTTACCAAAACATATGGCTCCCTTCCATGGAGATAACTTCAGGAAAACATGATCACCGACTTGAAATTCCAAATCCCTCCTTCGATTATCGGCATAGCTCTTCTGCCTACTTTGAGGTGCTTTGATATGATTTTGGATTACCTTCACCTTTTCCACCGTTTCCTCCACCAGTTCTGGGCCTACAAGTTTTCTTTCACCAACGTCATCCCAACAGGTTGTTGTAAGACATCTCTTTCCGTATAATGCTTCATATGGTGCCATCTGAATACTCGAATGGAAGCTATTGTTATAGGAAAATTCTACCAGTGGTAAATATTGATCCCACATACCCTGAAAGTCAAGTGAGCAAGATCTCAACATGTCTTCTAAGGTCTGAATGGTCCGTTTTGATTGTCCGTCTGTATGAGGGTGGTAAGCAGTGCTCAAATGATGTTCAGTATCCAGGGATTTCTGAAGAATTTTCCAAAATCTTGATGTAAAACAGGGATCACGATCAGAAACAATCGATAGGGGTACTCCATGAAGTCTCAAAACTTCATTAATATATAGTTTTGCTAGACGTTCCAGAGGTAGATCATCTCTTATATCAAGAAAATGTGATGACTTGGTAATATGATCAAAATTAACCCATATTGCATCGTTCCTTCTAGTAGTCTTTGGTAGCCCCATGAAAATGTCCATCGTAATATTTTCCCATTTCCACTCCGGTATGGGAAGAGGTTGCATGACTCCTCTAGGCTATTGCCTTCCAGCTTTCACTTGTTGACAAACCATACATCTTGACACAAAATCAGCAATCTCCCTCTTCATGTTGTCCCACGAAAAATGTTCCTTCAAATCTCTATACATTTTGGTGCTCACATGGTATATAGAGAAATTGGAACTATGCGCATCATCCAAAAATTCCCTTTTTAGATCCGGTATATCGGGAACACAAAGTCTCTTCCCAAATTTCAAAATTCCATCTTCATACACAATGTCTCTCAATCTACCATCATTCATATCTTTAATCTTCTTTTGAAATTCTTCATCATCGGTCTGAGAACTCTTAATCATTTCTATTAAATATGGTTCGGCAACCATTTGAAAAAGCATTGATGTTTCACCTTCCATGGTTATTCCCATGTCCATCTTTACTAGATCCATGGAAATTGGATCCCTTTCAATTATCATATTGTTCAAAACTCCATGGTCTTTTCTACTCAAAGAATTTTCCACCTTGTTTTCCTTCCCCGGGTGGTAGTGTATCGTACAATCATAATCCTTGAGTAATTCAAGACATCTCATTTGCCTCATGTTGAGTTCTTTTTGTGATAAAATATACTTCAAACTCTTGTGATTAGTATAAATGTCACATTTTTCACCATAGAGGTAGTGCCTCCATATCTTCTAAGCAAAGATCACAGCTGCTAACTCGAGATCATGAGTAGGATAGGTTTGTTCATGAATTTTCAACTTTCATGATGCATAGGCAATAACTATATCATTCTGCATAAGGACACAACCAAGTCCTTTCTTTGATGCATCACTATAAATAATGAACCCATCATTCCCTGATGGTAGAATCAATATAGGAGCATTGACTAATCTTCTCTTCAGTTCTTCGAATCATTCTTCACACTCTTTTTTCCAAACAAATTTAACCCCTTTACGTGTGAGCTTCGTTAATGGGTTAGCCAATCCGGAAAAATTATGGACGAAACATCGATAATAACCTGCCAAACCAATAAAACTACATACCTTAGTTATACTCGTAGGTGCTGGCCATTCTTGGATTGCCTTGGTCTTAGAAGGATCAACAGTGATTCCATCTTTAGAGAAAATATGGCCAAGAAAAGAAATCTCCTGGAGCCATAATTCACACTTGCTAAACTTCCCATATAATTCATGCCTCCTCAGAGTCTTCAACATAATGCGCACGTGAGGTTCATGATCTTCTTAGGTTTTGGATTATACCAAGATATCATCAATAAATACCACCACAAATTCATCAAGATACTCCTTGAAAGCTCTATTCATTAGATCCATGAATACAGAGGGTGCATTAGTTAATCCAAACGGCTTTACAGTAAACTCGTAATGCCCGTACCTGGTTCGAAATGCTGTCTTCGGAATGTCATCCTTCTTCACACACAACTGATGGTATCCAGATCGAAGGTCAATCTTTGAAAAGTATTGATCTCCATGCAGTTGGTCAAATAAATCATCAATACGAGGTAGGGGATACTTTTTCTTTATCGTTATAGCATTGATCTCCCTGTAGTCGATACATAACCTCATAGATCCATCTTTCTTTTTAACAAAAAGAACTAGGGATCCCCATGGAGAAACACTAGGGAGAATAAATCCTTTATTACTCAATTCCTCTAGTTGATTCTTTAGTTAAACTAATTATACAGTGGCCATTCTATAAGGGGTCTTCGATATAGGCCTTGATCCAGGAATTAAATCCATGGAAAACTCATCTTCTCGTTCTAGAGGATGTCCATGTAAATCTTTCGGAAATAAATCTATAAATTCTTTCACAACAGGTACATCCTCTATTTGAACATTCCTTTCCTCACCCACAGTTATTTCATTCTCATCCTCCCCAATAATTGAATTTAGTTTATCTATTGAGGGTGGATCTAAATAAGAATTATGTGGTGACGATTCTGCTCTAAAGATAAGGTGTTCCTTATCATTGTCATCATGAATCGTAACCTCTTTCTTCATACAATTAATCTTCGCATCATAGTCCGAAAGCCAGTCCATACCGAGGATTATATCAAACTCAATCATAGGTATGACGATGAGATCAGCAGATAAAGAACATTTATGTGCTCTAATGGGGACTGATTCACAAAACATTGTTGCAATGATACTTCCCTTAGGAGTTTTAACTGACAACTCCCTTATTAAATCCAATTGGAAATATCTAATTTTCTTAGCAAACTGGGATGATATGAAACAATTCGATGATCCAGAATCAAATAATGCATTTCCTAAACTTGAGGAAACCATTAAATTACCTACCACCACATCTTTCAGAGCTTCTACCTCAGCAGTAGTGATAGCATAAGCCTGGCCTTGATCCCTTGGCCTTTTCTGAGATATGTTCTCCTAACACTTAGGACATGCATTTTCATAATGCCCCATCTCCCAGCAATTATAGCACTGAATGTTGGTAGATTCCTTCTTCCCCTTGCAATCACGAGCTTGGTGGCCTTTTTCACCACACTTGTAACAGTCTCCCATTCACTTCAAGAAAGTACCAGGGTGTTTCTTCCCACATTTACCACATGATGGATATTCAACCTTTCCCTTCTTCCCCTTATCTCCATTCCCAGATTGATCAGCAGGTCTCTTCTTCTCTTGCTTTGCTTTAAAGTCATAAGACTTAGAGAATTCCTTTTTGATCTGTATAGCACATGAGGAAATGTATTCGTACGACAAAAAGGATTGTAAGACTAATGCTCCATTAAGAAATGGTTTTAACCCATCAAAGAAACGATCAATATTACTTTTTGGGTTACGTATATAATCTCCACCATACCTTTCTAACCTTGTAAAGTTAGCCTCATACTTTGTGACATTCTCATCCTCCTTTTGTCTCAGACACAGAAATTGCCTTTCCATATCTGCTCGATGGTCACGAGGAAAGTATTTTTCTTAAAACAGATCTTTGAACTCCCTCCATTCCATATTTGATACTTCATCATCTTCATTCATGTTTTGAATCAATGACCACCATTGATTAGCATCTCCAGTGAGGCGGTAAACTGCCATGATAACTTTTTCCCTTTCACTACTCCCCAAAGCCTGAAATATTTTCTCTATGGAATTTATCCATTTCTCAGCTACTAAGGGATTTTTACTCCCATTGAACATTAATGGTTGTTGCCTCATGAATCGATCTAACATTGATCCTCCATGTTGTGGATCAGGGTGCTCCATACGGGTAAGGTTATTATTCATAACCTGAGTAAGTTGTCCCAGTATGGTGATTAGCTGATCGGCACCAGTTGCATCACCAGCCCCACTATAATTATCTTGAGCAGGAGGGAAATCCCTACATGGAGTGTGTGCATTGATACCGTTTCCATTTCTTCCACTAGGTGCCATTTCTAAACAATTGCATAAACTAGATCAGTTTATGAATCAAAATACATAATCCCATACTTATAAAACACTTAACATAAATTGAACTATTTATGGATATAATCCATAATCATAAAAATGTTTTCTTTGAGGAAGTATATACTAATAAACCCTTCATAAAGATTTGTAAAGAAAATGAGAGTTTTCCTAAGCCTATCGCCCAGGAGTGTCGTAACCAAGAGTGCAGCAAGGCCCGTTGTCGTGCACCAATTTCCGTTCGAGTCTAGCTCAAAGCAGTGTTTTCGGGTTTTACCCCTAGGTACATCTGTTCCAGAGCCGCCTCTACCTACTCGTAACCAGACAGGGATGTATTGCTCAGAAAACTCACCAAATCTCTACAATACAAAAATTCTAGGATGATCTTCTATAGTAATCCTCAAAGTTCATCTTAGGTCTACGTGCTCTAATCAAAGTTTAGCTAAATCTAGATTTCATGGTTTGTACTAAACTTCCTTTGATAACAACTGTAACGCCCCGGCCCTAGTTACCCAGAGTTGGTGCATTATTACATAACATTTGCATGATCACAAGAAATATCAAATCTAGAAAGACCGATTGGTTTAGTAGCCTTGTAAACACTAGATATATTCAAAAGTTTTACATTACATCATAAAATGAAAAACTACTACAATAACATAATGTCTCCATAGTCCACACTATTATCCCCTCATAATATCCCTGCAGGTCATTCATAACTTACATCTTCACATCTTGGGAAAATAAAACATAGAAAAGGTGTGCGCTCAAATGCCCAGTAAGGATAACAATATAGCGGAACATTCAAAATAAGCATAAACATTTAAGGCAATGCATCACTAAAAAAAAGCCTTTTAAACTTGAACTTCAACATAGTATAGCAAAAGTAAAATGAAATAATGTCATTTACTTGTTCACATGGATATTCTACTAATCGAATAATCACATGCAATATCAATAACCCCTTTCATAATGTTGGAATGCATAATTCCAGACTATCATAACCACATAGCCAAGGCCTCATGCCAAGACTACAAATAAGATTTTGCCAAGGCCTTGTGCCAAGACACTAGTTTGTCTCATGAGACCTACCGAGCATCGCGGAGCTATAGCAGGCTCCACCCGTCACATATTAAGTCCAATGCATTCCCATATGAAAAGGTTTAAACATAACATAAACATTCGTATTAAAACTAGCATATGAAATGTCAATAATTTCACCATAAACTATGAATGGTATAAAAATAGCACATCCACAGTCAAAAATATCACAAAGCTTTCAATACAATACAGAAGTCCTGTATCATAATAAATCAACTTCAAATAAGCGTAAAATCCATCAAAGGATGTTGACATGGATGAAATCAAAACTCTTTTTAGAGAAATATCTCTTTCTATTTTTGAAATAATTTAAGAGCCATATAAAATAAAAAATTTTCATTGAAAATATTCTTATAAGCTTGTAAGGAAAGCATTGAAAATTTTATAACGGCTGAAAATAACCATACCCGCCGTATAAGTTAAAAAAAACATTCTTACCTTAATTCTGTCGAATATGTTAAAAAGGACCTTGTTTTGAAAACGACGGAAAGATTCCTCTTATAAAAAGTCAAAAAAGGGTATAAATGACTTTAAACCATATTCATGTAAATAATAAAAATGTTTTGAAATACATTTTTAAGAAAACATTGATGTGGATGATAAAGAGATCCCAATAGATTATTACATATAAACAACCTCGGATAATGAAGAGATTGTTAAATAACCCTTACCTTCTACTTTTCCTTGGTTGGGGTAGTTTAACCTCCTATATAATGGTGAAATAATTGCTATTAAATTATAAAATAAGCATATACATTAATATGATATCATATATGATCTTTTAATATTGATTTGATAATAATATCTTAGTATAATCGTCGTTTTGGGTGTAAACATACTTGTTTTCTTTTATAAGTTTTGTTACATAAGACATGTTTGTAAAGGATAGGTTGTATATTATTCATATCCAGAATGATATCAAGTCCTTAAACGTCATTTTTTAAATCATCAAATGATAATTATACTTGAATGGATACGATGGAGAATGAATCTCATCGCGTTTGTGGAGACGGTAGTCCGTACGTATGCTCGAGCGACAATATCATTATTTTGATGTTAAAATAATATATAAATGGATGGTATATCATATATACTGAATCATTAACATGTTATATTTATTATTTACACGAGTTACACATCATTATTATACCCATCCAAATAATATTATATTGAATAACAATTACACCACGACGTGGGGACGGTAAACCGTACGTACGCACGTATGGTGACATGTTATTCAAAGGGTGGATAGAATACTGAATATGGTTGTAACATATTTATAATAACATCACAGTATATATATGATACTGGTGTTATTATTTTATAATGGTAACAACAAAGGAAGAAGAAGTGGTAGAAGAAAGGAACTTGGAAAAGGGTGGTGAAATCATTACCTCTTCTTCGGTTTCTTCCGTTTGATTTGATCAAAAGGGATCCTTAGGTCGGATTTCTGATCAAACTAAGGCTTCTAGGTTGTATTGAGGGAAGTTGGGAGAGTATTTGGGCAGATTTTGGCCGATCCAAAAGGCTTTGAAGGTGTGAAGAAATGAGAAAGAGGAGTTCCCTTTTATAATAGGGGTGAGGGGCACCTTTGGAAAAGCTAGAGATATTAGTTTATAATTAAATCATATTCGGTTTCCAATGGCTCCAAAGTTGATTATTCAAAGTTTAAGGTGGGGATGGGTCGAAAACAACTCAACCAATAGAATTTAGACAGTTTTGGGTACTTATATTAACCTTGTCTTTAAGTATTAACTCTAAGTTAATTAGTTTCACTTTTACAATGTCTCTTTGTATTTTTATATAATATGATTAATAAACAAACTATATACATCGAAGGGACTCCAAAGTGGTCCAATAATGATTAAACTATCATGATATAAGTCTCTTGGATGAAACTTAGATTTTTAGGAATTTAATATCAATTAATAATATAATATTTGTTTTAAGAACCCTTTTTTGTCAATTTTGACACTATTCAAATGTTGATTTTTGTGAAACTCATAACAGATTGATTACTTCGAAAAATGTCAATTAACTCAATACTAATAAATAATATTATCCTAAAAAATAAGTTTAATTCATTAAAAGTTTCATATTATATTTATTTGGGTATTTATAATATTAATTATTTTAATTTTTCACTATTATGACAATTACTGCATCATCATTGTGTAATAAATAAATTAAATTATTTAATCTCTAAAAATTGAAAATAAACTATCATCATGTAGGAAATATTTTTATATTTATAATGAATATTTATAGTCGAATATATAACATTTATAACCCTATGTAAAAAGTATTTTTCTAAAAGATATATGCTTGTGTCATTTTTGTATTCATTTTAACTTAATTAAAATAAAATGTCCATGTCACCTACAAGTGGCACCATGGGGTCCCAAAATCGACCAAAAAATGACTATGGTAGAATATTTATCAACCAATAAGGCTAGGACACGTTTTAGGGTAATTTAGTATTATTATAATATTATTTTTTAACCCTTATTTACCAGATTTAGCCTTAACCATGGTAAATAAAATATTTACCGCAGTAATTATTCAAAATGTCTAAAAATAAAAGTTACCTATTTACACAATTTGGACATCCTGATTCCAAATATGGAATCTATTTTTCAAAATTCAAAACATAGAAGTGGCAGAAATTAATTTAAAATTAATTCCCTCTGTCAAAACAAAAAGCGTGTTTTTAAGAGATAATAACTATCAAAAGATTGACACTTGTTTATGTTCGGTTTTATTGTAAAATTATGTCCAATGACCAACATTATATTAAATGGTAAAAATATATTATAAATATACTTTAAAACCACTCAAATTCATAATTTATCAGTATTAATTATTTTGATAAAAAAATTTGTTTTTAATTAAAATATAGTAATTTTCACTATTCATCAAAATATTAAAGTTATCCGAAAAGTACCAAAATTTCATCTTAGGATAAATTCTATATTCTGAATCCAAAAATGAAGTCCATTTTGAAATATAAAATATATATAATTTCAAAAAGTAGGTATTACTATTCATAACGGCTAGTTTGATTGGTTGTTAGAACTCGGTGTTGCGTACAACACACGCTATCACATTATTCAAAGAGAAGCGTACCGTAGAAGCTTGGGGTGTTACATAAATTAGAGAAAAAAATATTATTAAAAGAAGATATTAATTATAAAATATTATACACCATCAAATTCAATACCATTCAACAAAAAGACAATGATTTCGTCAGTTGTGCATATGTACCCCTAATATCTCCACGATGTGATATGATTCATTCTACATGGTCCTCATTAAATAAATATTATATAAATTTAAATAAAGAATAAATATGATATATATTTTATCATTTTCATTTTTTTAAAATATAAGTATGAACATTGAAGGATAACTAGAACCTATTAAAAAAACATGCATAAGAATATAAAGAATTTAATATCTGACTAACGAGTAACAGTGAAATTTTATTAACAAATTGATGACAATAAGATCATATATGATATAATTAAAATGAATATTATTCTAAAATATGTTAGTGACCATATTCTAAACATTAAAAATGAGTTTCATATACATATAATGGTAATCAGACCTAAATGTTATGGTATAATTTCACAATCTTTTTTATCCATGATTGATTATATGTAAGTATTTGAAAGGGAATATTTATCATCCAACACCATTATTAACAAATATATAAAATTAAATATATTATTTTAAAAAATTTAATTTTATGTCTAATAATTTTTAATTTTTTATTAAATTTTATGAAAGGAATCTTTTATCGTTATTTGATATGTGGTGCTTATTGACTTTTCTGACCAAATTATGTGGAGAATGTTTTTTTGACTTATAAAGAGTGAAGGAATATTTAAAATACAATAAATAATTATTTATTAGAAATATTATTCAATAAAATTTCAAAAAAAAATCAATTAATGAATTTTCATTTAACATTTACTGGATTTTTATAGAAAATAAAACATTTTCAAAGAAGAAAGGTTATTTTACCCAAGAATTAATTTCCCGAGTTTTTTAAAAATTATTTTTAATCTAAGATGAAACTTATGTTACAAGGGTTATGTTTCTATCCCTCTCATTAAAATTATTTTATTTTTTTATAATGTAATTATATTTATGAAATCATTTTTTTATATAGATTATGTTTGAATGATGTTTAAGATACCCATTCTATTATGTGGGTTATGCTACTATGAATGATTTATGTTTTTGTGAAACACATAATAATGGTTTCATTATGAGATGGTTGGGGCCTATATCAACCTCCGAATAATTAGGTAATGTTTTATTTCTCATGATATCGACATGGATGCAATGGTAAAAGATTTTTGTTCCATAATAGAGGGGTGGAATGAGGAGTTAACTTGGCTCAGAAATTTACATCATCCGCTATGATCGTCTGGGATATGAGCATTGAATAATGTGAATTGATTTTATATTCTAATGTGTGTTCCTCAAAACATCATCTCTTATGTTATGACATTTGGGATTATTTTCATTGATTATAAGGAACATTCATGATTTCTCCCATAGAATGATATCATTATGATTCATAGGATGGATATTGCCATGACATGTCCTCTAGGGCATGTGTCGTGACTAACCCAAGCCCGCCATCCATAGTCTAGGGGATGGAAAATGGCACTGAATAGCATATACCAGAAAAATGGAATTTCATTTCGTTTTATCCTATAATCACATAGTCCTAGAATACAATGAGAAAAACCCACGTAGTATAACTGATGTAGTAAAATGTTTTGTGCGGAATGTAAAAGGGTTGAGTACTGTATGTAATGGGGGATGGAATATATGCACAACTGAAAATTACAATAGAAATAGAAAAATAACTCCCAAATTTATCCGCCAAGGATCCTACGTAAAAGGTAGGTACAACTCATGGTTGTTCATCACTGCGGCACTTCATGTCTAATAGTCCACCTCTAAACACCATTCAGTCCTCACTCACAAACCTCTGTCAATGATGCATGTCCCCTGCACAAGACACAACAAGGTGTGGGTGAAGCACATGCTGGGGTGAGTATAAAAATACTCAGTAGGGACCCTAAGACCCCTGAAGGTCTCCCAATGTTCCACAATAGAAAACCCACAAATAAAGACCTCAATCACAATGATAGAAGTTGTACTATTCTCACACCAGTTATATAACATATATATTAGGAATATAGATCATTAGTCTTAAGCATTATCATCTTATTCCTTTTAAATGTTCCACAACTTATCCACACAGAAGTTCTTCTATTTTCAATACACATATAGACATAAGTAACAATTCCTCAACAAAAATTGTAAGGCTAGTCCTCATTAGGTCAAGCTACTTCTGATCCAAACAGGGTTTCTAGAATTTTAATCCATACAGGGTCGCTAGAAAGCTGATCCACACAGTGTTATGAGAATGTTGATCCATACAGGGACGCTCGATGCTTATCCACACATGGTCATCATATGCAGATACACTCTAGGTTTCTACTTTTTTATCCTCAATGAGATGATCTAAAAATGGTCATTTTCAGGTAGCTACGATGTTGATCCCGAGAAGGTCACTATGGTGCTTATCCACATAGGCTCGCTACATCAAAGGCAACTATCCACAATATTTCTCATACCCGGTGCACTTGATATACAAAAAATATTCTCCTTGAGATATCCGTCATACCTCAACTTCAATTTAGCTCCACAATGGATAAACCATGTCTACCTTAGTGTCGTATGGGTTCAAACGTGATAGACGCTACATCAATCGGACGCTCAGTTAGTGAGTTATAAGCGTTTTAGTAATGAGGGGCCAGTTTGATTTGGATTTTCTCTCACCCAGCTATACTCCAACATTCTTAATAAATGGAGTGAAGTATACCAAATGGATTTTCTCATAGAAGGTATCCCATCTCCATAGATGTTTCGTCAAACGAACATTTGGATTTCATGTTATCACATTTTAAGTGAAACTAGGCCTAGATGGGTCTCGGTTCGGTTTGACCTGGTCTGGGTGGACCCAACATAGGTCTGACCCCACCCATCCCGAGTCAGCCTGGTCCCCATAGTGCTCAGCCCAATGGGCTGCGCTTAGGCATGGCCCTCTAGGGGGTGCATCTCGGGCCCTCGGGGGTGCGGCCCAGCCTGTAGGCGGGCGCCGCCTGACCTGTCGGAAGGCACAACCAAGCCCAACAGAGGGTGTGGGGCCCTCCCTAGTAGGCACGGGTGCCTCCCTAGATTGAATGGGTTGAAACATCACCTTTTCCCATGATTGGATAAGCCATTTAGGATATGGAGTGACAGTGCCACGTGGTGCTGCCTGGTCGCTAACTGGACCCGTAGTGAGAGGGTTGCTACCTCTACAGTGGCTTCGAGTAGTAGCCACTTTTAGTAGCACATGACGGTGCACCACAATTCCTCCACCGCTGGCCTGTTCTAGCCTCCATACTCAACTGTCACAGATGAATAATTGTGGCCTTGTCCTCCTGCGACATGCAACAGTGCTCCTCCGCCTTCTCTATGGTCAACCAATGTCGTTTTCATGCTTCCTGTCATGGCGTACTATGACAGCCTCCAACATTGGCGCCTGATAGGGTTTCGCCACCACTACGGTAGGTCAGTGACAGCGCCCACCATTGCCTTCCGGCACCGGTCACCGGTGCTTCCACACTAGTGTCGCACATGCGGTATTCCACGAGCCACCGTGTGAGCTCTGGTGGATTGATTTTCCATCTGATCGCACCTACGAGCTACCTGGGCCATCTACATCACTTCTTGACCCTCATATTGGGGATATGAGCAACTTTAAATATATCCCACATACAATGAAACGATTAAAAAAGTGGTGTAGGGACATATTTTTGTATGATTGTCCAGCACCTTCCACATTACCATCCTAACAAGGGAGAAGATAATTGTTTCAACAACTATTTAAATTTAAAGAATACAAAACCCTATCATGTGAGTTTTTGGAGAGCATCCCAAATTTGAAGATGGGTATGTGTTTTTCGATCCTGATTCCAACCTCCTGCGATGCCGCAAAACCGACAATCTTTGGTTCTTGATGGATGGATATGTTATTCGTCAACAGGCTCCTCCAAAATCCTCCTCTCCAAAAAAACACTACTACTTTACCAAAAATTCAAAAAAAAAATAGATAATAAGTGAGTTATATTTAAAACACATAATTAATAGATATTTATTAATTAGTTTAATTATTGAATCTCGTTTATTGCATGTACGGTGGTTACACATTTCTTTGTAACCGTGCATTTAATGTTCCTCATTAAATGTCCGACCATCCCTTCTGGTCCCCACCGAAAAAACCTAAAGGAGAAGTGGAATATAATAAAAATTAAAAATATTTATTTTATTAATACACCACAAAAAATGAAAAAACCAACATCCTCTGTCAACCCACTGCGGCCGAGGTAACAGCTCCCATAAGCGAATCCCAATGCTATGACTTCAATAGTTCCCTTAGATTTAACTTACGAGAACCAGTTCAAAATTTAGGATTTCCCACTCGCACGTTTACTAGATGTAACATAATAATGTTTAAAATTCCATTTCCGGATCACCAGGCATCAAAATCATATGTCATCATATTTTGTAGCTTCATAATGATTCAATATAATGATAAAAATACATGGAAACATATGGGTCTTTACTCTCTCCCCACATTAGGGACATTCTTCCTGGAAATCCACAACATAGACTATGATACAAGTGGGGTACTGAGAATGAATCTACGCCTCCCACTCCCATGTTCTCTCCTCGATGATCCTGTGCTTCCAGAAAACGCGCACTCGAGGAATCGATCATCCATGAAGGGCCTACTCTTATCGATCCTCTATGACCATTGGATCCTCCATAAATTTCACCCCATCAACAATTTCCATCTCTCCCGAGTGAATAAAGTGTGATGGATCCTACTTGTCTTCCTCAGTAGTGACATGTGGAATTTTCCATGCACACAATGCATCTTTGTGGGAAGATCTGGATGATTCACCACCTCGCCATCTCTATTGATAACCTGAAAGTGTTTGATGAATCTCAGAGATAGCTTGCCAACCTGACCAAATCTCTAGAAACATCATCAAGGCGAGACTCTTAAGAAAACATGGTCTCCCTCCTCAAACTCGAATGGTCCCTATCTTCTATTAGAATAAGACTAATTCTTGGTTTGTATATTCTTCATCCGCTCTTAGACGATCTGCTCATTCTCAATAGTAGCTTGTACCTACTATGGTGACATAAGTGATGTCTCCCAAGGGTTTGTATATCATCAATATGATCTTCATGGTCGTTCTTACAAGGCCGAAAATAGGTCCATACTGACGGTTGAGTGATATTTTTTGTAGTACGTGAACTCCACCAAGGGAATGTGATCCTCCTAACTGCAACCAAAATATAGGACGCAAGCATGAAGCATGTCCTCAATTGTCTAAATAGTCCACTCTCTCTAACCATTCATCTGAGGATGAAAGGAAGTTCTTAAACATAGTTGTGTACTAAATACCTACTTCAATCCATTCTAATATCTGGATGTAAAACCTGTGTCACGATCAGAGATGATTTCTGATGGCACCCCATGAAGTCGTACAATCTATTTTACAAAGAGGCATCCCCTGCCCTCTACAAATACCTACTCCAGGATAGTTAGTAAGTGAGATGACTTGGTGATTCGGTCAACAATCAAATATATAGAATCATTGACCCTATATGTACATGGTATCCCTATCAAGAACTACCTGTAAATACAATCCAAATTCCTCTCTGGCACCTCTAGTCTTTGTGTTGAGCCTTCTGGAACTAGATGCTAATCCTTCACTTGTTATCATGTGAGGCATCCTGAAACAAACTCTTCCACTTCTTTCTTGATCCCTAGCCAATAGTGCAGACACCAGATGTCAGGTTATATCTTCACCACACCATGATATACCGCTAGAGGGGACTTATTTAATCTTTGGTACCTCTAGTCTATGTGCTGAGCCTTCTGGACCTTGATGCTCAGCCTTCACTTGTTGTCATGTGAGGCATCGTGAAAAAAACTCTTCCACTTCTTTCTTGATCCCTAGCCAATAGTGCTGACACCAGTTGTATGGCTATATCTTCACCACACCAAGATATACATCTATAGGGGACTTATTGAACAACCTCAACACCTCCTCTTGTTGCACCACTGGTACAATGATGCGTCCTCTAAAGAGGGTGACATGCTCCCCACCTTCAGAAAATCTGTCAGTTTCCTATCATGAGGATATCTAAGCACATCGAGCCTTACAGTAAATGTCCCCATGTTGCTCCTCCCTGACTTGCTGTTAGAGTGGGGAAGTGACTATCATAGACTGGAGATATGTTTCCTCGTCTCTATCCAAAATATATCTGCAAAGTGTCCAGATGCTTTTTTCCTCACTTATCAACAGTAACCTAGACCTCTTAATGAGTGCATCAGATACCACATTCCTATTTCCAGGAGTATAGACTATATCTAATTCATAGTTATGGAGGAACTATAGCAATCATCATTATCTCTGGTTAAGTTCCTTCAGTGAGAGGATATACCAGAGACTCTTGTGATCAGAGTAGATTGTAAAATGGCAGCGCATAATGTAGTGTCACCACATCTTCAAGGAGAAGACCATTGATACACACTCCATGTCCTGGGTAGCGTAGTTCAGATCCTATTTCCTCAGCTGTCGTGAACCATAAGAGTTTATTGCTCACTCCTGCATCAGTACATATCCATTTCTGGTCCCTGATTATTCATAGTTGACTACATATCCAATGCCCACTTCCGGTATCATCTAGATGGGGGAACTCGTCAGCCTTTTCCTCAACTCCTAAAAACGTAGTTGGAATCTCTCCGTTGACATAAAGGATTTTCCCTTATTCATCAATGCTTAAAGGGGTGTCGTAACTCGTGAAAATTCATGTACGAATCTCTTCTAGTAACCAGCCAACCCCAAGAAACTCCACACCTCGGTCACACACCTTGATGTATCCCAAGAATTCAAATACTTTATCTTCACCTAATCCAAAACAAATACTAATTTGGAGATAACGTGTCCAAGAATGTAGAACTCTTATATCCATAATTATAACTTCGATGGATTACCGTAAAGATGGTGATATCGGGATGTATCTAGATCTATCGGAAGATGATAGGCATGCTCTTCTTCCATCGCTGATTACATCAAGATGTCCTCAATGAAGACAACAATGAAGAGATGAGGAATCAATGGAAGATCCTATTATGGAGTCCCATGAACACTACATGTGAAATTTTTACTACGAATGGCATAACCATGAACACATAGTAGGCATACTGACATTTGAAGGTAGTTTTCTTGGACATCCTCATATCGTACCCTGAAATGAAGATTGCCTTCTCTAAGGACTATCATTTAAAACCAATGAGCTCCATTCAATTGATAAATAGATAATCATTCCATGGAAGTGGATACTTGTTCTTCAAAGTCACCTAATTAAGCTATCAATAATCCACATAGAGCCTCAAACTCCCATATGCCTTTTTGGCGAACATAATTGGGGATACACTTGGGGAAACACTGGGATTTATGATCCCATTTTTCTATAAGTCCACCAGGTGTACCCATAACTCAAGAAGATCTAAGGGAGACTTACAATATTCTAGTGTAGATATCAATGTATTCCTATGGTATAGGTAGATATTTAAGTCCACCTCTCTACGAGGAGGTCATTCTGGAACATCATCAGGGAAGACATCAGTATACTGGTCCACCACTATAGGATAGATCAGACTCTCAACATCAACTGCTCCGAGGGTAAGTCTAGTCAATTGATGTGTGATTGTCTGCACCTTCCTATGGGTAAGTCCATCCCATTATACAAAGGTTCACTTCTTGCTGATGAAGGAATACTTGGTCCCATCCTTGCGGACATAGTACACTTCGCGCATAATTCAGTCAATCTGAGAAAGGACTATGGATAACTAGTCCATAACCAAGATGATATTGTACGACCTCGACATCACTACTATAAAATCTCAGCTGAAGCTCCTGCCTCTAATACTATGCTCACACTGCCAGCATCATTGTGTAATCGTTGAATCCCCTAATGTTGGATTTTCTAGCTGTAAGGATCGATCCAACAGATCAACCGGAATAACCGAGATCCGAATGAGTGCCATGGAAAAGAAGGACTGACTGTAGTATGTGACTATAAGTGCTGTAACTATGGTGGGGTAGACACATATTATATCTCGAATCCTCTCAAGAGTTCCATAGTCAGACTCCTTTGCATCCTGGAGCGGAGCTTTTCCCTGTCAACCTGCTCCCTATGTTTGGGGTGGACCACCTGAAGATGGTGGAGGTAGATCCTTGAATCATCACCCACTGCCTATTGTATGTCTATCTCCTCTACCATGTTTGACTACTGCCTATGAACATACCTACTCGAATCTCTGCCTCTTCCTCGACGGTGCCTCGACTGTCTGCTAGTCATCAGTGTGGCTGGTCGTGCAATCACGATCCATGTGACCCTTCCTGCCGCACGTGAAGCATAGTCTACTCATCTAGTATTCCACACTTCCTCTTGAGTCTCGCACCTCCAACCCAAAGTCCCAGCATCATCCACCTGAATATTTGGTCCACTTTGACCTCCATGTAAAATGACTACTACCAGGCACAGAATACTCCACTATGTGTCTCCGGGTGGTTGGTATCATTGTGTGTATCCCCTTAGTAAGGAATAAATCCAACGTGAGTGCCGTCTCCAGCACTCCATCATGTGTCAGGATGCTGAGAGATACAATTGAAGCCCCGATCGCCCGTCATACTTCCCACTGGAATGAATTTCCCCTAAATAAAGCGTCCCACACCATGTTAGTAGATTAGTGTGAGAGGTAGGTAAACAATGACAAGTACTAGGCCCTGGTTAGGCTTCCCTCTTCTAAGCATAAAAGATCCAATATATGCACATAGAGTAGAGTCACTGTAACGAACTCTGCCATGAAGTGGCCCTGAAAGTCTTCCGAATAGAGGTTTGACTCGCCGTGTTTCTAGAGCATCAGGCTCCACCATCTCCATGTTGATACTTGAAATAGACTGGAATCATGGATCACCATTGGATTCTCTGGTGTCCCAAATAGATGTAATACTCTAGCCACAACCCTCATCCAGTCCTCAGCATCCTGAGGATCCATCTCACATCGGAACATTAGAGGGATCTGTCACTAATACTCGTGCAACACGCTCAGTCATTGTGCACTTTATACTATTGGGGTGGTGGAAATGGCTACCCTGCGGGTAGTGGTGCTGCTAGTACACCACCCAATGTTATGATCACCATAAGAGTTCCCTACACTGAAGCATTTTCTCTTAGTGGGCCGTCATTGTATACTCTCTTGGGAATCCTTGATGGCTATCTACGCATCAATATTCTGAAAGGAATCAAGTGTTCCACAGTCAATATGTTATACCGAATGAGGTAACACAACGATATCAAAGTAAAAAAATCTAAAAAACACACACAATTATTATTTTCATGCACCAAGTCAGAAATCAAAATTTAGGGTCCTAGTGTATGGATACATCATCTGCTACACCAATAGTGGACTCCCTTAACAAAAAACCACACTCAAAACACATAACATTTTTTCACTATTAAACGATCAATGTCCTAGTTTTTCAGTATAACTAACTACTTTGATGCCACAATGTAATGACCCATTCCCCGAGGCCCATGTCTTGACTACCCCAAGCCCACCTTCCATAGGCCAGGGGATGGAGACTATCAACGAAATTCATATCCCCAAAAATGGTAATGCATTTCCTTTAAACCTGTATACACAGAGTCCATGAATACAATGATCCCGACCTAGGTAGTAAAACTACAGTAGTAAAAATATGTTTCTTGAATGTAAAATGGGTGCTTATTATTAGTAAATGGGGTATTAATAAAAGACCAACTAAAAATTACAACAGTAAGACAAAAAATATCCTATAATCATTTGAAAAGGTTCCTACACTAAGGGTATGTATTTTCATGGTCGGTCGTCACTACAATAGATCACGTCTAATGGTCCACCTCTGAGAACCATTCAGTCCTACCTCCCAAACATCAGTCAAAGATGTTCATCATATGCATAGGACACAACATGGTTCGGGTGAAGCCCATGTAGGGGTGAGTGTAATAATACATAGTAGGGACTCTGAGACCCCCAATGGTCTCCCAAATATCCACAATGGAAAAAAGACAATGCAAGTACTCAATCACAAAGCACGAAGAAATACTCATCTCACACTAGATATATAACTCAGAGATCATGAATATAGATGATTTGTCTTCCACTATACCACATTATACAATATTGAAGTTTGACAACTGATCCAAAAAGAAGTTGTTCTATTATCGTTCCACTTTGGGTTGTATTTTTTTTGTTCCTCGACGGGCCGTTATAAGGATGATTATTTTCAGGTCATGATACTGTGGATCCTTAGAGTGTTGTTAGAGTGTTGATCCTGATAGGTTCAATTAAATTCTCATCCACACAGGGTCCCTGGAATGCTCATCCACACATGGTCACTCAATTTTGATCCACACTGGGTCTCTAGATGTTGTTCAACTCAGGGTTTCTTGATTTTGATCACTGATATGACACTCTAAAATAGGTCCTCATCATGCTTCGATGATTCTAATCCACACCTAGTCATAATGATATTGATCCATAGTGGCTCACTACATTAAAGACATCCATCCACATTATTCCCCATTCTGAGTGCGATCGAGTTCCAAATAATATTCTCCTTGAGATATCAGTCATACATCTAATTCCACTTAGCTCTACAAAAAAGTAACCCATAAGACCTCCATGACGTATGGGTTCCATTGCGACAAATGGCACATCAATTGAACATGCGTTCAGTGAGTTACATGTGTTTTAGTCCAAGGTCCCAATTGGATTAGAGTTCTGTCCAACCTTGCCATACTCCAAAGTTCTCTAAAATTCAAGTGGAGTATAAAAAAAACTGCCTCACTTCATGGAATGCAGTGCCTTATACGGATTATCAAACTAATATCTAGATTTCATGGTATGAAATTTTAAGTGAAACTCGGTCTAGATGGGATAGGGTCCAGTCCAACTAGGTAGGTCAGCCCTGGCCCGACACATATCAGAGCGTCCGGACCCAACCCGAACCATCCTGGATTGTCCCAGTTGAGCGCGGTCGTGGCGGGGGCGGCCTTTCCTGCAAGAGGGTATTGTTAAGCATGCAGGGGGGCACCGCCCGACCCACGGGGATTCCAGCCTGGCCATTAGGGGGGTAGAACAGCCTGTTGGAAGGCACAACCCACCCTATGAATTGTGTGGGGCCCTCCCTACCTGCCACGGGGGGGGGGGGGGGGACCCCCCCCCCCCCCTTGAAAGGCTATTTTGTTCAAGTAATGGAGTGGCGGCTCCTCATGGGGCCACCTGGCCTTTTTGCGGGACTCGGTGGGAGCCTGTCCTTGCCTCTTCCATAACTATAAACTTTATAACCCTTCCATGGTGCACAACGACGCCCAACACTTCCTCTTCAGCCAGCTGGTGATGGCTGCCTTATTCAACCGATACGGTTGAAAAGTCGTGGCCTCATCCTCCTGTGGTGCGCGACAGCGGGCCACCACCATCTCTGCGGCCGGTCGGTGTAGGTCGCCTGCTGACCGATGGGGCCTAGTGTCATGGCCTCCTCCTACGGTTCATGATATCATGTAGCCACATTAGTGGTCGGTAGGTGCCATCAACTACCTTCTCCTAATAGTTCTGGTTGCCGGTTTTGCTGCACCAGTGCCACGCCGACGGTCTTCCAGGAGCCACTAGGTTTGCTCCGCTGGTCTGTTTGTCCATCTGATGACAGCTATGACCTTACTAGGTGGTATCCTATGATGATTGACCCTTAGAATTGGGATCTATACAACACGTCAATTCACCATCGTAGAACAAAATGATTAAATAAGTGACGGAGGGAGCTTGCTTTATTCGTTTGTCATGTTCCCTCCACGTTAGCATCATAACAAGGGAGAATATAATTGAATCAACACCTCTTGATGCTCAAACTAGACGAACCCCTACCTCATGAGTCCTTGGAGAGCGTCCCGTGTTTGAATATGAGTTGGTGTACATGGATCCCAAATGAAGACAACAACGATGCCGCTCGAACGACGATCTTTGGTTCTTACTTGATGTATCCATTCATCATCATGTGGCTCCTCCAAAAGCCTCCTCTCAAAGAAAATACCACTCCCATTCCAAAAAATTAAAAACCCAAAAATATAAAAGATGTGAGTTATCATTAAAACACATAATTTTTAGGGATTCATTAATTGGTGTAATTAATGAATCTACTTAATTGCATGTAGGGTTGTTACACCTTTCTGTGTAACCGAGCATTTATTGTCATTCATTAAATGTGTGTGCACCCCTAGTTGTCCCTCCATGAAATAAATAAAGTAGAGGTGTAATATATATAAAATAAATTAGATTTATTTTATTAATCCTCCACGAAAACTAAAAAACCATCTTCCTCTTTCAACATAGTGTAGTTGATGAAAAGGCTCCATTAAGAAAATCACAGCCTTGTGAGTTCAATGGTGCCCTTAAATTTCAATTCCAATCATCAATTCAACAGTTATGATTTCCCACTATCTTGTTTACTGAACGTACCTTAAGAAAGTCTAATATTCCCTTCTATTCACACTTGTTATCGGAATAAAATGTCGTTAGATTTTGAATCCACAGAAAAGTTCCATATAATTCAAAACATACATGGAAAAATCTGGTTCTTTAGAGATAAGACATTCAAATGTCATGTACATTTTTCTTATGATAATTACATGATTAATACCTCCCATTTTTACACTTATTAAGAAAATGATCTCACGCTTTCATATGTCTCTTTTCCCTAGGTCATGTAGAGGGGTACTATGTTAGATATGTCAAAAAGGGGACTGATTATGAGGAATTAAGTGGGAGACAATGAAAATGTCTTATGAACTAGTTGTTTAGGTTTCCCAGTATCTAAAGAGACTATACATATACTATCCTATAATGTAATTTTATATTTTTTAATGAATATTCATCAATTTTGATGTAATATTTATGAATGTAATTTTTGTGTCATTATAATTCAAATGCTCATCATATTCATCCATGATCTTATAGAATATCATAATATCATTGATAATGATTGCCAGAAATTATTAAAGTTAATCCCTAATAACTAAATTCATTTAGTCCATCAATATTTCAACATATTTAGTGTCTCCAAATGGAATCATTATGAACTCATAGTGTATATAAATCATTTTAAAGGAAGTCTAGGAAGCATATGACTTACTCACCTTTAATTGATTACATTCCATCCGAAGGTCCTACATAAATAACTATCCCCACATAGCTAATAGAACAATTCATATATCATCATAAGGGTATAGTTGTTCCTTTCATGATTTTATTGAACCCTTGATAATGGATGAAGATGATTATTGATCCATCCTTCTTCTGGATTAGGAGGATTAGCACACCCCATGGGTAATCACTCTGGTATAAGAAACATATTTCTAAATTCTAATGTATAATTTTATTTAGTTATTCTTGAAAAAATTGGCTATTATATAAGGTTTATTTTATATAATATGAGATCAATGAATAAGTTCTATTTAGAACTAAAATTCAAAATTATGGGGTAGAAAATTCAATTCTTTAGGGAATACATCGGTGTTATCCCTGACGATGGGAATATATTCTATCCTGAAAATATATTTTGTCTCAATTATTTTTTTGATATATGATTTCTCATAAGCAGTATGATCTCTACCTGAGATGAGGATTCTAAAAAAATTTTACCTTCCTCCTAACTAGTTAAAATAATTGAAGGATTCTTCGAGATGTGTAGAGTGATCTCCCATTCCCCAGATTTGTTGGTGGATTTATATAAATATAGTCCATAATTTCCCAAAATAGGAAGAAAATATACCAAAGGATGTATGATAATATTTTATGAGTGTTTCAGCCCAAAAACATTAAATAGGGAGGATTTATGTTTTTTGGATGGAATAATTTTAGCATTAATTGTTCTCATACATTGACATAACCTCCCAATTTTGAGCTGGTTTTAAAATAATACTAATAAAATAAATTATATAGAAGAATAATTAGAACTAGATTAAAATTTTATCTTCTATATTCATGTATGAATAACCTGAATACAATTCACCACATCATTGTCCGTATCCTCCTCAGTAGTTTTGATAGAATATTCCCTTCCCTGTTTTCTTAATGGTTGTTTATGGTTTCCTCCAAAAACCATCATCTTATATCATAGGTCTAATAAATTCCCATCATCATTCTAATTGAAACACTGCACTACTAGCAGAGTGTCGATATAAACCACCCTTTTATCTTTCAAGTTAGTATAATTAATATATAATTTTTTAGTTCTAAGCTAGATTCCCCTTACTTCCACATTTGATGAGTTTTCTAGTTCCCTTTATAGAGTTCCCATGATGCTTATTCCCACCATTTTGACATGTTGGATATTTGGTCTTCCTTCCATCATGGGATTTATTTCATGATCAACAATTAATGAATTCAATTATCAACTGATTTTTACCAGTCCCATGATACAATTGAGAGTCTCTGATCTCAGCTTCAACCTCGATGGAACAACATACAATCTCTTCATAACAGCCAATGTCTAGAATCACTAATTATTTTTTAAAGCTAGTCTTTAGACCAGTAAATACTTGATCCACCTTATTTTTAGTGTTCATGACTAATCCAGAGGTGTGTCATGGGAGACTGGTAATATATACTCTATACATACTGATAAACTCATCTACCATTTTATTAACTACAAGGAACTCTCTTTCTATCTAGAAATAGAATTATCAGGGAAGAATTTATTAAAAACCATTTTATTTATTTCTTCACAATCCATTGAATCTAAATTTAATTCTTGTATTTCATAATTTTGATCTGTCTCCACCACTAATCAGCTTCCTCATTAAAAATATTATCCGTCATCACAAATTTCACTTTTTATGAGCACTAGAGGAGAGAGAATATAATTTAAATGTGGTTAATCCTCAATTCAGTATAGAGATTATTTGTATATCCACATAACATGGATTGCCTTTTCTTTATGATCGATTCAATGGAAACATGCTATTTCCTTTGATAAATAGGCAGTTATAGAGAATTCAATTCATCATTCATTACATTAGCTATTGGAGCTTGTACGGAAATAATTTTTTGAGAACCCATTGACAACATATTTTTATTATCTTTTGTTAAATAATCACATTTATAATCACACTAATTGATCAAGAATGTTATTCTACATACCAACATTAAATAAAAACAGAAACATCCAAAGGGGGAATGAATACTTAGATATTGAACCTTTTAATAGGAAACCTTGATCATAAAGAGATAAAATTTTAATGAAAATTATAACCTATCTTTTCATTCCCTATATTTCCGGGTTGGTTGTCATTGATTTCGTTCCTTACATATGTTCCTATGTTCATTTTAATTATTCCCATAATAATGATTCAAAATTATCTTATGAATATACCAAAGCATGTCTATTATGAGTGTAAAACTAGGTGAACAATAAGGATAGTTATTGTACACCATGTCACCCTGTGTCATTCTAGGAGCTCCTTAGTAGTGTTTTCACTGCAAGGTAAATCTATGGATGATACACATCCACTTATAGTATCTATGCATGGATGAATTTTCTTGATAAACCACTAACTCTATAATAACCATTATTAAGGTTTTCTTTATAATAACTTGTCTAATTAGGTTTACTATGTCACGGAGTATTGGTATTTGTATTGGTGAATTGAGGAACAGAATTTCAATACTACTGAAAGGAGTTGTGATGTGTCATGAACTTTTCAGTCACTCCATGAGGTAGTCATCCAAGATTAAATTTCATGATCTTCTAATTCTATTTCTCATTGATTTTAATGGGGTTTTTCCTATTTTGATCCCCATTAATTGTAAAAAAAATTAGTAGGGTAATAGGGTTCTTCTTCTCATTCATCATTTGGTTTTTTCTCAATATTTTATTTCAAGTGGATCCCTGTGGTATTACCAATATTTTTCTTTATTATTATCCCATTTTCTACTTCACCAAAAAAAAATTCCCCATCATACCCATGTCATTTTATGGATCTAATCAATAGTCATGGATGGGTCGAATATTAGGTTTTTTTTATTTTTATATCATGTATAGATTGTTAAATTTAGAAAGTGGTCATCCTCTAGTGAAAGTGACAAGTTTAATCTTGATAGGGTAGAATTTTTATGAAATTATATTATTTTAGAAGCCATGAAATTATCAAATTATAATAATTCACTAAATTATTAACATATAGCTACGTATGGTTCCATAAATGGGTTTATTATGTGTCCAAAATGTTTTCAAAACAATTAATTTGTTATTATTATGAATTTTTATGATAATTTTTTAATAATAATATTTTTTTGTAATAAGTGTTTAATAAAATTAATAAAATATTCCATAAAATGATTTATATAAATCATTATATGTATTTGATATTTTTTATTTCCAAACGGCACAAACAACTTTTTATGATTTTGTTTTAATTAAATTGGTATATAATTTTAAAGTAATATCTATGTGAGGAATGTTGTATTTTTATTTAAAAAGTGATATTTTTTTTCAAATGACATATATGAATTTTATTCCTTGTTATGTAATAATAGCAATGTATGAACATTATAATACGGGTATTTGGAAAATTTTCCATCTCCTTTAGGGTCCACATTATATTATTCTTTTTATAATTCCATGTTTATAGGATGTGTATTAATGATATATTTTTATGCATGTATAAAAATGAATAAGTGTATATCCATGGAGAGGGGTTTGGTAATAAGATATGATTTAATTGTTATATTTTTTAATTTATGTGGTAACAATTTTGAATGTTGATTTCTCACCACCCCATTAATCATTTCATGTGTTCCTAGGTGACTTAGGTGATGACCGGGATGATTTCTACACTAGTTTAGATTTTTAATGGAATAATACCTCAATAATTATTTTAATATACTATGGTTGAACTCTTGGTGAAAAAAAGATAGTAAGTAGGTTTTATGATTAATTTCATAATAATCTTTGATTGATTTGTTCTTATTTATTACTTTTAATAGTCCAAGATAAAATTATGATAGACCATGATGAGATTAGAATATTTCTTATCTCATGTTGAGTATTATTCAGGGGATCCTTTTTATCTTTTTGGTATTTCCTAGAACATGATTTAATGATATGATAATTTTTTATTAGTTACTATTTATCATAATATGGTCCATTGATTTCTTGGATCCTATATATGTTCATTTTTTTATTTACATTTAATATAATTTAGAAAACTAGTTTTGGAAAATATATTTATAAAGGAGTGAGAAATGATAGTTTTTTATATTAGTTTAGAGAAATGGTTATAAAAAATGTGATTTAAAATAATAGTTTCAACCAGGAATAAAAATAAATTCTTAAAAAATTGTATTTACATCTGTTTTTAGTATGAATAAGGTCTTTTTAGGTTTTATTTAATCCATTTCATCATACATTTTTTCTATTTAGACAAATACTCTAAAATACTAACAAAAACCATGTTTGAATTAAAATTTTTGGATGTTTTATAAAAATGTAAATTGATTTTTATTTGATTTTGTTACATTTCCTTATGTAGATAAAATAATGTCTATACATATTCATATTACAATTTATGTAATGATTCCTAAAATAAAATAATTTTTTTTTGAAACACTACTGCTCATGTTTATCATAATACCTATTTACAAACTAGCACATGTTGGAATGGAGTATTCATTTTATCATTCATGTCCTCAGTTTCTAATATTTGTTGAGATGTTTATGTTGGGTTTATTGGTATAATTTATGGGTGTTTTTAGTGACCATGACTAACATGGTGATGTTATAGTAGTTACTCAAGTTGGTTATTCAATTTTAAAATGAATCACCATATAAAAAAATTTAGAAGAATTTTTTTATTTTAAGATTCAAATATATATAAACATATAGTATATTTTTTAATGTAATTTTTTTTGTTATTATATATATTTGAATTTTGTTATATCATTTTTCTTTACTTTCACTATTTTGGTTTGTTACAATTATTATTCCTAATTGGTTTTTTTATTTGTATTTTAATTTTATTTTCATGGTATCCTTAATGTATATAAAATAAATGTTTTTTAACTATATAATGGTGAAATAATTTGAACTATTTTTTTATAATTTGGTTTTTTTGACAATCTTGTGGTGATCAAAGAAATGATTTGGACATTTTTGGGGTCATGGTGGTGTGAAATGTTTCTTGGACCCATCAAGCACGTTACGAAATGATATCATATCTATCTTATTATATTTTGATTCAGGTAGTATGGAAAATGTATTTTCATAACATAAGTGGAGTCTCATTAATAGGTTCTTGATCATAATATTTAATAACTATAGTAGAGTTAACATGGTTAATCTAGATTTGAGACATAATATTTGATTTTATTTTGATTATTTTGAAGGAATTTTAATCCCCATTGAGTTATAAATATAATTTTGGAGTTCCCCAAGAAATATTAGTTTAATATAGAAAGGATATAGTGTTTAAAATTTTGATTAAACAAACTAGAAATCTATGTAATTATTTTTCACAAGGTTATGAAATTATTTTACTTATTTTTACACATTTGATGAATGGTCATTAAAACCTTATGGGAAATTTATGCATTGCTATACATCTATCCTAAATCATTATTGAGACAAATTTTTACATCCAAAGACTGTTAGAGTGGATTCCACTTATTGGAGATTCATTAAGTAGGGTAACATTATTATAATATAGAATTGTTGTTGAACAATGATATACAATTCAAGAAATTTATTAGATTTTGGTATTTAAGTATTGATTTATTCAAAAAGAAAAATTCATTAAAGGTGTTAACATTAAAACTATTTTCGTAGTTTATTTGAATGGATAATATCAATGATTTATTTTAAAATTTAAAAAATTGTCTAAGGGTTTATTTTAATTTTTCCGATCAATAATGTTAAGAATATAATGTAAAGACCCGTAAAATTCAAGCAAATATTTTTCTTATTTTTCTTTGGATTTTTAAAAAAACACGGTTTCTAACGGCATGTGATTCCGAGGACCGGTGTGCCCGGAATCATTTTCCGAAGTTTAGCTCGGGTACGTTCAGTGAACAGACGAGCGAGTTTTTCTAACTTTTAAACCAGTGCTCGGAATCGAATTCCGAGGGCACCGATGGAATCACAGTGCCGGTATTTGCTTAGAAACACCTCTTCCGGAGATTCATTTGCTCGGGTGTGGTTTTTAATTTTTGGGCTTTAAGTTAAGAAATAAAATAACGTGGTACGACAAAATTTATTTTATATCACTTAAAGCTGCTTAAAGCCACATAAATCTACATAAGCTGACTAAAAGCGGATAGGGTACAATTCAAAATATACTACCCACTTGGTAGGATACTTGTGAGGTGGGGCCCACATGAGCCCCACCGTTTCGTTTCCGCTAAGTAACGCACCCGCGGAAACCCTTTTTAATGAAGGTCAACTAGGGCGTTTTCAAAAACAATTAAACTCTCCTATTAATTGGGCAGTTAATTCGTTAAAATTAATTCTATGAATTATTTTATTTGTTACATGGCATGTTTTCGTTTGTTGGCATTTTATAAAATAAGACCGACACTTTTCTTCTTGAGTGTTGTTCGTTGAGAGGATTTGACAGAAACCTTAAGTCCTTCCTCCTCCTTCGTGATGAACACGAAGAACGCAAGAAACGCTGGCCTTCGACGAAAGGCGATGAAGAATGCCGAACCCTCGGAGATCGACGATGCGACACCATGTTCCGTGATGCCAACGATTCTCCTCCGGTGACGTTCTTCTGCGGCGTTCCTTCTTCCGCGACAAATCTTCGAACATCCGTTTGTGGTAGGAGTTTACGAATCTTTTAAATTCCTTTGTGGTTTTTGTCCACGATGTGGATTTAATTTTTATAATTAAATCCATGTGTTTCTTTATCCCTTGGAGATCGTCGACGCGATTCCCTTCCGTGATGACGCGACACCCTTCCGCGACGCGACGATCACCTCCTACCGCGACGGTCAATTCAGCGAAGAACACTCGTTCGACGGCTTCGACGAGGTAGGGGTTTTATTTGAGAACAATATTTATTCCCATGGTTGATCAACTAAAACAATGAACCCGGATCATAGTTCAATTTTTATTTTATTATAATTGTGCCTTTTTGTTTTTCATGTGTTGAATATTTTATTCCCATTTGTTATCACATAACGCGGATGGCGCGGGCCAAACAAACATGGGCCGACAACCCTCCGCAGTTTTTCGTTGGTGTACGGAATGACAGACGATGACAAATGGGGCTGAAAGGGTGATTTGAGGGCCCTGAAGTGAAGATCGGATCTCAGGAGGACGACTAGCAAAGACCGCAAGCAAAACGGACCACCAGAGCGCGTCCGGTGGCCCGCAGACGCTTCCGCCGGCGTGCCGGCGGTTGGAGGTGGCGGCCGGCCGCCAGGAGGCTGCGGTGCCAAGCGCGCCACCGGCAAAACCCACCACGGCTGAATCCGGGATGGCAATATGGTTCTGGAACCACTTGGAACTAGGAGGCGGGATGCGGCTCAAGCCGCGTCCGAGAACCGCGGAGCGGCCCCCGCACGGGGGCCGCGGTTCCTTCGCTAGGCCGCTCGGCCGAGCCAAACCGAGGCGACCCGCCGGTCCAGGCCGCCCAGGCCGGGCCGGGTCGCGCCCAGGTCGGGCCGGGCCGCCCTGGCCGGGCCGGGTCGTGCCCAACCGGGTCGGACCCGCACCCGGGTTGGGTCGACCCGGTTCGGGCCGACCCAGTGTGGGTTGGGCCGGGTCGGCCTGGGCCCAAACCCCCTGTTTCCAGAACCTTTTCGGTCTATTGCTCATAACATGAGGTACGTGCCTCCGAACGACGCACCGTCAGCGGCGATGCAATCCTTGGATCGGGGTGGTTGTTTCCGTATATCACACTCAACGTTTCGGAATACTTTGTGTTCGGCCGGGTTGGTTCGTACACGAAACCAACCGGGCCCTCGGAGCGGAAACGCTCATATCTTGAGCTTCAGAAGTCTGATTGACATTCCATCGACTTTGTTGAATTCCTCTAACTATGAAGAATATTTTGGCTTACTCCTCCTGAGGTTTAGATGCAGGTGGAGTACGGTCGGGTTGGTTTTTCCTTAAAAACCAACCGGGCCCCTGTGACGAAAAAGCCAATAACTCTCAGACCGGGTGTCCGATTGACGCAACGTCTGCGAAGTTGAGCTCATGTTGACGATACGGAACTTTTGGATACATCAAATCTGGACTATGTGTCACTTGATGTATCAGCCTCTCAGTTCGTTGAGCAGACCCTCCCGAAGGAGCTGACTATGTGCGAGAACCCTAGAGCTGGCTGCGACTACAATTGTGACGACAACGACTGTGCAGAGATCCTCAGTGGATTCGACGGTGACAACTACAGCACTCAGCAATCCTATGTGGGTGAGTGCTACTGATCTTGTGTGGGTCTGATCCTGTGTGGGTCAGCACTCAGCAGTCCTGTGTGGGACAGTGCCTACAGGTCCTCTGTGGGCCCTATCCTATGTGTTTCTTTGTGGGGGTTAGTTACTTATCGATCATATGTGGGTCAGATCCTTTCTGGGTCATTGCAGGGGCTAGTACCTTTTGATCCTTTGTGGGTCCGACGACTTAGATGGATCAATGATCATCTCTATCGCCATTCGAAGAAGTATAACTGTGTGAGCTGAAACCCTGTTTTGCTTTCCTTTGTGGATTGTGTTGTGCTATCCTGTGTGAATTTACATTTTTCTTCCTGTGTGGACAGGGTTGTACTTGAGCTCGGATGTTGGAGCTGAGCGAGAATTGATGACATAGGTATATGTATGGACATTTACCTTAGCCGTGTTGGATTTTACTTCGTGATTGTATCTTTCCTTTGTGGTTTATCCTTTGTGGATTCTGGGAGACCTTTAGGGGTCTCGGGGTCCCTACTGAGTAGCTTATACTCACCCCTGCATGGGCTATGCCTGCACTATGTTGTGTTGGTTGCAGACGACGGACAGCGCTGATTGTGGTCAAGGTTGGCTGAGCAGGACGGTACCTGGAGGTGGACCACTGGACGGGGTGTACTCGGACCAGACGACTGGACCGAGGAGCTATGGAGGCTATCTGTACTCACCTCTCAGGTGGGACATCTAGAGGATGGCTCAACGCTACGGATTTTTCTTTCAATTGCTGTCTTTTCCCTTTCAGTTGTACATTACAGTTGGTCTTGTATTTCCAGCCCCATTTACTTTCAGCACAACTTGATTCCGTTTTTACATAGTTTTTTACTTCCGCTTGTACTCTGTGGTGTATGTTTGCTTTTATAAACGCAATGCCTTCTCTGTTACCGGGATTTACACCTTGGTGCTAGTCGCCAGCCCCTGGCCTATAGAAGGCGGGCTTCAGATAGTCACGACATGGGCCCCTAAGACTGGTCGTGACAAATTGGTATCAGAGGAGGTCGGTTCTACCGCATAACTTGGGACTCTGATATTTTTCTATGTGAAGCAATAGTGTTTAGCGTATTGGGTGTGGTTATCAGTCCAGGGAGTCCAGTTTTGGTGTGGCGGCCGACACATCCATACACCAGGACCCTGACTTCTGATTTCTGACTTAATGCACAAAAACATTGATTGCATGTGTGTTTCATGTTTTCTTTGTGATTACTTTCTATCAGCTCACCAGGTATGATGTTCTGACTGTGGCACACCTGTTTCCTTTTCAGGATGGCCCCACGATGGCAGCCAGCTAGGGTTCCGAGAGTTTTACGTGACGACAACCCACCGCACGACGAGGCTTCGGTACACGGCCCTTTGACAGCTGAGGCCCCGGTGGTACCTCTACCCGCCGAGCCAGCGATGCTTCAAGCACCAACCGCTGACGATGCACGTCACCTTAGTGAACAGCATGAGTTCCAGCGCCAGCAACCACCCAGGTTCCGCGGGGAGACAGACCCCCAGGCATCCGAGGACTGGAAGGAGGCAGTTGTACGAGTTTTCAGGCTAGTGAGGACACCAGCAGTCCTCATGGTGATCCTCATAGTGAGCCTACTGCACGAAGCAGCGGTCCAATGGTGGAGCTTGATGCTCCAGGTGCACGATGAGGTATCTCTTCTCTGGACGGACTTTGAGAGCCTCTTTCACTCGAAGTTCGTCCCAGCCACCCTCCATGCGGTGCGCATCCAGGAGATTCTTCAGTTGCGACAGGGCAGCTTGACGGTCGCCCACTAGTCGGCGGGATTTACCGATCTCTCGCGCTACTTGAACGAAATGGTACGGGACCCATTCTTCAGGGCCCGGATCATTGAGCACGGATTGAGACATGAGATCAGGGAAACTCTGATCTCCCTCAGCATTCCGACTCAAGCAGGAGTACTGGAGTGAGCCCTCTTGATCGAGAGATTTCTTGCTGAGACTTCTCTAGCGGCGAGACCTACCGCGGGGCAGAACGTAGCAGAGCCTTCCACAACAGGCAGTCGAAGAATGAATCAGGGGTCCAGGCAGACCAGACCCTCATGCAAACGACCTCAGGACATTGGCTCAACAGTGTAGGGCACACATCATAGAGCCTGTCTTTCGAGAGGTAGGTAGTGCTACACATGCGGCGGGCAGGGCCACATGGCTCGTGACTGCCCGACCCACCGTGCCGAGGAGCAGCAGACAGTTGAGGGAGTTGGCGTGCAGAGACAGGCACAACTCCAGGCAGTGGAGGACTAAAACCACGGCACGACCGAGATGATTCGAGGTACGATCAATGCCTATTACACCCTTGCTACAGTTCTTATAGACACAGGAGCGAGTCACTCATTCATAGCTGCTTCCCTTGTTCGGAGATCAGAGATTCCGACAGAGACGTTGGCTCAATCCTTACGGCTAGATACTCCTATGGGAGAAGAATTGACGATTATGCACTGGTGCCAGCAGTGTGAGCTTACTCTAGGAGGCGAGAGCTTCGGCTGGGATCTTATTGTAGTGGCGTCGAGGCCTTACAACGTCATCTTGGGAATGGATTGGTTATCTACAGTCCATGCACAGATTGACTGTATTAGGTGCAAGGTGCGATGTGTATGCACCAACAGGAGCAGGTTCACCTTCACCGGTGAGAAGGGATCCTTCACAAGACAGGATGGACTTCCGTAGAGGAGATGACAGCCCATCACTCATCAATTGTCTAGCCTCATCCTAGGAGCAGTTGACATGCGGAGTCCTAGTTTTCCTATAGTGGTGGATCAGTACGCGGACGTCTTTCACGACGATGTTCCAGGGCTACCTCCTCGCAGAGAGGTAGACTTTCATATTGGCTTGTACCTCGGGGCAGCCCCGATATCGACTCCATTATATCAGATGGCCCCCGCCGAGCTTTGAGAGCTACAGGTATAGTTGGAGGACTTGCAGGGAAAGGGTTTCATCTGACCTAGTGTTTCACCCTAGGTTTCCCCAATATTGTTCGCCAAGAAGGTGGACAGGAACTTGCGACTTTGTGTCGACTATCGTCGCCTGAACCAGGTGACAGTGAGGAACAAGTATCCGCTACTGAGGATTGATGACCTCTTCGATCAGATCAAGGGGGCACGGTGGTTCTCGAAGATAGACCTCAGGTCAGGCTATCATCACCTCAGAGTTCGGGACGAGGACGTGTAGAAGATGGCCTTCAAATATCTGTATGGCCACTATGAGTTCTTGGTTATGCCATTTGGCATAACCAATGCTCCAGCAGTGTTCATGGGCCTCATGAATAGGATATTTCAGCCATACCTCGATCAATTTGTCGTACTCTTCATCGACGTCATTTTGATATACTCGACGACTAAGGAGGAGCATGCATACCATTTATGAGTTGTACTAGACCCACTACGAGAGCTCCAACTTTATGGAAAACTCTCGAAGTTTCAGTTCTAGATACATGAGGTCCACTTCTTGGGACATGTCATTTCTGAGGCGAGAGTTGCGGTGTATCCCGCAAAGATCAAGAAAGTGCTAGCTTGGGAGCCACCCAAGAGCGTAACAGAGGTGCAGAGTTTCTTCGGACTAGCTGGATACTATCAGAGATTTGTGCGAGACTACTCCAGAGTTGTGGTACCACTCTCAGCTCTTACGAAGAAGGGGAAACCCATTGTGTGGTCAGAAAGATGTCAGAAGAGCTTCCAGGAGCTGAGACAGAGATTGACCAGTGCACCTATCATGAGGTTTCCTGAGGAGGGAGTAGGGTATGTAGTCTATTGCGATGCATCAGGGACCATACTCAGATGTGTCCTGATGCAGGAGCGTGCAGTTATCGCCTATGGATCACGTTAGTTGAGGCCGCATGAGGAGAACTACGATACCCATGACCTGGAGTTAGCAGTAGTGGTCTTCGCTCTGAAGACATGGCGACACTATCTGATTGGCGAGAACTTTACAGTCTTTTCTGACCATCAGAGTCTCAGTTACATATTCTCTCAGAAGGACCTGAACCTGAGACAACAGAGATGGCTCGAGTTCCTCCAGGACTATGACATTCAGATAGTCTATACTCCTGGGAAGGCGAACGTGGTAGCCGATTCTCTCAGCAGGAGGACGAGCATTCATCTACTTTAGGACGCGATAGAGCAGCTAGCCTCTTTGCAGATATCCTTTGTGGATAGTGATAGAGCCTCTTTCCTACAGTCTCTCACAGTCACCCCCCCACTACTGCAGTGGGTCAGAGAGGCACAGTGTGGGGACGCTAACTGTGAGACACATCGTGCACTGATATCCTCCGGACAGACACCTGATGGCTTCTCCTTTGGAGAAGAGCATGAATTCCTTTTCATAGGACATACCTTAGTACCAATTACTTTACGAGAGGAGGTGATGAGAGAGTTTCACACTTATCCTTTGGTGGTACATCCTGGAGTGGCGAAGATGTATCAGGATCTCAGACGACAACACTGGTGGTCGGGCATGAAGAAGGTTGTGGTAGAGTTCATTTCTTGATGCCTCACCTGGCAGCAGGTGAAGGCAGAGTATCAAGTACCAGAAGACTTGGTACAACCCTTGGAAGTCCCAGAGTGGAAGTGGGATAGAATATCTATGGACTTCGTGACTGGACTTCCACGCACATCCAGAGGTCACGACTCTATTTGGGTGATTGTCAACAGACTCACCAAGTCGGCTCAATTCTTACCCATTAGAGAGCAGGGCACGGTGGAGAGCATGAGACGACATTACATTCAGGAGATAGTATGACTTCACGGTGTGCCATCATCTATCATCTCCGATCGAGATTCCCACTTTACTTACTGGCTTTGGAAGGGGTTGCGGGAGGCGTTCGGGACACAGCTATGTCTGAGCATAGCCTTTCACCCTCAAACGGATGGTCAGTTGCAGAGGACCATTCAGACTCTCGAGGACATGCTCCACACATGGGTCCTGAACTTTGGTCACAGCTGGGAGGACCACCTACCCTTGGTGGAGTTCGCGTACAACAACAGCTTCCACTCCACCATCGGGATGACACAATACGAGGCATTGTACGGCAGACTTTGAAGATCTCATTTGTTTTGGACAGACCCTGGGGAGTCAGTACTTGTGGGACAAGAGATGGTCTGAGCCATGACAGAGAAGGTCCAGGTCATCTAGGAGAGGATGAGGACAGCTCAGAGCCAGTAGAAGGCTTATGCTGACAGGAGGCGGAGGCCACTAGAGTTCGAGGTTGTCGAACATGTCTTCTAGCATGTCTCATCTCGACTTCGATTACAGAGATTTGGCTGAGGCGGCAAGTTGTCATCATGCTTCATCGGACCATTCCAGGTCCTCAGTAGGATTGGATAGGTGGCTTATCGCCTGGCTCTACCACCTCAGTTGCACCGGGTGCACAACATCTTCCACGTATCTTAGCTAAGGAGATATGTGCATGACCCGACACACATAATTGACCATGGGGAGCTGGACGTTGATGATGGATCGACTTTTGTGGAGGTCCCAGTGGAGATCGAGGATCGACATGATCAGGTCCTTCATGGATGATCGATTCCTCTAGTACGCATCAGATGGCGGCATGGGATCCTCCAGGAGAGAACTTGGGAGCGGGAGGCACAGATGCGTGTTCAGTACCCACATTTGTTTCCCTAGTTTATGATGTATCATTACGGGGACGTAAAGCCCTGAGGTGGGAGTGATGTAAAGACCCTTAAAATTCAAGGAAATTTTTTTCTTAATTTTCTTTGGATTTTTACAAAAACGCAGTTTCTGACGGCACGTGATTCTGAGGGCCGGTGTGCCTGGAATCATTTTTCGAAGTTTGGCAGGGGTACGTTCAGTGAACAGACGAGCGGGTTTTTCTAATGATTAAACCAGTGCTCAGAATCGAATTCTGAGGGCACTGATGGAATCACAGAGCCAATATTTGCTTAGAAACGCCTCTTCTGGTGTTGTGTTTGCTCGAGTGTGGTTTTTAATTTTTGGGCTTTAAGTTAAGAAATAAAATAACGTGGTACAACAAACATTATTTTATTTCACTTAAAGCCGCTTAAAGCAACTTAATGCTGCTTAAGCTGAGTTAAAGCAGATAGGGTACAATTCAAAATATCCTACCCTCTTGGTAGGATATTTTTGAGGTGGGGCCCAAACGAGCCCCACCGTTTCTTTTCTGCTAAGTAACGCACCCACGAAAACCCTTTTTAATGAAGGTCAACTGGGGAGTTTTCATAAACAATTAAATGATCCTATTAATTGGGCAGCTAATTCGTTGAAATTAATTCTATGAATTAATTTGTTCGTTACATGGCACGTTTTCTTTTGTTGGCATGTAATAAAATAAGACCAAAAATTTTCTTCTTGAGTGTAGTTCGTTGAGAGGATTTGACAGAAACCTTTAGTCCTTACTCCTCCTTCACAAAGAACGGGAAGAAAGCGAAGAACGCGAAGAACGTGAAAAACGCTAGCCTTCGACGAAAGGCGATGAAGAATGCCGAACCCTCGGAGACCGAAGATGCGACGCCGCATTCCGCGACACCAACGATTCTCCTCCTGCGACATTCCTCTGCGACGTTCCTTCTTCCACGACAAATCATCGAACATCCATTTGAGGTAGGAGTTTACAAATATTTTAAATTCCTTTGTGTTTTTTATCATCAACGTGGATTTAATTGTTATAATTAAATCTGTGTGTTTCTCTAACCCTCAGATATCATCGACGCGACGCCCTTCCGCAACGACGCAACACCCTTCTACGACGCGACGATCACCTCTTACCGTGATGGTCAATTCGGTGAATAACACTTGTTTGACGGATTCGATGAGGTAGGGGTTTTATTTGAGAAAAATATTTATTCCCATGGTTGTTCAACTAAAACAAAGAACCCAGACCAATGTTCCATTTTAATTTTATTAAAATTGTGCCTTGTTTTTTTCATGTGTTGAATATTTTATTCCCGTTTGTTATCACCTAACGCGGAGGTTACGGGCCAAACAAACATGGCCTGAAAACCCTCCATATTTTTTCGTTGGTGTGCGAAATGGCGGACGACAGAAAACGGGGCCGCAAGGGCGATTTGAGGGCCTTGCAGGGAAGATCTGATCCCGGGAGGAAGACCGGCGAAGACCGCATGCAAAACGGACCACCGGAGCGCGTCTGGTGGCCCGCTGAAGCTTCTGCCGGCGCGCCACCGGCAAAACCTGCCACGGATGAAGCCGCGGTGTCGAGACGGTTCCGCGGCCATGCAGAACTGGGAGGCAGGATGCGTCTCAAGCTGCATCCAGGAATCACGGAGCGGCCCCCGTGTGGGGGCCGGGGTTCCTTCGCTCAGCCGCTCAGCCGGGCCGAACCGAGGCGCCCCGTCGGGCCGGGTCGCGCCCAGGTTGGGAATGGACGCCCTGGCTGGGCCAGGTTGCGCCCAACCGGGTCGGACCTGGACCCGGGTCGGTTTTACCCGGTTCGGGCCGACCCAGGGGGGTTGGGCCGGGTGGGTCCGAGCCCAGACCCCCCGTTTCCGGACCCTTTCCGTCTTTCGCTCATATCATGAGCTACGGGCCTCCGAACGACGCGCTGTCAGTGGCGATGTGATCCTTGGATCGAGATGGTCGTTTCAGTATATCACACTCAAGGTTTCAGAATACTTTTGGTTCGGCCGGGTTGGTTCGTACACGAAACCAACTGGGCCCTCGGAGCGGAAACACTCATATCTTGAGCTTCGGACATCCGGTTGAATTGCCGTCGACTTTGTTGAATTCCTCTAAGTGAGACGGATCTTTTTTCTCACACCGCCCGAGGTTTGGATGCAGGTGGAGTACGTTTGGGTTGGTTTTTTCCTTAAAAACCAACCGGGCCCCTGGGATGAATATCCAATAACTCTCAGACCGGGCGTCCGACTGACGCGCTGTCTGTGACGTTGAGTTCCTGTTGACGATACGGAACTTTTGGATACATCAACTCTATAATATGTGTTAGTTGATGTATCAGCCTCTCGGCTCTTAGAGAGGACCCTCCCGAAAGAGCTTACTGTGTGTGGGAACCCTAGAGCTGGCTGCGACTGCTACTGTGACGACGACGACTGTGCAGAGATCCTCAGTGGATTCGACAGAGACGACTACAACACTCAGAGATCCTTTGTGGGTCAGTGCTACAGATCCTATGTGGGTCCGATCTGGTGTGGGTCAGCGCTCAGCGGTCCTGTGTGAGCCAGCGCCAACCGGTCCTGTGTAGGCCCGATCCTGTGTGGGTCTTTGCGGGAGTTAGTTACCTATCGATCCTTTGTGGGTCAGATCATTTGTGGGTCATTGAGGGGGTTAATACCTTTTGATCCTTTGTGGGTCCGACGACTTAGATGGATCATTGATCGTCTCTATCATCATTCGAAGTAGTATACATGTGTGAGCTGAAACCCTGTTTTGGTTTCCTTGGTGGATTGTGTTGTGCTATCCTGTGTGGATTTACATTTTGCTTCCTGTGTGGACTGGGTTTTACTTGAGCTCGGATGTTGTAGCCGAGCGAGAATTGATGACTTAGGTATATATATGGGCATATACCTAAGTCGTGTTGGATGTTACTTATTGATTGTATCTTTCCATTGTGGTTTATCCTTTGTGGATTTTGGGAGACCTTCGGGGGTCTCGGGGTCCCATCTGAGTAGCTTATACTCACCCCTACATGGGCTATGCCCGCACTACGTTGTTTTGGTTGCAGACGACAGAAAATGATGATCGTGGTCGAGGTTGGCGGAGCAGGACGGTACCTGGAGGTGGACCACTGGGCGGGGTGTACGCGGAGCAGATGGCTAGACCGAGGAGCTCTGGAGGCAATCTGTACTCACCCTTCAGGTGGGACTTCCAGAGGACGGCTTGACGCTATGGCTTTTTCATCCGGTTGTTGTTTTTTTCTTTCAGTTGTACTTTACAGTTGGGCTTCTATTTCCGAACCTCTTTACTTTTAGCACAGCTTGTTTCAGTTTTTACTTAGTGTTTTACTTCTGCTTGTACTCAGTCATGTATGTTTACTTTTATAAAGGCAATGCCTTCCTTGTTACCAGGATTTACGCCTTGGTGCTATTCACCAGCCCCTGGCTTATGGAAGGCAGGCTTGGGTAGTAACGGCACGAGCCCCGAGGACGGGTCGTGACATATAATTTCCACTAATATTATATAATTTTCTCAATTTTAATAATGTTTTATTATATAATAAACATGCACTACATAATGAATGAGATAAAATGTAATTATATAAATTTGAAAATTATATTTAAAAAAATGGCCATATGAATTGAGGATACTATAAGGAGACATGAAAAATATAAAACAATATAACTAATATATGAATATTTTGGTATGCTCATTCCCCTGAAATAATTTCAATCGTGAACTAAACCATCGAAATGATGGTTAATATTAGTAGTTAATATGAATTTTTAAAATGAAAATATATATAAAATTTAGAGTAAATACAATTACATTTTTTTTAATAATGTATGAGGAATTAATTGATGTAGGTGACCCATATGATTCATACAAATATGATCATTGGAATAGTAATATAAAAATTTGATTAGTAAACACACCATTGAAACTCTTATATGACTATTGTAAATAATAAAAATAATTTTATAATAATGAACTTACTGATCATAGTATAAAATAATATTTAGGAATTCTATAAAATTGAAACATGTTATATTTAATCCATGGTACATATAAATAAATATTTTATAATTATAAGATTAAGTGTTTTTATTTTTATAACATATAAATGTTCTATTTCATAATTTAAAATAAATATAATGATTTAAAATAAATATCATTTTCATAAAATGTATTGATAAAATAATTATATGATTTCTTATAATTATAATTATAATTTTTGAGAATATAAATAAATTTACAATGTGTCATAAAATTTTCAAAAATATTAAAATTGATATATTATAAATGAGTGAGGATTTATTAAAATATTAATATTCAAATATTTAAAATTTTATTTTAATAAAACGAGATATTTTTTTAATATATATTAAAAAATCGATTGTATTATTTTATTATTTTTTCTAAAATACTTTAATTTTAAATGTATAATGAAATATGGTAAAATACGATACATAACATGATAATATTATCAAATGTATATGTAAATGATAAATTATGTAATAATCAATTATTTTTAAATCACATGAAAAATTTTAAATTAATTACAAATAATAATAAAGAATTTTATTATACAAGATATAAATAATTTAAACTATGGAATACAATAATAAAAATCTCCCCTCTCCTCCCCTTATATATACATCACCTCACCACGCCTTCTCCACAAAACATCAAAGCCTGGGTGCCCACAAAATTTCTTTAAAAACCATTCTAAATACTATACCCGACAACCTATTCATTTGGGTCTAACCCAATGATCATTTCATGTGTTCTTAAGGGATACACATTGAGGTGGAAACCAAAGGAAGAGATGATACTCTTGTCTAGACACATTAAATTTTATTCTTCTAATACCGCCCACTTATGTTCTACGTATACCTAGACATAGTAACACATAAATTATTAATATAATTACTTTTTATTTTTATTATATAACATCCATATTATATCCCCACTTATTTTATATGTAATATGAAAAAAAATATTTACAATATAGTCGTTTCACCACCTCTATGAACAATTTTAATCATTTCCCCATCACATCAAGGATAATAATAAAAATGTTATTCTGTATCAACAATATAACAATAAGTATATTGTTTCATATTTCATTTTCTTATATTATTCTAATAAAATAATATTATATAAAATGAAAAAACATTATAGATGGATTATAAAATCCCCTAAATGACATAACCTTATTATGATAACATTTTTACTAAATGAATCATCCCTTTTTCAGAACAAGTAAGGATATTTGGAAAATTTTAAATTTTCATAAATGAATTTATAAAATTTAATTTTACTTATATAATTTATTACCCATTGGAAAATAAAATCAATAATTATGGACATGTGATCCGATCGTGGAACCATGAAATAATCACTCTTGCAACAGAAAAATTAAAAAGTATATCTGATTGATATTATTATAAATGATAATTAAAAATTAAATAAAATAGTATATATATTTGAATGGATCATAATTAAATTATTAATTAATAAAATATGATTATATTTTATATTAAGATCACGTGAATAATTATTTTAGAACCTAATGTATGTGGTCTCTTATAACCTCCCTTTTTCATTGGTTAACTTCTATTCTCTCTATAAATCACATTAAATAGGTATTTTATTGTATATAATGCTTCCAAATTTTCTATATATTTCCCTCATAAATATAACTAGATTATTATCTCCTCCTATTTTGTTATTAATAAATTGATTATGTATACATATCAAATGCCTTCTTTAAAATCAACCATGATTAAGTTGAGAAACTCTATCTATTAATAATTTTAAATAATTATAATTTTAAGTATTTATACATAGTAATTATTTGAAAATTAATTTATATATATATTATGTATATGCATGATGTTTTAACTCTTGATTTAAAAAAAATCCATATATAATTTTTATCAAAAAATTATTATCTTATTCATTAAAACATAATAAATAATGTTCATATAAATATCCAATTTTCAAATATATTTCATGGACTATTATTTTTTAAAATTAGAGCCATATTTTGAATCCTATTTTTATGTACATGGGCATCAAGGTCAAAAAATATTTAATTATTTCTTTAATTTGGAATATTTATGAAATATTCATTGATAATGAAATGAGGTAAGATTATGCACACACATTTCTTACAGGGGTATTATGTTTATTTATTCATTATAATTTATTATTTGTGTTGATACATACAATTTTAAATGTTATGATGACTGTTCCCATATAGTGATGTAATGTATTGGGAATTTATAATTAACCAAATGAGATGGTATATATGGAATTAAGGTGTAAACATAACCCCTGATGGGAATATTTCCACCAATATATGATTTCATGAAATAGATCATTTAAATATTCATAGGTATTGTATTATGTTGATTCCACATTAATAGTTTTCCATTTTCTTATTATTATATTTTCATTATGTTATTCTCTGATATGATTATTATTAAACCTTTTCATTCATAATATTATGTGATTCCTTCTAACTCAAATTATTTGTTTTATTATCTAGTTCATTTTTTACATCTATTTTTATATCTCCATTTTTATGAATTCCCAATGAAATCCTACATAGTTTAAAATGAAAAATGTTATTCAAAATATCATTATAGAGACTACAATTGAGACCTTTTCTAATTTCATGTGGATGTTTTCTTTAACAATTCATCCAAATAAACTAAGAATATTTGTCCATTGGTTGTATTTATGGAATATTTATGTATAAAATGTTGTTAAATTATATATAAAACGATTGGGTTTCTATAGTTTATATCTGAGAATATGTGTAATAATTATATAGGATAAGGTATAGAATATTATTGTGATAACCATAGGTATAATCCTATCTATAGTTGAATATCATGAATGCTTTGTTAATTATAGAGAATATGGTTTCCATGAGACAGAATCCCTACATAGAGACAATATATTTATTTGGAACTAACAATTTTTACTAAAATTAAAATAGAATTTATTATTGAATTTATTTTTTAAAAATGAATAAATAAAGTATAAATTAATTATGATAGAGAAAATTCATTCAATACATTGGTTAATTTTTAACATTATATGTTATTTAATATTTAAAACATAATTAACCATAAAAACCATTGATCATATTGACATTGAAAAATAGCCAATAATATTTGAATCTCAAGGGTAATGATAAATTCTATTTTTTATAGAAAAAGGAAGCATGGGGGTTGAATCGTAGGATTGTACCATATAAGCCACATTTATCGGTGCTTTTGATGGAAACAACCTCACACAGATTTTAACTTGAACTATCCCATGTTGAGATTCAGTAACTAAAACCTGATAAAACCTATTGATGGGATAAATTGAATATCATTGACGTCATAACCAAAACCATGTCCACTGATCCACCCCATTAACATATCCCAATTGAACCCCTAACCCTTAGGGTATTTGTAACTATAATAAAAATAAATGTATCTAAAACCTATGAGAATTAGCATGTACCCTAGTGGTACATGAACCTCCTTGACATCCAAAAGTCCCATGATCAAATCCAGACATAGACAAACTTTTGGGTACTATAGCAGCACTATAGTAGTACTGTAGCGGTGACGACACTATAGCGGGAACATTAGCGGTGGTGGTAATATATCATGTAATGTAGCATCCTGAGTACTATTGCAGTATTATTCACCAAGGGGACCTTTGATCCAAAAAATGGGCTTTCAAGCCTAATATTTAGGGCCCTTGTCCATGGGCCTTCGGGCTATATAATGGGTCTCCCTCTACCCAATATAAAGAGTTCATTGCTTTAAATAATTAAATGAGGCATCGGCCTCAACATTTAAAAAAATGTATCTAGAACCTAACTATATGAATTTTAATATTTACTTTCCAATTAAATAATTATTATATTTACCCATTTTTATAATTAATTTTTGTATTACTAAACAATGATTTTGATAAAAAAAATGACTTTTGTACGATTAAACCCAATTTGTTTTCTTGGGAAATCTATGGTCTCAAGAAAAAATCATTCTTTGAATAATTAAATAATTTTTTAAATAATGTATTTTTTTAAAAACTGATATTATTAAAAAATTCTTATTAAATGATATTAATAACGATGTCAAATCTGATTGTTATAAATTCAAAAAAATGTTACGGTACAAAACAAAATATAATCCAAGAAATATGGATTGTTGATTTAATATTTTTGATTATCCATTTTTTATAATTAATTGGATTAAGAAATATTATCATTTAATTCCAAACATCTAAATCAACTAATAGAATAATTATCAAAATTTCTTGAGATAGATGAATTTTTTATGTAAAAATTAAATACTATTTAATTATATAGTACATATTATAAAATCAATAATCTCAAATTGATTTAATCAATACTCTAAATAGTATTAATGACCAAAATTATTTCTCCCCTTTAAATTATATGGTTTTTTATGTTGTGTTATTATTTTTAAATCAATAATTATTCCATCAAACACTATATTATATTTTGAGTCTTTAATATAAATTCATTATAATAATGACTCCCTTTGACATCATTAGGGTAATAATTTTAATTTTTCTTGTATATATAATTTTTAATTTATAAAATAAAATACAATTTCATTGAAACCATGGTGAAAACCTTATCATAGTATGTAGTTTTGAATACGTTATGAGATACAGTTCATAACATGTGTTTGGAAAGGTGTGATAAATTGTACTCAAATTGGATATAAAAACAAACCCAAAAAATTATTCCCCTTCACATAAAACTATTGGACCATGAATTTACTCATATATTCACTCTATAGATCCCTTCTATGGTTTGTCAAGATCTAATGTATCTTTCGCATGCATTAAGAATAACTCTCTCATCATATAGGATCCCCTCCTTCTCTAATTTATTCTATCACCTTCTTTATGTAATTACTATTTATTTCAAATTTTTAATTTTTTTATATGTTTTTACACATCCACAATAATTAAATATTGATTATCATGTAACGAGAAACCAGTTTCACACTAACTCTTCCTTTCTATAAATAGTTATGTATACTCATTATGTTGTACAAATTATCCTGAAATTTTCTATGAAAAAAAATTAGTGAATGAATAACCATATTTATTTCCACTAAATGGAATTCCAATTGAAGTACCTATCATTCATAGATTATGGAATTTTATGTATGTAAACTTAAATCCTTCATTATTTGTTTAAATTTGGTGAAATGCCTCCCTATGTTTTATGATACCTGTGGAATACATGAGAGGTTATATTAATCAGAATATTTTATCTTGAATTGTAGGTTATCCTTCACTTATTTATATGATGTAATGTTTTAAGTGGATATCTAATATTTATGTTTCAATTGTTTTTAATGTTATATAATTCCACCTTATTCAATATTATAATTATGACCAATATTATCATTCTTTTACATACCTCATGGATCAAATTTACTTATTTACCTTATAATATGACTTATTTATTCCCTTAAAGGAGATTATATCATACAAATTTCATATATATGTCCACATATTATCATGGGAAATTTTTTACGATCTATATAATATAAGGGAATGTTTTAGAGTTTTTAAAAAATTATTATGTAACATTTTCATCATAATTACCAATGTACTTAATTATCCAAATTCACGAGGACTCACAATCTTCTAGGGTTTCAATAAGTTTAACTTAATGTGATAAATAAAGAATAAATTTTTAATTAAATATAGGTTTTTCATATGTACCAATGTGCAATAACTCAAAAAATTGAATGATTGGTATTAACTTGTTCTTCACCCAGTGAATAGAAAATTGATTGTAATCAGTCTAAAAATATAATTTTTTTGCCAATATAAGTATTCACATCTATATGTTTGTTTTTGGAATTATAAATGACTAGAAACAAAATAAAAAATTTAATGGTGCTCTTATTTTCCATTCATGATCATAAAATATAATGAAATATAATATAATATTTATTCATTATATTCAAGTAGTTTTAATATAATTATTGAAACAACACATAAAAACATAGTCGTTTAATGACCAATAAGAATGAAAAACTGAATAATTATTATATTCCATGTCTATATATCCTTCCCAGACAATGTTTGTGGAATTAACCTCATAGAAAATATTTTACTACTAAATTTATTGTTGGTTTATTTTATATTGGGAATGGATTGATCAACATTTTATAACTCCAACATCAACTATTGGGAGACGTAAATCGCTCTTCACATATTTATTCATCCTCATTTATATGAAACTGTTGGATGAAAATTAATACCATTTAGAAAAATTATCAAATGATTGGATATATTTCACTATTTTCTATATTTGTGGATCAAATTATTTAAAGGGTAAGATATTAATACTTGAGTAAATATCTATTTGTTGGACATTTCTAATTTATTTCCTGAAGAGTTTATAGTCTTCTGCCTACTACAGAAGTTGAGTCATGTATTGAACATATTCCTAGACATATTCCTATATTCAAGACTCCCTATTTAATGGCCAGAAGGGAGTTATATTAACAATATATGTAGTTACATGATATTCTAGAAAAGGATTGGTAAATATTAGCACTTTATTAAAGGGTGATATGTCCCTCATCATCAAGAAAAAGGGTGAATAAATATTCCATTGTATTGATTATCATGACCACAATAAATGTTGATAATGATAATGGTTCCCTTGAAGTGGATATATGGATTATTAAATAAACAATGTGGGGGATCTGTACTAATATAAGTTAAACCATCAGTCTCGATATCACCAATTAATGATGACGGATTAAGATATTACAATGATTTAATTTTGAATAATTTATAGACACTATTAGTTTAATGTGATTCTATTTTCATTTACAAATTATCTAGAAATATTATAGACATAGTTAATAGATTATTTTGGGATTACCTCAAAAAATTGTCTTAGTATGTATAGTTGTTATTATGATATACTAAGAAAAAAAAGGATCATGAGGAGAATATTAATATTGTTCTCATGAAATTGTGAATGGTGAAGGTATATGATAAGTATAGTAAATTATTGTCCTATATGGAGTAAGTATCATTATTGGGGAATTCATTCACCAAAAAGGAGATATATATGAACACTTATATGATAATGAAAATTAATCAGTGGACCATACACAAATCTGTAATGAATATACATATAGCGGTGATGCATTACATAATGAGTACTAGGGGAATAATTGATTATCATAAAACCCATTGGATGTTTTGGTTTGTAAGAAACTTATTTTTTTAGCCATGATTAGAGTGAGTGAGTGGTGATGGATTACATCGATATATTTTTTGGGATGTTCCTATATTCTCTCATGAAAGTGGTCAATGATTTTCTAAAATCATTACTTGTATAGTATTTCTCTATCAGTTCCTTAGATAAGTTGTGTTGATATCAACCATGTATCATTTTAGATATTGGTTAAGGAAAAATATCATAGAATTCTAGGACTCGGGAGACCATCTAATTTGGTACTTATTTATAATTTTTTTATAGAGGACTAATTGTGTGCGTATTTTTCTATTAATTCATTCATAAGGTTTCCCCCATCCTTATTTTTGGGGTTTTTATTATTTTTTGGGTGTTCATTCATTGTAGTTTAGTAATGTCTCTTGATATTGATATATGATGTCATCCAAGAGATAATTCATTAATTTATTAAATTTCCCCATGGATTTATCTTTAACATAGTTGGGAAAATATTATAAGTTCTATACTAGTCAATATTTTCTATAGATGGTCCTTGGTTAGAGATTATTCCATTTTCGGTTTTTATCAAGTCTACCATGATAGGTTGTTTTGTCATCCATATCTTATATAATTTTCCCATATGTTTCATGACCTGTAGAATGAATCAATGTTTTTCCTTTTTTATTGACATTTCTAATTGATTTATGTATTCTATATCATACGTTGTAATAAGCTAATTAAATATGTTAATTTGATTTTGGAAATTTGGTTATTTTCTTGGATTCTGATATATTTTAGTTTTTTATCATGTTTCATATATTATTGATTCTTCTTAGTATATAATTCTTATTCCATTTAGGGAGATTCATCCACGTTAGTGATATTAAATCATCTTTTTGAATGGTTTCTATGGTTTATAGAGTATTATTACCACATTTCTGACATATTGGGAAAATGTGTTTGTTATGTAATCTTTTTCTTATAGGATTTGTTATATTTTTTCAAAATATATAATCCAATTTCTAAATATTGGGGTGGACTAATGTTTGTATCTATGGTTTTAATGAATTATGACTTTGATAATGGTATATGTTATTTTATGAGTCTTTTGACAATATTCAGGAGTTGTTTAAATATATTTTGGATTTTATTCTGTTGGTTTATAACCATTCCTCATTGGTCCATTTAGGGATTTTTTCTCACATACCCACTAACTATAATAATGATGTGATATTTTTGTTTTGTATTGATTAATAATGTTTTTATTATGATTATGGCGATATAATGTTTCCATGTGGGGAGAATTATGACACCCCAATTCACATTTGTGTGAAATAATATATAATTTATTATTATTTTTAGATTTTTAGATTTGTTGACGTATTTAATGTAAAATTGTTTTATGATGTATGATATATTTCCATTTATACAGGAATTTAGGTGTGATGGGTATTTATTTTATAATGTTTTATTCATTCATGAATTTATTTATTTTTATAAACTTGTGGTTGACCACACCATATAGTGTGGTTGTTCCATGTGATTTTTCTGGGTATGATATTTGCTTTTTAGTGGAGGCTGACCATGAGGGAGGTACCATTTCTAATTTTTTTGAATTTTTAATGATAATTCATAAAAAATCATGCTGTAGGGGGTCAGGTAATGTTTGATTGATTCAACAGATTATGATTCCTCCCACAGACAGTATGATATATCATGAATCACATGGTCACACAATATAGTAGTCTCTCTCATTTTAATTATATAATTTTATAATTCATCACATCCTCAATTTTAAGGGTTGTCTATAACTTTTAACTACCTAGTCATTTTTAGTTCCTATGTGTTCTCTAGGGAGATCAAGCTTATTTGTTTTTTATTTTACATTCTCCTTCTTATATTTTAATTGGTTCTTTGAAATAATTCCACCTTTCATTCTCTATCATTTCCCTACATCCATTTACCCTTTAATATTATTTTCTCCCATAAAGCATACTGTATATGAGGAATAATCCAATTATTCATAGTCAGTGTAATTTATGGTTTTTTAGTAAATTTAGAATTTTTTTCTTATGAAAATATCCTTTACAAGTCACAAAAATGATGTTTTTCCTTTTTTATTGAAATAACTTTTTTTAAAAAATAAATTAAATTTATAAATTATCATCATTCATTTTCTTTATTCTGTCCAGTTGGATTGTAATTTTATTTTTTTCCATAGAGATAAAAATGTGAGATGAATTTAAATTAATGATTATTTCATAAGGATGAGTGACTTGATTCCATAATTTAGGAAAAACATAGGATATGATAGGTTATTTAATGATTTTTTAGTGACCTGAGATAAATTGACATTTATATTACAACATTTAAGATGATTATTTATAAAAAAACCAAAATTAATTCCTAAGAACAATATGTTTTTAGTTTCATTAGATCATTAGAAACATAATCTTTTAACATGCTGAAATATCATTAACATTTCCCTTAAAGAACTCATCATATTGTATTCTTTTGTAAAACCATTCTTCATAACTTTTGGAAAGGGAACATAATAATATTATGACCTTCGATTCTCAGTGAAGCTAAAAAGGATATATGGAAAAATTACATGATAAATAGTGTATGAGAACTTGATCATAAAATAATATGATCATACCCTAAATATCAAGTATCAATAATCATGATTAATGACATAAATGTGGGTAGTTTATTTGACTTCAATCGTTAGGGAATCAAGAGCACAATCAATGAGAGGGTAATAGAGGAATAATAATTGGAATTGTGGAATATTGGATATCATATAAAATCATATATCACGGGTACCTACAAATACCATCAAAACATATAACGCTTAAGATAATCACCAATTTTCCTAAATTGATGGTTTTATTCCCCGCCATGTAACCGATAATTTGTAGATTCGGATTTCGTCATGTGTACCCTCCTGTTTTGTTCATGGGACTCCACCCCATTTACCCTCCTAGTATATTCTTGGGACTCCATCCCATGTAAGTATTTATTTTCTGATTAGGATGACTCTTGTTTTAGGCATGGGATTCTGTCCCAAGTACCCTCTAATTCCTAGAATTAGATATACTCTAATGTACCCCCTTGTTTCAATAATGGGATCCACTTCCATGAACCATGTTTTTTGATCTTGGAATTCTCTCCCATATACCATCTTGTTTTGGGATTCATATTCCCTCTTATTTTGTTCTTGGGATACACTCCCATGTACCCTCTTGATTGAAGATTGATATTCCCTCATGTTTACCCTTCTGTTTTGGGCATGTTTTTCCCTTTGATATACCCTCCTATCTTGGGCTTCATATTTCCTCTCATGTGCCCTCTTGTTTCGGACATGGAACTCACTCCCATGTACCCTCTTATTTTTGGTTTTTGATCACCTTCTGTGTACACTCTTATTTTTGTTTTGGGATTCCCTCCCATGTAACATATTGTTTAATTATTTTGATTAACAATTGAGTACTATTCGAGATCATTAATTATTTGTCATTACATAATTAATTGTATGGATATATTGGTCCCACCATTAAAATAATTAAACCACACATTAATGTGTCTCAAGATAAAAAAAATTCATTATATCATTAATAATAAATAGAGATGGGTTTTCTAAAGGTCAAATAAAAACCCATGATATTAAATGGGTATCAAAATCATTTAACCATATAATTTCCATTGTAAAAGAGGTAGATCTCATAATTACTTCATCAAAAAATAAACCTTAAAAAGAAGCGGATTTTGAAATCATAAAACCAGTTAAAGAGAAACATGGTTCATAAACATCACCCCATCAAAACATGAACCAATCAAGAAGTAATATAAATTTTATTCATGGATCATATCCAAAGTAAAGAATTAAATATAAAAATGTATGTCAACATTTATGGATAAGAATTTTTACAGATAACATGGAACATTTGTTATGGAAAATTTTCTTTCGTTCAATTTTTTTTCACAAAACCATTTCAAAAATAGTCATCCTATATAAAATGATTTTAATTTTCATTTAAAAAAATCATAGGGAGAATATATTTTTCAATTTGAGAAAAACAATTGAAAGTATCAATAATTTTGAATTTTTTTAAATTTAATATATATTTGAAAACAAATAACAAAATAATTAAGGAATTTTGAAAACATTTTTCTTTTGAAATACTTAGATTCTTATAAGAAAGGCTTGAAATAATTTGGGATGCATTTTCCTAGAATACGTATTGAGAATTTTGAAATTATTTTGTAATTTAATTATTTAGATACATATAATTGGATAATTATAACACTTAACACTATTTTTAAAAAAAACCTTTTTGAAAAACGTTTTTTAGGAAACATGTATTTGAAATAACAAAAATTTCCAATTAAAGAGAGAGATAATGTATGATTTAATTTTAAATACTTTCTTAATTATATCAGGTATCAAAGAGTGTAAAATATTGTAACAATATATGAAGATATAATTTATAACTATAATTGCAGAAAAATCGTGATTTTTATTGAGATATGGATTATAATAATTCATAATGGGAATTATAATCTAAACAATCCTAATAAATAATGATATTATAGATGAAAAAATTGTTACTATGGAATCATTGACTCCTAATAAAAATGAGATAATAAAATTATTTGAATTTTAATGTAACATGAATAAATTTAATTCATGATTTAAAATGTCATACGGTATATATATATCCTTTAAAAAAGTATAAGTTCATAAGATGGAATGTATCATAGTAAAGGGAAATTATGTGACTAATTACTTTACATTGATATGGTAACAGAGAAGAATAAACAATATGAATGAATGATCATAAAATAGATATTAAAAAATAATAATTTTAATAAAAATAATCATAGAATAAATTCATGGTATTATTATACATCACAAAAAATAAATAAATATTGAATATGAAATAAGTACCAAAAAAATAATTTTTTTATGGTAAACCCTTTACAACATAAATAAAATTATAATCACGATTTCCCTGAAATAATAAAAACAATTATAATTTAAATATAACTAAATAAGTAAAATTAATGATATAAAATTTCATAGGGAAGTGTATACAACATAAAAAATAAGTGACTAGTGAATAAGGATTGTATCTCTTAGATATAAAATTCACTTGTCTTATAGTCTTGACATTAGTCATACAAAATAATTCCACCAAAATAATAAAAAATGTTATTTATCATCTACCAGATGAAAATATTATTAAATATATTCTATTATATGGTTTGGATTTGTATTTATATTACTGATTTATTAACAACTCCTTGTTAATTTTACATTTCGGTTAATATCATCATTGTTTTCATATATATTTTTTATTTTTGTTTTTTGTATTATTGCATAGATCATGATTTAATTAATAAAAATATTTAAATAATGATAAAAATGTCATATATATTAATTGTATATATATTTATTATAATATACGAAATTTATAAATATGAAATGGAATACCCTGTTTATGGAGACAGTAGCTCGTACGTATGCATGAACGATGTTTTTGTTTTCATTCCCCATTACATGAAATATATTTTAATATATATATATATATATCATTAATATATAATTATAATTTAATACATGTCATATATTTTCACTAAAACCATCCTTAATAAATGCCATGTAACGTGTGATTGAATCACAACGCATTGGGGATGCAGTAATCCACACGTCCACAAATGAAAAAATATATATTTATAAAAAATTTAAAGGATGAAGGTATTTAATATAATAACTACATAAAAATTAATAAACCAAAAATATAATATATATCAGAACAATTTAGTATTTCCATCATAATTTTCTTCCATGAGATGTGGTAAATCAAAATCAAACAAGATCGCTTCACAAGGCGGTATACGACTTTACACAAGAATGGTATGTTCGATATGAGTTAGATATAAGTGTGTTTATGTGTAGTTAAGAATAATCATATTAAAACAAAAAGATTTATTTATGATTCTAGATTTCTAATAAAATAATTATTTAATAATATTTTAGAGTGTGGATAATGAAAACAAAACAAAAGATCTTGTGGAAGGATGTAACCTTTTTATTGGGTAACTTCTCTTGGTTAGTAGAAATGGGCTCAATTGATATGATTTATGAAAAAAATTGAGGATTATAAGATGAATTTTGGGGTTTTTGGAGGAAATTTTTTCTAATTTTTACAATCCATGTAGCATTAGTGGTATGAATAAGTTGGTGGGGTGAGTGAATTTTAATAATAGTGGACGTGTTGTATTCTTTTAAATTTTTTAAAATGGAATTATGCACACATTTCTCCCATTTCATGTGGCCCCAATAAAAATTCAAATTCTATTAAAGTGTGTATAGGGTATAAATAATATCATACAATCTATTTTAGACTAATTTTTAGGTGATTTTGTGCCTTATGATTACATTTTAGTACTTTTGTATGATAATGTTTCTCTAAATCATTATAAATAAGTATAACTATATTACTTGATTATTTATCTCAAACTATTTTAAACATATTAGTTATTACAAAATATTTTCATTATAAATATTATATACAAATTTCATGATTCCAAAATATAGAAGATTTATAAACTAATATAATGTTAATCACATAGATGAGATGAAAAAATCTTGTTTTAGTAATAAATTTTTTGAAACCATTGAAATTTTATTATATCTTACAAAAACCTTAAATAGATTGTAATGACATAAATTGGAATAACTTATTTAAAATTTACCTAATTAATCTTTATAACATGTTCAAAATATTATTTAACACTACTAATGTTTTTGATGAATCTTATGTTTTGATTTAAAATTAACTATTATTTGTTATTTTCATAAAAGAGTAATCAAATCTAAAAAATACAAGAAAATTCATCCAATGTATATTTATATTTTTTGACTTTTGAAATGAAGTTTATTTTTTAGAATAAAAATAATAAAACATTCAAAATTATATTTAAATTGGAGCTCTATTAAAAGTTGGTAAAATTACATTTTAGAAAGATTATATTTGTATTTATGAAATTGTATTTATTATTATCATAAGACTAAAAATATTCTTGATGAGTGTTAGAAATTTTATTTTGAAAAAATTATATATAAATTATATTAAAACCATTAATAAATTTTTTCAAATTTATTAACAGAAAATATAGTTTGAATATAATTTTCCTAGGAAACTAATTTCGTTATTTCTATATATTAGTTACCTAAATTTATAAAAATATTATAACCAATGAATTCATTTGATACACATGTTGAAACCATATTTCCATTAAAAAATAATTTATATTAATAAATATAATTGCATCATCTTGGTGGTAATTATAATGATAGTTTAATATCAATATTCATATTAAGTATTTGTTCTGTAAAACTCATCCTTTCTTGTAAAACATGTTATTGAATGAACTCAGAATTATGTGTAACAAAAGTAAACAAATATTGTTGGGTGTAACACAATATAATATAGGAATGGAACACCGGGAAATATTAACTTTTTGTTTCATGAAAAAAATACTATCTTATTGTTTTATTATGACTGAAGTTATATTTATTGTCGTCTTAAATGAAAAATTTCAAAAATATTAAATTAAGTATAAAAAAATATTTCACCAGAAGTTATGTGGTAACATTCTACCCCCATAAAATAAATTTAACCCGATATATTATTATGGGTTACCAATGGTTGAATTATTCAAAGTTACATTAATAGATAACCACATCAGAAATTTTACAACTAAAACATTATTTAGAAATAGAATGTTAGAAACATAATGGTTACTCAAAAAATCTCATTACTAGATATCCCTATATGGGAACACTGGTGGTAATTGAAATCATCAGAAAAAGAATATAAATATAAAAATCAGGTTTTGATAGAGAGTAATAGAGAATTTTGTTAGTATATTATTAATAATGACAAGTTCGTAACCCAAAGAAGATTGAAAATATACATTAATATCATGAAAAAACATAATAAAGAAATAAAATGATTTTCATGAATCTTCCCACCAAGAATTGTAATTTTTTTACGAAAACGTACTTACTTTTACTAATTTCATTTCATATGCACAATATCACCCTTGTGTTGAGAAATAATCAATATATAATTCATGTTTTATTCCATGAAATGAATGAGAATAATTCATTCCAAAATCATAATGAGATTAACAAAAATAAAGACGGATATTTATAACTATCTTTATCCAATTAAAATTGTTAGAACATGTTATCAAATATAATTAAATATATATATTTGGAGACAATAATTTAATCTATAAAACCACATATTTTATTAATAATAAGACATTCAAAAAAATGGTAAATTTTATATCCCTTCTGAATTTTGAAATTCCATTACATGATGAAATAATGTCCCTAAATTTGTAAAAAAATATATTTTCATTGATACCCTATATATCATTAACTGGGTGATGGTTTCCTCATTCCAAACATATAAAAACCAATTATTAACGTGCATAGACATTACATTAGTTTTGGGAAATTCATAAAACATTTCACAAACAGGCGCCGAAAGATTGTGTTATTTTAGTCATTTTAGAAACATTGAAACATAAACACTATTAAATAAGTGATCAAAATTATCTCTCACTAGGTTATTCATGACTATAACACTTTATACACATGTCATACATAATACATGTCTTCATAACATTGGTTAAGAATCATAAAAATTGCTGATCGTGGATTCTTATAATGGGTAATAAGTGGATACATGTTAGAATAATCAATAGCATAAGGGGTATGAGGATGTAATAATATCATTTGAAGATAATAACCTACATATCAATGATTATAAAAATAGAATCATGGAATAAATCATGGAATTTCAAAAGACATGAGACATACATATATAAATAACACAAACCATGAAACATTAAAATTGCAATGAAACTAAGAATTTGTAGAATATATGTAGTATTATAAATACCCTATATTAAGGATTACTATGAAGAACTTAATATCAGGTTAGGATTGTGGTAATAACATTATTAAATTAATATATATTGGAATTCCCTCCCATTTAACCCCATATTTCATCTAGGGGATGCCCTCCCATGGTTCCTCTTGTTGTGAGATTAAGATGTCATCTGGTTTTGGGATTGGGATGCCCTCCTATGTAACCTATTGTTTCAGTCTTGGGATTCCATATCATTAACCCTTTCATCTCATAAATAATCTATCATTACCAAATTTATTGGAAGGTGAAATAGGTCCCACAAACTCATAATAACATCATTCATTCATGTTCCACAAAATTATATATCTTTCATTATATCATGACCAATAAAAAGAGATTTTATCATATCCAATGAAATTAAATGTGTATCATAGAAATTTAATCATATCAGAATATTTATATAATATATTCGTTTCATAATCATTTAAACCTAGAATAAAATGTTAATGGATGAATGTTTCATAAGAATTTATCATGGAATATATCACGGAAGAAAAATTTTGTTTTATAAGCATATTACCCATGGAAGAGGAACATGATTCATAAACACATAACCCTTGAATGAGAAATGATTTTTCATAAATGTAATCTAATAAAAATCATTTAGAGAAAAAATATTAATTTATACTTTGTATTATTTCCTAGAAAGGCATGAGTATAATCAATAGATGTTATCTATTATGGAAAATAATTTTTAGATTTCTATTTAAAATATTTCTTCCTCAAAATATTAATTATTATTTGTAAAAATATTTTTAAAATATATCAAATTTTGAAAACAATTTCATTTTAATAAAAATTTAAACTATTATTAAATAATGTTGATTTTTTTTAAAAAATACTCTTACATGAGAACTTATAAATGTATATTGAAAACAATTTTTAAAATCTTTTTATTTTAAAACACATTGAAAACATAAAAGGAATTTTTGATAATGTTTTGATAATATATTTTGATTGAAAACATATAAAATATTACTGATTTTTTTCAAATATATTATCCATCAATAATCATAAAAAAATTAATTAATACAATTTGAATAAAATTTTCATTGAAATAATATAAAATAATCTTGACATTTTATTGAAATTATTTTTCATAGAAAATTAATAAAAGAAACACGAAATAATTTTGTAACCATTTTACTGGAAAATTTATAAATGAATGTAGACAATATTTTTAAAACAATTTATTTCAAAAATAATTTAATAAATATATAAATAAACCCTAAAAATGTTTTTAGAAGACATGGTTTAAAAGAACCCATACTTTTAACATAAGAGAGAGTTAATGATATGATTGCATGAAAACACTTTTCATAGTGATATTATGGAACAAGTGGTGGAAAATAGTACCAATTCACAATAAATCATGAATGACTTGAGTTAAAAGTAATTATCTTTTTTCTATTGATATGGATCACAATATTTTGTCAAATTATGCATAAACAGATTCAATCTTGAAAAGTTATGAGATTGTTTTAATTGAACCTTACTACTTGGTATCACTGAACCATAACACCCAATGACAAAAAATTAAATGAAATTCCTCAAAAAATATCATGAGAATAAATAGATTCATGATATAAAATTTCAATGATATTTTGTATACCTAATTAAAAAATATAGATGCATAACATGGAATGTGCCTCAATAAAGGAAAATTCATAGAATATTACTTTACAAATTAGGTAAAATTTGAAAAAAATACCAATGAAATAAATAACATAAAATGTATATGTAAATACCCAGAAATTTATTTATAATAATTATGAAATTCATATATTTTTAATATACACACCACACAAAAATAATGGATGGTGAATAAATCATTTATCATTGATAAATAAAAAATTGATATTAAATACCCTTACATTGTGTATTGACACTTGTCATACTCATAAAAACATCTTATATAATAAATATAATACTATTATAAATATATCAAAAAACCATATTATTATATACTATAATATATATGGTTTTATTATTAATTCATATAAATAGCTTGTTATCAAATCTATGTTAAGTTTTCATTTCGGGTAATATTCTCTTTGTTTTTCTACATGTGTCTTAATTTGTTATATCATTTATCCTTATTTATATATTATTGATTCCATAATCTAAACAATGAAATAAATATCATTTATATTCATTATACGTATATTATAACAATATATACAATATAGATGTATTAAATTTAATACACCATTAATGGAGATTATAATCCATACGTACACAAGAACATTATTTTCATTTTTTGAAATATTGAATATTAAAAATATAAGTGAAATAGATGTATATATAATATCAGTATTGTAGAAATATTATTTCTTGTAAATCATAGACGTTATCTAAACCCATCCTCAATACATTCCACATAGTGTTTCAATGAAACACATCACTGTGAGGGGCCAATATTCCACACTTCCTCAAACAAATTTATCGTATTTACAAAAAATGAAATCCATATAGATATGTGATGCAAAAAATAAAGATTCATAATGAAATAATAAGTATTATACATTTAGTATATAAATATTTACTCTATAATAATTCTTACCTTGGTAGGGTTTTAAGGTAGGATGAATAATGATCATTTCGTGAGTCGGTAGGTCACCGTACACATAAATAGTATGTTATTTACCCATTATATTGAATTTAGTTCATGTTTAGGTAGAAAAAATATAATAATAAAATAATAATATATTTTTGATACTATTGTTTCTGTATAATCCTAGAATAAGTAAAGTGGATGGTGGGATAATGAAAATAAGATTCAGATGATTGAGAGAGGATGTTAACTCATCTTTGGGAAACACCTTTTTGTTTCCAGCAAAGGGTTTCCTGGAATATCATTCTACAAAAAGGGAATAATCAAGGATCAAGGTATGTATTTTTTGAAGTGTATTGGGTGTATGTTGGATAATATTAGGTGAGATGGGAGATGTGAGGAAGGAGGATATTTGGATGCCTTTTTTATTAGAGGGAATGGACTTACACTACATTTTTTAGAACAATTTCTGTGTAACCACATTTTTGCCAAAAAATTACTTCTAAAACAAATGAAACTAAATAATGGAGAATAATAGAAGAATAATGGCTATAAAACTTGTTTTTTACAAGTTTCTAGATCATTTAGTTCCTTAGGATTACGTTTTTTATATTTATTAATCTTAATTTTTTTCTTAATCAATGTAATTAATTTTAGTTATTTACATTATTTTTTGACAAAAAATTATTTTTCCATACTAGAACATAAAAAAATTTCTTATTAAAAAATTTGATTCTAATTCTCTTTATTTACACACATTTGGTGGAAATTTATTTAAATTTAATATCGTAAACTGGATGACAATGCTGGTGTTTAAAGTATAAACTACCAAATGTTTTATAATTCTTTATACCTATCATGAATGGAAAATTGGTTCCCATGACATAAATTGGATTAATTGAAAAAATATTATCTGAATAAAATTTTAAAAAACATTAAAATAAAATTTCACATAATAAATAAATGATATAAAAAATAAATTTTGAATTAAAATAATGTATTTTAGATTAATTAATCAAAATGATGAAACTTATAAAAATCCAAAAAATTAATCCTAATAAAACATCGACATTCTAAAAATAATAATGAAGATAAATTTATCAAATTATATTTTTAAATGTGTATGAAATAAATTTTATTATTTATTTTATAAGGACATGTAATGTAGTTATTTTGATGAAAATAATGTTTTTAAATACATAAGGGCTTTACCAAAAATTATATCTTTCATTATGAATATGTTTTATTTACATTAAACCCTTATAAGAAATATTTCAAAATAGTAAAAAATATAAAAATAAAAAATTTTAATTTTTATATTATAATTATCTCATCCATATAATTATATCAATTAAATTATGTTTCGTAGAAATCTAGTGTTGTGTGTAACTCATACCCTACAGGAGTTTCATGTAGCCCAAATAAAGTTAGTTTGGTGTAAAATGACAGTTTTAATTATTGAAATCACATAATATATTATATATCCATTGTTTTGTGAACTTAAGAATATATAAAATAAAAAATAATTAAAAAAATTACAATATCTGAATGTGTTTCATTATATCCTCCTTAAAATGAATGTCACCCTTTAAATACCTCAAGTTAATAAAATAATTAAACCATTAATGTTAATTTTATAGAATCCTATGTATTTAAAAATGAAAAATAAACATAAAAATTTAATCTAGAAACCAAATTTTTACAAAATAATACACATTAACATGTTTCCACATAGGAGAACAGAGGTTAGAGGTGAAAACATTGATATGTAAATGATATATAACATTCATGTTCTGATGGAGTGTGATAGAGAACAAGGTAATGATGTAGTTTCAATCAATGTTCCTAACCAAATAAGAATGACAATGTTAATTTACATTATTATAAGTGATGATAAAAAGGAAACATTTTATTTTAATATAAATTCCTAAATATTAATATTTTCACAATGAGATACACATACATTATTTAAGAACAATCTCATCCCTTATGGGCCTTGTTAGTTTTTATCGTCATCACATATTCCTTAAAATTAAGGTGAATCCTTCATTCCTAAAGAACTAAAACATCATGAGATACATAAAAGTAATTATAGATCATTTAATATATTATTATAGAAAAATAAGATTGAAAATTTTATCCAATATTCATAAATACACATATATAGTGATAATAATATAATCTAAAAGGAAACATATAAATTTTAACATAAAACTTACATACGTTTTTATCCTTGTTAACCTTCTAAAATATAATTCACTCTTTATAACTCAATTACGCTCTTATTGTATACCAAAAAGATTCATTTTAAACATGGGTCCATCCTTGTACTGATAGAATTTCAAATGTCAATATATTATTTAATAATCCAATTAGGGGAAAATAATTACATTATATAAAATCAAAGTATATACAACAAGAAATTCATTGAGTTATTTCATAAAATGTCAAAAATGAAATTCCCACAAAAAAATTGAAGGATTAAAAATTCATAACTACCATTATTCACTTTATTGATCATGACATAATAAGATTTCCCATTGTACATTGTCATTAGAAGTTCATTTGGTTTAAGATTCAAATAGTACATAGTTTGAAGAAGTTTTTATCATAATTGAAAAACAATATGCATATGAAACTCTAAACAATGGGACATGCATTCCGTTAGTATTTCCCACTATCAACATCATTAGCTTACTTACTCTCATCAAATTGAAAATTATCTACTCGATGTCTTTCCCTTCTACAAATAAAATAATTTTCAATAATACTAATAAAATTCACCCATGCTTATTCCCACCGATTGTTCAAATTGCAAGTGTTAATATCTTTTTATCCATTTTTGTTATATTTTCATTTGAAATCCATCTTACATTTCTTTCCAAAACAATGAGATTGTTACACGAATCCAACCTCCATTTATGCGTTTATATCATTTCATACAATATAATCGTAGCTTATAAAGTATATTATATTTAAGGATACTAAAAATATTGGTTTCAGGACATAATTGAATCGATGTAATTTTATTTTTTGGTTGGATGATAACACCCGAATATTTCCTATAAATCACCGTAAAATTTTCATCATAGGATCAAAAATATTCCCCCTACTTCTTCTTAATCACTTTTAATTCTTTTTTATCTTCGTACCAAGATTCATAGGAATGTAATTATTAGTAAAATAAGATCTTTAACTCATCCCAAACTATGGAATCAATTTATACTTGCGTCCTCTTATTCTTGATTTGAATCCACCATTGATCCACTTCACCTTATAACGATGAATATTGACTGAATTAATTTCTCCGGTTCTATGCATTTGAGAACAAAACGTATATTTTCAGTGGTATTGATCCATCTTTCAGTAAAAATACGATCAGAAGATATGCTGAATGAAGGTGACATTTCATCACGAAGGAGACAACAAAATGATGTTCCTCGTTTTATTACATGGGATTCTATAATACTTTAGATCCGAACAAATTCGGTTAAGTATATAAATAATATTTTTCATTAATACTCTAATAACATTTTATTTCTCAAGAGTACAATAATTACATTTTCCATTGACATCACCATTGATGAGGCTCTTTCAGGTTCCATACATTGACATAAATTCATGAATAGAGCTAAAAATTCTATCATACGAAAATAAAAAAGAATCATGAATATGAAATACATATAGGATGTCTAAATTATGACCCCATGCATAAGATATGACACTAAAAAAATATCCTAAGTTGTTCAATGGAAATTTCGTTTTATATCCTTCATGTTGTATTATTTAGTGTTTTTAAATTTTTGAATCATATCCCACATGATTGTCAATTCAGGTTCATAGTATGGACCATTGTAGTGTACTAGGTTACACCGAGTCCAGATCGCCACAAATTTCCAGAGTTTTTACTCATAGGTAAATCTGTTTTAGAACAACATCCACTTTTAATATCTGTAAATGGATATATTCTTGGAATCAAATCTCTCTATCAATTTCCAAAAATCAGGGACTTTTTCTTAAACATCAAATCATCCTTATAATTATTCTTAGAGGTATCCGAAGACATTTTTGTAATAAATATAACTAGGGATATCACTAAAATATTATCATACTATATTCCAAATTATGAATAATACTTTTCTCTAAAACCAAAAATAACAACACCATCATTATGTACATATATGTTACATCACTATTTCTAAATACATAAATAATTTCACAAATTGATGCCCAAATACTATATTGTTGTACTCCATTTAGACACATAGACACATAAACCCTAGAACATATGTGATCTAAATTATCTCCCACTAGGTTTATTTTGACTAAGTTCCTTCTTTGAATCATAATAAATAATATATATCTTCATAACCTATGGAAGGAAACATAAATAAAGGAGAGCTCAGTGGCTTAGTATACATATTCATGGGAGATATGAATGAAAAAACATTATAATAGAGTTATGAGGATGTGATCATAACAATAGAATATCATAACATCAAAATAAAAGTTAAAAACATGAATTATTTCATAAATAGTGGATTTTTATAAGTTATGAATCATAATTAAATAAAGAACATAATCCATGAAAGCATAACATCAGAATAAAATGTATTTTTTATTTTAATATATGTATTCTAATAAAAAAACATTGAAAAATAAAAATACCAAGACCATCATGGCATGTTACTATTGGGATAATCACATGTGAACATTCCTCTAGCCTAGAATGTGCTATCATGTGCCCTATCAATTAGGGCATGGGATGTGCTCCCATGAATTCTCTTATTTCAGGATAAATATTCCACCTTGTTCTGTGCTTGGGATTCTGTCCCATGTACCATCCTATATTATGATTTGGAATCCCTCCCATGTATACTTTGAGAGTATAAAACAATTATAGTCACCCAGTACATTAGAGGGAGATATAGGTCCCACCCATCTCCTAATAACATAAATCATACATGTTCCAAAAAAGAAAACATTGAAGTGCACTGTGTTGCATTTGTTGTCAATGAGACATGTTGTTGTCTTAGAATGAAGGGATGTCAAGAATTGTCAAGATGTGAATGCCAAAGGTTGTGATGGTGTTGGTGGTGAAGGATAATGGCCATGGTACTAAGATGCATGTCACTTAGGAGATTCACTAAGTGGTATTGGAAATTGTGGTTGAAACATTCTCCATGTATATCTGACGATTGTTGAGCTGATCTTAAAGTTCCAAGAACTTGTATCAACTGGATACAATGTCACAACATGATTAGAAGACCATGCATTGTAGTGACAATGCATGAGGAGTTGAAGAAGATCCATCCACAAGTCCTAAGTGGATGAAGTGAGCTGAAGAGTCCATGCACTATCACTTAGTGCATATGAATCAGAAGAAGATCCAATTGATCTCTGATTAGATCAATGAAGAATGTTGAAAACATGTGTGATTCATGAGATTCAGTTGAAGAAGTCCCTCCTATGTATTGAACACATATGGAAGAGGAGATGAAGAAGATTAAGAAGAAACCGTTTGGAATTACATTCCTAAGTGATGAATGGATGTTGATGATAATGGAGGAATTTCAAATGAAGACGAAGAGAGGAATAAGGAGAAATGAGAATGATGGCTTGGAAGAAGTGGCACTTGGCATGTTTTATATGGAGGAGAACTTTGTTTTTAACAAAGTCTTTACATTTACTTTGCCAAAAAAAAGGAGGCCACCAAGGAGGCCAGCCGAGGGTCATCACCCAAGGCACTTGTGGGACTCAAGGTCACCACACCCATGGGGAACCCTCAAGGCCAGGGCAGCATCCTTGAGGTAGGGGCGCACCCATAGGACACCGCATGGGCGCCTGGGGCACGCCCGGAGGAGCGCGGCAGGGGCCGTGTATAAGCCCCCGAGGGCACGCGGTGGTGAAGCCCGCGCACCCGAGTGTGCAAAGTGGGCGCTAGGAGAGCGCCCGCAGAGGCGAGAGTGGGCGCAAGAGCGCGCCTGCAGGGAGAACACGGTGCGGGGCGGCACCGTGGAGGGGGAAGTTCAACTGAGCGCTTTTCAGCAGCGCTTAGTTGATAAGCCGCGAGAAAACCGGGCGAGGATTCGATGTGGGACGCGGAATTTTTCCGCGGGAGCGATCCTGGCCGCACGATCGATCGCACGCCAGATCTCGGCCGCACATCTGATCTGCGGCGAGGCGATCTGATCCAGGCCGTCCGAGGATATTCAAACGCCTGATCCAACGGCCGGCGAGTCATCCACTTCCTCGAGCTCGCCCGAAGCCTCCCGCGAGCAGCCGCTGAACCAGAGTCTCCCCGAAGACCTGTTTTTGAGATCTCGGCCACCATTTCCAAATCCGAAGGCTCCATTGAGCTCTTCCTGACCTACCGAACACGATCATGCAAGAAAATAGGCATGCATGCAATGTTTGGGAGATTTCTAAGTTCGGCCGAAGCAAACCGAAGGTGCGAGGCCATTCGGTGTTGATGCTTTGCATCGATTGGGTTTAAAGATGGTCGTGCATGTGTTCTAAGTCGCATGGACATGAATAGGATAAAAGGGAGAACCCGCGTCAAACCGAGAATAAAAATCAATATTTGGAAATATTTTTGAAGATCCGAAGATCTCGGGATTTTGAGTTGGATCACGCGGATGACTGGCACCGCCTCTGCATATAAAAATGAGGCCGAGCCCTCTGTGCTATTTGCTGATCTTTTGTTGAAGATCTGTTGATCCGTGAGAGCCCTCTGCCTCGCGAAGAAGAAGCCCCTTGCAAGTTTACTTGCACGGCTGGAGTCCCTTGCGCGCAACACCTTTGCGCGACAAGAAGAGGAGTCCCCTGTGCGCCTCACTTGCGCATCAGGAAGAGCTCTCTCTGCCCGCACACTTGCGCGGCAGGAGTAGCTTGCACGCCCAAGGTGTCCTCACCCTTGTGGCTTGCGTGCCTCGTGGTGTTGCATCCTGCACACCCGAGTGCCTGTGCACCCCACAGCTCATCAAGCACTTGCGCGCCCCGCGGCTTGACACCCTGCGTGCCCCCGTGGCATTTGCACCTTGCACCCGAGGAGATCACACCTTGCGCGCTCTGTTTGAGGCAGAAGGTGTTGTGTGTTCAAAGGAGAAGGCCGAGTATTTTGTGTGCAAGAATAAAGGAAGACCAAGTGTGTGCAAGAAGTGGAACAAGGTTTGCACCTTGTGTTTGCAAAGTAATTGAGAAAATGTGTGTGCAAACAAAACAAGAAGTGGGCCGAACCTAGTGTGTGCACTAAGAAGTGTGTATACACATAGAAGAAGAAAAGGGAGGACTCACACTAGAGTATAACACACTTCTATGTGTGTAACCAAATTGAATAAAGTGTGTGAAGTTCAAGGAGTTGGTGTGTACTTAAAGTGTTACACCCTTTGTGGGTCTACTACACCAAGAAGAGGAAAGGAGAAGTGCATGCATGCATGCATGCACATGCACACGTGAACAGAGACAAATCAGTGGTGTGAAATTGAGTTGTCCAAGACCAGAAGATCTTGAGGATTCAGAGTTTCCATGCATTCAGTGCATGAAGTGGAACTCACAGAGACTGGACCAGACTGAAGTTAAAGATATCAGTTGTCTGAGTATTCAGTAATTGAGAAGACCCTGATCAACAGAAGTGATCAGAAGATTTGAGCAAGACCAATAGACTTTTTCAGAGGCTATTGAAGATTCTTGAAGAGAGAAGCCAGGTCATCCTGAGAAGAAGAAGATAAATCCGGAGCAAGACGAGAAGACCTGATCAACTCAAGTGATCAGAGGTACAGAGCAAGGCCAGTAGTCTTTATCCCAGGCTGCTGAAGTTACTTGAAGAAGCTTAAATTGAAGAAGAGCTACTCGTGCGACTCGAGGAGCCAGGAGAAGACCCTGTGGGACTCAGGGAGAAGAAGTCTTCAGTGGGATTCTGGAGCAGCCCAGTGGGACTCTGGTAACACTGTGTGAAGCAGTATAAAGACCCTCCTGTGGGACTCAGGGGAGATATGGTGGGAAGCTGTATCGACCATTGTAATACTGACAGATTATAATGGGAGAATCCATGCTGGGAGAGCATGGCAAGGATGTAGGCCTTTGGTGCCGAACCTAGTAAATCCTTGTGTCCGGTGCCTTTTCATTACTTCATTATCCGGGAAAGGTTGAGAGACATAAGAAGAGTGGATCGAGGCCTTAAAAAGCCGTAGAGGTTTAATTGATAAGGAATCAATTAGTAAAAAGTTTTAAAGGATCACTGATTCACCCCCTCCCCCTCTTAGTGATGACACTGATCTGGGCATTTCAATTGGTATCAGAGGGAGGTTACCTCTAAAAGATCCAAGGGAGTCTTTATGAAGTGCAGATTTGAGGAAACGAGCGACCTGCCTCAAATGGAGATATCTGCCAAGACTCAGAAAAATAGAAAGAAGAAACAGGCCAAGAAGATGAAGAAAGCCTGTCCTAGCTGTGATGAAGTTGAAACAATGAATGATCTTCAGAGTGCACTCAAATATCTTCAGAAGACAGTTTCCATGGAAGTGGCAAAGTGTATAGCTACAGGCATCCATGATCTTCATGAAGAAAAATCACAGTTAGAAGAAGAAGCCAATGCAATGGAAGATCAATTGGCTAAAAGGGTTGGCATAACCAACACTCTCAGAAAGCTGGTGAAGGCTAAAGATGAAACTGTTTCCCTTTGCAATGAAAGATATGAAGATACCTGTGAAGAATTGCAAAGAAGCCTTTCTGAGAAAGAATTCTTTAAATTAATAATCAAAGATGTTTACCATGCACTGGAGAAGAGGCACAAAGTTTCAATGATTGTCAGAGATGCTCAAATTGAAGAAAAAGTCAAATTGGTGAAGGAGCTAGACAATTCATTGCAAGAATTGAAGAAGGTGCATGAAGACCAGATGGAACAACTGAAAGAGAAATGGGAAGGAAAGCTAAGAACTGTTGAGGATGAGAAGAACTCCCTTAACATGAAGTGTTTAGAATTATAGGTGATATTGAAAAATCTGCAATCACCCAAAGCTGAAGCCTCCCAGTCAGCTGAAAGAAGAAATGTTGCTTCTCAAGTGAGCTTTGAGAAGGATGATTGTAAAAGAAATACATCCTCTAATAAAAGTGCAACATCTTCTAGAAAGAAGGTACCATCCATCCCATCTTGTACTGATGCTTCTAATAGTGTTTCTACTAAAAGTGCAGGATGGAAGAATGAATCCAAACAAGTATGGATGAAGACATTAAAGAAGCAGAGCTCTCCTGAATCAGCACAAAAAATCATGAAAACTACCCATTAATCAGAAGGAATGAAAAGGTCAAGATTTGTGGGTCAGTGTTGGTGTTGTAACAGGTATGGGCATTGTGCAAAAGATTGTATGTACAATCATTTAAATTCAAAAGCACAAAGGAAGCCCATGCCTAGGGGGAGCAAGCCAGAAGAAAAGAAGCAGTATCCACAGGTCCAGAGACATCTGTTTACTGCAAATAGATTTGGATTACTTGACAACATCTGGGATGATTTCAAAAGTGGTCAAAAAGATACATGTCAATCTCCAACTATATCCAGAGCTCAAAAGAAGAAAAGATCACAGAACCTGGCTCAGAAAGAATACTTGGGAAGCAAGCATAAGAAATTGGAAGATGCTCCCAAGAAGATTATGAAAAAGGAAGAGAAGTCCTTGGATTCTAAATCCAAGAAGGGTGAGTCATCCAGAAGGACCACCAAGAAGAAGTGCTTCTACTGTGGAAGGAATGGTCATACCATGGATATTTGTAAAGAAGCCATGAAATTCAATAGAAGCCAACTGGACTCAAACAGACAATCAATCCAGAAGAAGCAGAAGGGATTGGTTGAAAATAAGTTGCCTAAGAAAGGTAGCTTAACAGCATCAAAAGAACCATGTGGAATTTCCAAAACTGAGGCCACTCTTCCAAGTGATTTACAAGTCATATGGCCGAATCAGTTGCAACTTGCCAGAGAACTGCAAAGAGCTGAAGATGAAGCTCTGGAAACTGCTAAAGCAAAAGGGAAAAAGAAGATTTCACATGAAGATGGGTTTATATCCACACAAGTACAAACATCAATGAAGATCAAACGTGCAAGTGTGCAGAATGGTGAAAATGGGACATCTCGGTTGAGAGAATCTTCTCAACCTTGTTGTTCACATTGATGAACCAAGGAGGTTCCATCTTATTCCCTAATCACTTGTATTTACATGTGCTAACATTACAGGGAATTGAAGATGATGATCATTCTCAACTGGAGGATGGTTTGGATAGAATGGAGTGCACCCCTTGAGGGGGAGCCAATCTGAAGAAGATGGGATTCCTAGATTAATACCATCTTGAGAAAAGTGAAGGTATTCCAATCATACTTTCATCCCTTGTTTCTTAATTGTATTCATCATGACAATTAAGGGAGAGTATTGATTGAAGTCAAATGGATTAAAGGGGAAGCTTTATCTTTGCACCTGAACTTTCTAATGAGTTTTGTGAAGTTGTGCAGGATTTAGCAAATTCATTGTTATATCTGAAAAATTTCAAACCCCTAAGCATTATCTCACATGTGTAGAGAATTATGGACAGCTTTGAATTCCTTGGTCATATCACTCTTGTTTTCTACACCGGGTTAGCCCAAGTAGACTTAGAGTTGATCAACTAAAGGTTCTTTGCTAAAGAAGAACATGTGACATCATCCCTCTCCTAGTGTTTTTCAAGAAGATGCTATTCGAAGGGAGGAAGAGATATTGTGGAAGAGTACCACACCACACCATTGCATTTGATTTCCAATAAGGGGGAGAAAATATTATCACACATATTGACCCATTCATATGTGCTAAAGGAGTGTATTGACAACAAATACAAAGGGGGAGATTGAAGTGCACTGTGTTGCATTTGTTGTCAATGAGACATGTTGTTGTCTTAGAATGAATGGATGTCAAGAATTGTCAAGATGTGAATGCAAAAGGTTGTGATGGTGTTGGTGGTGAAGGAGAATGGCCATGGTACTAAGATGCATGTCACTTAGGAGATTCACTAAGTGGTATTGGAAATTGTGGTTGAAACATTCTCCATGTATATCTGACGATTGTTGAGCTGATCTTAAAGTTCCAAGAACTTGTATCAACTGGATACAATGTCACAACATGATTAGAAGACCATGCATTGTAGTGACAATGCATGAGGAGTTGAAGAAGATCCATCCACAAGTCCTATGTGGATGAAGTGAGCTGAAGAGTCCATGCACTATCACTTAGTGCATATGAATCAGAAGAAGATCCAATTGATCTCTGATTAGATCAATGAAGAATGTTGAAGAACAAGTGTGATTCATGAGATTCAGTTGAAGAAGTCCCTCCTAAGTATTGAACGCATATGGAAGAGGAGATGAAGAAGATTAAGAAGAAACTGTTTGGAATTCCATTCCTATGTGATGAATGGATGTTGAAGATAATGGAGGAATTTCAAATGAAGACGAAGAGAGGAATAAGGAGAAATGAGAATGATGGCTTGGAAGAAGGGGAACTTGGCATGTTTTATATGGAGGAGAACTTTGTTTTTAACAAAGTCTTTACATTTACTTTGCCAAAAAAAAGAGGCCACCAAGGAGGCCATCCGAGGGTCATCACCCAAGGCACTTGTGGGACTCAAGGTCACCAAGCCCATGGGGAACCCTCAAGGCTAGGGAAGCATCCTTGAGGCAGGGGTGCACCCGTAGGACACCGCATGGGCGCCTGGGGCACGCCCGGAGGAGCGCGGCAGGGGCCGTGTATAAGCCCCCGAGGGCACGCGGTGGTGAAGCCCGCACACCCGAGTGTGCAAAGCGGGCGCTAGGAGCGCGCCCGCAGAGGCGAGAGTGGGCGCAAGAGCGCGCCCGCAGGGAGAACACGGTGCGGGGCGGCACCGTGGAGGGGGAAGTTCAACTGAGCGCTTATCGGTAGCGCTTAGTTGATAAGCCGCGAGAAAACCGGGCGAGGATTCGATGTGGGACGCGGAATTTTTCCGCGGGAGCGATCCTGGCCGCACGATCGATCGCGCGCCAGATCTCGGCTGCACATCTGATCCGCAGCGAGGCGATCTGATCCAGGCGGTCCGAGGATATTCAAATACCTGATCCAACGGCCGGCGAGTCATCCACTTCCTCGAGCTCTCTCGAAGCCACCCGCGAGCAGCCGCTGAACCAGAGTCTCCCCGACGACCTGTTTTTGAGATCCCGGCCACCATTTCCAAAGCCGAAGGCTCCATTGAGCTCATCTTGACCTACCGAACACGATCATGCAAGAAAATAGGCATTCATGCAATGTTTGGGAGATTTCGAAGTTCGGCCGAAGCAAACCGAAGGTGCGAGGCCATTCGGTGTTGATGCTTTGCATCGATTGGGTTTAAAGAAGGTCGTGCATACGTTCTAAGTCACATGCACATGAAGAGGAGAAAAGGGAGAACCCGCGTCAAACCGAGAATAAAAATCAAGATTTGGAAATATTTTTGAAGATCCGAAGATCTTGGGATTTTGAGTTGGATCACGCGGATGACTGGCACCGCCTCTGCCTATAAAAATGAGGCCGAGCCCTCTGTGCTGTTTGCTGATCCTTTGTTGAAGATCTTTTGATCCGTGAGTGCCCTCTTCCTCGCGAAGAAGAAGCCCCGTGCAAGTTTACTTGCACGGCTGGAGTCCCTTGCGCGCAACACCTTTGCGCGACAAGAAGAGGAGTCCCATGTGCGCCTCACTTGCGCATCAGGAAGAGCTCTCTCTGCCCGCACACTTGCGCGGCAGGAGTAGCTTGTGCGCCCAAGGTGTCCTCACCCTTGTGGCTTGCGCACCTCGTGGTGTTTCATCCTGCACACCCGAGTGCCTGTGCACCCCGCGGCTCATCAAGCACTTGCGCACCCCGCGGCTTGACACCCTGCGCGCCCCCACGGCATTTTCACCTTGCACCCGAGGAGATCACACCTTGCGCGCTCTGTTTGAGGCAGATGGTGTTGTGTGTTCAAAGGAGAAGGCCGAGTATTTTGTGTGCAAGAATAAAGGAAGGCCATGTGTGTGCAAGAAGTGGAACAAGGCTTGCACCTTGTGTTTGCAAAGTAATTGAGAAAATGTGTGTGCAAACAAAACAAGAAGTGGGCCGAACCTAGTGTGTGCACTAAGAAGTGTGTATACACATAGAAGAAGAAAAGGGAGGACTCACACTAGAGTATAACACACTTCTAAGTGTGTAACCAAATTGAATAAAGTGTGTGAAGTTCAAGGAGTTGGTGTGTGCTTAAAGTGTTACACCCTTTGTGGGTCTACTGCACCAAGAAGAGGAAAGGAGAAGTGCATGCATGCATTCATGCATGTGCACACGTGAACAGAGACAAATCAGTGGTGTGCAATTGAGTTGTCCAAGACCAGAAGATCTTGAGGATTCAGAGTTGCCATGCATTCAGTGCATGAAGTTGAACTGATAGAGACTGGACCAGACTGAAGTTAAAGATATCAGTTGTCTGAGTATTCAGTAATTGAGAAGACCCTGATCAACAGAAGTGATCAGAAGATTTGAGCAAGACCAATAGACCTTTTCATAGGCTATTGAAGATTCTTGAAGAGAGAAGCCAGGTCATCCTTAGTAGAAGGAGATAAATCCTGAGCAAGACGAGAAGACCTGATCAACTCAAGTGATCAGAGGTACAGAGCAAGGCCAGCAGTCTTTATCCCAGGCTGCTGAAGTTACTTGAAGAAGCTTAAACTGAAGAAGAGCTACTCGGGCGACTCGAGGAGCCAGGAGAAGACCCTGTGGGACTCAGGGAGAAGAAGTCTTCAGTGGGATTTTGGAGCAGGCCAGTGGGACTCTGGTAACACTGTGTGAAGCAGTATAAAGACCCTCCTGTGGGACTCAGGAGAGATACGATGGGAAGCTGTATCGACCATTGTAATACTAACAGATTATAATGGGAGAATCCATGCTGGGAGAGCATGGCAAGGATGTAGGCCTTTGGTGCTGAACCTTGTAAATACTTGTGTCTGGTTCCTTTTCATTACTGCATTATCCGGGAAAGGTCGAGAGACATAAGAAGAGTGGATCGAGGCCTTAACAAGCTGTAGAGGTTTAATTGATAAGGAATCAATTAGTAAAAAGTTTTAAAGGATCACTGATTCACCCCCTCCCCCTCTCAGTGATCACACTGATCTGGGCATTTCAAACATTGATCATACCATGACCCATAAAATGAGATCATATCATAAAACATGAAATAAAATTGGTTTCATGAACATTTAATCATATAATATCAAAAGGGAACTATATTGGTTTTATAATCATTTCATTCTAGAATCTGTTGTCAATAGAAGATGGTTTCATAATAATATATCATGACATTTACAATTGAAGAGAAACAAGATTTATATGCTTAAGACTAATGAAATATGAAACGGTTTCGTAAACATATAAAATATGAATACGAAATAGGTTTTCATAAATGTCATAAAATTCTAACAAAATCCACATAGAAATATAATATTAATGGAACATTTGTTTCATTTCGAAAAAAATAATGAATAATATAGAAAGATTATATCATAGATCAAAAATATTTTAGATGAATTTTATCAAATAAAATATATATTGAGGGAAATAATTTTTTTCCATTGAAAAAAGATTTTTAAAAACTATAAAATTTTGAAAATTTGCATTCCCAATAATACTGAAAACATATAAATGAGTATATAATATATTTGAAAACAATTTTCCTTGAACACATATAAAATATTAATGAAAACATATTGGAAATCCTTTTTCATTGAAAATGTTTTGAATACATATAATGATTGATAGAAATTATTTTGAGAATTCTTTATTCAATTAAAATATATAAAAAATTCAGGGAAAAATCATTGAAAACCATTTTCCTAGAAAATATAAAAAATAATAATAATAATATTTTTATAACCATTTTATATGAAATCAATTAAAATAAGCTTGAAAAAAAATTTAAATATTCATCAATGAAAATTTATTAAAAAACATGAAAAAATTATGAAGACCACTTTCCTTGAATATTAATAATAGAATATATAAATTTTTATCGAAAATCATTTTTTTTAATATATATTAAAAAGTATGTAAATAAATATTTAAAACTATTTTTGATGAATTTTTTGAATGAACATAGATTTCTAACAGTAGAGAGGGGAAAAGATGGGCTTTCATAATAACACTGTTAAATATATTATATGAAAAATATAATAAAATGATTCATATATGTGAATATATAATTAATAACAATAGTATAAGAAAATTCCTGTTTTTTCAAGAGATATGGATCATAATATATCATTAAAGGTAGCATAAATATAAAAAATCATCAAAAGAGATGTGATTGTTTAAATAGACTCTTACCACATGGTAATTTTAAACTTTTGTCACCATTTATGAAAAAAAAAATTACATGAATCTAGAAATATAATGAAAATAATGACATTTAAGAAATGACATTTCAAATAAATTATATACACATCATTTAAAAATATATGATCATAACATGGAATGTGTCTCAAAGAAGGAAATGTGAGAAAAAATTATGTTAACAATTTTGTAAATATTGAACCATAATCCCCATGAATGAAATATCACCTAATGGAAAAGTCAATAACTATAAATTGAATAATAATAAACATTTAATTGATCCATTTATAGTAAAACACCATATAAATGGAATGGGTTGTGAATAAATCATGTATCTCAAAGAAATTGAATGTGAGAAAAAATTACCATAACATGTTTCTTTACTCATGTCATACTCTTAAAAATATCCATTATACTAATTATATTTTCATTTAATTTATTTTAATGAAACATTTATTCCATCTAATACCAAATATGAGATTATTATGACTTTATATTACCCTCTGGTTAGAAATTCAATTCTATGATTTCACTTGGTGTAATATCCCTGTTGTTTTTCGGATGTGTCTAAATTTGTTATAACATTGGTCCTTATACATATATATTGATTAAAAAAATTTCAATAATTATATAAATATCATTTAAATTCCGTATAATTTATTATAATAATAAATACTATATTGATGTATGAACTCAAATACAACATTCATGGATGTGATAATCCTTACATATACGTGAACATTGTTTCCATTTTTCTTTTTAATATTGAAAGTTAAAAAGATGTAAATGATCAATATGTATATATAATACCATTAAATTACAATTATTATGGAATATATATCATATAATATCACTAAAATCATCTTTAATACATTCTACTTAATGTTTTAATGATTCACATCGCTTGGGAGAGCAGTAGTCCACAATACTTCAATCAAAATTATCATATTTACAAAAAATGGAAAGTATAATTATATGTTTTGTAAAATTATTACAGTTTCCTATGTCCATAATATGTATCATTTATGTAATATATAAATATTTTATCCTTAATAATTCAAACATTGGGAGGTGGTAATATATGTATGAACAATATTCATTTCGTGAGGTAGTAGTTCACCGTTCACGTAAACATTATGTTTGTTACCCATTAAATGAATTTTTCTGAAATTGTAGATATAAACCTTATTATAAAAAATTATAAGTATATTTAGGATAATTGTGTTGTCATAATATAATGTAATGAGGATATTGTAGGGTCATATAATTGAAATATGATATAGGATCTTGAGGGAGGATGTTACCTATTCTTTGGTTAACTCATTTTTCTCTTCCCTGATGGGCATCCTTGGAATGGTTTCTGTCAAAAGGGATGATTAAAGGAGTAAGAGGAGTAATTTGGGAAGTTTATTGTTGAGACCATATCCTAGTATTTGTGTTTTAATTTGAGTGATGAAGGTAGATATTTTGTGGGCTTTTATATGGGAGGGAAATGACTCAGTTGGTATTTTGGAAAATAAGTTAGGTATACCCATGTTTTCCCTTATAAAGAGTCATAAAAACAAAAAAGAATTAATAATGTAGGATTATGGAATAAAATTGGACGTCCCATGTAGTTTGGACAAGTTTAAATGTCATTTGGCCCCTTATTTATTAGGATTAGTCCTCTGTTAAATTTAATTTTTTCTTAATCATGTATCCAACTTCAGTCACATTCGCTAATTTTTTTTTTGTTAAAAACTATGTCAACCATATTATAAAATATAAATTATTCTGATTCAAAATATGGAATTTATTCTATTAATTATAAAAAAAATATGTGACAGAATGTTATTTAAATTTAATCCAGTATACAAGACACTATTGTAGTTTTAAATGGTAAAACATCATAATGATTACTTTGTTTTTATAAACAATTTTAATGTGAAATTGGTTCCCATGACCTAAATTGGTATAATTGATCATAATATTATCACATTTACCATTTAAAAAAAATTTAATATGTAATTTTACAATATTAATAAATTAGAGGAAAAAATAGTTTAAAATTATAATTCACTATTTTTCAACATTCATCCAAAAATGACGTGTCTCAAAAAAAATCCAATAAATTCACACTAAGATACATTCAAAATTCGAAATAAAAAAATAACATTTATTTTATCAAATTAAAATTATAACAATGTCTAATATTATTTTTGTTTTTTTAATAGGAGGCAGTGTAATTGAGTTTATTTGATAAAATATTATTTCTAAACATATAAGTTCTTTTCAAAAAATTATATATTTTGTTATAAATTATATTTGTTTATATTAAAAAAATATATGTAACGTATTTATTAATATTTTTATTAAAATGTTTAATTGATAGGATATAATTATCACATTTAAATAATTATATCAATAAAATGATGTTTCGTCGATACTTAGTGTTGCGTGTAACGTAAACCATGTTAGTATTGTGTGAAGCACACAATAAGTACGTTCTATATGGAATGAATTGTTTACTTTTTAAATTAACATTATATAATATATATCATGTTATTCATGCAGTGAATGTATCAACATGAAAAAATTAATTCAACAAAATTAAAAAAATCTTAAGGTGTTTCAAATCATGTGAATACCATCATCATGTATACTTTTGAAACTTGTTAATAAACTAATTTTTGAAGAATATATATTGAAAAAATTAATGATTCCTTATATTAATTTTTATTGGATATATTATTTAAATAATAAATTTTATAAACTACATCCATGATAAAAAACTAATTTCTCAAAAAATCCTTAATCAAAATTTATGTTTTTAGTAAATTAATATTTACTTATTCATACCCTATACATATTCCTCAAAAAAATAATAATCTCAACACAATGAACAAATTAGGGTTTATTTTAGCTTATTCGCAATAACACCTCACTATAAAATCACATTTGAAGTATATTAGAACCATTAATAATATTTATTTAAATCATTAATGATAAAAAATAAGGAGATGAATCATTATTACGGTATAAATTTTGTATCCAATTTAAAAAATACATCAATCCATCATTTTGAATTATTATAATTGAATATGTAATTTCATTATATATATGTAAATTACAATGTCAAGGAATTTAGTTGGGTAATTATCATGTTACCCGGATATAAGGCATTCAACTCCACGACAATTAATCACTCTAAGACCCTTTTACCAACAGTTAAAACACAATCCCCTCCATTTCAGGTATTCAATAAGGCTTATCTTCTCTTCTTCATAACATGAATAAAGACCAGTATATTTTTTTACTATGTTACTTAACAAGTGATCATTTATAAAATTATATCTTCGTATTATTTTATATTTTAGGAGTATCACAACTTTTCACATTATTAATCAAATAGATTGATAGTAGATTTGGAATAATCATAATATCTTTCTCTCCAGTAATTCTAAAATTCTATTTCACATAATCAATATATTTTTCATTGAATTTAATGTTAACATAGTTCCTTCCAGTGTAATGCATTGACCAAAACTAAAATGCATCGTCTCGCAAACACTTATCAAAGTAGAAATCCCTATTTTGATTAAAAATTTCTAACATGATTCCTAAATCATTACACCTACATTTAAATTATATCACAACACTTGCTAATCCATATAGACATTCAAATACATATCCATTGAAATATTCATTTTTATCATAGTACTATTTTACCATACTAGTTTCCAATGGTTGATTTAACTTTTAATTGATACCAACTATATATACCCATAATAAAAATACATGTATATTATACCAATTTTTATGAATATTCCACAGATTAGAAAAACACATTCCCAGGGGAATAATTGTTTAATACCTTAGGAAATACAGAAACATTATAATATAACATAGTGAAATTTATAAAAAAAATTCAATACATATCTTATCTATTTAGTACTTCTATATAAAAACATTCTTTATAATATATAAAAACAAAAAATAAGAATTGGGTGAGCTCCAATGCCCAGTAACGGTTAACATGGGAGACATTTAATAATAAGAATAGAATAAGGGTACAAGAACATGATAATCACATTAAGAGTACTTAACATTCATATCAAAGAACATAATTGGGAGAGATGGCATAAATATTGTAGTTCATATCACAAAAATCATAAGGTGATCAAGACCATAATCAAGTTGAGAATAATAGAGGAATAAGACATGGTAATTTGGAAGACAAATATGAATATAATTTATGATATTAAGGATACCGTCAAAGATCTTGATAACATTTTAGTCTTGGGTTAGTCACCATTCTACCTACATCAGGATTAGGATGTCCTCCTGTGTACACTCATTTTTGAAAGTGGGGATGTTGTCCTGACTACACTCTTATTATGAGCTTGGGATTCCCACAACTGTCACATCAAGTTTTGGGATTTTGATTCTGTCATGTTAACCATCTTCTTTTGGGCAGGTATTTCCCCCCATATACACCCTTTATTTAGTCTTGTAATTTCCTTTGGTGTACCATGTTTTAATGCTAGGGGATTATCTCTCATGTACCCTCTTTAATCGTACTAGGGTTTCCCTCTTGTTTTTTGTCTTCTGATTCCCTCTCATGTTCCCCATTGTTTTGGGACTCTGATGATATCCCATGTACCCTCTTACTTTAGTCATGGTATTCCCACACTTGTACCCTATTTTTTATTTCTTTATATTTTCTCCCTTGTACTCTCTTATTTCGGGCATGGGATGGTCTCATCTGTACCTTCTTGTTTGGGTCTTGTGATTCCCTCTTATATACGCTCCTATTTCGGTATTGTAATTCCCTCACATGTAAACTATTATTTTGGGATTGAGATTCAATCTCATGTACACATGGATATCATAAAATATTTATCATCACATAATGTATTTTGTATATATATAGGCCCCAAAAATCAGATAAATAACTCACAAATGCATGTGCGACTAGATAGAAAAACATTTATCATATAAAGTCCTATATGAAGATATTGGTTAACAAAAAATCATATCAAAAGATATTAAATGGTATATGTATCATGAATATTTCATCATATCATTCCATAGAGGAAATTGGTAGCTCTCATAATCATTCCATTAATGTATAACATGTTTAAAGTAATAGGTTTCAGAATCAACATTTTTGTAGTAGAGGAACATGTGGCATAAAAATCATTCCATCAAAATATAAACCATTCAATAATGATTCTGAATATTTTTTAAGGAAAATATCCCCAGTAAATTATAAATTATAAAAATTTATTTTATCATAAGTAGAGATGGTTTTTGAAACATCACATGAAACAATTATAATGAAAATTGACATTCATTTAAAATCCTCTTCATAAAACGAAATGAAATGTCATTTTCTAATAATTAATGATTTACAATCTCATTTAAAAGTTTTATCGAGGATAATATATTTTACTCTTTAGAAAATAATTTTCAAAACATAAAATATATTTAAATCCTTATAATTATGAATTATCATTGAAAACATATCGATGAATCCTGAATGTAATATAAGAACCATTCTTCTGAAAATACTTTGAGTCATAGAAATTAGTCTTGAAAAATTTTTTAAAAAAATTTAATAGAAAATAAAAAAAAAATATTCAAAATACTTTGAAAAAAAATTTCTTGATAAAATATAAAATGAGGTTGATAATTTTTAATTTTTTTTAAAACTGTTTTAGAAAAAATAATTTTTAATGAACAAAAATTTATAACCGATGAGAGAGATATAATAAAGGGTTTTCTGAAAAAAAAAACATTATTAATTATCTCAATTACCAAAGAGTGGAAAAAATTGTAACAATACATGAAGATATAATTTATTACAAGAATATTATAAAATTCACGTGTTTTCTATTGTTATGGACCATAATATTTCATTAATTCATGCATAATCAAAAACAACCCCGATAAACGATGATATTGTAGTAGTAAACTATTATTACTTTTGCAACATTGAATTGAAATACAGACTAGATAATAAAATTTCATGAAATATAAAATATAATTAAATATTTAGATTATATATATAATATTTAAAAGGGATATATATTTATCCCAATGAAATATATACGATTATAACATGTCATGTTTCTCCATGGTGCAAAATTGAGGCAAATTTTACATTACTGATTTAGTAAAATTTGTTTAATAAACACTATGAATGAATGATAATCAAATTGAGATGTAAAAAATCGTAAATTTAATTATATGAATCATATAATACATTAATATGAAATATATATATAACAAAAAATAAATAAGTTAGGAATAAGGCATAATATCACAAAAATATAATTGCGATGAAAAAACCATTACTACTTGAATATCATTAGAATCATGATACCCATGAAACTATAAAACCAATTAAATGTTTTCATATCATTAAATAGAGGAAATTAATTTATTAAATTTCATAGGGAAGTATATATACCCCCCATAAAAGAAAGTTTTGGCTATTTAATGTATCTCATTAGAATAAAAAGTGATATAAAATTCCCTTACACAAAGCCTTAAATATTTTCAAAAAAAACGAATATATTGTGTAATAAAGATAATTATATTATAAATCTATAAAATAAACTTAATTTTGTATTTAATACCATATATATTTATTATGACTCTATACCACCCATTAATTAACAACTCCATGTTATTTTTATGTTTCTGGTTATATCTGATTTGTTTACCTATATATTTTTGAATTTTTTTCTCATTCATAATACTTAGATTATGAATTAATTATTTACAGGATGTAAAACTTTATATAAATTTATTATCTATTCAATATATATATATATATATAATATATGAATCATATAAATATGAAATCGAATACATTGTTCATGGAGATGGTAGGTCGTACATATGCATGAACGCAGTTTCAATTTTATAATCATATTAAATGAAAAGTACATTAAATATATATATATATATATAATATAATTATATGATAATTATTTTAAAATAAATATATTTTATTTAAACTAATATTTTCCGTAATACATTCAAGTTAATTTGATAATGAACCGTATTTCTTTGAGGAGGCGGTAGTCCACATGTCCACAAATGCTGTTATTGTATTTTCAAAAATAGAAATAACAAATTCATGTTTAATATTATAAATCCATAAGTATGAATAAATCATAAATATCACAAATATCATTGAAAAATATAATTTCCACCATATTTCCCACCCATGAGATGTGGTGAATGAAAAACGAACAACATCGTTTTGTGTGGAGGTGGTTCACAGTACACACGAGCAATAAGTTCTTTAACCAATTAATGCATGTATGGGTAGTGTAGTTATAAATCTCATAATAAAATATGAATGCTTCTTAGGATACATATGTTATTATATAAAAATATAATAAGATTATTTGAGCGGTCTATGAGGAAATGAAAACAAAAGATCATGTGGTTGGATGTAACCACTTCTTTGGGTAAATCATATTGGTTTGCACCAATTGGATTATTAGATATGGTTTCATCTCTAATGTAGGAATATATTATTATGTTTTTATTTTTATAAGATATTTCATTATATTTTATAAAATTCATTTTTTTAGAGTTGTGACTAGGTGTGTGGGGTTAGTGCCTTTTTTAATGCGGATGAGTGGAATTCTAGTAAATTTTTGAAAATGGAATTCCACCGTGGTTTTACGATTTAAATTGGATCCAATAATGATAAAATCCAAATAAAAGGGAGAGTATTGTCTAAATATTAATTTCAATTACATTTTTCGAATATTTAATGGTCTTTTTGACCTTATGTATAAGTTTTAGTCCTTTAATTAGATAAATTTTCTCTTAATCATTGTAATTAATTTTAATAAAATTCACAAAAACATTATCTCTAAGATGAAGTTGACATTATTGTTAATTATAAATTAATATTATTACACATATTTAATCCATTTTTCAAAATTTTTATCATATAAGTGAAAATATAAATTTGAATTTAATCAGGTCGAAGGGAGGATAATGTGGGGTTTTAATGTAAAATAAATCAATTGATTATAATGATTTAATATCATTTTTTACTGAGAATATGATTCAAATAAAGTACATATTTTTATTCACAAAAAATGGATTTATTCCTATCATAAGACTATAGGAACTATTATATGAGGGTGAAAAAATTATTGATTATATAATAAATAAATTTTATTTCAAGAATTCATTAATAATGGTTTTTTTAATTTATTGAGTTAAAATGGAATTTTTACATAGTATTCCTAGAAAATGTATATCATTATTTAAAATAGTAATTAAATTAATTTCTAACTAATTGATAACCAATAGATTGATTTTATATGCGTGTTTAAACCCTTTTTTCATAATTTATTTAATTCTATTAATAAACCTCACTCAAACACCGTGGATATATCTATTATGATATTTTAAAAATAATATTGACATTATATTGTATATTTTTTTAGAAAAATCAACCTTCAGTGTAACACAATATATTGAAGGAACTTGAAATTATGTGTAATTCAAGACAAACATAGTGTTGTGTGTACTATAAGATAATATAACTATATCATTTTTTGAAATGTTAATTTTTTTATGTGAATCTCAATCAAAACTTTGTTTTTATCATATGTCACAAGTAATATTTAGTAATATGTGAATTGAAAAATATCATAATTAAAAAATTTATTTAGAAAAATTATATGTTCAAAAATCATAGATTGTTACAAGTTTGTAGGAAATTTCATGCCCTTCTTGTTTTCCAATAAATATTTTAATAATTTTTATTTTTATTTAAAACAATCATAAAATTTTGAGTGGTAATTATTGAGCAACATAAGTGACATATTTATGCTTTACATTATTATGTAATGACCAGACCTCAATAGAATATAGTTAACTCTCTAAAACCATTAGAGGTGTATGGGAAATAAATAGTTTCATTAAAGTCTTTCCATGGTTAGAATGACCTGTGTAGAGGTCCAACATTATAATAACACCTACATAATGGTAAATAGGATGTTTATTTGGGGTATCAATGTTTCGACAAGCAGTGAAGTGGTTGCACTTCATTTATTTAGAATTAAAATCATTAATAATACAAGATTGATTTAATTTGTTATTATATATTCTGATCAGGAAGGACTAAGAATCATGATTTAAATATGTTAGCCTCGATCTTATCTAACTAGGTTTTAGCAAGAAACTAAAGGTGATGCTGAAGATTCTATTTACTTAGAAGATCATCATTGATCTGTTAAATTCCACCACATAACAGGAAAATTTTAACAGAATATTTCCACATTATGTTTACATTTCAGTGTAATTTTTTCACCCAAGAGGTCCCATGGATTTGATGATCTAAGACAATGTATAAAACAAGTATTATTATTTGGATCTAACTAATCCAATGATGGTTGTCATAATAGTTGTGAGTTATGAGGAAACAAGTGTTTGGAATTGGAAATCTATCCCTTTCACAAATGATGGTTAATGGAATTGTTCAGTAATTGGTGGACTCTTGACACTACACTATAGTAGTGATAATTTCATTTTGGTGGATCACCAATGAGAAAATATTTTCTGGTTGTGTCATTGAACATGTCGGAGTCATGATAATACAAGTAGTATAATAGAGTTACCAATGATAAATACTACACCATATTGTATTATTAGTTACAATTTTCTTATTTCAATTAATCTATCTGTTTTGATAGATACATCATGGGAAGATCCATGACATGGGAAAAGTTTTTTGCAACATGATTCATATAGAAATGATTTTAATTGATTTAATATATCTATGATCAAAGAATATAATTATGAGAAAACAATTCTAATATAGTTAATATTTAATTATCTAGGTATAATAGATATATTTTCTAAAATAATATATAACAAAAATAATTTTAAATGACTATAATTACATGATAATTAAAATATTTGTATACTATTGAAAAATTATTCTTGATTTATATATATTTTCATAAATGGATGTGCATATATTTGGAATCATAAAATGAATTTGTGTGGATTTAGTTATTGATAAACGATAATGCACAATTTTTTTTGAGGATATAAGAAAAATATTAAGGACAATTATAAATTTCATTGGAGAATAATACATAGTAATTTTGTATTTGAATGCAAGCATACATTTCAAATAATTCAATATATAACGGGAATTTCATGATTATCAGTTTCAATAAACCATATCACATACAAATATTCAATAAGGTTTTATTCAATTGGGAACAATATTAAGAAATTTATGGAGAAAGATTAGATAATGTGTTGTAATAAAATACAGGATTAGGAAGGAAATATTTTTGAATATGGATAATAATATTTATAGTCGTTGGGGTGAATAACCATCCTTATGAATAAGGATTGTAATTGTGGTTTCTAACCAATCATGAAAAGAAGAAACTATTACTGGAGTATATAAAAAATTACTTGAAGATAGAATTCTTCTTTGATTGTATAAAATATCACGATCAGAAGGTGATTAATCAATAATATAAATTGTTTGCAATCCATCATTGCGGTATTTAAACAATTATTATTACATTGTTTGTTTAATGATGAAATTTTCAAATATTATGTGATACATTATTTATCATATTTTCAAATGAGGTTAAGATGTTATTTTATACTGAGTAGATCATGAACCTTTAGAAGTGAGTGAATTTGAATTTTAAGAATGAATAATTCATAATGGATGAACACTGGTCACTATCCCCCTTAAAAATGATTAATTGGCATTCGAGAGTCAAAATTAGTATTATAGAAAGTTTTGGATCCAATTAGAAATCAAAGAAATTAAATAACATAGAAAACTACTTTCTTTTTCAATCCCAAAGATTATTCTATATTTTATGCAATGAAATACCGTAATTTTTTCAAATAGAATGTTTTTCATCCACTTATATTTTATACTAGTGGTGGTATATGAATATATATTTTGTTTTTAATCCATGTTCAAATGAGTATCTATAAAAATTTATAAATTTCTAATTATAGAAATCTATATGAATTCTCAAATTTGAATTTCAATGTCTCATTAAAAAATGATCTACCCAATGTTGAATGTTCCCCAAACTACCAAAAAATCATAAATAATGAATATTAGTTACTAAGTGAATATAAATATTAATAAATATAAACATTAAATCAGGAGGATGTAATATAAAGTTGTAATGATTGGAAATGTTGAGATAATATAAGAAAACTTCATAAGATAAAATAACATTTTGATTAGTATTCCGGGATTTTGTGAGAGACTACATAACCCAAATATAGTTGATAAAAACATGATAAATTTATAAGTAGGATTTAAACCCAAAATATTAGTCTCGGGAGAAATGTATGATTTTTAATTGGATGACAGTCTCAAAAAATTCATATCATATGAAATAAACAATCAATAAATTTATAAATAAATAACCAGATGAGATACCTTTTAAATAAACGGGAACATGAAAAGTAAAAGTAGAAAAATAGGTTATTGGATCCATATATTTTGATGAAAGATATAATGTATTCAATAACATTATCGATATCCTTTGACTCATATAATTAAAATGAGTATGTAAATAAAAACCTAAAACATCTAAAAAAATTAGGAGTCAGGATAGAAATTGAAACTTTTATTATGACTATCCAGAGTAAAATATTACTGATTCCGTGTCAGATGAGGTTGAAATGAAGTCCTGTAAATATTCATTTAGAATGATATAAAAAAGAATAAATCCAAAAACTAATGAAGATAACTTATGAGAATGATTTTTAAATATAACCTAAAAATTTCATAAAATGATGAATTAAGTTCTAATAATAATTTATAGTATGGTTTTTTCATCAATTACTGATATGATGAATAATGTGTTGGGAAATAACAAGACTGAACACTAAAATTTAATTTTGATGTGAATATTGAGAAAAACACAAAGATCGCAAAATAGAACAGGGGATATATAAGGATAATAAGAAGGTTTCTATTAAGATAGAATATTATATCGAAAGGTATCTGACACAAATTTTTTATGTCAAGTGATAGAAGATAAAAGTATTTATGAAAGAGAATATTGTAGCTCATCTTGAAGATAAATTATGTAAAATAGAAGAAGATATTTATAAGAAAAAAATTAATTTTTATCCATGAAGAAAATGATTTGATGTATATTGGAGATTAATACTAAGAACCATCATATATCAATGGGGACTTTTCTAAATAAAGTGAGAAGCTGGGTTCTAAGTAGAATGTGAAATATGTACCTAATTTATATCATTGTAAGTGCTGAGTTCTTGAAAATGAAGTTAAAAAATATTATTTTGAAACAATATTGAGAAAGAAAATAATTGAGGGGAAAAATCAGATAAAATTAATGGGAATAACATCCTAGTGAATCAACTACATAATTTTGAAAAATAAGGGCTAAACAGAAAGATTTTATATTGGAAAATCTCAAAAACAGATTGACTATCAATGTAAGAGATCATATTTTATAGGTTATTATCAGTGTTTTGGAATGTATTTCATCAAATACTAATCTTAAATAGAAAATATACCTCTAATGGGAAGGAGTTATGAACTAAGGGTATATTTTGGGTAAAAATAACACAAATATATTAATGGAAAAAATATTTAACAAGACAATAATGTAATATTTATATAGAAAATGAATTAGATATTTTTTAATACTTTATTAAAGATGTTATGAGCATGGTTGAATAGATGACGAGTGTTTGTAAATATAACACAATGATGTTGAAATTAGAAAAAAGGAAATAAATTCAAAAATCATTTAATAAAAAAATTCACATGGATAAGAAAGATAATAATGATAAAAGAAAAAAATTTCTCGTTGGGTTGGAAAAGTTGGAGGTGGAAATGAAATTATAGGAAGTAGATATGAATTATACGACTAAAAAGTAACTAATTTCAGATAAATTATTTTTAAAATCTTGAGACGATGTCTTTTAATTTTTTTGAAATAATTCAATATAATGTATATGAAATTAGTGATAATTTTGGAATAGAATACATAATTGTATGAAAATACAACCATTATAGGAATAAGTAATAAAATAGATTATTCCATTAAATTGATATAATGTTCACTGACACTTAATGTGGATAAAACAAATCTAAAATGATGAGTTCAAGGATATAATATATTACAAAAAAATATTAATTCTCTAAATATGGAGAAGACTACAATTAAATATTCCCATGATGAGTTCAGAAGGAAAGAGTCTAATAGATGATATAAAACTATTAATAATTTTTTTGTTCATATAATGAAATAATAACATCATTAATCACAAAATTGGTTTTCATTTTTTCCAAAATGCATGTAATTGAGGTTTTGATTGAATGTTTTGCATACCCTAGTGAAAGAAAATGGGTTATTATGGTGTTTATTACATCTGCAGAGAAGAGGAGTTGTGTGTATCCCATAAGGGAGAGGAAACATCAGTCCATTATATCATATAATGAACATATAAATTTATGAAATCTATAAAAATATTATAAATATATATAATTATTTGTTCCAAAACCCTCATTTATCTTATTTCATACATGTTTTAAAAATTGATGTTTTAGTCAAGGTAATAAATAAAAATGGAGATGTTTTTAGTTGTTTCACTTAGATGGTTTGATTGGATTACATAGATGATTCAATGATAAAAATTACATGATAAATATTCATTGAGTAGTTCTAAAATAATAACATGACAATTATATAAGATCATTTTCGTTTAATGATTTCATTCAAAACCTTGGTGTTTCGTTATTTTATTCAACCAAATGTAATCCCACATTACTGAAAAGATTTATATATATATTTTTTAAAACCCATGTGGTGTCATTATTAACTCTACAACTAAATAAAGTATTTTATTCATATTTTTGAGAGATATAGAGAGAGACTGAAGAAGTGTCTTACTTGATGAGACCCCTATAGTCTCTTTGTATTCAACGTTACTAAGGGGTGTGGATAAAAAGGGATAAAAACAGTTTTGATATTGAATTTAGAAAGGAGTATTGATAATAAATATAATTGGGGAAATTTTTGTGCCTTAATGAATTTTATTTGTGTTTATTATAAAATATTTTGTGAATATGTGAAGAAGTTAACATAAATTTGGTTTCATGTAGATAGGTGAGTTTTTTCATTAATTTAAGATAATATAAGATGTGTTGAGATGTGGAATGATGTTTAGAGGTGATTTAAAATCATTCAAGAATCCCATGAAATATTTGGAGACATTAAATAATTGGTTAAAAAAATTTATATGTTTTGAGAGGACATTATTTCATACAATATATTTAATTAAATTAATAATAGTTATATAATGGTCAGAAATTTGATTTTTAGTGGTTACTCGAAACAATTGGTGTGGTATATAAGTAATATTTAGTTTCTTGAAACTCATACCATGATATTAAAGTCTAGTGTAACGGTCCTATAGATGATTAGTAACAATGTAATGATAAAAATTAATTCTTTAGGTTTAATTTAAGGATTATTATTTTGTTTAATGGTGACACCTATGATATTCAGAATTTATATTATAAATAATAAAACATTGATTTACGCAAATAATGCTTATGTGGAACTTAAAGGATTGAAGTATCAGGATTTATTCATGCGGATTGTGATCTTATTAAATTTATTTATAGATTCAAATTGAATTTTATTTTTTAAGGGGAAAGGGAATGATAATATCCTTGTTGTTTAGTTGAATGTCACCATACCACAATGAACTATATAATGGGTATAGAAACAAAATAGTTATGTTTGACTGGGTGTTTTAGTATATGCGGTGGATCCATGGATCAGGTGATATAAGACTATAGTGGGGATGGATATGAGGGCAAGGATCTACCCATTATTGTGATAATTTTTTCATAGTGCCTTGTGATTAAATGAGATTATGTAAATAGACATATAATAGTTTCACTTTGTGTGGTGAAATAAGTGGTTCTAAAATGAGAACAATAATGACACTATAGTATTTTAGTGAGATTTCATGTTAGAAGAAAACCTATGAGAAAAAATAACCTAGTTATTTCATGGTTGGAATTTTGGTACGAACTAAGAGATTAAAAGTCTAGAAATTGAAATAACATAGATTACACCATGGATTGTTTTATTTAGAAAATGTCATGTTTCCTTCACTATTGATAGTTGGGTGAGACCCAACATAGAGTGACCTTGTTTTGGGATTTGTTGTGTTATTATATTATTCATGAGAAAATGATTCTAATATACTAAGAGTATGAAATATCAATTGATATAATGAGTATGGTATACATAAAATATCTTTTAATGTTATTCATCTAACTATTTATGGTGAATAAATAACATATAAATGTTTTAAATTATATTAAACGGCCAGAATTATTGTAAAATTCAAATATATGTATATTATGATAATATATTTAAGGATTTTCAAATAAACACTTGAATAAAATGAATTGTTTTTTCTAAAATAAGTTTGAAAGGATTTAGTTTCCAAAATACACTTATATAAAAAGATATAGGAGAGAGATGAATAATTTATATGTTGTTTCAATTTCACTAGTAAAGAGGATATACCGCTTAGGTATTGATAAAGATGAATTTGTTCCTGATAATTTGTGATCTAGATACAGTTTTTAATCCAATTTTAATGACACATTTTTCACCTAATATGATTCATGAAGGTTTTTTACCAATTACAACTAGATCGAATATTCTTTTGAAGGAACATAAATAGATTTTTTGCTGATAAATCATAGAGAACCAAGGATATATTAATAATTGAATACTAAAATAACAACAGTGATTGGAGTATAATACTATACAAGTGATGGATGCATTTTTATTGAGGTTTTTTTACAAATAAGATGGTGGGGAATCATTGAAATTGGTGTACAACTAGTTTTGGGAAGAAGGAACTATGGTTGGGTTTTATAACCAATCATGAGTAAAGGGTGAGTATCCATTATTTTCTCTATTAGCTAATCCTTGAATGGGAGGATAACCTATCTGGATAAGACTATGACTCTAATATCAAATATTATAAATACTATATGATACTATCAATGTTATTTTCTTAAAATGTGTAATGTTTTTTGTTCTTACATAGTGAATTTTTTACATAATTAGTTCTATATGTTATATTAAAATAGGATAATTAGAAAATACAACACCTGATTACGCCTCCCTCAGTAGTTAATTATGCATGTGGGGAAAAAAATTATTATTATATACCAATTTATGGTACCCTTTATGGGTTTATTAATTTTTTCAATTTTTTTCAATTGTATTGGTGTATTTTAAGGAAATTATTATTTTAATTTTTTAATAAAAATGTTCTTTTCAACAATTTTATCTCTAAAATTATAGGGATACCCATTAAAAAAATATTCTGGGAAATGTGGGGGTTTTCTCTATATGAATTCCCAATGATTAACCCTGAATTTCTATGGTATGTTTTAATTTATATGGATCATTAATTTACAATAGACCCAAACAGGGGAATGTGATGTTTTATATGAGATGGTCCTTGTTTGTTTCCAATGTAATTTAACAAAATGGTTTACTAGGTTGGTTATAATGCCTATTTTGAAACATTATATGATTACATGGCTAGAATATTATACTCACAGGTAAGGGGAACATTGTTTATATCCTTATACGGTTTCCACCCTTTGTGGGATGTTAATTAATTATTTTTAATTGATTTATGTATTAAAATGAAGAGGGATATGTTTCATGACCGGGTATTGGAGTTTATTTAAAAATTAAACATTTTAATTTACGGATTAATGTGATAATCATATTTCTTATTGATTATTCCAATGATATTTTATAAGAATATGGGAGAATAGGTAGAAAATTCGAATACCATTATGTGTGATACACTTGTTTTCATTGTTCTCAATCTGTTTCCCTTATAATTAATATTATCTTGTATGAGAAACCAACTAGTAATACCAGATGGATAATATAGCATTGATATTTTTATCATATTCAATAAATATTGGATAATTCTTAGGCGTTCCATGAGTGTGGCCTAAGATCATAATACTCTAACTCGTAGTATGTTACCAAAGATGAATAGTTTCTCTTGAGTATTTCACCTTGTATCTCATTCTACAACGTTTTTGTATTCCCTAGATCATAATTTTATTATAAGACACTAACAATTTAGTTTTTTTCCATGATATCTATCTTAGTGATCTTCCGTGTTTATATTATATTTACACTGTGTTTTGATTTACATTAAAATTTATATACAAAATGGTTTTAGGAGATGTGGTTTTTTAATTAATCAGTGACATCAGTTTTATAAATGAAATTTGATAAATTTATTTCTAAATGGAATTTAAATTATTGTTTATAATGAGTCAATTAAATACTTATATTTAAAATGGGATTTAATTGATTTTTTTAGTGGGAAAAAGTTTTTTTTGTTTCACCTCAAACTATAAATATCATTTAATATATTTATATGATTTATATTAAACAGAGTTTCTATCCTTATTGTGTTAAAATAGTGTAGATATTTTATGATATGGTAATTGAATTATATTTATTTATTGAAATTACATTTTCTGGAAAATTTACAATATTTGTATGTTAAAACAATATATTGGTTTAAAGGCCTTCTATTATTATCAGGATATCACCCATATTAATTATGTTTATATGGAAGAATTACATAACCATTTGGTCTATACGTACAGTGTCCTTGATTTATACAAGGACTAAAGTCACATTTGCACAAATTTTATATTTAAATACACCAACAATAGTCATATCATTCATTTCATATATTTTATGACATCTTAAATGATGAAATTACCTGTATTACCCAATTGGATACTCTATATAGCTATTTATTATTGATATTGATCAATAAAAACACCACAAAAATGTCAACGAAATTTCAAAACATAGACTCATCAGTCAACCATCAAATAAATAGTTGATAAGATTTTCCCATATCGTATAGTCCCTATAGTTGGAATGAATTTGGATGACCTGAAGTATCTGGGGGAAAATTCAATCTTTTTATACTAAAATCCCATTTGGTTGGAGTAATACAACTGATATTGTACTCAATTACAATACCAAAATAATTACAATGATATAGTTCCATGGAATTTCGACCCATATATGTTTTAAAATTTTTATTCACATAATAATATGGGTAAGAACACAACTCTAATTCAAAAAATAAATAATGAAATATTTTGTAAAATTAATTACATAGTATGTTTAGTGACATATTAGTGAGATTTTTTAGCACACACCCATGTAATAATGTTTTATACAACATACATATCATTCATATTTTTGTTTATATTTCTGATTTTTTATAACATTTAAGATGTTTATATTTGTTTATAGATGGATATTTTCTATTTCCTTTGTGAATATGGGGAACATAGATTTATTTGCGTGGTGACATGGGTTATTCAATCATTTTCCAAATGTTATATGTCGACCAATTATACAATGTATATATTTTCATCATGATTTTAATTTTTATTTTCATTAAATTTATTTTATAAAATAATTTTGGTTGATTAATATTTTGTGTTTTACTAGATTAGGGTAACCAAATTTATTGGTTATAAACATCATTATTGAATATTTAGATTCTAAAATTTGGGAGTGGTTATTTATTTCTCGCTATTTATTATTTGTGTGTGGAATTCCAAGGTTTGTTATTACCATGGATGGAATATTATTTAATTTATAATGCATGTTTATTAAGTGTATTTCTGTGAAATAATAACCAATGGTGTATTTTTTATACTTTAGTACCTATTCCATCCCCTCAAAATCAAGAATGTCATTTTCCCCAAATAGTGGATTTGATCAGGTGAAGGGAAAAGTAAACTCGATACGATTAATTGCATTTTTCCATTCCAAATAATAAAATTAAATTCTAGAGGATGAGTAAAACTAAGAATCATTGAATATATTCTAATTATATCAGCATCTATTTTACATTTTCTTGTGAATTTTATAATATATTTATTAACTATATGTTCACTTATTTCATTAAATTTGAAGAACATATTTTCAGTGATTGTTGGTTCTTCATGTTATGAGTTATATTCATTTATATGCATCACTATTAATTTATATTTATGATATAAATTCTATAAATGACATAATGTGTGTAACAATCCTTATTAAATAATGTAAAAACCAAAACATTTCTATCCATGTATTGGTCTTCCCATTTTATTTAATTACTTTTGAATATTTGTTCATATAGGAAGTCCATTGGTTGGAGAACTAAAATATTTTGGTTATAACGTATAATCAAATATTATTTTACGACTTAAATATACTCTAGATTGAAGAAATTATTTTTTTCTATCAATTACACTTTTTTTATTAGGTTATGATGGAATTTAGACTCATGAATCTCCTCAGTGTTCTACATTTATAATAATTTTTTTCACGAGGGAATGTTTTCGTCAAATTTTTAATGATCTTTTTTGAAGAAAACATACAACACATTTCAGTTGGTGTGAACCATGAGTATCCTTATACACATAATATTACTTTTAAAAAATAATTTATTGGGAAAATATTTTAATATAAATTAGTTGTGATCATATTATTTAGTGAAAACTAGTTCTCTAACTAATGTATTAATCTTATAAAAATTCTATAAATAGTTATGGATATTTGTATATATTTAAAAAAATCCATTGATTTAAAAATACTCAATATGACTGAAATTAATTATGGGAATTGTTGTAAAATCAATTAAATAAAGACATTAAATGATGTTATAATTTTCTTGTGTAAGAAAATAAAGAATCAAGTCTCCCAAGTAAAGGTACCAGATTAATGGAAATGTGTATCTCAGGAACTTCTGTTCAATATAAATTCTATATAAATTTTTATCCAAGTATAATATCGAGGGTTAATATTAAGGTTATACAAATGTATATTTTATGTTAATAGGGGTTAATGATTTAATTTTTTCAATGGTTTTTAATTTTAATTACATGTGAACATGAATTAATATTTTTAATTTAAAATTAATCAAAAGAAAACAAATATAAGTTTTAGAGAGAAAATTTACAATTATATAGATTCATATTGGATGGAATTCATTATCTTTTTAATGTGTATTTATGTCTATTCATCAATTAAATCAACACCATTAATTATGAATATTCCCCTATACATTTATTTGGGGAACAATTCTACCCATATAATATAAAAAACATCAAGAATATCTAAATATATGGTTATTGGAAATTGAACACAAATCATATGAGATTGTGCCTCCCTTAAAAACCTAACATGTTTGTTTTTCATTAGTCACATAACAGACATTAAAACAATATATATTGGGTGAGGAATACCCTGGGAATAATAATTAGTATAGAATAATAAGAAATCAATCCATGGATAGAGAAGAGATGGTTCTAGTCATGGGTCCATTTATCGAAACCTTGACTTACCTATTATTATTGTAGAGAGATCCTAATAAATAATGAATAAGAAATCATAATAATAACTTCCTCCCATTAAGATCAACATTTTAGTCATAATTCCATGGCCCTTGATTATAAGAGGTCATAGTTGGAGAATGATCAACTAGAGACAAAAACCAATGATACACTTAAATTATAATAGAATAATTGGAATGAAAATTAAAATAAAATTATATATCCTTGGTTAAGAAACCACAAAATCATTTTATTACAAACAATATATACATAATTTTTACTAATAATATATATTATAAGAACAAATGATTCAATCTATATTAGGATTTTTCTTCCTATGTTTATCACACATGAAATCATTCTTGATTTTCCACTATAATTAATGAGTTATAGCTAAATACACAATGTTCAAAATTTATAAATTTTTATAGATTGGAGCCATGTTTATAGAATTTTTTTATTTATCCCCATTTAATATATTACATATGAACAAAATTGTACTATTGGTAATGGTATTCCATTAATGGAACCTATGGGTTCATTTAGATCATATCCATAAGTAATAGTAGACTTAAAGAGGGTTCTCATGTGTGTTAAATGATTTGAATCCTTGGTTTGATGTTTGTAATTTGAAACATGTTTACTGTATTGATAGTGTTCCATGCCTATATAGTGGGATAAATGATATTGACATGTTACTAAATATGATAGAGTCCAAGGTTGTTATTTGTATTGAATGTTTTATTAATGCCCCAGAAAGATTTATTATATAATTAAAATGATTTCTAGGGGATGTGGTTTTGTATTTATTATATCACCGGTGGGGAGGAAGGAATTTTCAAGTTTGGACTACCATGGTTGTAATGTTCTATTAGCATGATATATTTTCTCTCACCTAACCTATATAATCTGTAACACCACAAGATTTCATAGTAATTTATTTTCATTAATGTAATTCAATAGCTTGTGCTATATGCAACATAGAGTTTGAGCGCACCACAACATACCAAACTAGCCATTCAAAAAGTGGTTTTGAATAGTGTTCACTAAATTTTGAATTTATATACTTTATATAATTTTAAAATCCTTATTCTATGATTCTTAGACATAATATAAGAATGAATTCAATTTTCCAAATAAAAAAATCATTTTTCCAAAAATGAAAATTTACCAACTTTTAATGGAAAAACCATTTTAAATAAAATATTTTACACCTTTATATATTCAATTTCACAAAATAAACTTCTCATTTTGATGTGGGTCATAATAAATTTGTGTGGATAAACTTTTGTTTCTTTTCTGATAACATTCACATTTTGATGAATAATGAAAAATACAAAATTTTAATTGAAAACAACTTTTTTAATCAACATAATTCATACTGTTAAATTATACATTTGAATGGTTTTTACGTATAATTTTATTATATATTTATTATTCTATCCAATTTTTCTCATTTTATGTAAATTTACATTTAAATTGGACATAAACACATATGAATATTTTAATATTTTTTACTTATCTAAACTGTCATTCTATTTTTGACCACATCAATTATTTTTAAATTAATTAATAAAACAAATATTTTTTAAATATTTTTAAAATAAACATTATTTTACAATTTTTAATATGAAAATTATCTTTGAGTGAATGTTTTTCTGTTTTTCTAAAAACATAAAACTTTTATGAATATTGAAATCAATGCGTTATTTTTTTTAAAAAAACCATTTATTTAAATAAATATTTTTAAAAAACTATTTAAAGTCAAAATAAATACATAATACCTATATTTTTCCAATTTAATTCCTTGATTTTATTTTATAATAAGATTAGATATATAATATTTTTATTAACTTTTTCCATCTTTTACTCACCTTCTAGGTACATTTTTAAATTTTCATGAAACAAAATTTCACCACATCTGTGAATTTAATTTCAAAAATATGAGAGACATAAATGACATCAGTATGTCAAATGTGGTTAAATAGGAAGAAATAATTCTTGGTGAATAATATCATTAGGATTTTATTTACAACTATAAAAAGTAAATATGGTAATTAAAGGTAATAATGATATTATAATTACCCCAAAATATTTCATATTTATTTTATATAAGTGTATTTTGACCAAAATAATCCTTAGGAATATAATACGATTCTTTTTTATCCAAATGGATTATATTAGGACATTAAATATATTTTATATAAAGAAGAGTTAAAAGTGTTAAAATTAATATTTAATAACTAACCCAGTTTAAACATAGGGATATACATAAGATAAATGAATCTATAAATATTCATTATAAAACATTAAATGATTTAATACATTGTGGAATTTAATTTATAGTTTTTATACATTAAATAATTAAATTTAATTATGACACAATGGTGATACAGTAATTAACATATTAATGAAATAACAAAATAATTGATGTTATAGATATTAAAATAAATATAAATTGGAACTTTTTAAGAATTAAATTAATTTCATAGGTTAAAATATCATGTTTTGTTTTATTTAATGTAATTTTTTATGTAATAATGTTTTATGACTTTCACAAATACCAAATACTAAATAGTGTAAAATGGTCATAAATTAATTTTTTAAAAATACTATATTATTTAATGATATATTATTCATAAATATATAATTTTCAGAAAAAGGAATTATATAATTATTTATATGTAATTAATTAACCACTTGAGGTTCTCTTGGAATTTTATAGTATGTTTATGAACCATGTAATATAAAAATACAAGAATACATGGTAAAAGTTAAAACTAGTTAACTATGATTTAAATCTCAATGATAAGGTTAATATGGAGACCTAATCATGTCTATAACCTGTGGGTTGAGAATATTTAGTTCCATACCCACCTTATCCTGAAAATAAATCGATTTTGATCCATTAGAAACCGAAAATGAGTTTAGAATTAAATAACATTTCACATTTTTTCTAAAGTGACCCTCATATATCTTAAAAAAGGGTACTTAACCTTCACCCAAATTCACACATTCAAATCCATTTGTATCATCCATACACTGCTCAAATATCCTCCCAACTACACTCAATTCGACCTAGTGGCCTCACATTGATCTAAAATCCAACATAAGGAGCCCTTTTGATAAAATAAAAAGGTAGCACCCGAAGAAGATGTAATAATTTCACAACCACATTCAATGATATTTTCTTCTTCCACTTTCTCATTATTTGTGGATTACATACCAAAATAATATGTTCATTACCTTATACATACTATGAAGATATTATAACAATTGTACCACGATATTCATTATTCTATACATCCCATGAATGAAAAATTCACCATATGTGCATATGTGCGGCTTACCGTCTCCACGGCGTGGTGTTGTTTTTTATTCAACACAACATTATTTGGATACGTATAACAATAAGTATAAATGATGTAAATAATAAATATAACATATTAATAATTTTTTATATATGATATACCATCCGATTACATACGATATCATCGACAACAGAATGATATTGTTCGTTATGAGCACGTACGGATTATCGTCTCCATGAACGAGATGAGATTCACATCCCATCATAACCATTCAAGAATAATTTTCATTTTATGATTTAAAATAATTTTTAATAACTTAATATCATTTTTTAAATGAATAAAATACATTATATCCATAACAAGCAAGACTTATGTAATAAAACATATAATGGAAAACGAATCAGTTAACACTCAAAACAATGATACGACTAAAATATTATTAACAAAAAAACATTAAAAGATCCTATATGATATCATATTTATATATGTGTTTCTTAAATAATTTAATAAATATTATTTAACAATTATAAATTATTTTAACATACCCTTAACTAGGTTAAAGTACATTGTATGAAGCATTCATATCACTATTAATTCTCGTGAGATTCATGCTATCTTTGCAACTATTCACATTTTTGTGGTGTATGTTATGCCAATGATTGTATTATTTGTGTAATATTCATTAATTTATGGATATTTAAATATTCATTTTAGGATACACCTTTCATGGGGTTTATGTTTCGTAAATTACCAAATCAGTAAAAGAATTTCCAAATTCATTTTCCACTAATTGGGTTTTACGCATACTTCATTGATTATTTTAGTCCATGATTACATGTTTAGTCACTATATATTTATTTATTTAATAATTTCATGTGACCTTTGTGTGGATATACTTTTAATACACATAATGAATACATTGATCAATTCAAAATTCATTGATATGAACTTTTTCAGGGGAATCATTCGTAAATTTCCATTCATTGAGTTTAACATCCAAGTCATTGTTTTTGTTTTTACATGAATATGTTTGAATTTCCTCTGATTTAATTACACTAAATATCCAATTATATTGAATTTATTTATATTTTTCACACATAATTATGTCATTTATTTATCCATAATCTAAGGAGACTACATTGTTGTTATGCGCCAATTAACATTTATATGGTGTATATATTGTACTTCAACATATTATAGCATTAATCCATTTATTATAATGATATTATAATTTTTTGATTAATGTTCTCCTTAGACTATTTGAATTCTATTGTCTTTAATTTTTTTCGTTACTCTTTTACTAAATTATCAGTTCAAAAAAATTATTCTTTAATTATTTAATGTTCATGTTTTAAAAATGGTTTTAAGTATTTATTTAAATGGATCTGAAAATTTGTAAATTTAAATTAATTTCAAAATATTCGTAGTGGTATTGGACCTTTTGATTCAAAAATCACTATTAAACAACTTCTTTGATATATAGTGTGACTTTTAAATAGTTTCAAGAGAAATGGCATATTTATCTCAGATAGTTATACTGATTATTTTCATCTATGTTAATATCCATAATTTTATTTTATTCATGATTTTGGATGATTTATTATAATATAATCCTCCATATTTTAATTAATGATTTATGTTTGACTGGGGATGTGATATTTTTATACCATTCATTGATTGTGGTTAATGTATTGACTTTTCATATTGTAGTTTTGATATGAATGTTTATATTGTGTTTCAACATTTTAATATGATGAATTTCTTTTATGTAATAAGTGACGAGTGGGGCATACTATATCCCCTCGATGCAACGGTAGGTGTCATGAGACAAACTAGTGTCTTGGGACAATAACTTGACAAAATCTAATTTTTATTCATGGTACGTGGCCTTGACTATGTGGTTATGATATCGGAAATTATGCATTCCATCATTATGAAATTAGCTATTGATATTATGTGTGATTATTAGACTAGTATAATACCCATGTGAATAAGTAAATGGAATTATTTGACTTATATTTTCCATATTATTATGATGTTTATGTCTAAAAGTCTTGTGTTTTAGTCTTATACATTTAGTTAAATGTTTGTGCTTATTTTTGAATGATTCCATTATATTAATATCCTTACAGAGCATCTGAGCACACCCCATTCTTATATTTTCTTTTTCCCAGGATTTAAAAAATGATGTTATGATTGACCTATAGGGATAGGATAAGGGATATGAGTGTGTTCAAAGGATACACAATGTTGTTGTTTTTTTCCAGGATGTAATTAAAATCTTATGTCTATATCTATTACATCCTAGGCTACTAAACTAATAGGTCCTCTAATACATTATCTCTTGTGATCATTTCAATTTTTTTTAATAATGCACCAACTTTTGGTAAATAGATTTTTGGGGTTACAGTTTGTATTAGAGGAATTTTAGTGCAAACATTGGAAACTAGATTTATAAATACAATGATTAGAGAAAATTTCAGTAAGATAAACATTGAGGGTTGGTATAGAATAACAGCCTATATTTAGGTAATATAAGGATTTTGTGAATTTTTGAAGAAATACATATTTTTCTGTATACAAGTAGGTAGAGGCAGATTTGGAAAAGATTTATCTAGGGGTAAAACCTGAAAACACCTCTTTGAACTAGACTCAAACGGGGACTGGTGCACGACAACAGGCCTTGTTGCACTCTTGTTACGACACTCCTGGGTGATATGATTATGATAATTCACATTTTTTTCAGGCCAATTTTATGTATTTTAATATAAATGAGAATAAATAACATTATTTAATCCTATGGTGATTTACATTAAAAATCATGTTTCCTGATATTCTTTAAAATTATTTTATTATTTTAGTTAGTCACACAATGATTTATGGCTTTAGTCAATGGATAGATTCCAAGGATTTCATAGAAGCATTGAATATGATTTACAAGGTGGGAATGATGGTTGAAATGTTTAACTAAATTGAATATTGATAGGCATAAAAGATATCATTATCATGCCAATGCAGGTTTCCAAGAATATAATCATGAACATATATGTTATCCAACTCCCAAAGAAAACAAATTAGAGAAATACGAAGAATTATAAGAGCTCCATCACTAGAGAACATGGAGAAAAGAAATCTAAATTTCCATCATGTAGAACATGTGGAAGGAGACACTCATGAAAGTGTCTCAATTGAAAAAGTAAATTCTTTATGTGTGGAAAATATGGAAATAATTTAAATAATTGCTGAGGAAAAATGTAGAGTACAATGGAAGAATAAATCTTATCCTAAGAATCCATTTATATTCATTTTCCAAATATGTAGGGGACCTAGGAATTACACTATTCAATACCCTATTCTATAGGATATCCAAAAGGACATGGATGAACCATTGTATAAATAAATGGATTGAGAAATGTTTAAAAGTATTAAATCTCTTTGTTGATGAGATTATATTTTATGACTTTTATCTTGTATGTGTAACCCTACTTTTTGATATGTGAAAATTCTATTTGAGGAAGCATTATATTTTATTTTTTGAATATAGTAATAAAGAACCATTTGGGTTTATATGATCCGTGAATTTGATGGAATTATAGGTTATTAATTTTTTGGGATAATAATGCGAGGCATGAGATAAGATTTGTGATTAAATTATTTTATTGTTTTTTTGTAATTTATCACTTTTTGGGAATGTTATAAAATATATTTTTCGAAAAATTAAACCATAGAGACCGTGAGACAACCTGTTACGTCAGAAAAAGCTGTGGGAATATAACCCACAACCAAAATGAGATAGAGACTTATCACCTACCAGTGGACTACGTGAATTCCCGAGTTACTGTGACTATTTATTTTTAGTTAAATGATTTTATTGATAAATAAAAATAATATTTTGGGTCTTATATTTTATCAAACGGATATCATTAGTATAGTAAAATGATTTGGTGATTATATAATAAATATTAATTTGGAATATGTTTACTCTTTCGGGAACACTATATGCTTAAGGATAATATAATAATAAGGTATTTAATTTGAGGATATACGGTGGAGTTTTATTTTAGAATTTTATTTGATTTTATTGTGGGCTTATATAGATTTAGGTTTTTAATTGAAATGATTAACCTATCATTGAGAATTTGTGATTTGGTTAATTACACTTTGGTATGAGAAATTATGAGTAGATGAAATTAATTGGAGATAAATGTTATCATTTATAATAAATGACTATGTGATTAAATTCTTCCGAGTTTTGGGTTTCAATCTTATTTTGGATTATATTGATGTATTTTTAGGACAATTATTTATTGAATAGACTTTATTGAACATTGATTGTTGTTTTTTTAATTTTGGAAATTAGGATTAGTATTTCCATATATAATCATTTATACATTTTGTTCATTATCAGATTTTTTTCTAACTATTATTGTGTTGATTAATCTCTAAAGACAAGAGATATATATAGTTTTTCTTATGTGGTTTATGTGATTCTCAGAATTTGAATCTAGCAATTCTGGTGTGACCATGTCATCTTGAATACCCATCGTTTGGAGAAAATATTAATTATTGGTAGAAATTTATTAAAGAATGAAACTCTACTGGAAAAGTAAGTGTATATCTTTATGTTCAATTCCATTCTCATAAATAAATTCTTCAACTTTATAAAATTGAACTTAAAACAAAAACACTGCCCGTTTAATTATCTTACTGGAAAACTAATGACTGTTTAACCCATCGAAGGATTGTGGTTTTCTTGTTGTTAACATTATTCTGATCATGTTTTCTATCACTATATGTCAGAACATTACACTTAGTTTATCTTCCATATACAGGTTTTTATAAATACAATCATGTATTGGTAATCTTGGGTGACCATTGTCCTTCTCTGTTATTTTTTTATACTGATTGTATAATTGAAATATTTTCTGATTAGGGACATTCAATAATGTTCCCAAGCCCAATTATAAAATTGAGAGGATTAAATTTCCATAATGGGGTAAGAATGTAACACCAAAAGATTTCATAGTATGTTATTTTCATTAATGTAATTTTATTTCTTGTGCAACACACAACACCGAGTTCAAGCGCACCACAACTTACCAATCTAGTCATTAAAATTGTGGTTATTAATTGTAATAAATACATTAATAATTTTATATTCCCCAAATAATTTTAACATCCATATTATGTGTTTCTTAGACATTATATAAGAACTAATACAATTTTTCATATAAAAGTCATATTTTTTTAAAAAAAATTATTTTACTGCTTCTTAATGGAGAAACATTTCAAATACCTTATTTAAAAATTTAATATATTAAAATTCACAATAAATTACTTTTTATTTAGAAGTAGGGAATAAAATATTAGTTTGGATAAACTTTCAGTGTTGTTCTGAAAAATTTAATATTTTGAAGAATAGTAAAAAATAATAAATTTTAATTGAAAAAAACTATTTTAATAAAAAATATTTATTGTGATTATTTATACATATGAATGATTTTAAAGTATAATTATATTATATATTTATTATTTAATCCAATTTTATTCATTTTTGGTAATTTTAGATTAAAATTTTACATATACACATATAAATCTTTTTATAGTTTTTAATTCTCAAAACCCCCCTTTCTGGTTTTGACAATGGGAATTATTTTTATATAAATAAATAAAACATATATGTTTTGAATTTGGTAAAATACAAATCATTTGTTAATTTTAAATATAATTATTATCTTTGGGTGATTTTTTTTGTTTGTTTATAAAAACATTCAATATTATGATGAATACTGAAAAGCAACGCATAATTGATTAAAACCGAATTCTTATTTAAATAATTATTTCTTATTTAAATTGATATTAAAGTCAAAAAATATATATATAATTCTTATATTATTCCAATTTAATTCATTTATTACATTTTATAATAATATAAGATATATAAAATGTTATTGATCTTTTAACTATCATTTACCCACCATCTAGGCATATTTGCAAATTTGCATAAAACATAATTTTACCGCTTCTGTAAATTTAATTTCATAAACCTGAGTGACAAAATTGACATCAGTAAGTAAAATATGGTTCAATAAGCTGATAATAATATTTTGTGAATCGTAACATTTTATTTTTATTTATCGTGATAAAATGTAAAAAAGGTAATTAAATGTCAAAATGATATTATAATTATCCCAAAACAGTAATAATTCTATTGGATATGTTTATTTAGACAAAAATAAACCTTTGGAGAAAATATGATTTTTTTATACACATGTATTAGATTAGGACATTTATTATATTTTATTTAGAGAAGTGTTAATAGTGTTAAATTCAAATTTTAATAACTATAACATATTTAATATAGGGTTATAAATAAGATAAATAACATTATAAATATTCATTATACAGATAAAATTATTTCATACATAATGGTATTTTATTAGTAATTTTTATACATTAAATGATTAAATTTATTTATGACAGAATGATGATTCAATAATTACCTTATTAATGAAAGTATAAAATAATTTATTTTATAAATATTAAAATAAATCTAAATTGAAACTATTGATACATTCCACTTCTTTTCTCGGTTAATATGACATTTTAGGTTATATTTTTTGTATTTGTTTATGTAATCAAGTTTTTTTTTTGACTATATCAAAAATAGAATACTAAATAGTGTCAAAATTGACATAAATGAGTTTTAAAAAATATACTATATTATTAAATGTAATAATATTCCTAAAAATATATGTATTTGAATAAGGACATATATAATTATAGATGTTTCGTTAATGAACCACTTCAGTTTATTTTGTAATTTTATAGTAAGATTATTCCCCGTGAATTATAAAAATATTAGAAGACATGGTAAAAGCTATACTATTTAACTAAGAATTAAATATAAAAGATAAGATTCATATGGTGAACTAATTATAAATAAAACATACTGTCTTAGAAAATTTGGACCTATCCCCGCATTATCCTAAAAATAAATCCATTTTGATCCATTAGAATTAGAAAATTATTTTATAATAAAATAATATTTCAAGCTTTTCCTAAAGTGACCTTCCCATCTCATATAAATGGGTACATACCCTTATCTCAACATAACACAGCCTAATACATTTGGCTCTTCCATCCAATGATCCTATATCCTCCCAACTACTATCACATCAAACGAGAGGTCATACCTTGATTAGAAATCCAGTCTATGGAGCCCTTTTGATCAAATCAAAAGGAAGCACCCGAAGAAGATTTAATAATTTCACCACCTCCTTCAAAGTTCTTTTCTTCTTCCACATCCCCTTTATTTTATATTCTATAATAAATTAAAAACAATAGTAATTTATAAATAATATTATGGTTTTAAAAAATATAGTACAACCATATTCATTATTTTATCCATCCTATTATTGATAATGTCACAATATATGTGTGTGTATTTCTTACTGTTTCCACGTCATGGTGTAGTTTTTATTCAACAAATAATTATTTGGATAGGTATAATAATATATATAATAGATATAAATAATAAATATAAAATGCTATTGATTCTGTATATATGATATACCATACAATTTCATATGATTTCACCACCAATAGAATAATATTGTCACCCGTGCGTACGTACAGAATACCATCTCCGCGAACCTGATGAGATTCATTTCCCATCATAACCATTAAATAATAATGTTCTTTATATGATTTAAAATAATATTTAAGAACATAATATAATTTTGGATATGAATAAAATACATCTTATCCATAACAAACAGGACTTACCTAACAAATCATATAAAGGAAAATGGATCAGTTAACAACTGAAACAATGATACTACTGAAATATTATTAACAATTAAATAATAGAAGATCATATATGATATCATATTTATGTATGTAGTTATTATATAATTAAATAACAATTATTTTACTATTATATATGAAGTTAACGTACCATTTACTAAGGAAATGTACAAGGTAAGGGGCTTTCATCTCATTTTTTATTCTCTTGAGATTCATGCAATATTTTCTACTAATATCTTTTTTGGGGTATTTACTGCCCATGAAATTATTAATTGTGTAATATAATTTAATTTATGCTTATTTAAATCTTTATTTTATGATCCTTCTTTCATGGGGTGCATGATTCATTTGTTTTGATATCAGTAAAGGAATTTCAAATTTAATTTCCTCTAATTTGATTTTACACATACTTCATTGATTATTCTACTACAAGATTTTGTGTGGAATCATTATTTAGTTATTTATTTATTAATTTCAACTCCCCTTTCTTTTAATATACATTTGATTCATATAATAACTCCATTTATAAATTCTTAAGTCATTGATATGAACTTGTTAAGGGTATTATTAACTTGATGTCCATTCATTGAGTTAAACATCCAAGTCATTTGTTTTGTTTTTACAACAACATGTGTGAATGTACAATGATTTATTTACCCTAAATATCTAATCGTATTTAGTGTTTTTATATTTTTCACACTTAAATATGACATTGATTTATCCATAATATATTGATATGGTAATTACAAGGGATTTTCTCTCAATTTACAATCCATTGTGACTCTTAAATTGTTTCGCACGAATTTAATTTTATGTGGTGTATATACTTTCAATTGATAGGTTATATAAAGAATAATTTTATTATCATGATATTATAATGTTTTGATTAATTTTATCATTCAATTAATTATATTCATTTGTCTCTCATTGAGATTGGATATCATTCACTAAATTATAATTCTAAAAATTTATTCTTCTAAATAAATAATTTCCATATTTTATAAATGTTTTTACGGATTTATTTATTTGGAAAGGAACATTTTGATTTTAATATTTCTATCAAAATATTCTAAGTATTATACGAAAATTTGACTCAAAAATAACTTTTAAACAACTTCAATGATAAATAATGTGGTTTTTAAAAGTATTTAGGAAAATAAAATATTTCACTCAAATAGTTTTAATAATTATTTTTATCTATCTCAATATCCTTCATTGTATTGTACTATTGATTGAGCTTGATTTATTATAACATAATATTCCATATTGTAATTAATTATTTATGTGTTATTTTCATGAGCTATTTTTATTCCATTCATTTTTTGTGGTTAAATTATTTGCCTTATGTATGCTAGTATTAATATAAATGTTTATATTGTGATTCAATAATTTTATACGAGGATTTCATTAGAATTAGTAAGTGACGGCCATGGCCTGCTATAGCGCCATAATGCATTAGTTGTTCTCATGAGCCAAACAACTATTTTGGCATAAGGCCTTGACAAAATATTATTTGTAGACTGGGCACGAGGCCTTGACTATGTGGTTATGATATCTGGAATTATGCATTACATCATTATGAAATTAGAAATTGATATTAAATTTTATTATTCTTCTAGTAGAATATCCTGGTGAGTAAGGAAATTTCATTATCTTCTTTATATTTTGCATATTATTCAGAAATTTATGTTTAAAATGATTTTTCTTTATCCATATAATGTGACTTATGTGTTAATTCTTATTTATGAATGTTTTTAAAATATTTTTTTCCTTATTGAGCATCTGAGACCACCCATTTCTTATATTTTATTTTTCCCATGATTTGAAGAATTATATTATGATTTACCTATAAGGGTAGTCTATGGGATATGAGTGTGTTAAAAGGGGACACAACATTGTTTTTTAATTTCATGATGTAATGTAAAACATAGGTATGTGTCAAGTTCTTCAAAGGCTACTGAACTAATTGTTTTTTTGATACATGACCTCTTGTGAGAAGGCCAATGTTATGTAAAAATGCCATGACTCTTGGTATCAAGGCTTGTGGTATTTCTGAATCATTACATAAATTAGATATTATTGAAACTATATAAGATAGAATGTTTGAAACAATTATAGATTATAATAATGAGAAGCGGTGTGGTGGGTTATATATAGAATCATGAAGAATTTTTTATTATATTGGATTATCATAGACAACCACATCAGATATTTCTATGATTTATTTATTGGTAAGACATAGATTTGATGGCATCATAAGATGATGTTTCACATTATCCTCAGCTGGGTTAGTATTGTAAAATATTACCTAGACAACCATTACTAGGTGTATCTTTGATTCCCCAGACAAGAACTCCCAAGAACTAGTGACAATTTACCCATACATTACAAACAAATATTGAAATGTTCTTATGTGGCCCAATTTAAACACTCAATATTTTGAAAATCCCAAAGAATTGTTGATTCACGTGTATTTTATGAATCTTTTATGTTTAAAGAAAGATAATATTTGGAATAAAATTTAACTATCAATTATCATTTCTTTGTAAGGAAATAAAATTTTTAACTACTATATAATAAAATAAAAAATAAATTATAAGATATCATCAACTCCCACTATATTATACCAACCTTATTATATTGTTGACAAATCATGTGAAATATATTTTATTATATCCTTAAGAAATGAAAATATATGAATAATTAGATGAGATGATTAGTAAGGGAAAAGGAATATTATAAGCTATCAAGAAATAAACATGGCATGGATAATATTGTTAAAAAATGATAAACATATAATATGAAAATAATGAACACAATATTTTGAAATAAATAAAAGGAGGACATAACCACATAAATTATAATATATAAAATAATAACGGAATTAATATTGATAGAATGAATAATTATATAAGTTTTGTTACTTAAAAAGAAGTCCTTGGAGAATGCATTATTATTCTGGTAAAGGCCACAACAATGACATAATTATTTTAAACATGGACTCAACCAATATTTCGTGCTAGAATTGTGTAGGAATATAAAAGATTCTAATTATTTTTATCACCTGAGGACAAATGATGAATTGAGGGGATATATAATATCAACCTAGACACACAAAATTTTTAATTCCAATGCACTCACTAAATAAATGAGAAAAATATGAATACTATTCAAAAAAACTATTTTTAATCCATATTCATGTTTATTGAGATATGGGTATATATAATTTCATCAAATTTATACTCAATAATTGAACAGAATACATCCACGGAATGAAATTGGATGGTTAAATGGGAAATAATAATTCTTCCTTACTTCTCAATAAATATCTATATAAGAGTAACAACATCTGGGATTTCAATACATTTGTGAAAAATGGAGGACATAATAAAAAAATCCATTAATAGGAAAAAAAATATGGATAAATGAACAATACATATACTATGTGTAGCATGATTAATATCAATGGATGTAGACATAAATGAAAAATCCATTGAAATATTGATAATGAAATAAAACATTAATGTAATATTTTGACTTTATCTAAATGTATATAGAATTATTATTTGTATAGACATCTTAAAACCATCTTAGTATTGATGCCTAATGGTAAAATGAGCTGTCAGGAGTGTCCAATGCTTTTTCAAATCAGTGATCATAGAAATGTGAATAAGCACATTGGGACACATAGTTCGAGAAAACCATGAATCCTAGCCATAATAGTTTCCCTACACTATGTGACAGCTTTTTGTGGGAATCTATAGGTTCCACTGTTAGTCGATATATATGTGTTCTAGGGGGACACATCTGTGAAACCACATAAAATTTTTTGAATGTATGGTTTCCCAAATTTTGGACATGGTTGTTCAAACTATGTGTCGAACCATTTGAGGTACCCCTTATAATAGTGAATCAAACATAGTTTGTTGATGTTTTTGAAAAACTATGTGGATTAATGGTAAATAATCAATTGAAGGGTAAAATTACCATTCTATACCTAATTTAATGATTTCAAATTCCTTCATTAATTCTTCTTCCATTTCCATATTATTTTTCTCCCCCGTGAATGGATCTTTCTCCTCCTTCTTCCATGGGGTTATGTGTTCTCTCCTTAATCCATTGTACAAATAATTAACTATGAGATGAAATAGATATCCCTTAGTAATAAATTATATATGAAATTATCCACTTCTACATTTCTCTTTAATTCATTTTGATAATTTGTTGTGATATATTTTCCATATTTTTATGCAATATGAAAAATCATTGGATTTCATCCAATTTTTGTTGAATCAATATATGATATTGGATGAGTTGAGAACTAATACATAGATGTAGGTTTCCTAATTACTTTATAGTATTTTTTTAGTCATAATAATTTATATGTTTTTCCACTTGATAGAACCTTCTAGTCAGGGTTAATTATTTTTAAATAAATTATTTAAAGTGGGTTTCCATGACCTGTGTAACCTTAACATATACTGAACCCCATACAAGGAATTCTACCTTCATCACTGTCATCCCCTTTGGGTGTGACCTCCTTAAATACATATTCTATATTACTTTCATGGTTAATTACATGATGCAAGTTGAATTTTTATTAGCTTTCATTTATTATAAATTGAATTTATATAAATGGTTTTCCATGAGATTTCCCCTCTAGTATAATGACTCAAAACACGTATTAATATGCCCATGATTCATGCTTCACATTGAATTCATGATTCCTTTCATTTAAATTTATAATTTCATGTTATATGAATACATTTTTTCATACAATATTCATTACATATATTTATGTTATTCCACATGTCTTTCCCTCATTTATGTCATATTGAGTACATCATGTGATTTGTTTGAATGGAATTATATTCTTAGTAATGCTTGATAACATCACCTATTGATATGTCACAAATGACATTGGATAAAAGGCATGTTAATTCCTTGTGTCAATGTTATTTTTAGAATTCATTTTCTTAATTAATGTGGCATAATGATATTATACTATATCCTTCAGAATATTCTTGTGATTAATGACTTTTGTATTTGGTAGTTCTGATTTTGATACATTAATACCATGTTTTCCTTTCCATGAGATATATGTTTTAGGGAGTCAAACTATATAAATAAATTTTCATTTGATATGTCTGTAATTATGATGGATCACTACTACATGTCATTAGATAACACGGTTTAAGATTTAAGAATTCCATAGATGGACTCACCATGGTTGGTTAGAATTAACTAATGCACTATGAGTGATACTTTGGATTACCTGGTATGGGATCTACATATAGTTCTTTATACTCAAGATTGATTCTGGTTTCCTCTTTGAAAAACTATGGATAAACCAATTTAGAATGATTGGTATGCCTTTCCTAGGGTGATATTATGTCCTATATGTGAGGTAATTTGTAGGAAATCAGTGTCACCATACTTTAATTGATATAAGGGACATCATATGATATTAACTTGATATACTCAATGGTATATGGATCTTAAATCACTCAAATAGAAACCCTTCAAATTCTGTTTAGATCACCATGGATAGGATCAAGACTCCACCATCAGAATTGATGGATTGGTTAAACTTTTTATTCTGACATATGTGTTCCTTATTTCTAATACTAGAGAATTATTATATGATGTAATTGAAATGTCCCATCCAAGAAAATTCATATGATGTGGTATTTATTCTTTTACATTGGTTAGATAAAATTGTAATCTCACTTATATACATATTAGGACTTTCTTAGGTACCTAATTCATACTTCCATCATAGGCTGATGAAAGTGGAATGGGACATGTTTCAATTTAGTAATCTTGAACACAACCTTCCTGATTTTTTTAATTTATTAATTTCTATTAATTATATATGGAACACTATAATTTTTGTCCATTATTTATTGGATTGGTCATTATGTTGTGTGTGTCGTCCTAGTCATTTTATATGTCACACCCATCAAAGAAATCATTTTCTGCCATAGTTGATTAAATGATCAAAATATTGGATAAATTAAATAATGATACTTATGATTCTTCATCGACTTGTTTCATAGGCAATTTTTGTGGGTAGACTACTGATCCTATGCTCAAGATGATGTATAGAATATATTCACATTTTTTCATTCTTTTATGTAATGATGTATAATATTTTTATACCTTAATTTTTTCACATATTATTGTATATCACTATGATATGGGCATCACATTTTGTAGTAATTTATTTATTTATCCTCTACCAGTAAGATAATTTATACAATTGGATTATTTCATTTATTCAGTTCTATATATTTATTCTTATTCTAATTCATCCTCTCTTCAATATTCAATTTTACCACCTCGATAACTCTGATCTATGAGGGAATAGTCTCTCCAAGGACACACCCTTTTCCCTCACTCTTAGTCGGTATGGTCTGGTATTATGGACGATATAATTGATGTTAGGTGTCCCACCTTCATAGTTAACTATTGAGTGGAACTAGGGGTGTGATGCTGCAATGTGGTATTATAGTTTTTTTCCTTTTTATTACATTTTGGGTTTAGACATGAGAATATGACATAGTTATTTGGAATTGAAAATATTCTTGTATTTAGGTATCCCATTTACAGGGGAAACAAAAATTTCATGCCCTGGGAAATTTCTATGATTTATTATGAAATTTATGGTTGATGCAACATCTATAATTGGTAACACACTTGTATTATGGAGTTATTATAGAGATATGACTGGAATGAAGATTTATATTACATCTCTTGATTATAGGAGTACCTTTCATTATATTCATCCTCTGTGGAACGATAGGATAAAATATAATTCATTATTCCATTGAAAAACTACCTTGAGTGTGCATTTCATGTCATGAATATAATTTATTGTTGTGACATATTTATTAGGCCTTGTAGACCCTATTTTGTTATAATTATAGATGTGTTTCAATAAACTTTACCTGGAAATGTTATGGTATTGATTATGTGGATGACTATTTCTAATCAAAAGTTGTATGAGACCTTATAATTGGAATGGGGATCCACATAATTTAATCCAGAAAAAAAAATTCCTAATGAAAATGATTTTCTATGATCATATCCTAGAAAATGATATTTCCAAATTAAAAGAGAATTGTAGGACTTTGGTCTAACCTGACCGTAGAAATGGGAAGTGGGAAATGTCACATTTAGCTGTTGAGACCTTTTTCTTTTTATCTATGTCTGACTCTTGGATAAGGCTACTAGTTATGTCATGATTAATGGAAAGAATTGTATGTTTCCTTATAATCGCTTTCATCATTTGATATAAATCTATTTTGATGAGTTATCTTCAATATTTTTGAGAAATTACAACTTGACATCTTTGTGTTGTGAACCGTGATAGAGGAGATGACCAAACTCTAGAGGCAATAGTCCTTGATCCACCCATTATAGATCATGTAGTGCCACCTTAGGCAACTCATGGTGATCATACACTGGTATCTATTTCTTAAATCTATGATATGATTCCATGGATTATGCATTCTATTCATGGTTATACCCAACCATTCGTTACTATGGAAGAGATGACTTTGGAATTTTAGTCATAGAAGACTCTGACCTATTTTGGGAATGACAAATGTCATTCAATACAATAATGGTTTGAGGGAATGGTTTCAATATTTAACCAATTTGAGGTGACTGATGATTTCAGGGTTATTATCACTATATACAAGTTATGTGACACCTCCAACACTAGTTTGATGTTATATCTCATGCTGAGAATCATCAATGTATGGTCTATGAATAAATCCAGATATCTTTCCATGACCACTTATTTTTACATCCATTATGAGTGGATTATTCCATAGAGTTCATGAATATTCAATGAGGATGTATGATTTTTCTTGAGTATTCTACAATTTTCCCCAAGCTCCATCATTCTTCTCCATCATTACTAGTGCAGAGATGGACATTGCAAAGATTTTTTAGGATGGACCTTGTAATTTTGTCCACACACATGAAAAAGTATTTCGCTTAATGACTATTATAGACATTGTCAAATATTCCATAATTAAAAAATGTAATCATAGAGAGGCTAGCAATGTTATCCATGTCGGTTCAGTTTGGAGTTAAGGTAGCACTTTTAGAAACTAGAAGCACTATTTGAAGGGTGTATGAGGGGTATGTTCTAGACATGTGACAAATAAATATTTTATAGTATGTCAACAGTTAGGCATGAAAATGATAAGAACAAAAAAAACATGAGGAACCCAACTGAGTCACGATATCTCATAAGGATTTTTCATCTTCTTCTCATCTATAGTTATTTTCTATTAGCATCATTTTGAAGGATATATTTACATATAGCCCTATCCATTAATAGAATTTTGACTCTATGTAAAGCCATGGGTTGGTCTCCTACTAGCAGATTAGGCTTAGGTGGTAAGTATTGTGGTCGTGGTAGTTATGCCCTAGTGATTTAGAATAATCAGAGTGGAAATACATAGTCCCGTAAGGTTGAATATTAGGGATGAGATTTTTGACATATGTATGCATTACAATCAATTCCAGAATAGTATAGTCTAGTTCATCTTTGGTTAGAGGTACTATTCTGGTAGCATCTACTTTAGTTTCATCCCTTCTCAATACAGGTGCATCACATTCGTTCAAATATTACATGGTTGTTCAATGTCATGGACGTTCAATCTAGTATATTGATGGTGGAATGTCCCTCAATATTCTATTGGTTGATTAAATAGTGGGAATAAACTAGTGTTAGTATTTCCCCATTATGATAGGTGGGTGTCATTTCATTTGATGTTTATTCATCCTTGAGATGATTGGATCCTATTTCATTCTTATTATGGGCTACCATGTGCCTTATAATGAAATAGTGGATGTTTATAGCCATTGAGTTTCCTTCACATCATCTAAGGGAAAGAAATTTGTAAAAAAAAGGTAAATGGGATATCATGGATGATTTCGCTTTACCCATGAAAAATGGGTTCTGAAGATTAAAATATCACTTAGAATGACTCTATATAAGTGATCATGGTACTCAATTTGTAGAGTTACCTCTATTAATGGATCAAGTTAGGGATTTTTCCCTAATTATTTCTTCATATTGACTCATTGGAGTGATATTGAGTTCACTATTTATCTTGATATATGTGTTGAACATGTGTGTACTCCTCTCTATAAGATGGAACCAAAAGAGATCCAGGAACTCAAAAAAATCTCAATGATCGTGAGGATAAGATTTTTATCATACCCATAACATCACCAAGGGGACATCCGATCATTTTATCCCTAAAGTAAGATAGAACACATTGACTTTTTTTATAAATTCTAGTCTTTTGTACTAGTTAGTATTGATCAACTTTTATACAATGCATCTTATCGAGGACCACCTCGACAAACTACATGGATAATATTTTTTCTACATGATTGATTTGATTCTAGGCTTCCCCTGGTTCATGTGTGGTCATCGGATATAACATGTTCAATGATTCAGAGGAGGTCTGACTTGTTTGAGTATTTGGTTGTTTCGTTTAGTATGCCCAACATACTCGAAATCTTCCTAGTTTTGATGAATTAGGTTTTCCACCCATATATATATTCCTTTGTGTTTGTCTTTGTAGATTATATCTTGACGTACTGACACACCAAACATGACCATGAATATCATCTTCAGACCATTATATTTTCCTTGAGTAAGAACCAGCTATATGAGATGTTTAGTAAATTCCACATTGGGATCTGTAAATTTATCATAATGGGTCATATCATATCTAAGGAAAGTGTATCAGTGAACCAGATAAAGAGAATGATTTATATTTATGGGATCATTAAATGAAATTTTTTCAAATACATACCTTCCTTGGTCTAAATACTTATTTTAGGCGGCTCATTAGATTCTTTTCCTGCCTAGGAATGCCTCTTAGGTCCCTAACTATGAATGTTCCCTTGTTCTTATAGACATAATCTTCTATGAAGGATTTTTAAGATTAAAAGGGATGAATCAGCTCATTGGTGATCCTGATTCTTTTAGATATATGTAAGAGTTATAAAATCAATTTTACTACACCAGGAATCAGGATTTATTAGGTTCTAATGTAGGTTGATCACGTCATTGAATTTGTGTCATGACATTTGAGGCCACATTAGTAGAACAACCCATCACATTACCTTGATCAATTAGTAGTGGATCATACTTTCTGAAATTAATGGAAACATTTTTTGGTTGAGTGATTCCTTATTTACATAGACCATAAGATACTCAAAAATATATCCACCTAGAGAGACACGATTCTAAGGTAGTGCAAGTGGGTGGAATACCCATAGTCATTTGACATTGAGATTACATACACACATGGTAAGGGTAATTCTAGGGATAATTCCATTAGTTTGAAAACTCCAACACATGTTTTCATGGGGGACTGTATTGAGAGTTAGATGATTGATTTGATTGGTGAGTTCCCATTAGTGGTTCATGAGTAACACATGCATAATGTATTAGTAGCTCTAGCAGTGTCATACTCTATTCTATAATGGGTCCATATTTGTTTTTCATTAGATTTAAAGGGCCTAGTTCTAAGTGATTGTGTAAAATGAGGGAACCCACAACCTTTTTCAGGAGATGAAGAAACTGTGACCCTATTCTACCGTTTTTCTAAATAGGCGACTCCAAATATACAAGAAGAGTTGATGAGGAAATTCAATTCCTCTTTTTTGGATGTTTATCCTATACATACCAAAATGTTCAGAGATATACCTTAGTAGTATTGGTGGATAGGTATGAAGAGGCAAATAGAACGTTTCATCCCATGGTGCTGCACAGATATGCATGTGAAGGAAAGCACCAACAACCAGTTGGACATCTATAAACTCTATCAATTCTCATGTGTAAACATAATAACATAACCATGGATTGTGTGACAGGCATTCAAAGATCCTATTGAGTGAGTGATACAGTATGGGTGATAATAAGAGTTTTAACAAGGTCATGCACTTCATAATAATATGGTAATCCTTCATTGTATGTGAGTTACGAAGGATTTACATACGAGAGATTGTGTGACTTCATGGTGTTCCACCTTCTATCGTTTCAGGATGAGATTTCTGGATCACATTGTGGATCATAAAATGGTTGTATAAAGAATTGGTTCAATGTTCCCTTGAGTACCGTATATCACTCTCAGAATGATGGGAAGCCCTAGAGGACTATTCTAGTGTTAGAGGATATGATATAGGCCAATATTAATGTTTTTTATTATTATTAGGAAAACAATATTCATTTGGTTGAGTTTTTATACAATAACAACATTAATAAAATAGTTCAGATTGATCTATATATATACTTCATTTATGGACTATTCTATAAAAATCTATTGGGTCTTGTGGTAGGTGTGATATCTCTACTAGATCCACACCTCATTCAGGATACAACAGATCAAGTCCAACAGATTATTAAGTGTATGGATACATATTTGTCTTCGTAGAATGATTATATCAATTATCTATATAGAACACTACAATTCGAGGTTGGACATCATGTCTTTTTATGTGTATCACATAGATTGGGGGATAAATGAATTAGCAGAAATTGAACATTATCAATAGGATATGTTGACCCTTTTGAGATTGTAAGCATGGATGGACTGAGGGAAATCATGTTTCTGTTACCTCAGAAGTACGGTTCCAGAATGATTTCATCCATCTATCACAGCTTCGATAATATCATCTTCACCAATCCCATTCATATAATTCCATGGTTATCAAGTTATATGTGGATGAATCCTTTTGTGTAGCATATAATCCATATCATTGATCGTAGAAGAACTGTTCTCAATTGTTGGTTAGTTCCTTTGATCTGAGTGTTTTGGTAGCACAATCCTGTATAGATAAAGACATGGGAGTGAGAGATCGATGTATGTTCATATTAGATGTAACAATTGATAGATGATGTTTTACATCCCAAAAAATGGAAACACAGAGACTGATTGTCTAAAGGAGTGGAGTTTGTAATGTCCCAATCTTATCCAAAAGTATATTTCATTATATTTTAGGTTTTATTCCTTAATATCCCCAAGTTATGATTCCAAATGGTTAAATGTGGTGTAGGTTATTGTTGGGGATTGTTTGAAGCTCAGATCCCTAGAATGAAATGAAAAAGAATCGGCCATATAGTTAAAGATTCTTTGTAACCCATTTCACATGGTTTCATTAAATTGTGAGGCAGCTGATAGTGGGAACCTATAGAATACATTGTTTGTCTACAGCAATGAGATCCAGGATACATGACATTATTAACACCTACAATATTTTGATAGAGAGGATTAACAAAAAAGTACATGGATAATAAAACAGAGCACCTAACTCTATGAAGTTCCCCCTTATAACAGTGAATGACACAAGATTGGAACAACTTTTCGCCAAAAAGTGCGTCCAACCCCTATATAGAGTATTTGAATTTGAAATTACTAATCTACAGTTAGTGTAATGTTTTAACCCTCCTTATTTAAATAATCTTCCTTTTCATAATGGATTTTCATCCATATCCATTCATTTATCATCCTCTTCACACATACATGGTGTTTTGAGTTATTGACGTCTTACATGGTCTAAATCCTTCACTATTAGAATTGACGAAAATTCTGCTGCAATATCTTGGATATGTAGTACTCTCTTTCTAGTATTATCTTCCATATGTTGCAGCCTTTTTTGTGTTAGAATATTCGATATTTTTAAGTCATTTTCCATTTTCTTTATTTTATTCTATTATAGGTTGAATCATGTACTGATAATGGATGTGTGTAATACTACTACATCAAAGTAGTTTTTATAGTCTATTTTTTCACATTTCCTCTCTTTTAGTGTATTGTGTCATTGTACATCACACTGAAACCTTATGGTGGGATTTTTTCTTCTTAAAAAAAATTTAATGTTGTTTTCCAAAACTTATGTGACCCATCCTTATGTAGAAACTAATCCAAGGGTCATTATCCCTATCATTGACCTCTCTATTGGGTGTTACCTACTAGAATAGAATATTTCCAAGGCCATAAATGGTTAATTACCACATATGATTTTCATTTTTGTAAGATCCCTCTGTTTAGGAAGGTGTGTTTTCTTTATGATTTGGTTGAATCCCATTTATCGGCCTTCAAGGGATGTTTCCTGAAAGTGAGAGAGGCCTTGGGGGTGTTCCGGAGGCTCGGGGCATGGGAAAAAGGAAAATCTGGGCAATAGGCCAGGGTACATGGCCTGAGCATGACCAGGAAAACCGTGCGGCCTGCCCAGGCTAAACCGTGAAACCCTTCCTCCTCCGGACAGAAAAATGTGCACGGTTTGCCAAACCATGAGGCCAAATCGTGTGAAACCTCCTCCTTAGGAAAGTGGAATGTTTATGGTTTGATCACGGTTTTCCAAATCATGCGGACAAACTGTGCAACAACATAATGATGGGAAAAATTACAAAATTGCCACTCCGGGCATTTAAACCCCAACTCAGGATTTTACTCTCCTCTTCCCCTCAATACCCTTGAATGAACTTGGCTGACCCATGCTTCATAAAGGTGGTTCTCCATCGATTCTTGGCCATTTAGAGCGTTGTTGGTTGCGGATCGAAGCTCCATGTAAGGCTAATCCCAGCCTTGCATCTCTTTTTGGTTTCTGGTTTTATCTTCTCTACCACTCGTTCAAAAGCTCTAAAACCATATCTTTTGGGTGAGTATTAGGTTGAATATACAATGGTTGGTCGGATCAAAGTCTAAGTACTCGATTGACAGTGCGTTCAACCAATGTTTCGAGGTAGGTGGTCTACAATTGATATCCCATAGTTATATGGGTATTTTTTCAGGTTTAGTTTTTTTTTCTTTCCTTTGGTTTTATTTTTTATAACCATTCATATTTGGTAATAATGGTGTTTAAAATGTCAAATGGGAACCCTCATGATCCCCATGGTATGTGTTTGGGTAGAATTGACATAATTGGGGCCATCCATGGGATGATCCGACATTTCCCAGATTTAGGGATTGATATTAAACAATTCACCTTATTGTAATGAATTTTAGAGCCCTTGATAAATTTGTTGGAATGATTGGTCGAACATGGAATAGAAGTTAGGTGATGCACATAGACATGGAAATAACCTAATGGTTAAAGTTGAATGGGTTAAATGGTTGCTTTATGGGAATAAATAATGGGTTAATGAGTAAACAGATTAATGACAATAATGGGATAGATTATGGGTTTATTGTTGAATTCTTAGTGAGATGGGCATAACCCATGGGAATTGGGATAATAGTTAAATTTTGTGAAATGTTAATGTGTTTATAGTTTAAGGCATGATGTGGATCCCCGTGTGGGTTGTTGTGATTAGTGATTCCAAAGGGAAATTGTTTGGATGGTTGATGGTTACTTATAGATATAAAAAAGTTCGCATGGCTTCGTAGAGTGGGTTATTAAATAAGGATATACGCCCATGGGTTGAGTGAAGACTGAGTTTCTAAACTCCACCCTAAATACATGTGTTAGGTAAGGGGACTACGGGTCTATTCTCTTAATGGTTGCATCCACCCGGACTGAGGCTTCAAGGTGAGGTTATGGTTTCTATGAGGGGTTAGTCTTAGTTAGATAGGATAAATATGTGTTACCCTCTTGCATGTGATTTTTGGACTTAGAGACATGTAACATAATCTATGTGATTAAACCATGGAAATGTGATGAAATGGTAAGTGATGATAATTGGTAGTAAATGAATGGTAATGGAAGTTGTAATGGATTTGGTTCTAAACTGGTTAGTGGAACCTTAATAAATTACTTGGAAATTATCCTTCATATTTCTATTGCATGAAATACCTGTTTATAATTGATATTTTGTAGACACCGTTTGTGGTGTCTTACTGAGTTGTACTCACAACCTGCTCGGGCCTCCATTGGGTACCCAATCAGACTTCATGTTTGCAGGTAATGAGAAGGGAAATTTTCCTTTCTAGATAGTGAGTGGACATGGGTAGCAATTTGTGGAGGATCCAGAGTTGGAGTCAGAACCATTTGGGGATTTTGGCCGTTGTCTTTATTTTGGGGTTTTGTACACTTTTGCGCTTGTAGTATAGCATGACATATCTTATTGTTGGAAATGTTTGTTATACATGTTCCTTTTTCGTTGATTATTGTTTCCGTTATTGGATTATTGTTTTTGGCTTACTATGATAAAAAAGGGGAATAGTTTCCGCACTTGACCACATAGACCCCCACTGCTAGTCGGCAGCCTTTGGCATACATGGAGTCATTCTAAAGGTCATGAAACCACCCGGCTCGGAGCACTGGCTTAGTGGATTCCAGGTCGGGGACGTTTCAAAGTGGTATCAGAGTAGGTCTTTCTACTCCTTCTCTAAGGTCTTGTTATTTTTGATTGGTAACCAACGGTTACGACATGCCAGGCCTCGGTACTAAGGTCATGCTTGCGATTAGTTAACCCAAGTACTAGGGAAACCCATGAAACCGTGGGTGGGAAATTATGTTCTTGGTTGAGTGATGTTACAGTTGATGATATTTCACCATTGGGTGATGCACATCTTTTTTGAGGTGATTGTTTTATGATGTTTGGCTCATGGACTTAACGACATGAGGATTTGCATTCATTAATCACTTTAGGAACCTAGGGAGATAGTTGACATGCATTGTGTTATGCACATGCACAAGGAGGTGTGTGAGGCAGGAAAGTAGGGTGCATCATGCATTTCATGAAACTAAGAGATAATGAGAAGAATGAAATAAAATAAGTGGGTAAATGATGTTTAATGGAGTAATAATATTTGAAACATGTTGTATAATGTCATTGGGTTAGTATATGAATTTGTTGTTGAAGATAGTAAATAGATTTTGACAGATTCATGAATGTTATGTGGTATGTGTGATAAATCTCATGCTTGGAATTGTAGAGAAATGCCACCTTGATATCGGTTACCAGTTGGGCAATGAGAGGGTGTTGCTGAGAACACCCCTCCATTAGAGGAGCAATAAAATGTTGTAATTAATGAAGGTAGAGAATACCAGTTCCGGAAGAACATGGCTTTCCTTATGAAGATGTTGGATCGGGACCTAGGGCGGGTTGCATCGAGTATGTTTGAGCTGACCAGGGAGTTCCAGCAGAAGCACCCTCCGACTTTCACCAGAGAGGGTGGGCCAGAGGTAGTGGAGATTTGGTTAGTGTATGTCCAGATGATACCTCACCATCTTGATACCCATGTAGAAAGTGAGTGATGTTGGCCGCAAATATGTTGTGAGGATAGGGTAGGCGTTGGTGGGACCTTTCTGCTCAAATCGAGCTGGCTGAGGAAATGTCGTGGATGGTTATTCATGAAATGTTTCTGGATCATTTCTACCCAGATATTTTGAGACAGGAGAGGGCTACAGATTTTATGAGCCAGACTCAAGGTTCACTATCTGTAATGGACTATGTTAGTCGCATCACTATTTTGAGATGCTTTGTCCTAGTGTTAGCTAGGGATGACGTAACAGTAGTTGGGCGTTTCCAGGATGGGATGGGACATGAGATCAGGTATCATGTAAACATATTCCGCTTTAAGATGTTTTCAGAGGTAGTAGATCATGCACTTATCTTGGAAGGAAACCTTAAAGGAGCTACGGTAGTGGGATTGTGGTGTCAGTGAGACAGACGAGCGATACATCAACTAAAGGTCAAAACCGACTCCATGAGTGCTCATAGCATGGTTGAAGTGTGAAAAGTGGATGGAAGAGAGGGTCAGCCTCTCAGAGTGGAAATCAGGTGTTCTGCTATCAGTGTGGTATTCTGGGGAATATGCGTGGTCAGTGTCCTTGACCTCCAGTTGAGTGTCGTTTGTGCTGCCGGATGAGACATGTGTAGAAGTTCTGTAGGAATCCTCAGCAGGTGGGAGAGTATGTTGGTGGAATATAGGTACATGATTCAGGAAGCTGATCAGTTGCCCCATATCAGTTTGGTAGTTCGATCTCCGTGGTCCATAATTGTAGGGGCGATGGATGTGGAACTCCACGGAACGATCGCTCACGCAAGCAGTGTAGTGGAACACATGGTGTTCAGGATGGAGCCTGTGGTAGAGGGGCAAGTTAGTTCAGGGAGTTTATTTTTCACCTGGTGATGGTGATGTTGGATCATCAAATGTTTGAGTAACGATCTTTTTACCTTTTACACTTGCTAGTGCATTGATTGACAAAGATTCCACACACTCTTTTGTATCTGCTCAAAGTGTGGTAGTGATGGGTTTACCTGTGGAGAGGGTGTGTGGAGTTATGTCAATTGAATATCCATTGGGGGATCGGAAAGAGGATATCAAGCAATGAAAGGGGTGTGACTTGGTAGTTGGTGGGTATCATTTTATGTGGGATTGTTCTTTATTGAGATGTCATGGTTTGACCTAATCATGGGAATGGATTGGGTGGTGTTGTATTGGGTGCACATAGACTGTTACCATCACTGAGTATCATTTACGTCACTTGAGGGTGAGGCTTATGTCCATCTTGGTGAATGAGATGTACGAGCAGGGCGTGCAAGTCCGTTTTGTCAATAGATGAGAGGACTCTTGGCTCGAGTGGCATTTCTCATTCTTGATGATGATGAGGTAGGGGAACAAACTAATTTTCCTCCTGTGGTGGATCAGTTTCAGGATGTATTTCCTAGGTATTTCTCGAGGTTACCCCTGGAGAGGGAAGTATAGTTTACAATCGAGTTTCTTGCCTGGAGTAGAGGCAGTTTCTAATCATCCATACCGAATGGCAGTGGTAGAACTCCAGGAACTGAAGGTTTATCTTGAGGAGTTGGATCGTAAGGGGTTTATCCATCTTAGTACGTCTCCTTGGGGATCTCCCGTGCATTTTGAAAAGAAGTTTGATGGGTTGTAAAGACCATATGTTTACTATCAAAAGTTAAATTAGATGACGGTGAAGAATCGTTACACTCTTCCTAGAATTGATGACCTATTTGAACATTTGAGAGGTGAATCAGTGTTTTCTAATATTGATCTGAGGCTGGGTTATCACCATTTGATGGTGAGGTCCTCCGATATACCGTAAACAGCTTTCCATAGTCTGTATGGGTTGTTTGAGTTTGTGGTAATGCATTTCGTCTTAACAAATGCATCGACAATGTTTATGGATTTGATGAACATGATCATTCAACCATATATATATATATATATGTTTGTGGTTCTCTTTTTTGTAGGTATCTTAGTGTACTCGATAACTCATGAGGCTAATTCCCAACATCTTGACATTTTCTTCGGTATGCTATGAGCTCATTGGATATACGCCAATCTATCCAAGTGTCCATTCTGGATAGTTTAGGTACATTTTTTGGGTCACATCATCATGGAGGCCAGTGTTTCAGTGGATCTAGATAAAGTGCAGGAAGTTGTATCTTGGGGGAAGCCCAAGAGTGTTTCAGATGTTCGGAGTTTTCTGGGTTTGGTCAGGTATTACCGAAGGTTCATTATGCATTTCTCTCACATGGCAGCACCACTCTTGGGTTTGACCAAGAAAGGAATCTATTTCGAATGGTCTAAGGATTGTGATTATTCCTTCCAAGAGATGAAGAAGCAGTTGAAGACCGCACCTATCATGATCTTACCTTAGCCGGCTAAGATGTACATCGTGTTTTGTGATATGTCCGAAATCGGACTTGGGATTGTGTTGATGCAAGATGAGCGGGTGGTGGCTTACGAGTCAAGGAATTTGAGACCCCATGAATGGATTTATCCCACTCAAGACAATGAGTTGGATGCAGTAGTTTACACCTTGATGTGTTTGAGGTACTATCTGATGGGATAATGGTTAGCCATGTTTATCGACAGTAAGAGTTTAAAGTACATCTTCTAATCGTGGGATATGAATCACCGGATGCAAAGATGGGATGAATATCTCCAGTCTTTTTACATTGAGATGGTGTACATGCCGGGAAATGGAAACAGTGTTGCCGATGCTCTGAGCAAGAATGTTCAGAATTATATGGTTTAGCAGTCTAGCACCAAGTGGAAGGTGATGGATTTGTTTTCAGAAATTCACATGGAGGTGCATGAGGTGAATGGTTAGGTAACTCTTTCTTACTTAACGATGGAGTTGACACTTCTGAGTCGAGCTATGGAAAGTCATCTTGATGATCCCTAGTGTTTGATCATGATGGAAAAGCTTAAATGTATGGAGCTACCATCTGGATGGGCCATCAGAGTAGACGGTGTTGTTCGGGTTTGTGATCATGTGGTAGTGCCATAGTGTGTGCAGGAAGAGTTGATGTGTGAGTTCCATGAATCAAAGTAGGTAGTGCATCATGGTTTGACCACGATATACCATGAACTATGAAGGATGTTTTGGTGGCCTGGAATGAAGAAGGAAGTTGTGGGCTTTGTGGCATGGTGGCTTACTTGTCCGCAGGTGAAGGCTGAGCTTCAACTCCTAGGTGGTTTGTTGCATCCATTTCCCACCCCGGAATAGAAATTGGATGATGTGACAATGGATTATTTCATGGGTCCTTCGAGGATGCCTAGGAAGAATGATGTGATATGGGTTATTGTGGATTGGTTAACGAAAGTGGCTCATTTCATACCGATTCAAGAGACCCATATAGTCGACCAGTTGGGTGTGTTGTACGTTCGATAAATATTTCAGTTGCATGGGGTGATGCGGACCATAGTTTCAGTCAGAGATCCACGTTTCACATCACGTTTTTGGCAAGGGTTGCAGAAGGAACTTGGTACGCAGGTGTTTTTGAGTATGACTTTCCACCCGCAGACAGACGGGAAGTCGGAACGTACGATCCAAGTGTTGGAAGAAATGATAAGAGCTTGTGTCTTGGACTTTGGTGGTTCTTGGGAAATACACCTATCGTTGGTTGATTTTTCCTAAAACAACAGTTTTTAGGCTATGATTTAGATGGTACTGTTCGAGGTACTCTACAAGAGGCTTTGTAGATATCTGTTTTTTTGTCCCCAGACTAGTGAATTCGAGTTGTTGGGGCCAAGTCTCATGCAGGAGACTTCATAGAGAGTTAAGTTGATCATGAAGCAGATTACTACGGCTCAATGTAGGGAGAAGTCATATGCATATCAGAGGCATAGACCTGTGGAGTTTACGGTGGGTGATAAAGTGATCCTTAGGGTGTCTCCATGGTTTGGTCACTTTTGGATACGAATGTAGGGTAAGTTGGCTCCTAGCTAAGTGGGACCTTTTGGGATAGTGGAGAGGATCCGATCAGTGGCTTACCGATTGTCTCTTCCACAGCGGTATGGTGGGATGCATTATGTGTTTCATGTGTCGTAGCTTCGATGGTATCACCCTGACACATCTCACGTGGTTGATGTTGAGGATGTGGAGCTTGAGGCTGATGCTCCCTTTGAGGATCATTCGATCCGTGTGGTGGATTGTAGTGAAAAAGGTCTTGGGAGGAAAGGTTGCTCCATTAGTACGAGTAATATGGCAGCATGGGAATGTTCAGGAAGAAACTTGGGAGTGGGAATCATATATGTGCGCTTAGTGGCCCAAACTCTTATCTTTAGTGGAGAAATGAGGCTTGGGAACTCGTCTCAAGGGCGAGCCTTTATATGGAGGGGAGATTGTAATACCTCAGTTTTTAGAAAGGAATGTTTCTGTTATGTTTTGGTTCAATCCCTTGTTTCGGGCTTCAAGGGATGTTTCATGAATTTGTGAGAGGCCTTGGGGTTGTTCCGAAGGCTCAGGGAACAGACAAAAGTAATATCTGGGAAATAGGCCATGGTGAACGGCCTACACACGGCTGGGAAAACCATGCGGCCTACCTAGGCTAAACCGTGCGACCCTTCCTCCTCTGGACAGAAACCTGCAACCTGTTTGCGCACTGTTTTCCAAACCGTGCAGCTAAATCGTGTGATGCTCCTCCTCTGCACAGTGGAATGTTCATAGTTTTCCAAACTGTGAAGACAAACCGTGTAGCCACTTAAATATTGGAAAAATTACAAAATTTCCACTTCGGGCTTTTAAACCCCAACTTGGGATTTTCCTTTCAACTTCCACTATCTACCCTAGGATGAACATGGCCGACCCATGCTTCCCAAAGGGTAGTTATCCTTCGATTATTGGCCGTCTATAGAACCATTGGTTGCGGATCAAAGCTCTGTGTATGGCTAATCCCATCCTTGCATCTCTGTTTGGTTTAAGGTTGTATCTTCTCACCATCTCGTTCCAAATCTATAAAACCCTATCTTTTCGGTGAGTTTTATGTTTAAGCTCAAAAGTTTGGTCGGATCGAGGTATAAGTACTTGATTGAGAGTGTTTTCAATCGTGATTTCGATGTATGTGGTCTATATGTGATATCCCATAGTTATATGGGTATTTGTGCATGTTTAGTTGTGTTCTTCATTTCCTTTGGTTATTTTTTGGATAACCATGGAATGTTTGGTAATAATGGTGTTTGAAATGGAAAATGGGAACCCTCACAATCCCTGTGGAATGTGTTGTGATGGACTTGACCTAATTGGGGCATCCAGGGGAAGAGCTGACATATCCCGGATTTAGGAATTGATATAAAACAAGTTACATTGATGTAATGAATTGTAGAGCCCTTGATAAATGTGTTGGCATGATTGGTTGAACATGGAATAGATATAAGGTGATGCACCTAGACTGGGAAATAACCAAAGGGTTAAAGTGGAATGGGTTAAATGGTTGATTTATTGGAATGATGAATGAGTTAAATGGGTAAATATGTAAACTAATTAAATACCATAATCGGATAGATTATGGTTTTAATGTTGAATGCTTAGTGAGATAGGAATAACACGTGGTAATTGGGTGAATGGTTAAATGATGTGAAATGGTAATGTGTTAATGGGTTAAGGCAAGATGTGAATCCCCATGTGGGTTGTTGTGAATAGTGTTGCCGAAGGGCAATGGTTTGGATGGTTGATGGTTACTTATATATATAAAAATGTGCACATGTCTTCGTAGAGTGGGGTATGAAATGAAGATCTACGCCCACGGGTCGAGTGAAGACTGAGGCTCTAAACTCCACCCTAAATGCATGGGTTATGAAAGGGGACTAAGGGTATATTCTCCTAACGGTTGCATCCACCCAGACTGAGGATTCAAGGTGAGGTTATGGTTGCTATGAAGGGATAGTCCTAGTGAGATAGGATAAGAATGTTTTAACCTTTTCATATGATTGTTGGCCTTAGATCAGTGTAACATAATGTATGTGATTAACCCATGGAAATGTGATTAAATGTTAAGTGATGATAATTGGTAGTAAATGAATGGTAATGGAAGGGGTAATGGATTTGGTTCTGAACTAGTTAGTGTCGCCTTAATAAATTACATGGAAATTATAATTCTTATTTCTCTTGCATGCACTACCTATTTATATTAGATATTTTGTAGACACCGTTGGTGGTGGCCTTATGAGTTGTACTCACACCCTGCTCGGGCCTCCATTGGGTACTCGAGCGTACATCATGTTTGCAGGTAAAGAAAAGGCAAAAGGTCCTTTCAAGATTGTGAGTGGGCATGGGTAGCACTGAGTGCAGGATCCGGACTTGGAGTCGAGACCATTTGGGGATTTTGGTCGTTGTCTTTATTTTGGGGTTTTGTCTACTTTTTCACTTGTAGTATGAAATTACATATTTGATTATTGGAAATTGTTATTATACATGTTCCTTGTTCATTGATTATTGTTTCCACTATTGGTTTATTTCTGTTGTGAATTAATCTGAAAAAATGGGTATAGTCTCCCGACATTACCACATAGACCCTCGCTGCAAGTTGGAATCCTTTGGCATACGCGGAGGCGCGCTTAAGGTCATGTAACCACTCAGATCGGAGCACCGGTTTAATGGATTCCAGGTCGGGGATGTTACAATTTTGATTATATTCTTTATATTATAAACTGAATTGAAATAAATTATTAGACATGATATTTTTACAATATCATAATTCCCCAAAAATAATATTTAAATACTACATATTCATGTTTCAAATTTAATTACATATTACTTGCATTTAACATTCTCATTGAAAGTTGTATGAAATCCTTGTTTCATACCATAATATTTTGTTACATTTTTTTATTCATTGTTCCGTTTACTCATTTAAGGATTACTTCATAATCTAGTTGATTGGTGTGAAATTAATTTCATTCATACTAATGCCTGAAAGCATGAGATATTGAGATGGGATTGATGAAATTTGATATGATTTGTTTTAATTATTTGTTCATATGGATTCATTCCATTACTTATGCATAATCTGTGTTTCCAAGTGATCATATATTGTTGCCTATATCTTATTTTTGTTCATAATACCTTATTAATATGATCGATTGTATTGTGATACATTAATTGCTCATCATCCCTTACCTATAAATATTTATTTAATTAAATAAAACTATATAAATACTTTTACTTTTCATATGTTAATTATAAAAATAGTTCACTTTCTATGATCTGGGAGATAAAGTGGGTCCCATATTAAGGATTATATGGTTGGAATATCCATTCACAGTTGAATTTAATTATAATTCTGAGAGTGATACTTTAGTGTTCCAGGTACGGGATCTCCAGGTAGATTCTAATACTTGTGAGTGTTTGCGTTTCCCAAGGGGATAAATCAAGGATTGATCAATTTGAAATCATGTTTATCCCATGCCTCATGTGATACTCAGCACCCTTTTTGAGATACATTGTATGGACTTTGAGTCACCATAACATGATTGATACAAGGGAAACAATATGTATTTCGTAAGATGGACTCATTGGTATTGGGTTATTCGAAGAAACATATTGTGACAATTGGGATTATGCTTAAATCACATTTTTTGGGATCAAGAATCAACTGTTGGATTTGATGTATTGGATGATAATTTTATTGTAATATATGTGTTTCTTTTTATTCACACTAGATAAATCTTATATGATGACATTGAAATTTGACCACTTAGATAAAGCACAATTGTGGGTCTGTCATCATTTACCATGGTCAATTAAAAATTTAATGGCCCTTGCATACATATTATGACATGAAAATATACCTCATTCATACTTCCATTATAGGTTTAATAATGTGGTTTAGTATGGATTTTAATTTTGGAACACATACAAGGGTGTTCATGTTATATTAATTTTATGATATTATTGTATTTATATATAGAAAAATGTCATTTATTTTCATCAGGAAATGTATAATCCTCAACACTATGGGTGAAGGACTATTGAGATTATATATCACACCCTACTCGGGCATCATTGTGTTCCCAATTATATTTCATGTACTCATGTTAGATAAAATGAATAATTCTTATCCAGATGCATGGTTTACATGCTACTTAAGATAGAGATTGGTGGAAGTGGATCATGGAAAGGCTTGAGATGATGTGTATTAGTTTCTGGACTTTTCATATTTTTTCTATATAAATTAGTAAATTCTTTGTATCTTGTGTTCCATGTTTCCCCAAATATTTTATAGACTGATGATATCAACATCACCTTTTAAACCCATTTATTTATTTAGCTTCCGCTACATGTTTATCTATTATTCTTCCAAATTTTCATTACATTTATTATTTTATTCTTATTATTAGGCTTCCATTATTCATTAATTATTATTAACATTTTTAATACTTGAATCTCTATGGGTATAGTCTCCCCATGGACAACCCATAGGACCTCGCTCCTAGTTAGAAACAACTGGCGTTCGAGAAGATGTGCTCGAGGGCATGTTTCCCAAAATCCTGATGATGTATTGAGTGGAAAACATTGTGGGACACTTGATAAGAATCCCATAAATTAATATATAATATTAGTATATTGTTTCAATAAATAAATATATAAAGCATATAAATGACCGTGGAGAATAATTTGAATCATCAATCAAAAAAGTAAATTTTTTTATTGTGCAATTATATATTTGATAAATAATGATCAAAACCATATAATAATCATAAAATTATATGAAATATATAAGATCATGAATGAAAATATATCACAATGTAGTTCATCAAAATGTATTTGATTCATCATCGAAAGGAATCATGGTGGGCATTATTTAGCATGCCACAAGGTTAACAAAAATTGAGATATATAACCCTTATAGTAAAGATGATGTGAGGAAAAAAATGACTTGAGATGGATGTCATTTAATTAAAATAAAATATAATTATAAATATTTATCTAAATTAAGGGAACGAAGGATTGGAATATAATATATAATATAATATAAAATGTGAAATATCAGAACTAAAAATAATGATAAATAACTTTTATGTATTTAGAAACATTTGAATAAAACCCCTTGATGGATAAAATAATAACTGAAACATTCCATAAAATGATATATGATAGGATCATGATATAAAATCTTAAAGGGGTATTAAATACCCCATAAAACGTGTTTTATAATAACAAATATATCTCATGGGAGTAAAATTGAGACTGAAAAATCGAATCTCAATTTCTAAAATCCACATATGTCTTTTATTCACTCATATAATAAAAATAACTATCCTATTATTATATATTATATTCTTATTCACATAAATTAACATTTGAATAAATAATTTATTATCATTTATTATGAATATATTAGTATGTTATAGATTATTTTCACCATCGAGAGCAATTAATTTTAAATTTTTTGATATGTTTTATAACGTCAAAATTAGTATGTGATAATTAATAAATTGTTTATAATTAATATATATTTTATGTTAATTTAATAGATAACATATATTTATTTATTAACCTCTTATATATTTCAATAAATTTTGTATTTTTTTTATAATAGTGGAATCCGTGTCAGCATTTTTGTGATATTTTTTCAATCCAATATGATGTATTAATAATAAGTTTAATAGATGATATAAACATTATAGAATGAAAATTAAAACCATATTATGTTATTTTATCATATACCATTAGAAATTATTTTATCATACATAACTAATATTTTATTTCATTTAATTATTCAAATTGTTAGTCATTCTGACTCAAATATGAATACACTATAATTAATAAATGATTATGATTATGAATGTGGTTAATTTCGGAATATAAAAATTATTAAAAACAAATTGTGATATTATTTAGATATTTTTATCTTTGTGATTATTATTTTTCTATATTTTTAAAATAATAAAGATGTTTCAAAATAGGTATATAATATTTTTTGTTGAGGCGGTAGTCTGCACAACACATTGTTATTATTTTCTCTTATAAATGAATGAGACTAAAAGGACTATATATTAAAAATTAAAAATTATTAATATTAAATATATTATAAATTTCGAATTAATTCCTTAATTACGTCTATTTTACTAATTAATATATGTGCCTTTGGATAACATAAAAAATTACTACACGGAGAAAATATTAAACAAAACACACATGATATACATTCTTATATTTTTCTATGTGGATATGATGGAAAAATAGTTTGTATAGAGAAACAATCCATTTATTTTTTTTAATTTTCTAAAAAAAATATTAAATATTACTTAATATTCAGGAGTCCTCGTGTCCTTTAAATACATGTGTTTTAATACATCAAAGGATAACAAAAAGTAATTCATCATTGTTTTCTTCAACATAATGATCCCCAAATTATTATTTTTAACATAAAACTATATAGGATATAATTTGGAATTCATAGAAAAAATGTGTTATAATGAAATCACAATAAGGGAGTAATAATGACTATGAGACATAATGTGGGATTAAAATTTATAATATGTTATCCTAAAATGGAAGGCCCAAGGGTAATCACATAAGTGTAGAAAATAAAGAACCTAGCATAATAACTTCATGGAAGTATTGGAAATGAGTCCACACAATATAAGATGACATAAAATGATTCTTGTCTTACAAGATAGATAATAACATATAGTGGATGAAGTCCAATAATGGAATAAGTTTTCACAAAAATCCCATACAAGGAGCATCATAAGACTAGCTTTTCTGAATGCATTATATAGAAATATGGGTACAACCATTACAAAACATTCATGATTTCTGTGTTCTATATAATAGATATCAATCATAAATCATAACCAAATATTATCATCTCAAAATATTTTTTTTTTCATAATCACGTCTTGTATCTTTATGAAATTAAATTTTATAATTATTTTTTTAAGAAATTAAAATATGGAATGTATTAACTTATCAACGAAAGGCAGAATAATCTAGGTATATATGTGGGTGACATAAATATATAATTTATAATAACTCTATAACCTCAAATGTTGTTCTCATAGATGAATATTTCCTCAAATGATTAAATAGAATCATCAACGAAGAAATTAACCATTTCACTATAAAAAATCATATTCAAAATCAAAATTTATTCAAAATATCAATGAAAATATTTTCATCTAAATGTACACTAGAAACCTAAAATGAAATGTTAATATATATTTTATTAATTACTATTTATAATTACTTATAGTGTATAATAGTTAATAAAACATTTCTTTAACATTGTTGTAAAAAAAGATAATAAATGACCTAATATTGATAAAAAACATTATTTCTGTCAAAAAATTCAGTAAAAATTTAAAATTGGGTTCAAAATTTTATAAATAATAAATAATAAATTTTCAAAGTCATTTGTGGTAAAATTTTAAGAAATCATGTATATAGATGAATAATTATTTTCATCTGAATAGATATATGATGTTATCATTTCCAAAAAAATATTTCCAATAATCATAAGAACCAATGAGAATAAAATGGTAATGATAAATTAAAATGTCATGAATTATAATAGTGTAATAACATGAAATGTTTTTTTAATTAATGGGAAAATAATAAATACCTATAGATATAAAAGAACAAAAAATCATATTTAAAATAAGATTAAAATATTATATTTAAATAATAAAATCATTTGAATCATTAAATTCAAGATTTATAAAAATTAATGGTAACTTAAAATATAATAAACTATTCAATTATTTAATATAAAATTTTTAACTGGGAATTATATTCAAAAATTAAAAGAAATTTTGATCATAAAAGAACATGTGTCTAAATGATGTATGATTTGTGATGAAACCCTTGCCTTGTGTCAAGATTTATCTTATACAATTATATCTAATTTTTAATAATATTAAATAAATTATTTATTTTCATTAATAAAAATTTTAGGTTCAATATCTTATACATGAATAATTTAGTTCATTTTTTTAATTATTAAATTAGTTATATAATAAATTATGTTTATGTAGAGTATTTTTAAGATGCTCATTTGGTAATTTCCCAAACAAATAAATCAATAAGTTTACATCAATCAATGGTGTCATTATTAAATCATCAAAATAATAATAATCATAAAGTAATTATAATTTTTTACATATGTTACTTTTTTTAATAAGAACCATAAATAATGCCTATGAAAAATGAACTACATAACAATCATGGAGATATTAGGTTATACATTTGAAGGGGTCACAATTACATTTTCTCCAAAATAATGATTCAAATAAGATAATAGTCATTTTTTATTATTTTCATATATATTATAATAACATTAATATCATAAATATAATATTATTAATCCAATTACATGTACATAAACCATAAATTTGATGTTAAAATAGAAAAACAAATCACATAGTTTCAGGACGTGGTTGTATGTTGTACACATGAACAATAATATCATTTCCCTATGGTTTATCTGTTAATAATGTATGTTATATATTTTATTTAAGAAAGTAATAATTTTTAATTAATATCATAAATAAATAAAAAACCATCAAAATAAACATCTATTGTAGTCTATGATGTAAAATTAATTACCTCAGTTCATGAGGTGGAACTCCATAATATACATGGATGATAGTTTTTTTTCAAATTAATGGATGAGGATATGGATTTATGATAATTAATTAACATTTTAAAATCTTAGTATATGTTATATATTAAGGTTTTTATAATAATATTAATGATTATTTTTTATGGGTGGTGGAATAAGAAATAAAAAAATATTTTAGTTATGAAAATACAACTTCATCAGAACACCTCTTTAGGATTAAATATAAAGGCTACTCTAATTGGATTTATGATATGATAATGATTAAAAATAAATAATGTTAAATTAGTGTTGTTACTAAGGTAGTTCGTGGCTTAATAATAATTAGTCAGTGGTAAAAGAGGTGAGTATATAGGGTGCCCTTTTCTATGTGGTAGAGAATACATAGATTTTTTTAAGCAATAAAATTTATATCTAGTAATTAAAAATGAAAAAAAGGCTCCCAAATGGTTCATTATACAACCTCAGAAGATTTATGTAAGAAATATTGTTAAAAAATGGGGTTTCATATAATTTTATTTCATTTGAAGCATTATTGATTTTTGATAATTCCATTGTAATCCCATTTAAACCATAATCATGATAATTAATTATTACTATTTTTAATATCCATTATGACAAAACAAATTTAACATATTATGTAATAATTATTATTATTAATCCCATCATGGAAATTTTTTAAATATTCCATTAAAAATAAATAATTTAAAATATAATAAATCCCTCAAAGATACAAAAATGGGTTTCCCATGAAAAAGTTCTCATAAGTATGAAAACTTTTTTATAATAAATTAAAAATTAAATTGATTTAGTCGACCTAATTTTTATTAATCACATAATAAGTGATATAATTTATCTTTTCAAAAAATTATAAAAAATATATTTTTAATATATTTAAATGAAAATATTTTGTCAATAAAAACTATTAATTTAAAATATTCATCAAAAATTAAAAATTTTATAAAAAAACATTATAATATAATTTTTAAATACTTATTATAAGAATATACTTATTTTTTTAAAATTTATTTTTGTGTTTTGAAAGTAATTCCTTTTATAAATTTTTTTCAAAATTCATTAAAAAATTATGCTTATTGAAAAAATTATTTTCATCGCTTATAAAGAATTTACACAAAATTAGATACTTATATATCAAATTATATTACTTATCCTTCTAATTTAGTTTTCAGAATGTCTTTACTATTATTAATACCTCATGATTTAATATCTATGTTATAATGGCCACATTTAAATAATATTATTTTAAAAGTATACACGAGATTGTTATAATTAGGTGTCGTGTGTTGTATACTCTATATAAAATAGTGTCATTTTAAGGTATTATGGAGTTACATTTAATCCCAAATAGATAAATTGAGTCCACACAATATGGTCATGTTCTCATCCATCAAGGGTTTTACATTATAAAAACAATATAATGAAATACCACATAACAAGAAAACATTATAAAATATCCTCTTAAAAAGAGGGAGAAAAATTTGAGTGTTATCCGTAAACTAGGGTTCCTACTCTAATTACATTGGTGGGATTTGAAAAAATGTATTTATAATAATAATTTAATTTATATATATATTTATAATTTTTTTAAGATAGAAGTAAGTGTCATTTTTTCAATAATGAGTAAATTTTTTATTTAATGGTATTTTTATAAAATTTAAGTTTTCTATTTAATATATAGTTTATTAACATAAGAAAATATACTTACCATAAAAGTATAATTTCACCCTTTAATCAATTTTTACAATAACAAATTCATTTTCTCCAAAACATGTATAATAAAGATAATCTTTTTATGCCTGAGTCAGTAAAATTAAATTCTAATAGATCACATGATTACAAAAACTGATATCATGGTATTCCTCTTATCCTAAATCATAAATCCAAAACCAAACATTGTTATCACATGGTAATAAAATTTTAAAAATTAATACACATTCCAATTAATCATCATATATATGGATCAAATTAAATCATTACAAAAATAAATGCTCATATATCCCAAATCACCACAACATTCAAATATTTAATTCTATTCATCCAAAATAATTCATCATTTAAAATTAAGGTTTTGTTCTATGGGTTATGTATGCCAGAAAAATTGATAAATTTCCCAAAATAACATTAATAACCTCAAATTACAAAAAAATTTAACATAATTGATCCTAATATATTTTTCCCAAATAAAAATATTATTTATGTTTGAAATAAGTTAATTAAGAACAATGTCATAATTACCTTAAAATTATATTTTATTATGGTAGGTATTAAACCCTAGTCACCATTAAATTATGGGATTTTTAACCACATCCTTTCTCAAAATGATAAGTTATCACCAAACATGCAGCTTTCTACATCCTAAAACAATGGAAAAACAAATGTTATAATCATGTTAAAAATTCAGAATGATCCAATAACATTGAAAATAATATGATGAACATACTAATAAAATAATATTAGTAATGAAGACACCATTTATTATCCTCTGCTGTTTTCTATCAAAATCATCATTTTAGAAAATACCAAATATTTTTAATTGGCTATAATTACAATAACATTATGAAAATCACAAAAATATCTTTTTTAAATCATGTTTTTCAATAAAATATATCATTAATAATAAATAACCCTTTATAAAATTTATTACCATTCAATATATTCTTCATAATCCAATGATAAACCAAACCATTATAATATTTTCTTATTTCATGATTCATATTACTAGAATTTTGGAGAACAAAAATCTTCAACAATGTGATTATTGATTTCCATCATATAAACAAATAAATAATTTAAATTTAATAATTTAAATAACATATTTCCATATGAGATAACATATTTATTATTTGAATTTATAGGACAATGTCTTTGTTCTCCACATCTACAGTATTACAATATTTGTGGTTCCTATTGTTGTATATTATTTCATTGCATCATGATAACAGATGTCATTATATTTATTTGTCAATTATTTTATTTATGACCTTAGATTACACACTTATATCATCTTATAGTTATGTTGACTCACATTCCATTGTACCACGTACCATAATTTGTACATGTTGGACATTAACCATTTATTTCATTATCACTAATAACACTTGATCATCCATGTGAAATAATCCTTCTATTTTTTTAATGGGTTTTCAAATTAAACTATGTTATATTTGTTAATTGTTTTTCATGATAGCTCATTTTTTATTATCACATGATGTTTAAATTTGCTTCCAATATTTTTTGAAATATCATCAGTAATAAAGGGATTGAATGAGCATTGAACCCGATTCAGTAATTGAACATTTATGCTATGATTGACATGGAAATGAGCCTTGACTAATATGAAATTATATTTTTATTTAGGTTTATTTCAGAAAACATCATATCCTATATAATGACTTTTTTATCATGTTCATTTATTTTTTTAATCATTAATTAATTATCCATTGGAATGATATTAAAATATTTCATATGAAGCATATTTTTTTCAAATGTGATGTTCTTATGACTTATGATTATAATATGATTGATATCTCCTTTGTTTACCTTTATTGAGAATGTGAGCTCATGTTTTCATATGTTTCTTCTTCTGAAGTCATAATATAGGTTATTAATTAAGATATATCAAAAGGTGGACTACATATGATTCAATAAGAGGGAGACAATTAAGATTTCTGATAAAACCATTATTTATGTTTTCATGTTTCTAAAGACAATATATGTATATTTTCCAATAATTTATTTGTTTTACTTTTTAAGGAATATTCTTCAGCATTGTTTCAATATCATTATATTGAAATTATGTGACATTGTATTTGGTATCATATAAATGATATAGTTATTAGTTGGAATATTTAATGAGAAAACCTTAGTAAGATCTCAATGCGTATATCAATGTATAGTTTACAATCCTAGTGGTTTAGAAAATATAATGAATAATATAGGAAAAAACCTAAACATGTGTTATTTTTTTTCTTTATTATGTAGTGTTAAATTATGATTACTTTTTCTCCCACAATTCTAATTAGTTTTAGTCAATGGTTTGAAATTTATGGAACCGTGTTAATTTTGAACAGGATAGGTAATGCAATGATTTCACCCAATGTGAAACGATATTTTATGGGAGATGGAATGAAAAATAATTTAGCTATTCTAACATATCATTCGAAATCTATGAATCAGGCAGTAATTACACACACGAAAAGGAGGATCCAACATTCTGTTGAGTCTTTCAAGAGGATGTATCCACCTTCATTTGGTGGGTGTTCTAATCCATTAGTTGTGGAACAATGGATTTGTACCACTGAAAAGATATTTTATGTTATCCAATGATCAGAACATGAAAAGGTCTTCTTTGTGTTATATATTATTGACGGTGACTATGATCAATTGTGTAACCTTATAAATAATTTGAGGAAAATGGATGAAATTAAATCCAAGGAATTGGATGAGATCAACAACTAATTTTTTAATAATTATAATCCTTGTGTTCCTCAAACAATAATAGAGATGTAGTTCCTTGAACATAAGAAAAGTGTCAATGAATATATTGGTACCTGTAAAGAAAATTTTCCAATACAAGAAAGGTATTCTTTTGGAATTATTATTAAACATAATTGTTAAATTGATGATCTATTTAGTGACATAAAATTATTTCCTTGAAGTGAATTAGATATAGAGAACATCAATACATTTGAAGAAATCATTTGATGTGTTCTCAAGAATGAGAAAAAGACTGAATTAACACATTATTCATAAGGTATTGATATGAAGTGAAAATGTGAATTCAAGGGAAGATATAAATTCTACATAGAATGGAATATTATTTTCCCCTTATGATCAATGAGTGGAATGAAACTGGGATGAAATTTTATTAAAGGGACTAGTAATTTTTTTGTTTGTAATATATAATCATCAAGAAGTTGAATTATAATTTTTTCGGAAATATATGTATAATCATGAAAATAAATAAAATTATACATAGAATTTACAATATTCAATTGAATCATAAATGGAAAAGATAATGGAGAATTTGGAAAACCGCTACCCAAATCCAAGGGTTATTAATGATGATATACATTAGAAAACTCTTAAGGCCAAAGACAATGGAAAGTCACATGCAATCACTATCAGTTACGTGGAGTATGGAAATGACGAATTGAAATGTACACTTTCCATCCACTCTAAATTAGGAAATGTTTTATTTGAAACTAGATCCACCAACTCTATTATTTTATAAGAATTTTAAAAGGTTAATTTTTGTATTACCTCAATGATTAGATGTTGAGTTATCTATGAAAACAACTAATCTAACAATAGTTTCATTAAATATTTATAATTATTATTTTGTTAATGTATGAGGGATTTTATTCCTAAATATATTGTGATCCTTCCTATTGTATAATTTTATGAGATTATTAGCATGGATTATATTTCTCTATTTGGAGATCATATCAATTACTAATGAAGATAATTCATATTTAATATTCCAGAAAAATCATTCATTATCCATCGATGAAAGGATGAGTATGACCATCCAGTAAATATTTCCTCCATTATATAGGTCTTGATCCATAAAAATGTAGTTTATATATCATAATGTTCTGGATAGAAAACCAAAATTTACAATATGCCCAATTTAAGAGAGTTTAATGATGTCTTTCTACAATAATAATTTTGTCATCCATGTAAATCCGATATTGAGTTCTCAATAGAACTCATACTAGGTGTTATGCCTATTTCAAAGATACCATATAGAATATACCCAATTTATTTGAAATAATTGAAGAAGAAACTCCATGTGAATCTTGAAAAGGGATTCTTATTCGCTATAGTTTCAACTTGGGGATCACTTATTCTTTTTGTTAGGAAAATAAAGGATCAATAAAACTCTTAATTGAATATAGATGTAACACCCCAAGTAAATAAATAATATGACATTTTTATATTTATCCATATTTTTGAATAAAATATTAATATCACTGTAAAGGGTAACCTATGCTCGATGGCGTACCCAATACGCAACAACGAGTTTCTTGGAAAGCTTACGTTGCACTCTAATAATAAAATAATATTATTTTAAATAGTAGTTGACGCCTAGCCGTTGTAATGGCAGGAATGAAGAGAACTACCTAAAAATGGATTATATATGTTTTTAAAATATTTTTACTCTTTAGAATAAAAATTAAAGGATTAAAAATGCAAATGAATCCAATTTTATGTGTAGACATTCTAATATTCTTTAAAAGGTCGATTAACCGCCTTTTGAATGGAAACCTCTTTTAAATCCACTTTTTGACAATTTTATTTGTTATATTTGACAAAATAAAATTCTTCTTTAGAATCAGGACATCAAAATTTACTTTGTGTAAATTTTTGGTATTTTTACGAAAAAGTTCAATTTTTAATGAATAGTGAAAAATGTTGAATTTTAAATCAAAACCTCATTTTAATATAATTTATTTATGTGATTAGATTATCATTTGAATTCGTTTTAAAGTGAAATTAGATTATATTTTTACCATTTAATCCAATAGTGGTCGTTGGAATTAATTTCACTTTGAAATCGGACTTTAAATAGTGTCGATCTTTTGATACATTTTGTTTCAAAAAAACACGCTATTTGTTTTGACAGCAGGAATTAATTATTAATTTAATTAATTGAACATATATGTTTTGAATTTCTTAGAATAGACATCATTGTTGAATTTGTAATATCAAATATATCTTAGGTAGAATTTTTCGTATTTTTCTAAAAATCTCCCATTTTTTATGAATACTGAAACCACAAAGTGGTGGTTACAAAATTTGATTATTTGTTAAAATGGGACTTTACTACTTCTGTGATTTGAATTTCAAAAATCCAATTTAAATGATAATAATTGTTAAGTAAAATGTGGTTCAATGGGATGAAAATAAGTTTTTATGAAAAGTAACTTTTAAGTTTTATTAATCGCGATTAAAGGTAATTAGTGTGATTTAAGGTAAAAATGATATTATAATAAAATGAAAATATATTTACACTTTTCCTAACCCTATTGGATGAGTTATTTCCAACCAATACAATCCATGGGTCTATTTTTGGTAACCCAAGGAGCCACTTGGGTTTGATAATGACATTTATGCCTTTTATTTAAAGTTAAAATAAAAATGTCACAAACATGATTTTTTTTACTAAAAAAAATTTTACATGGGGTTATACAAGTCATAATTTTGACTATAAATAGTCATTGGAAATCTAAAAATATTTCCTAAATCATAGTAGTTTTTTATAATTTCTAGACATTAAATATATTAAATTATTTATGACATCATGATGATGCAGTGAGGACCTCATTATTTAATGATTTAAATAAAATGGAAAGATAATGCATAATCTAGGACCTACACATGTCAAAAACCTGTTGGATTGGTGGATTTCAGACCCTTATCACCTTATCTTTGAAACACATCAATGTGGGACCATTAAAATCCGAAAACCATTTGAAAATAAAGTAACACTTTATACTTTTCCAAGAGTTCCCCTCCTCTCCTCTTATAAAAGGCCCCCACCTCTACCACATTACCCACACCTCTCAAGCCTTTTGTTTGGCCAACCTCTGATCATTTTGTCTCTCCACATCTCTCTCCTCATCTTAGAAGCCTTAACATAGGCAGGAACCTCTACAAGAAACCCTTTTGGTTCAAACCAAAGGGAGTTACCCTATTTTAAGGTAACATCTTCACTTGTGCTCTTTTGTTTTATTTTGCTTCTCCAACCCCCTTAACTCTTTTTATTAATTTATTTTGTAACATATATAGTATCTTCAATATACTAGGATGTTGTTATAATAAGTATTCTAGCAACACATACACACACCTTCATCTAATGGTTAAAGAACAGACTATTTCTGTGGATGGCGAATTTCTGCCTCACGAAACGATGATTGTTCAACACTCATATAACAAATTAAAAGGTGGCCTTTAATATGTCAATATGTTTATATATGATATATAATATTTTTATGTTTTACCTAAGCTTATGTATTTTTCATTTGTGGCATACCTTTATGGATTCCATTATGGGTATAAGCGATATCTTCATTTTAGGAAGTGCCGACTACCGCCCCCTCAAAGTGATTTGATTCGTTAATGCCTCATGTGGGATGTATAAAGGATGGATTTAAAGTTATTATATATTATTTTATACTATAATTATAATATACCTTTATATCATTATTGTTTTCTTTCAATTAAAGTATGATATAGAAATGAAAGTAGCGTTCATGCGTACGTACGGCTTACCGTCTCCATGAACGGTGCATTTCATTTCTTATCCTAAAATGTAATGTACTATTATAAGTACATATAATGGATATATATGATGTATGATACATATAAATGATTAATATAATTCTGGAATTAAATATATACACTTCTCTCATTTAGTTTTAATTCCATTAACATGACATAGAAATGAAAGTAGCGTTCATGTGTATATACGGCTTACCGTCTCCATGAACGGTGCATTTCATATCTTAACTCTAAATGATTATGTAATATTATAAATACATGTATATTCTGAATATATATGATATATATGATATAAAAATCAGGAATTTCATTCTGGATATAAAGAACCTTTGACCACAGGAACAACATGTAATTGTAAGAAGTCCACTTTTGACTTAAGAACCAAATATCGACAAAACAAACATTATTTACATAAATGATTACATAATGATTATAACATGTCAATGATTGATATAAAAGGAATAATGAACATTAAAAAGGTTCTTATGAATGTATAATTTAACTGATGTTTATTATTCAGGACGTTAAAGAACGATCGAGTCAGGTCGGACCCGATGTAATGGATCCTACACCTCTCTTTCTTTTTAAGTAAACTCTTTTATGTCATTCCTTTTAAAGATCATATTTCTTATTATTGGGATGTTATTTTATATTACTATTACTATAATTGTTATGTTCATATTATGAGAGACCCTATTCTCTCTCATCAATCCATTTTGGATGTTTTGATTGGCGTCGTTAGGCTGTCGAATTTTCATAAGAGATCTAATCTCTCTCTTTCTCTTTAAGTACACTCCTTTATGTCACTTATTTTAAGCTCCTCTTTGTTATGTTGGGGGATGTTCATTTATATTCATATTTCTATAAACATTATGTTAATATTATGAGATACCCTATTTGATCTCCTCAATCCATTTTTGTATGTTTTAAGTGGCGTCGTTAGGCTGCCGAGTTTTCGTAAGGGATTTTTCATCTCACTTTTATTCCCGTGATATTTATGCAACATTTGCCACAATTTTCTTTGAGTGGTGCATGTACTGCCCATTATTTTACTCATTGTGTAACATGAGTTTATTTATGATTATTTACATCAATGTTGTATTGTCCCTCTTTCACGGTGGTATGTTTCGAAAGATACCCATGTCGGTAAGGGAACCTTTCACCCTCCTCATTTTAAAAAGACTTCTTTTGTTATATCTATTAATTTACATCTTATTACGTTGGGATATGTTCTTCTATATCCTTATTGATTTAAGGTTTATGTCCACGTGATGAGATACCATTCACTCTCTCATCGAATAATTTTCTGAATTTTGAAGTGAAGCTGTTAGGCTATCGAATTTTTACAAGGGAAAGTCTTAACCCAATTTCGATTTCTTTGGGTTCAACTTATACTTCTTGAACACGTCATCCTATGAATATGTGTGAATTTCCTCTGATTGTTTCACACATAATATCCACTTATATTGGGTGTATTTATATTTTGTACACATAATTATGTGATAGATTTATCCTTAATTTAAGGATACCTTCTTTATAATGGATTTCATCTCATTTTACATTTCTTTTGACAATTCATTGTTGTTATGCACCAATTCACTCTTATATGGTGTGTATACTGTCCTTTGACATATTATATCATGAATCCCATTATTCTCATGGTATTATAATGTTCGGATTAAATGTTATTCTTCTATTATTTTTATTCAAGAGTCTCTCATATTGTTAAAAACTCTTTAACAAAAATACCATTTTAAATGTTTTAACGATTTATTATTCCGAATTGTTATCTTTAATGTCCATGTTTTCAAAATGGTTTTCAGTATTTATTTATATGGACATTAATGTTTTAAAATTATAATTCCAATAATAGCTTCAAAGTGGTATGGGACACTTTGAATCAAAAATCACTTTTAAATGGTTTTTGAAAATGGATTGATATCTTGGAATTACTTATTGAGATTGCAAATGAAATGTTGTTATTGAAATGTTTATATTTTCAATATTTTATGTGTAATGATGGTTCTTGGACATTTTATGGGTGGTTACGTAATAAACCATAAGACGGGTGATGCCTTGAATACCAGGACGGGTGGTTACGGTATAACCTACAATGCATTGGGTATGGAAGTCGGCCGTATGGCTATTCCATTAAGTATGTATGGAAGATGGCTGAATGGCTATTTCATTAAGTGATATGTGTGGAATTTGACCTTATGGTTATTCCACTTAAGTATGTTTATGTCCGAAGTTAACTTTATATGTTATGTGATCTTTATATGGGTTTTATTTTAATCTTTTGGTTACACAAGGGTAAGTAATGTACTTTTATTCAGTGAAGAGTTTTAACTACTTTGAAAAGGTGAAAAGTATTACTATGATAAAGTATACATGGTCTACATGTTGTTTTGAAAAACTAACAGTTTGCATTCTTTGTGTATCCCTTACTGAGCTTTTTATGCTCATCACATGTTTTTTTGAAATTTTTTTCACAGGACTTAACGTGGAATTAGGGTCAAGGATGGGATCAAGGTAAAGTCATGCAACCTAAAACATGGAACTGGACATGTTTTTTAAGATTTTTTTTAAGGAAACTTAGTAATAGTTTCTACTTTGTAATCTTTTGAGATGTAATAGTTATGTCCTAATTCTCTAAAACTCTAAACCTGAAAAGATCATCAATTTAAATTATTCATTTAATTCAATATTAAGTAAGGTTTAAGGCCGGGGCCTTATAGTTGGTATCAAATGTCGGTTTAGATAACATTATAGGTTAGGGTATTCTCTAAACACAGGTGACATTACCAAATTGGTTAGGATTTTAGAAAGAGTACTAGCTTTAGAAAAAGTGAATGAGTAAGTATATCTTAGTGTTTACCTTCCTCATTAGTACATTATGGTTTTGTTGATATACTCACATTGACATTTCTGTTTTTAGTGAATGGATGGATCTAGCAGTCACCAAAGTGACAATAGGTTTGAAGGAAACTGTTGTGGTTCACTGATTAAGAGACTGGATGAAATGGGTTATTCAATGAGGAAACTTGTGGTTATTCTAAACCAACTATCAAGGAGTCATGATCATCCACTTGAACATTTGTATGTTCTGTAATTCATCTTGTACGAGATGTCCAATCGATGTGGATGTTCAGTTATAATTATAAAGGTAACCATTAGAGCTTATATGATCATTACTTTTGAGGTAATTATGGGTTATTATATGTTATGATAGAAAATGAAAGGCATGAGATAAACATGAGGTTAAAATATGTTATGATAATTTTTGAAGATTTTATCTCGTTTTGGGAAATGTTTTAAGAATTATATAGTTTTGGAAAAAAGGCAACACGCAGACCGTGAGACAACCCGTCGCGTCGGGCAAAGCTGCGGGAATCGAACCCACAACCAAAGTGCGACTGGTATTTATCGTCGACCACTGGACTACGTGATGTCCCTAGTTAGTTTGACTAATTCTATTTAGTTAAATGATTTTATTTATTAATAGTATGTTTATTTTGGGATATATATGGAAATTTATTAACCTATCATGGAGGATATTTGATTAGGTTAATTACTTTTCAATACGAGACTTTAGGAGCAACTGATGTTGTTTGGAGATAAATGTTACGATTTAACTGGGAAGACTATGTAACTAAATCCTTCAACTGTTTGGGTTTCAATCTTGGTTTGGTTTACTTTGAAAAATTTTATGGACAATTGTTTGTAGAATGGTCCTCGTTGAACTTTTGGATTTGTTGGACAAATTTTAGAGATTAAGAATAGACCTTCTTTTTATATAGGGTTATCTTTTTCTGGATTATCTGATCTTATACTAACCTTTCTGGTTTTGGTTAGAGTCTAAATACATGGGAAGTATACTGTTCTCTTTTGAGGATTAGGTGATTCTCTAGAAGTTGATTATAGTATTCTAAATGCAAATAAGTCTTCCTAAATACACGTCTTTTGGAGAAAATATGAGTTTGTGTAAGGAATCTAATAAAATTTGAAAGTCAATATGATACGTGATTATGTTTCATTATGAATAAATTCCTCAATAAAAAGTAACTTAAAACAAAAATGTTTTTTATTAACTTTTCCTACTGGGGAATCCAATACCGTTTAACCCATCACATGTTTGTGATTTTCAAGTGGTTAACTTTTTAATATACATGTTTTCTATCACTCTCCATCAGAACATGACCCTATGTTTTCTCCTCCATGTCCATGTTTTCCTACATGGAATCCTTGTATGGGTTAACTCGGGTGACCTCTGTACTTATCTTTCTTTATTTTAAAGTGATTGTTTTACCGACTCTTGTTCTGATGTGGGACTTTCAAGGATATTTCCAAGCCCAATTTTAAAATTGCTAGGACACAATTCCCAAAAGGGGGGAAGGATGTAACACCCCAGGTAAATTAAGAATATCAAATTTTTATATTTATCCATATTTTTGAATAAAATATTAATATTACTTTAAAAGGGATTCTATGCTCGATGGCGTACCCAATACGCAACAATGAGTTTCTTGGGAAGCTTACGTTGCACTTTAATAATAAAATAATATTATTTTAAATAGTAGTTAACGCCTAACAATTCTAATGGCGGGAATGAACAGAAATACCTACAAAATGATTATATATGTTTTTGAAATATTTTTATTCTTTAAAATAAAGGTTAGAGGATTTAAAATGCGAATGAATCCAATTTTAAACGTAGACATTCTAATATTCTTTAAAAGGTCGATTAACAACATTTTGAAGCTGAACCACTTTTAAATACACTTTTTTAAAATTTTATGTGTTATATATGACAAAATAAAATTCTTCTTTAGAATCGGGACATCAAAATTTACTGTTTAAATTTTTGGTATTTTTCCGAAAATGTTCAATTTTTAATAAATAGTGAAAAATGTTGTATTTTAATTCAAAAGCACTTTTTAATCTAATTTAATTATATGATTAGAATATCTTTTTAATTGTTTTTAAAGTGAAATTATATTATATTTTTACCACTTAATCCAATAGTGGTCGTTGTAATTAATTTCACTTTGAAATCGGACTTAAACTAGTGTCAATCTTTTGATACATTTTGTTTTAAAAAAACACGCTATTTGTTTTGACAGCGAGAATTAACTTTTAAAATAATTAATGCAACTTATATGTTTTGAATTTGGTAAAATAGACATCATTTTTGAATTCGGAATATCAAATATTGCTTAGGGTGAGTTTTTGGTATTTTTTTGAAAATATCCTATTTTTGATGAATAGTGAAACCACAATGTGGTGGTTACAAAATTTGATTTTTCGTTTAAATGGGACATTAACACTTCTGTGATTTGAATTTCAAAAATCCAATTTAAATTATTTTAATTGTTATGTTAAATGTGGTTTAATGGAATGAAAATAATTTTTGATGAAAATTAACTTTTACGTTTTATTAATTGCGATTAAAGATAATTAGTGTGATTTAAGGTAAAAATGATATTATAATAAAATGAAAATATATTGACACTTGTCCTAACACTATTGGATGAGTTATGGCCGACCAATACAACCAATGGGTCTATTTTTGGAACCCCATGGAGACACTTGGGTTTGATAATGACATTTATGCCTTTTATTTAAAGTTAAAATAAAAATGTCACAAACATGATTTGTTTTACTAAAACAATTTTTACATGTGGTTATACAAGTCATAATTTTGACTATAAATAGTCATTGGAAATCTAAAAAGATTTCCTACATCATAGTAATTTTTTTATAATTTTTAGACAATATATATATTAAATTCTTTATTAAATCATGATGATGCAGCGATGACCTCATTATTTAACGATTTAAATAAAATGGAATGATAATGAAAAATCTATGACCCAAACATGTAAAATACATATTGGATGGGTTTATTTCGAACCCTTATCACCTTATATTCGATACACATCAATGTGGGAACATTAAAATCCAAAAACCATTAGAAAATAATGTAACATTTTATACTTTTCCAAGAGTGCCCCTCCTCTCCTCTTATAAAAGGCCCCCACCTCTACCACCTTACCCACACCTCTCAAGCCTTTGGTTCGGCCAAGATCTGATAATTTTGCCTCTCCACATCCCTCTACTCATCCTATAAGCCTTAACCTAGGCAGTAAGCTCTTCAAGAAACCCTTTTGGTTCAAACCAAAGGGAGTTACCCTATTTTAAGGTAACGTCTTCACTTGTGCTCTTTTGTTTTATTTTGCTTCTCCAACCCCCTAAACTCTTTTTATTCATTTATGTTGTAACAACTCCATCATCTTCAATATACTAGGATTTTGTTATAATAAGGATTCTAGATACACTTACACACACTTTCTTCTAATGGTTAACGAACATACTGTTTCTTTGGATGGCGAATTTCTGCCTCATGAAACAATGATTGTTCAACACTCATATAACACCTTCAAATGTTGACATTATGATGTCACTATGTTTATATATGATATATAAAATTTTTATGTTTTACTTAAGATTATGTATTTTTCATTTTTGGCATACCCTTATGGCTTCCATTATGGTTATACGAGATATCATCATTTTAGGATGTGCGGACTACCGCCCCCTCAAAGTGATTTGATTCGTTAATGCCATATGTGGGATTTATAAAGGATTGATTTAAAGTTATTATATATGATGTAATAAAGAATTATATTATAATTTATAGCATTATTGTTTTCTTTCCATTAAAGTATGAGATAGAAATGAAAGTAGCGTTCATGCGTACATACGGCTTACCGTCTCCATGAAAGATGTATTTCATTTCTTATCCTCAAATTTAATGTACTATTATAAGTACATATAATGGATATATATGATATATGATACATATAAAGGATGAATATAATTTTTTAATTAAAAATATACACATCTCTCATTTAGTTTTATTTCCATTAATATGACATAGAAATGAAAGTAGCGTTCATGCGTACGTACGGCTTACCGTCTCCATGAATGGTGCATTTCATTTCTTACCTCTAAATGATTATGTAATATTATAAATACATGTATATGCTGGATATATATGATATATATGATATACAAATCAGTAATTTCATTCTGAATATAAAGACCCTTTTACCACACAAACAACATGTAATCGTAAGAAGTCCACTTTTGTCTGAAGAACCAAATATCGACAAAACAATCATTATTAACTTAAATGATTACATAATGTTTATAACATTTAAATAATTGATATAAAAGGAATAATTAAAATGAAAATGGTTCTTAAGAAAGTATAAATTAACTCATCTTTATTATTCAGGACGTTAATGAATGATCGTGTCAAGTCAGACCCGAGGTTAGGGATCCTACTCTTTTCTTTCTTTTGAAGTACGCTCTTTTATGTCATTCCTTTTAAAGATCATCTTTCTTATTATTGGGATGTTATTTTATATTACTCTTACTGTAATTTTTATGTTCATATTATGAGAGACCCTATTCTCTCTCATCAATCCATTTTGGAAGTTTTGAGTGGCGCCGTTAGGATGCCGAATTTTCTTAAGAGATTTAATCTCTCTCTTTCTTTTTAAGTACTCTCCTTTATGTCACTTATTTTAAGCTCCTCTTTGTTATGTTGGGGGATGTTCTTTTATATTCCTCTTTCTATAGACTTTATTTTAATATGATGAGATAACCTATTTGATCTCATCAATCCATTTTTGTATGTTTTAAGTGGTGTTGTTAGGCTGCCGAGTTTTCATAAGGTATTTTTCATCTCACTTTTATTCCCGTAATATTTATGCTACATTTGCCACAATTTCCTTTGAGTGGTGTATGTACTTCCCATTATTTTACACATTGTGTAAGATGCTTTCATTTATGAGTATTTACATCAATTTTTCATTGTCCCTCTTTCACGGGGGTATGTTTCGAAAGATACCCATGTCGGTAAGGGAACCATTCACCCTCCTCATTTTAAAAGACTTCTTTTGTTATGTCTTTTAATTTACATCTTATTATGTTGGGATATGTTCTTCTATATACTTATTAATGTAATGTTTATGTCCATGTGATGAGATACCATTCACTCTCTCATCGACTAATTTTCTGAATTTTGATGTGACGTCGTTAGGTTGTCAAATTTTTACAAGGGAACGTCTTACCCCAATTTCGATTTCATTGGGTCCAACTTATACTTCTTGAACATGTCATCCTATGAATACGTGTGAATGTAATCTGATTGTTTCACACATTATATCCACTTATATTTGGTGTATTTATATTTCTCACACATAATTATGTGATAGATTTATCCTTAATTTAAGGATACCTTCTTTATAATGGATTTCATCTCATTTTACATTTGTTTTGAGAATTCATTGTTGTGATGCACTAATTCACTCTTATATGGTGTGTATACTGTACATTGAAAAATTATATCATGAATCCCTTTATTCTCATGATATTATAAATTTCGGATTAAATTTTATTCCGCTATTATTTTTATTCAAGAGTCTCTCATTTTGTTAAAAACTCCTTAACAAACATATCATTTTAAATGTTTTAAAGATTTATTATTCTAAATATTTATCTTTAATGTCCATGTTTTCAAAATGGTTTTCTGTATTTATTTATATGGACATTAATGTTTTAAAATTATAATTCCAATAAAATCATCAAAGTGGTATGGGACACTTTGATTCAAAAATCACTTTTAAATGGTTTTTGAAAATGGATTGATATCTTGGAATTACTTACTGTGATTGCAAATGATATGTTGTTATTGAAATGTTTATAATTTCAATATTTTATGTGTAATGATGGTACTTGGACATTTTACGGGTGGTTATGTAATAAACCATATGACGGGTGGTGTCGTGAATACCAGGACGGGTGGTCACGTTATAACCTCCAATGCATTGGGTATAGAAGTCGGCCGTATGGCTATTCCATTAAGTATGTATGGAAGTTGGCCAAATGGCTATTCCATTAAGTTATATGTGTGGAAGTAGACCTTATGGTAATTCCACTTAAGTATGTTTATGTCTGATGTTACCTTTATATGTTATGGGATCTTTATATGGGTTTTATGGAAATCTTTTGGTTACAGAAGGGTAAGTAATGAACTTTTATTCAATGAAGAGTTTTTACTACTTCGAAAATGTGAAAAGTATTACTTTGATAAAGTATACATGGTCTACTTGTTGTTTCGAAAAACTAACAGTTTTCATTCTTTGTGTATCCCTTACTGAGCTTTTTTATGGTCATCCAAAGTTTTTTTGAAATTTTTTTCACAGGTCTTAACGTGGAATAGGGTCAAGGATGCGATCAAGGGAAAGTCATGCAACCTAAAACATGGAACTGGACATGTTTCTTTTTAAGAGTTTTTATTTTATGGAAACATAGTAAAAGTTTCTACTTTGTAATCTTTTGAGATGTAATAGTTATGCCCTAATTCTCTAAAACTCTAAACCTGAAAAGATCCTCAATGTGAATTATTCATTTAATTCAATATTAAGTAAGGTTTAATGCCGGGGCCTTATAATAGAGAACATAAAAACATTAATATCTAGAAAAAACATCATCTTCCCTGCATTGATAGGTTATTCAAGAAACTATAAGGATCTCAATAATTGTACCCATTTGATCTTTATTAAGGATATGATCAATTAGGTGTCAATAAGGATGATTTACAAAAGACAGAAATATGTATGATATGTGGACACTACGAATTTATAGTGATGCATTTTTTTCTTACTAATGACCCTTATATCATCATTAATATGATTAATAGAGTCATCATAGAATATAATGATCTATTTTTTTAGTATTGATATGTTATATTCTCGTAAATTTGAAGAGTAAATAAGAACATGATGATAAATTAATAATTTTAATTAATATATTAATAATGGATACGATTTATGAAAAAATTGACCATGGGTTAATTTTGGCTTTAGAAAGAATCATTTTTTCATGTAATCAAAAAAGAGGGGATATCTGTGGATCCAGTAGATATAGAAGTTATTTTAAGGTTCCATATAATAACAATGGTAACTAATATCTAATATTTTCTTGGTTCGGAATAATATTATCAATATTTTGGAATTATATTTCCAGATTATTTAATATACTCACCATGTTGACTTGGAATGAATTTATGTTCGTGTCGATGGACGTATTTAAAGGGAATTTCATAGATCCAAGTAGAAGGTCATCTAGTGCACTTGTGCTCACACTTCCTTATACTGGGGAACATGTTTTGATTTATAGTTATGTATCCAAAAGGGAGTTGGTATATATACTCATAATAATTGATATGTTGATAGCTTATACATCATGAAAATTTAGAATCCCTATAGAAAATTACCCAATTTATGATTAAAAGTTTGTTGTTATAATATTTGCATTAAATATAAAGAGGAATAAACATTATCGTTAAAGAAGTGATATTTTATTGATTATAAGTTTTTAAAGTATTTTTTCAGATAAAAGGAGTTGAATATGTTCCAAATAATATGGTTGGTCTTGATTAGTGATTTCGAGTGCTCAATAATTTACCACCCTAGGAAACCGAACAAGGTGGAAGATTCATTGAGTCAAAATGACCTTTATTACCTATCCATGATGAGGATCACAAATAATCCACTCTATATGGATTTGAAACGTAAAAATCCTGAATTATTATAGGCTGTAGAGAAATATTATATTTTTAATTGAATTTTCAACAATATATACATATAAATATTAAGGATTCACGAAATGAAGATGTAGAGTAACAAAAATTGTAATAAATATTCTTAAATTCAACATGGACTGTGATTGAATATTAATGTTCCGGAATCAGGTTTGTATTGATCCCATACCAAAATTAAATAAGTTATTAGATGATGTTCATAGTTCTTCATTCACTATTAAGCATGGATGCACAATGAAGTAAAGTTTCATGAAAGAGTATTTCAGGTGGGATGGAATAAAGAGATATGTTTTAGAATGTGTTTTTTGGTGATTGGTTTTTCAGCATGTTATGGCTAAGAGACAGAATTCTAAGGAAATGTTAAATCCATTACACATACCATAATGCAAATGGGAAAACATGACTATGGACTTTGTCATCGAACATAAAAAAACATTTGAAGGCCATAATTTTATGTAGGTTATAGTTGGTCACATTATGAATTTGGAACACTTCATTGTTATTAGAGAGGATATCGCTTTTGATCAGCATGCTAGTATATATGTAATGTTAGTGGTAATATTGAAAGGAGTAACAATTTCTTTAATATTTGCTCAGGATCTGAGGATTACCTCGATGTTCTGGTGAATTATTCTTTCAAATCTAGATATTGAGTTAATTATCTACACTACTTATAATACTTAGACATACTTCCAGTATAAGAGGACAATTCACACTCTATAGGTCATTTTCAGTGCTTTCTCTATGGATTTCATTGATTGTTGGGATCAGAACCGACCTTTGGTGTAATTTTCACAGAACAATAAAATTTACTATAGTATTAAAATGGATAATTATGAATCCCTATATGTAAATAAATGTAGAACTCTAACTTTATAGGATGATGTTTGAGAATTAAAGATATTAGGACCTTGTCTTGTTGATGAAAAGACATAAAAGGTTTGATCTATTTAAAAATAAATAAGATCATCTCAGAGTCGACATAAAATTTGTGCTAAAAATTGATGAAATGACATATATTTTGAAGTTGAATACATGGATTTTCTATGAATAACTCCCTAGAATATAGAAATGTGATTTGGAAAAAATTTATGTTGAAACCTCAGTATATCCATCTTTTTAAATTCTAGATCATGTATGGAATGTAGCCTACCGATTGGAGAATCCATTGAATATATCCTAAGTTCATGATGTCTTAAAAGTATCACTATTGGGAAAGTACATAAATAATCCTTCACTTGTAATGAACACAAAATCACACCATTTGAAAAAAAATTATTTTGAAGAAAAACATATATAGATTTTTGTTAGGAATTAAAAAGATTTTTAAAGGAATAAAACATACAATGTTAAAGATTTATGGTATAACTAAAACATTTATAAAGATATGTCGAATCTTGAGGATATTATGAGATAGATATATCCTCAATTGTTTGTATCAATGTGACTAATTTTGAGGGAAAATATTAGATCAAGGGGAGTATAATTAAACAACCAGATGTTTTAAAGAAATATATTCTATAAATAATATTAATACTTATAAATCATTTATTGCACGAAATTGTTTATTTAAATGAAACACGAGATTCCCTAAATATAAAATGACATTTTTATCCTATTTTTCAGATTATTAGAAAAAAATATTAGTAACATAGGAATAATAATGTTTAATTCATTCTCTACCAATTATATATGGAAAATAAAAATCATGTTTATATTATAATTATTTTATATATTTAGTGAATTCGTATTAGTAAATTACCTAAATATTCATTTTATATATATACTAAAATATTTTATATATTTATCCAATAATTTTTTTTTCAAAGGGTATGAATAAACCATATTTGATGAATAAAATCATATATTTTTCGAAAAATGAATTTTATGGCTTTTAATGGAAACCCCCTTTAAAAATTGATTTTGATATAGTAATAATATTTATCTAACAATATAATCTTTTACTTTTTTTATGGGATATAAAAAATTTTTTAAGGTAAATTTTACAATATTTATGATAACATTCAAATTTTGATAAATAATAAAAATATACTAAATTTTAATTGAAAATAATTTGTTTCATCAAATTAATTTATATGATCAAACTAAAATATTGAATAAATTTAATGTATAAATATAATATATTTTTTAGCACTCAATATAAATATTTTCATTAGAATTAATTTTCTATTGATTCAGATGTTAATAAATTTTAGTCTTTTGTAATGTTTTATCTTTTAAAACATGTTCTATCTTTTTGACGATGAGATTAATGTTAAATTAATTAATAAAATATATGTGTTTTGAATTTTAAAAAAGGAATTCCAAAATTTGAATAATTTGGTTCAAAATTTTTAAATATATTTTTTTCATTTGGGAATGAAGAATTCTGACAATGCTAATATTTATTATTTCATTAAAAGGGTAAGAAGTTAATTATTTAAATATGTCTCACTCAAATTTTTAAAACAGAATAATTTTTTATTTCTTGTTATATAGAAGATAAATTCAATTATAAATTCTCATTTTAATGCTAATAATTTTATATTTATATTGTTAATTTAGTTTTAATTATTGGGAAATAAATAATAACATTAAAGACATATACTATGAATATGTAAAAATTAATTAATTGATGAGAAATCAATAAGACAATTTTTATTAAAATACTAATAACTATCAAAAGACGCAAGAAAACATGACCAAATCGTATTTTTTGATTATATATCATCCATAACCATCCAAGGGTCATGTAAATGACCAGTTGGAGCCTTAATGAAACTATTGTGAGACATGAGTTATTTTATATAATTTGATGTTAATGTAGTACCATTCATAATTTAATAAGTATAACAATTTAAATAATTGATTTTCTTGAAGACACCATATAATAAAAATATTATTTGGAAAAATTGTTGATTCATCTTCGTCTAACTAATTTATTTTTACATTTTATTTAGAAATAATTTTTTTAAATAATTGCACACATTTGATCTAGTTTTTTATTAATAGTCATAAAAAAATAAAAGATATTAAATTTTTTAAATAAATATAATTTTTCATGATTATCAATTGTAATGAATTTTATAGAGGACATTATACTCATTTGAATATACATAAATATTGTTTTTTTGCATTAATTTGTTATCTTAATATTTATATTAATCAATTACTTGAATAGTGTAAAAATTGAAACTATTGATTTTTTATCCAAATAATGTTTAATTAAATTGTTATAATATTGTAATATATTTATTAAAAATAAAATTTATAATTATTATCCTTTGGTTGAATAATTTTCAAATTTATTTATTTATGGGATTAATGTCATCAAATAATTAAATATTGCAACCTATTAATTTTTAAATATTTGTTACCCTATTTAAAAATTAAATAAAAATACTATGTTTTAATAAAAATGATAAGGATTAAATTAATAATAAAACATTTCATAAATAAATTTGTTTATGAGATAATAATCGTGCCTCATATTATCTTTCAAACTATGATTTTGTTGTGGGTTTTGAATAATGTTTTATTTTATAATAAATTAATATTTTTGGAGATCCCAATATATTCTGTCACCTTAATTATAAAATGGAGCCTCCTTCCTTCCCTATTCACATAACATTTATCATTCAAGCTCGGCCATCTTCTGAAATTTTCCATTCCAAAAATCACTAGTTAAATTGTAGGGGTTTTGGACTTCTTCAAAGATCATATCTAGTGCACCAAGAGGATATTCAAAAAAACGAAGTCAAAGAAGATGTACTCTCCTCTGCCGATTATTTTAAACATCCATTTTCTCTAAATTCATCATCATGAGTTGTTTAATTATAAAGTAATAACACAAATATAACCTATATACATACATGTTATTAATATTATGGAACTAAAATATTCCACTTTATATCTATCCAATAAAAAATGAAATCACTGCGTGTGCGTACGTACGACTTACGATCTCAATGCTCTGCTGTAGTTTGTTTTTCAGAACCACCATACATGGATGGGTATAATGATGGAAATAATAACTATATATTATTTTTATAAAATGACATTGATTCTGAAATATTATAAACCATTCATTTTAATTCCATTCATCAATTATGGGAATGATATCGCCGCTCATGTGTATGCGCAACCTAACATCTCCACGATGTGAAAGTTTTCATTATATATGATCATCATTAAAGACTGGTTATGTAAATATATATAAAAAATAAATATGGTATAGATTATGTTAATATAATTATTTAATAATATAACTATGACATAAGAAGAAGAACCAGAACATATTCGACAAAACATGCATAAGGAAATGAAGCAGTTAACACCATAATGGTAAGTAATAACGAAATATTATTGAAAAACGGTTGATAATATGTTCATATATTATATCATAAAAATGAATATGATTCTATAATAATTCAATGAAATTTTATAAATTATTATACAAGAAGTTAAAATACATACAAAGGATATCAGACCTAGGGTAAGTGATAATTTCATAATCTCATTTTTATAACAAATTGTTTATACATATATATTTACTATTGAATATTTATCACCCCCATAAAAATATTTTATAAATTTCACAATATTTATATTATTATAAAAAAATTCAATTTTACCCATTGGTGAATTGTTAATAAATGATATGATTGTAATCTTTTATCATTATTCTATATAAGGTAATTTATAACTTTTTCGAAAATTGTATGAGGAGAATGTTTTTTAACATATATGACATGAATGGATATTTACATGATCAAAGCAACATATTTTCCAAATTCTTGCTCGACATGATTTCAATTTTATTTTAACATTAATTCAATTCTGTTATAATTGAATTGCATTTTGTAGAATGAAAATGATTTCGAAAAAGAAATATTATATTCCTCATGAATTAATTACAAGTGTTCAATGAAAATTATTTTCCATATAAGATTTCATTATTTAATATGCTTATTTTTCATGAATTCCATCCCTATTATTCTTACTGTTTTATTTTATTTTTTACGGAATTAAATGTAAGGAATCCATTTATTTTAAATGGATTTTTTTATAACAGAATGATGTTTAAGAATCCCTTTTTATATATTGGGTTATGATATAATGAATTTTTTATGTTTTTTTCACATTTGTAAGAATCATTTTATTAAGCAACATGTGGGACCTATATCACTCCCTAATTCATTTGGAAATGATTTATAAATCATGATATAGGCTTGGACAAAATGGAAAATGATGGAATTTCTCTAATAGAGGTCTGGAAGGAAGAGTGAATTCAGTTTAGCAATGAACTTTGTCTGCTATGATTGTCTTGGAAATGATCCTTTATATATATGAGTGTTTTTTTGTGCTTATGTGTATAACTAAAACTTTATGTATTCTATTTTTACTTTTAGGATTAAATTAATTTATTTTTATGAACATTCATGATTTATCTATTTGTATGATATCACAATCATTCATACGTATGATAAGATTTTCAAATTTTATATTCCTATGTTTTATGATTATGATATGATTGATATCTCACTTTTTCACAATGCATTGATAACTAACTCACCCTTTCATATGATTATTTTACCAAAGTCATGAATAATTGTATAAATTATGTTATATAAATTTTTTTTCTTGTGAGGAAATTTGTAAGTGATAATGAAGATGTCTTATGAACCATATTTTTTTGTTTCCCAGTTTCTGAAGACACTATAACTATTCATTATTTTTATGGAATTTTTATATATAATAATGAATATTCGAAAACATTAATTAAATATCATTATATATTTGGTATAGTTTATTGTAATTTTTTTGTCTTGGTTTCAATCTAAAACACATGAAACATAATCCATTTCATTTATATGTCTTGATAAAAGAACAATTGGATTTCATGCATATTCAGGATTTTATCTGAAATAAAAAATTTCAAGGAGGAACTCTTCAATGAGTCCATGTAGATTACTTTTGAAGTCTAAACCCGTAAAATAAATTCAGTAAACATATATCAATTCACTATGGGAAGTTAGATGATAATGAAACACCACAATTTAGATGCTTGGTGATGGCAGCACATGACCGAAAGATATAATTCCGAAAAAAACAACACACAAAGGTATACTGACATTACAACTTATCTTAGCACCATTAATGAAACCACACTTGATGATGTCCACAAATTTATGGAAATTTTAAATAGATATGTGTTTTAGTCCAACCCCAAGAAAACTGGGCGAATGAGCCAAAAAAAATAGAAAAATATATAGAAAGAATAACCTTAATTAGATTCTAGAGACTAGGAGGGTTTACCTCAATGGATCATGTGCATCTAAAATATTTATGATCAGAAAAATGAAGTGATTTCTTGGTCAAATCCTTTCCCTGAGGGTTTAAGATATAAAAAATGAGTAACCCTATTGTTTTTTATGTTTTATAGAGGAGTAATGGATTATGAAACATAAAACATATATGGTGGTAAAAGGTCCATTTTTTCCCAAAAATCTAGGGATACATGGATTATGTGCGTGGATTTCAAACAGTGAACCAACTATGTGGTAAGGCATCATACCAAATCTATAAGAGGTTTCATATCCCAGTATCTAGGCCCACATGGTTGAAGTCATACCAGGTAGACTTGCAAGTGCCTCTTTTTACAGCAACACATGCATATTCCATGGGTCTGACATTTTACACTAACTGTGAGACATAATCAGATTGAAATTTTCAAGAACACTGGGTTCCAATAAATCACCAAATTCTCCCAAAACTTTTTTTTAACATTATTGATACCTTAAAATAGGTCTATTTAAGGGATTAAAAATTAAAAAACTAATTATATAGACCTTTGATAAAAATGCGTTTCATAATGATCTACAATGAGTACAACAATTTTCTCATATAAATAAATTCTGTCTCTATACATCAATTACCTAATGATTTTTGGATCATTAGTGACCCCAAAAGGCATCACTACAATCTTATAGTTCCATTAACTTATACATAATGTAGTCTATGATATATCCACCTTCCTAACCTATCATTTTAATATCCTGAACAAAGATCCCACGTGGATAATTATTGTTCACCAATTATTTGATAGAATAAGACATAATTCCTTGGAATATTATATTTTTTAATATTCATGATATAGTTGAGCTCATTATAATAAATGAAATGGGGAATTAACCCATTCCCCTTCTCGATAAATAGGATTAGTTCACACCATGGTGAATGACTTGTTAATATAAACCAATTATCCAATATCATGTATTGTTGTTTCATGGGGTCCTCATATTCAACAAATTCCATTATATTTGGATTATTTTATAATGATAAATCCCTATGTGTATTATCTATTGAATATTAAACCTCTAATCTAGTATGAAGGGTAGAAAGTTCATTATGAAACACATCAGCATACTACCTCACAATAGGAATGTCCTGAAGGATGATTCATTCATTAGACTCAATTATTTTATCTATATACACATTCTCATTGGTGAATATTATATATTCTTTATATGTTGGTGATGAATAACATTAATCCTCCACTTTTAACATTTATAGAATCGGAGAACGATTCATGATACAATGATTTATTTTCTTCTCCTAACAATTTATGTGGTGTATATATAGGGAAACGAATCTATTCCCATAATTGCAACAAATTCCACTATAGGAGGTGTGAAAATGTTTTTTTCGGATGTTTATCCCTATAAAATAGACAAATAGGGATTTATAAACATGGGATGAAATAATTGACACATTTTCTATTTTCAATGACATATCAACTTCTAGGATTTGTGGTGGTGTTTTTATAGTTCTATTAAACATTCATGATGTGAAGGAATGCATATAAAAATAATGAAAATGTACATTATATATTCGTTGAATGTATAACTAATTTTTCATTCAACACATCAATATCGGGATCCACCTTAGTGTTTGTGTTGTAAAAACATGTCCCTTTCATCCATGTAGGAATTTGGTTCCCCCAAAAACCCCTTGGATTAGGCATTGGTCTACGAAGTGCCATGTTGGATTGTAAGTGAATAAAGAAACAATGATATAATGGTTGATCAATATATTCATTTCCATAGTCTCATTATTGGAGTTTCCAATAAAAAATTGATAGATATTCTCCCTTATTTCTGAGAAATATATCATTTCTCCACCCCCTCAGGAAAATCATTACGTTCTTCTTACACACCTTTGAAAAATATTAATTGTAAATTTCATGGCACTGCTATATTTCTCAATCGAATGACCCAAATTAATCTCCACCTTATACTATATGTTCCCATAATACCATTGGTATTTTCCAATATCCATTATAAATTTGATGTCACATTTAACAATTTTATCATAGCTATCATATTTATGGATCACTAGGAATTTTCATGGTCTTGGTTTTATCCCACCAAAGAAGTAGTCATCCATATATTTAGGGTTATCAGCAACGCATGAAGCGTATCATGAAAGTATTTTGATATTTCCCTCACATGTCCCAGTATATTTTTCAGATTTTTTTCTTGAGGTAAAGGAAGTCCATTTAAATTTTATGTTGGATAGTTTGAGGAAAAAAAATTTCAATTTTTTTTTCAGAAATTACTTCCACACCATTTCTTCGATCTCTTCCCCAGGAATCGTATTCTTGATCAATATACACTATATGTTGTTTAGGAGAGATATAATTTGAAAATAATGTTGGATATAATAGATTCATCATAATTAATTGAAACTATATGTTGTTTCATCCATTTTAATTATAGTGTATCATCTCAAATTAAGTGATTTTGTTTCATGAAGATGTTCAGATACTCATTCTGAGTAATGAATCTAATACATTACTTTTTTATTTAGTTTCTTTCCTTAGTGTCTGATCATATTGAATAGTGTGATAAATTACTCTAATATGTGGTGTGAAATTATTTCCTAAGAAATGGGATATTTAAAAAGGTATATTTATTCATTTATTCACCCATTCACCCACTTGGAGAACATACACCATTATTGGGGTGATCACAATAATATCTTATTAGAACATAAATCCAAGATAGAGGTTTTGTGTGGAATTACTACTGACATTTTATTTTGAGATTGTGTATTAAATTGTAAAAGATAAATTCATAGAACAACCACATAGTGGTATGATAATGTAGTTAATGGTATATGAATTATGATAAGACATTATATATCTGATTCTTTTAATGCAATGGTGACTATAAATGGATGAGTGTTGGGTGCTAAAAATATGTATCCCAAATACATTATATCCACACTATAAGAATTAGGAAAACATATCCATGTATCTTATACATATTTAATTATGATGAGTGGAAAAATAATGTGTTATGCATCAATTCCAATTTTGTATCATGATAAGGAAATTTTCAATTATATCTATAGTTGGGAGGTGGATAAAATTTCTATAAGGTAAGAGTTGTTGAGGGACCCTCCATACATATAATCAGTTATATAATAACGAATGATCATGATATATACTGATATTAGGAACTATTTTTAGAATCATAGAATATATATATATATATCTACGTTTATATTCCTCATATTCTCACATTCCAAATGACAATGAAAAAATATGAGATCCCATAATTATTAATTTGTCCACTTTTAGTGTCAACATGTATGAGCGATGTGGTGATTATGGGATTCATCACTACGATGTTGATGATATGAAGGGCGCTTGATTTGTTACTTTTTTGGTGTATTTAATTTTAAAAAATACTTATACATATTATATATACAAATTATATGGATGAGATTTTATTGATATTTTTCTGGGAGATAATCTAGTTTCATAGGATACTTAGGAAAACAACATTGGATATGTATTCTAATCATACATCCTATTTATATAAAATATTTCCCAAAAAAACATTTGGTCTTAACTGAATCTATATATAGTGTATCACCCCTAGAAAGACATGTAGTCTAAAAAGATTATCATAACACATGGGGTAACTCATGACCTGTGTGTTTAATTTTTGTGGAGAATGTGATGGAAATATTACCATATTGTAGTTTTTAAATAATAATATCATACAATAGTTGTTCAATATAACACTATAAAATGTCATATACAGATAGTTATAATGATCATCTGTTTTTTGACATTATATAGTAATGTTTATTATTTTATAGACAATAATAGCGCTGGGGACCACAACCAGGGTAATGATGAGGAGGAAATTTTTTGTTAATACATATAACAAAAAACATGTAATATGAAAGAAGTTAGTGACACATGTACTTTCCAATTAAAAATTATTAATAAATAAGGGCATCTTCTCATTTTGGTCATCAATGTCTGAGGAAGAAAAGGAAATTCGAACCATGATACGATGGTCTATTTGAGATTGTGATGAAGATCAAGACCATTTCCCACAAATTGAATATTTATCCATCAAATTAAATATTTTATAAATTTTATAAATTTCATATATGTAACATAATGACATATATAACCAACATATAATTACAATGGTTGGTATTGAGTTATAGGATAATATGGCCTCTAATGAAAGACATTTTTGTATTGTGGAGATAAAGGAAAACGATGTTTCAAGGTAAGATAGTTCATATTTATTGTTTTTATGATAGAAAAAATTTATCATGAGTACCTCAAAGTAATATTGTAATATATGATCCATGTTGTTGGAGATTTTCAATAACTATCAGTAAGAATTATTCTAGTGAATAAAGATGATTTAGGGAGAGTATTTAATGATCCTAGAATTTATATGTTTTTTATATTTTTGTTTATATGGTTAATGTGTATTTCCAGGTTTTTTGTATTTTATATTTCTTACCAAGGATTGGGGTAGAGGATCATGAAATAGTAATGATAATTGTGACTTAATAATTTTCCAATGTATGATTAATTTCTAGATTAAAAAATATCACAAAGGGAAATTTGGTTCAATAAAAATTATTATTATTCTAGTATGGGTCATTATGTCATGTTTAGTCATCCATACATAGGGTGTTAGTCCCTCTGATGCAAAGGGGTTCATTAAACCATAGATTGGATGTTTAATCCACGTTATTACCTGGGAATAACCAAATTATTTTTATGGTTAAATGTATATCTATTTTATATATAAATGATAGTTAGCTGATATGGGAGAGAAAAATGAATGATGGTCTAAAATAACCCCATAAGTGGTAGTGAGTTTCTTATACTATGTTTTTGAAACATGTTTTTAGCTAAATCTATTGTAATTTCATTTTTCAGATTCATTAATATATTGAAAATTGTATATAATTGAATAATTTTCATATTGGTTTATTATATAAAAATAGATATAAGAAAATGTTACATTATAGAATTAAAGTATACCCTAATGTTATAGACTGTAAAATTCACATATATGATATTTATTGATCTATATTGGAATTGATTAAATGAAAACATCAATTTTTTATGGGAATCACTATATAAATAATTTCTAAATTATTTTGAAAAGATGGATACTGAATTGTTTGAAGATATATGAATAAAAAATTCAAAAATCCTGATAGAATATTCAGAATTAATCAATGTATTATTAACCATGAATGTTATTTTATTATATTATTACCATCTACAGGGAAATGAATTAAATAAGACAATGGTTGAAGAAGAAATTAAATATTAAGTACATTATTATTGAAAACCCCAATGAATATTATTTATATGATTCATGGCTATGGATATTATGTTTTCGAGAATGGAATAAATAATTAATATTCTAAAAATCTTATAAAGTTGTTTTCATGTATTTCTTGGTTGAGTTTTATTTCCATGGAGACGTGAATAAATTTTAAATTTTGATAAATAATTATAAATTATTAATAATAGTTGTAAATTTTAAAAACATGGAATATAATTTTTAATATAAATAATGTAATATAAATTTTTTTAAAAAGTTTTATATATATTGTTTTTTAATATGTTACAATTTTTTTTGAATAAATCTAGAAATAAGAAAAAATATACTGGATTTGTAGTATTATTTTTGAATAGATTTGGAAAATTCCCCATAGGTTAAAGTTGATACAAAACATTAATATAGGATACACATTTTTTTTAATAAAAATATACAACGGTATAAACCTATAAATAATACCTAATAATGACCAAATCATATGCATGATTAATGAGTCAGAAGAAATATGGATTAGATTATAATTTCAAACTGATATGTAAGAAATATATTTTCTTCATTCATTTTTTTAGTTAGAAAAATAATTGACATTTCAATATGGAAAAATTCTTAAAAGGTATAACTCTGAAAATTTCATTTAATTCATAAATGTAATATACATCACAATACGATTATTAAATACAGTTTCAATGTTTTTTCATTTGTGGTGAATTAATAAGTATTGATTAAACACCATAATGAACATTATAATGATTTGAAGATGATTATATATTGAAATACTAGTCATAGGTGGTTCAATATATTTAATGGTAGCTAAAACATGAAGATATTAGTTGTGTTATTCATGTGTGGTAGAGAGAATATCATGCGAGAGAATCACTATATTATGTAGTTTCAAGGTTTTTATGATAAATATTATATTTAGATGGGGCATAATGTTATACAATTAAGGGATGTATTACACCATGATGATATTACAATTAGTGTTCATTATTTTAATTGTTGTTTGAATTTCTTTTGAATTTAATGTATAAGCTTAGTGGTTTTTTATTTTATTATTCAATGATTTTTATATACATTATATGACAATTGAAAATGGTGGTCAATGGTTGATAAATTACTGATAATATTATTTAATTTTTTAAAATTGAATAATGGGTATTCATAGAATATCAGTTGGGATAGGATGATAATATTAGGTGAATATGATGTAATCAAAAGAAAAAATCAAATATGGGTTTTTTAAATGATAATTGAAAAGATCATAAAATTAATCAAATGTCTATATTCATAATATTTATATTATATTAACACGACTTATTGAATATAATGATTAAAGATGATGATAATGAATAGTGTAATATGGATTTTAGAAGAACCTATTCTATATTCTTGAATAATTTGTGTCGCAATGAGAAAGAGGTTAATAATAATAAATTGATCAATTTTTGTATGTCAAATATAGAGATTGAGAAAGAAGAAAATAAGAAAAAAATAATTATAAGTATAAGAAAGGGGATCTAAAACCATCCACATGACATCCTCATTTCATGTATTATAATTTAGTTTAATAATTAAATAAATTAAATTATAAGAGGATGTATTATGGATAGATCAAAAAAATTTATTCATTCTTTGTATTAGTGTCATTATTCATGAATAAGTAAGAGATTATATATGAATATAACATGAGGTGAATTTCTAAATATATGTTAAAATAATGTTATATTTGATTTCCTATTCTATAAAAGATATCCAAGTAACTGTTTTAGATGATAAATTGGTGTTCAAAATCGATTTTTTAGGAAAACGATCATTTCATTGTGATTCGTTTATTAGTGAAGAATATTTTATATTTTTTCCCGAGTGACTTCAATGCTTTTTTTACTAGAAAGTGATATTATAGTGTAAAAATCGTGATATTATTATATTTGGATTAAAATAATACCATATAAAGGGTAAAAGATGATATACAACCCACTATAACAACTTTAGATATTTTTGGTAATGTATGCCTCAAAATAAACACAAGGAAAATAATATTTAGATTCATGTATTAGGGTCTAACTATATAAAATATTGTATGTAACTTATTTCATTATTTTTATTTGGTTAATGTATGTTGGGTAGTCATAACATGGAATATTCTTATGTTAATCAATAATATTTATTTGATCATTAATTGGGGAAAATAATAATGAAAAAAAAATTCTATAACAACATCACATTAATTCACCACAACATCTTACATGAATACATAATCCTATATAGATATTTTAAATTTTAATAGGAAAAATACTATTATCTCATTATTAGATCTAATTTAATTAATCGCCTTTTTCTTGACATGTAAGAAATGATAATTTGAAAAAATATTAGTATATACTATCATTAATAATTTAGTTAATATTAAAATGTTGCAAACATAGAAATTTCAAAAATATCATTTTAAATATAAGACACTAATAGAGGTAAATAAATTTGGAAAAAAGTCAAAATGATTCAAAATATGTTACTACATACAGGAAATTAATGTTGATATTTTTATATAATATTACAACTCATCCAAACCATTGGGTTTTGCGAATGAGAGAGACAAGACCACATGTGTTCCTCTATGTATAGAAGAGGCTTCCTATTATAAATGAGAGAATGAATCCAAAAATTTTGGTGAATATACCCACATTATCATTTACTTATATCAATAATACAAATAAAATATTAAAATTTAATATAATAATATGACTGAAATTTTGAAGACTAAATAATCAAAATTTAATAATAATGGACTATAATTGCTAAAAATGTTACTATCTGGGCTACCAATAAGAAAATTCATACAAAGGTAATGTGAACATAGTAAAATAAGTAAAATTGGGGTATCATTTGGTGTAAATATTGATACCACTCCAAAATTCATTATCCATGCGTTAACCATTAATCTTGGGTCTATTTCTATTTCATATATTCTTATAAATGAAGTTGGAACACACATTAGGATGGTTATTTAGGGCCTGATTAATAAAACCATGTAAGTCACCCAAAATTAATCCATAATAAGTTTTCACAATTATAAGGTGTTTATTTCATGACATAATAATATTTTAAAACGGATGTTTTAACATTAAATGATCACATTTGTTTCATCTAAGACTCTATGATCCCCAGAGTTACATTCGTTAGATCCATTATAGGAGTAATTTAATGATAATGGAAGTAATAATGAACTAGCCACATGGATAGTACAAATTCTTATGGGTATCATGTGCACATACTAGTAAATATCAAATGTTATTCGGTGAATCATGCTACTCACCATCCAATACAAATAGTGTTATCATGGTACACACAATCCGTTAGGCCATATGTAAACACAATAATTGGGATCAAATAGTCCTAGAGTGTATCACATGATATCCATTTGAAATTGTCATATCTAATCCCTCCACTTAGATTTACCTATGTGATTATAAGAAGTTGAGAAGACACTCCCTTTATGGGATAACCATCTCCACAAGGTCCTCCTATTCCATGTATATAAAATTACCTCCAAATTATTGGTAACTGAAATAATATTATAGATTATATAATGAAAATAATATAGAATCATCAACAGATAATTATTGAAACATAAATTACATGAGATCAAAATCTAATATGAAAAAAAGTAAAAAGAGTACATGGGAAAACAAGTACCATAAACAGGTCTCACATTCTATGCATGCACCCATATGTAATAAAAATTTTTAATGATCATCTACATATTCAGAAACAAGAATCATAACAAGGAATAATATTCCTAAAAGGGCCCCAGATGTTAAGAAAAATCCAAATTCTGTATTTTCGAAGTAAATTTAAATGGGTTTTTTTGTAATCTTTACATGAATTGTGTATGTTTATTCTAAAATTCATACTTCTCACAAATTATTCTAATAATTGACCCCAATTCTATTATTTCTAAATAACATATAAACAAAAAATGTGATAAAATATAATGTCCCATGTTTGATTACATAATGATCATTTAATTTGTATCATGTGATGAAAGTTTCTTCAATAATGTAAACTTATAATCAACATGCACTGATATTCTCAATATCAATAAAAATAAGAAAGAATTACATAAAATTTATTTATAATTATTATTTTAATGTAATATGTATTAAATTGTATAAAATATATCTTTATTTTATAATCAGTTTTGAAAATAATTTTGACAATGAACATGAAATTGGATACATAAATTTATCCCAAGATAACACTTATCTAGAGTAGAATACATATAGAGAGGTTTCCCTAAAAATAACCAACCTTAAAATTTTTCATAATCTTAAATTAAATTAATAATTCACATTGATGATCTTTTCAGGTTTAGAGTTTGCGAGAATTAGGCAATAAATATTACATTACATCTCACAAAATTTTAATTTAGACACTTCAAATTAGTTTCAATTTTTTATATAATAAAAAATCTTAATAAAAGTCTTGTCTAGTTCTATGTTTTAGACAACATGAATTTTTCTTGATCCCATACTTGACCTTATTCATCATTAATTCCTGTGAAAAACATTTAAAAACATGGAATGAGCATGAAAAGATCAGTAAGGGTTGTAAAATAAGGAATGTAAACAATAACCCATCAATAAATAAAAATCAATAAAACCATTAATTTCAATCATAACATACATCATGAAATCATATGATTTATGAATAATACCCAGAAATCATAAATGAAAATGTTAACCTTTGGCATCAATATTTGAATTACATTGTATCATTCACAGATATATAGAGAGTTACATTTGGAATACCAATCATTATATATTCCCTAAATCTCATAGGAGAAACATTAACATTTTCCTCTATCACGTTACCCAATACATTCCTCAGGCTCACCCGCCCATAGATTATCATAGAACCACCTGTATATGTAAAAAATGACCAATAAGAATAACATTTTCATAACACATAAAAACAATCATAAATAAAATATAAAATTTCCACATTGTAATAATAATATATCATTTCAATATATTGAAATAATCAATTCTCTATAAAACAATTTTCATAAACATTAAAAACATTTCATAAAGAGAATTTTGAATCAAAGGGTCTCATACCACATTGATACTATTAATGGAATTACCATTTGAAAACATTAATATCTATATAAATAATAAATAAAACCAATTTTTAAAACATAGACATTAATGAGAAATATTTTGAAGAATAAATAATTAAAACATTTAAAACTATATACTAGTTAAAGTGTTTTTAACTAAATGAAAGACACTAAAATAAAAATAATTGAGGAATAGCATTTAATCAGAACATTATAATATCATAGGAATAATTCATTAATGGTATAATATTCCAAAGGATGGTTTATACACCATTTAAGAGTGAATTTGTTCACAACAAAAAATAAGTCTTAATAGATTTTAAATTGAGGTGAAATCCCTTATAAAAATAGAATCATTAGATTAAGGAAAAATAAATTATATAATAATGTGTTTAAAATATAAATACACTGAATATTATGGGATATTCAGTGTAAATCAATCATATTATATTCAGACATGAACTTTTTTAGAAAAAATCAATGACATTAGAGTTTAACTCAATGAATGGAAATTCAGATAAAAATACTCTTATCCAGTTTATATCGATGACATGAGAATTTATCAATGGAGTGATTATCTGTGTCGAATATATATTTACAGAAAGGGTAGTGGAGGTTTTGACAAAAATAAATAAACATTGACTCCCCACATATTCGTAGAATTACATAATAATTAATTCGAAAGTTAACCAATGGATTGGAAATTGGGTTTAAAAGTTCCCCTAATGATGTGGTAACATACAAAACATACACCACAAGAAATAAGTATCATAAAATGAAGATTTAAACACCCATTAATTAAATTATATTACACAATGAACACAATCATGGGAATTACATAATCCATATAGAAGGAAATGGTGAAAAACATTGCATTAATATCACGGGAATAAATAGTGAGAAAAAAATCCCTTACCACTTTTTAATCAATATAGTCATATGAAAAAAAGTCAATAACCACCAAATTAATAACATAATACCATTTATATAAATAGAATAATGATAATTTATATCAAAGGGAATTAAACAATTCACCACATGGAGAAATAACTAGCGAATAATTGAAAACTCACTGAATTAAAAGTGCGATAAGAAACCCCTTTCCATGTGTCTGACATGGCCTGTTTGTTCTTCAATATTCGGAATAATAAACTAAAGATAATTTTAAAATCCTTAAGAACCTTTCTGAATTTTATTATTACATTTATATAACTTTTTTTCATGTAATAAAATTTTGTCAATCATTTATGTTAACAATGGTTGTTTTGTTGATATTTGGTAATTTAGTAAAAAATGAACTTCAAATAATTAAAAGTTGTTCATGTGGTGAAAATAATATTATCTACATATTTATATAAAATTTATATATCATATATATTATATATATATATATATATATAGTATATATATTTATTTATAATATTACATAGCTTTTGGTGGTTAGAAATGAAATGCACAGTCCATGGAGACGGTAAGTTGTACGTACACAAGAACGCTACATTCCTTACTATTTCATATTAAATGGAATGATAAAATAATTATAAAATGTTATATTATAATTAAAGTATAATATAATATATAATTTCATTAACTACATCCTTTATATGGTCCACATTGTGGATAAATGCATCATTTCACTTAGAGGGGGCGGTAGACCGCACATCCTCAAATTAAATTGTCAAGTTTAACCATTATGGAAACCATAAAGGTATGATATAAATTAAAAATGAATAAGAATAAATATAATATAAATATAATATATATAACATTTAAATATTGTTCCATATTTTTGGCCACCATAAGAGGAGGTAGGAAAATACTGAACAATCATTGTTTTGTGAGGCAGTAGTTTGTCGTCCACAGAAACAAAATGTTCATTACCCATTAGATGGAGGTGTGTGGAATTGTAGTCCAAATCGTAAACATAAAAACAACATATTATATTTAGGATACTATTTTTTTATTAAATAAAGGAATAAAAAGTGTTTAGGGGGTAGGAGAAGTAAAATAAATGATAAGAACATACATGATAATGTTACCTTTAAATTAGGTAACTCCCATTGGTTAGAACCAAAATGAATTCATGAAGTTCATTATGCCACTGTTAAGGATTCTTGGTAGAAGAGAGGGATCTTGAGAGATTATTTGGGAATATGTTGGATGATACAAATGGATTGAGAGGTGTGGGTAATGGGTTAGTGGTGAGGGCTTTTTATAAGGTAGTGGAAAGGACTGTTTTAGAAAGTTTAAAATTATCATTTTATTATATATTGATTTTCAGTTTCTAATGGTCGAAAAATTAATAAAGGAAAACATAAGATGAATATTGTTCGAAATAAAATCATACAATATGAATTGAACAGGTTTTTGATATTTTATTAATCATTATAATATTATTTTTTTAAATCATTCATTTATGAGGTAAACACTAAATCAATATTATGTCATAAATAATTTCATTTATATTGATGTATAAATATTATAAAATAATACCAAGATATTGGAAATTTGTTTTCCTTAAATTGAATAATTATAATCAAATATATCATTTTTTAAGACCACATTAAATTTTCTTTAGAAAAATAAATCATGTTTATAATATTTTAATTTTAACTTTAAATTTTCCTTATTAATATCATTATCTTACAAAAAATGCTTCAAAAGGACAAAGTACTCAACTAAGGATTGTCTTTTTCGTCCATTACTCATCCAATATGGTGATGAAAAGTGTTATGATAATTTTATATTATTATAATATTGTTTTTATGTTGATTTTCCCTATTCACCTTTATCCAATGTAAATAAAATTCAAAACCAAAAAAATATTTTCATCTTATTAAACCACATTTTACCTAATGATGAAAACCATGTATGTCAGATTTTTTAATTCAATTCATAGAAGTTTTAAAATTTCATTTAAATGCAAAACCCATTTTTTAACTACCAAAATGTGTTTTCACAATTCATCAAAATTTGAATGTTTTTAGATATATAAAAAAATTTCAGCCTAAGCTATATATGGTATTCTAAAATTAAAATTGATTTCTATTTTAAAAAATTAAAAAAATAGAGGGTTCATTAATTAATTTTAAAAAAATTCCCGCAGTCAAAACACAAAGAGTGTTTTAAAAAATAATAACTATCAAAAGATTGACACATGTTTTTTTCCAATTTCTATGTGAAATTACATCGAATGACCAATTTTGGATTAAATGGAAAAATTATAATCTAATTAAATTTAAAACCCATTAAACTGATAATCTAACTAGACAAATAAGTAAGATAAAAAGGTAGTTTTTAATTAAATTCATTACGTTCACTATTCATTAAAAAATGAACATTATCAGAAAGTACAAAAATTTAATACAAAGTAAATTTTGATGTACCTATTCTAATTAATACATTAATTTATAAAAATTGAACATATAAAAGTGTAAAAAATCGATTTATAAAGTTTTCTCAATCAAAAGGCTGTAAAACAACCTTTTAAAAAATATTAGAGTGTTTCATGATTAATATTGGATTCATTCTCAATTTAAGCCTCTAAAATTTATTGGGTAAACTTTAAAACAATTAAGAAATATATTTAATCATAATATGGTTAGTTTGGTTCATTCCTACAAATAAAACATCTATTTGTTAACTACCATATTAAAATTTTATATTATATTTATATTTTTCAGTATAACTCAACGTTGTGTGCCATGTAAGTTTTCATTGAAACATGTTGTTCTGTATCAGGTATTCCATAGAACATATTATCAATTTTAAAGTGATATTAATATTTAATTCACAAATTTTATTAAATATGAAAAAGTTATAGTTTTTATTTACATGGGATGTTATATCCTTCCTCCCTTTTAAGAAATATGTCCTCACATTTTTAAAATTGGTCTTAGAAACTTCATTGAAATTCCCGCATCAGAAAATGTGTGAATAAAAATATCACTATAAAATAAATAATGATAAATACAAAGGAAACTTGTGATAGCCCATACAAGGATTCTAGGTAGAAAAACATGTATATGGAAGGGAACAAACCATCTAGGTTTAATGGAGAGTGGTAGAAACATTTCTACAAGAAGGTAAACAACCATAAAATTATAAACTAGTTATGGGTTAAACAGTATTTGATTACCTAGTAGTAAAAGTTCATGGAAAATGTTTTTTTAAGATAATTTTCATATTATTTTGGAATTTATACATGAATTTATATAAAAACATAAGGAAACATACTCACATGTCATGTAGACTTTCATCCTTTACTAAATTTCAACCACAAACTCATATTTTCTCCAAATGATGTGTATTCAAATTTACATTGTCACATTAAAATCACTATACTAAAATTTTAATGAATTATATGATCCAAAAAATATAAAATATATATGTCCCCTTCCATTAAACATTAACCAAAACCAAAATGTTTAGATCAAGGTCAAATAATCCCAATGAAATGATTAATATTTATAAAAATAAATACTACAATTAATCCCCAAAATTCAACAAATAATACAAAATTTTCAGAAAAGAAAATTCAATAAAAAATGACCAAAAGATTTTTCAAGGAAAAACATTCTAAGATTGTAACCCAAGACATGAATGGATATAACCACATAGTATTCCACAATAAATCTTAACATTTATCTCCAAATAACATTAAATACTCCTAAATTCTCATACTAATGTATAATTAACCTAATAAAATATTCTATATGATGGGTTAATTATTTCCATAAGAATCCCAAATAAAATTATGTCCACAATAAATACACAAAATATTCCATAATAAAATTCCAACCCTCACTCCACCAATGAGATATCACGGTGTTCTATTTTCCATAAGAATATAGTTTCCCAAAAAGAGAAAACATATTCCATAATAAATTTAATCACTTAATCCCCAAACCTTTTTCCAATTATATGGATTTCCATTTGATAAAACACAAGATCCCAAATATAATTATTCGTTATCAATAAAATCATTTAACTAAATAAATAAGTCATACTAACTAGGGACATCATGTAGTCCAGTTTTAGGTGATAAATCCCAATAGCACTTTGGTTATGGGCTCAATTCCTGATAAATTTTCTGACATGATGGTTTGTCACATAGTCTGCATTTTTTCCTTTTTCAAAAATTATATAAATTCATTGCATTCCAAAAAAAAATTAGTCAAATTCATCAAAAATAACCATAACATATTTTATCCTCCAAGGATATATAATACCATTAATTTTTCACCCCAAAATGTAATAACCAATTATCACCACTAAAATAACTATTGATCTTTATATTAAGATATAAATTATTGTTATGTAACATATTCTTAAATAAAACCCTAACCTCTAAAATTATCTAAACCGACCTCTGATACCAACTATTCGGACCCAGCCTTAAAACATTACATAATCTGGAAATAAATTAATAATTCACATTGAGGGTCTTTTATGGTTTATATTTTTAGAAATTTAGTCCATAATTATTACATTACATCTCAAAAAGATACTAATTCGACACTTCAACTCAGTGACACTTTTTTAATCAAATAAATACTCTTAAAAATCATTCATGTCTACATCAATATTTTAGATAGAATGGCTTTTCCTTGATCCCATCCTTGACCATATTTATCTTAAAGTCCCATGAAAAACATTTCAAAACACGGGATGAACATAAAAATCTCAGTAAGGGTTATAAAATAAAAGAAACATTAAACCATCAATATATACAATTCAATGAACCCATTATTTTTCAATCATGACATACCTCATGATATAATAAGATTTATGAATAACACTCATAAATCCTAAATCATATATGTAACATATGACATCCATATATCAATCTTACATTGTATATTTCAAATCTATATAGGGAGTTAAAATTGGACTACCAGTGGTTGTATATTACCTAAATATATTATAGAAAACATTATTTTTTACCACCGCCACGTTACCCATTGTGTTGTATTGTCATCTCGAGCACAACCACCCATGGTTTATCATGGAACCACCAATATACGTAAACAATTTCAAATAACAATAACATATACATAAAATATAAAAACATGCATCATGTATAAATAACATTTCCACATTGTAATCACAATATTTCATTTCATGGTATTCAGATAATCAATGCTTTATCAATCCATTTTTAACCATCTTAAAATCTTAATAATGATATGTTTTAATCAAAGTGTACCATATCACTATGAAACATTAAATGAAATTATCATTTGAAAACATTAATGTCTATATAAATAAAACCAAAAAACCATTTTTGAAAACATTTAAAATAATTATAAATAATTAGAAGATTAAAAATGAAAAACAAACTAAATAATATTTTAGTTAAAGAGTTATTAAACAAATAAGATATGCTTTAATACAAATAATTTAGGAATAACATTTAATCATAACTTTATAATATCATGAGAATAAAGTTATTCATTATATAAAATTTCATGGACAATATATACATCATATAAGAGTGAATCGGTGAATAAAAACAACTAAGTCTCAATGGAATGTAAATATAGATGAAATCCCTAATAAAAACAATATCCTTAGATTAAGGACAAATCAATCACAGAATAATGTTAGAAAAATATAAATACACTCAATAAGATTGGATATTCAATGTAAATCAACCATAGAACATTCACAGATGTTTTTTTAAGTCAAAATCATTGACATGGATGTTTGACTCAATGAATGGTAATTATGTAAAAATTATTCTTATCAAGATCATATCGATTACTTGAGAATTTATCAATGTATTGATTATGTGTATCAAAATTATATCCCCATAAATAGGAGTGGAAATTAAAACATAAACAAATAAATAGTGATTCCATAAATATTCATAGCTTTTCATAATTAAGATATAGAAGATTAACCCATGGAATGGAAATTGGGTTAAAAGTTCCCTTACAAATTAGGTATCATACGAAACATACACAACATGAAAGAAGGATCATACAAAGAAAATATAAAAACCCATAAGTTAATTTATATTACACAAAGAAAATAATAATGGCCATTATGTACACAACACTAAATGAAATAGTTTCAAACATAGAATTATTCCCATGGGATAAAAGTGATATAAAAACCCACTACCAGGTTCTAATCAACCGAGTCGTATGACCAGATGTTAATAATAACATAATAAATCACTTAATACCATGAATATAAAGAGAATAATGATTATATATCAAATGGAAGTACATAATACACCACATGCAACAATTAAGCGGCGAACAATGGAAATCTCATGGAATTAATAGTGTGATATGTAACCACTTACCGCATGCCCGACAAGACACATTAATTATTTAATCTCTTGAATAATAAACTAAAGATAATTTATACATTATTAATAATGTTTTTAAAGTATGGTTTTCCTTTTATATAACTTATTAACGTGTTATAAACATTATTCAATCATTTATGTTAATAATGGTTGTTTTGTAAATATTTGGTACTAGGGTAAAAAATGAGCTTTTATAATTTCAAGTAGTTCATGTGGTAAAAATTAAATTATATCTGAAATTATAATCTTGATTTAGATATCATATATAAAATATATATACAATATATAAATGTATTTATAATTTTAAATTACATTTGAATGTATGAAATGAAATGAACTGATAAAGGAGACGATAAGTCGTACATACGCATGAACTCTACTTTCATTTCTATTTCAATTTTAATGGAACTAAAACATAATAATACATAGGTCTATTATAATTCCTGTATAATATCATATATAATTTCATCAAAATCATACTTTATACATACCATTTTTGGCATTAATGAGGCTTATCACTTTGTGGGGGTCGTAGTCCGCACTTCCTCAAATTAAATTATCGCATTTACCAATTATGGAAACAATAAAAGAATTCTATAAATGAAAAATAAATAAGAATATATACAATATAAATATAATATATTTCACATATAAATATATTTCAATCTTAATGGCCACCATACGAGGTGCTAGGCGAAGAGTAAACAATCATCATTTTGTGAGGCAGTAGTTCACCGTCCAATGAAACAATATGTTATTTATCAATTAGACAAAGGTGTGTAGAAGTTTAGACTGAATAATTTTCATAAAAACAACCTAGTATTTTTAGGATAATGGGGTTGTTTTAAAAGTAAGTAATAAAAAGAATTTACGGTGTTGGAAGAGTAAAATAAAATAAAAGAACTTAAGAGAAGAGGTTACCTTTAAATCAGTTAACCCCCTTTGGTTTGAATGAGGTAGATTTCATGAAGTGACTTATACCTCAAGAAAGCCTCACAAGTAGATGAAATGGTTCATGAGTGATTATTTGGGTAGAGTTTGGATGAGGAAATAGGTTTGAGAGGTGTGAGTAATGGGATAGATGTGATAGCTTTTATAATGGGGGGGTGGATTTAGGAAAGATTGAAATTATTATTTTATTATATAATGATTTTTGATTTATAAAGGTCCAAAACATATTTAATTTGATGATATGAAGACACTATTTCAAAATAAAATCATCCAATACGAATTGTACTGGTTTTGAATATTGTTTTAATCATTATAATTTTTTTTATTTAACTCATTCATTAATGAGGTAATAACCACTTCATTTTTGTGTCATAAATAATTTTATTTATTTGATGTCTAAAAATTATAAGAAAAATACAATGATGTAGGAAATAGTTGTTTCATTAAAATGAATATTTATAGTTAAATTTATCAATTATATAACCCATCTTTAAAAGTATATGAGAAAAACAATACATCTTACAAAATTATTTTTACTTTAAATAAAAGGTTAATGCTAACATTATCATACCCAAGTGGATTTCAGTGGAAAAATGTCTCACACAAGGATTTTATTGGTCATCCATTACACATCGATTAATTTTAGTACTAGTGTTAAGGTAATTTTGTATTATTATAATAGGGTTTTTACTATGAATTTCCCTAATTACCATTAACCATGGAAAATAAAAGTCAAAAGATTCTTTTCACAAAACATTATTCACATATTAGTGAACAAAATTTTACTTATTGATAATAACCATGTATATCATATTTTAGATATTTAATTAACAAAAGTGGTAAAATTTCATTTTAATGAAAAATCCAGTTTTTAAGTACTACTCTATGTTTTCACAATTCATATGAAGTTGATGGTTTTCAGATAAATAAAAAAACTGCAGCAAAATATATATTGGATATTCTGAATTCAAAAATGATAACAAATTTAAAAAATTCAATATAGAGAAGTTTCATTAATTAATTTAAAATAAATTACCACTATCAAAACAAAAAAGCGTGTTTTTAAGAAATAATAACTATAAAAATATTAACACTTTTTTATGTCCAATTTGAATGTGAAATTACATCCAATGACCAAAATTGGATTATTTGGTAAAAAAAATCTAAACACACTTAAAAAATTTAAAAATATAATCTGTCCAAATCAATAAATTAGATAAAAAGGGAGTTACGAATTAAGATATAGTATTATTTCACTATTCATTAAAAAATGAAAATTATCAGAAAAATAACAATATATAATCCATATTAAATATTGATGTCCTGATTCTAAAGAATAATTTTGGATTGTCAAATAGAATATATAAATGTGAAAAAACTATATTTAAAAATGTTTCTCTATCAAATGGTGTTAAAATATCCTTTTAAATAAAATTAGAGGGTTGTATGCATAATATTGGATTAATTCTCATTTTAAGCCACTAAATTTTATTGGGAAATGTAAAATAATTTATGATATATAGTTAATAGAAATATAGTTATTTTTGTTAATTCATTCCCATACAACGACTATGAGATAACTACCATTTAATATAATAATATTATAATAATACTTTTTTAATATAACTCATCTTTGTGTGCAACATATGTTTCCATGAAAAATGTTGTTGTATATCAGGTATTAAATCAAACATAACCTCCCCTTTAAAGTAAAATTAATATTTAATTCACAAATTTTAATAATTATGAAAATTATATATTCATTATTTACCCAGGATGTTACATTCCATGACTATAAAATAGTTGAATAACATAGTTTTATTAAAGAGAACCTCAAAGATCATGAGTTTAGAAATTCTTGATTTCCTTAACATATGTATATATATAATATTAATGGTATAACAGTTTGAAAATTTTAGAATAAAACATTATCCATTCTTTTTTACAATATTGAAATCCGAAAATTTAATTCATCATATCATTTTTACATTAATCATTTCATAATTTGAGAGAGTTCATGACCTTCAAAATATTATAAAAAAATAAATAATGAGTCAAATGAATTAATTAACATTATTTTTTTATTTTAAAATTGTAAAATGACATTAATGTTTTGAACTGGGAAGAAGATAAATAAAAACTAATTTAAAACAACATTTTCCCAAAATGTGTGTTGTATGGGTAACATTATATTACCCTAACATAGAATATTTATGTCACATTATTTAAGTTTGTTTTCATTATTAATACTTTTAAATAAACTATCTACCATTATATTGATCAATATACACTTACATTGTGGCTATGTTACCAATTAAAATATTGAATAACCAAGGTAAACTTTCTGTAGTTTTTGAAGAACCCACCATACATTGAAACAGTGCATGTGTATCCCTTACTAATTATTTTTAAACATATACCTACCATTACTAAACCTATTGAAACATAATACTTCTCTTATGAAACTCCCATAAATAATTATGTGTGTAAGCTAATGGTGTTTGATTTTATATAGCCTCTTTTCCATATACAAGGGTAAAAAAGAAATAGAATATTATAGATGGTTCATTAGAATTAAATATATATTATAACAAAAAAGGGATTTTAGAAAATTTATAAAGTGATAATGTTAAATTTATATATATATTTAATGGGTTTTTGATTAATCAATCTCTATATATAATTAGTTTATTTTGATTAAATTACCATGTTATTATTATTATTAATATATGATTTATTTTAAAATTTTACTACTGAGGTTATTATATATATAATTGAAATTATCAGAGGTCTAAATAATTATTCATTATAACTAGTTTTTGATTTTGTTTCTATTTTAAAATAATTTGATGACAAACTAGTACTGTTTAAAATTATTATTAAAGATATGTAAGGAATGAAAAATAATTTATGGGCCTAAATAATTCATATCCCAGGAGAAGAAAATTTTATAAATTAATTTATTGAGAAGGTTGAGGTTATATGATGTATTTAATTGATGAATATTGATTTCAATTAGAATAATGATGTTATGAATGTTAATTTAAATATTACATATAAATGGTTATAGGAGAATGATAAGTAATTCAATGTGTTTCATGGGGTTTATGAAGATTAAATTTTTATTTTGAATCAAGTTTAGGAGGACAATGATATAATAGCAAGGTTGAGAAATATATGTTTTACATGGTGTGTCTTAAAAATGAATTCAAAATTATAAATAAGGAGGGGAAACATGTTGAGATATTCATTCCATTTGATAAAATTATCAATTTCGTTCAAAATTGGGATAGAATCTTTTTCTCTAAAGTTAGTGAAAATATTTTAAAGTAGATATAGTGGTTATCTAAACATCCATCTATTGCAAGCCTATAGAATGTGGTAACCAATTTTATATTTAATTATAATTTTACTAGTACTATATTTATTATAGGTACATGTTCCAATTTAAATTTTATACAAATTTGCACGGAAAAAATTCAATATGTTATACTAATGATTCAATATTTGATATAAAAAGGTATATGAATAATATTTTCTTAAACAATATCCCAAATTGATCGAAGTTATATTGAAAAATATAATCTTATGATATCTAGATAGATTCTATGAAAATTAAATAGATAAATATTTATAATCAATTGAAGGTGTTTTTGTGGAATGGATATTGGGCGATTGAATTAGGAATAATATGTAAATACATAGACGATATGGAAGGAATAAATTAAATGTTTTTTAATCTAAAATAAATAGTAAATCTAAGAGAGAATATCTATATCTATATAAAGTGTTAATCATGTTACTAGTTATTTGATTTCAATGAATATAATAATTAAATATAATTTTATGGCATATAGTGACAATATTGCAAAGTACTGGTATAAATCATCCATGAATATACCATAGTATATTTATTGAACCACACCGAAAAAATTAAATTTTAGGGCAAAATAGATCATATTATTCTTTAGTATACAATAAATGCATAGTTTTGAAAAAAAAATCACATAAGAAGATTTATAAAATGGCATGTATAACAAGGAGAAAATTATTTTGCTTGGGAGTAAGGATAATATAATAGTACATGTATAATAGGTAATGAATATTAGAGATGATGAACGAATGTTAAAGTAAATGAGATAATTAATCCAATAATGAAATAAATGGATTATTAAAGTGGAAGACATAAAAAATGAAGATTATGAATTTCATGACAGATTGCCTAAAATGGATTACCCATGTATTCTTGAGTTGCTATATGGAAGGTGACAATAGACTTGTTACAATCCTAAAAATTGTATAGAATGTATATTCTGATAAAAGTAAGTGGTGAAAAATAAATTTAAAGAACAAGATACATCATTATCTATAAATAATAATATTAAAATATAGTCATCCCAAAATGAGATTTATTATCTTTCTCCTAACGAATTATTTATCATATGGATAGCATAATTAGAATCGGCATGAATAATGAACAAGAATAAATAAATTGTAAAGGTTAACTAGATAAACAGAAAAATATCATCACAAAAAAGTCTAAAATATTACAATAATATAATGGACATGAATCCCATGGAGTGATAACTAATGAAAATATATGGAGGTTTATCCATTTAGTTATTATCATGTTAAAGGTGAACATAATTAGCATCATGTTTATGAAAAAAGAGCAACATTGTGTGTATCATTAATGATATATTGATTATCCACAGTATTCACATATATTTGTTTGTTTCAATGAATAGGTACATTAACCTGGACACTAAAAGGGAATATATAATGCATTTATAGTCATACTATATTTTTTCCTTCCATCATGGAGTTTTTTAACCTCTTAAACTATTGAAACATTTAATAATGGCAACTGAAGAAATAATAATAGAGAGCATTATGAAAAGGAAATCCCATGATGGACAGTGAATCAATGAATCCATTTAGTTGAGCTAAAAATAATATTCATTTTTAGATTATATTAATTCAGGTGACTCTTAAATTGTGACAGTAACTAATGAATTCTAAATCTATGATATGATGATCACCACTCTAATTATATTTTGATTGTATCAAATATGATGCAATACGGGGGAGTTCCTATTAATCTAAATGGATTCATGAAATGGGATCCATTTAACATGTAAATAATTTTTATAATGTGTTCAATGAAGATGACATCATGTGTTTCAAAAATAAATTAACAACACATTGTAAAGTAAAATTATGTTTGGAATCATGTGTTTAATAGTGTTTATATAGCCTTGATATTTGAGTTAATTAAATCATTTTTCATCAAAATTTACTTCTCATATAATCATGCATTTCCTTAATTTATGAAAATTTTCTTATTGTAAAAGTTATTGTACTGATCCAAAATGTTAATTTGACATTAAATGTCATTAAAGATATAGGATATATATTAAAATAATAACATATCAATTTTCATGGAAGTTATAGATAAGAAAAAATGTTCATACATTTATACCCTTTATTTTTATCAGTATTTGGGAGATAAATGTATAATTGTTTTAGGAATATTGAAAATAATATATGTGAATTATTTTAAGTTAAGTACAAAAAATATAAATGGGGGATTGATGAACCCAATAGATTATGACTTTTTTTATTTTTTTCAATATGGATGGCAATTTTTGTTATTTTATGAGGAATATCCCTACAAATTATGTTCCTGAAAAACTACATGGTGTATGTGGAGTTTTATGTAATGGGAGATAGTAATGTGTTCTGAGATGATTGTTTCTATTTTATTTTTAATATAAATTCATATAATTTTTATGGAATATACTATACTTGTTTTCAATATGAATAAATAATAATTTTTTAATGGTTTGAAGATGATACATCTTTGAAATATATTATTCTATGTATTAATAAATAACAATATACTACACTATATTATTTATTTTTCTGATATATTTAAATAACTTATAAATAGTGTTATATATTTTAAAATAAACTATCAAAAATAAATTCAAAATATTTTTTATAAGATTGAAACTAAATATCTTGAAGGGTAATGATTAATGGAATAAACTATTTAGATGATCGACAATTCATACTTGTAATAAAAATTATGAATATAGATTATAAATGATGAATATCAATTGGATGATAAAATGATGAAAAAAAATTAATAATTTAGAAATAAAATACTATTTATGGTGTATTAATATATATATAAAATAGTATCTATAGTTTTTTATCCTTTGGAAATTTTGTTGATAAAATTTGAAATTAAGTTAAATTTTTGAAAAAAATGATTTTTAACATGTTTTTTAGATGATTTGATATTCTATTCAGATATTTTAAATTTTGTGTAATTTACATGAAAAATGATGTAATTCATAGTTAATGGTGAAATTTAGAAAATTTATGCATATTTTTTTCTTAAGTATATGTGGAATTAGAAATCTGTCGAACATACACACATATACATTTTTTTAAAAGAAAAAACATTTTGTTTTGTATAGTACACCATAAAATATAGAAAATGAGTTGGATGTGTAGGATTATCATGAAATAAAATATTTGTAAAATTCCATTGTTGTTACACTATATGCATAATAGTTTATATAATTAATGAATTTTTTCATTGATATTTATTCCATTTTAAAATCTAAATATAATATATAAGAATTAAGAAATCATATATATCAGTAATAAGTTATAGGAATTATAGGTAATTCTATAATATAACTATAATTCATATTAAATTACATTTTCAGGTATTTTATTCAAGTAATTATATAATAATTGTGTTCTAGAATGAATAATATTTATGATGGATAACTTTAATGATGATATTTTATAATTAATGTTATAAATATCCTAATATTTTATCATAGAGGTTATTAAATCAATTTTATGTGGGTAATTTATAATGATGGATTCCATTCTATAAAGAAAAAATATCAACCATTCATTCTTATTTAAGAATAAAATTAATGTTGATGATGGTTATATATTTTGATTGGTACCCATGAAATGAGGATAATATCCATAACACGATGTGTGGTTTTGAGAATTACATGGGAGAGATGAACACCACAATTTCATTCCATTTCTATTCGGATTAATTGTGATATTAGATGAAATATGAATTCATACCCGGGTTAGAATTATGAAGCCATGATTGTATTCATGTATGCGTTCCTTAATATTAGAGGAGTTTAAATGTATATGGATTTCAAAGAGAATATGAGTGGAATAAATTATAGTCAATCTAATTTTTTCAAACAAAAAATATGGAAATCATTGATTGTAAACAAATATGGATAATTTATTTGAAATATTATTGACTATTATAAAATATATAATAGTAATTATCAGAAAATAATTTTATTAAGGGTATTAATAGGATGATATTATTTGAGTATGTGTATCATTTCCCATAATAATTTCAATAACTATCATTGATAGATAACCAATTATAAAAAATTTATTTCCCTAGAAGTTGTAATGTATAGTTATTAAGTATAAAAATATATAAAGTAGAATAAAAAAATATAATTGTATATTTTATTATAAAGTATAAAATAAAGTATCATTTTATAATTAAAATAGTGTATTAAAGTAGAAGAGGTTGATGATTATATAATGATCAAATTCATGCTATTAAAGATGAATAAGAATAAAAATCAGAGAAGATAAAAAATAAAAATATAGCACAATATAAGAATGTTCATAATAATGTGATGAAACATTCAATAAAACTTGTCAATATAATATATGGACATTGAGAAGTAATAAGAATAAAAGGAATGAATAATTAAAAGAAAGAATGTAATGATACATAAGGGAGATATTTACACTTTATTTTCTACTATTTATCTAGGTTACAAGACTATATAAGAAGGGGAAGATTGTGGAAGTTGATTGAATGACGTATCATTTTATCAATACATTGTAATTATATTGTGATTATGATTTTAATTAAAGTAATACATTCCTAGAACTATTTTATTAGATGAATTTTTAGTTGATGATAATTTTGAGGGAATAGATCTGATCATTTTTTAAGGTCATCATCATTTGATGGGGGTACCTTTCATTTTTATTTAGTTTAAATATATGGAATTAGTGTGATATTAATAATGAAAAATTGTAAATTTTTGTATTTGGTAATAGATGATATTGTTCCTATGGAACCAGATGAAACATATCCCCTTGTAACACCTTTTTATATTCATTTAAATAATTTTCATAGATTAGACATAGACAATTCGATTTTTAGATTCCCATAAAGGGGGTGAAATGTAAAAAAATAATATGTCATGTGTTATTGTCTTTATTTATTTCCATTAATATAAATAATTTTTGTATGTAATCAAAACAATATAAATTTTTTATCACATAATACTGGTTCAAATATGACGTGGATAATTTAATAAAGGATAAATGATTTGGTACATAATTTTTTATATATTCAACCCTTATTAATTGTGTTATACTAAAACGGAATTTTAACCCTGGATTGGTGTATTTAACTGTGAAAATAATTTTTATACAAAATACATTCTCATCAGATGTTATTTATAACATTTATTTTAAATTTATTATTTTGTAAAATGATAAAAACTATTTGTAACATTTCATTACCTTGTCTTGATAATCACACCTAAGGGTCATCTTCTATACACCATGACCCATATTTATTGACACTTTTTGAGGGGATCATTATGTTGAACTATATCATAGATTTTAATGAGCCTATTAAGAAATTCAATTAATCAAAATATGTGTATCATTTCACATCTCGGTTGATAGTGATGAAACATTGATTATAATTTGATAATGGTATGTCAACATTGCACCATGAATATTTTTTACTATTCTTAGTCACCCTCATATATTTAAGAAACTATTTTCATTCATGTTCCTTTATACATAATCTTTTGGACATGAGTTAATTACAATCAATTCTACCAAGGTAGGGTCAACACCTTTAGTTGGAGAGGACTGGCTAGTTAGCTTGTTGGGAATCATTGAATATGTTTTATCATTCTTACTTAGGTTGGATGATGATGGCATATTAAACTTATCACATATGGGAAGATGTTCGGTAAATTATTTCATGATAGGTAGTAATGATGTTTTTTTATCTTTTCAGGTAATTATATGAGGGAATCATAATCCTGTGATATAAGGAATTCTACACTAATCACCCATCATAACCCAATTTTGTCACATGATCCATGTTATTCTCATCACACATGAATCCAAGGATCATCCCCTAAGGAAACCTATTCGCATTCATTTGTCTCTACATTATAATTACCATAAGAACAATGAATTAATGATTAATTAGTTAATGTTTATCTGATTCACATCATATATAAAATCTTATACACATCCCATAAATAAAAAAGCATCCCTAATAATCATAACACATCTGGAGATAATACTATATTATGTTTTATGTATTCTATTATTTTTTGAGTTTAGTGGTAACACTCATGGTTTATTTTCTTATGTTGGACCCTCATGGTTTATATTATAGTTATGTATAGACATTATTTATAGTATCATATAGAAAACATCTATTTAGATTCTAGTGTTGGATTCCCATATTTTAGAGTTCCATAGAGGACGCTCATGGTTTAGAATACTATAGATGAAAATAATGGTATATGGTTAAATTTGGAATCATTATGGGAATTACTATTTTTCATGAAGGAATGGGTTTCACAATCAATAAAAATTAATGCGGGATGATAAAAATTTGTTGTTAATTGATTTAAACTCATGTAGGTTCATTACATAAAATGATAGAGAATATATAAAACCTCAAATAGTTAGAGTTCCAAAATTTTAAATCATATGAAAATAATTATCCATGCAGTTTAAACATATGTTATAAGGATACTTGTGTTTGGAATGGAATGAAAACAATAAAGTGAACCTCTAGGAGAAATCTTACAGAAGGAATTTTTTTGACTAACTTATACATAAATAAATAAGAATTTTTGATAAACGTCTTATTCAAAGTGATAAGATAATGGGATGAGAGTCCATTATATTGGTTGTGCCCAAGTTATTTTAGGGAATTAAATGAGATACAAAGAATATAAATCTAATGTTCATTAATTATTCATGAACTTGAGTTTCACAAATGGATGTCATCAAATCAGATTACAAACTTGTTTTACAAAATTGTTCTGTTATGTGAAACCTTTACTTTCATTAATATTTAATAATTTCTTGATGTATTTTATTATTTAGAAAGAGTTATTTAATTTCCATGTATATGGGTGAGCCTTTAATCTTAATGAAAATTTTGATTTTTGAGGTTGGTGGATGTGATGATTTTGAAAAAATTGTCTAGATCTAGATTTAGTGATTTATAACATCAAAATTAGATTTTTTTGCACCTGGACTAAGGCGTTGGAAGAACCATGAGAGAATGGATATGTCTAGAAATTTTTGTGGAATGTATTTTTAATATTTTGATATTTTTCATATGGATATATATGGATATGGATTTCTAGTAAACCTTAAGAGGACCATTATGTGGTTCTAGGAAGACTGATATGTTTCATTCAATTGGAATGTGTATAGTTTGGATTTCATTAAAATAACATGGGATAATTCAATATATTAAAGATCTTAGAGGATACCATGTGAGGAGGCATATAGTTGGGGGATCTGGGGAACATTTATTGAATTTATGTATAATACATGTGTGTCTTGTTGTAGTGGATTCCATTATTGAATCACCTGGATAGAACACAATGTGTAAACCATTAGGACCATGTGAATGACATAAGGATTTGGAGTAAGTTTTTAACAAATAAAATGTGTTTAATTTGATAAATTAATCTTCCCAAACATTCTCCAAATCAATAGTTTCAAAAGAATTAAATTACCCTTATAGCCTTTTACATTATCAAACCCCTTTATCATCCCATTATCCCATAACCCCAAATGTTCACCCTTCCTTCCAAACTACCGATATTGTATCTCCCCCATTCCCTGGTTTAATATTGTTTATTTAAATATATTAGAGTTATATTATGGTGATTTTAGCTATATTCTTACTTCTCTTTTCATTTCCTCTCACTATAAAAAGGTATTCAATGTGTTTTAGATAATATTCCCTATATCTCATGTTTTTTATAGATTATCCATTTTCATAAAATTCCAGAAAATCCAGTGACCAATTCCAACCATATTCTATCATTTGAGTATTATTTAGGTTGTTCCTTACATTTATCACATCGTCTTATCTAATTTGAAGGTGTATTATTGGTTTGGTAAAATCTTTCAATTAATTATTGAACTTGGTTCAAGTAAAAAAATTTAAATTAAAATTTATTTAATCTAATACCCCTATTAACCTGACATGATCCTTTTATAGAATAGTAATATTAGAGTCCCATGAAATTGAGTTGATGTTGGAATTCTATATTCAATGAATTTTTTCTCGAAAATGTATGTTTTAAATGTTAATGAGATTCTTATGTTTGAATTACCTAAATTTTTTTATAAAATTTGATGGATGTGAAATTGAATTTGAAAACAAGAAATTTAATATCATAATTTAATCATTAAATGTATATATTTTTTAGAATAAAACAAATTTTATATTAATATAAATTATATTTTAGAATTAATTAATTTTTGAATGATATATTAATTTAAAATTTAGTTTTTTATTCTAAAATGAGGAACAAATTATGTCGATCATTATAGATGAGGAAAAAAATAATTAATTAAATATGATGCTTGAATGAATGTGATGGCATAAAATTTCTTTTTATAAATCAAATTGAAAATATAAAAGATATTATGGGATTGTGATGTGTGATGTTATTGAATGCCAGGATAATCTCCTTGGATTATTCATGACGTTTGTTACATGGGAATTAGGGGATGGGTTATTCGGTTCTGTATGATAGTTGATGACTTTTATATTCTTAATGGTCACTCTGATTCCATATAACTGATGAAAACGTGGTATGTCCAGGAGAAGATCCTAGACACACATGGTTCTAAATGATAGTGAATTCTAGGATAAGGGGATAGATTCCAATGAAATTATAGGATGAGAATTGGGATTCTATGTGATGGATGATGACATGGTAATGCTGTGTTGGTCGTGTGGATGTCCTAAAAATTTTGAGATTAGGTATCTGATTCTTTAAGAAACAATGATATATTGTTAATGGTACAATAAACACATGATTTTATATAGTTATATATGGTCCAATGGTTCCTTGAGAAATGATCAATGACATCGTATAATTAGATGACCCATGGATCCAAAATCACATTCATAGACTTAGTGGGGAAAATTGGTTCAACCAACCTCTAGAGTCACTAATAAACTGATGCATCTGTGTTTTATTTCTCTATTTTTTTATTTGAAATTAGTTGTTAACTAACTGTTAAAAAAATTACATAATGACATTATTCATGAAATGTTATTTTAGAATAATTATTTTAGCTATGTCATTGTCGGTGCCTTAATTAGCTTAACACGCACCAAACAAGGTTTACCATGGAAAATGGGTTCTTAAAGGGATTCTATTGTTTGGTCATAAGTTATATGTACCCATCGAGACCAAATAAATGTGGTATTTGTCATGGAATACTACAATAAGTATAGAATATGGTATCTGTCCAGACCCGAAATATGTTTAGGATGATCACTATTTGAATTTTTGAAGATTTAATTATTATTCATTCATATATTTTCTCGATGGGAAACCGAGTCATATATTGAAATCCAATTTTTATTTTATATTTAATCTCTAGTTTTTTTGGGTAACATCATATGATTTATATGTGATTTTAAATTAGTATGGATTATATATTTCTCATTACTTCTATTTCTGTAGATACATTGACATTAGAAACGTTTCTGACATTGTATCCTTCATAGACCCTCATAACTAGTAGGTATCCTTTATCATACAAGGAGGTGAGACATATAAATTTTGGTGCCCCATCCTAAGGAATTTGTTTTTTGGTTTGTGTTGTGGGTGAATTGAAGAGGTGGTAGAGAATGTTTTTCTTTTTATTACTATTTATTGGTGAAATATGACAAATATTAATGTTTTTATTAACTATTAATGTTCTCATTATTGGGTGTGTTCAACCCATATATGTGGAGTAAAAAAAGTATCCATGTATTTGACATGTGGTCCATTGTATTTCACTTGTTATATATTAATTTTATTATAATTTTATGTTATGAACATTGTTTTTTATTATATTGGATTTTGATATTGACACTTTTGGTCAAGCATGGAGTGATGGTGTGGGTATGTTAATGCATCACTTCGTGAACATTGGAATTTACATGGCATGCGTAATTATATAGAAATGGGGTTCAAATGTCCCTGCTATATTACATGAAATTTGTATTAGATAATGTACTGTGATTATATTATATACTAGTAATTCTAGAATGATTCTAGTTGGTAGTTGATCATGTGTGTATATTGGAATAAGTGAATATTGTTTCTAAATAAGAGTTCATAGGGTACTACTGGATATGGAAGGATACACTATGTGTATGAATGTTCTTTGGTTTAGGAACATGATCCCAGGTTGGATTGTGCAAGACTCGTGAGATCATGAGTTGGGATTCATGATTGGAATAGTGTTGTAGTGTTCACCCATTCCGATATATGAAATCATCAATGATTGGATTTTGGAAAGGCTTTGATCATGGGTATGGTGGTAACATACATGTGAGTAATTGTTTGGACCTATTGGTGTCAAGAATTGTGTTTCATTTTATGAAAATAAGTATGGCGGGGATCTAATCATATTTTATAGGGGTTGTGACCATCACATCTGTTGTTTTTCATAGAGTTTATCAATTAATGAAAATGGTGATCCTTGAAATGAATGGTATTGGTGTTCGATTGTTGGAATAGAATTCAGTTGCATGTATGTTGAAACACGTTAAACCATGGTATTTTGTACCATGTGAAATCTGGATCATAATGCATGAGGTTTTCATCTAATATAATGATGAAAATGAAACTGCAATGGTTAGAGACAACATTTCAACATTATAACTATTATATTATATATTCAAACATAGTAGATAAAAAATTATGATTTATCAATTTATTTAAAATATTGTTTATGAAATGTAATAATTTCAAAAATATATATTACGTAATTTTAGAATAATATTCAATTAAACGTATACCAATATATTCCCCTTAAGTAATATTTTTGTGTATTTGGAGACAAAATACATAATTATCAAATTCCATCAGTTTAATTAAATTTTCCCCAAATATATATTCTCATATTTTAAATTTACCATACATACCCAAGTTAAAAATATTCTCAAAAAACTAGGGAATGTAAATATAAGAGTGGATAAAAATAATTTCATTGTGAGAGTAAACATTGTACATATCATTCAATGATCATAAGTTAGCCTAATATGAGAATATGGTTATGAGAACATGATAATAATTTATGATAATCATACCCTTTTAGTAAAATAAAAATAATAATAAATCATTTCATATGTATTATTCATTACAAAAGATTAATTACATATGGGTGTTGAATAATCAATATTAAAATATGATTCTTGATAACATATCTCAAGCATAAGATATTGTTTTTATTATATGAATAAGTAAAAATATCATTTCCTTAGTAACTGATCCCATGAAATAATATTATAGTTGATTGGGATCACTCCATATTCAACAATTTCCTTAGTCGTGGACCACCACTAAGATAATATTTGTAAAAATAATACCTTATTTAATTAGTTTATATCCTAGTTATATTCATTATTATCTCACTAGATATCTATAATAAACAAATTAATTGAATGCAAGTATAATTTTGGGACAACCCATCCCAAGATGTAAAACCAACATATATTTATTGTATTATATAAAAAAAATTCATAATATGATCATATTATGACCCATTTAAAGGTAGCTAATATCATAAAATGTTCATAATATCATCATATCATTTATTGTGGGAATGAAGTGAGTTTCATATTGGTTTCATCATAATATAATTATCGAATGGGAAAGAAATACATTTAATTTAATCATTAATAGTTTATCAAAAGCATAAGCAATCTATAGAATGAAAGTGTATTGCATCACAAAATCATGTTCCCAGGGAATCATACCAAACCATAATGGATCTTAACATACATGATATACCATAGAATTATTATTGAATTATTTTATATTTAAAATGATAAAAATATCAATTTCATTAGAAACATTTTAAAAATAATTATCAAAATATGGAAAAATTATTTAATTTAAAAATAAACATAGATCCACAAATGGAATATTCATTTTAATTAAAGGGCATTGTGGTGTGAATTTTATCCATATCATATACTTTAATAGATAAAACTTTTCTCACAATTTTGAAAAAGAAAAATAATATCTTCAAAAGATAATCATAAAAATGATTATTTTATACATTGATAAATAATATTAAATGAAATAAAAATAAATATCATTATAAAATTTCATTTAGAGACAAAACATTCAATATAATAATTATTTGCAGATTGTACATGGAATAAAATGTTCATCGACCAATGATGACTTAAGGCTATGTTTTCTTTAAAAACAATTTAACAATCAATTAAATTACCAAATAGAGGAAAATGGTACTATTACATAAAAATATGAGGAATAAACACAATATAATATAATATATTTCTATTAATGGATGAAATATATTTAATTTAAATCACAATAAATTTATAAAATACAATGTTTAAAAGAAATGAAATTGTAACACAAACAGTAACCACAAACCCAAATTTTTTTAAGGTTTAAAATATCTTATATTATAAATATATTTAAATCATAAATATGTTATAAAATAAAATATTTAAAAAAACTCACAATATATGAATCCTTTATAATTTCCAATTATGCTTTAATTTATTATTTATTCATTAACATTTATATTCAGGTTTAAACTAATCTGTTTTCTAGTCATGATTTAGTTATATAATTCTAATGAATTCACTGTGGATTTGGTTTCATCATATCTATAATATTAATCACGACATAATTAACATATTTAGTCATCTTTTAAAATTTAATAATCATTCATATACAGTATTTATAAAATGTTATTTACATAACTTTGAAGATAAGGTAATTTGTAGATATGAATTAGTTATGTTTCCACATTTTGATGGTTGTAAAGAAGAAGTTAAATAGTATTTCCCCACTAAATAATAAAAAATATATCATATATATCATATATTTCTACTAAATCTATTTTTATTAACATCCATGTGAACATGAAGTTAAATTGAACTATATCACATGGTAGATGTGTTACATTTCACATTATCACTATCCCCGATATAATTTATAAATGTATGGGGGGGGGTAAAAGATAGATACTATATTCTTATCATTGAAAGACAATTATTATATAAATATAAAATTATAAACATTAAATCCATTTTAATATCCCTCCATGAAATACGATGTTGGAAAATAAATCATATAACTACCTCATGTTTTAATCCACATGTATGCATTAGAGATACAGTCATTTATGATTTAATAGAAAGGAAATAGACAATGTATGTTACATCATCTTAATAACATCTTAGAGTATTTATGATGAACAATGCATATTTTTATGATGGAAAAAAATTGTTTACCTAATGTGTAAGAAAAAATAATTTTGACAAATCTTTATTAAGATTTATACATCTTCATTGAGGTAACTCATTTGTCGTACACATTTAGCACTGAAATATTTGTCTTCATATAGTGGAACGACATCTATAATGTAGTAAAAAAAATATAAGAAGTTTTTTTTGGAAGGAATTTGTAATGATATAAGAAAAGAAATATGACTATGAGTAAAGAGAAGGTACACATTAATTAATGAGAGAAAGGAATCACATGGAATTAAAAAATATATTTAAAAAATATAATATCCATTTTCTATGAAATATGCCTTCAATTGATACAAAATCAAATGTTTGGAAATATAGGATTGAAATACCTATTAATTCAATCATAACAGTAACTGTGCTTACAAATTCTTAAATTATTTATTATTCATTAAGACCAAAATGTTTTTTGAAATTATCGTATAATATTAATTTTTTTGATTCAAGATGTAGGATCTATTTTAGATTATTATATTTCTATATGTGGATGAATTTATATTAGAATATGCTTCAAAATGAAAAAAAACCCTATTTAGTAAATTTCATTTTAAGAAATAAATTATCAATTACTTCATTCTATTCTATTTAACAGATTTTTAATAAAATTTAATTTTTTTATTGAATAAGTTATATAATAATTTATCTAAAATAATTCATCAATATTAAATAATTTTTTATAACATTATATACTCATATTTTACTCATAAATTAATATTTATTGAAAAAAAATATTTTGACCTTAAAATCATTTATTTTTATTTTTTAATCATATAAAACTTATGAATTCATTTTATACATAAGTAAATTAGCACATTTCTATTTTTTATTAATAAATGAAAATTAAAATTCTATTTCATAACTATCTCATTAAATATTAACAAATCATTAGTATAAATATATATCTTCAATTGTGAGGTGCATGAAAAGTATGTATCAACAATAATATATTTTATAGAAGATAAATATATCATTGAACGTGAGGAAGTTACATTATACCCCTTATAATTACATGTTAATAAAACATACATAATATCAATATTTTCAACTTTTGATTCATCAACAACATCACATCTTCACATTTAAACCTTGGTTCCTAAAATATACGGTTTATAAAAAAATAACATAGTGACTGGTCTTATTACACAAAAGATATTGTCCTTAGTTTAGAGTCATTGTTAGTTGTTCCTCACATGTGATATCATTCTGTGGTTGTGAAAAATTTCAGTTTAGAACAATTTATGTATTAGTTATTTGCATCATTATGAAGTATATATGTAACACATAATTATTTCGAGATAGATATAATTGAATTAAAATTTTATTAGAAGTTATCATGATATTGTATAAAATTTAAGTGGAATAGATGTATATATATGACATAGATTTCCAATCTAAAAAATTTAGATATCTTTTTCCCAAGGATATATTTGATGGAATACCATTACACCAACATCAAACTCTTGATCTTAGTAATGACTATCAGTATAATTTTTATATCAAATATGATCTTCCTATATTGGTTGTTGAGTGGCTTTATAATTATCTATCATTTTAACAATTATATATTTTCCCAATATCATTCATTTAATAACTTCATCTGGAAATGTTGTATTTATTCATTTCAATTTGTAGTATGAATTATTTAATGAAATATAAATGTTGTAGTGGAAGAAATTTTGGAAAAAATACTACCAAATGTAGGATTTCATCCTAAACACCATTGAAATATTTAGAATATGATCTCAATATATCCTCTTGGATTTTAATTTTTAGATTATAATAACCATCAATCTAAGGATAATATTTACTGATAAATTTTAACAATATATTCATATCATTTTAAAGAGATCATCAAAAAAATAATGGTGAAAAATAAATCCAAATCACATAATGTTTAATTTGATACTTAATTCAACCCAATCACTTCATAAATATATTTCATGGAATCCTAACTAGGAGAGAATTCATATTAAATTAAAATGAGATGTACTTATTTCATACAACAATAAAATATGGACCAAATCACATCCTTATCATTAAATGTTTTGGTGATTTCAATTATAAAATCAATATAAATATTTTCCCATTTAGATTTAGTAATGGACATTGTTTCTAAAATAAACTTATACAAAAATCTCATATCAATTAGTTTCATTAATATAATTCAATTAATTACATTCATTACAATTTTCCTTTTCATTTAATCTAACCAATTACAATATTTTAGATATCTACCCATCATAACATTTTGTGGATTAATAGATAATGATGGATAATGATATTAATATAATAGATCCTTCTTCACAAAATTTTTTTAAGTGGAAAATAATATGTAATTTAACCTTATAATTATATCATAATAATTTTTTATCTCTGGAATAATTCTCACCATAATTTGTACTTCCATATCCACCTTCTATGCCTCCTCAATCGTCACTCGAATGGATGTTTGAAAATTCATATAAATAAAATATTATATGAAACATTTCATCATTATTTAATGATATATGTATAATAAAATTTCATAAATATTGGTTCTATTTCAATCCTCAACATGTGAAAAAAATCATATCATTTCAATCTCCAAGCATCACCCTCTAAGGTATCCTTCCCCCAGTGCTAGTGTTTTCAATAGACATAATATTATATCAAATCCAACAATCCCATTTTGAAAAATTCAACTATTTATATACCAATATAAAAGAAAACTTTTATAATCAGTATATATATAACACCATACATAAAAAAATTAAAATGTATTTTCAGTGTAATTTTTTTTTCCAACTCCAAATCATGAGTTGGGTTATTTCTCTTATTATTTTAATTTGGTCTAAAGAACATGATATCAATCTATAATCCTACAAGAGCAGAAATATTATTATCTAATTCGAGAATTAGATACCCATAAATAACTATTCTATACTATCAGTTATATTAATCATAGTTGTATTGATCCACATTCATTTAATCTCAGTTAAGTTTTCCTCACAATCATCTATTTAATCAAACATGTTTCCCTTCCATGTCTTCATTTTTATTATATTAGATACCAAGTTCATAGATTAAATATTTATGATTAATACCTCTAAATTAACCATCTATATCCATACAACTCAATAAACTATATATCTCAGTTACCATGGTTGGTATGTTCCATTTTTGAATAACATATATCTTTGAAGGACCCATGGATATATCCTCTCATGAGATTTTGTGGCTCATGGAAAAAAGTTTATACAAATTTCACACCATTTTATTGTTTCATGCTAATTACATGTATTCTTGTTTTCAAAAAAAAAATTTAAAATGATATTCATTTTCATTCCCTCTAATCGAATATACAAGTGTTTCATCTATATATATTACCAATAAGTGATCAAGGGAATATCTAAAGAACCATCTATTAAATCTATAATATATCAGAGACTATGGTGATTCTAAATGGAATCACTTTAAATTCATAATGTCTATACCTAGTAATGAATGTTTCATTGTTTAAATCATTCTTCTCAACACTCAATTGATAATATATATAATAGAGGTCAACTGAGGAAACATATTTACCTCTATGCAGTTGATTAAAGAAGACATCAATATGAATTAGATGCTACTTATTTTTTTTGATATTTTTATGTTCTAAATAGTGAATAACAAATTTCATTAACCCTTTTTTTTCACCATAAATGAAGAGCATGTTCACCTCATGGTGTTTCATAAGATTTTATAAAACCTTTTTCATGATTCTCAATGAGTGTGTCCATCATTTCCTATAACTAAATTATGTCATTTGTATATAAAGTCTATAAAATATGTGTATCCCCACGTATGTGATATATTAATAACTCAACTTCATGATTTTGGGAAATATAATGATTTATTTATGAAATACATTATTATAATCCATAAAAATAGGCCTATGATTGATATTAATTTTACCCTCAACGATTTCAGATAAATAGAACTCATTAATACTGTGTAAGGACTATATTTATAATGAATCGTATATTGGAAAGTCATAATAATCCACACACTAAAATATTATAACATGTTCATTTAGAAAATAAAATGCAATATCGGTTATTTCTAAAATGATTTGGGATCTTTATAGTGTAACCTTATTAATTCAATAAATAACATAAAATTATAAAAGAGTTAGAATCAAATGATATTTACAAATAACATCCCCACACATATCAATTTTAGTTTCTATATTAATTCTTTTGATGTTATTATTTCATTATTATTTTATAGCTAACTCAACATTTAATAATTGATTTAGTGACTAGATACCCTTATAAAATTCATTATATATAAAATATTGGGTGAATAATAATAAAGAAAATTATTTATTTTTAGGTTTCATGGAAATATTACCATTAACCAAATCATTAACCTGACCAACATCAATATTAGTGATCACATTATTTAACATCTTTTGTATTATACAAATTGTTTTTTTTCTAGTTATCAAAAAAATTTCTTGGATTCATCTTCTAGTTTTTATAATTTTGACAATGTTTTCAATAAAATAATTATAGAGTAGATGAAATATTTAGCTTATCCTTCTCACCCTCATTAAATGACGCTTCACATCACTTCAGAATTATTATTCTTTGTAGACTTATTTTACACAAATAAAACATTTACAAGATTCCACAATAACATTTCCTCCATGATTCCTTTCAAAATTATGACATGAAATAAAATTTATTATATTGATTTTATTAGTTTTATTATTAAAATTTAATTGTAAATCCAAATTTCATGATTTTTTCCCAAATTTACTAGAAATAAATTGTAACAAATTTACCATTCCAGAAAATTATAATTATAATAAATTTCTACATAGATATCAATTTCTCATACAAACAATGCATTTTAGATGCATGATATCAAGACATAGTTTAACAGGTCAATTTTGACTTCATGATCAACGATAAAACTAACATAATAAAATGAAATAATGGTAAAATGAAAAATATAGGTACAACTAGATTCACCAAACATCTTCATTAGTTCAATAAATTTAATTTCAATTTTCATCTATAGTTTATAAGAGAAAACTAATTTAAAATTACATTCATAAAGTTATCAAATAATATGGATTCAATGTTCATATATTGAATTATAATATTAATTCGAGTCCCCCATTTAATAGTTTCACCATCTAAAAATAAACTATAAAATTAAAATTCTCACTGTTTGATCATTGTATATCATAGAATATATTTATAATAGAATCAACACATTTCGTAATAATTAGTGAATCAGAGGACCACTGAAGCAAGGTGGAAATTGTGTTATAAAACATAGAATAGTGGGTTATTCCATAGGAAATGATTAGAATCCACATGATTCATGGAATACATTATTTATTTGGAGAGTATGGTGGGAAGGGCCACCATATATTTATCCTATTTCCCATTAAATTTGGTTTCTCATGACAATAATTAGTTCAATTCCTATCACATTAAGAATGAACATGATTTATCATATCCTAACAAATTGGCTAAGAATAAATAAAAATTTAGGAATAATTATCCTATTGATAAATCATGTAATCAAGAAAAATAATTCATAGGATTTCTAAATCATGAAACCATTATTTCAATATAAGGCATCCTAATATTTACCTATGACATTCATTACCATCATCTATTCAAAAAAATAATAATTATTTATAATGAAAATTTGAATTTTCCCTAGAATATACTACAATTGTGATGTTATAATTGATCATTATTAACACCACTAATCATACACCACTTCTGATTGAGTTAATAACCAATGTATCCCTTTGGGAGTTATTTACCATAGGTATATATGCGTCATAGCTGCATCCACATTCCAAAATAAAGCTAGGGTTGTATTATATTTGAAAACCACAAAATCAATACATTACCAAATCTTCATGTTGTTATTTTGACATCCTCAATATTTTAGAATATATTAACCCTTACATAAATGTGATTTCATGGATATCATGTGTTATACCCAATGCTCATTTTTATAAATCCAGAATATAAAATTGATATTATTATTTATAACATGAAATATAATTTTGGAATTATTAATTATTATGAAAACAATTTGATTTTTTTTATTATTTTTATGAAATAATATTATATTTATAAGCATGTAGTTAATTTTCAGTAAATTCTTCCCACACATAGAAAATATATTTTCATAAAAATTGATTTTTATTTCAATTTAGAGACAAATAGAAAGAAATAAAATTTTAATAATAATATTATGATAAACATTCATAATTTTATAAATCAATATTTACAAATTATCTTCTAGTGAATTTATTATAATTTATTAAAAATATTAATTTTCAATGAATATGGAAGTTTTAAGATTGTTTTTATAAACAAACCTTTTAATGAACTTAAAAATTTCATTTTATTTTTAGATGTATTAAAAAGAAAAATTGGATGGATTATATTACAATTTATCAATTATAGTTAATTGGAATCAATTTTTTTCAATTTTAATATAAAAATCATTTACACATATGAATTCAATTTTTTAAGAAAACTACATTCTCATCATTATTATAAGTTTAATTTTATATGAAATTACTCCATTTATAATAATTCGAATTGATAAAAATTATTACATATTTAAAATAAGAATAAATAAAATTATTTAAATTGTACAACAAAATTTTGGGTCATAATTAAATGTACTAATAAATAAAAATTAACTATTGTGGTTAATGTTAAAAAGGGTTTACTGGGGGTTAAAAATAAAAATTTGGGTATGTTTTAAAATAATATATATATAAATTCTATTTTCTGGATGTATTTCAACTCTAAATTACCATTGTTTTAATATATTATAATTTTTATGCATTTTTTGGAATTAATTTAAAATTTAGGTTACTTTAAGAAAATTTCTATATATTTTCCATGTTGATTCATTTCCCCATGTAATAAAGGACACCACCTTTCTTATCATATCCAAATAATACGACCCTTTTAGTTTATAAAATACATTATAAAATAACTTACTTCCCTTAAAAATACCATGAGTCATTTGATTAATTGTATAACACTCTTATTAATGAATTTTTTATTTTCCGACAGATTATCTTCGAAGAAAAGTTATAACTCGTATCCAAACATTTTCATCTTATTTATTTTTTCACGTAATTAAAATAATATTCAAGAATTATGATATAATAATATCTTTATCATTTTTTACTAGTTATGTAAAATTAACTGTATCTATATCCAATTCTATCAAATGGGGAAAAATATATATCATGTGTAAGAGGAATAACCACCTCATGACACGGTGTAATTTTTTTTCCATCAACGCCTCTATCTGGGGAATATAATCATGTTTTTAATATATATATATATATATAATATTTGGGACATAATTATTCTTAATGCATACTTATATCATATAAAACCTTTTTTCACTCTAATCGATTGTAGAACGATCATGTCACTTGGGTTTATGTGTGGACTACTTCCTCAACGATGTGATATTATACAATTTTTCATATTATTTTGAAATTGATCTAAGTAATCATATTTTTAATAAATATAATTTTTATCTATGATATTTTTTATATAATTTTTAACTAATATTTATGTTAATTACATTCAATACCCCCTGGAAATGTAAACATCATTCATGTATACGTAGGGAATAAAATATTCATAAAATGTTTAATTAACTTTTTTTGTCTATAATTATATTGGATGAATATAAAAATATATATAATGATTAAATATTATATTTTTATCATGGATATAATTATTTAGATTATGGGACCATGATAAATAGTCATGGTCCGAAATTATCGAACCAAAACATACATTGAAAATCAAGCAGTTATCAACAAAAATTGTGATTTTAACATTGAATTATTAATAAACATGTGATAAAAGTATATAATAAAATCATATATGTTATTATATATACTATAATGGTAATTGAATATTTTAATTACTACCCTAATATTATTTTTAATTTTATTTGAATGTGTACAGCAGATGAGGATACTTTAGGTATGATATTTTCGTATAAGTTTTATTTTCATCGGACTCATTCAATATGTATCACTTGTTTATTTTTTATAGTCTATATACTTCTGGTGAATTTATGATGGGATTTAATAAAAAAATTAGGGAATATAAAAAAAAACCAAGTATTTTTATTTCATTGTGATTAAGATTCAAATGTTACTAATGTGTTATGTGTTTTAAGATATAATGTCATTGTTTATCTAAATTTTTTACAATTATGCTTCCTATAATGACATATTATGATACATAGGTAAAGAAACCCGTGATGTATCTTATCCTATGTTTATTTATCAATATTACATGTTTTCCTTCCATTTATGCTATTTATGTACTAATTAGTTAAAATGATGTTTTCATATAAAAATAACATTATTTCTCACTTCTGTCAAAAATTATTTCTAACTTCTGTCAAAACTTATTTCTCATCAATGTACATGTTTTCTTAAAAAGTTTTAAGTAATAAAATTTACTATTTTAATATCATTTTTAATGAAATTTTCACACTTGTTTTAATTTTTTTAAAATTTTATTTAAATGAATATCTATGTTTTTTTCAAACAAACTAAATTATACATTTCACTAAAAATGTGAAAGAAATAATTATTTTAACGTGTACATCATGAATGGTATGTCTCACCATCATGAAAACTCAATTATTTATAAAATACCTTAAATGTATCCAATGTTATTTTCAATGATTTATTTTTTAGATTTGGGAAATTATTTTATTTTAAAAAATTTATTTCAAAATGGAGAGGATGTTTTCTCAGGAATGTTTTAATTATTGTTTCTTGAATTTCAATACTTCAATGAAAATAAATTTTGGTGTTTATTATGTTTCATTGGGCATGTGATCCAATAGTACCATTTTTAATGTTTTTTATTGTTATGATGATGATATGTTTATAAAAACAACTCATTATACATATGTTACAATATGATACACTATGATGCATTGATGTATGTTTTATGAAACCAAATTTCATACATAGGTTATTAAATGATGATATAGTGAATGTTTAATGATGTTATAATATAGAAATGTATGGTATTAATTATGTGATATATGTTCCCCAAATTATATATCCTCAAAATAAATTTTATAAATATGTATAGCTCCAGAGGAAATATGTTTTGAGTGAACCTAATATCATGTTTAAAATTAATGAATATACATTTTTCTCAGGTCCATATGTCTAATCAAGGTTCAAGTTTTCATGTTCACATTTTTATGATTTGACCTATATTTCTTGTCTATAACATTATATGTGGCCCAAATATCATATTAAAAAGTTTATGTTAGGCCTAGATTCCATTATTTTATGTTAATATGTGATATTATTTCAATATATACTTGTTCATAATTTTATAATTTTATGTGTATGTCAAAAATTTATATCTTATAATAATTTTATAAATTAAAGGATTTCCTGGTTTTTTTATTCATTTATTACGAACTTCTCTGATTTATGTTATGACTCAAATATATTATCTATGTAATTTTAGGTATAGTTTTCAACAGGAAATATCATGGTCACATACCCTTATTCTCATATTATAGTTATGTGCACATTTATATAACCTTTTTAACACTTATGGATTTTTTGTGATCATCGTTTTTATGTTTCCATTACACGGGTTATGAAGAATAGAATTATCTATGTTATACATAAAAAGGGTGTTATATATGAAGAACATAATGGGAGATGATGTAGTTCAATTATGGACAATTTATTTATATTTGTATATTTCAAATGGAACTAGATCATTACAATTCTAGAATATATTGTTATGTTATATAATTAATTATCATATATTAGGATGACATATAAATTTGGTAAATGAGGGGGTATCTATATGCAGAGACCCGAAGCATAACGTACATGAACATTACATTACTTTTGTGGAATACTTAAAAAAACACACTCACAAGGATCGTAATAGTTTAGTGTCTTTGGAAACTCGGATCGTAATCTTCTAATCGTGGTGAAAGATCTTCAATATCTCCCATAAAGATCTTCCCTTTTTTACCTAAAACCTTTCTTTATATCCTGGGGAAAAGAAAACATAAAAGGTTTAGCTCAAATGCTCAGTAAGGGTAAATTAAAGAAAAATCAATCACATCATATTCATAAGAACATAACTTTTGGAAATCTTAACGTGAAAAAGAGAGCATAATTTCATAACATGGGATAAATCATAGTAGTGAAATGAAATCCCAATAATCATAAATTAAAACATGAAACTTTGTGGCATAAACAAATAATCATATAGAATCATTTCTTGTTAGTCAAGACTCATTGTCAAGACTATCTTAGTGGACAAAGTCCCTTTCTGAACCGAGTCACCCTCGTTTCAGTCCTGTTTCACTGAACCGGTATAACCTACCATTCCATCCATGTCTATCTCATGAGATATAAAATCTGTAACCAATGCATTGGAGGGAGATATAGGTCCCACCAATCTCATAATGAAACCATTCTTATGTGTGCCACAAAATCATAAATCATACATCATTTCATAACCCATGTAATAAAAATGGGATTCTTAAACAACATAACATCATAAAACAATTTATATAGAATAATGGAATTCATAAAAATAATTCCATCACAACATAATCAAATCCATGTAATAATAGGGATAGAAACAGATCCCTTTATTATCTTAGATGGAAAATAATTTTGATAAAACACTTGAACTCCATTCTCGAGGAAAATATCCTTTCTACTTCAAAAATACTTTTCCTTTCTTAACATGTCATAAAATTCTAAAATAAAAGAAGTTGATTAAAAATAAACCTGAAAACTTGTAAAGTAAGCTTCTTGGAAATAATGTTTTAAAAATCCATTCATGCCGTATAAGTTAAAAAAAACATTCTTCTCGTACTTTTGTCGGAAAAGTCAAAAAGTACCTCGTACGAAAAATGACAAAATATTCCTTTCACATCTTTTACTAAAAACTCACTAAAGGGTAAAATAGGAATTAAACAATTTTAGGTGAATGGAAATAATATTAAATATTGAGGAAACATGTATTTGGATGATAAAATATACCCTAGTAAATGCCAAAGTATAAACAATCTCGGATAAAAACGAGATTGTGATATTTTCCCTTACCTTAGGTCCGATTTGCTTCGTAAGTGTCTGAACCTCCTGTAAAATGATTTAAATAATGTCATTGACTTATTACAGAATCATATTCATTGTTATGATATCATATATGGTTCACTTATGACATTATATTACCCGTTCTTTTGTAAATTCCATGTTAAAGAGCGTTTTGGGTAAAATTGTTTCATTTGTCGTCCGTGTTTTGACTTGTAATTATTCATATGATTACTTATATCATGATTACTTAATTACATAATATAAAACATGATACATATATATAATAAATCAGTAAATTGAAAGAAATACACCGTTCATGGAGACGGTAGTCCATACATACGCATGAACGTTGTTTTCGTTTCCTTATGGAATTGAATGGAATTATGTAGATGACATACATATAAATATAAATAATTAAAGTATCATTATTATGACATATATTTCATTAGAAATTATTATATATACTTTATAATCATTCATTAATGGTTAATCATGGAGAATGAATCTCATCGCGTCGTGGAGACGGTAGTCCGTACGTACGCACGAGCAATGATATTGTTCCCATGGTCGTGGAATTGTGTTGAAGTGTATGTATACTATTTCAGTATAAATATCACATTATAATAATCATATATAGTTACTCATTAAACCATTATACCCATCCAATTAATGTGGTGGCGGAAAATAGATTACACCACGGCGTGGAGACGGTATTTCGTACATACGCACGCGCGATGATTTCCATTTTCTATAGGATGGATAGAAGGTTAATTAGAGTTGTTTCACATTTATAATAAAATATCAGTATGTAAGTAATACTGACGTTATTACTTTATCATGAAACAACTAAAGAAGAAGAAGTTGAAGAAGAAAGAAATTGAAAAGATCGGTAATGGATATTACCTCTTCTTTGAAATGCCTCTTTGAATCCTTCACTTAGGGAACTAAGATTGGTCTTTGAAGAAGACCAGAACCTCTAGGATTATTCTAGGGAAGTGGATAATGGATTATGTCAGGGGTTGGCCGAGCTTGAGTGCTCAAATTGGTGTTAGGAGGAGGGGGACGAGGTTCCCTTTAATAAGGGAGGAGAGGGGCACCTTAAGAATATCTCAAAATATTATTTTATATTAAAGTCAAAATCGGTTTATAATGGTTCCAAAGGGTATTATTTCGAAGCTAAAGTGGGGATGGGTCGAAATCCTATCAACCAATAGGATTTAGACATGTTTAGGTTATTATTTTAACCTTATCAATTAGATTTAACTCTAAGTTAAATAATTTTACTTTTACCGTGTCTTTTTGTTTTCTTACACTATATGGTTAATACACTTACTATAACATGCCTAACGAACCCCAAATTGTTTATTATTAATATATAAATACTTATCTAAGTCATTTGGCCGAAACTTAGAATTTTAGGAATAAAATAACAATTAATAATATAATATTTGATTTAAAAACTATTTTGTGTCAATTTTGACACTATTTGATATATGATTTTTGTGAAAGTCATAACAGAATTATATGTTCTAACCAAGTTGATTAAATCAACAATAATATTTCATAGTAACCTATAAAATTAGTGGGATTGATAAAAAGTCTCAAATTACATTTATTTTGGTGTTTATAACATCAATTATGTCAATATTTAATTAATAAGATAATTACTGCATCATCATTGTGTCATAAATAAATTAAATTATTTAATGTCTAAAAATTATAAATAAAATATCATTATGTAGGAAAGCTTTTTATATTTCTAATGAATATTTATAGTCGAATTTATCTTATGTATAATCCCATATTAAAAATGATTTACTTATTAAACTTTGATCTTAACTATTTTAACCCTTCTTTAAATAAATTAATAATAAATGTCCTAATCTAATCCAAGTGGGCCTAAATGATAATATTTAACACATATGGTTTTTTTGGTCGAGATACACTTGTCCAATAGGATTATGACATGTGTTAGGGTAATATTAATATCATTTTTACCCTTAATTACCCTATTTACTTTTAACCGTGGTAAATAAAAATAAAAAGTTACTATTCACCAAAAATTATTTTCATCTCATTGAACCACATTTTACTTACTGACATCAACCGTGTCTCTCGGAGTTTTGAAATTCCATTCACAGAAGCGGTAAAATTAAGTTTTATGAAAAGTTCAGTTTTTTAACTACCACTTAGTAGTTTCACTATTAATCAAAAATTGATGTTTTTCAGAACAATGCCAAAATTTCATCCTAAGCTATATTTCATATTCCGAATTCAAAAATGATGACTATTTTACAAAATTAATAACGTAGAAGTTGCATTAATTAATTTTATAATTTAAATCCCGATGTTAAAACAAATAGCGTGTTTTTAAGAAACAATCTCTATCAAAAGATTGACACTTTTTTATGTCTGGTTTAAATGTGAAACTACATCCAATGACCAACATTGTATTAAATTGTAAAAAAATCTTCTAAATATAATTTAAAACCACTCAAATTAATAATTTATCACTATTAATTATTTCGATTGAAAAAGTTGTTTTTAACTAAAATTTAGTAATTTTCACTATTCATCAAAATATGAATGTTATCCGAAAATTACCAAAATTTCACCCTAAGCTAATTTCGATATTACGAATCCAAAAATAAATTCCATTTTGAAAAATAAAATTTACAAAATTTCAAAAAGTGGTTATTACTATTCATAACGGCTAGTTTTAAAAATATTTTAATAGCATATCGTTGTTTAGTGAAACTCGGTATTGCGTACTACACATGCTATCAAGGAAGGTCGTGAATGCGTGTAATGAATGGCATGTACAGGATGTGTGTTGTGAAGGATCCTTTTGGTGTAGCGTACAACACAAGACATTAATGAAATTAAAAAGAATATTTTTCATAAAATCTCAGCGTGTTACATTCTACCCCCCTTAAAATTAATTTCGCCCTCGAAATTCGTCAGGGTTATAAATGGTTTACTATTCTAAAGTTTCTTTAGTCGAAACCCACATCATAAAAAGGAATACCAAAACCAATCTATAAAAATAAAAGTATGAAACGTAACGGTTACCCAAATAAACTAATCACTGGGTTTCCACATAGGTGAAAATATGGATGTGGAAGAGAAATCTAACCATCATGTTCTGATGGAGAGTGGTAGAGAACATGGCTATGGAAAAGCCAGCAATCACAAAGCCAAAAATTTGTGACGATATAAGGTACCATCTGATTCATCAGATATAAGATCACTAGGACAACATTTTTGGTTTTCAAGATCGTTTCCCTAAAGTTGAAAAATTTGAATTAGAATAAATACTTACTTTATTTTGGTAAAATCTCACTGTTGTTCGTTCCTTGAACAATTTCCACTTCATCTCTTAAATAAATGAAGTTGAATTTATTATTTGTGAAGTGTTAGCAGATCCTGTCATAGAATGACGGGTCATTCCATCTGTCTCGAACAAAAGGTTATAAAAAGTTATTAAATATACATAAGTCATTCTATAGTGAGATTAATCATATATGGTTCCTAAAATGGACTTATACATCATATATAATACAGATTAATATAATAAAACTAGTTTCTACTAAACAGGGACTTCCTGTAGGACAGTGGTAGGCGATAAAGGCCAGTCGCACTTCGGTTGTGGGTTCGATTCCCACAGCCTTGTCCGACGCGATGGGCTATCACCCGTCCTGCAGGTTGTCCTTTTTCTAAAACTATATTACTATAACATCACATCAATAATATCGAAAAAACTTCTATCCTTAAACAATACTAACTTATGTCCAACATAATCTATTCCAATCTTTAGGTTTTTCCATAATACTGCAGTCCACTCTCATAACAAAGCGAAAAAAAATTACCAGAGATTTAATACCATCGTTGATCCCCATATATCATAAGATATTTTTTGTTGGTCCCATTCCAAACATTCAAAGTCCTTAATCATGTATTCTCTTGAATACTTTAATGAAAACATGAATGCAGTTAAAAGTTAACACCTTCCACATACCAAAATCCTCAAAATTCTATATACTCAAACCATGATATCACTTAGTCCTTATATCAATCATGATCTCATGAATACTGTTAAACATTTCATTTTCTCGTTTTCCCATAATTATGCGCATAATATCTCAATCACTTTGAATACCACATTAGACCAATACATAAATATTCTAATACTCCATGATACAACATTATTTTGGAATCCCATCACATAAACACTTAATCATTCCACCACATCGTTATCATATTCAACATCGCCAATAGTGATCGCATGTGACATCCCTTTGTCCTTTTCCTTCGGTGGTTGCTCATGTTGATCATCACTAACCCTTGGATTAGGGAATTTATTACCATAATGCCCCATTTCGTTGCACTTGAAGCATTGTAGTGTTGGTGGTGCGTTCTCTGCAGTGTTTTCTTTATTCACATCATTAGAATCCCTTTTTCCATTACTTCAACACTCAGCTGCTCGATGACCTTCTTTTCCACACTTAAAACATTTTCTAGTCCCTTTAAGACAATCTCCACCATGCTTCTTTCCACACTTTGTGCATAAGGAAACATTCATCTTATTTTCACCATTATTCTGAGATTTCTCCTTGAACTCCATCTTTAGTTTCTTGTCAAAACCATGAGATGGATATGTAACACCAACATCCATTTCTACCTGGATAGCACAACGCACAATTTCTTCATAGCTACTGAAGTCTCTTATTGCTAATGCCCTTCGAAGACTTGGTTTTAAGCCACTGAAAAATCGATCAACTTTACTTTCAGGTTGGATGATAATGCCAGATGCATACCTTGCAAGTCTTGTAAAATTTTCTTCGTATATACCAACAAATTCATCATCCTTTTGCTTTAGTTCAAGAAACTCCTTCTCCATATTTGTTCAAAGAATACGAGGGAAGTACTTATTAAAAAATAAGTTCTTGAACTCGTCCTATTCCATGGACTCAATTTCATCTCTTGGCCTCGTATTCTTGATAAGATTCCACCATTGATCAGCTTCACCTTCCAAACGATATACTGCTAAGATGACTTTATCATATTCAGAACATTGAAGAACTGAAAATATCTTTTCAGTAGTGCAGATCCATTTTTCAGCAACAAGTGGATCGGAAGACCCACTAAAAGAAGGTGGACGTTGCCTCATGAAGGACTCTATAGAATATTGTTCCCTTCTCTGCTCATTTGGAAGTCCAGAATGATTCATAGCTTGTGTAAGTATAGCAATAAGATTTTCCACTCCATCTCCCATAACATTTGTTTGTTCAGGAGGAAAATCATTGCATTGTCCATTGCATTGATCAACACGGTTCTTTCAGGTTCCAGCCATCATCTAAAACCCAAAAAGAATAGTGTGAGAGGCAAAAATAATGCTAGGGAAAACAACATAATAAAGGGGGAGTACCTTCAATATCTAACATCTTATATTTAATTCTATGATCGTTAGCGTAGTTCTAGTACTATAACCTATACATATACTTAACCTTAGGGACATCCCTAGACATACCGTAGAAATATCTCTAGGGATCTCACTAACATTTTCGCATCCTAGTTTCCAAAGGTTGACTAAACCTTTGCTCTGATACTAACTGTAGATACCCGAAGCTTAACGTACATGAACATTTCATTACTTTTTCGGAATACTTAAAAAACACACACACACAAGGATCGTAATATTTTAGTGTCTTTGGAAACTCGGAACGTAATATTCTAATCATGGTTAATGATCTTCAATATCTCCCATAAAGATCTTCCCTTTTTTTACCTAGAACCTTTCATTATATCCTGGGGAAAAGAAAGCATAAAAGGGTGAGCTCAAATGCTCAGTAAGGGTAAATAAAAGAAAAATCAATCACATCATATTCATAAGAACATAACTTTTGGAAATCATAACCTGCAAAAGAGAGCATAATTTCATAACATGGGATAAATCATAGTAGTGAAATGAAATCCCAATAATCATAAATTAAAACATGAAACATTGTGGCATACACACATAATCATAGAGAATCATTTCTTGTTAGTCAGGACTCATTGTCAAGACTATCTTAGTGGACAATGTCCCTTTCTGAACCAAGTCACCCTCGTTTCAGTCCTGTTTCACTGAACCGGTATAACCTACCATTCCAGCCATGTCTATCTCATGAGATATAAAATCTTTACCCAATGCATTGGAGGGAGATATAGTTCCCACCCATCTAATAATGAAACCATTCTTATGTGTGCCACAAAATCATAAATCATACATCATTGCATAACCCATGTAATAAAAATGGGATTCTTAAACAACATGACATCATAAAACAATTTATATAGAATAAAAGAATTCAAAAAAATATTTCCATCAAAACATAATCAAATCCATGTAATAATAGGGATAGAAACAGAACCCTTTATTATCTTAGATGGAAAATAATTTTGATAAAACACTTGAACTCCATTCATGAGGAAAATATCCTTTCTACTTGAAAAATACTTTTCCTTTCTTAACATGTCATAAAATTCTAAACTAAAAGAAGTTGATTAAAAATAAACCTGAAAACTTGTAAAGTAAGCTTCTTGGAAATAATGTTTTAAAAATCCATTCATGCCATATAAGTTAAAAAAACATTCTTCTCGTACTTTTGTCGGAAAAGTCAAAAAGTACCTCGTACGAAAAACGACAAAAGATTCCTTTCATATATTTTACTAAAAACTCACCAAAGGTTAAAATAGGATTTAAACAATTTTAGGTGAATGGAAATAATATTACATATTGAGGAAACATGTATTCGGATGATAAAATACACCCCAGTAAATGCCAAAGTATATACAATCTCGGATAAAAATGAGATTGTGATATTTTCCCTTACCTTAGGTCTGATTTGCTTCGTAAGTGTCCGAACCTCTTTTATAATGATTTAAATAATGTCATTGAATTATTACAGAATCATATTCATTGTTATGATATCATATATGGTTCACTTATGACATTATATTACCCGTTCTTTTGTAAATTCAATGTTAAAGAGCGTTTTGGGAAAAATTGTTTTATTTGTCGTCCGTGTTTTGACTTGTAATTATTCATATGATTACTCTGATCATGATTACTTAATTCCAGAATATAAAACATGATACATATATATAATAAATAAGTAAATGGAAAGAAATACACCGTTCATGGAGACGGTAGTCCGTACGTACACATGAACGATGTTTTTGTTTCCTTATTGAATTGAATGGAATTAAGTAGATGACATACATATAAATATAAATAATTCCAGTATCATTATTATTTCATATATTTCATTAGAACTTATTATATATACTTTATAATCATTCATGAATGGTTAATCATTGAGAATGAATCTCATCGCGTCGTGGAGACGGTAGTCCGTACGTACGCACGAGCGATGATATCGTTCCCATGGTCGTGGAATTGTGTTGAAGTGTATGTATACTATTTCAGTATCAATATCACTTTATAATAATCATATATAGTTACTCATTAAACCATTACACCCATCCAATTAAGGTGGTGGCAGAAAATAGATTACACCACGGCGTGGAGACGGTATTCCGTACGTACGCACGCGCGGTGATTTCCTTTTTCCATAGGATGGATAGAAGGTTAATTAGAGTTGTTTCATATTTATAATAACATATTAGTTTGTAAGTAATAATTATGTTATTTGTTTATCATGAAAAAACTAAAGAAGAAGAAGTTGAAGAAGAATGAAATTGAAAAGATCGGTAATGGATATTACCTCTTCTTTGAAACGCCTCTTTGAATCCTTCTCTTAGGGAACTAAGATTGGTCTTTGAAGAAGACCAGAACCTCTAGGATTATTCTAGGGAAGTGTAGAAGGGATTATGGAAGGGGTTGGACGAGCTTGAGTGCTCAAATTTGGGTTAGGAGGAGGGGGAGGTGGTGCCCTTTTATAAGGGAGGAGAGGGTCACCTTAGTAATATCTCAAAATATTATTTTATAGTAAAGTAAAAATCGGTTTATAATGGTTCCAAAGGGTCTTATTTCGAAGCTAAAGTGGGGATGGGTCGAAATCCTATCAACCAATAGGATTTAGACAAGTTTAGGTTAATATTTTAACCTTATCAATTAGATTTAACTCTAAGTTAAATAATTTAACATTTACCGTGTCTTTTGGTTTTCTTACACTATATGGTTAATACACTTACTATAACATGCCAAAAGAACCCCAAATTGTTTATTATTAATATATATATCCTTATCTAAGTCATTTGGCCGATCCTTATATTTTTAGGAATAAAATAACAATTAATAATATAATATTTGATTTAAAAACTATTTTGTGTCAATTTTGACACTATTTGATATATGATTTTTGTGAAAGTCATAACAGAATTATATGTTCGAACCAAGTTTATTAAATCAACACTAATATATCATATTAACCTAGAAAATTAGTGGTATTCATAAAAAGTCTAAAATTACATTTATTTTGGTGTTTATAACATCAATTATTTCAATATTTCATTAATAAGATAATTAATCCATCATCAGTGTGTCATAAATAAATTAACTTATTTAATGTCTAAAAATTATAAATAAAATACCATTATGTAGGAAATATTTTTATCTTTCTAATGAATATTTATAGTTGAATTTATCTTATGTATAACCCCATATTAAAAATTATTTACTTATTAAACATTGATTTTAACTATTTTAACCCTTCTTTAAATAAATTAATAATTAATGTCCTAATCTAATCCATGTGGGTCTAAATGATAATATTTTACACATAAGGTTGTTTTTTGTCGAGATAAACTTGTCCAATATGATTAGGACATGTGTTAGGATAATATTAATATCATTTTTACCCATAATTACCCTATTTACTTTTAACCGTGGTAAATAAAAGAAAAAAGTTACTATTCACCAAAAATTATTTTCATCTCATTGAACCACATTTTACTTTCTGACATCAACCGTGTCTCTCGGATTTTTGAAATTCCATTCACAGAAGCGGTAAAATTATGTTTTATGAAAAGTTCAGTTTTTTTAACTACCACTTAGTAGTTTAACTATTCATCAAAAATTGATGTTTTTCAGAACAATGCCAAAATTTTATCCTAAGCTATATTTCATATTCCGAATTCAAAAATGATGTCTATTTTACCAAATTCATAACATATAATTTTCATTAATTAATTTTATATTTTTAATCCCACTGTTAAAACAAATAGCGTGTTTTTAAGTAACAATATCTATCAAAAGATTGACATTTGTTTATGTCTGGTTTAAATGTGAAATTACATCCAATGACCAACATTGTATTAAATTGTAAAAATATCTTCTAAATATACTTTAAAACCACTCAAATTAATAATTTATCACTATTAATTATTTTGATTGAAAAAGTTGTTTTTAACTAAAATTTAGTAATTTTCACTATTCATCAAAATATGAAAGTTTTCCGAAAACTACCAAAATTTCACCCTAAGATAATTTCAATATTACGAATCCAAAAATGAATTCTATTTTCAAAAATAAAATTTACAAAATTTCAAAAAGTGGTTATTACTATTCATAACGGCTAGTTTTAATAATATTTTAATAGCATAGCGTTGTTTAGTGAAACTCGGTATTGCGTACTACACATGCTATCAAGGAAGGTCGTGATTGCGTTTAATGAAAGGCAAGTCAAGGATGTGTGTTTTGAACGCTCCTTTTGATGTAGCGTACAACACAAGACATTAATGAAATTAAAAAGAATATTTTTTATAAAATTTCGGGGTGTTGCACTATAGTTATCTCACTCATATAATTATCAACAGTTTATTCAAAAAAAATCTCTAATAAAAGTATCAGAAAATAACTAATCCTCTCTGTGATACAAACTTCTGCAACATGAGAATTTCTACATATTTGTTTCATAATTTTCATTGAATATTAAATACATTTTATAACAATATATTCCCCCAAACTATAATGTTTTATTGTCTTTATACAAGGACCCGACCTAAAAAATTTACATCATATTGAATTAAACCAATAATTCACATTGAGGATCTTTTCAGGATTAGAGTATTAGAGAATTAGGACATAACTATTACATATCAAATGATTACTAGGTATACACTTCTACATAGTTTCAAATTTTCTGATAAAATACAAACACTAGAAAAAAAGACTCATGTCTAGTTCCATGTTTCATATAGCATGACTTTTCCTTGATCCCTTACATGACCCTATTCGTCATTAAGTCATATTAAATCATTTCTAAACATGGGATGAGCATAAAAGGCTCATTAAGGTTTATAAAACATTTAATGAAAACATTTGTTCATAAATACATACAAAAAATAAACTCTTTTACTTAACTCATGAAATCATAAGATTTATGAAAGATGCATAGAAATCTTAAATCAAAAAGGTAACCTGTGTCATCCATATCATACATACATTGTAGATATGGCAACTACATAGGGAGTAACATTGGAATACCCATCACAGTGTATTCCCTACAAATAAAATTGTAAAAAAATTCATGTTTACCTCTGCCATGTTACCCAATGCATTAGAGAGCTACCTCAAGATCACCCACCCTAGGTTTATCAAGGAACCACTTGTATACATAAATAATGCCAAAGAACAATAACATGATCATAACACATAACATATGCATAAATGAAAGATAAACTTTCCACATTGAAATAATAAAATATCATTTCAAGATATTGAAATAATAAATCCATTCCCAAAATAATTTTCAATACAAAAATATGTAAAAAGAGTATATGCTACTTATTTTTCCATTTAAAAACATTCCAGCTTGTTAAGGAAGCCAAAGATCCAATAATACTCACAGTGGCGGAAAGGTCGTTGTCACCTCTTACATAAAAAAAGAAACATTCCTTTTTTTTCATTTAGTAAAATTATTTGTATAAAAATATTCACTTTGAATAAAATGAAAAGTCAAAGTGGTTTATACAATGTATAAAATAAAGTCGTGTATAAAACTAAAAATGCCTCAATGAAAGAAGATTGAGACGAAGTCCCTTACCTCATTTCCGACTTGACTCAACCATTCTATAATCTGATGAATAATAAAATACATTAAATTTCTACTTTCTTAAGAACCTTTTCATGTTTATTATTCCTTTTATATCAGTTATTATCATGTTATAAACATTATTTAATCATTTAATTTAATAACATCCATTTTTAGATATTTGGTTCTTGAGTCCAAAATAAACACCTTATATTTATAAGTTGTCCATATGGTCAATATTACATTATATCTAGAATGATATTCATGATTTAGATATCATATATGTCATATATATCTAATATATACATGTATTTATAATTGTACATAACATTTTGAGGTATGAAATGAAATTCACCGTTCATGGAGACGGTAAGTCGTACGTACGCATGAACGCTACTTTCATTTCTATTTCTTAATTTAATGAAATATATAAAATAATTATACATAGGTATATTATATTTATACTATAATATCAAATCTAATATCATTAACTCTATCCTTTATACATCCCACATAAGGCATTAACGAGTCATATCATTTTGAGGGGGCGGTAGTCCACACTGCCTCAAATGAGATTATCGTATATACCCTATATGGAAACCAAAAAGGCATGATATAATTGAGAAGTAAATATGAATAAGTAATCATAAATATAATATATATCATATATAAATACATTTCCATCATAATTTCCACCATGTGAGGCGGTAAGATATAATTGAACAATCATATTTTCATGAGGAATTAGTTTTCCATCCACAGAAACATTATGTTCTTCATACATTATATGTAGGCATGTGTAAGTGTAGTTCTAATCCTTCTATTAACAACATCCTAGTATATTGATGATACTTTTTATGTCACAAAAGAAAGTAATAAAAAGATTTTAGGTGTTGGAGAAGTAAAATAAAAGAAAACAATTTATGAGAAACAGTTACCTTAAATTTAGGTAACTCCCATTGGTTTGAACCAAAGGACTTCTTGAAGTTCCTTCTGCCTAAGATAAGGCTTTCGGGAGGAGGAGAGGGATGTAGGGGGATTAATTGGGCAGAGTTTGGATGAGACAAATGGCTTTATAGGTGTGAGTAATTGGTTATAAGTGGACTCCTTTTATAAGGCGGAGGAGGGGCCCTTTAGGAGTGTGTGGAAATATAATGTTATTATATAATTATATTCGGTTTCAAATGGTCCAAAAATAATTATACCTGAAAATAAAATGACTCATATTCAAAATAAAATCATCCAATCATAATTGTACATGTTTTGGATAATATTTTAATCATTATAATCTTATTTATTTGACTCATTTATAAATGAGATAAATAATACATCATTATTGTGTAATAAAAAATTTAATTTATTTGATGTCTAAAAATTAGAAACAAATACCATGATATAGAAATTTTTTTAGCTTTGAAATGAATAATTATAGTATAAAAGATCATTTATATTACCTATAACGACCCATTCATTACATACATGGTTAATACATCAAAATTGAAGCATACTTATTACAACATATAACAAAATCATTAAAGGACCGTATAGGTAGAGTGTCTTTAGAAACTGGGAAACATAAACAACTGGTTCATAAAGCATCTACAATGTCTCCCATTTATTTCATCATATTTATAGTCCCTTTTTGGCATATCTTACTTAATAACCTTCTTCCTGACCTGGGGAAAGAAAACATGCCAAAGGGTGAGATCAAATTCTCAATAAGGGTAAACAAAAGAAATATCAATCACATCAAATTTATAAGAACATAACATTTTGGAAATCCTTCCCTGCAAAAGAGATCATAATTTCATAACATGGGATAAATCATGGTAGTGAAATTTAATCCCAATAATCATAACATAAAACATGAAACTTTGTGTCATACACACATAATCATAGAGAATCATTTCTTATTACTCAAGAATCATAGCCAAGACTATCTTAGTGGACAAATTCCATTTCTGAATTGAGTAAACTCCTCGTTTCAGTCCTATTTCATTGAACTGGTTTAACATTCCATTCCAGACATGTCTATCTCATGAGATATAAAATCTTTACCCAATGCTTTGAAGGGAGATATAGGTCCCACCCATCTTATAATGATACCATTCTTATGTGTACCACAAAATCATAAACCATACATCATAGCATAACCCTTGTAATAAAAATGGGAATCTTAAACAAAATTACATCATAAAACAATTCATATAAGATAAAGGAATTAATAAAAATACTTCCATCACAAATTAATCAAATCAATGTAATAATAGGGATAGAAATAGAACAAGATATTATCTTAGATGGAAAATAATTTTGATAAAACACTTAAACTCCATTCTTGAGGAAAATATCCTTTCTACTTCAAAAACATTTTTATTTATTAACATGTCATACAATTTTAAACTAAAAGAATTTGATTAAAAATAAACATGAAAACATGTAAGGAAGATTCTTGGAAATAATGTTTTAAAAATCCATTCATGCCGTATTAGTTAAAAACATTCTTCTCATACTTTTGTTAGAAAAGTCAAAAAGTACCTCGTACGAAAAACGACCAAAGATTCCTTTCATATCTTTTACTAAAAACTCACCGAAGAGTAAAATTGGATTTAAAATTTTTTTTTTGGATGGCAATAATATTAAATATTGAGGAAACATGGATGTGGATGATAAAATACACCCCAGTAAATTCCAAAGTATAAACAATCTCGGATAAAAATGAGATTGTGATATTTCCCTTACCTCAAGTCCGATATGCTTTATACGTGTCCGAACCTCCTATATAATGATTTAAATAAATTTATTTAATTATTACAGAATCATATTCATTTTTATGATACCATATATGGTCATATTCTTAGCTTCTTATTAGTAATATTTCATTACTACTTATTATTCGGGTGTTTATTACTTTTTGTTATTATGCGTGTTTTGTCGAATAAATTATTATTACTATTTATAGGATATAGATACATCATTTACAGAATGGTATTAGTGTAATATATATCATATTCATTCATTCAATTCATTTATATAATCATTGTTCAATACAGATCATATAGAACGAGTTGCATCACATCGTGGAGACGGTAGGCCGTACGTACGCATGAGCAATGATATCGTTCCCATGATCGTGGAATTTTATTGAAGTGTATGTATACTATTTCAGAATCAATATCAATTTACAATAATCATATATAGTTATTCTTTACACCAATATACCCATCCATGTACGGTGGTGGTGGAAACAGATTACACCATGGCATGGAGACGGTATTCCGTACGTATGCACACGCGGTGATTTCGTTTTCCGTATGATGGATAAGAGGTGAAATAGAGTTATTTAATATTTATAATAAAATATAAGTATATGAGGGATATAGATTTTATTACCTCATAATAAAACAACTAAAGAAGAGGTAGTAGAAGAAGAATGGAACTTGAAGAAAATGGTAGAAGGTATTACCTCTTTCTCAAAGTTCCTCATTTAATCTTTCTCTTAAGGCACTAGATTTGGTCTTTGGAGAAGCCCAGTACCTCTAGTAGGTTTCTAAGGAAGTGGGGATGTAAAATAAGAAGGTTTTGGTCGATCTTGAAGGCTCAAATCGGTGTGAGGATGAGAGGGAGGATGTTCCCTTTTATAAGGGAGGAGAGGGGCACCTTTGGAAAGTGTGGAAATATTATTTTATTATAAACATATCTTCGCATTCAAAAGGTCTAATAATCATTAAAGATAAATATAAGATGACACATAGTCAAAATAAAATCATCCAATCATAATTGGACATGTTTTGGAAAATATTTTAATAATTATAATCTTATTTATTTAAATCATTTATTAATGAGGTAAATACATCATCATTATTGTGTCATAAATAAATTTAATTTATTTGGTGTCTAAAAATAATAAAAAAAAATTTTATGTAGGAAATATTGTTATCATTCCAATGAATATTTATAGCCTAAAATATAATTTATATAACCCCTTATAAAAATTAATTACTAAGAGATTTTTGTTAATGTCAATTTTCTCTTTACATTAAATGAATTAATCCAAATTGTCATTGTTACTACCAAGTGGATCAATGGGGTCCCAAAATAGACTCAGGGATTCCAATGGTCGACCGATACTCATCCAATGAGGTTAGGATAAGTTTCAAGGAAATTTTGAATTATTATAATATTCTTGTAACCTTGAATTACCCTATTTACCTTTAACTGTAGTAAATAAAAATTACCGTAGTTACTATTCATAATATAAAAAATTTAAAAGTAAACTATTAACCTAATTTGGTCCCACTGATTCAAAATATGGAATCCATTTTTCAAAATTCAAAACACAGATGTTGCAGTAATAAATTTAAAATTAATCCCCTTGTTATGAAAACGGGTTTTAAAAGTTATAACATTGCAAAAGATTGAAATGTTTTTACCTATTAATTAAATGTAAAATTAATGATAATGACATAAATTATATTAAATGGAAAAATATATTCCATTTATACTTTAAAAACATTCAATATTATAATTTAACCATATAATGTATTGCGATGAAAAAAGTTGTTTTTAAATAAAATATAGTGTGTTTTTACTATTCATTATAATATGAATGTTATCAGAATAATATGAAAAACTTATCCATAGTAAATTTGTATATATTGATTCTAAAGAAGAATTTTATTTTGTCAAATTGAACTTATAAACTTCTAAAAAACTAGATTTAATGTGGATGCCCCATCAAAAGGCGGTAAAACTGCATTTTTTGAAAAATACTTCTTTTATCCAAAAAACTGATTTTGTTTTCATAACTCAATCTAGAAAATGTATAAGATGAATTAAAATGTTATAAAATTAAAAATTCAGTTAATACTATTCATAACGGCTAGTATTATAATATATCGTTGTTTAGTGAAACTCGGTATTGCGTACGACGCAAGCTATCGAGGAAGGTCGCGGTTGCGTGTAAAGCAAGCCAAACTAGTGTTGTGTGTAGTGAATGATTCCTTTGATGATTTATATAAAATGAAAACAAAATATTTCTCATAAAATTCTCTGGTGTTACATTCCACCCCCCGTAAATGAATTTATCCCTCGAAATTTTTCACTTCGTAACAAACAGATTAGGGTACCTCTCCCTCATCATATCCTCATGTTCCCATTTAGCTTCATCTAATTGGTGGTTCCACCATAAAACTTTCACCAAGCGAGTGGTCTTGTTCTATAGGTCATTTTCTCTATGATCTAGAATCTCTATCATTTTTTCTTCATAAGGAAGATCTTGTTCCAGCGGTACAACTTCTGAGCTGAGTACATTTGAAGGATCAGGTATGTAATTTCTCAGAAGAGATACATGGAACACATTGTGAACATGAGATAGATTTGGTGGAAGTGCCAATTGGTAAGCTACCTTCCCAACACGATCCAGAATTTCGAAAGGACCGGTATATCTAGGGCTCAACTTTCCCTTCTTTCCAAATCTAATGACCCTCTTCCAGGGAGATATTAGTAAGAACACTTTATCACCCACTTCAAACTCTATGTCTTTTCTTCATTTGTCGGCATAAATTTTTTGTCGACTATGAGCTGCTCTTATGTGTTGTTGAATAGATCTGACCTTTTCTACCATCTCATCAACAAGATCAGGTCCTAATAGCTTTCTTTCCCCAACTTCATCCCAACAATTTGGAGTCCTGCTTTTCTTTCCATATTGAGCTTCATAAGGAGCCATCTAAATACTAGAGTGAAAGCTATTTTTATAAGAAAATTCCACCAAAAGTTGGTGTTGATCCCAAACACCTTTGAAATCCATAAAGAAATCTCTTAACATATCTTCTAGAGTTTGAATTGTCCTCTCAGACTGACCATCTATCTGAGGATGATAAACAATGCTGAAATTCATCTCTGTATCCAGAGTATGCTGAAGACTTCGCCAGATCTTTGATGTAATCCTAGGATCCCGATCAGATATAATGGAAAGTGGTACTTCATGCAATCTTACCACTTCTTTGACATATATCCTAGCAATCTGATCAAGAGAAAAATATTCTCAAATAGCAATTAAGTGTGCTGACATCGTAAGATGTTCAACTACAACCCAGATTGCATTATTGCCTTTGGATGTTTTAGGAAGTCCGGTGACAAAGTCCATAGTGATGTTTTCCCATTTCCATTCGGGTATGGGTAATGGTTGTAACATTCCCTTAGACTTCTATCTCTCAGCATTAACTTGCTGACAAATGAGGCATCAAGAGACATATTCAGCAACATCTCTTTTCATGCCATCCCACTATAAGTACACATTCAGGTCCCTATACATCTTCATGATTCCAGGATGAATAGAGAATGAAGAACTATGAGCCTCATCCACCAGCTCCTTCTTTAATTCGGGGATGGGAGGCACAAAAACCTGATTCCTGAACTTTATTATCCCATCACAATTAAGGCTGAATTCAGGAACATTTCTCACCTTTTTTTGTAACTTTATATCTTTTTTCTGTGCCTCTTTAATCTTCACATGTATAGATTGTTGAACATTAATTTGAAAAAGATACGATTTTTCCCCTTTTGTTATAATTCCAAGATCCATCCATTATAAATCCATAAATATTGGATCTTTCGTGATCCTCATCACAGATAAGCTAGCATGGTCTTCTCGACTAAATGCATCTGCCACCTTGTTTTCTTTCCCAGGGTGGTAATGAATTGAACAGTCGTAATCCTTAATCAGCTAAACCATCTTCTTTGGCGCATATTCAGATCCTTTTGTGTGAAAATATACTTTAAACATGTATGATCAGTATAAATGTCACAATTTTCTCTATAAAGATAATGCCTCCAAATCTTTAATGCAAAAATTACCACAGGTAACTCCAAATCATGATTTGGGTAATTTTGTTCTTGGATTTTCAACTTTTATGAGGCATAAAATATCCCATATTATTTTTCATGAGAACACATCTCATTCCCTTCTTGTATGCATCACTATAGATCACAAACCTTTCTCCACTACAAGGTAGTGTGAGCACAGGTGCACTGGCTGACCTTCTTTTTAGCTCTTTGAAATTTTCTTCACATTCCTCCGTCCAAACAAACCTAACTCCTTTTCGACTTAACTTGGTGAGTGGGTTAGATAACCTTGAAAAATCAATCACAAAATGTCGGTAATATCCAGCCAAACCAAGAAATCTTCGGATCTCAGTTACTGTTGTTGGTCTCGACCATCTTTCAATAACCTCTATTTTTGCTGTATCCATTGATATCCTCTCTTTTGAGATTACGTGACCCAAAAATGCAACTTTTTTAAACCAAAATTCACACTTGGTAAATTTGGAATAAATCTTCTCCTTTCTTAGGGTCATTAATATTATTCTAAAGTGATCTTCATGTTCTTCCATGCTCTTTGAATAGACAAGAATATCATCTATAAAGACTACCACAAACTAATCAAGATAGTCTCTAAAGACTCTATTCATTAGATCCATTATTATAGCAGGGGAATTAGTAAGACCAAATGGCATCACTATAAATTCATAGTGTCCATACCTTGTACTGAAAGCCATCTTTGGTATATCCTCCCTTTTGACCCTTAATTGATGATACCCTGAATGACGAAAAATCTTGGAAAAGTATTGATCTCCGCGTAGTTGGTCAAATAGGTCATCAGTGCGTGGGAGAGGATATTTGTTCTTGATAGTGATCTTGTAATGTTCTCGATAATCAATTCAGAGTCCCATTGATCCGTCTTTCTTCTTAACAAACAGAAAAGGTTCTCCCATAGGTGACACGCTAGGGCATATGAATCCTTTATCAATATTATCTTGGAGTTGCTTTTTCAATTCCTGCAACTCAATTGGGGCTATTCTATAAGGTGTCTTTGAAATAGGCATAGCACCTGGTACGAATTCTATTAAAAACTCAACATCACAATTTGGTGGAAGGCCTGGAAGTTCCTCCGGAATGTCAACGTCAAACTCCCGTACAATGGGTGTATTCTTAATCATGAGTTTCTCACCAACCATTTGAGATATATAACCTTTTTTTAGTGGGATCAAGACCCATATGATGGAAGAAATTTCTACTAGAAGGTTTGGTTCGTCCTTTCATCAATAGACGATCATAAATTGATCTGTTATATGAAATGTGACTTCCCTTCTTTGGAAATTGATATGAGATCCATATAAATAAAGCCAATCCAAGCCAAGAATCGCATCAAATTTCATTATAGAAAGGATCACAAGATTTGCAAGAATCACTTTACGACAAACTTCAATCGGAGAAGAATTATAATCTTTTGATGTGACTGTTGTGCCATTAAGAGTTGTCACAGCCAACTCAACATCTAATTGTTGAGGTAATACATAGATACCCTTAGAAAATTCTTCAGAAATAAAAGAGTGGGTGGATCCATAATCAAATAAATCATTTTCTACTTTAGAGTGGATTGTAAGTGTACCTCTCACAACTTCTTTGTCGTACTCCACATCGCCGATAGTAATTTCATGTGAATTTCCTTTTTGTTTGGCCTTAAGAGTTTGTTGATGTCGATCATCATCATCAACCCTTGGATTTGGGCATTGATTGGCGTAATTCCCCATCTCCTTGCACATGAAACATTGAAGTGTAGTAGGATCATTCTGTTTATCCCTTCCTTTGTTTGCATCATTAGACATCTTCTTCCCATTATTTCAACATTCAATAGCTCGATGACCTTCATTTCCACACTTATAAAATTTTCTTGTCCCCTTAAGACAATTTCCTCCATGATTCTTTCCACACATTGAGCATAAGGGAAAACTCATCTTCTTTTAAGTGTGGTCTTTAGATTTTCCTTTCAATTCCATTTTACTCTTCTTATCAAACCCATGTGACTGAGGGGTTACACCAATCTCCATCTCAACCTTGAGAGCACATCGAACTATTTCATCGTAGATATTGAAGTCCCTTATGGCTAACACCCTTCGAAGACTTGGTTTAAAGCCAATAAAGAATTTATCGATCTTACTCTCAGGTTGGATAATAATTCCGGAAGCGTACATTGCAAGTCTTGTAAAATTTGCTTCGTAGGTACCAACAGATTCATCATCCTTTTTCTTTAGTTCATGAAACTCCTTCTCCATCTTTGTTCTAGGAATACGATGGAAATAGTTATTGAAAAATAAGTTCTTGAACTCGTCCCATTCCATGGACTCAATTTCATCCCTTTACCTCGTGTTCTTGATAATATTCCACCATTGATCAGCATCACCTTCTAAACGATACACTGTTAAGATGACTTTATCATGTTCAGAACATTGATGAACTGAAGATATCTTTTCAGTGGTACTGATCCATTGTTCAGCCACTAATGGATCAGAAGTCCCGCTGAATGAAGGTGGACGCTTCCTCACGAAGGATTCGACAGAATGTTGCTCCTTCCTTTTCTCATTTAGAAGTCCATCATGGTTCATAGAATGAGAATTTTGTGTGACAATGGCTATAAGATTATTCATTCCAGCTCCCATAACGTTTGGTTGATCAAGGGGACTATCATTGCATTGCCCGTTGCATTCCGCATTAACATGGATTCTTCAGGTTCCATCCATTGACTAAAACCAAGAAGAATAGTGTGAGCAACAGTAATTATAATCGGAAAACCGCATAATCAAGAATAAAATTTCACACTTAAGGTCTTATCATAAGTTGTTCATGGCCATTTATAAAACACTATGATTTTGTTTTATTCTTAGACATATCCTTAGGTTTCTTACTAAGGCTTTCACATCCTAGTTTCCAAAGGTTGACTATACCTTTCCTATGATAACAACTATAATGACCCATACATTCAATACATGGTTAATACTTCAAAATAGAATCTTACTTATTAAAACATATAACAAACCCGTGAATGGACCGTATATGTGTAGTGTCTTTAGAAATTGGGAATCATAAACAACTGGTTCATAAAGCATCTACACAGTCTCCCATTTATTTCATCATATCTATAGTCCCTTTTTGGAATATCTCACTTAATAACCTTCTTCCTGACCTGGGGAAAGAAAACATACAAAAGGGTGAGCTCAAATTATTAGTATGGGTAATCAAAAGAAATATCAATCACATCAAATTTATAAGAACTTAACATTTTGGAAATCATACCCTGTAAAAGAGATCATAATTTCATAACATGGGATAAATCATTGTAGTGAAATGTAATCCCAAAAATCATAATGTAAATCATGAATATCTGTGTCATTCACACATAATCATATATAATCATTTCTTATTTGTCAGGACTCATATCCAAGACTATCTTAGTGGACAAATTCCATTTCTGAACCGAGTGCACTCCTCGTTTAAGTCCTGTATCACTTAACCGGTTTAACCTGCCGTTCAATCCATGAATATCTCTTGAGATATAAAATCATTAACCAATGCATTGGAGGGAGATATAGATCTCACCCATCTTATAATGATACCATTCTTATGTGTCCCAAAAAATCATAAACCGTACATCATAGCATAACCCATGTAATAAAAATGGGAATCTTACACATCATGACATCATAAAAAAATTCATATAAGATAACGGAATTGATAAAAATATTTCCATCACAACATAATCAAAACAATGTAATAATAGGGATAGAAAAATAACCCTATATTATCTTATATGGAAAATATTTTTGATAAAACACTTGAACTCCATTCTTGAGGAAAATATCCTTTCTACTTCAAAAACATTTTTCCTTTATTAACATGTCATACAATATTAAACTAAAAGAGGTTGATTAAAAATAAACTTGAAAACTTTTAAAGGAATATTCTTGGAAATAATGTTTTAAAAATCCATTCATGCTGTATAATTTAAAAAACATTCTTCTCGTACTTTTGTCGGAAAAGTCAAAAAGTACCGCATACGAAAAACGACAAAAGATTCCTTTCATATCATTTACTAAAAACTCACCGTAGGGTAAAATTGGATTTAAACAATTTTAGGTGGATGGAAATAATATTACATATTGAGGAAACATGGATGTGGATGATACAATACACCCCAGTAAATTCCAAAGTATAAACAATCTCGGATAAAAATGAGATTGTGATATTTCCCTTACCTCAGGTCTGATATGCTTTGTACTTGTCCGAACCTACTGTATAATGATTTAAATAATTTCATTGACTTATTAAATAATCATATTCAATGTTATGATACCATATATGTTCATATTCTAAGCTTCTTATTAGTAATATTTCATTACTACTTGTTATTCGGGTGTTTATTACTTTTTGTTCTTATGCGTGTTTTGTCGAATAAATTCATATTACTCTTTATAGGATATATATACATCATTAACAGAATGGTATTAGTGTGATATATATCATATTAATTCATTAAATTCATTTATATAATCATTATACAATGAAGATCATATAGAACGAGTCGCATCACATCGAGGAGACGGTAGGTCGTACGTATGCACGAGCGATGATATTGTTTCCATGATCGTGGAATTATATTGAAGTGTATGTATACTATTTAAGAATAAATATCAAATTAAAATAATCATATATATTTATTATTTACACCATTTTACCCATCCATGTGATATGGTGGTGGAAAACAGATTACACCACGGCGTGGAGATGGTATTCCGTACGTACGCACACGCGGTGATTTCATTTTCCATAGGATGGATAAGAGGTGAAATAGATTTGTTTCATATTTATAATAACATATCAGTATATGAGGGATACTGATGTTATTACCTCATAATTAATCAACTAAAGAAGAGGGAGTAGAAGAAGAATGGAACTTGAAGAAAATGGTAGAAGGTATTACCTCTTTCTCGAAGTGCCTCATTTAAACTTTCTCATAAGGCACTATAGTTGGTTTTCTGATAAGACCAGTACCTCTAGTAGGTTTGTATGGAAGTGGGGATGTGAAATGGGCAGGTTTGTCTGATATTGAAGGCTCAAATTGCTGTGAGGAAGAGAGGGTAGAGGTGCCCTTTTATAAGGGAGGAGAGGGGTACCTTTGGAAACTGTGGAAATATTATTTTATTATAAGCTTATACTAGGTTTAAAAAGGTCCAAAAATCATTAAAGATGAAGATAAGAAGACTCATAGTAGAAATAAAATCATCCAATCTTAATTGTACATGTTATTGAAAATATTTTAATCATTATAATCTTATTTATTTAAATCATTTATTAATGAGGTAAATATTTCATCATTATTGTGTCATAAAAAAATTAATTTATTTGGTGTATAAAAATTATTAAGAAAATATCATTATGTATGAAATCTTCTTATATTTCCATTGAATATTTATAGTCGAAAATATAATTTATATAACCCCTTATAAATATTAATTACTAAAAGATTTTTGTTAATGTCAATTTTGTCTTTACATTAAATTAATTAATCCAAATTGTCATTGTCACTACCAATCGGCTCAATGGGGTCCCAAAATCGACCCAAGGATGCCCATGGTCGACCAATACTCATCCAATATTTTCAAGACAAGTTTCAATGAAATTTTTAATTATTATAATATTCTTTTAACCATGAATTACACTATTTTCCTTTAACCGTAGTAAATAAAAATTACCGTAGTTACTACTCAGAATAAAAAATAAAAGTAACCTATTAACATAATTAGGACCCACTGATTAAAAATATGGAATAAATTTTTCAAAATTCAAAACACAGAAGTTGCATAAATTTATTTTAAATTAATTCCATTGTTAAGCAAACGGGTTTTAAATGTTAAAACATTGCCAAAGATTGAAATTTTTTTACCTATGAATTCAATGTAAAATTAATGCAAATGATATACATTATATTAAATGGTAAAAATTAATTCCATTTATACTATAAAAACATTCAATATTATAATTTAACCATATAAAGTATTGCGATGAAAAAAGTTGTTTTTAATTAAAATATAGCGTGTCTTTACTATTCATTACAATATGAATGTTATCAGAATAATATGAAAAATTTATCCGAAGTAAACTTTTATATCATGATTCTAAAGAATAATTTTATTTTCTCATATTGACCGTATAAACTTTTCAAAAACTAGAATTATTGTGGGTGCTCCATGAAAAGTCTATAAAACTGCATTTTTTGAAAAATAATTCTTTTATCCAAAAAACTAATTTTGTTTTCATACCTCATCCTAGAAAATTTATAATATGAATTAAAATGTTATAAAATTCAAAATTCAGTTAATACTATTCATAAAGGCTAGTATTATAATATGTCTTTGATTAGTGAAACTCGGTATTGCGTACGACGCAAGCTATTGAGGAGGCCACAGTTGCGTGTAAAGGAAGTCAAGCCAGTGTTGTGTGTAGTGAAAGATTCCTTTGATGATTTATATAACATAAAAACAAAATATTTCTCATAAATGACTCGGGTGATACATTACCCCATATAAAAAATTATTACTAAATTATTTTTTTTAATGTCAATTTTATCTTTATATTAAATTAATTAATCTAAAGTGTCATTATCTTACATAAGTGGCTCCATGGGGTCCAAAAATAGACCTAAGTAAGAACATTGTCCACCTCTACTCATCCAATAAGCTTTCTACAATTGTTAAGGCAATTTTGAATTATTATAATATTCTTTTAACCTTGAATTACCTTATTTACCTTTAACTGCGGTAAATAAAAGTCAAAAGTTACTATTCACTAAAAATTGTTTCCATCTTAATGAAAGACATTTTACTTCATTATAACAACCATGTATGTCATATTTTTGAAATTCAATTCACATAAGTTGTAAATTTTCATTTAAATGAAAAAGATGGGGTTTTAACTACCACTAAGTAGTTTCACTCTTCATAAAAAAAAATATGTTTTTCATAAAAATACCAAAAATTCAGCCTAAGATATATTTGATATTCCAAATTCGAAATTAATGTTTAATTTTCAATATTCATAATGTAAAAATGTGTAATTAATTAATTATAAAAATAATTCCTGTTGTCAAAACTAATAGCGTGTTTTTAAGAAACAATAACTATAAAAAAATTGGCACTTTTTTATGTCCACTTTCTATGTGAAATTAAATCCAATGACCAAAATTGAATTAAATGGTAAAAATATATTTTAATTAGACATTAAAAACAATTTAAAATATAATATAAAAATATAAATTGATTAGATTAAAACATATGTTGGAATTAAAATACAATATTTTCACTCTTTATTAAAAAAACAACATTATCAGAAAAATTCCAAAAATTTAGACAAATTAAATTTTGATGTCACCATTCTAAAAAAGTATTTTATTTGGTCATATTGAATGTACTAAATTAACCAAAACTATATTTAAGAAGGTTTCTTGCTTAAAAGGTGATAAATCAGCCTTTTAATATAAATTATGCTTGAAATTAGAGTCATTCACATTTCAATCCTATAACATTTATTGGATAAATGTAATACATTTAACAAACATGTATAATCATATTTTTGTTAGTTTTTCTCATTCCTGCCAATACAACGACCATGAGTTTACTACCATTTAAAATAATAATATTATATAATTACTGTGCAACGTATGATTTTAATGAATCCCGTTGTTGCGTGTTTGGTAAGCTATTAAACATTGCAACCAATTTTAAGTCAAATTAATATTTAATTAAAAAATATTAATAAGTACGAAAATATTTTATTTTTCATATACATGGGAAGTTCCATCCTTCCCCCCTTTTGAAAATTGCGTCCTCACAATTTCTATTCACTTATCAAAATAAGTGGGGGTATTTTTCCATCATAGCATTTTCAGATTCCCACATTGCCTCTTCAACCATTACATTGTGAATTACCTTATTCTTCAACACTTTCTCTCTATGATGAATAATCTGGATAAATTGTTCTTCATAATAGAAAATCTCTTCCAACTGAACTACCTCTGAGGTCAAAACATGAGATGGATCTGGAATATACTTTCTCAACATCGAAACATGAAAAACATTGTGTACATGGGATTAACATGGAGGAAAAGACACTATGTATACAACTGATCTATCTTTTTACAAAATTTTATAAGGTCCAATGATCCTTGGACTCAACTTTCCATTCTTACCAAAACACATCACTCTTTTCCTTGGAGAAACGTTGAGAATGAAATGATGACCTACCTCAAAAGAATGATCCTTCCTCCAGTTTTCAGCATAACTTTTCTGTCTACTTTGAGCTATTATCATGTGCTTCTAAATCAGCTGAACTTTATCTGACATCTATTCAACCAATTATGGTCCCATCAGCATCCTCTCACCTACTTCATCCCAAAAATCAAGAGTTCTACAATGCATTCCATATAATTCCTCAAATGTATCCTTCTATATACTAGAATGAAAACTGTTATTATATAATAATTCAACAAAAAAAGATGTTTGTCCTATATTCCATGATAATCCATTATGTAAGAATGTATAATATCCTCAAATGTTTGAATTATTCATTCTGAATCCCCAAATGATTAAGGGTGGAAATCAATAATAAAATTAAATTTAGTACCCAACAACTTATGATGACCTTTCAAAATGATAGAAGTAAACCTAGGATCATGATCAGATACAACAGAGTGGGGAACTCCATGAAACCTAACTACCTAAGAAAGTTGATCTATAGAAAATGTATCATAAAAAGGATAGAAATGTGTAGATTTAGTCAATCTATCAACTATAACCCAGATTGCAGTATTACCTCGAGATATCATTGGTAATACAACAATGAAGTCCATGGATATATTTTCCCATTTCCACTGTGTAACTGGTAAAGGCTGAAGCATCCCATTAGGTAACTGCCCTTCTACTTTAACCTATTGACACGTCATCCACTTTATGGTAAAATCAATAATATCTCTATTCATTCCTTCCCACCAATAATACTTACAGAGAACTCTGTACATCATAGTACTGCCAGGATAAACTGAAAACGGAGAACTATGAGCTTCACATAACAACTCGTTCTTCAAATGTGAATCACAAGGTACATATAATCTCTTTAAAAACCTCATTACTCAATCATTATCAAGATTAAAATCAGGAAACTTACCCTTCTAAACCAACTCTACCTTTTTCTTCAACTCACTGTCTTTTTTTTGTGCTTTCTTTATTCTGTCTGATATAGATGATCTCATTGACACCTGATACAAAATAGAAGTATTTCCTACACCAACATCTTCTAGGAAAAATTTAATTAAATAAAAAAAGGATCTGGTTACAAACGTAACATTGCTAATCAAGCATTACTTTTTTGACTCAAATCATCATCCACATTGTTTTCATTTACCTGATGGTAATGGATCATGCAATAATAATCCTTTATTAATTCCAACCATCTTCTCTGCCTCATGTAAAATTATTTTTGATTGAATATATACTTTAATATTTTGTAGTCAATATATATTTCACATTTTACTCCATATAAATGATTCCTCTAAATTTTTAATGAAAAAACAACAGCAGATAATTTCAAATCATGTGTAGGGTAATTTAACTCTTGAGGTTTCAACTGACGTGAAACATAAGAAATTACATGATAATTATAAATTAGATTACAACCCAGTCCTTTCAATGAAGCATAACTGTAGATAACAAACTCACCATTTCTGGATGGCTATGACAAAACTGGTGTATTCACCAATTTTCTTTTCAATTCCTAAAAACAAGCATCACATCCTTTTGTCCGGATGATCATAACTCCTTTTTGAGTTAACTTATTCATTGGACTATATAACCATGAATATTTTTCAATTAACCTCTAGTAATAATATGCCAAACCAAGAAAACTATGAATATCGATTATATTTGTGGGTCTTGTCCATTCTTCAACAACTTTGGTTTTATGAAGATCAATAATTATGCCATTTATTGATACAATGTGACCATGGAAAGAAATTTGTTGTAACCAAAAATCACAGATGCTGAATTTCCTATAAAGTTTTTTTCTTTTTTCGGTTTACAGTGCAAACCATAAATGACATTCATGTTCCTCATTAATTTTGAAATAAACCAAAATATCATCAATGAACATAGCCACAAACTTATCCAAGAACTCACAGAAAATTCTATTCATAAGAACCATGAATACACCAGGTTCATTGGTTAAACCAAAAAGAATAACTACAAAATCATTATGGCCATATCTAATATGAACTACGGTCTTTAGAATGTATGCTTTTTTTAATTTCAACTAATGGTACCCCAACCTCAAATAAATCTTCAAAAAATACTGATCTCCATGGAGCTGATCAATCAAAACATAGATATGAGGCCAAATATACTTATTCTTAACAATGATGTTCTTCAATGCTCTAAAATCAATGAAAAGTCTCATTGAACCATCATTCTTTTTAACTAACATGATAGGAGCTCCCCATGGTGATGTACTAGGTCGAAGGAAACATTAATCTAATAACCTAGGTAATTGCTTATTTAACTCTAAAAGTTCAATTTGAGCCATTCGATAAGGGGGTTTCGAAATTGGATTAGCATCAGGAACTAAGTCAATAGTATATTCAACTTCCCGATCAAGTATAATACTAGGAAACACATCAGAAAAAACATCAACGTTATCATTTACCACTGGCACATCATTAATCTGAATAGTTCCTCTGTTTAAAAAATATGTTCAAGGTAAAATTCATTTCCATTTTTACTAGTTTCTCAGCTTCCTAATATGTTATCAAAATCAAGGGTTAATTTTTTCATACAAGCTGAAAATATTTCTAAAAATAAAACTCTTTAGCTCTTAAGTCAATCTTAAAATGATAAACAGAAAGCCAATCCTTGCCAAAAATAACATCAAACTCTACTTGAGGAAAAACAATAAGGTTTTTGGGTAGATTCTTTCAGCACAGAAGGAAAGGATTGTTCTTGTGTTTTCTTTTTGTCACTACCTGTTCTATAGGTATTTTAACCGTACGTTCTGTATTAATATTTTGAGATGAAATTTGCAATTTACTAGAAAACTACTCCGAATTTAATGAGTGTATAGACCCTGAATCAAACTACGCATTGGCATAATCTGAACAAAAAACAGTTTACCTAATACAATATCATTTGATGGCCCAACATCTGCTGAACTAGTTGCAAAGGATTTGACCACCCCTTTCTACTTGTAGTCTGGCTGCTTTCCCTCAGTTGAGTTCTTTTTGGATAATCATTTTCATAATGACCCATTTCATTGAAATTAAAATAATTTACTAACTGTATATCATATTATTTCCTACCATTACCCTGATCATTTACAATGCAATTATGATCCTTTTGTCCCATTTTACCACATCGATAGCACTTAACATAATTCAAAAGACATTCCCCAGCATGCTTTTTATAACAATTTTCACGAATTGTAAATTTCCGTTTCATACCATCAGACTTTATTAAAGAGTTATTCCCTTTCTCTGGCCACCTCGACCTCTTATTTTGTTGTTTTTCAAAGAATACATGATCATCAGCAAATTGCATTTCCACCGTCTTCGCACAACGAACAAGTTTTTCATTAATTTTTAACTCACGGGAAGCTAAATACCAATGATACATTTGATTTTATCCTGAGTAAAAATGCTTTATTTTACAATCAATATCTCATATGAAATTTAGAGCATACCTTTCCAGTCGAGTGAATTTTTCTTCATAAGCAGCCACTGAGTCATCCTCTTGCCTGAATTTCAGTAATTGTTGTTCTATCCTAAGACGAACCACCATAGGAAAATATTTCTCAACAATCATAACTTTGAATTCCTATCAATGAAGAGCATCAATCTCCTCATTATCCCTGATATTTTTCACCATCGACCACCACTGATCAGCTTCACCTTCCAAATGGTAAACTGCGATACAATGCTTTTGATGTTATGAAGAACCCATGACATCAAAAATCGTCTTCAGTGCTTTATTCCACCCTTCAGCTAGCACATGGTCAGATGATCCTCTAAAGGATGTGGGATGTTGCCTAATGAAATGATCCACTACAGTCATCTTCCTCTGTGGTTGATCTGGATGATCTTGTTCATGGATACCACCACCATTTATAGCCTGAGTCGACTGTGCCATCACTGCACCAAACTATTCAGTTCCGATTCTGACCATATAAGGTTGCTAATTTGGAAGGTTGTCTTCCTCCTGATATCATCCCAACATAGATTCCCTCTTTCCTCTACAGAAAACCATTCTGAACACAAAAATATATTAGGCGAAGCAACATGGTAATCTGTAAATGCTATATGATTTCATTATTAACATAAATTATTTTATTGATATTAATTTAACAATACCCTAACTCCTAATGTTGTCTAAACCTACCTCTGATACCAACTATAAGGACCCAGCCTTAAACATTTACATAATATTGAATTAAATGTATAATTCACATTAAGGAACTTTTTAGGTTTAGTGTTTTAGAGAATTAGGACATAACTATTAAATCTCAAAAGATTACAAGGTAGAATCTTCTACGCAGTTTCCATTTTTTTCAAAAAATATAAACTCTTGAAAAAAATGATTCATGTCTAGTTTCATGTTTTAGACAACATGATATTTCCTTGATCCCATCCTTTACCATATTCATCTTTAAGTCCTGTGAAAATATTTCAAAACATGGGATGAGCATAAAAGGATCAGTAATGGTTATAAAACAAAAAATGAAAGAATTTGTTCCTAAATAAAAACTAAACATGAACTATTTTACATACCTCATGAAATCATATGACTTATGAAAGACACATAGAAATCATAAATCATAAAGGTAACATGTGGCATCCATATCATACTTACATTGAAGTTATCACAGCTACATAGGGAGTTACATTGGAATACCCATCATAGGATATTCCCAAAAATCTCTTAGTAGAAACATTCACGTTTACATCTGTCACGTTACCCAATGCATTGGAGAGCTATCTCGTGCTCACCTTCCCTAGGACTATCATGGAACCACTCGTATATATTAATAATTCCCAAGAAACATAACATTATCATAACACATATCATTAGTATAAAGGAATGATAACATTTCCACATTACAATATCAAAATATCATTTCAAGATATTGAAATAAAAAATCCATTCTCAAAATCATTTTCAATATGAAAATATGTAAAAAAAATAATATGGTATTTAATTTTCCTTTTCAAAACATTTCGTCTTGTTAAGGAAGCCAAAGATCAAATAAAATGTGCGACAGCGGAAAGGTCGTTGTAACCACTTACGTAAAAGAAAGAAACATTAATTTTTTTCGTTTTGTAAAATGCTTCGAATAAAAATATTCCCTTTTAATAAAATGATAATTCAAAAGGGGTTTATACACCTTATAAAATAAATTCTTGTAAAAAACTATAAATATCTCAATGGAAGGAGATTGAGATGAAGTCCCTTACCTGGTGCCCAACTTGACTCGATCGTTCTTTAATCTCCTGAATAATAAAATGAATTTAATTTCTACTTACTTATGATACTTTTAAATTTTTATTATTCTTTTAATATCAATTATTACCATGTTATAAACATTATGTAATCATTTAAGTTAATAACGTCGATTTAGTCGATATTTGGTACTTTAGTAAAAAATGAATACCTTTTGTTTATAAGTTGTCCATGTGGTCAATAGTCCATTATATACAGAATTATATCCATGATTTAGATATAAAATATATATTATATAACCAGTATATACATCTATTTATAATATTACATAACATTTGGAAGTAAGAAATAAAATGCATTGTTCATTGAGACGGTAAGTCGTACAAACGCATGAACGCTGCATTTATTTATATTACTTATTTTAATGTAAATATAACATAATTATACATAGTTATATTACAATTACAGTATAATATCATATATTATATCATTAAATCTATCCTTTATACATCCAACTCAAGGCATTAACGAGTCAAATGACTTTGAGGGGGTGGTAGTCCGCACTTCCTCAAATGAGATTATCGTATTTACCCACTATGGAAACCACAAAGGCTTGATATAATTGAGAAGTAACGAAGCATAATGAAAACATAAAAATAATATATATCATATATAAAAACAATTCCATCATAATTTCCACCATGAGAGGCTGTAAGATGAAATTGAACAATCATCGTTTCATGAGGCGTTGGTTTTCCATCCTCAGAAACATTATATTATTCGTCCATTAGATTGAGTTGTGTGTAAGTGTAGTTCTAATCCTTCTCATAACAACATCCTAGTATATTTATGATATTGGTTTTGTTACAAATGGAAGAAATAAAAAGAGTTTAGGGTTGGATAAGTAAAAAAAAGAAAACAATTTTAGAGATATCATTACCTTTAATTTGGGTAACTCCCATTGGTTTGAAACAAAGGAATTTGTGACGTGCCTTCTACCTATGGTAAGTCTTCAAGGAGGAGGAGAGGGGTGTAGGGAGCTTAATTGGGCAGAGTTTGGATGATCCAAATTGCTTGAGAGGTATGAGTAATTAGATAGACGTGGACTCCTTTTATAAGAGAGATGATGGAATCTTTAGTAATGTGGGAAAATATTATTTTATTAAATAATGATATTCAGTTTCAAATGGTCCAAAAGCTGAAGATAAGATGACTAATATTCGAAATAAAATCATACAATTAGAATTGGACATGTTTATGAAATATTTTAATCATTATAATCTAATTTATCTAAATCATTTTTTAATGAGGTAAATACTCCATCATTATTGCGTCATAAGTAATGTAATTTTTTGAAGTCTAAAAATTATAAAAAAATACCATAATATTGGAAGTATTTTTAGCTTTACAATGAATATTTCTAATCAAAATGATAATTTATGTAAAACCATATAAAAATTAATTAGTAAAATATTTTTGTTAATGTCAATTTTTCCTTTACATTAAATTAATTAATCTAAAGTGTCATGATATTTCATAAGTGCCTCCATGGGGTCCCAAAACGGACCCAATTATTCCAATTTTCGGCCACAACTCATCAAATAGTTTTTAAAATATTTTTAAGATGATTTTTAATTATTATAATATTAATTTAACCTTGAATTACCATATTTCACTCTAACCATGGTAAATAAAACTCAAAAGGTACTATTCCCCAAAAATTATTTTCATCTTAATGAACCAAATTTTACATCTTGATAACAATCATGTATGTTGGATTTTTTAAATTCAATGCATAGAAATAGTAAATTTTCATTTAAATGAAAAAGTCAGTTTTTTAACTTCTACTAATTGGTTTCACTATTCGTCAGAAATTGAAGTTTTTCCGAAAAATACAAAAAATTCATCCTAAGATATATTTGATATTCCAAATTCAAAAATGATGTTTATTTTTAAAAATTAAAAACATAAAATTGTCAGTAATTAATTTTAAAATTTATTCCCATTTTAAAAACAAATAGTGTTTTTAAGAAACATTAACTAACAAAAGATTGACACTTGTTTACATCCAATTTCGAAGTGAAATTAATTCCAATTAAACACATTGGATTAAATGATAAAAATATATTTTAATTAAACTTTAAAACCAATTTAAAATATAATATAACTATATAAATAGATTAGATTAAAACACAGTATTGAATTAAAATACCATATTTTCACTATTCATTAAAATATGAACATTATCGGAAAAATTTAAAAAATTTACAAAAATTAAATTTTGATGTCCCAATTCTAATGAATGAATTAATTTGTTCATAAAGAATGTTTTAGTGTAACAAATACTATATTTAAAGAGGGTTCTACATTAAAAGGTGATAAATCATCATTTTAGTTTAAATTATGCTTAAATTTTGAGTCATTCACATTTTAAGCCTCTAACATTTATTGGATAAATGTAAATACATTTAAAAAAATTTTATAATCATATTTTTGTTAGTTTTGTTCATTCCCTCAAATACAATGGTTTTTAGGTAACTACCATTTAAAATAATAATATATATATTATTAGTGTGCAACATATGATTTCAAAGGAAGCCATTGTTGCAAATCGGGTACGCTATCAGACATATAAACCATTTTAAATTAAAAGTAATATTTAATACAAAAATATTAATAATTATGAAAATATCTTATTCTTCATTTACTTGGGATGTAACACTTTAGATAAGATATAAATAACGAACATATTTCATGATGAATCGTCAAAATACACCACAATTATCAAATTATTTAGTACATTTATTAGATATAACCTACATAATCCATTTCATCATAGCCTTTTAAATGAAAAACAAGAAATGGTGAGCTCAAATTCATAGTAATGACAAACATAGGATACATAAATCAACATTAATAAGTTTGAATATGATAATAATTACAGTATGGGAACATGATCATAACATAAAATAATGATACCCAATAAGTCAAACATGATTAATCATAAATCATGGAATATGTAATTCATAAAATATGTAATAATTTATTAGTGTTTGAAATCATCTATAACAAAACATGTTCCCTAATGAGATATAATATACATAAGAGATTTTTTTTTCTCTTACCCATAATTTTAGAAAACCATTTCTTTTTTCAACAAACACATATAAGAATGTTATATTTGATTGGGTTCAGTCCTAAGTCAATCATTTTTTTAAAAGATTAGCGAATAATCCTTAATTTATTATTTAATGAAATGAACTCTTTATTATTGGGTAGAGGGTGACCCATTACATGCCTGAAGGCCCAAGACAATGTGGCCTGAAAACAACGCTTGAAAGCACATTTTTCTGGCCCATAAGACCCCTCAGTGAATAGTACAGCTACAGTACCCACACTTCTAGAGAAACACTATAGTACCGCCATGACATCAGTGCCTCTACCACTATAGTGTTGTCACTGTTAAAATTTCACAGCTACTACAGTACCCTACTACAATACTGCTATAGTCTCTAAGAAATTCATCCCTGTCCGGATTCGATCCCAGGTCTTTTGCTTGCCAAGCTGTAGCCTCTACCACTTGGGTACATTATCGTTGTCTCCTAAGATAATCACTTCCTTAGTCAGTGTTCACATATAAAAATTACCATATTGGAAAAAAAAATTAATGGACAATTTTCACCCCCCATTATAATCAATATAATCTCATGAGATATCTATCATTACCAAATTCATTTATGGGATATACGAATCTGAGCCTACCAATAAAAAATCACATATGCATGAAATAAGATTATAAAATGTTAATCATATCGTTATATAATAAACCATATAAATAAAACATGTTTAGAAAATTATCACCACTTCTTAATTTTATAATGAATGGAAATGATATGGGTTTTATAAATGTGTCATCATAACCATTTTTACCCATGGGAATGTAATGGTTTTACACAATCATTCCTAAATGATTATCATCACAATATATTTAAAGAGTTAATTTTTTTTCCTCTTAAAAGTATATCCACAGTGAAGCATAATATTTCATAAATGATATTTAAATTATTAAAAATCATTTTAATATTATATTATAACATATCATTAAATACATTATGAAAATTTATTTTCTTCTTATATAATAATGTAAATAAAAACTATCAGAATAATGGGAATATTTTGTTTTTTGGAATAAACCCTATAAAAATATTTTATATGATTAAAAATAATTAGTAAACATTTATCTTAAAAAATACATTCTTAAGGTAAATATTAATGGAGTTCTCTCTTTTAACACATTTATAAAAGGTATAAAACAATGTGAATGAAAAAAGATCCATAAAATTATTATTTTATTAATATATTGATATATTTTAAACTAATTTAAATATATCATTATATGAACATTAATTTATAATGAAATACATTCATAATAATATTTTAAATAGCATGGACATGGAAGAAATATGTCATCTCCCTAAAAAAATATCTTTGACCATTCATTTAATATAATTCTCTACAATTTTAACTAACTATGAGATTAAAATGGAACTAATGCATCAAAATTCCAGGAATAACCATTGAAGTTAAATTTTTTTTTTAAATATAATGTAATCATAATTTCCCTCACAAAAATGTATCATATTCAATCAAAAAAGAAATTATATTTTACTATAAACCCATACCATAAGGTTTATCTTGTTTTGGATTTTTCCAAATATCATATATAAAAAATATATACATAATATGAATACATTAAAAAAATATTTATATATAAGATACTATTTATAATTCCCTTATATTTTTTATTAACCTTATATTAGTAAATTTTTAATTAATTTCAACATTACTGTTAAAATTGGTGTGTTTCTCTAGTATGTTTCATTTTGATAGTTTCAGTATAGTCACTAAGGACATGGATTCTTGATATAAATAATATTAATCAGAGATTATTTACTATATTAATTCACCATATGAAATTTTTTAATCATTCATTTCATTTGGTGATAAAAATTTAAATACATATCATTGTTGACATTGTATGCCATATTTACTCAATGGTGATGCTTTCACTTTTAGATGGACGGAAAAAATAATATTCAATAATAATTATCCAATATCTAATAATTATTATATAATATATATAACATATATTTATTAATTATATATTTATTAATATCCAACTAATATCGAAATAAAAAATGAATCACATCGCTTCAAGTAGGTGGTTGTCCAAACCTATGCTCAAGTGATGTTATCATTTTACAAAATATGTGACTGAAATAAAGTAAATAATATATTATAACTATAAATTCATATTAAAATCATAAATATAATATATAAATATTAAATCCATCATAATAAACAAATATGTGATATGGTTATTAAATATGAACCTTGTATTGACATGGTAGTGCACCCATAAGCACGAATAATTCCATAATATAAGCTTTGATATAATGGATGTTGAAAATTGATAAAAAATAATCTATATAAAATATAAATATGTTAATGATAATATATAGTTCATGTTTATATGGATTTAACCAGTTTATATAAGTCAGAATATGAAATAAAATTGAAGGACATCTGTTATGATGTTTGCTAGTTTTTTGGTTGATCTATTTCGGTTTTCACCTTAATAAATGAATGATTGGTATTAAGATAATAAAAATTGATATAGATGAAATTTTGGAATGAATAACAGATTTGGGGATGTAATTTTCAGAAATTAAGTCCATGTATTCATGAATGTTGTTAGAGAAGAGGTGGTCTTTTACTTTTATGGGAGAAGAAACAAATGGAATTTCCTAAATGAATAAAGTAATATAATATAATTTCTTTGTTTTAATGGATAAAAATAACTATTAACATGAAGGTGAGAATATATTGTATTTAAATAACATTATAAAATAATAATTATACAAATTTTTACGGAAAAATAACCTCTATATCATAGTATAACCCTCTGTGAACTACTTTCAACCTTAACCATGTAAACAATTTACTCTTTTAAACTTTTATTCTGACAAAAAATAATGATAAATTTAAACATAATATTAATTATATAGATTCAAAATAATAACCCAATTTTATGATATTAAATATCATGAAGTGGAATGAAAAATAAAAAAAACTAAACAAATCTCAACAATCTTGTTTTTTGCAAATTTTTATTTTAAGGTATAAAAATTAGTTCAGATTCATAAAATTTCATTTAAAAAGTATTTGTTGATTGTTAAAATATTTTATTGAATATATTATATTATAATTTAATGAATATCATTCAGCATTATATATTAATATAATTTTTTAATAATGAAACACATTTAGCGCACTATTTTTTTAAAAAAAATTAGCTTTTTACATTAAAATGAATTCATTTTAATTTTAATTATTTGAAGACTAATGTAATAATTTTATAAATATGTTTGCAATAATTTATACAAATTTAGTTAGTCCTATTTATACAATCATAGTAAAATCCAATATGATAATTTTCACTATATACATTAAATATTGATATTTTCATACTTGTATTTTCAACCACAGTGTTACACATCAAAAAAGAGATCTATAATTAATATTTTATTTTTAGGGAATCATATCAAAAAATAATAGGGTGTAACATTTTACCCCCATATAAAAGTTTCATGGATGAAATTTCTTCATTATTATCCAAAGCAACTATTGATAACACTACATTATCAATTCTTTGGGTTTCGACATATCTTCTCTATTTTAATGGTTTCGGCAAAAGACGTTTTGTATGTTAGTGATATTATTTTGCAGTAATTTATCTATTTAAAATAATGAGAAACTAAATGATCCTAAAAATACTGATCATACATCAATGGTAATGCATGTGAGTTCATTACATATGAAGGATTTCGTATGTACATCCCGATCCAAGATATATGTAACACATTGCGAGCTTGAAGTGATTTAGAGGAAGCGCTAAGTTGTATGAAATGGTAGTGAAATTATCAAGACAATAAATTTATACAATATAACAAGAGATCTTTTTTTTACTTCTTTCATAACGAAATAACCTTATTCTAAATAGGTATTATTGGGAATAACATGTAACTAAAATTGAACTATATGTATCATTGATTTTTTTATTTCATATTCTACATAAACTATAATATTTATAGATTTACTACTAAATGGATATAACATTCTCCATGATTTCCTTTTCATTCCGAGGTCACAATATATTTTTCTTCATTTATCCCATCAAATTATATTTTTTATTTTACTACAATATAGTTATTCGTAAGGGTCATTTTGAATTCTAATGTGAGTGATATTTATTTTATGATAATTATACACAAATTTGGTGTTTTAAAAAAATCATCATAATACATTAATCATTATATTCACATATGCTCCAGAATTTAAAATTTCATTTCTTACTACCATTCTATCTTTGGATAGTGTGTATTTCACAAGATCAAAAACAAATTCAAATCTTGTTTCAATACATCTCTATAACATTGAGGTAAGCCTCAGATCCTAAGGAGATAAAATTGAATACAAAACAAAATTAAGACCATAAAATTAATTAATGTATATTTTGGAATTATGATAGAGATATAAATATTCACTTACTACAATAAAATATTCATCTTTTTATGTAAATTGAATACACATAAAATGTAATTGTGCCGCCTAGATGCCTTTGGGTTTCTAAGAAAAAAATCCATAGTAATGTCTTCTCATTTCCATTTTGGAATGGTTAATGATGTTAAAAAAATCATAATCATTTTTATCTCAGCAATACATACTATCATTCAATGATTCTGATACACACTTAACAATATCCTTTTTCATGATATCTAACCAAAAATACTCTTCCAAATTAATATACGACTTTTTTTAGTTTGAATAGGAAAAGATAACGATGAAGTATGAGCTTCATCAAACTCATACATCTTGAAATATTGTATTATTTATATTCGTACATGGTTTTTGAACCATATAATTAAATAAAAATCATGGTTAATATGAGTAATATTTCTCACAATCTTTTGAGTTTCACTTCCTCATATTATGACCCTTTATTCCTCACATGGATGAATGTTTTAACATTCATCTATGAAATATATGTTATATACCCTTTATTCATGAGTTAGAAATCAATATGTTAGTAATCATCAATATTATATCACATTAATTCATCTTTATTTGAAAATAATAATTTTTTTTATGTCTCAAATAATTTTTTACCATTTTCCACATCAACGGGTGGTAGTGTAATTAGAACACATAATATATAATAAAATAAAACCATATTATTTTGGGAATATTTAACTCTTTTATTTACGAATTTATCCACAAATATGTTATGATAAATATATATATCACAATATTAAGAATTAATATAATACCTTCATTTTTTAATTCAAATATTACTACTCCTGACTCCAAATCATTAATGATGTCAATTTTTCTTAAAATATTCAATTGGTGTGAGGAATAATCTATAACCGTATTTTATATAATATTATATAAACAATACCACTATTATATTAATAAATACATATATCAAAACCTTATCCTCCTTAGTGTATTTTAATCATGCGTGCATTGAACAACCTTATTTTTACCTCCTTGATATGTTAATGACATTCACTAGTCTGAAAGAACTATGATCCCTTCTATGAAAACAATTTAATTGGAATATATTTCAAGGACATATCAGCCATAAAAAATTAATAGTATACATCCAACATAATAAAACTATTTATCTCATTTACTATGGTCAATAGGGCGCATTGTATAATAACATTACACTGTAAATGATGCATTGATATATGCTAACTTGATATCATATGTCCCAATAAAAAAATTCTTCTTTAACCATAATTCACATTTGATAAATTATTCATACAACTTCTCTCTTCCCACATACTATAAAAATATACTGATTATTTTCATAAACTTCCTAACAATTCAATTTAATTTGATTTTCATCTATAAAGTCAACCAAAATTTGAGTGAGGTAATTTCAATATAAGATTTTAATTAAATTAATGATGAATATGGAAGAAAAAATAATTCCAATAGTCAAGTCTATAAATTCATGTTGGTAATACCTCATACAAGAAGGTTGTCTTCAGTATATCCTTCTTATTGGACATCAATTGTCTATATATATAATAAATGTAACACATGTAATCAAGTTTACTTATATGTAGCTAATGAATAATTTCATCCAAATGGGTAAGAGGATACTTGTTTATTTTCATCTTCTCATTTTCATGATTATCAATTTAAATATTCACTATCCCATTATTCTTCTTAATAACAAAATAGGTGCACCTCATGCTAACACACCTGGGTGTATGAATCCTTATCAGGATTCTACTATAGTTACATTTTTCAATTCATGTAACTCACCCTAGGAAAAATTTTCACCTAGATATTATTTGTTAAATGGGCTTATTAAATTGTGATTATAAATGTTTTTTTATATCGTGATATATCCTAAATCATTGTAAATTTTTCTTTTCTGAAAGGATTTCATATAGGTGTAGTAGGTTATGGATGATACCTTTTCTTAGTCAGCTTTATAGCATCGTCTATTCATTGAGATTTATTAGTTAATTCCAAAATCTCCATTAATAAATCATGGAGATGAGGGATGGGATAAGAATATATAGAACATCATTTACAGACATCCCAAAAAATATATCCATATCATGTTCCACTTTGGGGGTGTTTTTCAATCCCTCCCACCAAGGGATGTAGTTATTTATATGTATTCATCCCCACTATTTTTAATAAGAGTGGTTTGTGACAGACATTATATGCTAGGTGGAGTTAACAAGTTATTGGAATCGGAAAAAAATATTGTCAAATAAAGTGATTGATCTAGATAGTATATTATTTCCAAAAATAAAATTCATTATTTCTATAGATTTGACCAAGTCAAAAGTAATGGCTACCTTCTAATTCTCCACAGTAACCTGCATCGTTCCACACCAATATGAAATGTTGGAAAATTAACTCTATTAATAACCCAAATAATTTAATTTATTGAATCATGAGTTATATAAATTTTTTGGTGGGTGATGTATTTCTACAAACAATAGTTATGACTTCCATTTGGTCAATGTCAAGTCCATTTGTTTGTTGATAGACACATAGCGTGATTTAATAGAACATATGAATTCATTGTGTGGGACTTTTTTATGTCCCCCATGGATTTTAGGATAATTCATAAAGTGAATTATTCAGGATAATGTTTTGGGAAATCATTTTTATATATGAATGAGTGATCTTAATGGAATACATGCCCATCTATTCAGAGGGTGGAACCCCCTCCAATAGCCTAGTATGTCATCCTAGAACTATAATCTATTAGGTATCTGTGGTGGGGTGAAATTATCATCTTTGAAATAATCTTGATAATTTTAGTAACTTCAGTGATGATCAATAGTGATTTTTCTATTTACCATAATCTCCTTGATAAAGGTAGAATATTTTTATTTCATTTGGGTTATCATATCATCATTCTACATTCAAGATTATTTTGAACCACTATTTGAATTTATCTATATATCTATTTTTTATCAGAAGATTCATGTATGATTTAATTATATGCACCAAATTCTAAATCAATTCATAAGTGTCTACACCTCTATAAGGGTTCAACTATAAGGAATAGTATATGTAGGGAACATCCTTTTCTGATTCCTCATTATAGGAATCACACTGCTGATTACCAATGAAATTTATTGTGGAGATGTCAAACATGGTAATGATTAGTGGTGGGGGGTTACTATTTTAATTTATAAAATATTGAAGAATCATTCATCATCATAATAGAGTATTGAAACGTAGATAAAAATAATAACCCCAACATCAATCGTGAACATTAGGTGATAACTCATTAATAATTTAGTGAAATATATTGGACTCATTAATAACAATATTTTGGAAGATCTGATTGTATCTTGTAGAGTCTGTATGTCATCCCACATAGAGAGATTTGAGATTTACCTTATATAACTACTAGTATAGGGCCTAAATGTTATCAATGATTCTTTTAAAAACCAACTAGTGACTCAAAAATAGGGTAATATCACCATCATAATTTTAAAAATGTTTTAAATGTATATTTTAGTTATCAAATATGGGTTTGAGATATTAATTTTTTTAAATGTATAGAAGACAAATAGATTTTTACTAGTCAGTAGGGCCTCTCACAGGATCTAGTATTCATCTTTATCTCACTCATATGGGAGTTATTTCTCTAATGAGATTAATTGCATGAATAAAATAGGTGGGAGTGAAGAAAAAAAATTGTTTTCGATCTCTAGGTGGGAATGTAATTATCATTTTTTCCCATCCTTGTGATATGGAGGTTCTATTATAATGTTATTAAGGATTCATCAATATCCAAATAAAGGAGTTCGATATAATTTATACTTATATAGGGATATTTTTAGGTCCATAGGGCTTCACTAAATGAAACTACTTAACTTCTAGTTGTTTTATGAATCCCTATATTCCCTTATTTTTATTATGTAGGTGGATATAAGGTGAACTATTAGTGGTAGGGATAGTTTTATAGTTAGTCCTTTGTAGGAATCAAAGGCATCATTTACATAATGATATTTCTATAGGGTATTTTTCAATAGGTTCACATTAGCGATGGTAATGTTCATAATTAATTAGTGGATTCCATCCCATATATTTTTTTAGGGAGAAGGTGGAGAAATATCACTAAAATATTTAGTGTTCATAGATTCACAATGATCAGTGGTGACCTAATTTTTGTGGTCGGTTATATTCTTTTAGTGTTAGTACCTATTGTAATTGACGTTGTGATTTTCAATGTTGTAGGGAGGCATATTCCTTAAATTGTTTTTATATCGAGGGGAGGACCTCTATGATAATTTTTACCAACTAAACTATGGAGTAAAATTATGGTGGAAAACAACTTAAAAATGGAAATAAAATTAATGATGGTAAGTAGTGACACCATTGGTTGGGAGAGTAATCTAAATATTCATGGTGGTTGATTAGGGTCATGATACCTATTCTCAAATAATGCCTTCCTATGGATTGGAATTGATAAGAATATATTATATGATAGTTTATGATGAGGTGTATCATGGAGGAGGAAAAATTTTGTACCGTAAAAGTGAGTATCGTGTAATATAGATTGGTGTAGGATAAACATGATTTTTCTCAACCTTTTGATAGAACAGTTAGATGTTCCCATTTTGACTACATCATTTGGTTTATATAGCCATCATTGAGAACTAATATGTTGTTTTTAAGGTTTCCATATCATGCATGTCCCCTACCTCCACAACGTAGAGGAAGGTGTTATCAGTTTACTCTAGGGAAATGACAGAGATTTAACTATTTCGGTATCTATAGATTATTCCCCCATTATAGAATCTCTTTTTCACTAACACCAATATGTTATAATGACATCCATTTCCTCCAAAGTATTTTTTCATTTTGAATGGATTTCTTACAATTTATAGATACACACATGGTAATTGATATCTCTCATCAGTATGATATTCAATATGTAATAATCATGAGAATAATGTGACCTAACCAAACCATATAATAATTTTAAAAAAATTCCTTAATTTAAATGATACATATCACAACAAACTCCCATAGCCCGGTTGAAAATTTGGTTTAGTTTATTTAAGGTCTAATTACGTAAGAATTTTTTTCAAAAAATAATAAAATATTTCTTTTTAAAAAATATCTTCTTAACCCTTTCTAAATATCTTATTGGTTTTATATATCATCATGAATTACTCATTTGAAACAAAATAATGGAGTGAGATAGAGTACTTAGTAAGGTAAACTAATCAAGTAGTCATTATTGTACGATAATAATCATGATGGAACGCATGGATATGAGTGAAATATCAGAAAATATATGTTTGGAACATAAGTGGAATTCAAAAAATATGATTGAGAAATATGGATCATATCCATGGGGCATAATATCCAATAATGTTAATAAAAAACATTGCTATGAAAAACATAATTGTAACAACAAAAACATGAAATCATATCATAAAAAGTGAATCCTGAATAAAATATATAATATCATAATCATATGGAATATCAAATACATAATTCAAATTTTTATGAAGTTGAACACAAATTATATTAGGAAAACATTTTCAATATTATATTTATTTAAACAATGTTATTTTTTTTTGTAAAAATACAAGTATATCCACCATTCAATTTGTGTCAAAATCAATTTACATAAAAACCTAAATATATAATGATATATTTAACCAAAAAAATCATAGTTTGGTGATATAGAACACATCCCAAGGTCATAAACACTTATTAGTTCCACTTAAATCCAAGTCACTCAACTTGTCATAAAAAAACCATACGATGAAAATTTGTTCAATAACTTTTCCAAATGGCGTCACAGAAATAATAATCATTTAATACCAAACATTAAATATCACAAATAGAGTATTTTTTAAGATTATATATTATTTTATTTGTCAACATCTAGTCATTTAGATATGAATAATAGGAATATGGATGATAAATAAAAAATTCCATTTCATAAAAATCATTTCATAATATTATAGAAAAAAGTATTGATATTAATGTAAAATTTAAAAACACTTTTTTTACATTTACGGAATAAATTATTTAAACATTAATAAAAAATTGAAATAAATATTCATTTGATATGTAATTTAAAATATATATAAATTTGAAGTATAAGGGGATACCATAATATCAAGGTAAGGAACCGAATATTTAATATTTTGAAAAGAATTTCTTGAAAAACAAAATCATTATAAAATAATGAAAATTGATTTAACATTAATAAATGAGAATATAAGGATTATTGTAGTTAAAATATTTAGTGTCACATAAAAATCACCTATATTGGGGGGAAATCCATTAAAAGAAGTGGGAATTATTCTTGAAAATAATAAATTTTTATTAAAAAACATATTCTTTACAGAATGGAACATTTGAATGAAAAATTATTTCACCAGAAAAATAAAGTTTGACAAAAAAAATTATCTTCATAGGGTAGAACTGATAAATCCTGAACATTACATGTAATTGTTCAGTGATTATGACCTTATAAAAAGATTCTAGTCACAAAAAACCGTCTACTTTATTCCCACATAAGAAAATTAGAACTAACCTCTTATAAAACATTCATAACAATATAAATATACTATTTCAAAACCATATTAATTCAAAACAAATATTTATAATTTAAATTTATAATGATTATTTATATGTATATTAGTTTGTATTTTCTTATTTTTCCTACATCATGTGTTTATTGTTTTAACAGTTTATAGTAGTTTCTTATGAGGGTTTTGAGTAATCATAATCCATAAAAAGATCATAATTAATATATTATTAATTTTCATAAAAATTAATACATATTATTATTTATTAAGAAATAATTTCCATTATAGAGTTTTAATCTCTTTGTCATTGATGCTAAAATTGATAAACGAAATACATTATAGTGATTTTATTAACAAATGATTTTTTTTCTTATTTATTAATTTATCTTTTGTATTATCCTATAAAAAATAAATAAAATTAATTATATAAATATTTATATCATATTATATAATTAATTTTTTTTCATTTTCATATAGGATAAAATTTCACAACATTTATCTTGTAGGTGGTCAAATAGACCGAAACATACACTCAGTATGATTATTGATGATTATGAGGAGATTTATTTTAAATATCATTAACCTAGTAGAATAATATTATAATTTAGTGTTTATTTGTGTGATATATTAAAAATAAAATTAATTTATTTGAATAAGTAATTTATATTATAATATTTGATTATTTGAATACAAGGTATTCCTTGTAGTTCTCTTTTTTATACCATTAAATTAATGATGAATCTTAGTTGATAATATCATAAATAGGATCTCTAATTTATCAAACCATAAAATCAATGATATAATAAAATCATATTTTTTTAAAAATTCCATTTAAATAACTAACAATTTTTGGTGGTACTGATAACTATAACTAAATTAGATTGTTTCATATAGGTTGTAGTCCTTGGGTATAAATGGACGATGTTTCATTTTTGAAAGATTATGAGAAATAAATTATTTTTTATTCCTTGGTAATATTAATCATTTAATAAGTAAAATAATTAATCATAGAATTATATGTTAAGTTCATTCCTATAATGTTGTTATTGAATATTAAACATGTTTTATTGTGTGGAGGTAGTAGTCCACCCACACATGAATATCATTATTTATTTTCAAAAGAAAAAAATTATTTCTGGTTACTTATTCAATAATTATAATCAATCACCAATATAATGGTGATAATTATTCATTCATTTTAATATGGTGTAATGGAATACTATAATGTATAATTTCATATAGATAAATAAAAAATAGAAAGATATGTTAGGAACATATACCCCACATCTTCGATTATTCCCTTTTCAAAGGGGTTAATCCCTTGAGAGATGGAATTTCAAGATAGCTAGAACATCCCAAAGGTGGATTTAAATGGTGAGGAGTTATTTAATTATATGTATATCCAAACATATGGGATAGTTTTGTAGTTTATATTATGAGAGGATAATCCCTTTATATGTCAAAATGAATGAATATTTTGTGAATACACATAACATTTCAATAATGGGATGTTAATGTGATGGAAAGTTGAAAAAAGATGAATATTGGTGTTTGTAGAGATATGGTTGAAAATTAATCAATGTTTTTCATCTAAACATTTGTTTAATATTTTTTAATCCCTCTACCACTTCCATAATTTAATTTTCCATTTTTTTGATTTACTATGGTAACTAGTTTTTAACAATGTAACAAATGTTTAATGGCTACAAATAAAGTGGGACATATTAGCTAATTTAGAAATACTAAATGTAAGGCCCCAACCACAAACATTAAATAATATTGATTTTTGATCAGTAATTTTCATTATTTAACATTGATTATATGTTATGTTTTATAGTTTTAGATAATTAGGCCATAACTAATAAATCTAAAAAATTAAAAACTAGACCATTCTACAAAAAAATATCATTACAAATAAATCATATTAAATAAATCAATAATTATTTTCCTTATATATATTAAATTGAATTATTTATTTCTCTTAACCTTACTTATACCCTGTGAATATCATTTCAAAAACATGTGATGGGTATAAAAACCTCAGGAAGGGTTTTAGATTAATGAATTAATACATTAGTCCATAAATAAATACAAATCACTGAGATCATAATTTTTACTCATAAAACTTAAGAAATTTTAAATCCCTCAATAAATCATTATATTTATGAATAAATCCTAGAAATAATAGAAATCATATTTTTATCTTGTGGAATCTATTAATTACATACATTGTATCTTTAATAGCTACATAGGGAGTAACCATCATGGTTACGTTTGGAATACCCGTAATAGAATATTCCCTAAAAAACATAAGCTAAAAATTAATGTTTACCACTGTCATGTGACCCAACCCATTAGAGGGCTATATATGGGTCACATGCCCCCATTTTACCATGGAACCACCCGTAGAGGTATAGAATGCCCAGGAACCTTAACATAATCATAAGACATACTAAAAGAATAAAGTAAAGATAATACTTACACATTGGAATCAAAATATATCATTCCATGATATGAAAATAATCATTTCATTCACAAATTCATTTTCAAAACTAGATTATTTAAAAAATTTATATGGTATTTTTTTCCTTTTAAAATCATTATGTCTTTTATTTATGTCAAGTATCAAAAAATACTCTCGGCAGTTGAATGGTCATTGTAACCATGTGTGTTTAAAAAACATTCCTTTTTTCATTTACTAAAATGATTTGTAGAAATAGATTCTTTTTCTAAAAACATTGAAATATATTAGAAGAAAAATGATATAATTATACACCCTATAAAATAATTTCGTGTATAAACCAAAATATTCCCCAATGAAAGGATATTGAGACGAATTACCTTACGTTGAGTTTGACTTGTCTAGTTTATTCTTTATATTACTAATTAATAAATATTGTTTAATTTATACATGATTTAGATCATTTTTCAATTTTATTATTCCTTTAATATCACTTATTAATATGTTATACAAATTACATAAATATTAAATTTAATATCAGTTATTTGGTTGATATTTGGTACTTCAATCAAAATGAACAAGTTTTGATATAAATTTTATGTGAAATAAAACTTTCATCATCACTAGAATGAGATTTATGATATAAACATACTATATATCCACTATATTTTTATTTATAATATTCCATAACATTTCGAGACAAGAAATGTAATGTATCGTTCCTGGAGACGGTAGGGTGTATGTATGTATGAATGCTACCTTCACTTCATTGTCCTATAAAAAGGATAATAATCAAATCATATAAATATATATTATAATACTAATTTTATATTTATGTAATTATTGTCTCACAGTTTTAATAAAATCATTCTTTATAAATTCCATGTATTGATTTAACGCGTCATATCACTTTTAGGGGGCAGTAGTCGACATGTCCTCAAATGAAATTATTATAATTACACATCTTGGAAAAATAATGGTTTGTTATAAATAATAAATTAAAGAATAATAGACACAATATAAAAAGAATATATTTCATATATAAATATAGTTCCTTATTAATAGCCACCATGATAGTTTATAGGAAAAAATTTAATAATCGTCGTTTCTTGATACATTAGTTCATCGTACACCAAATCATTATGTTCATATAAATTAGTTAGATGTGTGTATATGTTTAGGTATAATAATTAAAATAAATACATCCTAGTATATTTTGGATACTATTTTTTTTATCTAATCAATGAATAATAACACTATAGAGAATAGAAAATGAAAATAAAGGAAAGGAACTTAAGAGAAGACGTTACCTCTAAATCATTTAACTTCTTTTATTTTGAAACAAAACTATTTATTGATTTTATTTATGCCCAGTAAAAAGATTCTAGGAGGAAGGTAGGGATTCTGGAAGCTTATTTATGTTCAATTAGTATGATACGATGGGATTGAGTGGTGTGATTAAACAGGTAGTGGTGCTGGCCTTTTATAAGAGGGGGGAGGGGCACATTAGGAATGTTTGGAAATATTAATTTATTATAAATTTATTTTTAGATTCCAAATATTCAAAAACCCATTTATTTAAAATATAATATGATATTGGGTTGAAATCATATAAACTAATTGGTTTTTTACATTATTGTGTCATGAAATTTACTTATCTTTAAGCAATAATAATTAGTTAAAAACATCAACTCTTACCATGTCTCCTAGTAGTTTCATAACTTATGGTATCTGTAGTCACTATAAAATTATTAGAGAGACATAAGTGGATCATTAATGACATTTTCATCATTATATAATTCATTTGGAGGAATATTATATATTTATCACGATTATATCATTTAATAAAATAATATTTGTTTTAAAAACTTATCTTTGTCCATTTTGACACTATTTAGTTATTTTTGTATCAAAGTCGTAGAAACATTATTTATTCAGTACAACAGAATTAACATAATGATTAATTTTCTATATCCTTCATAATATTAGTTTATGGAATCAAAATATTAATATTACATTTATTTTAATTTTTATAATAGCATTTTATTGAATTATTCATTAATAAGTTAATCACTACATCATCATTGGGTCACAAATAAATAAATTTATTAAATGTATAAAAATAAAAAATAAAATACCATGATATATGAAATATATTTTATTTATACTAACTTTTTATAATTGAAGATCTAATTATATTACCCTATATAAAAATTTCATTATTAAAAGATACATGTTTAAATTATATTTCTCATTACCTTTAATTAATTCTTATAACATTTCATTATCAAACCCAAATGGCTCTATGGGGTTCCAAAATAGACCGAATGATTCCCCTGGTCATAGATATATCACCAAATATAATTACTAAATGTGATATGGTAGTTTAATATTATAATAATAATAAATTTTAACACTTATTTAACATATTGTTTTACCATGGTAAATAAAATAATTACTGAAATTACTATTCATATTTTCCAAAAAATGTACATATTTACCCAATTTAGACCATATGAATACAAATATGGAATCCATTTCCCAAATTAAATCCAATATATTATTAGAAATTAATTTAAAGTTAAATATCATTTTCCAAACTAAAAAGCGAGGTTTTAATAAGTAAAATCAATAAAAAGATTAACATGTGTTTTTATTCAATTTTAAAGTAAAATTACTCTATGCCACTAATTGGAATAATGGATGAAAACATAATCCATTTACACTATAAAACCAATTAAAATTATAGTATAAGTACACAAATAAATAGGATTAAAATGTAGTTTTGAATAAAAATGCAGTATTTTTCACTAATCTTTAAAAAAATAACATTATCAGAAAATTTTAAAAAATATAACCAATGTAAATTTGATGTCATGATACTATATAATAATATTATTTTTCAAATTGGAAATATTAAAACTACATAAATTATGTTTAAAAAGGTTTCTCCATTAAATGGCGGTAAAAATGAATTTTTAGTAGAATATTTCTTTAATCCAAAAAATTATGTTTGTTCTTATATCATATGTAGAAAACATATAATATGTATTTAAAGAATTACATTGAATAAAAAACTAATATTTTCATTAAATAAATATCGATAAAGTGTTATATGATTTTATAAACACATTTATTCTCTTTTAAATAGGTATTCAAAAAACATATCCTTTATATTCAATTGCTTTTTATTTCTATTTCTAAAACACTTGGTAACAAATGAATAATTATTTAAACATGTTTCATCCATATTTAAAAATTAAATTGATATTATTTAATCTCTTAATTACAATGGCTACGTTTTTTCTACCATTTATATATATAATATTATTATTTTATTATTTTTCCCTATAACTCAACGTTTTGTGCAATGTAATATTTTAAAGAAACTCATTATTTCATGTCGAGCACGCTATCAAAAAAATTATATCATTTAATTTAAAATTAATAAATTTTTAAAAAAAATTAATTGAATATATAATATATTATTTTATAATTACCTGGGTTGTTACATCATTCCCCCATTTTGGAAAATGTATCATTGCAATTTTATAATAATATGGGAAACTTCAATAAAAATACTACATTAGAAGAACGGTTAACAAAACTACCATAATAAAATAATGAAATATAAGTAAAAATGGTCACTTGAGTTAACACATACTAGGGTTCCATGATAGAAAACATGGATAGGGAGAACAAAATAACCATTAATTTATGATGGGGAGTGATAGAATGCATGATCCGGGGAGTGATAACTACCAGAAAACCATAATCATGTGATGGGTTAAATATTATTTGATTACCCAGTAGGAAAATTAAACATACATCATTTTTTTGGCATTTTTCATAATTATTAAGAATTTATTTTTGAGCTTGACTGAGAACATAATGAAATATACTTACTTTTCATTTAATGTTTAATTCCTTGTTAAATATGTAATAAAAACTCATCTTTTGTCCAAATGATGAGTATTCAAAAGACTTGGTCACACCTGAAGGAATATAATGAACATCTAGAGAATCAAATAAGCCTCAAAATATTAACTATATATTCATCTAGAATTCAAATATTAACAGAAACCAAAATGTTTTATACAATATCTAACGATCCCCAAAAAGAATAATCCTTTATAGAGGAAAATAATAAACTTAATCTCCAACGATCGACAAATAATACCCTATGTTCAACAAAGACAATTCACTAAATTATTATCTATAAAATTGATGTTAATTATCCATACTAGGATTGAAAATCAAAATAAAGAAGTATTTGATCACATTTTATTAGATTATAAATATTAATATTTTTTCCCAATAAACATCAACAACTCTTAAAGTCTCATAATGAAAAGTAATTAACCTAATCACATAATCTCTGTGATAGGTTAATAATTTCCATAAATAACCCAAATCACCATGAGTTCATAATAAAAACATAAATTCATCCAAATGATAACATCATACATTACTCCACAAAGGAAATCCCATTGTATTCTATTTTCCTTAGTCATATTTTCTTACCAAAAGAGAAAACATCTTCGAAAATAACATTGATCACATAATCACAAAAACATTTCTCTATACAAAATATATCCATTTGATCAAACAGAAGTTCCCAAAATCATCTTATTCCAATTTCAAAAACTCATTAAAATAAAAAGTAAATTTCATACTTACTAGTGAGTTCACAGAGTCCATTGGTATGTGGTAAATCCTACTAGCACATCAATTGTGGGTTCTATTCCACAGACTTGTTTGGTGAGATGGGCTGTCAAAATCCCTACGGGTTGTACATTTTCTAAAACTATATAATTCATATAACATTACCATCATGAGATAAAATAATAATTCAACCTAGTGTTTATCTCATGCCTTCCAATATTTTATAACACATAATTCCCTTAAATTCAACGAACATATAAAGACTAAAGGTTCTTTATAACTACATCCACAACAAAAAATATTAATTATTACCCAATTAAAATTTCTATATAAATATCATAATGGTTAAACATACTAACCATATTCCAATGTATTCTGATGATTAATACATTTAGACATATCATCATACACAGATTTAACATAACTCTCCAATTCATAAAATGAAGACATCTTAATAAACAAATATTACCCCGAATCGTTTATACATGTTTTGAAGTCTGGTTTCTTAATACTTATTTCCTACTATAAAAATCAATAATATTTTCCTAATAATAAATATTGTTAAAACATGATCTATGAAATAATCAATTCAATTCATAGGTCATTTTCAGTTTCCTCATCATCAGTTGTAATGGCATTAGGTATTGATATAAATATATTTGTACAATCCTACTAATCCCATTTCCAAACCTTCTTCATAGGAAATAAATTTTTTAATGACCATGAACAACACATTAGAAAAATTCAATTGATCACTCAAAAAGAACTTTTTTCCATCTGCTGGAGTCAACTGAACATTTCCTTTATTACAAGGAAGGTTATTGCTTTATAACCATCATTACCACATCTATTACATCTGCTCATCCCTTTGAAACATTTTCATTGGATTTTCATTCTAAATCATTGATACAAATGTTTTTTAATAAATACCATTAGGATAAAATCTCAACATCCCTAGATATTCATTTCATGGATATATGATTCCATAATAAAATCACCAAGTATAAAGTGATCAATCATTACTCTAGATATTTGGTTAAGAATAACCACAAGATCTCTCATTCCAATAATAAATTCATTTGGTTTTATACTGAGAAAACATCCATTGTTTCATTCACATCCATTATAACATTTGTTTCTTCTAGATACATCCCTTTACTAAATCTAAATATGTCAGTCTGACTATATTAGTAAAATCATCATATACAATCTTATGAGGATGTTAAAAACTAATATTTATTTCTTTATTTTATCATAAAATCGTTCAATACAACTAAAATAATTATGACTATTCTGAGTATGCTTATAACTATAGTTATATAAAACATATCACTTATGCTTAAATAACACCCTGATCACAAATGTTATCTAAACCGACCTACGATAACCTCAATAAGGAGTCACCCATAAACATTACATAATAATTATTTTTCATTAAGAATATATTTTCTTCCACATTGAGGATATTTTAATGTTTAAAATTTTATATAATTAGGCCATAACTATAATATCTCAAATATAACATGGTATAAAATTATTTCCAGTTTTTTAACAACAATAATATTTCTTAAATAAATCAATAATTAGTTTCTTGATATAAATTTTCATGAATTATTCCATTCTCTTACCCTTATATCATGTAAAAACATTCCAAATCATCGAATTAGACTAAAAATCTCAATAAGGTATACAAAATACTTAAATAAAACATTAGTCCATGAATACATTAATACAATGAAATCATATACTTGACTCATAAAACATAATCTCTTTAACATACCTCATTAAATCATATGATTTATGAATAAGTAATAGGAATCAAAAATCATAATGGAAAAATGTGGAATCAATAACATACGTATAGTTTTTTTACAACTACATTGGGTGTAACCTTCATGGTTATGTTTGGAATACCCATTACAATATATTCCCTAAATCTCTAAGGATAAACATTAATGTGTCCCTCCTTCATGTTACACAATTCATTAGAAAGCTATCTCAATCACACCCACTTTTCGTTTATCATGGAACCACATGTCTCAATAAATAATTCCCAACAAAAAAAATCATCATCACACATAAAACAATCATCAATGAATGAAATCATTTATTATTGCATACACAATATATCCTTTCATGATATTGACATATTAAATTATTTATCAAAATCATTTTCAATTTCAATAATTTTATAATGGGTATATGGTATTTAATTACCTTTTAAAAGCATTAAAACTAGTTTATTAAGCCAAATATAAATCAATGCTTGTGGTGGTAGAATCTTCATTGTCACCATGAACATTTAAAAAACATTCCTTTTGTTATTTAGTATAACGATTCGTAGAAAATTATTGGTTTTTAAATTAAATGTATTAAATTGAAAGAAAAAGGTTATAATTATACAACCTATTAAATAAGATCATGTATAATTGAAAATATTCCTCAAAGGGGTTTGAATATTTATAGAAGGAGGTGCCCATTTATAATTGAGGTGAGGGGATCTTTTGAAATTTCTAAAACTATTATTTTATAATAATTTCAGATTCAATATAAATACATAAAAAATGAGATATATTATAAGATAAGATTTTATAATATTTAAATTTAATCATCCAATGAAATTTTTAAATTTTTTTAATTCAATTTAAACTTCATCATATTAATTAATCCATAATAATCTATTTTAATTATTATAATGGTAAAAAAAATTCCAACATTATAAGTTTTAGCATAACATTTTTTATGTAAAATAAAACATAACTGAATAATTTCAAATATTTATCATAAATAATTATGATTTATAATTTATAATGATTTGTTATGAAATTTAAATAATTTAATAAAATATTATTTTGAAAGAAAATTAATATTGTCAACTTTGAAATTATTTATTTCATGTACTTTTAACAATATCAATATAAGATGATAACATATAAAAATTATTTTATTTTATCTCTAATTGGTCAATGTCATTTATAAAATTCCTGGATAATAATAATTATCCCTAATGATATATATTTTAGTATTTTTAAAATTATTGATTTGATATTTGAATTAATAAAATAACTACTACATCAGTTTGATTAATTATTTAATATACATATCTATTTAGTAAAAATATATAATAAAATACCATGATCAATAAAATATTACAAGATTTTATAATAGTATTTATGGTACAATATATATTCTATTTAACCATGCATTTAAAATGATATAGTATTTAAAATATAAAAGAGGAAAATTTTTCACTACTTTAGTAAAAAAAATAAAAATATCATAATCCATTGTATGTGGTTCCTAATAGTCAACATCTAATCCCTTGGATGATTATGGTCAATATTTACTCATCCAATAATATTTTTCAATGTGTTTTTCAAATTTAATATTTATTATCATTTTAATAATAAAATAGTTTACTGGTTTTTCATGAATTTAAAAAAAAATTTATAATTATTTTATACGAAAATATGGGAAATATTTATTCACTAAAATTATAAATAAATAACCTTTATGAAGATTGAATTATTATATTTGTATAGAATAGTTATTATTGATGTTTTATTATGTTTTTTTACTAAATTCAAATTATTATATATATAAAAAACAAGAGGTTTACATTTTTTCACTTTTATATCATTTTATATTATTTTAATAATATTTAAATCATTTCCATTGACCAATGTTCATTAAATAAGTCAATTCTGATCCTTAAATATTAAGGGTATATGTTAACTCATATAATATGATTTTGTATTGTTTTAGGGTAATTTTACTGTCAATATCTTATTAATTTGTCAATTAAATAACTCAATTTTCCCTTACCCGAATTAAATAATCATTATTGTCGTTAATAATCGTAATATATTATATTAAATAAAATTACCGAATTTAAATATTTTAAACCCATCGATTTCAAAATAGAATCAATTTTTAAAAATTTTAAAAATTGAATTTTTAGAATTTAAATTAAAATTTATCCTGCTGAGGAAATGAGATGACATGTTTTTGAAAACTAAAAACCATGAAAAGATTAACATTTTTTTATCAGATTTTTCTTCTTTTAATTACTTATAATGAAGAAAATTGGTTTAAATGATAAAAAATAATCGAATTATAATTTAAGAAATATTAAAATGATAATATAAAAATATAACTTCATTAGTCAGAAAAGTGGTTTTGAATTAAAATGTTGTTTATTAACTATTATTCATAATATGAATGATGTGACAAAAATACAAAAAAATTATCGAAATTAAATTTTTATGTTCCACATTCAAGGAAGAAGTTTATTTTCCCAAACTGAACTTATTATATTGTAAAAAAACATATTTAAAATGGGTGTACAAAGAAAAGGTAAAGAAATGGGCATTTTTCTGATAAAATAGTTATTTTATCTAAAAATTAAAGTTTTTCTTATAGAGTGTATATAAAAAATGATAGATGAGTTATGAAATTTAGATTTTATATATTACACATATATTTAATTAATAAAAATCATCAAGGATGATTTTATTACATTATAATCTCACATATTTTTATTTAATATAATTTTCAAAAAAACATTTCTTTTTATTTAAAGAGATTTATATATTAATTTATAAAAAATTTCACAAAAAATAATTAATAATATTTTAATAATTAATTTAATATTGAGTAGTATATCTATTATAATGATTATGTTATAAGGTAACATAATAATCTGTATTTTTTTACTTAAACTCAGTTTTGCGTAAAATGAATTATATAAAAAGAAATTGAAATTTTGCAGAACATGATCCAATCATAGTGATTCCAATACTATATTCTATGATGGTTTTGTTTGTGTCTCATGTTAGTCATCATGTTGCATACAACCCATGACATCAAAAAATATATTTTATCTCCTACCATATAGGGGTGTTACAAATGGAGTAATGTTTTAGTAGTCATAGTAGTGAAAAATAGTGTTTAATGAGGTAAAAAGGGGGATGAAAACTACTCCTATGTTGATACTTGCAATAAAATTTTTTTTTCTTTTATATTGGGATGTGTTAGCAATTTTTATAGAGAATTGATAATTTATAATCAGAAAGTAATAGCATATGGTTCATTTCAACTATAACTCCAGGAGAGATTTTATCTGACCCATAACTTAGAACATGTAATCGTGGTCTAGGTTTTGAAGAATTTAATATATTATCTCCTCAACAAGAGGATGGTTTATAATAATATCTACAATATCATTCATTATATCGTCAAACAATGGGACCATATCACAAGGTAGATTCATTGGGTATAAAATATATTGATGATCCGCTATGAGAAATCATATACACCATGAAATGTTAATGTTATTGCATAATCTCTAGTAAATACTATGATTGTTGGTCATGAGTTTGTTGAATGTTATTTGAAGGAATAGTTTCTAATCTGGACATTATTTGTCATTTTGGGGATAGGTACCTCCATAAAAAATTATCAATGAAATATTCCCCCTAGATGGCCAAATATTCCTTTGAATACATAGTAAATATGTTATGGAAGACTAAATATGAGGGCATTGTGATTAAATAACAGATTCATGGAGGTGACCCCATAACTGGATGGTCATTGGATGATGACAATGTGATCCTTGAACATGGGATACTAATAATCCATTCATCCACTAGGGAAGAGATAATGAGAGACATCAATTACTCAAATGTGATGTATATCCTAGAATGAAAGATGTATTCCATAACTATTGGAGAACATTTTTCTTCTAGGGATTAAGTGGGACATTTATTGATTTCCCTCTTGATTATGTACCTTACAGAGTATAATTGCCATTCACCAAAAACATAGGGTACTTCTCCAACAACTTCTAGTGCCCATGTGGAAGTGGTAATACTTATTTATGAAATTTTTATTATATTACCCATGAATCAATGGAATCATGAAAATATATGTGTGATTGACCATTGGTTAATGAAGTATTCCCATTTCATACTAATTTTTGATATTCAATGAGTAGAAAAACATAGAAAAATGTATCTCCCTATGTCAATAGGATTTCATAAAATTTCTACCTATATTGTATCTAATGTAGATGCATGTTTCTGTAACACTTTAAGTAGGGATTGAATAAAAACACATAGAAGAAACTAAGATTGATCACATAATTCAATCCCTTAATAGATATAATTTTTTCATTGGTTATTCACATATTGGAGGATACATTTTTTTCATTTGACCTATATTTTATGGCTATTAGTTTTCCCTTTTGGTTGTAGTGGATTTTTAATTCAACAATATTTAATTGTATTCAATTCATATTAATACCTAAATTTTTGTTGCTACTAGGATCCCCCCGATCCCGGTTTGTGTTTATTTATAGAAGGTAATATTGTTCACACCATTTTTTTGTACAATATATATATGTTGTAGCTATGGGGCCCTAAATTATAGAAGCGACCTATGAGGGAGTGAACATGATTTTGTAAAGTTTTATTAGAGTATAGGTCTGAAAAAATACATAATCTAATTGTTATAGGAGGTATTTTCAGTTCAATATTGTTCATTAGGTTTTTCTATATTTAATACTCATTTAGACTAACAAAATTTAATGAAAAAGGGTAATCTATATTCATTCTATGTTGGACCATTGTAGGACACTGATTTGATAGGTATAGTTCCATACAAACTGAATATTTCATCTCACTACCACAATATTCATGATGTTATAAATCTATCTAAATTACAGAGGTACATAACCAATCCCACATTTGACATTGAATTTGATTATGTTGATGTTGAGCCCATTGAATCAAATGGGGATCTACACGATAACATTGTAGACCATTGTAACAAAGTATTTCATTTAAATATTGTTCCTCTAGTTCAAATTCTATTGTATATTGTATGAATCATGGAGGAGACTTCAGTGTTGAAGGATGATGTTCAAGCTCAGATACATGAGTTTGGTATAAGGATGATTGAATGATCTTATTGAGGATGAAACGTCACTACATGGGGAAAAAAGTAACATCCTTAATTGATTAATTTTGTATGATATGTTTATGGTTATTAAAATATAAATCATGTTGATCTTTATTCCATGATATGGGAGTTAAGGTGGATGGTCTATTTTATTTAGGAGAGTATTGGCTGTTTATTAGCAGAGAACTTCCACCGACTGGTTAACGGACTCCACCATTTATCCAGTTCAGTTAATATATAATTTATAGGAAAAAAATGTTCCATTTTATAGCTAGGGGTTCCATAGTATAACTATTTGTTCATTTAAAACAAAGTTGTTTTTATAGACACAACAAATGGTTAGTGGGGGCCACTATGGTGTTGGTACTCTTAGTCCAGAGTTGGAATTAATTAAAATACTGGTTTTTAATTCCATACATTTTTCAAAAAAATAATATTCTATTCTGACACCAATTCCTCTAAAAAATATTTTATTCCACTCCCTATGCTACATGATTATCAGATTATTCACATAGAACGACTTCATTCTTCTGCTGATTCGAAGATGCGTTGATGTTTTGTTTTCCACAGATATTGTATAAAATATTCTTCCTCCTTGTCATATAAACATTTATTTATGTAGTATATATTAATTACAGAATGATTCAATGTAATTTCCTATCATTATTGTTGGATCATTTATGGCTCTTTTGAGTTTACATTATTTTATTATCAAATCATGATCTATATATGAATAAAAATGTCCTATGTTTATGATTTTTTGAATCCGCTTCCTAGACCTATTATTGATGTCAAATTGATGATAGATCATGGATATATTGGTTAATAATTTTTATATTGGTGTTTGTATGAACATATAAATTACATCTCCCACAAACTGTGGTATAAAGAACCTTAAGAATGAGGTTTCTAGTTAGCTTTCTCAAGAATGATCACAATGAGTCCTTATTCTTACAGAATCTCATCCAAAATATTTTTTTATTGATTGTTGTTTGATAGATGGTTGTTTAATAGAAATGGCGCACAATTACTCAATTTCTAAGGAATTAATGATCTATTTTTTAATCTATAATAAATTTGGTGAATAGGTGACCCCTCCTTTGACATACCAAGAACTTATTTTAGTTAAAAGAATTATTAAGTTATGTGAATCTAAAACAACCATTATTGACTTGGAATTCTCTTAATAAACCCATATAAACATATTTCATTTGAACTGGAACACATATAGTTAACCATTAAATGTGGAAATGTTCTACATCAGTGTGCCATGTGGTTCGAGATTGATCCTTTAACTAACATTGGAGTACATATAAAATATTGCGATAGTATATTCCTTACTATTTTTTGAAATTTTACACTTTTTTCCATGATACAAGATATTTTGGAAGATATTTTGGTTCCTGATTGATTGTGATTTCTTATGAGAATGTATAAAGATAGGATACCCATAAATGCTCCTTATTTCCATGGGTATTTCTATAGAATTTTGTTTCCATACTTGGTGATGATCACATTGGTCATATATTTTTACTTGTATACTCTCATGATGATTTATTTTTCTTGTATTAATATGATTATCCTTTTTATGATTGTTACTATGCCATTGAAGGTAATTAATGGTTTTCATGGTATTTGACTATCATTGAATGGTTACCCTTTATATGGGGTGTGTGAACTATAAGGCCCCAGCCTTAAACCTTACGTAATATTTAATTAAATGAATAATTCACATTGAGGATATTTTCAGGGTTAGAGTTTTAGAGAATTAGGACATAACTATTACAACTCAAAAGATTACAAAGTAGACACATCTACTAAATTTCCATAAAATAAAAACTCTAAAAAAAGAAACATGTCTAGTTCCATGTTTTAGATAGCATGACTTTCCCTTGATCACATCCTTGACCCTATTCCAAAGTAAGTCATGTGAAAAAAATTTCAAAAAACATGGGGTGAGAATAATACGCTCAGTATGGGATACACAAAGAATGAAAACTGTTAGTTTTTCAAAACAACAAGTAAACCATGTATACTTCATCAATGTAATACCTTTCACCTTTAGGAAGTAGTAAAAACTCTTCACTGAATAAAATACCATTACTTACCCTTTTGTAATCAAAATATTACTATAAATCCAATATAAAGAGCATGTAACATATAAAGGTAACTTGAGACATAAACATACATAAATGGAATAACCATACAGTCGACTTCCACACATATAACTTAATGGAATTGCCATACGGCCGACTTCCATACCAAATGCCTTGGAGGTTATAACATAACCTCCCGTCTTGGTATTCACAGCACCACCCGTAATATGGTTTATCACTTAAACACCGTTAAAATGTCCAAGTACCATCATTACACTTAAAATATTGAAAATATAAACATTTCAATAGCAGCATTTCATTTGAAATCACAATAAGTAATTCCAAGATATTGAATTAAGAAATCCATTTTCCAAAACCTATTAAAAGAGATTTTTGAATCAAAGTGTCCCATACCACTTTGAAGCATATAATGGAATTATAATTTTAAAACATTAATGTACATATAAATAAATACTGAAAACCATTTTGAAAACATGGACATTAAAGATAATGATTTAGAATAATGAATCTTTAAAACATTTAAAACGGTATTTTTGTTAAAGAGTTTTTAACAAAATGAGATACTCATGAATACAAATAATTGAAGAATAACATGTAATCTGAGCATTATAATATCATGAGAATAAAGGGATTCATGATATAATATGTCAAAGGATAGTATACACACCATATAAGAGTGAATTGGTGCATAACAACAATGAAGTCTCAATGGAAATGTAAATTGAGATAAAATCCATTATAAAGATGGTATCAATAAATTAAGGATAAATATATCACATAATTATGTGTGAGAAATATAAATACACCCAATATAAGTGTATATTATGTGTGAAACAATCAGAGGTCATTCACACATAATCATGTAAAAACAAAACCAATGACATATATATTTAACTCAATGAAATGATATTGAGTTAGGATTTCCCATACAAGTTCGTCAGAATTTATCAATGAGATGATTATGAGTAGAAATACTATATCCACAAAAAGGTTTGTGGAAATTTCAAAATAGATATTCCACACATAATCATGGCGTAATAAATTCAAGATGTAGAGGTTTAACCCAATGAATTGAAAGTGGGTTAAGAAGTTCCCTTACAGAAATCTGAGAGCCTAACGTCGTCACTTTAAAATTCAAAAAATGAGTTGATGAGAGAGATAATGGTATCGCATCACTTGGACATAAAATTTACATAAATATGGATATAGAAGAACATATCCCAACATAATTGTATGTGAATTAAAACACATAACAAAAGAAGTCTTTTAAAAAGAGGAGGGTGAAAGGTCCCCTTACCGAGTTGGGTAACTTTCGAAACGTACACCCCATGGAAGAAGGGTCATACAATGAAGATGTAAATACCCATAAATGAAATTATACTAAAAAAAGTGTATAATAATGGGAAGTACATACACCACTCAAAGGAAATAGTGGCAAACATAGCATAAATGTCACAGGGATAAAAGTGAGATGAAAAATACCTTACGGAAACTCGACAGCCTAACAGCGCCACTTAAAACGTCAAAAAATTGATTTATGAGATCAAATAGGGTCTCTAATAATATGAACATAAAAAGTAAATTATGAGAAATAAAAAATAACATCCCCAAATATATGAAAAATGAGCTTAAAATAAATGACATAAAAGAGTGTACTTAAAAAGAAAGAGAGCGGTAGGATCCCTTACCTCAAGTCCGACTTGTATTGTTCGTTTCATTATATTAATAAGTAATAAACTTTGGAAAATTTATAATTTCTTAAGGACCTCTAATAAATATTATTATTCAATTCATATCACATGTTATAATGTTATAATAATTGGTTAATAATGTGAGTTCATATTAGACGTTTTTGTCGATGTTTGGTACATGAGTCAAAAATGAACTTGTTTGAAAAAGATTGTCCCTGTATTTATAAGTAAATAATCTCCAGAATAGTATTAATGATTTAAATATCATATATATCCAATAAATATTCATTTTATACTACTCCATATAATTTGGAGATAAAAAAATGAAATGCACCATTCATGGAGACGGTAGGTGGTACGTACGCATGAACGCAACATTCATTTCTTTGTCATATTAATGTAATTAAAAATAATTGAGAGATATATATATTATAATTCCAGTATAATATATGGGTTATATAGGTCACATATGTTCATTAATTTCATTATTTATACATTCCATGTATTGCATGAACAAGTCACATCACTTGAGGGGGCGGTAGTCCACACTTCCTCGTATGAAATTATCGCAATTGCACAACATAAAAAGCATAAAGGCATGTTTTAAATATAAAATTCAGAATAATATAGAAAACATAAATACCATATATATCATATATAAAATATAATGACATAATAATGGCCACCATGAAAGGAGTTAAGAGAATATTGAACAACCATCGTTTCATGAGGCAGAAATTCGCCATCCACAGAAACAGTATGTTCTTTAACCATTAGATTAATGTGTATGTAATTGTAGCTCTAATTATTCACATAACAACATCCTAGTATATTTTAGATACTATTTTTGTTACAAAATAAAGTAATAAAAAGAGTTTATAGGGTTGGAGAAGCAAAATAAAACATAAGAACACAAGAGAGGACACTACCATTAAATCGGGTAACTCTCTTTGATTTGAGCTGAATGGATTCCTTGGAAAGGATTCTTCCCAAAGTTAGTATTCAATGATAAATAGAGGGATGTGTAGAGATGAAATGGGCAGGTTTTGGCAAATACAATGGCTTGAGAGGTGTGAGTAAGGTGGTAGAGGTGGGGGCCTTTTGTAAGAGGAGAGGATGGGCACTCTTGGAAAGTTATAAAAGTTTACTTTATTATAAAATGATTTTTCGGATTTTAAAAGTCCCAAATTGATATAATTCTAGGATAAGGTGATAAAGGTTCGAAATATACCCATCCAATAGTTTTTCGACATGTGTAGGTCTTTGATTTTACATTATCTTTTCATTTTATTTAAATCGTTAAATAATGAGGTAATCGCTGCATCATCATGATGTCATAAATAATTTAATATATTTAATGTCTATAAATTATATAAAATATATTGATGTAGGAAATCTTTTTAAATTCATAATGAATATTTATTATCAAAAATATGACTTCTATAACCCCATCTGAAAATTGTTTTATTAAAACAACACATGTTTGTGATATTTTAATTTTAACTTTAAATAAAATGGAATTAATGTCATTTTCCAAGAAAAGTAGCTCCATGGGGACCCCAAGTTGACCCATGGATTGTATTGGTCGGAAATGACACATAAAATGAGGGTAGGACATGTGTATAGGTAATTTCATATTATTAAAACATTATTTTTACCTTAAATTACACTAATTATCTCTAATCACGATTAAAAACTTAAAAGTTACCATTCACCCAAAAATTGTTTTAATTCCATTGAACCACATTTTACTTATTAATTACAACCATGTATTTCAGATTTTAGAAATTCAAAACACAGAGGTGGTAAAATTTCATTTAAACGGACAATCAGTTTTTATAAGTACTACTTAGTGGTTTCACTATTCATCAAAATTGAAGTTTTTCAGAAAATTATGAAAAATTCACCCTAGGATTTATTTTATATTCCTAATTCAAAATTGATTTATATTTTAAAAAATTCAAAACATATAAGTTAAATTAATTAATATAATAATTAATTCCCGCTGTCAGAGCAAATAGCCTGTTTTTATGAAATAATAAGTATCAAAAGATTGACACTAGTTTAAGTCAAATTTCAAGATGAAATTAATTCCAACTACCACTAATTGATTAAATGGTAAAAATATATTATAATTTCACTTTTAAACCAACTAAAAAGATAATCTAATCATATAAATAAATTAGTTTAAAAATAGGTTTTGAATTAAAATACAACATTATCACTATTCATTAAAAAATGAACATTATTGGAAAAATACCAAAAATTTACACAAAGTAAATTTTGATGACCCAATTCTAAAGAAGAATTTTATTTTGTCAAATATAACACATAAAATTTTAAAAAATTTTATTTAATGGAGGTTCATCATTAAAAGGCGATTAATCGACCTATTAAAGCATATTAGAATGTTTACGATTAAAATTGGATTCATTCGCATTTTTAATCCTCTAACATTTATTTTAAAAAGAAAAAATATTTGACAAACATATATAATCATTTTGTAGTTAGTTCTGTTCACTCTCGCCATTTCAATGGCTAGACGTTAACGACAATTTAAAATAATATTATTTTATTATAAAAGTGCAATGTAAGATTTCAAAAAACTCGTTGTTGCGTATTGGGTAAGCCCTCGAGCATAGAATTACATTTAAAGTAATATTAATATTTTATTCAAAAATAGGGATAAATATAAAAATTTCATATTCTTTATTTACCTGGAGTGTTATATCATTCCCCCCTTTTGTGAATTGTGTCCTCGCAATTAAAAAATTGGGCTTCGAAACTCCATTGAAAGTACTACATCGGAAAAGGAGAAAATTAAGCTATCACTTTAAAAGAAAGAAAGGGAAGTACAAAGGTCACCCAAGTTAACCAATACTAGGATTCCAGGTATGAAAATATGAATGTGGAGGAAAAAACAAAGGGTCATGTTATGATGGAGAGTGATAGTAAACATCTCTAGGAGAAAGATAACCATATGAAAATCACAAACATATGATGGGTTAAACGGTATTGGATTCCCCAGTAGGAAAAGTTAATGTACAAAAAAAAATTTTACTTTTCATTGAGGAATTTATTTTAGAGCTTAACTAAAACATAAGGAATCATACTTACTTGTCTTGTTGAATTTCAACTTTTACTAGATTTCTTACACGAACATAGATTTTCTCCAAAAGATGTGTATTTGGGATTACTTGTTTACATTAAGTGAGATATAATCAACTTCTAGAGAATCACGTAATCTACAAAAGAGAACTATATACTTCCCATGTCTTTATACATTAACCAAAAACAAAACAAAAAAGGTTAGTACAATATCAGATAATCTAGAAAAGGATAACCCTTTATAAAAAGAAAATCTATTCTTATTCTCTAAAATTTGTCCAACAAAACCCAATGTTCAACGAAGACCATTCGATAAACCATTTTCCATGAAATTCATCAAAGTAAACGAAACTAAGATTGAAACCCAAATATTTGAAGGATTTAATCACATATTCCTCCATGGTACAAAATGAAACTTATCCTCAAATAACATCAGTTGCTCATAAAGTCTCATATTGAATAGTAATTAAACTAATCCCATATCCTCGATGATAGGTTAATCATTTCCATAGATAACCCAAAATAAAATTACTTTTGATTCCTAAAATCATCTAACTAAAAATAATTAGACAAACTGACCAGGGACTTTACGTAGTCCAGTGGTAGGCGATAAATAACAGTCGCACAATAGTTGTGGTTTCGATTCCCACAGCTTTGTCTGACGCTACGGGTTGTCACATGGTCTGCGTGTTGTCCTTTTTATAAAACTGCATAAATAACCCTAACATGATTTAACCTAAATAGTTTCCTTATACCTCTCATTTTCATCCAAATTCATTACGATCTCAACATATTAATTCTTGAAGTCTTATTTCACCACCATAAGATAAAATAAAACTTTTTCCAAAATGAATAACAGTATACCTTGATCATGGAGTCCACTCGGTTTCATCGTCATCTTGTTCATGTAGGTGGACGTACCTTACCTTACAGCAATGATTTAGAGATCCTTCAAAATCATTTTCATCCTCCATCTGAATACACCTTGTACAACATTGGTCATATGGGTGTTCAAATAAAAACAGTTTTGGAAAATAATCATGTATGACATATAATTCCAAAACATCTGATAAAACATGATTTCTATAAAACAGTCAGATAGAATTTGAGTTGAAACTTTCTATTATTGGTCCTTTTAAAATACCATATGTATGTGCTGAGATACTATATTTTAAAAGTAAATATATTTAGGTTGCACAAGGGTCCCCTTCATCAGCACCATTTTTAAAATCATAATATGCTTTGAATTCTTGTGATAAGGTAAAATATATCAACATAACTTGATAATATTTTACTTTCTTGAAAATATGAAAATATTGGGAAAATAGTATTTGTCTAAATAAAAACCATGATCCAAAATGATAATGAGGTATAGTGGAGGTGTTTGATATCTCAAACAACTGCTTGCAAGTGAGTTGTATGCTAGAAAAAGTGTCAAAATCATCCGGACATGACTTTGCAATAATTATTGCAGGCATGTCATCAGGAAGAGATAGGAATGTCTTCTGATATCCTTATCCTTCCATTCGTAACTGAAATTACTTGACCTGAAAAAAAGTTACAAAATACGGATTTAACTGAAATAATAGATATAGTAACTAACCATGTATTTAACAAAAACTCATAATCCCTAAAGCAGATTAACCCGACCTTTGATACCAACTATAAGGCACCATTAATAGACCTTACTTACTATTGAATTAAATGAATAATTCACATTGAGGATATTTTTAGGTTTAGAGTTTTACATAATTAGGAAATAACTATTAAATCTCAAAAGATTACAAAGTAGACACTTCTACTAAATTTCCATAAAATAAAAACTCAAAAAAAAATAACAATGTCTACTTCCATGTTTTAGATAGCATGAATTTCACTTGATTCCATCCTTGACCCTATTCCACATTAAGTACTATGAAAAAGATTTTAGAAAACTTGGGGTGAGCATAAAAAGCTTAGTAAGGGATACACAATGAATGAAAACTGTTAGTTTTTCAAAAAAACAAGTAAACCATGTATACTTTATCAAAGTAATACCTTTCACCTTTAGGAAGTAGTAAAAACTCTTCACTGAATAAAATATCATTACTGACCCTTTTGTAATCAAAACATTGCCATAAAACCCATATAAAGATCACGTAACATATAATGGTAACTTGGGACATAAACATACTTAAATGGAATAACCATATGGTCGAATTCCACACATATCACTTAATGGAATAGCCATACGGCTGACTTCCGTACCCAATTCATTGAATCTTATAACGTAACCACCCATCCTGGTATTCACGGCACCACCCATCATATGGTTTATCACGCAACCACCTGTAAAATGTCCAAGTACCATCATTACACAAAAAATATTGAAAATATAAAAATTTCAAGAACATCATTTCATTTTCAATCACAATAAGTAATTCCAAGAAATTGAATTAAGAAATCCATTTTCAAAAACCATTTAAAAGATATTTTTGAATAAAAGTGTTCCATAAAACATTGAATTTTTTAATGGAATTATAATTTTAAAACATTAATGTCCATATAAATAAATACTAAATACCATTTTGAAATCATGGACATTAAAGATAACGATTTAGAGTAATTAATCTTAAAAATATTTAAAACGGTATTTTTGATAAAGAGTTTTTAACAAAATTAGAGACTCTTGAATACAAATAATTGTGGAATAACATGTAATACGAGCTTTAAAATATCATGAGAATAATGGGATTCATGATATAATGTGTCAAAAGACAGTATACACACCATATAAGAGTTAATTGGTTCATAACAATAATGAAGTCTCAATGGAAATGTCAATTGAGATGAAATCTATTATAAAGATGGTATCCTTAAATTTAGGATAAATCTATCACATAATTATGTGTGAGAAATATAAATACACCCAATATAAGTGTATATTATGTGTGAAACAATCAGAGTTCATTCACATATAATCATGGAAAAACAAAACCAATGACATAGATATTTAACTCAATCAAATGAGATTGAGTTATGATTTCCCATACAAGTTCGTAAGAATTTATCAATGAAATGATTATGTGTAGAAATACTATATCCACAAAAAGGATTTTTGAAATTAAAAAATAGAGATTCTACAAATAATCTTGGAATAATACAATCAAGAAGTAGAGGTTTAACCCAAGGAATTTAAAGTGGGTTAAGAAGTTCACTTATAGAAATTTGACAGCCTAACAGGGTAACATTAAATTTCAGAGAATTATTTGATGAGAGAAAAAATTTTATCTCATAACTTGGACATAAAATTTACATAAATAAAGATATATAATAACATATCCCAACATAATAGTATGTGAATTAAATGTCATAACAAAAGAATCCTTTTAAAAAGAGGAGGGTGAAAGGTCCCCTTACCGAGTTGGGTAACATTCAAAACGTACACCCCATGGAAGAAGGGTCATAAAATGAAGATGTAAATACCCATAAATGAAATTATAATACACAAAGTGTATAATAATGGGAATTACATACACCAATCAAAGGAAACAGTGGCAAACATAGCATAAATGTCACGGGAATAAATGTGAGATGAAAAATCGCTTATGGAAACTCAGCAGCCTAACGGTGCCACTTAAAACATCCAAAAATTGATTTATGAGATAAAATAGGGTCTCTCATATTATTAACATAAAAAGTAAAGTATGATGAATAAAAAATAACATCCCCAAACATAATAAAGATGAACTTAAAAGAAATGACATAAAAGAGTGTACTTAGAAAGAAAGAGAGGGGTAGGATCCCTTACCTCAAGTCCGATATGTCTTGTTCATTTCTTTATATTTTTAACACCCCGAGCTACTATGATACGCTTCTCATTCAATAATGCAATAGCTTGCATTGTATGCAACATCGAGTTCTAACACATCAAAACTAATCAAAGTAGCCGTTATGAATAGTAATACCCCCTTTTTGAAATTATATAAATTTTATATTTCAAAATGGACTTCATTTTTGTATTCAGAATTTCGAAATTATCCAAAGTTGAGTTTTTGTAATTTTCTGAGAACTTTCAATTTTTTATGAATAGGGAAACATACTTAAAACAACTTTTTTAATAAAAATAATTTATAGTGATAAATTATACTATTTAGTGGTTTTAAAGTATAATTATAATATATTTTTACCATTTTATCCAATGGTGTTCATTAGAATTAATTTAACATTGAAATTGGACATAAACAATTGTCAATCTTTTGATATAAATTGTTTGTTAAAAACACACTATTTGTTGTGACAGTGGAAATTAATTATAAAATTAATTAATGCAACTTATATGTTTGGAATTTTTTAAAATAGACAACATTTTTTAATTCAGAATATCAATTATAGCTTAGGGTTAAATTTTGACATTGTTATGAAAAACTTCAATTTTTGATGAATAGTGAAACCACTAAGTGGTAGTTAAATAACTGATTTTCCGTTTAAATGAAATATTTCCACTTCTGTGTTTTTATTTTCAAAAAACCGACATACATGGTTGTCATTAAGAAGTAAAATGTGGTTAAATGAGATTAAAAGAATTTTTGGTGAATAGTAACTTTTAAGTTCTTAATCGCGATTAGAGGTAATTAGAGTAGTTTAACGTAAAAATAATGTTTTAATAATAATAGATGAGCTTGAAACATGTCCTAACCTCATTGGATGTGCCATGGACGACCAAGAAAATCCATGGGTCAACTTGGGGACCCCATGGAGCCAATTTAGTTGGAAAATGACATAAATACCTTTTATTTAATGTTAAAGTAAAAAATGACAGAAACATGAAATGTTTTACTAAAACAATTTTTACATGGGGTTATAAAAGTCTTATTTTTGACTATAAATATTCATTGGAAAGGTAAAAATATTTCCTAAATCATAGTATTTTTTTTATAATTTTTATACATTAAATAAAGTAAATTATTTATGACATCATTATGATGCAGCAATGACCTCATTATTTAACGATTTTAATAAAATGAAAAGATAGTTTAACATCCAAGGTATAAACATGTCCAAATACTATTGGATGGGAATATTGCGAACCCTTATCACCTTATACACTAATTATATATGTGTGGGACCTTAATAATCCGAAAAGCATTGTATAATAATGTAAGCTTTCCTCACTATCTAAGAGTGCCCCTCCTCTCATCTTATAAAAGGCCCCCACCTCTACCACCTCATTCACACTTTCAAGCCATTTGGCTCGGATAACCTCTACCCAAATACTCTCCCAACTTTCCCCCCTTACTCATAGAAGACTCACTTTGGGTAGAACTCTTCCCAGGGAAGCCTTTGGCTAAAATCAAAAAGAGTTACCCGATTTTGAGGTAATGTCTTCTCTAATGTTATTTTGTTTTATTTTTCTTCTCCAACCCCATAAAATATTTTTATTCATTTCTTTTGTAACAAAACAAGTATCATAAATATTATATGATGTTGTTATAATATGTATTCGATCTCCACTTACACACACCTACATATAATGGTTAAAGAACATACGGTTTTGGTGGATGGAGAATTTCTGCCTCACGAAACGATGATTGTTCAACACTCATATAACACCTTCAAAGGTGGACATTAAGATGTCACTATATTTATATAAGATATAAAATATGTTTATGTTTTCCATATGCTTCTGTATTTTTCATTTATGAAATACTTTATGATTTCCGTTATGGGTAAACGCGATAATTTCATTTTAGGAAGTACGGACTACCGCCCCCTCAAAGTGATGTGAATCGTTAATAACATATGTGGGATGTATAAAGGATGGAGTAAATGATATTAAATATGATATTATACTGGAAATATATTATACCTATATATAATTATGATTTCATTCCATAAAATACGAAATAGAAATGAATGTAGCGTTAATGCGTACGTACGGCTTACCGTCTCCATGAACGGTGCATTTCATTTCTTACCTCTAAATGTTACGTAATATTATGAATGAATGTATATACTGGATATATATGATATATATGACATCTAAATCATGAATATAATTCTGGATATAATGGATATTCTACCACATAAACAACTTGTACTTATAAGAAGTTTATTATTGACTCAAGTACCGAAGATCGACAAAACGACCGTTATTAACTTAAATAATTACTTAATGTTCATAACATTGTAATAAGTGACATAAATGGGATAATGAAATTGAATATGTTTCTTAATAAAGTAGTTATTAACTGTAGTTTTTTATTCAGGAGGTTAAAGGACGGTCGAATCAAGTCGGACACAAGGTATGGGAATTTCTTAACCCAATTTCCATTCTTTGGGTTAATCTCCTACTTTCAAATTATTTCATGATATTATTATGTCCTATTTTGTATTTTTACTTTTATGTGTACCTAAAGTTAATACACATAATAGATCTATCTTATTTTAAAAATGATCTTTTTAAGGACTTCGTCTCAATCTCCTTTCATTGAAGCATATTTGGTCTTATACACAATTTTCTTTTATACGGTGTATAAACCCCTTTGACTTTTAGGTTTATTCTAATGAAATCTTTTTTATATGAAGTGTTTTACTAAAAGACAAAAAGGCAATGTTTTTCTTTCCGTACATATGCGGTGACAATGAATTCTCCGCCGACGTGACCATTATTTGAGTTTCGGCTTCCTCTACAAGCCATCACTTTTTTTAATGAAAAATAAATACAAAGTTTTAACTTTCTTATATTTTGGTATTGAAAATGGTTTTGAAAGCATTTTTATTATATCAATGTGTTGTATTGAAATCTTGTGATTGAAATGTGGAAATGTTATGTTTCCTTTATGCATGTTTTATGTGATACGATTATGTTATGGTTTATGATATGTTTAAACCCATTCATATAAGGAATGCATTGGACTTAGTAAGTGACGGGTGGAGCCCGCTATAGCTCCTCGATGCATCGGTAGGTCTAATGAGACAAACTAGTGTGTTGGCACGAGGACATGAAAAAATCTTATTTGTGGTCTTGGAACGAGGCCTTGGCTACGCGGTTATGATAGTCTGGCATTATGCATTCCATCATTATAATAGTGGTTATTGATATTGCATGTTTGTATTCGACCAGAAGAATATCCATGTGAATAAGTAAATGGCATTATCTCATTTCACATTTTCCATATTATGTTGAAGTTCATGTTTAAAAGGCTTTTTTTTTGTTATACATTGTCTTAAATGTTAATGTTTTTTTATGAAAGATTTCGCAATATTTTTATCCTTACTGAGCATCTTAGCTCACCCCTTTCAATGTTTTAATATTTTCCAGGATGTGAAGAGGTGTACTATGAATGACCTGCATGGATATTATAAGGGGATATGAAGAGAATATGTAATAGTTGTGTTTTACTTTATGATGTAATGTAAGACTTATTAATGTATCTAGTGTTTCCAAGGCTACTAAACTAATTGTTCTTTCGAGACTTGATATTTTGTGATCATGTCAATGTTACGAAGTAATGCACCGACTCTGGGTAGCTGGGGTCGGGGTGTTACAGTTGGTATCCGAGGAAGTTTATTACTAACTTTGGAATCTAGATTTAGATAAACTCTGTTTATAGCACATAGCCCGAAGATAGACTTTGAGGATTAGTATTGAAGAACTTCCTAGAATTTTGGTATTATAGAGATGTTGTGAGTTTTCCGAGCAATACATCCCTGTCTGGATACGAGAAGGTAGAGGAGGCTCTGGCACAGATTACCTAGGGGTAAAACCCGAAAACACCGCTTTGAGATAGACTCGAATGGGAACTGGTGCACGACAATGGGCCTTGATGCACTCTTGGTTACGACACTCCTGGGGGATATGCTTAGGATAATTCACAATTTGTTTACAAACCACTATGAAGGGTTATGAGTATATACTTCCTAAAAAAAATTTATTGTGATAATGGATTATATCCATAAATAGTTCAATTTATTGTAAGTGTTTTCAAGTTTGTTATTATGTATTTCGATTCATAAACTAACCTAGTTTATGACATTGAATAGAAATCGCGCCCAGTAGAAGGAATGTGAACTCCATCAATACGTATGATCCAAAGAGTATGAAGGATCATATCTTTCATGGTATTAAGACAATATTTAGAAGGGAAATATTCTCCCATGTGTTATCAACATATGAAGAAATAGTATCATGTGTTAATAAAATAAGTAGAGAATTCTCTGAGTCTTATGGATTTGAAGGGAGGAAAGAGAAGAAACAGATGGAAGAGATAATGATAAATAAAGGGACGAGGGAAAAGAAGAATTTTCCAATATGTGATAACTGTGGGAAGAAACACCTTGGAATTTTCCTGAAGGGAATGGGAGTTTGTTATATGTGTGGAGAAAAAGGACACCATCTGCATGACTTCAAGGGTAAGAAAAAGGATTCAAATGTACAATGCTTCATCTGCAAGGAGTGGGGACACTACACAAACCAATGTTCAAATCATCAGAGTATGCCCCAAATGATGTTATTGGATAATAATCATGTTATGATACTACCACTGATGAGGAGGAATGATTAGAGTTCTTATGTTGATATTAATGAATTTTGTAATTTGAGTGTTGTATCAATGATGTACTGATTATAATAATTATGGAGTATATAAGGATTGTACTGTAATACTATTTCATCTAGAACTTGAGATTCTGTGGAACCAATAAAAGTGACTCCACAGTAGGTTAAATTTTTGGAAAATATATGGTTGAGAGAATGATAATCCATAATATGGTTCTGATACCGAGATAGTTATTTTGGAATAAGACATGACTGATTCGGATAAATTATGTTGGATATTATTAACATCCTTGAAACTGATTAATTATTTTTATACATTTTTGGATAGATGGAGTATATCTAGTTTTCTATAAGGAATAAGGGATCATGAATGTAATCAATAAGGATTTATGGTAATTCAGTATGTTGTTGTGTTATAAAAGTATACATGATGAAGGTGTTCACATGTTGTTACGCAAAAAAGGAGCTTCATTATGTTTACCTTCCTCATAAAATCTAGACTGTGAGTTGGACATATGTATTTTGGTTAACAATAAATGTTAGAATGGATTATATTTTACATTGGATACTATTGTTAAGGTTATTTTGTGATATTTATAAAAAGGACAACATGCAGACCGAGTGACAACCCATCGCGTCGGACGAAGCTGTGGGAATCGAACCAACAACCATAGTGCGATTGGGATTAATCGCCTACCACTGGACTACGTGAAGTCCCTGGTTATTACAAAATAGTTTTTCTAATATAAATGGTATGTGTTAAAATTTGTAACCTTATACAATTAGGATAAATAGAATATTTTTGAGTTCTATTACCTTTTAGAGTGAAAGATGGGTTTTTGATAAAAATTTATTAAAGAATGAAAGTCTATATGACATGTATTTATATTCCCTTACGTTCTTAGTAAATCTCCTAAATAAATTCTTTAACATTATAAAAGGTAACTTAAAACAAAAACGTTGCTGGTTAATTTTTCCAACTGGGGATTCAATGACCGTTTAACCAATCACAAGTTTGTGATTTTCTTATTGTTAACTTTCTCCTAATCCAGTTTTCTACAACTCTCCATCAGACCTTGATGCTTTGTTTTTCTTCCATATCCATATTTTCATAGAATCCTAGTATGGGATATCTCGGGTTACCTTTGTACTTATCTTTCTTTCTTTTAAAGTTATATTTTAATTAACCTTATTTCCGATGTGGGTTTTCTACAAAGGTATTTTCTATTTTCAACCTTTTATTTTCCAATAAAAATTTCAAATTGCGAGGACGCAATTTATTGAAGGAGAGGAGAATGTAACACCCCAAGCTTCTATGATACGCTTCTCATTTATTAATGCAATAGCTTGCATTGTACGCAACTTTGAGTTATAACACACCACAACTAATCAAAGTAGCCGTTATGAATAGTAATACCCACTTTTTTAAATTATATAAATTTTATATTTCAAAATGGGCTTCATTTTTGTATTCAGAATATCGAAATTTTCCTAAGTTGAGTTTTTGTAATTTTCTGAGAACTTTCAATTTTTTATGAATAGTGAAAAATACTTAAAACAACTTTTTTAATAAAAATAATTTATAGTGATAAATTATAATATATAGTGGTTTTAAAGTTTAAATATAATATATTTTTACCATTTTATCCAATTGTGGAAATTAAAATTAATTTAACATTGAAATTGGACATAAACAATTGCCAATCTTTTGATATAAATTGTTTCATAAAAACACGCTATTTGTTGTGACGATAAGAATTAATTATAAAATTAATTAATGCAACTTATATGTTTGTAATTTTGTAAAATAGACATCATTTTTGAATTTGGAATATTAATTATATCTTAGGGTGAAATTTTGGCATTGTTCTGAAAAACATCAATTTTTTATGAATAGTGAAACCACTAAGTGGTAGTTAAATAACTGATTTTTCATTTAAATGAAATATTACCACTTCTATGTTTTGATTTTCAAAAATATTACATGCATGGTTGTCATTAAGAAGTAAAATGTGGTTCAATGAGATTAAAGTAATTTTTGGTGAATAGTAACTTTTAAGTTCTTAATCGCTATTAGAGGTAATTAGTGTAGTTTAAGGTAAAAATAATGTTTTAATAATATGAGATGAGAATGAAACATGTCCTACCCTCATTGGATGTTACATGGACGACCCATACCATCCATGGGTCAACTTGGGGACCCCATGGAGCCAAATTAGTTGGAAAATGAAATAAATAACTTTTATTTAATGTTAAAGTAAAAAATGACACAAACATGAAATGTTTTAGTAAAACAATTTTTACATGGGGTTATACAAGTCATATTTTTGACTATAAATAGTCATTGGTAAGATAAAACGATTTCCTACATCATAGTATTTGTTTTATAATTTTTAGACCTTATATAATTTAAATTATTTATGACATCATTATGATGCAGCGGTGACCTCGTTATTTAACAATTTTAATAAAATGTAATGATAATGTAACATCCAAGGCTTAAACTTGTAAAAAGACTATTGGATGGGTATATTTCTAACCATTATCACCTTATCAACGAATTATATAATTGTGGGACCTTTAGAATCCTAAAATCATTGTATAATAATGTAATCTTTCGTTACTCTCTAAGAGTTCCCCTCCTCTCCTCTTATAAAAGGCCCCCACCTATACCAGCTCATTCACACATTCAAGCCATTTTTCTCGGCCAACCACTGCCCAAATACTCTCCCAACTTCCCCCCCTTACTCCTAGAAGCCTCAATTTGGGCAGAACTCTTCTCAAGGAAGCCTTTGGCTCAAATCAAAAAGAGTTACCCGATTTTGAGGTAATGTCTTCTCTAATGTTATTTTGTTTTATTTTGCTTCTCCAACCCCATAAAATCATTTTTTTCATTTCTTTTGTAACAACAACAGTATCATAAATATACTAGGATGTTTTTATAAGAAGGATTCAAGCTACACTTACATACACCTACATCTAATGGTTAATGAACATACTGTTTCTGTGGATTGCGAATTTCTACCTCACGAGAAAATGATTGTTCAACACTCATATAACACCTTCAAAGGTGGCCATTAAGATGTAAATATATTTATATATGATATATAATATGTTTATGTTTTCCTTATGCTTCTGTATTTCTCATTTATGGAATACTTTATGATTTCCATTATGGGTAAACGCGAAAATTTCATTTTAGGAAGTGCGGACTTCCGCCCCCTCAAAGTGATCTGAATCGTTAATACCATATGTGGGATGTATAAAGGATGGAGTAAATGATATTATATATGATATTATACTGGAACTATATTATACCTTTATATAATTATTATTTCATTCCATTAAATACATAATAGAAATGAAAGTAGCATTCATGCGTACGTACGGCTTACCGTCTCCATGAACGGTGCATTTCATTTCATACCTCTAAATGTTACATAATATTATGAATGAATGTATATACTTGATATATATGATATATATGAAATCTAAATCAAGAATATAATTCTGGAGATAATGGATATTCTACCACATAAACAACTTGTAATTATAAAAAGTTTATTATTGACTCAAGTACCAAAGATCGACAAAACGACCGTTATTAACTTAAATAATTACATAATGTTCATAAAATTGTAATAATTTATATAAAAAGGATAATTAAATTGAAAATGGTTCTTAATAAAGTAGTTATTAACTCTAATTTATTATTCATGAGGTTAAAGAATGGTCGAATCAAGTCGGACACATGGTAAGGGAACTTCTTAACCCAATTTCAATTCATTGGGTTAATCTCCTACTATCAAATTATGTCACAATATTATTATGTCCTATTTTGTATTTTTACTTTCTTTATGTGTACCTATAGTGAATACACATAATAGATCTATTTTATTTTAAAAATGATCTTTTTTTGGACTTCGTCTCAATCTCCTTTCATTAAGGCATATTTGGTTTTATACACAATTTTCTTTTATACGGTGTATAAACCCCTTGGACTTTTATGTTTATTAAAAAGGAATATTTTTTATATGAAGTGTTTTACTAAACGACAAAATGGGAATGTTTTTCTTTCCATACATATGCAGCGACAATGACTTCTCCACCACCGTGACCATTATTTGAGTTTTGGCTTCCTCTACAAGCCATCACTTTTTTTAATGAAAAATAAATACAAAGTTTTAACTTTCTTATATTTTGGTATTGAAAATTGTTTTAAAAGAGTTTTTATTATATCAATGTGTTGTATTGAAATCTTGTGATTGAAATATGGAAATGTTTTGTTTCCTTTATGCATGTTTTATGTGATACGATTATGTTATTGTTTATGATATGTTTAAACCAATTTATATGAGGAATGCATTGGACTTAGTAAGTGATGGGTGGAGCCCGCTATAGCTCCTTGATGCATCGGTAGGTCTAATGAGACAAAATAGTGTCTTGCCACGAGGCCTTGACAAAATATTATTTGTGGCCTTGGCACAAGGCCTTGGCTACGCGGTTATGATAGTATGGCATTATGCATTCCGTCATTATGAATGTGGTTATTGATATTTCATGTAATTATTCGACCTGTAGAATATCCATGTGAATAAGTAAATGGCATTATCTCATTTTACTTTTTCTATATTATGTCGAAGTTCATGTTTAAAAGGCATTTGTTTTTTTTATACATTGCCTTAAATGTTAATGTTTATTTATGAAAGCTTCCGCAATATTGTTATCCTTACTGATCATCTGAGCTCACCCCTTTCAATGTTTTAATATTTTCCAGGATGTGAAGAAGTATACTATGAATGACCTGTAGGGATATTATAAGGGAATATGAAGAGAATATGTAGTATTTTTTTTACTTTATGATGTAATGTAAGACTTATTAATGTATCTAGTGTTTCCAAGGCTACTACACTAATCGGTCTTTCGAGACTTGATCTTTTGTGATCATGCCATTGTTATGAAGTAATGCACCGACTCTGGGTAGCTGGGGTCGGGGTGTAACAATATTCTTGAATAATAATAAGTGGTCAATTTATGATTTCTTATGTGCCTATTTTAAATATTATTATTAGGTTCATATCAGATGTCATAATGTTATAATAATTGGTTAATAATGTGAGTTCATATTAGACGTTTTTTTCGATGTTTGGTACATGAGTCAAAAATGAACTTGTTTTAAAATGATTTTCCATGTAGTTATAAGTAAATAATCTTCAGAATAGTATTAATTATTTAAATATTATATATATCTAGTAAATATTCATTTTATAATACTACATAACATTCTGAGATAAAAAGAAATGAAATGCACCGTTCATGGAGACGGTAGGTCGTACGTACGCATGAACACTACTTTTATTTCATTGTCATATTAATGTAATTAAAAATAATTGATGGGTGTATATATTATAATTAAATTATAATTTATATGTTATATAGGTCAAATATGTTCATTAATTTCATTCTATATTAATTCCATGTATTGCATGAACGAGTCAGATCACATGAGGGGGCGGTAGTCCACACTTCCTCGTATGAAATTATCACATTTGCACAACATGAAAATCATAAAGTCATGATTTAAATATAAAATTCAGAAGCATATAGAAAACATAAATACCATATATATCATATATAATATATAGTGACATCATAATGGCCACCATTAAAGTAGTTAAGAGAAGATTGAACAATCATCGTTTCGTGAGGCCGAAATTCTCCATCCACAGAAACAGTATGTTCTTTAACCATTAGATGAAGGTGTGTGTAAGTGTAGCTCGAATCCCTCACATAAAAGCATACTTATATATTGGAGATACTGGTGTTGTTACAAAATATATGAATAAAAATATTTTAGAGGGTTGGAGAAGCAAAAAAACATAAGAACACAAGAGAGGACACTACATTTAAATCAGATAACTCTCTTTGATTTGAGCTCAAATGATTACTTGTAAAGGATTCAATACAAAGTGAGGCTTCAATGATGAAGAGAGGGATTTGGAGAGATGATTTTGGTAGGTTTTGGACGAGAAAAATTCTTTATAGGTGTGGGTAAGGTGGTAGAGTTGGGGGCCTTTTATAAGAGGAGAGGAGGGGCACTCTTGGAAAGTTATAAAAGTTTACATTATTATAAAATGATTTTTCGGATTTTAAAGGTCCCACATTGATATAATTCGAGGATAAGGTGATAAGGGTTCGAAATATACTCATCCAATATGTTTTTGACATGGTTATGTCTAAGATTTTACATTATCTTTTCATTTTATATAAATCGTTAAATAATGAGGTAATCGCTGCATCATCATGATGTCATAAATATTTTAATTTATTTAATATATAAAAATAATAAAACAAATACCATGATGTAGGAAATATTTTTAACTTCCTAATTAATATTTATAGTCAAAAATATGAAATGTATAACCCCATTGAAAAATTGTTTTATTAAAATAAAACATGTTTGTGACATTTTAATTTTAACTTTAAATAAAAAGGTATTAATGTCATTTTCCAATAAAATTGGCTCCATGGGGTCTCCATGTTTAACCATGTATTTTCTTGGTCGTAAATGACACATAAAATGAGGGTAGGACATGTGTCTAGGTCATTTCATATTATCAAAACATTATTTTTACCTTAAATTACACTAATTACCTCTAATCGCGATTAAAAACATAAAAGTTACTATTCACCAAAAAATTATTTTAATTCCATTGATCCACATTTTACATCTTAATGAAAACCATTTATGTCGGATTTTTGAAATTCAAATCACAGAGGTGGTAAAATTTCTTTTAAATGGAAAATCAGTTATTATAAGTACCACTTAGGGGTTTCACTATTCATCAAAAATTGATGTTTTTTATAAAATTACAAAAAATTCACCCAAGGATATATTTGATATTCCGAATTCAAAAATGACATCTATTTTACAAAATTAAAAAATTATAAGTTAAATTAATTAATTTAATAATTAATTTCCGCTGTCAGAGAAAATAGCGTGTTTTTATGAAACAATAAGTTTCAAAAGATTGACACTAGTTTAAGTCCAATTTCAAGATGAAATTAATTCCAACGACCACTATTGGATTAAATGGTAAAAATATATTCTAATTTCACTTTTAAACCAATTAAAATTATAATCTAATAATATAAATAAATTAGATTAAAAATAGGTTTTGAATTAAAATACAACATTTTTCACTATTCATTAAAAATGAAAATTATCGGAAAAATATCAAAAATTTACACAAAGTAAATTTCGATGTCCCGATTCTAAAGAAGAATTTTATTTTGTAAAATATAACACATAAAATTGTCAAAAAGTGGATTTAAATGAGGTTCATCATCAAAAGGCGGTTAATCGACCTTTTAAAGAATATTATAATGTTTACGCTTAAAATTAGATTCATTCACATTTTTAATTCTTTAACATTTATTGTAAAATGAAAAAATAATTGGAAAACATATATAATAATTTTGCATTTAGTTCTGTTCATTCCCGCCATTACAACGACAAGGCGTTAACTACAATTTTAAATAATATTATTTTATTATTAGAGTGCAACATAAGATTTCAAAAAAACTCGTTGTTGCGTATTGGGTATGCCCTCGAGCATAGCATTACCTTTAAAGTAATATTAATATTTTATTCACAAATAGGGATAAATATAAAAATTTCATATTCTTTATTTCCCAGTGCTGTTACATGAACGGTATGATGAAATGAAAAGGATAGACCCTTACACAGGGCATGAACATAATATAAGTGTAGTATTTTTTAAATTTGATTCCCTGAGGATGTTGAGTAACATATTGAAACATTATTCGTTTTTGATGCAAAGTAAAATTCCCAGTTTATTCATAAGGATTTTGAGTTATATGTTTATATCCTTGTAGCATATTAGTGACAAATTTTTAAATAACTACCAATCCTTCTATAATTGTTATCATGTAGATAAATCATTTAATATTGGTGGCTATGTTTGTAGATGGTTACTTGGTATATAATTTCAATGATCTCATTAGAATTTTTTTATCAAGGAATGAACATACCATACATGTACACATTTTTTAAGGACACACTGGGGGTGTTTTAATAAGTCTTATAACTCACACCTTATATGGTAATTTCTGTTCATCTGAAAAATTCATATGTAGGGATCCATGAAATAAAAAGGGACCCATATAATATTATTAAGATGAGGAGCATAGAACTAATATGGGTTTCAGGATGTACTCAGGAGTATAATAATATTTATTATTATTACATACATTTTTACTATGTGTTGTGGCTCGGATATCATCATAATGAATCTATTATTTTTTTGTATGACAAGTGTGTCTTTAGAAATAATTTTATTTATCATATTCACAATGATTTTTCAATTATATTCATAATAATAGAGAATAATATGCTAGTGACGGTAGAGAATCTCCATACATGGTGTTCCTACCCTCACTAGTGTTTGGTAGCTTCTTGTTTGTGGGTGTATAAATGAAGTCATGTGAATCTTCAGCTCATACCTGGTGATTTTGATTATGGAAATGAAAATTTTCCATGGATTCAGGTTGGTGATCAATTGTTAAGAGATTTATCCCACACTGTGTGTAACTTTTGAGATCACCAATGCTCTTCACAATGAAGGTATATTATAGTCTTTAGTTGTGTATAGAATTTTATTTTTCGAATCAAGAGTTAATCTTGAACAGTTATATTATTTGGGACATTATGATTTCTGAACATGTGGAAGGGCGATTGTAGTATTTTATTATTCATTTGAAATATATATAACACAATATTCGGGAAAAGGATTATGTTATTAAGAATAATTATTTTCATTGTTGATATGGGAACATTGAGTTCGTGGTCATTCTATTTTTTCAATAAACTTGGCAACAGTTTTCTTAGGACAAAATAAATCTTTTATCATTATGTATCAATTATAAATTGTTGTCATGTACCTCATATGAAATTATCTATACTATAGGAAATAATAAGACCATAAAGAAGAATGTTAGGGTTGTTTAAAGGTTCACTAAGACCATCATATGTTTTCTAAGATATCCAATTTATTTTTTTGATATAAATGGTTCACTTCTATTGGTGTATATTGTCTCACTAGGGAGTGGAAGTTGATCCATTGAACATAAAAGTGATTTTTTCTAATGCAGAATCCATGAACATTTCATAGGATTTCTATATGATTTGTTTCACAAAATATTATCATTTGTTCATTTTTAATTTCTCCCATCTAACACAACATTAATATCCTTGAATATGAATGATCATGAATTCTTATGGATTGAGTAGTGTAAAAAATACATAACTACATAAAGGATTGGTTGATCTGTTAACATATTCTTCCTTTTCTAGAGTAATAATTGATGTTTGGGGTGTTTTAGTGTGCTTACCATCTCATTCAATGTTTTTTATTAAACATTGTGTAGTTATCTCATATGGGATAAGGAAGTTATTTCCAATTGATAATAACTATTCTACCCCTTATCTTAGGGTGTCATTAGTAAAATTTTCTATATAATTATGAGTACATTAAATCCTCATCCAGATATTTTTTGTCATCATATTTCACAAAAACATGAGGAATTTTTTCTCATAATCTTATTTCAATATGTTTTTATGAAGTTAGATACCGTTTATCTATGTCTGTAACATTTAGATCACCCACAAACTATGGGAGGGTATTGATGTTATTTAACTGTTGATAAACAATTCATTGGAAATTTTTAGTAGGTAATCTTGGGATACTTAGAGGGTTATATTAGAGCCCATGGAGAAAGAGAATATTTTAATGAATGCATATAGTAGAGGTTTCATGTTCGAAATTACAGTGTAATTTTACCCAATGTTGTCGGTGGAGAATCATTGGGGAGACACAAAGGTATAGGTGATGAGGGACTACATTTATCAGGGTTATTCTTTAGATGAATTATTTAATAATGATCAGTATCATACGTTTTTTAGGGAGGTTATATAACTCATATTCAAAGCATTTGGAGGTTCTCTGAGAGTATTATAGCATTTTAGTGGTGGTGTATCATTTCATTAACAATTCAAATAATTACATAATATGACAATATTTGTGGCTCTATATGAATTTTTTAGTACAAAAAAATTTCACTTCGTGTTTCATATTACTATAGATAGTGTTAGAGGTTTATGTTCTATGTGGTTTATTAATGGAATTAGATGTCACGAAGTAGAAGTGGGAGGGAATTACGATGACTATAATAAATAGAATACATGTATCTTTTAGAGGATGTGATGATATTTGGATGATGAATAATTAGTTGATGAGTTTATCGTACAACATTAGTATTAGGGTGTAGGGTATGGTAGGGGTTTTAATGAAGTGGTATGTGGATAATATTGTTTCTCATAATGTGGTTCATGTGAAAATAATATCTAATTGGGAAGCACATTTATTCACATGATTTTTGAGATGATTGTAGAATTATATTTAATTCCTTTTTTAATTTTGAAATTTTTTCCTTCCCCAGATTATTTGGTAGATAATGTAGAAAATCTATAAAATAGATGATATTATGCCATCTTTTTTATCTATTTTATGATTTTTGTGTTCAGTAATTTTAAATTATTTATATTTCCTTGAAAAATGAATACCAATCTTATATGGTGTTTCCCACATTTGAGGAAGCGCATGGGAATCCTAGTCAATCTCTGTTTTGAGGAACCATGGTTGTGTATTCATCATTCTTAGAATAGATGTGGCATATGACATAGGCCAAAAATTGATATGAATTGAGGGTTTATGAGATTAGAATGGGAACATTAAAAATATTGTTTAAATGGTTAATTTATTTTTTTGTATTTTTTGGTCTCTGATAATGATTTTTTTCAGGTTCCTCTCCCTCTTCGGAAAGGGGGATTTGTGAATCTGTGAAATTTTAATCCACTATTTATCATACCATATAAGGTTTTTATTTGTTTTTCTATGGTGTAGAATGTATATTAGATTCTTCCATAACTAGATACGATTCATAAAATCTTTTACATGTCACATTTTTATTTATATTTCCACTATAACTCCTTTTTCATCTATTTTAGGGAGTTGGAAGTTAATGATTACATTAAATTCATTGAGAGAGTACATGATATTCATTATTGAAAAAATAATGGGAATTATGGGAATTATATTCCATTTTTTTAGGATTTTGTGGATAAATGGTGGTATGAAGGATAATATGTGGTAATGATAGTTTCGGATGTGAACTCAGTATCCCATGTTTTCATAATAATGAATTTATTTAGTAATGTAATTTTTTGGGCGAGTTAAAATTTATATGAATTGTTTCATGTTGTGTTTTTAATATTTGGTTGGTTTTGCAATATTATTTGATAGATATCTCTTTGGGGGTTTTAAGTTATTGGTTTGTGTTATTTATCTACATGGATTTGTTTTTATTTAGTGGTATTTGTATTATTTGATAGGTATCAAATGAGATTATTTATAAATTCCATGCGTATTACTATACATATTTTCATATATGTATCTAACAAATGGAGTTCATTTAATGTATAAAAACATTTCAGTCTATAATTATAGATGGGGGTTCATTCTATAGTGAGATGGTTTGGATTCAAATATGGTGTTTTATGGGGTGGGTCTGGTGTATATGATATTTATGACACCATTGTGTCTTCTGGTGTTAAGTTATGACATTGAAAATTGAGGTGATGATTTGGTTGCGTGAAGGAGTACATGTTTTACATTGTTCATTTGGGATGTTCCATGGAGTAGGTTATGGGATTTATAGGTATAGATGTAATTCTAGGGCTTGATGATATTTTATTCACAAGGAATCATGGAGATTTATTAATTTTTTAGTTAAATATTTATATTGAGGAACAATGCTTCATAGATCAAATGATACATCATGGTTGGGTCTGGCAGTTTTGATACTACGTAGTTGACATGAGATTTGAGTCATGGTTTTTCTTATATTTTAGTATATATGTTTGTTGATCCCAAAATAATTTCATTATTCCATTAAACATAAACACATTTTAGAGTTCTAGTACCCTGTTCATTTTAGTCCTCTATTTTTTCATCAGTTAACTAAACGTTGGAATCGACCAAAATTTTATTCATCTACCTTTGATTCCCTCAAAACATGAGGATGTTCATGTGTTTCTTTGGGATATTTTTTAGGTAGTTTTTTTTAATTTCTCTGTTTCTTCAAGATATCCATTTTGGGGATCCCAAGTGAGTTCAAGCTCGTTACATCTCATTTTATTTAATGTTGATAAATTAAAAATCTCAACCAAAATACCAATTCAAATTTGATGTTTTTTATGTGATTTTTTTAAGTGATATCTATGACCTAGGAGGATTTTGGTTTCTATCAAATGGGTTTTATTTTTTCACCAATTCCTCATCATGTATTTCAAAGTATATGTAAATCATAAGTTAAGATATGTGCTTATTAAACATATTTTTTTATATAATTTGGAAATAGAATTATCTTAATTTCATTTATTGATTTTAGAGTATTATATAAAAAATATAATTAATCAATTTAATGGAAATATATAGGAAAAAGTTGTTTTATATGTGTGTAATTTTTTTAATGTAATTGTTAATGAGAATAATTAATATTTTCTATTATTTCTACAAAATGACTAAGTATGTTTTATATTTTTTGTTAAATTGTTCATGAATATCATTTCAGAAAAGGTCAATAAATTTTATATTGTAATAAAACAATTGTGTGAAACATGGGAATTCATGTAACTATTTATTGAGAAAGATAAATTAGATTGTAATTACAAGATTCTTTAAATAAAAATTATTAATTTTTATATTATGGAAATTATATCATGGTGTGATACCTGGTTTCTTATTATTTTATTTAAATTGGTGTGGAAAATGTAATTGGATTGACTATTTTATGAGTTATTGGTTAGTGTTATTTAGTGGGGAATAGATTAGTTAACTAGTTGGAGAAAATTTCCCAGTGGATCTTTCGTTTACATTCTATAGATGCAAAGTGGTAACATAGTGTTTTTTCACAAAAATGTTGATATTTGTTGATATGGTATTGTTTTTTATTTTTCCATTAGAAATTAAATATAATTTGTGATGAGGAATTTTAAAATCATTGTGGATGGAATTTAATTATTCTATAGTTGTGTATGAGATTATGATTCCTAGAATAATTTGAAATATATTAAATTTACATGAGAAATTTCGTACAATTATTTTAAATAAATATGGGGATTCATGGTAAAATTAATTAAATAATGGATGAGAAAAAATAAGGCTGTAATTGACCGATTTCTAGAATAAATGTTTCATTTTCAATGCATGTTGTGGATAATTTGTTTGAAAAAGAATGATTGTTTGTGGGGTTATTTTATGAAGTTGTTGGTGTGTTTGATGAATGCAGTGCGGTGATATTCATGTGATGTAATGGTGTTTCATTGATTAAACCCTTTTAGGATGTCCAATTTAATGGCTTTATATTTTTTTCATTCCTTTTTATTGTAATGAAACCCCAAATCAGATAACAATAATGATGCCAAATTTTTTTAGATATTGATGTATTCCATAAAATCCTAGTTATTGAGGGATAATATATATAAAGACCCACATTTACACACTCTACATTTTACATGTCATTTAGTTGATAGGTTATTTCATTTTTGTTTTTAAACCTGAAGAGGGTCGTGTATTATAGGTGGAGTGCACAAGGATGTTATCCTTCAGATTCACGATAACATATAGAAATAGATATTATATGAGTTTCTGATGTAAGGTGGATATTTGGATTTGATATTTTGATTGTGGTTATGATATGGATATATGGATGTTATCATGATTCCTTAGACCCTATGAGTAGGAAAGATTGGTATATTTACAGTCCAACACACATTATATGTTATAAGATTATCCTAGTATATTTTAGTGTAGTTTTGTAATGAATAGAATACTATGATATTTTTTGTTGTTATGTGAGAGGAAAAACCATGAAGGAAGTAATTTTTTCATACCTTTTTATTTTTTGATAAATTATATTTCACTAAAAAATGATATAATAATTAGTACAAGGCCATTATGTGGTGGGGTGGTAGTTAACCACTTATATTCATGTGGTTTTTTTATATTTATTCATTTGAATCATAAGGAATATTATTCCATGCGTTCTTGGGTTTTTTTTTGAATATATAAATATATATTATACATGATATGAACAACACTATATATCAACAAAAATTCCCAATTTTGAGGGTGAGTTTGGAGATTAGCATTGATAGTTCTAGCTAAAACATTAGAGGTGTGATTAGGGTTTCTTCTTAGGATTCTAGTTGGTATTTTTATGTGAATAAAATTACATGACTGAAATTTCATTCACAGTGTATTAGGAGGGGTTATGTTTTTATGTCATGTTTCTGATCAGTGTATTTTTATTTTTTTCTGTAGGGTTTATGAGGGTAATGCCACCCATTTTCATACATTATAACATTAGTGAAAATTTTTATCATAAGTCTTATTAGATGTATGCCTCTATGGAAAATGTCATCATTGATGAAGGACTGTGATGGGTTATTGATCGTCTCAGGTCATTTAGTACACATTATAAAATATGTTTCGTGAAATTATGAAAGACATAGCATATTTCATTAAATCAAATTGTTTTAGAAGACACTACATTATCATTATTATTGTATGCAAATTCATTACTAAATGGGTCTTTAAATTTTTTTATTTGATTGAAAAAAATATCTTTATTATCATGTTGTGCATTCGAATTAGTTTTTTAATTCATTTCCATTTAAATTTTAAGAAAAATTGTAGGATCAATATTTAAAATCATCTATGAACTATCACAACTACAAAAAAATTATTTTTATAATATATTTATTTATTTTAATGGAATTGAACTAGTCATTTTTAAGACTGGAAAACATTAAATTTCATCACATTAATTCTTATGTATCTCCATCCATAACCTTTTACATTGTTAAATTCCCATATATCTCAAGTTAAAAATAATTTAATTACATTAACTATATTTCTTTTTTAATTAATATTATACTTTACAGATCAAAGTATAAAAATTAGTTTATTTTATTATTTGTATTACATATTTATAATGGAAATGACCCTTATAGATTTAATATCTAGATGAGAGATTATTACAACCATGTTGTATTTTAGTTCTCCATCAAATATTTTCTCTTAGATATTAATGATCCATGATCTTCTAAATCATGTAATTAGATTCATTATTATTTCCACAAACAATTAATAAAAATATGGATTGATAAAATGATTAAATAGATTCCCCATAATTTCTATAAACCTTCAAATTATGACACTATAATTGTAAGACTACTACTTAAATTGGGTGATCATTGTTATTTCATGAATATAAAACCAGTTAATTGTCATCATTGAGGGATCATTTAAATAATGGAATCTTAATTATTCAATATTCTACGATAATTTACCTTTCAAAAGAAAAATAAATGAATTTTTTTGAAAGAATATTTATTATTTATGAATTATTATCTGATTACATTCATATATTATGAATTTACAAAAATCATAAGTACACTTTCAAAATATAAAGTCCATGGTGAATTATAAATATTATTTATTTCTATCATTATATGTTTTTATTTCTATTTTTAAAACATAATACATTATATCTATAAAATTTATAATCAAATTACCATCTATACTTCCAAAATCACACTTCGATGTAGAAATAGTAATTATCAATGTTAATATATATTTTTTACATATATTTTTAAAATATATCCAAAATATTTAGATGGTTCATTCTAATAAATAATTCTATAATTTTTTTATTTTTATTTTTTCCTCTAACAACATATATTTTTGGCATCATAACAACCACTCTATGATTTAATTCATTTAACACAACTCCATTGGAATTAAAAAAAATCTCATTAGAATATTAACCTTTGAAATTATTGTTTAATATAATATACTCTACAGTATCTCAACATATGCATATTATTATTATAATAGAGAAAAAATATTATTAGTTAGTACTGTTTTATTTTGAGTAATTAAGTAATTAGTAATCATATTTGTTGAGTTCAAAGTAATTTATTATTCATTATTTATAGATTTTATTCTAAATTGATGTATTAAATTTCTATAAATATTGTGTTTGAGGATTTAAATATTAATAGTAAATATATTCAAGTTATATTCATGTCCTAGATTAGTAAATTTAATTATTCAAAATGTAATGCATATTTTTAATATTTTACTGGTAGTGAAATATTTGATAAAAATTTTAATGAGTTATTAATGTTTAGTTCATTATTACATGGCATATATAGAATACTAATGGGGGTAATTAATCTTATATACACTTATTTATTAGATATTAAATCATACATGAGATATAGATGTATTGGTTTATTCTTACATGAGATCTAGATGCATGAATTTAATATTATGATATGTAATGAATTGTGACTTTAGTAATATGAATCAAAATGCATTGTTTATTTATTTTAATATTAAAATGTAGATAAATTTATATATATATATTATCTATTTTAGTTGTATAATTATTTTGATTAAATATTAATCAATGTAAGATTTAATTCATTATATTTTTAAACTATTTTAATGAGATATATGACTAAATATTTTTTGATGTTTTCACAGAAGAATGAATGTGGAAAATTAATTTTTTAAGAATATTTTTTCTTTCATATAACAATAGAAATATTGAGAGCTGTAATTGAATATTTATTTTATAAAAATATAAAATATGAATAATATTTCATTCTATATAAAATTAGGATAAATAATTCATAATAATTTTATATTCATTCTTCTGACCGTGACACCAAATTTATGGAGGTTTTAAAGATCGAAAAGACATAAAATTTATTATTATACTAATTATTTTTGAAAAAATATTCCTCAATCATTTAATGTAAATTATTTTTTATGTCAAAAAAATATGAGTGAGTCAATAGAATTCATTAACATGTTACCCTAACTGGCTTGCTATAAATTAATTATTATTCGAAAAAATTATGTTCCATATAATTTATTAAAATATTTATTCACCATTTCTTTTATGTAAACACTAATAACATAATATGTGATAAAAATATTATAGGTGGTATTAATATAAATGCTACATGTCAAAATATAATGTTAAAAAAACTATGTCTACACTTTTTGTAGTCAAAATTATTGATTCCATATTGAATTTATTTTGAATAAAATCATGAGGAATCTAAAGTGTGTTGTTTTATTGGAGTACGGGATTGACATAGAGTCCCTGACTACTATAAAATCATTTTTCATATGGTATAAATTCAATTTATATCAATAATTCATTAAAAAATAATCAATGGAAACTAATATGTAATTGAAAAGAGATGATAAAGATTGAATGGATAAATATAGGAATTCATTTCAGCCAAAAATTATTTCATTTTGATATAATAAATGTTACAAAAATAATTATCACATTTCAAAAAATTATTTATATACATAATCAATTAAAAGAAATTTTTTATATAAAATTGATTATCTTATAGAAGAAACCAATTGTTGGAGAACATTGTATTAATAGAGAGAATTATCTATGTTAGTAAAAATGATATATATATATATCTGTAATTTATATTCCAAAATATATGTGAATATGATGAAAAGTTATAAAATACCCTCTTTTTAATATGTGATTCGAAGTGTTGAGTAGGATTTTTTGTATAATGTGAAATTTATAGCTATAATTAAAACTATTAGTAGTATTCATTCTTTTGAATTCGATGTATTTTTTTATTAAATTATTTCTAATAAATTGTGGGAGACAATTTATATAATATAAGATATTAATAAAAGTATTAAAAAGTTTTTATAAAGTATTTCATATCCGAAATATGATACTTTCAAAATTTTTGAAGGAGAGTGTATTACAGAAATAAATGTAAGACTCATTGATATTTTTGAAAATATTTTTTTGGAAATGTTGTTCTCAAACATAATTACTCATTTAATGAATTAATTTTTTTACCTACCAGATAAATTGAATGATATTTGCTATTATTTAATCAAAACATTCTCAGAAGGGGAAATGAATGTTTTTCTAGAAATATAATGGGATATAATGACAAAAATGCTAATGTAGAGGGCCATAAATCAATTAAGGATATAAAATTCCACACAATATTAATATAATAAAGATGAAATTAAAAAAGTGGTTATTTTTAAATCCATTAATTAGAGAGAAATTTCGTTGACCAAATTCTAGTGCTTCGTTTTCCCATCTAGTTTTAGGGTTCAATAATATTATAAGATGAACAATTATTCCTAAATTTTATGAATAAATTCAAAAGGTTGATAAAAATTATAATGATGTAGAATGGATTAAAATTTAGAAACATTTTCATAAAAATTATAATTCAACTATACCTAAATTAAATAATAAATATTTAAAACTCTCATCGAAGTATACAATATTTATTAAAATTAAAGGAACCTATTAAATTTACATGGAGTAATTTTTATGATAAATTTATATATCTAAATTTAAATCATGGAATAAATAATCTCATCAGTTAGTTAATAAGAGTTTTATTTAACCAGATAAATAATTTCATACATTTTTATCATGCAATCAAGAATATAATATTTATTCATATGACTTAAAAATGATAATTGTTCTTTTCTTGATTTTGATAAGGGTTCGTTGAAGAATTATAATAATACACTTAAAAATATTATGCTTTTATAGTTTTTGATAATTAATACATTGATTGAACCAAACAAAAATATAATTTTTCAATTATTTTTATTTATTATTATATGAATAATGACACATGATATCAGATTTTTATTGTAAAAATGGATTTTTATAAGAATAATTAATTGATTTGGTGAAATATTCAAATACCATAAAAATAGGGAATATTATTTTTCAAAATTATATTAGAAAATGAATGTTCAATGTTAATTATTTTAATATTTTTTTCATTATTCTAATGATTTTGGTAAAATATCACATTAATTTTATTTTGTGAAGGATACCAATATTTCATTAGGTATTTTGTTCATATAGTGTATAAATTTTTCTCAATGATAAATTTTTATCTTAAATCATTTATGGGTAATAGAAATGAAAAAAAAGTATTTGTATACAAAAACATAAAATATTATAATATTTTTTAGGTAAGGAGTCTTGAAAATTAAAATGAATAATTGCATATGGATGGTAGATATTAAATGGTATATGAGTGTTTATTTTTAAACGTTCAATTATCTACCAATGGAATAATGTGTAACTCTAACTGTTATAGACCATCTAAAAAGATAATTATTAGAATATAATATATTGGAACACCATATGTTCTAATTTACAGTTATGTCTATTTTAAAATGTAATATGAAATATTTTTCTCATCGTTTTTATAATAAAAATAGTTTATATTTTTCTAATACTAAAAATAGTTATTTTAAATATAATGTCCATATAATTAATTCCCCACTATTGGAAAATTGTTACATTATAATTACTCATTATTTATTTATACAAAACATTAGTTTTTTGAATACAAAAATATACCTACCATTTATTTATCATAGAAGAATCAGAAAATGTAGATATTATTATTATAAAAAAGTATCCAAAATAGTTTTATTGTCTTTTATAAAATTAAATTATTATAAAAAGAGATTATATGATTCTTTTCTAATGTATAATCAATATATGTATTTTTATAAATAAATTAATGAGGTTCCCACATTAATTCCTTCATAATTTATCTACATAGAATAATTTGGTACTTCTATAATTTCATTACAATCTTTAAGTGATAACTTGCCAGGATTTACATGGGATCTATTTTTCAGGGTAAAAATTAAAAAATATAATATTATCATGAATTTTAATATGATACTTTTGAGTGTAATCTATATAAAAAAATTCATTTAAGAAGAAAATTGGGTGTAGAAACTAAATGTCGTGAGTTACTCTCTTTTTCCCCAAATAATTTTATTTATCATAATTTGTTTCTAGGTATACAAGTAAAAAAAATTCACTAAATTGATAAATTTTAATTTTAATCATATTTCATTAAAAATGTTATGTAAATATATAATACCAACTCATTTATGGATTGAATTTATTAATATAATATGTTATGTCATTAATAAAGTCATAAAAATAAATAATTTTATGGGAAATTCTTCTGAGTTATGGAATTTAATAACAAATTGGTTATAACAAATTTTCTATTTGAAAAGTAAATATTTAGAATATTATGGATAATAATTTTAAATTTTATCTAATATATGGTGAAGAAATACACCCTATTTATTCTAAAATATATAAATAACTTAATTATTTCAATAAAAATGTAAATTATATATGAATAATATATTCATATTAATTTTGGTATATGTGACCATTTTAATTAAAAGATAACCTATATTAATGATCTCGATGGTTCATTGAACAAAATAATGCTGATTCTGTTTTTTAAAAACAAAATATGTGATAACGAGGAACATTATCATGTAGAACCATGTCCTCAAGTGTTATAAAATAATGAACCTCAGAGTGTACATACTAGAGAACGTATAACATTAAGAGACTATCCTTTATAATATATTTGTAAATGTCTAGGTTAATTTGATTGTAATAGTCAATATATAGGAAATGATACATAATTTTCAATATTTATTTTAATTTATGAACTGATCTTTTTGAAGGAAGCAGTGAGTGAGAAATGATACCTTTTAGATATATAAGAAGAGTTCAATATGATTGAAATAAAACAATATTATAATTTTTTTAATACGGCCATTTTATATATGGTAATAATAATAATGTGGGTTATTATTTATAGTCATGTTGTTCATAGATTCATTACAATGAATATGGATATATTAATTTTAAACGGTTAAATTAAAGAGGAAGAAATAGATTGTGAATATAAATTTGCAGAAGTTCATATGTAACAGACCATCCTTTTCCATTCATACTAGTCACCCAAATCATCCCATTGTTGGTAAGGTTAATAAAGATAACAAAAAACAGTTTCATATATATGAAAAAAATGATATAGAACTACAGTACATATCTATAAGCCCAATAAATGAAATTGATCAAAACAAGATAAACCATAAAGTACGAAAAATTATGAAAAAATAGTATCCATGTGCCCAACCATATCCTCTAAAACCATCCAAAAACCAAAATGGATATTTATATATATTCCCCCATGCTATATAATTCCCTTACCATTACATGTGTCCTACAAAATAATGTCAAGAACAACCCAAAGGAAGTATTAGATTATGAGTTCAGAGCCATGTTTTAAACCACCAATCAATATATAAATGTTATAATATAAATAATGAAAAATTTATAACAATAAAATAAAACTGTTTTACAATAATTTATATAATGAAATCAGTATGAAAAATTTCTCATATATACATTGAATTTTCTAGAAATTTCAGATCATGTTTTATAATGTATAAAACATGCTAGTCATATTAAAAAATAGGTAAACATGACAAAATAAATAAATATACATGTGATACAACATTCATGAAAAAATACATCATTCAATAAACAACCATAAAAATAAATAAAAAATCCATTCTGGCTATATCCTTTTGTAAAATACAAAATATACCCTCGTTATCCTAAAAGGAATAAGGTTGGATCTAACTAATATCACGTCCTTAAACAGTCCATTGATATAGAAGACATTACCTCTTAGAGTTTTCACAAACTATGGATTCCAATATATATTTCCCAATGCACCCAAGGATCCAAATATGAAATTAATTTCAATATTTATTTTTAAACCCATGATCACGATTTTATTAATCCATTTCAATGATAAGACAATATTTTTTGGCGTTTTAAAATCCATTTTCTATTTAAATTCATAGAAAATTAGATTTTTTATGAAAAAAAGAAATTAAAACATGACCATATTCCTTTTTAAATTAAAACACATGAAATTGAATAAAAAATATCATGGAATGAATAATATTGATAAAAAATTCTAGAAATAATTACAATTTAATATATATACCTAAATCAAGGACATAAAAAACCAATACACCTTTGAAAATGATGTTTTTATTGAACATGATCAACCTTCAGAATTCAAGACATGGAGAGAGACTAAAAATGATAGATAAAAACATTATCTAATTACGAATTCTAACCAAAAATGGTTCAAAAAAATATAAAGAGTACTCAAGAAGAAGGATTACTCTAGGAGATGAAGGGACTAGTCATTGTAACCAATCTCTCAATGTATTCATTCAAATAGAATTGAGCCACCGAAAAAAACTACGATAAGAGATTTAGCCCATTAAAGAAGGATGAAAATTATAATGAAGCCTCAATAACAGTTAATTAACCATAAATTATGAATCTTAAAGAATTACATGGTGTGTATTACGTTGAAATTATATAATATTTCCCATTTTATGTTATTCTGAAAATTTTGTTGCATTCTTAATTAAAAAATAATTTTTCACATTACCTGAGGAGACAACCTTATATAACATGTAACATTATCACATGGAGTAATCATTTCATGGGATTTATCTGTAATCCAATACAGGTCGTGTAATCCAATCACAAAGCATGAAACTGTCTAGAAAATTGAAGACACTTAATTTTTATACAGTAGATTCTAAAAATCCATGAATAGACCATTATAGGTATTCTCCCAATTCCATGGTTGGAAATAATCATCCACTAAAAAAAGACCTAATTAAATATATTTGAACATAACATGGATAAAGGTAATAAGGAATTAAAATATCCCCACCAATTTTTTTTATTCAACTAGTGTTAACAATATACCAAAAATAGATGGCCACAATATCCTCATCAAAGAATCCCACTCCCACATCTCATGGAAATATTGTCTACACTATTAGAGTACCGAGTCTAGGGGGATCCTTTTACTTCATAGAACCTTGCCCAAGTTATCTATAATCTATAATGGCCTTTCAAAAAAATCATATTTGGCTCGTGATCAACGTACTACCGTCAAATCACATTGGAAGCATCAAGTAAATACCTATCTAACTAGAAAAAAATTGAATATGAAATGTATATATGACAATTTATATGGTAAAATAAATAGATATGCCCCCCTCTACAGTTCAAAACAATATAAATAGGGCCTAAACACATCAAGGATAGAAGGAAATTCATACCAAATTGACTGTGTCCTAAGAAATATGTAGACTTGAGGAAATACCAGTCACTAACCTCAATCTCCAGTGGCCAATTTGGATGTTTTTCATATGATTTTGTTTATTCTATGTCATGATCAATCACATCTATATCAATTGAACTATCACTTTTATCTCATCATCCAAACATGGGCATCCCATGAACTGGTCATCCTACTCTTCCCATCAAAATTTAGATTGACATGGCCAACCATAAAAAGCCTCAAAGAATGCCATCTAGATTGAAGATTGATTACTATTATTATAGTAAAACTTGTCAAAGGAAAATTCATGTCCCAAGATCCACCAATATCATGAAAAAAAGATTCGATCATATCCTAATGAACAATGATATCCCTCTCAAACAGTCCATACATCTGTGGATCTTGGGTCATGAACTATTCTAGGAAGAACGAAATTCCACAAAAAAATTCATTCCAGAATCATAATTTGAACCAAGTGACCTTATCATAATCAACTATAGAGTAATCCCCTTAAAACCTCACAATATATTAGGTATATAATCCCCCAAGATGTTCCAATTTAATTAAATCCTTTCTTGGTAACAAATTCAATGATTTAGTGATTATGTCAATAATCATATGCATTACATCTTTCACTCTTGGATTCCAAGGTAATGAAACAATGAACTATAGCCAAATATGAACCCACATTCATATTGAAATTATTAATGGCTATAAGAAACATGATGTTCATGCAGTTCCTCATAATCTCTTTGAAATTAATGTTATCACAAAACCATATCCATAAAAGACCACCTAATTCTCAGGAAACAATAATAACGTTTTAAATCCTGGTACATTATTGTAATAGCGGTAGATATAACATCTGGAGATTGTTCACAACAACTAAAAAATCAAGATCATGTGTATTGTAGTTATTATCATATGGTAATAGATTTAGATATCCATAATCCACTACCCATTTCGAATTCATAAGTACATATCCAAAACCCATACTGGAATAATTTAATAAAACATAATAACCTAACCCAGGATTTGGAAGAATCAAAACTAATGCTAAATATAATAACATATTTAACTACTCAAATGATCTATGACACTTTTTTTTGCATTCAAATATTAAATCCTTTTGGGATAAATCTTACATCAAAGATGAAATATTTGGAAAATAGAAAAACAATACAAATAAAACTTCTTTATTTATGAAGATAATTTTTTTGATAATATAATTGGGGTGCTCCCAAGAATTAATTGCCTATTCCTTCTTTTTATTGACATAAAATACAACTAATGAGATCACCTTCCTCATAAAATTCACCTATCATATCCAAATATCACATTTGGATAATTTAAAATCCAAATGATGTACCCACAATAATGAAAAAAAGATATCTAAATGGTCAACATGTTCCTCCTCGGTCATGGATTAAACCAATATATCATCTATGAACACACAAAAAATGATTCAAAGTACTGATGAATGATTCAGTTTGTCATGTCAATAAACACCACATTATAATTTGTGAGACAAATGGAATGACCAAAAAATAGGAATTCTCATATCAACTGCTAAATTTTATCTTCGGTAAATCCACTTATCAAACACCCAATTGGTTGTATTCTATCTACTATCCAATGGTAGGAAACCAGTGATCCCCACTAAGCAGATAAAATAGATCATCAATTATGGGAAATGTATATTTTTTCTAAATCAAAATCCGATTAAACATATGATAGTCAATAAAATGGTTATAAATCTCATATAAATTAGGGTGATTGAGTATATGAGAATACATGGTGAAGCACTAGGATGAATAAATCATTTGTCCACTAGGACCTCATGATATTCCTTATGTTCCAAAAATTCACCAAGATCCATTTGATAAGATTTCAATGAAATGGATATCATTCCCAAGATATGTTCTATAGAAAACTCATCATCTCTATATTGAGGTAATCAAAATAAATCATCCAAAAAACCCAAGGGTATGCACCATCAACATCAACAAGTTCACCCTTATGGAAGGGTCAACTGAATCAAGTAATATTTCTTAAAACTGACATGACAATATACTATTATATGATTCAACCGGTCATTCCCTTCTCGATATGGAGTCCAACTCACTCTAGAAAATAAGTATAACCCCATTAATTGATAACAATTATACATAACAGGGATAATAGTCTATTAGGTCATTAATAATGAATATCCAATTCATGCCAATAATCAATTAAATGATGTCAATATCAAGAACTATGACATCCCAAGGAACCTCAACATCAGCTATGATCACCCAATATGTGGGGAAGGTGAAACATTATATTCACCTCTTTCCACAAGGTTTTAAATGATCTAATAAGAATGGAATAAACTCTGAAATAAATACAAACATATCAAAAAACAATGAACATATAAAATAATTAGTGGAACATATGTCAAATAAATATAGTACTATAGATGATGAAATTAACACTATACTTAACAATATTTCTGGTCATTTTTTAGATTCGCATGGCACACACTTTGCATCATAAATCCATCAATACATACAATACTAAACATACCCTTTGACCTAATAATGAAACCGACAACCTTTAGAATCATCAATATGAATATGTGATATATTGGTGAAAATATATCAGGCATTATTTCTATGGGACATCTTGTCACATAAACGTTTTAGATGGCCAGATCACTAAAAAAGATGAACATTTCATGGAGCCTCCATAAAATGAAGTTGTGTAAGACAAAGCCACACATTGTTGTGGAAAATAAAATTATCATCACTAAAAATCTAATTCATGTATTCCTATAGAAATCTAACCACACTTATGCATTCTTTTCTGACCAGAAGAAGCACCTTGGCTAACTACTTCACCCACAACGGCTCTATTGAAATCATTACTTCCAACTATGCCTGCACAATCCAAAAAAAGTTTTTTTAAATACCTCCTCTAATTTTGGAACATAAAAAAGTTTTATAATAAAATAAATATCACCAATCATCGCCATCTCTATCCAATGAGGCTTAAGGAAATTATTATTTAAAATCTATCGGTCTAGACGAACCAACCCAAAAAAACAGTTGGAGAACTCAAGAATGGTACACTCTCCATTCTCCAACTTCAAAATGTCACTGGTCATTTATGAATATATATTATGTGGAATAAACGTCAGAATGAATATTTTATTAAATAAAACCATGTTAAGACCATCATGCTACTTATCTTCCAATTTAGTGTCCCACCATCTCCAACCCAGTATCTTAAGAATTCATGAGAAAAACCCCACCAAAAAATCATCAGTAGTTTTCAAAAAGATGATGATCCTATTAATATGTTTAATCCAATCCTATGATTATTGAGTTCCATTATTATACCAAATGATAAGTGGATTATTATTGGTAAATTATGAGCCCTAGTCCACTACACATCCCCAGTTCATTTTTTCCATTGACCATATAGTCGAAATGGTAATGATTACTACTCCACAAAAGATGAGTACACTAGAGAATCCACCAATCGAATCACCCTCATGGAATCCCATGTCTTATATGGATGATCTATTATAGGAACAATTTTCTATTAAACAAATGAAAATGAACAATATGTAATTAAAAAATTCCAATGCCTTTTATCTAACATATATAATAAAAAATAATTATTCAATAAGACGATAATTTATACCTGTTATGAAATCAACCACAAAAAAGGAAACAATGTTCTAAATAAGTCGTCCCATTTAAATAAACCTACCATATAGTATATTAATATTACATTACATGAACCAAGACCAAAAATATTACAGATAGGTTAATTTTTAATTAATTTCCCTTAAATTTAATTCAAATGAACCAAAATATCAGGTCATGGACATTGTAAATATTTTCATACCACCAATAGAAACATGAATTCAGTCATGGGAGTCAGCTGGCCATATTCCATTTAAAAACATAACAATCCCAATAATTTCCTTATAAGAATTAGAGACAACTAATTTTTTTTTTTACATAGTTGAGTTTAAGTATCCACCATTGATACCAAATGGTAAGAGACCAACCCAATCCAACCAAACTAGTCACCCAATTCATCCATTTACATTGTGAGGTAAAAAAATTAAAAAATAAGTATCATATAAAAGTGAAAAACAAAAAAATACTAAAAATAATAGAAAATTAGAGATAAATCATTTCCTAACTGAATCATCCAACAATTATGACATGTATAATTGAACTAGTCTCTATGTGATGAATTTTCACCTCCAAAACCATCCCGCAACCAAAAACAATAGCAGCGTAAACAAAAGCCATCAAGGTATATATTTCCCTTCCCTTAACCATTTCTCTATAAAAAATAGCCTATAGAAGTTTGGTGTTATCAAATTGACTAGTATGAGACCACTAAATTATATATAAAAGTTTTAAGGTAAATAATTAATATGATATATCATTAAAACAAAACATATTTAGAAGAATTATTATAAACAAAAAAATATGTGTGTGTTTATAAACCAATCCATGAATTTTAAAAAAATAGAATATTATGATTTCTAAATCTATAAACATGTCAAATATATGAAAATATTGGTAAGTATATAAAAATATAAATATGCATGTTATTAAACATACATTAAATATTATATAATTCAACAAACATTGAGAAACATTAATGAACAATTCAGCCATGATCTAGCATGTTGGACTATACACACTAGACAGTCACGATCATAAAGGGCATACAGTTGGAACCAACTAATATAGAGTGATACCACATTCCATCATTATACAATAGGATACCTCCTAATGGTGTCACACACACTCTGGCTACCCATATCTATTTCCCGATAAACCAAAGATTCCAACTATTCAATATTTTTCATTTTCTGTTTATAAACGCATGATCTAATTTTTATAAATCCATTTCAAATTAAATCTATACTAAATTAGCATCTGAAAATACATTTTCTATTTCAAATCATTGAAATTTACATTTTTGAGGTAAAACCCCTTTTATACTTGATTTCGTTTCATTTTCAATTTCAATATATTCAATTCCATTTCAAATCCAATAAAAAAAAATTCAATAAATCAAAACACAGGAATAGAGCCACATACATCATGGATGTAGAAAAATAATCAACATTCGGAAATGGAGTGTTTAAAAACATGAGTGACTATTGAAAGAAAATTCAAGAAAAGATTCTAAAAATGATTGATAGAAACAAGATTCTTATTACCACTCCCTAACACAAGTGTTTCCACAATTATAGTGTATAGAGAAACATATAGGAAGGATTTATCAAGGAGGGGAAATACCTATTTATAATAATTAATCATTCAATGAATAGATACAAAGGGAACGGAGTCTGCTTAAAATTAGTAGGGAGGTCTCTAAATTAAAGGAGAAGGCTGCAAAAATGATTGGTTCATCTATATCTCATATAACAATATAAAATATGAAAATTAGGGAAGGAGATTTTGGGTATTACCTTACACATAATGAATTTATTCCATTTTATTTTATGTTGAAAAATGTTCCTCTTTACTAATTAAATATCGATATTTTACAATACTCAATGTGAAACCATTACACAACATCTACCAATTTTACATCATGTACTAAATTGTATAGATTTATCGAAAAGATAAAACATGTTATTTTATCCCATTACACATGAAACATCTACAATATATGCAGTAGAAAATATAGGTTTGCATTGATGATTCCAAAAAATCCCATACATCATCATTACAGGTATCCTCCTAATTTCACAATTTGAAATCATCATCACAATAATAAAGAATCCCAAAGAAACTATTTAAACATGCCTTCCAAATATTTAATGTTTAATTATATTAATTTTCATATTTTGAAAGGGTCCACACTACTTAATATTTTAATAAGAATTACATGCCTTTTCAAGTGGTTGAAAAATATATATTTGTAGATGATTATATTTTAATGAATTTTTATATTTTAAAACAACTTAAATTATCGAATTCGTTTTTTCATAAATCCATTATAAAATATTGTAATTATTTTTATTTATTAAAAAATTAAATCGGGTCATTGTATAAAAAAATTATTTATTTTTATTTATCAAATCGATCTATTAAAGGTAATGTAGAGGAAACATTGTTTAGGAAAACGTTTCCATCTAATGTTTTTATTATTTATATATATGTGGATGTTGTGATTTATAGTTCAATTAAACAAATGTTGTATAATGAATTTTATATTCTTAGAAAATAAAAATTTTCAATTATCATGATGTTTCAGTAATTTTTTTTTATTTTTTTCAAATAGTATTTGGATATATTGAAAATGAATTAAGTAAAGAAAATATGAATTTTTTTAAGAATGTATCGACTAAAAAATGGAAAATAATTTTCTACACCATTAGGATACAATGTTAAATAATGTCTGGATAATTATAACAACCTAAATCTTTGTGAGCCCAATAATCCTATATATAAATTTGTCATTTCCTCATAATGGATAGTTGTTTGTGGGAACTAAATTTGAGGTCTATAATTTGAGGCTGTAAATTACTTAAATGTATGTTTCTAATATAAGATATATATGTTGGATGATTTTTTTGTGAAATTTATTGAATTAAAAGGGAATTCAATAGAAATTGTGTACCACATAAATGATTTATGGTGTAACAAAATGTGTCACATTAGGATTCATCATGGATATAGTACCATTTGTTTCCTTAAAAATTATCATAATTTGAAACAATTTTTTACATCATGTGTTACTCATGGGTTTTATTTTGGATGTTTCATGGTGAAAAGTTTTTCTAAGAATTTTTATTTCATTCATCTAAAATCTTTATTATGGTTTGTGTGAGAATATAGTGTTTTGTCCTTTGATAGATCTTCTAACTCCATTCAACAATTGATTAATAATACATTTATTATGATGTATCCCTCTTGTGATTTAATTTACCTTGAAATCCATTGAATTAAATTTATCATTTGTGACCCTATTAACCACATATTGATTAACATTAGATAAATGATATTCAAATTCCCCCAAATCATGAAGGAATTTTTATAAGAATATGTGGCTTTCAATCGACATGGTTAGGTGATATCAATGGATTACTAAAGAATTAAATTGATGATATTTATGAAGGAGGTACTTCATTTCCTTATCCATTATATTAATTTGGTCATATTAGTTGAATTTTCGAATTAAACATGTTATTGATCTAGGCATTTTCCTCATATTATTTGTGGGAGTTTTTTTATGGTGTCTTAACACTATTATAAAATGATGTAACTTTGGTACATCAACTAGTTGAGTTATTATAATGAGTAAAAATTTATTTGTATTAAATTTTCTTTTATCTGTATGTAATTTTATAAGGTTTTTTCTAGATTTATATCAGTCTAATGTGGTGGACCTTTTACAGGTTTTTGGAAATTATTATTTTTTGGTGGTGATATCCAGTGAGTGGTTTGAAAAATAATTCAATTTTTTATAATATTACATTTAATTAATTAATTAATTATAATTTCATTATATTTATTAAATTTTTTATGTTTTAAAATGAGTATATCCTTCTTGAATTGTGGGGTTCTAATAAACCTGGATGAATTCGAAAATGTTTTTGAGGCATTTTTGTGTGGGGTTAAATCCATTTTAGGTAGGTGGTTATGTGTACATGATCATTTGATATTATTCTTAAATTATCGGTATATCATAAGTATCCACACCACTTTTGGGTGATTATTATTGAGACCCATGTATCACATGGAAGTTGAATGGGAACCCAACCACTTATATTCATTGATTAATCTAATAAATAAATATGTGTGACCCAATGAAATGATTAATTAGTCAATCAATGTCTTCTCATAACTAATTAATTGAATATAACTACTACACTAACTATGTTCCATGGGTCACATTATACCATGTATGTTGTCTTGCTTCTGGGCCACTGATGGATTATGTTTTATGGGTTATGTTTTTTCATTATATAATTCTTCTAGACACTTTTTGGGGCTTTGATAAAATGGTGTGCATGTATATCTCTCAAGAATTATGTTTAATGCATGATTTATTTTGTCATGCATGTTCAGACGAGGTAATCCTATGATTTGTTTCTTTAAATTTAATTGTAATAAATATTAGTATTTTTTATTTGAGGTGGTAATTTATGAATTATTTTTTTATTGTGTAATATTATTGTGTTTTTATATTTTTTATTTCAGTGTTCAATATAAGCCTCAAGGAATATTCCCTTAAGGGGGTGTTTTAGATTCCTTTCAAGTATGCTTTTGGATATCCCATCAAGAGGTATATTTTAGTTACATTTTTTGTACGTCCCATTGATAGGATTTTTTTAAAAGGTTGATAATGTTTTATTTTCATCATGGAGCCCAAGTAGTAACATTTATTGTTAGTAGTGTCTTTTTAAGGACATACCTTCTCACCACATGTGTGTTTTTTCTTACTATGCACAATTTATTATATAACATGTTCAAGAGGAATTGATTTTTATCTATACATTACAATTCACTATTATTATCACTATATTGTACCCTAGATTTGCATGTCAATTATGATACTGCATTGGGGTTATCCTATTACATTGTATAGAAACCATACATGAACATCCATAGAACATGGTTACCTGAGAAGTCCTCAATTATTAAAGGTACAGGTTTTTCCATTGCCATAGTTATATCATCCTCTAGGATACCATTCGATGATTTTATAGATTAGGAATATGTGATGATATTTATTATAGAAACATGTTTCAATTTTATTGTATTTGTTATTTTTATATTTGATCAAACTGGAGGTGATCGACTATAGGTCCTATTTGACTATTAATATATTATACGATTTGATATCATTAATATAGATTAATTATTTTCCTTTCACATAATATATTGTATATTATTATATGATTTTTCAATTTTTTTATTCTACACTATGATGGATGGTATAATATCCACAAAACACTACATAGGCCCTCACTGGTAGTTCGAATCCAATTGAATATTGGGAGGCACAAAAGAATACATATAGAATTCTGGCATATAACTCATGATTTCTGTCTTGGGGTTAAAACAATTAAGTGAAACTAGCTGACAGAATGATAAGTTTCATAATGATTGGGATTATTGTATATCATTGTGCTATTAGAATATAAATCAGGTTTTTGTGGTTAATGAATGCTTTAATGGATTTTTCTTTTAATTTTAAACATGTTCCTAACAATTGTTCTATCATATGTCAAATTATTATTTTATAAAATTGTATAGTCATTATAATCCAATTCATATTGATATAAGACATTATTTATCTTGGTACTATTTTAAAAATATGAAATATATCTTGATTCTTTAGTTTCATAACACTAGTTGGAATATATAATAACAAATATTCTTTCAGTAAGTAATAATTATTTAAATAAAATTGAATTAGGTATGTGAGATATCAACTAATTTAATTACATTATTATTTAGTTTATTATTTTTTATTCATATTATATTTTTATGGAAATTACTATGAAGTGAAGATGAAATTTAAGTATTTATGACATATATAAATATTTTAAAACATACTTTAATCACTCGCATAATTATTTTTAATCTTATATAGATTATAGAAAAATACAAATTAATATTTAAAAGGATATCACATATGTGACTTTGTTATTTATGATATATTAATCCAAAATTCAATTTTTTTATATTATTAAATAATTTTTACCATGTCTACTTTTAATATATAGTTTTTTAATGTTATAAAATATTGTTCTTCATCAATTTATTTCTTGTAATATTTATTGGGTTGTATTATTGTTGGCTACATAGACGAGATGACTTAATTTTAATTGTGTTTCTGAACTCTCATATGTATTATAATATTTATTCATGTTTTTATGCTATCTCTCCCATTAAAATATTTTTAGTTACAAATTTTATTACCTCTCAATTTGTAGTCATAAAAACCTATATATTAAAACTATTTGAATCTACTATTCTAAGTGAGAAATATTAAGAGGTTGGATTCTTCTATTGAATAAGAACAATAATGAAGATTCTAATAGGAAAATACTTATAGATAAGGAATTATATATTTTATATATGAATCAAACAATTATTTTTTTGATGAATGAAATAATGTTTCAAATTTTTTAGTGTGTCTAAATGTTGAAAATAATCATGTTATTTTTTTTTAAAATTTGATGAAGTGTTTTATAATGTTACTGATATTTTTGGAATTATAGAATTTTAAATGAAACAAAAAAATTATTAAAAAAATATTTAGAATACAATACTTGAAATCAATGATTTTTTTCAAGATCCAAATCAAAGATGATTATTATTAAAAAAACTAATTAGATAATAAAGAATCTGGGTTTTTTTATATGAATTACTTTTTATTTGTAACTATGAATATTATGAAGAATGTTATATATAATATTATTCAGATATATAATGTTTTGGTAAAATGTATTTGGAATTCTATATCTGAATAAATAGTGAGTTTGAAAATATGATTTTTTATACTTGTATTTTCTCTATACATTATTAAATTAAATGAAAATTAAAAAAAGCTGCGTTTAATGATTTATTCAATATTTTTGTGTTTAACATATTATCAAATTCAAAATAATTTGAAAAATATTTTGAAAAATATGGAAATGAAATTTAAAGATGATATTTATTTCATCCCTCGTCATTAGAATATAGTTTTTTAAATTTTAATAAAATGGGTTTCATATGAATTGTGACCTTGAGTATGATTATTTAAATTAAAACTATTATTTCTGATTATTTAGTTGTAAATCTTAAAAAACTTACATTATTCTAAGTGAATAAATACAATGATATTATATATCTATTTAAAAAGTAACATATTGTGGTTAATTCATTACATAAATAAGAATATATTCATATTTAATTACTTATTAGGGTATAAATTTAAATAAGTATGAGAATGTTGTTATATAGAAAACAAATATACAGATGTGACTAAAATAGTTTCTAGTGGAGTTTATAATGAAAATGATATCAACACTTTTAATAAATTAATTATACTTGAAGGGAAAAAAATTTGTTGATGAAGGTGATAATGATTTACTAGTTGATATAACTATATATATTGTATTAATGTTAGAATTTGTTTATATAATTTTTTAAAATATTTATCATAATTATAATAAACAGTTCTAATTTTAATTTGATAATAGAGGTCATTGGTTTCTGAAAATTAATTATGTAGAAACATAATAATTATTTTTTATAGATGTTTCACTAATACCTGTTATTATTCATCATGAATTATATAATATTATATAATCATGTAATTTGATAAAAATTTAAATATATAATATTTTTTAATAATAATGATATGGATGTTGAAATTTACATTAACATATTATATCTTAAAATTCAAAATCAAACTACTAGTACAATTTTTCAGAATATGAAAAAGAAACGAATGATACCAATACTAGATAGGGTTTTACATATATATAAAATTCAGATAAAAAAATATTGATTCACTAAATTTATTAAAATTAAATATATTCCATCATTTTAATATATTTTATGATATACTAAGATATATTCATAAACAAAAAATAAAAAACAATATAATAATTTGTTAACAAGTCTTATTATGATGATTTAATAAATCTAGTTAATGTTTTTTAAATAAAACTATTAAATTATTAAAATAACCTATTTTAAGAAGTTTTCTCTATTGAATAAAATTTATGATGCCTCCATTTATAATCATATATTAAAAATGATGACTTTCAAAAAAAGGTGTAAAATTTATAAGAATTTGTTATCCTTAAATGATTTTGATGAAAACAATATTGATTAAGTTAACCATCAGTTTTAGTTGAAGTTTTAATATAAAAATTCCATTAAGATATGTTTTATAAAGTATCAATATCTACAAATCGTTAATTATAGTTTTTTTATTCCCCTGGTATAATAGAAATGAATATCATGATTTATTCAAAAGAAAACATTCACAAGAAAATTCTCACTATTTTTTACAATATAAAATTAATTAGGAATAATATAATTTAGATTTAAAATAAAATTATAACTATTAATAGGGTCATAGGGATTTTAATTTATTTTTAAATGTAATCAATCTATCATAGATATTTTTTGTATGTTTAAATATTAGGTGGAAAACTCTTGATATTTTTTTAGGGATCCATAAATTTTTTACAATGTTCTTGTTATGATGGTGATATAATTATTTAAAAAACATTTCTGAGTTAATAAAAATAATTTGTAAAATAATATTGTAAATTCATTATTTTTATTTTATAGGACTTTATAAAAAGGATGAATTAAATGTAATGAATGGTTATAATTTTATTATTATGAATTTTGGATCTAATGAAATTCTACATTTTTATCATTCAAAATTTTTATATAGAACAGATTAACATTGGATTTACTTTTATAAGATTATGGATTAAAAATTTAATAATACTATTTTAACATCTACATTTGATGAAGTATCTAAACTCATTACAATGATTCATGCTTGGGAAAAATAAATACCTTAGGTATGAATAACATAACATTAGTTGTTATACAAGACGGATTCATTTATTATGAATGGGATTTTCTGTATTGATAAGATGATTGGAAAATTCATATGTTAATAAAATATAGACCATAATTAAAGGAATTTAATATTATTAAAGTTATTAGAGGAGAATAAAAAACTATTCATTTTTAATAGACTTGAAAAATGCACCTCATAAATCTAAAAAATTAATATATAATTCATCTCACCCTATATGATTTTTTATATTATATAATTAATGAATTTTTAATGATTATATTTTTTTATTTTTTTATTTAATTTGATATAATTAATATTTTGAAATATATTTAATTTTAACAATGTCTTTTTTCTCTAAGAAGTTAATGATTACACCAATTTACAATTCAGTCAATAAATATATATTATTTAAGTACAATATTATCCTATGTAATTTATATTATTATATCCATTTAGAAATGTTTTTTAAAAAAGTGGGATAATATTTAATATATAATTTATTGATCTAATTTTAATTTTTTTTACATTTGTGGAGTATCGAAACATCTAAATATGGAGACTATTAGTGAGTATATTATTTTATATTTTTTTGCCAACATATCCTAATTTATATTATCATAAATAACCTATATTATTTATTACTAATTTTTATATTTGATTATTTAGTTATTAATTAATTATATTAATAGAGTTAATTAATGTATATTATATATGGATTTATGAAAATTTTATTGAATGATTTATTCATGAGTGAAGATTAATGTTGTAGTGGAATAAAAAATGTTTTCAGAATTATGGTTAAATATGTTATCAATCATCTATGTGTAAATTTCACTCTTATATGTTTAATAAATTCATATATAGAATCTTATTCAAGTTGTGAAATATTAGAGTTTTTTTGAAATGTTATTTAAATGATATATTTATTGATATGTAATATTATATATCTTATATATGTGTTATTTAGACAAAGATTCTATGAACACATATGTATTCACTCATATAGGACATGAAGAGGTATTGATTAAACTTTCACGAAATTAATAATTTTAAAATTTAATCTTCTATGGTATAGGGAATATCGAGTTAAATACTATAATACTCATAAATTTATAGATTTTTTGATATATATTGTTGTAATGATATTATTATACCTAAATAACGGATTGGAGTTAGATAATTATCGAGATTATTTATTTATATAATTAAAAATTAGTTATTACATTTATATCATATTTCACAGATATATTTTACAGTATATTTTAAATTGTTTTCAATTTATAATGAAGGTGTACAATATTAGTTTTCTAGGGAACCATTTTCCAGTAATTCGGGAGAGAAAATGTTGAGACCTAATATTAAAATTTTATTTTCTTATGTATATTGATGATTTTTTTAATTTTATAATTAAAAAATATCAATGGCATATATATTATTAAATAAAAATTAATCTAAAAGTTTTTATGTTTATAAATTTTTATATTATAGAATGTTTCACTACAACTTGATTTCAACTTGTTATATTGTATTTCATATAAGCACACAATTATTTTAATATGTGTTTGGAATTGAAATTAGATGGTATTTAAATTAATGTGATATTTTGAAATGTAATATTTTTTTTAAAAAAAAATGTTCATATGCATGTATACTACTAGGTTGTTTCCATAATTAAACTACTTTATATGAAATCACTATGTCTACATTGGGTATTAGTGAAATAGATTATGCGATTGATATTAAAATCAAGATTCCATATACAACATGTGTAAATAAATTAATATTTATTTATATTTGGTGTGTATATAATTGAAAAAGACTAATATATTGATAATGAATTTATTATGAATGATAAAATTAGAAACATTAATTTTTTAATTTAGATTACCACATTCGTTTTCCAATTTTGAATAATAAATAAGAAACAAAAATTTTAACATAATGAACCTTATTTCCTCTAATACATTACGTTCATTAATATAGATATTATAAAAATAAAATTAAAAAAGTTTCATATTTATATCATATTTAAGAAATTATCAACAATGAATTCAATTCTAACAAAAAATCCTCTAATATTAGAAATAATTTCATGTTGTATAATGTAAAAGTTGATTATCATTTGGGAAAAACATGGAACACTTATTACTCTAGGTACAGTTCAATTATACTCTCCATATAACATAATGGATATGATTTCTTTCAAAATCATTTAAGTAGTCTAAATATTCGTGAATTACATGGCGGAATGAATATTTTACTCATAAATAGGACATATGAGAGTTCTAAAATATTGAAAATTTGGAAATATCACATCCATATCACATTATTTTCTCTGACACCGCTTATTTGACACTTAATATTCTATAAAACTCGTTTATATGGAGTGAATATAGGTGTCACTTTTTCATTCCTATTTTAATTTCTTTTCCAATTATAATTCACAAAATATATCTAGATCTTGACCAATGTGTTAACATGAACATTTTTATATCCCTTTTTTATGTTTTTATACCATTATTTATTTATATTCCCTGGAAAAATATTAAAAAAATAATATTAACACATAATAGAAAACACCCATGATAAAGAAAGAGATATCACGAACATGATCAATGACATCAAAACCTGAACACCCCAAAATTAATGAGCTCAATACCCCAAATTAAAAATGCAGCTAGAAATTTACAAAATAGTATAAATTATACAAAATATAATATGATTCTCATGATATATCAAAATATTCCATATAAACATAGTCACATAGAATAAGGTTAACCAAGGTCTCATTTTATTATCACTGGACTAACCCACAAATCATATAATAAAACCAAATGATAATCATGCTTTCCTAAAACTAGAAACCCAAAAACTGAAATACAATCAAAATAAATACAATTGAGAGGATATAATGTAGAAAATTCTTGAAAAAAATACATAAATACATAAATCCTACCACTATGTAGAACAACACCTCAAGGTAAATCTACAATAAATTAATAATAAATAAGGACAACTCCATCACTTGGACCAAAAACTAATTTCATCTATGAAAGTTTTGACACATTTAGCAGCCATTATCATTTCCTAAGACCCTCCAACAAAAACATTAAAGTTACACATCCCATTATTCTATACTAGATTGAATTCATAAAATTTATTTCCTTATCCACCTTCACGGTGTGAAAAATACACTATCATAATCTAGAAAACCCACATCTGATAATAAAAAACATAGTTAATGAAAAAAAGCGCTGAATGTAAATAATAATAAAAAGTCCCAAAATAAATTACTATTTTATATCCACCCTAAATGAATAATATTTCTTTTATTTCACATACACAATAATTGAATAAAAAACAAAACCACTGAAATTTTCGTTTGAGATTTTTCAAAAACTCTCTCTCCCTCTAAAAATTATTCCATCATTTACGAGATACTTAAAAACCAAGAAACCAATACCTATAAGGAATAAATACCTGATAAATTCCTATTTTAGTATACAATTAATACTTTAATGATCCCCAGAATCAACATTACATCCTAAAAATAAATATCTAATTAGTGTGGTGATCATGAAGTTAATCCATAACATAAAGGGGAGGAAAATATAAATAATCAAAACATGACATGATAAGAACAAACCTATCAAAAAAAAGATAATAGAAACCAATTGGATCATATGAGAATAAATTCCCACCAAAATATTCACCCATAAATTATAAATAATATAAAATTAAATCCAAAAGGATTAACATACCTTCAAACAGAAATTATATTGTTTATTACGGCAACAACATCTCAAATTTATACCGTGTACCCTATTATGAAATAAATATGAAAGATTATAAGAGTTTTATTCAATCCACCATGATCCCTCCAATCATATTTTAAAAATTAGATAATAGAGGATTTGTAATAATTATATATCTTACTATGCAAAAGAGTTACATTAAAAATGATATGTCCCCATCCCAATCATTTACCCTCTATTTGTTACACACTATAAATCAAAATCTTACCTCCATCATAGTATCCATTAGATGGAACCCATAATTAGATACTACATATATAAAATGATATCATAATAATGATCAATTTTAAATAGAATGTTGGAATTTGAAACAATTCACTATTGATTCAGGGGGGAAATGGTGAAGAAAAGTGGAAATGAGTATCAAATGACAATTGTGAGAAAACCACCTATTGAGGAAAACAAACCAGAACTGATAACATATAAATAATAATAAAAATATAGAATCCACATTCACATGAACTAGAAAAAACACAAAAATCATAGTGGATAGGGTCATCACAAGAGGTAAACACTAGTAACCATAAAACCCCTCGCTCTACATCACATTTTTTTAATCATTTAGTCATATTCATGTAAAAATCATCAAAAACATTGAATACTTCACTTCAGTTACCCCAGTATGGTCTAATATATGTAATTTTTGGTGTCCTCAAGAGAATAACACAAATAATACGTAACATCACTTATCGTATGAATATTTCGGTTTCTTACTAATATAATAAGACCAATATCATAAATGTTTTTTTCTTAGTTTTTCTACTTATATGGATTATGGATACTCTATACTTGGATCAACAAAAAATTAATTATAAGTTTTTTAAATGTATAAAACTCATATAAATATCCTTTATAAGTGCTCAGGGAGACCTCCTTCTGTAGGTCTCCTACAACATTATCATCTACCATAATGTGGGTTTTCTATTATATTTTAATCTAATTTAGAACTCCTTCATTCACTTAAAATAATATGTAATATCTATCATTATAAATTTTCTATCCTTATTGTATAAATTCGTAAATTTATTACAATGTTACAATATAATTGAATCACTGGTCAATTTAAACAATGATATAAAAAAAATTATATATTTTTTCATTAAATCATATAAACATTATTTAAATATTTTCCCATTTACACATTTTATTCATTCTTTATCATAATGTGATCTTTCATTGTTGATCATGATATCACCATTTCCTATCAATGTTGTCTTCTTCTAGTAGAGGCTTCTATAATATCCTCAATAAATATCAAAATAATGTTTTTGTTTTTTACAATACTTTATTAATATAATTTACTCTATTATATTTGATAATGAAAATTATAAATCATTGTTCCTAATAGAATGCATATGAGACACTATTATAATTCTGGTATAATATTTTTTAATGAAAAATGATTTATAATAATATATATATTTTAATATCCATTATAAAATTTTCTATCATACACATCATTTTTTTATAGTCTAGGTGAATTTTTTTCAATATTCAAACCATATGAAACCATCTTCATTAACATAAAATAATTTTAAATGTTCACTCGGGTAATAATGAATTTATAAATTAATGAATATAAAGAAATATTTTTGATACCTCTATATCCACAATTTTCAATCCTTGATTACTACCAGGGGACTGCATTGCATTCACCTGTAATGGCATTCCATCTCTTCTATGGTTTCCCATTGAAATATTTTTATTTGGAATTCTTTAACCCCACTCTCGTTCATTGGATAGATCATAATGAGTATCTCTTTGATAGAGTTTCCTTATAGGATGTATCATATCGTGGTCATGGAGTTTCACTATGGAATCATATGGTTCAATATTCCGTCTAGAATTGTTCATTTTTCATCATATGTGATCTCCTCCCTTGACACTCATTCTTCTATAGGAATCAAATCCCTCAATTACATAATGACAACAGTTGTGGTGATGTCGGATTATTGGATTTTCTCAATGATAAAAGATGTTGCGTTTTTTCCTTCCTATCTTCAAATATTTGCTTTATATCTAGAAATTATGAACATTTATTTATTTGTTGTGATCTTATGGGAGGTGGATGCATTGTGGATGTGGTCGGTTCATGGTCATATAGTACATGACGTTTGGGGATGGTTAGGGATTAGCTCATTGAGGATTTCTTTGGAACTAATTTTTTCAGTGTTATCTAGTGCTTTTGGGTGTGGAAGTTGTTGTGATTTTTCTGACATGAATGATGATGTTTTGGAGGTATCTGGGCAACATCTCTAACATTTTTAATTATCCTTTGGTTTCGGGTTTCCTTGAGTATTATTCATCAAGATTTTACCCTATTGTTTGGGACCAATTGTTTATTTATATTTTGATGTCTTCTCAAGCATTTGATCCCGTCTAGTTCTTGATGGAGTGGCAAATCATTTTGAAGGTGCCTCCAGGTAGGAGACCTAGAAAGATGGATTATTGTGTTGAAACACGTCATCTGATATCATTCATCTTACATGAATGACATATGGCAACCCTTGCTTTGAATTCATGTGTAGAATTATATGTTTGGACTTTTTTGATTCAAATAATCATTTTGGGTTCATCCATGATACTTTAATAGGTTGTAATCTTGAAATAGGTAAATTTTTGTGGGAACCTATCATTCAGTCATTCAACAACATTCCATTATTGGTTGGATGGTTTTTATTTCATAATTTTTTGAACATCATGAAAAAAATTCGTAGAATGTGAAATCACATCACCATTAACTAACTCCAATGTTACATTAGTTTTTGGGTGAGGTGGGGGAATGAGTCTTTTTCCTGTTATTATTTTTATATTTACACTCCATATATATTTTAGAAAAATTTTAAAAATTAAGGTCATGTTTTTAATGGATTGGATGCCTCTATCTTCTGTTTGTTTTTCTCTATCCATTCGTCAAAAAGGTGTTCTTATTTTATGTTCAATAGGGGGTGTACATCAATATTTTAAAAAAATATCACTAATCCATGATATTTTAAATTAACTCATGCTTATTATTAGATGATATGGATTATCAGGATATAATTTACTGAATTAATTTATGATAACAACATCAAATAAAAACATATAATTAATGATATTCTACTTTCAAATATAATATAGTATATAAAATCATTTTTTATTGAGCATATCAAATGATCATATTTTTTAAACAATAATATATGTTGTTCTTTAATGTTTAATCATATAAAAATCCATAATGACAATGAATGACATAGTATAATGGATTTATGTTCATGAATATCATGAAACCATATAATAATAGTTATTTAAAATATCTATTAATTTGAACAATACTCCACCAATATTATTTTATATATCATCTAAAATAATTCTTGAATTATTCTCCAATTATTTTATATCACTACAAGATAAAATTATTAAATTAAAAACCACAACATCCCATATTTCCCTGGTGATGTAAAAAATGAAAAAAAAAACATCACTACAGATATAATTTCATGAAGGAATTTACTAGAATGCAAATTTTTTCACTTGTTATAATTAAACTCCAGCCATCAACTATTTGAAATCAGTACATATAATAAATTATCATACTCGAAAACAATATTTTATGAAACACCATCATGGAATAAAATAATTATATTAGTTAATGGACCAGAATAATATTTAAAAAATAAATCTAATAACATAACACTACTTTGTAATTTACCATATCAAATTAATGATATGGTTCCAATATTATTTTGATACTTCTCATATAGTGGGTTATAAAAAATAATAAATATAGTATTTATATGAAATTATCTAAATCCAATTGGTTAATGAAATATTTTCATTTCTTGTTTAGTGGATGATCATATCATAAATTATTAGGCAAATATAATCCTCAAAATAAAATTTACCATCAATCCCTTATTTGATTGAAATAATTTATTTTATACTTCAATAGAATAATTGGTTTTATAGAAATTATGAATGAATTATTGGGGTTTCTAAAATTTTACAAGTGGATCTGACAATATAAATACATTTATAATATATTTTTTAACAAATTACTATCAATACCTGAACAACCACATTACATTTACACATTTCACATCAAGAAGCATAAATTATGACTATAATATTTTTCGGAAGCCCAATAATTCATGTTTTAATTTTTCTACAATGAAATTATTTATGGACTATAATATTCATTCAAAATTTTTGAAATTAAAAGTTGAGTTATGACATGCAGGAGATGGAAAATTTTAACAAAAAATGTAATGATATAATTACATTTATCTAGAGTTTATAATTATTTTATCATCTAATTGATGTGGATTTTTTTATTATATTTATTTTTTATGTAATTGAAGTAGAAAAAAAAAATTTATTCCTACTATAATATTCATTCATTAATACACATGAATTTCAATTAATTCAAACCATGATATTTACAGTCTATTATAATTATATTGTTTATAAAATTATATCATTCCAAACTATTGATAATGACCTATTAATTTTTTGGTTTAATGTTTTTTTTAATATTAATTATCAATCATTTATACATTTTTCTTTAAAATCTAATGATTCTGATATTTTACTGGTCAAATAATTGATTTAGTATATATCTAATGAACCTTAGAAATCATGTTTGAAAAAGAACAGTATATTATAAGAATTATAAATAAATCTATTAATATTAAAAAATGATAATGAAAAATATTGAAACATAAATGTTATATTAAAAATTATATTAGATATAACAAAAAATCATATAGATAGAAAAGACAACAACTATATAAAAGATAATCGATGAACCAAATTTATATGATTAAATTCTCCACATATACGTTGTCAATAGTTAAAAATATATTTGTGGGATTATATTTCATGAAATTAATACTATAAATTACATTAGATATATTATTGACACATTAGGAATCCATCTGCTCTGAATTTTAACAGAAATTAATTTTAACACTTCCCCACATTTTCATATAAAATATAATCTATAATGTTTTTTCATTATATTACATTACATATATTTTAAAATATAACCCATATGATAAATACATATCATAACACATTCTATAACTCATATATATTAAAATATATCAGTCGTGGGTTCTATATAAGGATTTAGTGAGACCAGAACTATTATATCCAAATATTTTTCTATCATAAGTAAAAAAATAAACTTATACAAATATTATTTTTATGAAATTTCAAATAAATTGAATATTTTATTCTAATTTATTTAATAATAAAATTTTGTGAATAATATATAATTTTAATATAATACATAGTGAATTTTCAATAGCTATAAAATATTGATCCAAATTATATTAGGTGTTATCAAACTAAATAATCAGTTTCCAAATAAAAATATGATAATAATTAGATGATTATAAAATTAGTCTTGTATCATAGATTATTATAACCTTTTATATAATTCAGATAATAATCATGATACGATGTAATGGAAATGTATTAATTATCTACTAAAATTTCCATCAATAGATTCAATATTCTTGGAATATATTTAGTTAAAAAATTGAAACCTAAAATGAATTAAATGTAAATGAAATAGCATCCTTGGGAAAGAACTAATTAATATATTTAAATTAGATTCTTTTATATCTCATTAAAATAAATATTTTAATAACAAATGATAAAAATAATTGATATGTCACCTTACCATTAATTTTTCATACTCAAAATTGATGTGGTCATAAAAGATCATCTATATAACCTCAGATAATATAAATTCATTATTATGAGTCTATTGTTTTGTCAATTTCATTATGTGTTTTTATAAATTATGATAAATTAATCATTTTTTACACATGATGAAATATAAAATGAAAAAAAATCTTTTTATTTACCATAATATGTAATTTTGACTTTACATTTTTTATCTCAATTAATTCTCTAAAATTTTATTTTTTATATTCGGATTTTGGATGATTTAATAAGAAGTTATTTATTTAAATGGGTGATGGTATATAATTTCATTCATTTTTCACATAAAAGTTTTTTAAAATGTAATTTTTACTATGCATTTTTAATCTTAATTCATTCTCTCATATTTTATTTATTAGATTCTGACTTTGGATGATTTAATAAGAATTTATTTATTTACAAGGGTGATGGTATATAATTTGGTTCAATTTTCACTATGATTTGGATATAGAATTTAGGTGGTTTTAATAATGATTATTATCCATTAATGTTTTATAATTGACTCATGGGATTTAGATAATGTAATTTTACCACTAATTATAGTTTTTCATTTATTATTAATTCTATAATTTTATAGTGGTGATTTAATACAAAAAATCAAATTACATTTGATAAATTTATATCTACATTTATGTTAGTTTAATATTATTTTTTTATTTCTGCTTATATACAAATTTTGTTGATTTATATGTCAAATATTAAATAGTTTAAATATTTTCCCAAATTAATAAAGGTTCTCTTATAGATATTTTTAATTTAATTTATCTTATAATTTTTTATTAATACACATGTTTAAATATTTATTATAAATATATTATTATTTAAATTACTTTTCAAGATATTTGAATTATATATATTAGTTTTTCATTACATTTATTGAATTATATACTTTTGTATTTTTATTTTGTCTTTATAGACTTGGTAAATTCTATTTGGAAAATTCCTCATTTTTTAATCTTTTTAAACTGAAATGTTATAATTGGAAGGATACGTGATTGAACTATTATATAATTTGTAATGGTTATTATCCATATGATTTCATGATAATTTTGGGACCAAATCCTTTTTTTCAATTTTCCAAATAAGCATATTATGGGAACATTGGAACCTTATATATTCCAGATTCAAAAATCACAACATCCCAAAAATCGACATTCAACCTTCATAACAACTCACCATGAATTCCTCATTCAAAATTAAAAATTAGAAATCTAGAATCACTCCTCCAACCACAAGCCTTACCCAAATAAATGTCACATGACGCCATCGTCATCATCACCGCAACTCATCAACGTTGACACAATCATCGTCGGAACCGTCGTACCACAACAGAAACACCGAATCATCATCAGAAGTTCAAAACATGCGCCAAAAACAAATTCACCACAAACTGTATTCATCCACCATTCCTCTTTGAGAACATCCCTTTTTTCCCACAAAATACTCTACCCTAAAACTCCGGATTAGATTCATTAAAAGCATCAAAAATCAAAGACGTAGCAAATGAAAGGTGCAACAATATTCAAATCCATAATTGAAAAGAATAAAAGAGGACCAGAAAGAGAACCCATCGCCATGCCGAGACGCCACAGATCAACCAAACAAATCATGTCACTGCCAACAGTCCTGTCGGAGAAGACCACCACGAACCTTCAAATCATTAAATCCACCACAGATCATGACTACAACCCTCAAGCTCCAACATACCATAATGATGTCGTGCCTCCAGTAATCGTGATACCACGAACGCTTCAATGATTGTACCGGTGAATGAAGCATCCTTGTTTTAAACCGATATTATGCCCGAGAATTGTGAATCGAAGCGCCACAGAGCCTATAGCTTGAACCCCAGATGGAGGGAGAATCGCAAACATGACACATAGAGTGCCATAAGAGACAGTAGTAGATCCACCACGGGGAAGAGAAAGGCTGTGATGGGGGAAACCCTAGCACAACAAGCCCTTTACGGGCTCATCCCCTCATTCTAGAGATATCCGGATAGTGTGATAATGGGATTTGTTTATATAATCACTGAGATACGATGTATATCATAATATGGGACTATGAGATGTGATTTAGTAAACATCTAAAAGAATATTGAGTATCATAGGACTCATAATGATCTAGTTCTATATGGTTATTCTCTAATTATTAAAGGTTTTTTTTCGAATTTTATAGATAAAATTGTATTAATTTATAGAGATCGTTCAAATAATATTTACAAGATACTGATTATTATATTATTCTTCCTTTAAAGTTAAATAGTTATCGTACATTTTATGAAACTCATGGTATATATAATTAGTTATAATCATTTTATAACTAATACATCAATGTTTTATTTTTGGATTTTGGGTTTTATGGTTTTCCTTTAGATTCTCAATTATATGATATTATTTATTTTATTCATTTATATTGAAATTTTCTTTATATAGTAGGTTTTTTTATCAAGATAATTCTTTTAGAAAACACTATAAACATTATAGTCATTGGAGTAATTTTTAATGGTATTCAATTCATGGATTTTAGGTTATTAGTAATTGTAGGGGATTTATTTTGTGTCTGTTTGTGGTAATTAGTTAATGTAATGGTTCCATATATGTAAAAATATAGTTCTCTCGACAGTTAATTCTTCTGTTGGAGAATGTGGAAAAAGACTTTTTAATTGTTATATTAAATGAATTTTCTCATCACCTTGTAAATATATATAAATATTATTTTGGAGGTTAAATACTTCATATTATTTTATGATTAAATATGGGCGTGTTTAAAGAGATAAATGTTATTTAATTGGTTTTATACATATATATCATGGAATAGGGGTACCAAACCATGGAATACATACATACAAATTACATCATCTCAATTGATTAATCATTATAACTCACCATAAATCATATCCTCATACGTAATTGGTTTATTGTCATTAGACGTTCGATACATTAAGATATTATTTTATAATATTCTGTCAATATCTCCCATGAAATTCTCTACACATGTAATCATTAATTAATATTATAATTTAATTCAATATTCATTACAAGGGGGAATAAAACAAAATAAAATGGTTGTCTGATAAACTAATTACATTGTACAACATGGGATATATAGGTTAATTCATTTTAGGAAATGTAATTGATGATCCATGAAGAGTAAGCATAAAAAGAGCATTTATTAATGTCAATAAAATCCTAATTTCATTACCAATGGTTTGATAATATAGAGTAAATCTTAATTATTAGGAATGAAATATAATTATGGAATTATTAGATAATAATCATAATACATGGATATAAACTATTGTAATGGGACATGTAAATAAAAATAGGACATGATGACATATGTCATGGTTATAAACTATGATATTAATATCATTGTGTTCTAGGATAAAATATTATGTACCGTAATATAATCTATTAGGAAAACCATCCATGTTAACATACATAATTTCCCATAAGATATTATGACATACACAATTCATTAGAGGGATATATAATTTCAGGACCATCCATCACAAAATAGTTAACCATATATGTGTTATAAATGAATGTGACCACATGAATAAATCTACCAAAATATAAATAACCAATGGTAAAGAAATTGGTTTCATTAAAATTAATATTAGGAATAGCTTAATAATCTTGTGAAATAATTTCAATGAATTCATTAAAACATATCACAATTGAATCATTAGATACACAAATGGATATTCCCATATATTAAAATGACATTATATATTTTTTAGAATTATTATTAAAAAATTAGATCAAATATCCATTACATTGTTGATAACATGAATTTTAAAATGAAATAAATTTTAAATCATGTCTTTATAAAAATAATGATAACGTGAATGATGAATTCATTAAATAACATTGAAAACATAGAAGGAATTATTTTTAGTAAAAAAAATGAATATATGATAGAATATAACATTATAAAAATTTAAAATTATGAAAATAAATGAATATATTCAAAAATATTTCAAAGAAATAATAAGTCAATGTAATATAATATTAATAAATCATATAAGATTATATAACAATTGATAAAACAACCCTTATATAAAATTGATATCATTTAAATATATGATAATTATTTAAACAAAAAATTGATACAAAATAAATTCCACTTATTGGAATCACATTAGGTTAATTATGAATCTTTTATAGAGAAATGGTCAGATGACTTATAGAACCAAAAAAATTAATCTATGTATAGGTCTATATAAATCATTTTATACTGAAATAACATATAATTCATGTAATGAAAATTTATACATTGATAATATTGATTTCAATATATTATTGGAATATAAAATCTTACCTTTACTCCATAATCCAGTGAATGAATATTAAAATCCATGATAAGAATCATGGAAACATATTTCACCTATTTCAGAACAGTATTCACATCTATTTCATTTAATAATATTGATTTAAAATATTTTGATACAATTATTTTAAAATGTAAATATTTATTTTAATTATCATATATTGAAAAAAAAAATCATATAAGATTCATAAAGGAAATGTGGAACTTTATTCATTTGGAAAAAGGTAAGAATATCATTTTTATTCCATTTAAGGAACTAAATTTCTTTTAAAAAAATACACTTTTACAATCCAAAAATTATTTTATGTAAGGATGTATATGGTTCTTGTAATGGGATTTACAATATGGATGTTTCATGTAATATACTGATAACAACATATCAATTTATAATGAAAATACATTTCTTTTTGTACATAATACCATAATGATAAAAATAAATTATTCTATATTATCTTGAAGTATAATCCATTAAAATTGTATACTCATCCTTGTTGGAAACTATTATTATATTATATAATCATTAACAAATGTGGTTCCAATGACTGAAACAATAATTACTTTACTAATGAAGAAGTGTTTGTAAATTATTTTGTAATAGTAATATAATTGTATAGAAAAATAATGATGTTAAAATACCATCATTAGAATAGGTAATGAGATTATGCATGTGTGTGTATTATATGGTAATTAAAAAATTTATAAGAACCCGATGCATAGTTTAAATTACACTTTCCGTTAATATTTTTTTTATAATTAAGGATTAGGGACTTTTTCATAGAAAAAAACGCTTCCAAATGATTAATAATACATTTCAAGATTGAATTTCTATTATAACTCAATGTAAAACTAAAGGAAATTAATGTTTTAATGTCAGTATTGGATTAGTCATTATATATCTGGGTTTGAGTGTCCTTTCAACAAATACATATAAAATATTGTGTAATGAATGTGTTTTAAGTTGAAATGTGGTTATAATGATATAAAATATAATGAAAATTAGAAAAAAAAATATCATTAAAACAATATATATATATATAAGAAATTTTTCATTAATTTGACATTCCTTGCAAAATTTTATCCTAATCACGACTATAAAATTTTACCCTACTAACAAATTTTTTACTAAAAAATCAATCTGACACCCATAAATAATTTCAGTGACTTGACTCCAAAAAAAATCAAAATTATTTAATAAACTTTATAAATTTTCTTAATTATTTAATAATAAAATACCAAAAATAAAAAAAAATTATGAAACTATATTTTATACAAAATTGTTAATATAATATAATTATGTAGTTTTTATTAGTAATTAGATTATTATTTTATTTTTAAAATATAAACAATATATTTCGTTGTATTCTTTTACAAAATATATGAAATTTATCTATTAAATAATTTAAATTATTATGCAAAAAAATAATTACTTTTATTTATAAATCATCGAATATATATTAATAAATTCATATTCAATAAAAATAATTATCCATTTAGGTGATTTTATTTAATTATTCTAAAAATAATTACATTGATATTTTATATTTATATTATTAAAATTATTCCTTAAAAAAACAATTTTTTTAAATAATTTATGTATTGAAAAATTTGTTAAACTGATAGATATTTCTCAAATTGAACTAATAATTTTTTAATTTATTTTATTATTTCCTTTGTTAATCACATCTGAAAAATTCTATCTGTGACACATTATTTGTATATAACAAAAATAATAATTAATTTATCTATTAGATAAATTTATACATATGGACCACATATCCAACATACATATCTCCAATGAATATATATTTATCATTCATATTAAATTCATATATATTCCCGTACATGATACATTAAAATTCATCCATCCTTTTTATTTAATCCTCTCTTTGAATTATTATATATTTCTAATATTTTTACGTTATTCAAATCTTATACATGATATTACGATGTTCATGGATGGCCAAAAGTTTATATATTTCAGTTTTAATATATTTTTAATTTAATTAATGTTTAATACTTCTTATAATTTTCAAAATTTTGTTTCTTATTAAACTATCATATTTTATATTTATTTATCATTGATTGAAATATTTAATCATAATAAATGATAACATATATAATTTATAGTGTATTATTTTGTGAGCGACATTATACTGAACATAATCAAAAAATAAAAACATGGATTACTATATTCAATAACCATTTGTAAAATATCAACCTCATGTTTTCATTTCATATATAAAAGAGTTGGTGGTTTATTTCCAAAAAAATCATAGTATTCCAATGTTTCTTCGTTAAATATATGATATTTCTGAAGAGATTTAACATGATGAGAGGCCTTTCGTAATTCACTATATATCAATTATCCATGATATCTAGAGATTTTTCATTATGATAGAGTATATATTACAAATTTATAACCACTAATTCTCATATATATTATTGATAATCTAGTTACTTCATTATATATGAAAAGGGAAAACATAATTAAATTGCATTAGTATTGGTAGAAGCTCAAAAAAAGGCTATAATCCCATGTGATAATGGATTTTGAAGGTTCCAATTTTTCAAGGGATTAAATTTCAATTTTTCATGAATTTCATAACCCTATTACATCATGATATTTGATCTAATTCCTTGTATCAAACATCGAACAAGACATCATTTTAATGATTATTAGTGTATGTCTTATATTGAATTTTTCCTTCAAATACATAACAATAAATGGTTTGAATCATCTATTCAAGTTCATGTATAAGAAATCAATCCATATTAATTCACACACTAGTGTTATCAATTAAATATTAATTTCTAAGCATCTTCACATAGAGAGCCACATAATATTCCATTAGAATTATTCAGTAGAAACAATTATTGTATGAGGAATCTAACAAAGGGTGAAATTTATCTCACCCACCATAGAATACAATAATTAGGATAACAGAATATATTCCAGTGTTTTAATAGTCACATTAGATATACAATAATTTTGAGGACGATAATACAAGGAAACTATTACCTCAATAATAAATTTTTATTGATGAGTTTTCTAGAGAATTGAGGTTAATATATGATCCTACTCTGGTAAAAATGGTTGTCTCACTCCATGAATATTTACTGATTAATTTATCTATATTTTACAATTTATATAAGTTGATAAATTATAATTAATAACATGGAAATATAGTGACTTCATATGTAAATCAACTCCATCAAAAAATAGTAATTATATCCATTAACTCTCTTCAAATATCCTACGAGTAATTCCAATGTTATTTCTTCAAATATTCATACATGTAAGAGTAATGACTTAATCATTATTTTATTCTATTAATTTTCATCCTTATCTTATTGGTAGACCCAACAATGGGATGTATATCTGAAATATTTATGTTCTTTTCATCTAACCATTACTACTCTTTGAGATCATAATGCATCATTATTTATCCAGTATGGAGACAGAATGATGTTATATTTACATCATAGAACATATTCTATATAAATTTATGTGTTTATGGGATATATATTTATTTATTTATTTCATGAACCATAATATTTCATCTTTATCAATGTTAATCTTTTGAATAATCCTTACCTTCTTATACAACTTCATTTTATCCTTTTATACTGCATTGATCATCATGTGGATTAATGTTTTCATAGTTAATTATATAATATAGGAAATCTAACCTTCCATTAGGATTTATAGGTTTTTTAATTGAAATTAAATGAGTACAAGTTCTTTTTCAATTATTTTAATTTATATGTTAACATGATCCTACATATCGAGAGCCTCGGTGAGCTTGTTGTCATGCCCTTAGTGGAATTGTGTTAAGTCATCATAATATTTGATCAATGTCATCCATCATAATTTATACATGTTACAATAATATTAATTGAATATGTACTTTAAGATATTTTGAGTGGTAATAATATCATACATTATTCCATATATATTGTTCCTCAATATCATTAATAAAATTATTTCTATAACGAGATATAAATTATATATTGGTTAATTATTCCAATATAACATCAATTAATGTGATGTATAAGCTACCACCAAAAATATTTATAAAATTGGGAACCCCCAACACTTATATAATGAATAAATACATATCATGAACCATTCATCATAATAGGGTAGTTTTAGTTCAATTAAAATTACAATTATCTTCTAAATATACATGAAACCATCATTACATTATTCAATCTAGAGCAGCATGACTCACTGATTAGTTATCATCAATACAAGATTTGATAATATAAAGAAATTTCTTATAATGACTTGATAAAATCTATATAATCCAAGAAAACATTGGATATCATTCATAGTGATGAGTATAAGTAATTATTCAATATCCATTTTCATGAGGGATCCATAGGATCACCCTCTCATTTGATTTCATGACCCAAAAATTATCCTTTTTGAAGCCATAATACATACTTTCTATATTTAAAATAATGATTACCTTTTCATAAAAATTTACACACAGTCCATAAATTATATTTATATTCATACATTAAGGTAGATTTTATTATAACATGATCTATAAATATGATAAAAATTTTATCAAGGTAATTCCTAAAGAAACTATTCATCAAATCCATAATGATAGAAGTGGAATCATTATATATTAATGTAATATGAATGAATTCATATTTTCTAAATCTAATATTTATAAATTTAATTATAATATCCTCTATTTTTAAGATTAATTCAAGTTATTATGAATGAATATTTATCTTTTGAGAAGAATTGATCCACATGCAGTTAAATGAATAGGTCTTCAGTATGGTGTGTAAAATGATTTCTTTAATTTTTTTTCATTCATTAGTTAATGGAAATAATTGAAAAAAAATCATTGATACAACTTCCTTATTAACAAAGAGGAATGTTCCATATAAAAATATTTTATTTTTCCATCTTTGGAATACCTGTTGGTAAAGATCAATTTTGGTTTTTTGTAAAATGTTAGACCAATAGATGCATTATTGTAACTAAATTATTGGTAAAAAATCCATCAATAACTATTATTTTGACAGATAAACTAATTCTTCTACAAATATATTAATACTAATATGTAATACGTATCTTGTTAAAAAATGTTTAGAATCATATTTAAATGACACATTTATATGTAGGTAATATTATTTTCATCATTTGTAGAAAATTACAACAAATAGTATAGTATTGTAAATTATATATGCATTTATATATTATGTGGATAATTTTATATTTGTTTATAATATATTTATTATATTTAAAATATAATAATTATCAAATTAAATTATACAAATCTCAAAAAAATTATTCTTTAGGTCAAAAAATTAAAACATAGTCACATGATAAAGAATATTAAAAATAATTTAATATTAACATGAAACCCCAATAAATTAATCTAAATCAAACATTATACCCAATATGATTCACTCAGTTATAAGTGGTCATATTCTTGATTCACACAACATGTCAGTAAGAAATGGATCTTTTCAGTCAATGATTCACCTTTGTCAAAGAATATAAAATATGTAATACTATAGTCATTACAATTGTATCATGTACATCTAATTTTGGTTAAGCGAATCATGAAACATACAATATTTCCATCACAGTTAATATTTTCAAATACATGTCCAGGAAAACTAAAATAATCGAAATTAATATTGTTACCAATGAAATAATATTATTCTTAATGACATTATTAATGCAATGCATCCAAATAAATCATTTTCTTGGATAAAATAATAAATAGAATAACATAAATATATTTTTTTATTATATGGAAATTAAAATTTATCACCATTAAATGATAAATCTAAAAACATTAATAATAATTCAACATGTTCCTTATATTTTTATTTAATTTTTATTAATGATAACATTATAAATTATATATATATAAATAATGTAATTTATCATGATGAAAAAATAATTATATTAAATACGAAAAAAATAAATTCATGATCAATATTCCAAAAAAAACAATATATCATTTTATAGAATAAGTGTATTATTTAGGCAAGAAATGTTCTAATTCTATAGAAACAACTCTAATGAACTTCACACATCATTCAACATTTATTTTATAAAACTATTTGATTAAAAAAATCGACAAAAAGAAATTGAAACACTCATTAAAATGGAAAAATTAATTTATTTATAGCATATTTAAGATAAATAGGATATAGAAATATATATCAGTGTGATTAATATATATAGCAAATAAAATTATCTATATAGAAAAAATATAAAATATTTATACACACACACACAAAGAGTGAGAGAGAGAGAAAAATAGATTTATATAGAGATGTTTTAGGGAGAGGGACAGGGAGGGAGAGGGAGAAAAAAGTTGTTGGGTACCTCCACACCTTAATCACACTTTTGATTAATTGGGAGTAAAAAAAGACTACCCAAAAATAAAAATTCAATCTGTATGATCCTAGTATAAAAATATGTAAATACATAAATAGATCATAGTGACAATATAACACACACAAATATATGTTTAGAACACCTTAATTGTAAACATTAATTTATGTATACACATAAAGTCATAATGAACTCTTACATATGTAAAATAATATTATTGTTTATAAAATATATGTAGAGTCACACAAAAAATAGTCAACTAATCATATAATAGTCTATTGTTTTGTAATAAAAAAATTATTTGTGTGTCATTTTGTGTATAACATTGATAAATACTTCTATTACATAGATTTTTTTGTTTTTTTGATGTAATAACATCATTCAATTATAATTTTTTGTGTAATTTAAAATCTAGCACCAAATTATGTTCCACTGCTATTGATGTGTAGTTCCATGGATACAAGTACATATAATTTTATCTACTTGAAGTAATTATATATCATGGAATAGTTATGGTGATGTAATGGGGGAAGTCACTAATCAATATGTCTGTGTAATGGAATATAATACACCTAAATGTGTGTTCCACTAAGATAAAATAAAATTACAATGTATATTATTCATTATGATTATTTTCCTACCAATAATACAGTTTTAAATATATCATCAAAATAAAAAATAAAAAATGTATAAATAAAATCACTACATAATCTTTCAACTTTAAAAAAATATATAACATAAATACGTGAAAACTAAAATAAACGAAAAACAATAAATATCTATAAAAACCTAAATAAAATTTAAAATGTATACTCAAAATAAATAATTACAAATTAAAAAACATTATTACTGAATATTTTATTTACAAAAAAACATATACAATCAATATTTAAATAATTGAAGGAAAGGAGATAAAAATAGAGGGAATGTTAAAGGAATGACTAATTCTTAGGCCACCACTTCTCATAATACATTAATAAAAGCTCTAATGCCATAAATAAATGTTACTTGATCATAATTGGATTCTTTCCCATTCATAATATACATGAGTGATTATATTCTGAATCAACTTTTATATCACTCTAAAATCAAGCTCTAAATTTTATCTTCTAACAAATATAATTAGGCGGTTTGACTTATATTAAAATAATGAAAAAAAAGTTATATTACCATAAAAATTCATCCCCAAAATGCTACACATACTCCATATTAATATTTTTATGAAGAAAATGGTTTTAAATATCGATATAATATTCCCATAAACATTTCGTACCCAGATTCACCACACGATCAATTTTTAATTTTTTTAAGAAAGGGTCTCAAAAACAGTCAATATTTTCTTTTTACTAACCTTTTCCTTTGGTGCTATGTGGGTGAAATCAACACATGAATATATTGGTATCCATATCTATTTAAAATAAATTTTTACTGATCATATCCTAGATCCAAATTTTATATCTTTCCAATAATATTGTTTACATAAATTTAAAACTAGGAAAATGGAGAGGACACATATGAGTGAGAGTATAAATAAAATAAGGTATCAATATTAAATTTCAAAAATTAGTTTTCCCCAAGATTATCTACCTACAGTATGTACCACACATGAAAAATCATGAATCATAGAATGTTAGTATTTTATTATCCAAAACATGTAAGCCCAAGATTCTCAAAAAATATCTTGTCCTTCTAAAATAGTAATAAATCAGTCAATTTATAATTATGAATATGAATTTTTTCCAATTTTCAAGGTAATATCACATTACAAACCCAATACACCCAATAATATAATTTTTTTTATATTTTTATGGAAATTAGACCATGACATATTTGAGACTAACTTCATTTTACATGACATATAAATCATTTGAAAATTCTCAAGAGACCATTTTTAAGAATATTATTTCCTTCTATATAATATTAATAGCCCACACACAAACATAAAACTCGTGAGGAAGCATGAAATATCTAACAAATATAACTCTCCACAATAGACAATTTTCAATGATATAAACACAAGAGGATTATTCCATTATTTAGATGGATTTTATAAAATCTTTCATTAATTAAAAAAAGAGTATCAATGGATTTTGTTGAATGAACAAAAAAAAATTTGCCAAAAAAATACATCATAGCCAAATACAATAATTATCTACAAATTAAGATCAATAATAATAACCCCATTAATAGACACAAACACAAATATGTAAAAACCTATGGGTAATGAGATAATAAAATTTAGTAAATAACCAAGGGTTTAAGAATATTAAAAAATCCACATATGAAATATTAAATTATGTATTAAAATATATAAATGATGAAACAAAAAAAAAATTATATCTTAATATTTTAAAGTATTTAGGATCAATCAAATTTCTTTTATACCAAATAAATCGACCAGCTAACATGAATCATGGAATGATAAAAGCGATTGGTACTTAATCATTTCAAAAATATGTATTCTACCATTCCATATCAAAATTTAAAAATTTATATATGTCATTTAAACCAAAAAAATGAGACACTCTGTCATAGAAATATTTTTCATATCTCTAATTATATATATGTTACATGAATAGTTGAAATCTATAATCAGTTGATCAAGAAATAGATGATATAGAACATTTGAGGGAAACATTAATATTTTTTCAGATATAGATGAAAAAATAGAAGTCCTACAATGGCTCACTAGGGCCGTGAAAACCTTTAAAATACTGTAACATTTAATTTTTTAGAATTTTCTTGACAATTAACTTGGGAAAAGAACTGTCTTCATCATTAATAGAAATGATTTTATCCCCTTGAAGGAAATATCTATCAGAAAAAATGGATAATGAATCACAATATTTATAATTTTAATGTCCTTCTATAAGAAAATATGGTATTATTTCACAAATTTTACTCAAGCGTGGACATGATATTTCAAATTATGGTCACTGATGTAGATATATAATGGTAATATTATTATCTACTCAGTTAATTATTTAATATAAATGGTGGAATAAATTTACAATATTTGAGTTGACAAGGAATTTTTATAAAAAATTATATCCCTAAATCCATGGATATTTATCAACTAGAAGCTATTGGTTCTAAAAAATAATGTAAACCATTATAATCTATATTCAATATAAAAAAATACTAATAACCAATGAAATGTCTGAAATAAGTATATTTTATATATATGAATGAAATTATGATACTCATTGGTTTATAACACATATAATAAATTATAATCTCCCATACCATGGATCCATTTGTTAGCATGTTATAAAAAAAAACTGATGACCATGTTGGTCAATCGTAGGAGAAACTATACAATCCCAAATATTCATGAAATAAGTTATAATCATCAGTATCAGTAGGATCTGTGGATATGGAGAAAATAAATACTCAATATAAGATCCTCAATCAAATGAAAAAATGATTATGGTCTTCTATACATATATGAAATAATCCTAGAATTCTCAAATCTTACACTCTAGGACGCAAAATGTGCGTGTAACCTACAAAACACCATATGAAATCTTCAAAAAACTTATGGATTCAAGATATAGTAATAATGAAATAGGTTAATGCTTTCCCACTCTATAATTCCGAATTGTGATGCCAAAACAACATCATCCGTCATTTCTACACAAATAATCACTAAAATCCAACATTTCATAATTTCCATCGAGCAAGTAATGATAATGTTCAATGTCATGTTGAGAAGAACACAACATTTATAAATGGGGAAGAGAATGATTAACCATTTTAGTATTGATGTTGGGAAACCAAATAATACCATTAATAGAACCCTATGATATGAGATACCCCTAAGAATGTGGCCCAATATTTATACAAATGGAGTATGAGGTAAGAATGTGGTGAGATCAAATGATGAGTATGGAATGGATGGGGTTATAGTGGAAGATTGTGGGAGGATCATGTTGAGGTCGGGGGTAGATCGATGGTGGGAAAATTAGTTTTTATTTACGGTCGGTGAAGAGAGGAGTGTGATGAGGTAGGTAGATCGACAATATAAATTAGAGTGTTATGGAGTTGTGTCAACGAGAGGAATAAAAATTAGTGGATGGAATATTTAGTTTTGAGAATGAAAAAATGTAAAAAAATTTATAAAAATTTAGAAGTAATAAAAATATAAAAATTTTAAAAAAATATTACAAATCTCACAAACAAAATATGAAATTACATTGACTATTTTAAATTGAAAATAATATATATATATATATATATTCATAAAATATTTATATTTTTCAGTAAATTATATATATATATATATATATATATATATTCAATATCTAAGAAAATATTAAAAATAAATAAAATTTCAATATGTATATACTCATTCCATATTACATAGTTTATTTTAATATAACTTTTAATTTATTATCTAAAAAATTGAAGATATTTATTATATAAATTAAAAATTTAATATCTAAATATCAATTATTAATTACTTGTATATAAATAATGCTTATTAATTTTTTATTGATTTTCATGTTTTGATTTAATGTTATTATTAAATTCAACTACTCTAAGGATATAAAAATTTCATTAAATTTATTTAAATTAATATTATACGAAATGGAATATAAAAAATATGATCTATTAATAAAAATAGAAATTTTAAAATTAAAATCAATTATTATGAAATATTTAATAAAACCCCTAATATTACATATTTACCTTTCTAGTAAAATTAATAATAATATATAAATGTAGTCTCTCATAATTTGTTAATATCATAGATTGGTTCATTATAATAGAATTTATTTATTGTTAATAATTTCTTTAAATATTATATTATTAATATATTACTCTGTTAGTAAAAAACATTATTATAGATATGATCAATCAATTGATTTAAATTTTTTTGATTTTTCAATGTATAATGATCAATTATAATAGGTATACATAGTAGTAAAAACCAGTGTCTAGTCTTATAAGAAATACTAATAAAAATTAATATATATTGTAATGGATCATTTTAGGAAAGATAAATGAACTATCACAAAATTTTAATATCTAATAGCCATTTTTAGTGGGTTCTTAACATGATAAATAACATAGATTTATAACATATATTTTCTAGATTCTATTGTTATTTATTAATTGAATATCTTAATTTATTAGGGGTTATTCTATATCAATTATTATTTATATATATAACTTCTATTATGAGTTATATTTAGAATTTAATTTCATAATAAAAGTGAACACATGGAAATAATTCTATAAGTACATTGACATATTCAATAAAAATTGTAATATCTATAATATTGAGTTTCTCACCAATTAATTTTGATAAATACACATATGAATGGGTATTATGACATATATAATGTAATCAATTTATTTATGAATGTCATCATATTCTATTAATTTATATTTTATCATAGGTCCATTTGGGATATTATATTTGGTTTTCCAAACCTAAAAAATATTTTTTGGTTCTGTGTAGAGAGATCCATTCCATTATAAAAATTACATTCAATCCAACAAAATGAGAATAATAATATTCAATGAATAATTTTCTCATGAAACAGAACTGGAGAAGACTTGTAGTAATGGGATAAAGCTATCACACTTCAATGTATTTTAATGGATAATTCAATTTAAATAATTGGAATGGTGAAGTAATTGTTTTAAAAAAATCCAAGTATGATTTATTATGTATATATAGAGTCCAAAAATGCATTATAGATTTTTTAGAATGATATTTGTACGTTTCACCAAATGATTCTCTTAATCCAATGTAGTTATAATTATCATTAAATTTCTCACTTTATCTATTTCCCTAGAATGAAGTATATTTTATTTTCCCTAGATAACCCTTGTATTGGTGTAATTATCGTGATATTTACAAATATATTTACATTAGAAATAATGAATAGTTAGGTGTGAGAATGGTAGATCATCAAAAAAAATATATTGTTTATCAACCACTACATATCTGAAACACCCAAATATTGTTAAGGTATTGTTTATTTAAATTTGACATCTCTGATAACTTCTAATGCACTCAACTCCGATTTTGAAAATGTGATGTAATATTAAATATTAACAAGACTGTTAGGAAAAATAATGTGAAAATTAGGAATATAAATTTGATTATTACAGAAATAACCTCACCTGTGAAATGAAAATATAAAATAGTAAACTCATTAATGAAAATATGATATATTTATATCATATCATAAGTAAATAATTATTTTTTAAATGATAAATTTTACATTGATATTTTGGGTTACATAAATATTTATTTAAAATTTCATTATTTATTTAACGATTAGAAAAAGAATTAATTTTCATAAATTATATTATTATATTAATTTATTATTGTATTATAATTATAAAATTATTTAATGATACCATATTTACTGTTTTAAAGTGTCGTAATCATTTATAATATTAAATTGAATATTTTTCGAACAAAATTTATTATTAATTATAAATTAAAACATTCATATATAGAAAAGTATATTAATAAAATTTTGTCATATTATGAAATGTAATTAAAAATAATGGATAGGGTAATGTTTGATATTTTTCAAAAATACTTGAATTTTTTATGAATAGAAAATTATGGTAATTTACAATATTACATATTAAGTGTAAATAAATTAATTTTTTGAGTCCTTATTTAGTACTTAATTATTTAACTAACAATTATCAAGAAATAACATTATATAGTTTCGAAATTTAGTCAAATTAATCAATAATAGTGATCATCTTGATCAAAAATAACAAACAAATGAATATAATAATAATAAATGCCCCTCTCCTCAAGTACAAAATCCACCACTTACCCTCAATCATTCTAATCCTTTGATATTACTTATGTTATACAAAATTCATCTCCCAAACCTATTCCCCACTTTATTTTTTGGACCTTATGAAAATAACATTTATAAGCCCCTTATGTAGGTTATCAAGGAGATGGCACTCAAGAGGTAAAACCATCCCTTTTTCACACTTTCAATTTCATTTAATTTATTATCATTCCCTGAAATACCCTAATGAATATAACATGATAAATATAGATTCATATGTATATAATGGAATATTATTAAGTTAATGGAGTATTCAAAATCAATTCTCTTATCTTCCCTCTATTGTCTAAAAAGTGAAAACATCGTCTGTGAGCTGTCGATTCACCAACATCACGAAGGATGACTTTTTGTTTTATAATATGTCATATAAGTATGGTCATAAATCAATTATATTTATTACAAAATATTTATATAATTATATTACATCTTTTTTAGTGTACTAGAACTAGTATTTATTAAAATAATCAACTAATAAAAAAACATGTATCTGATGATAAAAAACATAATTAATCTAATCAATTATATTTACTTTTTTATTTAATGAATCATCCTCATATTTAAATGAAAATTATTTATAATCAAATTTAATATTCAATATGTTCGTTTATAATATATACTTTCAACTCCAGATTTCTATTCAAAATTTTAATGATCTTTTATACATGTAAATAATGGTACAAGACATGAAAACAAAGGAAACCAATACTCCGAGACGATGAAATTGAATATTATATCTCATCAAAAGGATATAAATGAACTTAATAAAATTATAATCAATAATATAAATATTTTAAATTCTATAAATTTAATTAGTAATGAATCTAATATGAATATTATTTATATTAATTTAATGTTTAAAACATTTTGAGACATGAAGTAAGATATTCTCTATGAACCACTATTTTTTCTTTGGGATTCACTTTCTATTTTTCGCTAAAATATAAGTATTAATAGTGAAACTTTTATTATAATAAATTAATTTTTTTGGTTCCAAATATGTGTACATGGCACATTGTTTCTTTTTTTATGAGTTAATAAATGTTTTATAATGTTATCTTTTCAATTCCTCTTGGTAGCATGCCTGATTGAACAAAATGTTCAAATTTCATACCCATTTTCAAGTAATGTCAATTGAATTTTTTAATCCATCACTATTTTTATAAAAATCATTTTTTATAAATTAATTATTTTTATTATTTTTGGTTTTATGCCATCAATTTTTTCATTGTATATTTTAATTACTTATCTATATTTTCCCATAAACCCCACTAATGTTTCACATTACTATATTATCATAAATTGACCTTTTATATATTTTCACTTCATTTGGACATAAATTATGATGATATGGGCCTATTTTACAATATTGAATTACATTAATTATTTAAATTGACTAATTAATGGTCACCTTTGTTATAAACCTAATTTTTTTGTCCCTTTGTACATGATTACAATACCCATTTAATTACATGGGTAACCATCATGTCAACATGCCCTACATAATTGATTCTGCTCTCATATGATACAATCTACCATATTTTGTTGAATTTCTATGATCTTTTTTACAAGGGATATACTACATTGATAATATTTTCCATATTACATTGGATAACATATTATTATTTTTATTGATTGGTGAAATTATTTACAATTCTTAAGCTAGTTTCAATAAGAATGTATATATTAATTAAGTTTCTTCCTATAAGAATCATGTTTTTCACATAGGTATAGATCCATTATATTCATGTATAAATTTGATACTTTGGAAATATTATAGATTCCCAATGGGATAGTAATGGTCTTAGTGGTGTCATGGGTTTGTTCAGAACCCATACAACATCATTTTTTGAGAAACTGTCCATGAAACATGGTTGGTGCACAGTTTCACCGACCATGAAGAATGTTTATTTCCAAAAAACCATATTTTATGTTTGCTGCATGGACGCTGAACCTAACTGTGCAAATTCCCTTCCTCATAGGTAACAGTGCACAGTTTTTTCACAGTTTATCAAAATGTGCTGTCAAACTATGCACATGCTATTTTTCTGGGTAATTTTACAATTTAACCTTAATAATATAATTAGACAACTTTTTCATTTCTAAAATGATAAATAGAGAGGTTAATAGAATTTCCACTCGTTTTGGATATTTTTGAAATCCAATTCTAGTGAATTAAATATTTCCATCATCTCGGAACCTTTCAATATTGTTTTCATCGCCATGGATTTGAAATGGTAATTACTCGACTCAGTTTCATAATTTATGATTCTATATATCACTTGACATAGTTACGAGGGTATAATTTATTCATATATTAATAAAAATACTCTAATATGAGAAAAATCATGATCCAATAACTAAAATTGGAGTTATACAATCCTTCGATTGGTGGTCTATAACTCATCCCTCATGTTCGTTGATGTAGGATTTATTGTCTATGGACCACTGATTTCATCATGTATCGTTTAATGAATTTATATTCCATTATTATAATCATTACAACTATATGATTATTTTTTTACAAATATGTGATTATTTTTTAGTGTTAATAAACATAAATACATCCCTTCAATGTAGGATGTCAGGACTCAATTGGGTAATTATTTTTTTGACATGTTTGAGCCACCATTAGGGGTGACCAGGCTTGGCCTTCTGAGGGTATTCTTTTCTATATTAAAGGTATTGATTTATATTTTGAATTTCATTATAGAATGTACCATGTATTCTCACCACTCCACCCACCTAACATAAGTGCTTAAAACTTATAATTAAATGTGATAGGGAAACAAGCATATATATTTAGTATATTCCTTGATAGGATTAAAGTTGAATGATTAATAGGATTCATGATCATAGTACCCCTTAAAACATTAATGGAAGGAAGAGTAATGAGATTTTCAATTTAATATAGCTTAAATGGAATGAATAAAAGATGAATGATTCATGTCCTTGTGAGGATAGTAAAAGGAAATTCTTGATACAAATAATATATTACACGAATTTATAATTATATAGGAATTTCCTTACTCATGCTCACCTTGGATTCATATCAGGGAATTCCTTGGGGAATTAGGAACCCTATTCCGATTCAAGGTTACATCTTTAATAGATTTTTACCCACCTATATCTCGATCCTTTTTAGTTCTATGATGTCTCATAAGACATTTTAGGACCCCTAAAAATGAATTAAAGGATCACTGTGATAGACTCCTTGGATCTAGCATTAATAAGTCAATGCAATGGTTACATACCATACGGCCCAATCACTTCTTAGCCTCATTTTATATTGGATGATCACCATGGATTCAGAATGAACCTTATTGTGGAATGACATGGAATATTCTCCCTTGATTACACACTCACCCTTAGCTAGACTCATATACTCAAGATTTAGCAGCCCTTGAGGTCTATGTTGCCTTGATAATTACATTGTAACGTCATTATTAACTATAATAAATCATGTTTTCCTTATTAAATATTGAATGCATTAATATTTACCCCATCACAAGGTTATGTCAGTGTCCTCTAGGCCTCACAGGACCGATAAATATAAATTTTTAATTATTTAATTTAATGTATTGGTTATGTTTAGATCCCATCTGATGGAAGACGAATGTAATTTCGTATTTAGATATTATTATTTTTCGTAAATTATGTATGAAGGACTCCACACTGTTACATTTTCATTAAATGGTCCATATATTATGGACATAGTGGGTAGTGGCCGATTGAGATTTATATCACACCCTATCTGAGCGTTGTTTTGTAACCGAAGTAGATTCCATGAATGCAGTTGTTGAAAAAGGGAAACGTACATATTCAAACACATGATTTCATGTTTTTTATGAAGGTTCATGATAGTAGATGACAGAGGTGGTTATCAGGATGATTGGGATGGTCATTGATTCCATTTATACCTTTGTGTAACATGTTATTTATACTATATTGTATCCATGTTTTTTATCATTCTAGTGACTTGACATATCATAAATAGTTGTTTCATGTTGTATGTTATTTTAGTAATTTTAGTTATTGTTATTGTAGTCCCTACATTCCATTGTACTTTCTATTTACTCATATAGCTTCCACTATTTACCAATGATTACATTAATACATTGTGCTACACTTTTCTAATGAGGTCATAGTATCCCCATGTAAACATCATAGGCACTTTCTGATACATGACAACCTCTAGTGCTCAGGGAGATACACCTGAGTCCATGTGTCCCACTAGCCTCGGGGAACCCATTAAGTGGCATCTGAGTCTGGGTTTTACAAATTTTTATCCGGGGTAGATTCTTTTATTGAATTTCTATTTGGAGAAAATAGTCACGACATTAAGAATACACGGGACTTGGTCATAAGTTATTCATGGGTGTCACAAAACCATGTCTTGTTTAAATACCATGTTACACAAAATATAATTATTATCATTCTTTTTCCTATTACATTTGACATTATTTTACCATCGGGTGATTCTCATTATATGTGGAGTCTATGATAATTACTATGATTTGGGATATCACTCACCCATGTCCTGTGGATATAATGGTAATGATCATTGTTTCATTCATCATTATTGGACCATATAATTCGAAATTCATGCATATTAATATGAAATATAAGTGCATTTCACTACATTAAATTGTTTGTTTTTCCTATTTTCATTGAGTGATGTTGTGATTGATATATAATTTTTTTATTAATCTTTTTTTATTCATTGATTTCTTGTCAAAATTCATGAGGGGTAAGGGCCCTCATGTGTAGGGATCAGAAATCTTCCAAGTTGAACCATTATACAATAAATAAATTGGTGTCATTTCTTGTGATATGTGTTTGGGAACTGAATCAATGTAAATGGAAATCCATTATAATTTGAAATGGCGGGGATGTTATGATGTGTAGGTTATCTTCAATTACCAGTGGGGAAGTGGTGAGGGGTACCCAATCATCGATGTGTTATTACAATAACTTTACATGCCTTTTGTTATTTTAGGAGTGTGCCTTGGTGAGGTTTTGGTGGACTATTTACATGTTAGGATCATTGGTTATCTATTTTTCACTGGGCCGTAGAATGCCTCCCCACTTGTGCACAAGAGATTTTGGTTTTCTCTACTGAGTATACCTGTATACTCACCCTATGTATATATTACTACTTTCAGGTTTCTAGGAGGACTTCAGGGTTTGGTTAGGATTATACTGTTTCAGACTTTGATATAGCTGTTGTTGCTATTTTTATTTTCCTTGGTACCGTCCTTTGGACTTTTCCTATTCATGGTGGCACTTACTTCTGTAACATTCATATGGGAATGATTTTTTTTGTCATCACAATTACATCTATATTGGTGTGGTTTTAGATTTACTATCTTCTCTCATGATCCTACTAAATTAAATGGGAAATGCCTTACATTTTTTGTGTCATTTTATACTGTTGTTTCTAGTTGCTACTTTAGTACTTATTGAATGTGGGTTTCAGGGGTCATTATCTCTCATTCAACATGAGGAAGGTAGGGTTTGGTAATCCGTTGTCCCATCCCTCATCTTCGTGATGGCGGGTCATGAAAAATTTGAAAAAATAAAAATCAATTTTTAGTACATAATGTAAAATTTATCATATGTTGATTTTTAGGTATTTTTCAACGAAATATCATATATAAATGAATAGTGAAAATACTGAATTTTAATTCAAAATGGTGTTTTAGTTTAATATTTTTATAGAGTAGAATTATATTTTGTTTTTTTAATTAAATTAAAAATATATCAATAAATTAATGATTAATGAAATTTAATTCCTTGGATAAATAATTTCATTTTTTATGATATAAAATATTAATTATCTTTTAAACATTCTCAATTTAAAACCCCACTGTCTCACCATGCCAATGAGATTTGCAATAAAATTATTTTTTCGGACTCTGTGCATTGAATTTATAAAAATTAAGATAAATGGTTTTGTTTAGTATAATTATAATAGTCTAATACGACCAAAATATTTCTTAAAATTATTATTAGTTAATGTTAGTAAAATTAATTAATGTGATTAAAGTTTAATTAAGCTTGTCAAGGGATTAAAACTTAGACATAAGGTCAAAAATGAAATTTCCACATGTCCAAAACTCATTTAAACGACATATTTCTGATAGAAACCATACATAAATTTTTAATTGATTTCTTTTTTTAATAAAATTGTTGGTATAAATATCTTGTTTTAAAAAAATTCCATTTTTAATCACTCCCTCCCTTATAATGGCCTGAAACTCTCCCCCTATTAAAACCACTAGAACCACTAATGTTAAACAATTGTTTAACCGATTAAATTTCCAACATCAATGTCTCAATCTATTAATCCCTCCATTGGCATGAAATCCAACAGAGGAATCCCTCTAGTTTAGACCAATAGGATTTACCCAAAAAAGTTTTAACATCCTTCCTCAAGCTCATTTAATTTATTTTCATTGTGAACAAACTTAATTATTATTATTAAGTACTTGAAAAAAAATTACCCTCATTATACATAGAATTTTTTTTCAAATATTTTTCCCATTACGTACAAACACTTCCATTAATGGGTAACAATAATATTGTTCATGTGTACATTGAACTATCACCTCACGAAACGATGTTGTTCGTTTCACCGTTACCATATCACATGGATGGAAGTTATGATGGAAACTCTGTTTTTATATGATATATATGATATATACGATTTATTTATTCATATATTGTTATTATATAAATCGTACCTTCATGATTTCAATTATTTAATGTGATAACTTCAGTATAGGATGTGTGGACTACCGCCTCCTCGAAGTGATGTGATTCATTGACATTATACATGGAATGTATTAAAGATTAATTTATTAAATTTGTATGATATATCTGACATAGTAATTATTATTGAATTGTATTTTATATTTATATACATATAAGTCATTTACATTAATTTTTTTCGATACGATAATAAAACAGAAGCAGCGTTCATGCATTCGTAAGGCCTAGTGTCTCAATGAAAGAGGTATTTTGTTTAATATTTATATATTTTAATGAATAAAATAAATAATTATATAATGAAGATATATTATATATACATAATGTTTTAAATTATTTAAATATGTTTACAATGATCTATGTAATAGGACCAATAATAACAATTCAAAAAACGTACAATAATCAATGTTGTTATTAATCAAAACATTTCTTTAACATTAAATTGTTAATTAAAATGAAATATATAGTCAATAGTGAATAATATATTCTATTATAAATGTCAATATTGTTCTATGGTTGAATTATAATGAACATTTATTTATTATACCTGAGTGTCGAATTTGTACAATGAATATCAATACACAAGGTACGGAAATTTCATCTCTGTTCTTATTTTCATGAGATAATAGCCATATTCAACCCTCTCATATTTTGTGTGGTGTATATACTTCCCTATAAAATTTAATATCATTAATGTAATTAATATAGTGATATTAAAATAATTAATTGGTTTTATTAATTCATGTGGATCATGATTCTAATGTTACATAACTAGTTAGGGTTTTCTCATGTCACTTTTATTTTATATGACACACAAGCCATGATCACCAACATTTTCTTATATATATTGTGTTTACTATACATTGATTTTTTTCATGATTCATATACTTAATGTTATTTTTATTTAAATATATTTTTTATGATATTTTTAACCTGGGGTTTATTATTCAAGTATTACCAAACTGGTATAGTAATTTTGACTCATTATACCTTCTTTGAGACATATACCATTCTATGCATGTATATTATTAGACATGGTCTATATAATTAAATTTTACAATTAATAACACAATTATAATTATTTTAATTATATTTTGGGCTCCATTTAATTTTATTCATTCAATTTTATTATGATTCAAATTTACCTATGTGGTGATAATTTATTGCAACCATCTCATCAATTATTATGATTGTTTATAATTATTCTTCCATAGATGAAATATTATGATCCATATCTCGTGATCTGCCATGAATTATCATAACCTATATTTATTAAGGATATAATTATTTATTGGAACCATTTTCTGACTAAATGTTAAATATGTTAATTAAGAATTTGCTTTTAACAAATTATGACATAACCACTCACTTTGGTAGGAAATTTATGTTCATTTAAACCAATTTTTTTCAAAACCCTTTTCAAGATTGGATTATAATTTTTCAACCTATTCTAAAATAAAATTATTTTCAAAAGGTTTAATGTTTAAAAAAAACATTTTTCCTAGAAGAAATGATATATTCCTCAATATGTTTTTATAAAATATATAGAAAAAATATTTTCCAACAATGATTATATCATTTGTTAAAATATATGATTTACTAGGGACATGATAAAAGGAAAAAATTAATATTATTTATATAAATGGTTTAATATTTCATGGATTCATTTTTATGAAATCTTTTTATCCTCAATAAGTTATACCATGATAAATTATTCAACAACTTGCTTTCATTCATCAGTTATTTGATAATGAATTTATTTTGAAACAAATATATTTTTCATAGGTTATGATATATTTAAATGTTTATTATTAAAATTTAATTTCATGGAAAATGATATGATTTTTATGAAACCCATAACATTTTATGGTCATTATATGAAGAAGGTCTTAGTATATTCTAGAACATGTATGAATTCTATTATTATGTGGTTTTTGGGTCAAATATCTACGTCAAATGCATTGGGTAATTATGGATTCTTCATGAGTGTGTATTTTATAAATGACCCTGATAACATATTCAAAATTCTATGTGTGAACCTGATTACATGTTCATAATGTTATACATGGACCTGTTTTCATGTCCAAAATTTTTTTCAGGAACCTGATTACATGTTCAAAATGTTGTGAATTATCTTTATTACTTCTTCATGATGTTATATGTGAACACCATTAAAAGTGATTTTTTTTTCATGGACCTAGTTTCTTGCCAATAATATTATGTGTGATCCTGATTATATGTTTTCAAAGTTATGTGAATACCAAAATACATGTTCAATATGGTAATTTAAAACATCTTTTTTGTCTTATATGTTTATTAGGATAAATTATATTTTAATTTTTTTTAATGTATAAATAGATAAATTATAAATTTCTTAATCTAAATTTGGTCATTTTAATAACTTTTTTAATGAAATTTGATATTAAAAATTAATAAACCTTTGATCATTCTCATGTTAAAACCCACATTCTCCCCATATACGTGGGCTTAGCATTGATCATATTTTCCATCTAATGTGAATAGAATTTATGAAAAAAGAAAATTATAATTTTTCATCAATATAATATATATTGTGTAATTATAAAACTTATTTTTTTTGAATAATTATTATTGTATGTGATAAAAATTATTTATAGAGATTAAGGATAAATTAAGATTAACAATGGACTTTACCATACAGTTAAGAGCCTAAATGACCAATCCACTATTTCGAGACCAATTATCTGGCCATAAAATATCTATAAACATTTCACTATTTAGTGTGGTTTGTAGTTTTTTTATCATTGTTGGTTAAAATTATGGGTACGCCTAACTTCTTTCCAAATAAACCCCATTTTTGTCTCCTCCCACCATTATTAAAGGCCCCCATATGTCCTCCATTTGATACCATTCAGAAAACTTCATTATGGCCAATATCAAACCAATTTACTATCCATAATCCCTTTCTTCCTCCATCAATCCTACCTTTAGGAATAAATCAATCCAAGGAATCCCATCGGTAAAAAAAAATCTTTCCCCAAAAATGAGATAAAATCCTTCCCAAATCTCATTTCATTTATATACTTTCTCCACCACATAATTTTTCTTATTATGTTCCCATATAATAACAATAATACTTTATATATACAAATAAGTTTTAAATGTACGGGTTCTACATTAACATATACACACATCCATCTAATGGGTACCAAACGTAACATTCTTGTGTATAATAATTTACCTTCTTATGAAATGATGTTGGTTGTTTTACCATTACCACCTCTCGTGGTTTGGTATTATGGGGAAAATAATATTTATATTTGATATATATATATTTTATGAAGTATTTATACTTATTTTGTTTTTATATTTATCCTACATTCATGATTTCCATTTTTTAAATATGATAACTTCGTTTGTGGAATTGTTGAATATCGTCCCCTCAAATTGAATTGATTTATTCACACATATCATGTAATGTATTAAGGATGGGTTTAGTAAAATTATATGATTTATATTAAATAATAATTCTTCTAAATCTATATTTTATGTTTGTATATATATATTTCATTTACATTATTTCATTCAATATTAAAATAAATAAAAAGAATCGTGCATGCATATTCATGGACTACCATCACCATTAAAAGTGTATTTATTTTAATATTTCAATATTTTATATATTAATATAAATTTATATATAATTGTTATATATGATATATAATTTATTTTTTAAATTATTCAAATAGTTAAATAATTTTTTTAGTTAGAGGATCCAGAATAACTAATCAAAACAGATATGATAAACCAATCAATAATTACATGAAACATTACATTAACATAGAATTTTTAATAAACGGGTAATATAAAATCATAATTGAGTCATATATGGTATTATTTATAAGAATTTTTTTTTCATATTATTAATTAATTTATATTTACTATACATTATGTATGAATGTGTATAAAGAAAGATGACATTTAAGGTTTGTGATTTTCATCTCACTTTTTATTCCAATGAGAAACATTACATATTCACCACTCACTTATTTTATGTGGTATATATAGTTCTATATAAAGGTTATATAATTAATTTAAATTATTTAATTATATTAAATACATTAGTTGGTGTTATTATTTCAAGGGTATCATGATTAAAATGTTACTCAATTAGTAAGTGTTTTCCCATAACACATTAAATATACTTGAAACACAAGTCATGATCACCACATATTTATCATTTTTGGTGCATTTGCAATAAAATGATGTATTATATTATTCTTATAAATAAATTTATGTGTATTTAAATATTTAATTTTTTCTTAAATTTAGGGTGTTTATGATTCAAAATTTATCAAATCATTAATGTAACTTTGTTTCAATTTTCATTTTTTCATATAAATTCCATTTATACCGCTAAATTAATTGAGAGGTTTTATATGCTACCATTTTACATGTTATATAATAAATATCATTAATTTATTGATATATTTGGTTTTGTTTAATTTTATTCCATTTTATTATGATTCAATTTTACCAAAATTGTGACAATTTATTTCTATAATCTCATCCATTATCAAGATTGTTTATGACTATTATTTAATTAATGAAATATTATGATCTATCCCTAAATAAATTTTATGAAATATATTTTACAATGGTTATTAATGATATATTCATGTATTGGTACAATTTTGGCATTCTTTGGTATATAAGATGACTGAGAATTCTTGTTTATGAATGTTTAACGTTACCGGTCTCTTCTGATAGAAATATGTGTTCTATAAAAACAATGTTTTATAAAAACTATTTAGTGATTTCAATAATTTTTTAAATTTCATCTCAATTAAAATGGTTTTAATTTTGTTTTTATGTTTTAAAAATTATTTTTCAAAGAAGAATGTATATTTTTCTTATGAAGTGTTTTTAATAGATCTTCCAAATCTATTTTCCATCTAACATTGAATAATGGGTTATTACTAATTCTTTAATTGGGATATAAACCAAGGATACTATTAACATTATTTATGTAATTGGTCTATATTTTTATGTATTATTTTTATGAAGTGTGATTCTCTTCAACAGGTTATACCATGATTAATGATTATAAAACCTGCTACCTTTAACATGTTATTCTAGGATGAAATGAATTAAAAATATATATATTTAACATATGTAATAATATAATTAAATTTTTATGACACCCATTTCATTTTATGGTTTATTCTATTTTTTATGAAACCTATATCTTTTTATGAGTCATGATATGATGAATGTTTTATTATCTTTTGGAAAATGAATGAATGATTTTATTATGTAACAAGAAGGACCTATATCTCTCTATAATGAATTGGGTAATGATTGAGGACCCATGTTTATGTATGTTTTATGTGAACATTATTTCATGTTCACAATACTATGTGCGAACCTAGTTACATGTTCACAATTTTTTCAATGGACCTCGTTTGATTTCAATAATTTTTTGTGGGAAACTGAATACATGTTATAAATGTTATGAGTGATCTTAATGGTGGTGACCCAACACTAGATGTCTTGTTATGGGGCCTAGAACAAATTAATTTTTCATTATTATAATGATTTAAGCCCAAAATGATCTGTACATTTAATCATCTTGGTAAACAAGATTCATAAATCAGTCTGGTATTAAAAAATAATTCACTAATTACAGTATTATTAATTTGTTCTTTCAATATCAATAACATCAAGGATAACATTATTACAACACATAAATCTAATGATATATCTCATAGCTCACTTCATGGATTCATGGGGAATGAAACATAACATTGGTGAGCTCCAATTCGTAGTAATGGTAAATTATAGAGGAAGCGATCATGAATCAATGATAATAAAAGTTATAAATTGGAAAATATCAGAAATAAAATTCCATATAATTAGAAAATTGTGATGGAAGTGAAAATAATACGGAAAGGTAAAAATTACAAGCACATTATATTCAAATTACTAAATAAGGAAAAATAAATTAGGAAATATAAGAAACTGAAAAGCATTTCATTTAATCAATGAACTAAAAACTATAAGTATGTATTTATATGTTGACATGAAATCACATGGATGAATAATTACATAAATATATACATGAATATAATACCTAATCATTTGATGTAATTTCTTAGTCACATGAGGACCAATACTCTAAAGATCCATTCATCGTACATTTTTATACTATACATAGAAAAAAAAATTAATATTCAATACTTTTTTGTATAATGAGAACCTATCGATGCATCGAGGAGCTATATAATTTCTCGAAACCACCCGTCATTCCATATCCAAATCATTATTTATATTGAGTAATTGATATACAATATGACTTTTAAAATATCCTTATCGAATAAAGAATATAAAATTATCAATATTTCCCTAGATAATCAATCAACTATCAAGTAGACACCATATGTAAAATGACATACATTTTATGAAACAGTAATATCCCTAATAAATAAATTGAATAATTAGGTGAAATTCAATGTTGAATGGTTATATGAGATTTAATATTTCAAGGGGACAAATAAATGAATCAAAGAAGTTAATATGAATAATATCCTTAGAAAAATCAATAATAAACCATATAGAGGAAGAATAATGATGGTATCAATACAACACATCCCATGTAGAGAAAAAATAAAGGGCTGTTGTTATTGATGAATTGAAATACAATAAGATGACCTATTAAAAACATTCATAAAGTGAATATATATATTATTTGATTTTTTTATTAAACACTATTTTAAAATAACTTTTGACAATATTTCATCCAAAAAGTAAATTTTTAGACATGAAAATGATGGTTTAGGGAAATGACGGTGAGTTAAATTGTTCTTTCCATACGAGGTAAATGATCATTCCTTTTGTGAGGTAAAAAGTTTAGAAAAATGCCTTGTTAGGAATAAGACAAGAAGATTCATTTGAAAACATTTTTGAAAGAGAAAAATGGTAAAATATCATTAAAAAATAATTTTAAAAACATTCTTTGAAAACATTTTAATAAAACATGGTTTTAGAAGAAAAAAGGATCACTAACTGACGTAAAAATGAAGTCAAGTTTTCATGATAACATTTTATAAAACATTTTGACTAACAAAGAGTGTGATAATGGTAATAATACTTGTAAATAATCATGAATAACCATTTTGGTTAAAATTAAAGTATTTATTGAACAATTTCCATATAATTTCCTCCAATTTAAATACCATTGAAAAATAGACACATTTATTATTTCGGAAAATAATATGTAAAAATAAAAAATTGTACCATACCACATTGAAACATATTAAATCATAATCCTCTTGAAAAAATAATATAAAATTAAAGACATAAATAACATGAAGAAAAAGAAATTAAATATATAATATATAAAAATGGTTATTAGATACACCACACAAAATATTTACGTGGTGAACATGATATTTTTCCCACATATAAAATAAATGAGATGTGAATCTCTTAAATTATGATTCCTTTCAGGTTGACACCATTTAACTTCATCTATAATAATCATATTTTAATTTTATACATTATTTAGAATCTTTTAAATATTTATATTTAATTTTGTATTTCATTTTAGTATATTTTATACAACAATGTAAACAATTATGTTTACGCAGTGTGTTTTGATCAAAATCATTTATTGAGTAAAAATTAAAATTGGTAGGTAAACTATGGTAAAAGAGTTCATTTTATAACATCTATAGAATAATAGCCACGAAATAATAATAATTTTTAGTCATTATTTATTTTTTCTAAGATCATTCATTGAATGAGTTTATGAAAATGGAATAAACAATATGATCATAGAGACGGTAGTCCCTATGTACGCATGAGTAACGTTCTCATTTCTAAATGATAGTTATGTTAATATGGTCAGTAACACCATATACTTTATGAATAATAATCAAACAAAAACTAAAATATTATTCAATCATATATAATTATATACTAAATTTCTATTATGTACAATGAATCACCTCATCTCGAGAAGGAGGTAGTCTACATGTCCACGTACGACGATACCACTTTTTATGAATTTGGAAGGGCAATAAAGAAATTGATATATATATATATACATATATATATTATTTTTATATAAATTTTCTTATATTATGAATATAAGATAATTTTTTTATGTTACATAGGTTTAATTTAGACCATCCTTTATACATTTCGTGGTTAGTCTGAACGGATAAAAATACTTCAAGGGGCTGGTAGTCCACACATCCTCAAATGATGTAATCCTATTAACGTAAAATAGCGAGTATAAATGGAATGTGAAATAAAAGGATTAAATAATTATAAATACCTAATAAGTATCATATATATCATATATAGCTAGATTTTCCATTATAATATCCTCCCTGAGTGGTCATATAGGGAAAATTGAACAATCATCATTTCTTGAGTTAGTAATTCACCATAAAAAGAAAAGTATGTTTGTAACCCATTAGATGTAAATGTGTGTAATTGTAGGTCTACAAAATTTCATACAAAAAACATACTATATATAGGATTATTTTTTTGTTATAAAATAATACATTAATAGTATATGAAGGGATGTGGTATGTAAATAAAAAAACATAAGGAAAGATGTTACCTCTTAATCACGTAATTACTTTTGGTTTTTACCAAAAGGCTTACTTGGAAGGATTTATTCCAAAATATAGGTTTCATTGTTGAGGGGATAGATTTTTGGAAGCAATTTGTGTTTATATTTTCCCATCCTATGTGTTTTAATAGTTTTGATGAATGTGGATAGGTGGTGGCCTTTTATAAGGAATGAAAATGGCTCACATTGATTTTTTGTAAATAAGTTAGGTGTAATCCTTTTATTTTCTATTGAAAATCCATCCAAATCCATCCATTAACAATAATTTAATTTCAATATCTAATTAATGACAATACAATTGGTTTTCAATAATTTCCTAGGTCATTTGGTGTCTTCGATTAAAGGTTCATTTCTTTATTAAGCATAATTTGGCCTTAATAATTGTAATTAATTTTAATTACATTCACTAATATTTATGGTCAAAAAATAATATGACCATATTAGTAATTATTATTAATTCTCAATAAAAATATATAATCCATACATCAATATTCCACTCATAGAAGTGGAATAATTTAATTTAAAATTCATCTAATTGGTTAGATGACAATATGGTTTTTATGTAAAAATATATAAACATTTTCAACGTTTTTATAATCAATTTCAAAGTGAAATAGACTAAAATTAAATAAATACTAATAATTGATAATAATATTGATTATTTAGTATTTAAAAACATTTAAATTTATTATTTATCCTTATAAATAAAGTATATGATACAACTGTTTTGAACAAATATTTAGTATTTTTATCTATTCATTAAAAAAATAAATGATTCATAAAAATATCAATAATTCACACTAACCTAATTTTTATGAATTTATTTAAAATATTAGTTAAAGTTATACATATTTAATTAATTAATTTTTCTAAATCAAGATTTAAAATTTGTTCTTCATTAAAATGATTAAAATATCCATTTCATTAAATATATGTTTTTATATGTAAAATACAGTTTTTTCTTATCTTATATATATAAAACATAATGGATAAAAATAAAAAATATTTGATTTAATAAAAAACATATATATTTATCTAAAATAGTTCACTAATTACCATTAATTTTGTTTATTAAAATACAAATCTTTTGCAAGAATAAATATAAATATATATGTTTTTATATCTAATTGTTTCCTAATGTCTTCTGTAATTAATTAAAAGCCATAAATTTTCAAAATATAATTAATAATATTTAGTACTTAAAATATTATATATAGTTATACCATATTATATTAATGTTTTAATAATATATGATTTTCTGGTGAAACTATGTCTTATGTATAACACAAGATATCATGGAAGGCCTCTCTTGCCTGTAACAGAAGATATCAAAAATGGTTTCTCTTATGTGTAACACAGTATATAGAGAATGTTCGATCTTGCATGTTACTCATGCAACTAAGTATGTTCATTTATTGATTAAATTCAATTTATCATATTGTTGCATGAATTAAAATATACTAAATATATCATAAATTCTAAATATACTAAATTTATCAAGATATTTTATTACCCCACGTGGTTTGTGTCATGTGTCATGCACACTATTGATTATAAGGTTCACAACTTATAATTTTAGGGAGTTACATTCTCCCCTCCTAATTTAAATATCATCATTGTTTGTAAAACACATTGATGGTGATATATTGTCCAATACATATTATGTCTGATTTCACAAATCATGGTAATGGTTCATAAGACATCCACTTTAAAAGAGATAATAGAAACTACAATGTTAACATAGATTAACATGTATCTGGATTTATAAGATGGATATCATCCTTGGTATGTGAAAATATGTTCTTAGAGAAAAATAGTAAATATTTATATGGAGTGAATGGGGTCATAAGTAAAACACTTTTGGATGATAAGTTGATAGATGAGGGCCTCAATCTAATAAATCCATGATGATTTAGAAGAAAACTAGCACAACAAAAAATAGGTTATTATGAAAAATTCTTTTTTCAATGACATTTTAATAACATTAGGAAACTCTTATAATGACTATGAATATAATGAAATATTCATACGAGCTAGGTTTCAATATAGGTTTACAATAATAAATATTAGTTTTTCTTCGATCAAATTCTAATTCATTTCATTATTACCAGAAATTACATACCAGTAAAGAATTTTTTTTATTCTTGATGCACTAAGAGTAACGTTTAAATTGTAATGAGGTATATAAAATTGTGACATTTCAAAATATATGGCTCGAACTAATTTCCAAAACTAATATCTTTATAAAATTAATCTCTAATAATAATAATTTATATTACTGGTTTAATTATTAAACCTTAGTCATAAATTTTTTTAACTAAAACATTATAAAATTATATAGTACATTACATAGGTTAGTGGTTGTCATGACACCCTTATCGTACATTAGTTATGGGATCAGATCCCATCACCTTGTCTAATATTATTGGTTGTCACCCATCATATAGTTTTACATTTTCTAAAGAAATATTAATATAATTTCTAAAATAAATGTGATGGGAATCTATGAAATAATTTTAATTAGTAAATAACATATTTTTACTATAGTTTTCAATACAACCTCAATACATAATTATATCACAAATTTATTTCCACATTGGTCCATCTGTTGTGTAGGTTTTATACATAATATAATTCATAGTATTTCTAATAATTATAACCTTATATTAAATCTAGACCCAATAGGTTTAACCTAGGATATTCATTTTTAAAATCCTTTATAATGGATTTTAATGAAAAAGTGACTTATCTGATTAATATCCCCTATGTGTTCAAATTTAGGTGCACAACAAAACCCATTTTCAGGTGCAAGTTTATCTTGAGTCAGGCTGAAAAGACCTTTTTGGAGTCATTAATCCTCCGAATATATGATCCAGATCCATGTCTATATATACTATCTAGACTGAGATTTATATATTGTAATTCCCATATAATCTCTAAAAAACCAAAATACTAAGATATTATTATAAAATTATCATCAAATTATACCTTAGGGTTTTTTCCTTGACCAATGTCTTCCAAAATATGGTTCCTAAGGCTTCTACTAAACATTATTTGATACCAAATATAGTAACCTTACCAAAAAAGCCCAGTGCCATTGTCTGCTAAAAATTACATTATATTTTTTACATGAAGTCAATCCATAATGAACCAATCCATTTAGTAGTATTGGTAAACCATATAAATAAATTATTACTGTATTAAAAATAACACACTAATTAAAGAATCATTTTTTTCTTCCTTATAAAAAAATTACTTCAAATTTATGTTTATTCCAACTAGTAAATCCTTTCATATCACTAATAGTATGCTAATTGGATTCCTACGTAAAGAAACAAAATAATGGTTAGATAAGATGGTTTGTTAGGTTAAATATCGATGAATAAATAAAAATCAATGTGAATAATATTTTATACATTCTAAAAAAGTAAAAAACTATCCATATAATCAATAAACTAAGAAAAAATTTCATAAAAGATTTGGTAAGTTAATTAATGGAGAAAAATTCAATTAAAATAACTAGAAAAGGTAAATAAATATGTAAAGGTAAAAATCACATTACTTTTAATCAATGATGTGAAAATTAAATGCATCGATATATATGTCAATGAAAAATCATTGGGATGAATAAATACTAAAATATGAATATAATTATAATGTTTCATTATTTGACATCATGTCTTATGAACATGAGTAACTAAACTATCAAGATTCATAAATAAGTTATTTTAAAACTATATATTGCCGTAATTTTAATTTTCATATTTTTTTTGTTACATGAAATCCATTCAATGTAATGAGGAGATATATAATTACCAAGCTCCTCCCATCATTAAATGTCCAAATCATTCTTCATATCATGAAATTGATTTAATTAATAAACAATATAACTTTTCAAAATTCATTATGGAATTAAAAATATGGAATTATAATCATTTCCTCATATAATCGAATAACTATCAATTTTGACACCATATGTGAAATTTTATACAGTGTAGGAAATAGTAATATCCATGATTAATGAAATGGATAATTTAGGTGAAATGCTACAATCAATGAACATATGGGAATACATATTTCAATGGAACTATAAAACCAATCAATGAAATGAATTTGAATATTATCTTGGCCAAATCAATAACATAACATTGATATGATGAATAAATAAAGTATCAATAATACACATCCCATGTGAAGTAAAAAATAATGTTTTATTTTTGTTAATGAAATTAATTACTATAGAATAATCTTTTAAAAATATTTTTCATGAAAATAACCTTTTATTATGAAAATAATTTTGAATAACCATTTCATTTAAAATAAATTTTTAAAAAAATTTCTTTACAATTATTAATTTTAGACATGCAAAGGATGCTGAAAATATACATTGGTGTGTAAATATGTACGTTCTGAAAGATATAGTAGAACATTACCTTTACACAGTAAAAGGTTCCAAAAATTCCTTGATTGGAAAGTGAAAATAAGATTCCTATGAAATAATTATAAAAGAAAAAAGGGTAAAAATTATTTAACTATTCATTTTAAAATTATTTTTAAAAACATTTAAACAAATCATTATTTTTAGAAGAGAACAGATTGTTCAATTAAAGAGAGAATAATATAGTGTTTTTTTGAAAACATTTTATAAAATATTTTGTGACAAAAATAGTTGTACAATTGTACTAATACACGAAAATGTTTAAAAAATAACCATATGAGGGAAAACTAATGTTATTATATAAAAACGGTTAGATAATTTTCTCAAATGGAAATAATATTGAATGATTATATAATATATTTTTGAGGAAGATAATCCATAATCATTCCAATGTTTCCCATACCACATTGAATCATTTTAAACCATACAAGGCATTGCTGTCAAGACCATCATAGTGGACAAATTCCCTTTCTGAGTCGAGTTCACTCCCCGTTCCATTCATGTATCACTGAACCAGATTAACATACCATTCCAACCATGTCTATATTATAAGATATAAATCATTACCAAATGAATTGGAGTGATATATATGGCCCACTCATCTCATAATGAGATAATTCGTACTTATTCCACAAAATAATAGAATCATAACCCAAAAAATAAAATGGGTTTCATAAACATCATCCCATAATAACATAATCCATATAAAACAAATGGATATAATTTCATCATAATAAGAATAAAACTATGTAAATAATAGATACATTATAATTGAAACATAAAAAAACTAAATAGTGCCATATTAGATGGAAAATAGTTTTGATAAGACACTTGAAATGAATTTTTGAGGAAAATATCCTTTCTTAATCAAAATCATTTTATGTTGAAAAAATGCCATGAAAAGAAAAGGATTTTGTATAAAATATCCATGATATCATGTAGATTCCGCTTTGTGAAACTAAAGAGTTATAAAATAGTAAAAATATGTTTAGTTCATATATGTTAAAAAAAACATTCTCCTCGTACATTTGTTAGAAAAATAAAAAAGTACCACGTATGGAAAAAAAGATAATGATTCCTTCCATAACACAAAGTAAAAGTCAAATAGGGGTAATAATGAATTTAAGAAAACATGGAATAATATTAAACACATTATGAAAAACATTTTTATGGACATGGATGAAAAATATACCCCAGTAAATACTTATATGAAATCTCAGATAAAAATGAGATTTGAAAAATTATCCCTTACCTTAGGTCCGATATGCTTTGTACATATCTGAATCTCCTGTATAATGATTTAAATAATGTCATTTACTTATGAAAGAATCATAATAGTTGTTATGATATCATATATGGTTCACTTATGACTTTATATTACCCGTTCTTTTGTTAATTCCATGTTTGAGCATTGTTTTCGGTTAAATCGTTTCATTTATCGTAATTGTTTGGACTTGTTGTTCTTGATATTATTATTATTTATATCATGATTTATATACTTAAATATTGTAAAACATGATTTATATATCATATATATTCAGTATATATATATATATATAATATATAGATAAATGAAATGAAACACCACATTCATGGAGATGGTAGGTCGTACATATGCATGAACGATGTTTTCCATTAATTATTGACATGAATGGAAGTAAGTAGATGACATATATATATATATATAAACATAAATACAGTAGAAATATTATTTCATATATTTAATTATCCTTCATTATATAAACTTTATAATCATTTTTTATTTGTTAAAATGGAGAATGAATCTCATCGCGTCATGGAGACGGTAATTTGTACGTACGCGCGAGCGATGATATCGTTCCCATAATTATTGAATGTAATTTGAGTGCATGATATAATATCACAGAATCAGTATGATGTTATAATTACTATATAAATTTATTCATTACACCATTGTACCCATCCATGTAAGGTGGTGGTGGAAATACATATTACACAACGGCGTGGAGATGGTATTCCGTACAAACTCACAGGCGGTGATTTTATTTTCCGTTGGATGGATAGAAGGTGAAATGCGGTTGTTTCACATTAATAATAACATATCAGTATATTATTTAAACTTATTTTTTTTATTTTATAATGAAAAAAATAATAAATAATAAGTTGAAGAAGAAATAAACATGAATGAATCGGTAGAAGAGATTACCTCTTCTTTGACGCACCTCTTTTAAGATTCCACTTAAGGAACTAGAGTTGGTCTTTTGAAAATACCTAAACCTTCAAGATATTTATAGGGTAGTGGATAAGAGAAATGGGTAGGTTTTTTCTGAGATTTAAGGCTCAATTCTTTGTGAAGAGGAGAGGGAGGATATGCCCTTTTATAAGGGAAGAGAGGGGAAATTTTGGAAACCTCAAAAATATTAATTTATAATAAACTCAAACCCCACATAAATACTTCCAAAGTGACTAAAATTAGGATATTAGGCAAGATATTGTTGTAATGTCCTCATCCAATCAAATTTAGACATTTTGGGATGTTATTTTAATCCTTATCAATTTGATTAATCCTTATTTAATTTATTTAATCTTATTTGTGGTAATAATATTCTAAATTTTAAATTGTTATAAATATTTACTTATGTGTTGTGAATTATCCATAATTCGGTACATTATGAAATTTTAGACTATATAAATTTCAAATTTTAATTTTTAAAAATTTATGTGATTTTTACACAATTTAATAATATATTATATTTATAAAATAACAATAGTGTTATTTTTGACACTATTCATTTATTTGAATTTAAATAAAATCCACACAGAGGATATATTTGAACCAAAATGTTTAATATATTACTAACAAGTCAAATTCATCTATAAAAATTGATGAGAAATTTAATTAGTTCATATAATGATTATTTTAATATTTATAAAACCATATATTTAATATTTCTCTTAATAAAACAATTAAAACATCATTTTTTATAATCATATAATATACATATTAGTTGCATAATAATTAAAATTAAAATCATATGATTATGATAAATACAATACCATTCATAAAAATATTATTACACGAATTTATCATCTTAAAATAACACCATTCAAATTGTTATATTTATTAAATTATGAAGGTGACATCTTTGACATCAATTAAAATAATTTAAAGGTCATAATCTGTTTTATAAGGCTCTGAATGGTCCAAATATTTACCCTTGGATGATTATGGTATATATGTACTCAAAAAATAATGTTTGGTCAAGTTTATGGTCCTTTTGATAGGTATTATTATATAAATAAAAACTATATTATTGATTTTTCACTAAATAAATAATTGCTACAACATTTATGTATAAGATTTTAATATAATAAAATATTTATTAAAAATTACAAATAAATTAAAACTATAAAGAAAAACATTTTATCATTCAAATTATTATTTATAATCAAATTTTTATTCAGTATAACTATATATTAAAAATAACCTAATTATTAATGTTTGAGTGAGACATTTCCCTTTCCATTAAATAAACTAAAGAAAATGTCTTTATCTAATACAAGTGGGTTACATTAGCTTCCATTTCGACCCAAGCATGATTAAGGGTAAATTATAATCTTCCAATTATATTAGGACAAGTGTTAGGGTGAATTTCTAATATTATATTTACCCTTAATTAGCTGATTTACCATTAACTATCTAAAACAAAATTTACCATAGTTACTATTCATAATGAAAAAAAATAGAATGTAGCTTTTTAAAATAATTTGGACCTACTGATTCCAAATATAGGATAAATTATCCTATATTAAAATCACATAAGTTTCAAAAATTAATTTAAAATTAATCTCATTGTTATGAAAATGAGTTTGAAATGTTAAAACATTGCAAAAGATTGAAATGATTTTACCGCTGAATTCAACTTAAAAACAATGATAATGACATAAATTATATTAAATGGTAAAAATTTATTGTAATTATATGTTAAAACCATTCAATATTATAATTTAACCAAATAAATTATTATGATAAAAAAGTTGTTTTTAATTAAAATATACCGAGTTTTTACTATTCATTAAAATATGAAAGTTATCAGAATAATATTAAAAATTTTATTCAAAGTAAATTTTTATATAATGATTCCAAATATGAATTTATATTGTCAAATTAAACTTATAATCATGCAAAAAACTAGATTTAAAGTGGGTGCACCATCAAAAGGCTACAAAACTGCATTTTTTTAAAAATACATATTTTACTCAAAAAATTTATTTTTTTCTCACACGAAGTTCTCGAAAATGTGTATGATGAATAATAATGTTATAAAATTAAGTATGTATCTAATAATATTAATAACACCTAGTTCATAATTTTATAATAATATATCTTTGTTTAGTGAAACCCGATATTGCGTACTACATAGGCTATCAAAGAAGGTCGTGATTGCGTGTAATGAAAGCCAAGTCAAGGCTGCATGTAGTGAAAGATCCCTTTGTTATTTCATATAATATAATAAAAACTTATTTCATTTATACATTAAAAAATATCTATACTTAACATTGCATCAAATAATTTCTACAAAACAAACATGAAATTGTGTGTAACACAAGTGAAGAATAGTGTTGTGTATAATGCAAGCTAATACGGTGTTGCATATAGAACAAGCTAATTTTGGTGTAGCATAAAACACAAGAAATCAATGAAATTAAAAATAATAATTTTCATAAAATATCGGGTTTTTATATTCTACCCCCCATTAAATTAAATTCGCCCATGAAATTCATCTGGGTTATAAATGGTTTACGTCTTGAAAGTTAATTTCATAGAAACCGACATCGTAAAAAGGAATACAAAAACATAATTTTAAAAAGTGAATTATGAAACATATAGATTACCCAAATTAATTAATCACGGGGTTTCCACATAGGAGAACATAAGTGAAAATATGGATATGGAAGAGAAATATAACTGTCAAGTTCAGATGGAGAGTGGTAGAGAACATGGCTATGAAAAAGGCAAAAATCACAAAGTCATAAATTTGTGATGATGTAAGGTACCATATGATTCATCAGATATAAGAGCACTTGGACAACATTTTTGGTTTCCAAGATCATTCCCATAATGTTGAATAATAAATAAAAGAAATATTTACTTGACTTTTGTACAATATCATGGTTGTTTGTGCCATGAACAATTTCCACATCATCTCTTAAAGAATTGAAGTTGAATTTTCCATCTGTGAAGTGTTCGCATATCATGTGATAGAATGATGGGTCATTCCATCTGTCTCAAATAAATGGTAAGTAGAAGTTACCAAATATACCCAAGTCCATCTATGGTGAGGTTAATAGGATATGATTCCAAAAATGGGATTATACTTCATCTATAATAACGCTTAATATAATAAAACTAGTTTCTAATAACCAGGGACTTCCTGTAGTCCAGTGTTAGGCGATAAAGGCCTATCACAATTCAGTTGTGGGTTCGATTCCCACAGCTTTGTCTGACGCAACGGGTTCTCTCCAATCATGTATGTTGCCCCTTTTTCTAAAAATACACTATTATAACATTCCAGAAATAATATCGACAAAAGATAAATCTATAAACAATAATATCTGATGTCCAACATAATCCATTCCATTCATTAGGGTTATCCAAAATAAATATGTCTAATCTCATAGTATAATGAAAACGATTACATGAAATGTCACAGAACAAGCACGTGAATTCCATCATTTATCCCCAATATATCATAAGATATATCTTGTTGGTCACATTCCAATCATGTGAATACCTTAATCATGTATTCTATTGAAACATGAATTATCATAGAACCTTAGTGAAAACATGAGTGATATCAAAAGTTAACTCTTTCCACATACCAAAATCCCAAAAATTCTATATACTCAAACCATGATATCACAGAGTCCTTTTATCAATCATGAGCTCATGAAAACTATTAAACAATTTATTTTCTCTTTATCTCTCCATTATGTGCATATCATCTACTTTATAAAATATTTTAATCACTTTTCATGGTTACCAGTAAATTTTTCATATAGAAATCCACAATGGACCAAAACACAGATATTTCAATATACTATAAAAGTACCTCACCAAAATTATTATTGAATTAAAATACATAATCCCTTTAATCCATCCTCTTCAATTATTGACATGGAATAGGTCCTTCCTCAATTTAGAAGTAACTTCTTAGATCAGGGAATTGAGTTGGGTAATTCCCATGTTCTCTGCAGATAAGACATTGGACCCCATATTAGTCTGTCACTCTAAGACCCTTTTCTCCACATAGATAAAATATTCCCATCCATTTGATGTATTCCTCAAGATTCTTATTCCATTCATTAGAAATATCAATCGTCCATTCTCTATGCTCCTCACCATGTGAATATGCATACAATTCCATCTTCCTCTTATTTGATTACATAGGAATACAACTAATGTTCACCTTTTTAATCATATATCGAGATGACTGATTCGTCATAATCACAATATATTTCTCTACAAGCATTACATAATTTATTTGATAAAAATCACCAATTTTTTCATTGGAATCAATTTTAACTGAATTCTTTCTCATTACCTCAATTTACTAAGACCAGAAACCATATTGTAAGAAACAGTTAAAATAATGGGGTACCACGTTATCATAAAAAGTCAATTATGGGATGTCTAACATATAAAAATTCTTTAATACATGACACCATAGGTTCGCCCTAGGTTATTCATGATCGTCAACATAATTCTAGGACTCTAACCTATACGTATACTTAACCTTAGAGACATACCTAGACATACCATAGAAATATCTCTAGGGATTTCACTGAAGTTTTTCCATACTAGTTTCCAAATTTTAACTAATCCTTTCCTCTGATTCCAACTATAGAGACCCAATCATGACGTAATATACATTACATTACTTTTTCGGAATACTTAATACATAAAAAAACAAACACACATGGACCGTAATAGTTTAGTGTATTTGGAAACACGGAAAAATAATCATCTAATCATGGTGAATGATCTTCAACATCTCCCATAAAGTTCATAACTTTTTTTCTTACCTAATACAATTATTTATATCCTGGGGAAAAGAAAAAACATAATTGGTGAGATCAAATGCTTAATAAGGTTATGCATGTTGAAAATAAAACAAACCATATAAATTTTACCTTCAAAACATGAACATAACGTTCCATCATCAAAATCTTGAGTTGTGAAATAAATCATGGCAGTACGTAAGATATACATCATAAAGGAACATCAATCCAAATAAAATATCATGATATTAAAACATTTAATTTTGGAAAATGACTGAAAATGTGATATGATTTCCATAGAAACCAAGGCATTGATGACAAGACCATCTTAGTGGAAAAAGTCCCTTTCTGAATCGAGTTCACTCCTCGTTCCAGTCCTGTATCACTGAACCAGATTAAATTACCAATCCATCCATGTATATATAATGAGATATAAATAATTAACCAATTAATTGGAGTGAGATATAGGCCCCACCCATCTCATTGTGAAATAATTCATACTTTTTCCAGGAAATAAACATAAATCATTCATCATAACCCAAAGAATAAGTGGGGTTCCATAAACATCATCCCAACATAACAAAATCCATATAAAACAAATGGATATCATTTCATCATAATAAGAATCAAACCATGTAAATAATAGAGAAATTATACTGGAAACATGAACATACTAAATAATGTCATCTTTGATTAAAAATAGTGTTGACAAAACCCTTGAAATGAATTCTTGAGGAAAATATCCTTTCTTTTTCAAAAACATTTTCTTTTCACAAAATTCAAAGAAATTTTAAAAGAAATGATTATTTTGAAAATAGTTAAGAAATATTTTAGAATATTCTTTATTAAAATAAGTCATTATAAAACTATAAAAATCTATTCAAGTTGTATAAGTTTAAAAAAACATTCTCCTCATACATTTGTTGGAAAAATCAAAAAGTACCACGTATGGTAATCAAAAGAAAGATTCCTTCCATAACAAAAATTGAAAGTCAAAGAGGGATAAACATGACTTTAAAAAAACATGGAATAATATAAAACACTATATGAAAAACATTTTTTTGGTCCTGGATGAGAAATATACCCCAGTAAATACTTACGTATAATCAATTTCAGCTAAAAATGATATTTTAAAAACTATCTCTTACCTTAGGTTCGATATACTTTGTATGTATCTGAACCTCCAGTATAATGATTTAAATAATGTCATTTAATTATTATAGAATCAAATTCTTTTTTTTATTATTTCATATATTGTTCACTTATGACTTTTTGTTACCCGTTATTTGGATAATTCCATGATAAATAAGCGTTTTGGGTAAAATCGTTTCATTTATCATACGTGTTAGGAATTTTTGATCTTGATATTTTTATTACTTATATTCACATCTACTTAATTAAATAATTTAAAACATGATTTATATATAATATATATTCAGTATATATATATATATATCTACATATAATAGATATATAAATGAAATGAAACACACTGTTCATGGAGACGGTAGGCTGTACGTACACACGAACGTTGTTTTCCTTTCTTTATTGACTTGAATGGAAGTACATGAAATTTATATATATACATAAGTATAGTTGAATTATTATGTCATATATATCATTATTATTCATTATATATACTTTATAATCACTCTTGAATGTATAACATGAATAATGAATCTCATCGCATTGTGGAGACGGTAATCCGTACGTACGCAGGAGCGATGATTTCGTTCCCATAATTATTGAATGGAATTTGAGTGGATGATATATTATATCAGAATAAGTATGATTTTATAATTAATATATATAGTTTTTCTTTACACCATTATACACATCCATGTAAGGTGGTGGAGGAAAAACATATTACACCACGGTGTGGAGACGGTATTCCGTACGTACGCACGCAATGTGATTTCGTTAACCATTGGATGGATAAAAGGTGAAATGAGATTGTTTCAAATTTATAATAACATATAAGTATATTATTGATACTAATTTTATTACTTTATAATGATACAACTAAATAATAAGATGTTTACGAAGAATGAAAATTGAAAGAATCGGTAGAAGAGATTACCTCTTCTTCGACGCACATATTTTAGACTACCTCTTAAGGAACTAGAGTTGATATTTTGAAATGTACAGAACCTACAGAATGTTTCTAGGGATGTGGAGAAGATAAATGGATAGGTGTTGGACGAGATTGAAGGCTCAATGTGTTGTGAAGAGCAGAGGGAGGAGGTTCCCTTTTATACGGGAAGAGAGGGGGAATATTGGAAACCTCAAAAATATTAATTTATAAATAAATAAAACCCCATATAAAAACATCCAATGAGACTAAAAATAGTATATGAGGTGAAATGGGGTTGTAATATCCCCATCCAATAAAATTTAGATATGTTGGGAAATAATTTTAAACCTTATCAATTTTATTTATCCTTATTTAATTTATTTAATCTTCTTTGTGGTAATAATATTCTAAATTTTAAATTTTTATAATTAATTACATTTCAGTTGTGAATTATACATATATGGTTAATTTATAATATTTTGACCATTTAAATTTCAATTTATATTTTTTAACTCTTTATTTGATTTTTAAACAATTTAATAATATGTTATTTTTATAAAATAACAATATTGTCAATTTTGGCACTATTAATTTATTTGAATTTAAATAAAATCCACACCGAAGATATATTCGAACTAAAATGTTTAATAGATTTATAACATGTCATATTCATTTGGAAATTTTTTTGAGAACAATAATTAGTTCATATAATGTTTATTTTAATATTTACAAAACCATTTATTTGATATTTCTCTTAATAAGAAAATTACAACATCATTTTTTTATAATAATTTAATATACTTATAAGTTGTATTATAATTAAAAATAAAATACTATCATGAAAATAAATATAATACGATTAATAACAATATTTTTACACGACTTTATCATCTTAAAATAACATCATTTAAATTGTTATATTTATTAAATTATGAAGGTGACATCTTTAACATCAATTAAAATAATGTTATTGTCCGAATCAGATTTATAAGTCTCTTAATGTCCCAAATATAGACCATTGGATGATTAGGGAATAGATATACTCTAAAAATAATGTTAGGCCATGTTTATGTTCCTTTTTAAAGGTATTATTATTTAAATAAAAATAATATTATTGATTTTTCACTAAATAAATAATTTCTACATCATTAATGTATTATATTTTAAGGAAATAAAATATTTATTAAAAATTAAAAATAAATTACCATGATAAATAAAAAAAACTTTATCTTTCAAATTAGTTTTTATAATCGAATTTAGATTTTGTATAACTATATATTAAAAATGATCTAATTATTAGAGTTTGAGTGAGACATTTCACTTTCCTTTAAATAAACTAAATAAAAGGTCTTAATCAAATAAAAGTGGGTTCCATTAGATTCCATTTCGACCCACATAAGATTTAGGGTAAAATATAATTATCCAATTATATTAGGACATGTGTTAGGGTAATTTTATAATATTATATTTACTTTTAATTAATCGATTTACCTTTAACTATGTTAAATAAAATTTACCATAGTTACTATTACTAATGAATAAAAATAAAAATTATCTTATTAAAATAATTTGGACATACTAATTCAAAATATAGAATCCATATTTCCGAATTCGAGTCAAAGAAGTTGCATAAATTAATTAAAAATTAATCTCATTGTTAAGAAAATGAGTTTTAAAAGTTAATACATTGTAAAAGATTGAAATGATTTTACCTATGAATTCAATGTAAAAGAATTGATAATGACATACATTATATTAAATGGTAAAAATATATTCTATTCATACTTTAAAACCATTAAATATTATAATTTAACCATATAAATTATTACAATATAAAAGTTGTTTTTAATTAAAATACAGTGCATTTTGACTATTCATTAAAATAAGAAAGTTATCAGAATAATATGAAATTTTTATCCAAAGAAAATTTTTATATCCTGATTCAAAAGAAAAATTTATTTTGAAAAATTAAAATAATAAAATTTCAAATAAATATATTTAATGTCGGTGCACCATCAAAAGGTGGCAAGGTTAAATTTTTTGAAAAATACTTATTTTACTCAAAAAAATTATTTTGTTCTCACACGATGTTCTAAAAAAATTGTAAGATGAATAATAATGTTATAACATTCAAAATTTTGTTAATAATATTCGTAACATCTAGTTCATAATATTATAACAATATATCGTTGGTTAGTGAAACCTAGTATTACATACTACATACGCTATCAATGAAGGTCGATATTGCGTGTAATGAAAGCCAAGTCAAGGCTGCGTGTAGTGCAAGCTCCCATTGTTATTCAATATAATATAATAAAAACTAATTTCATTTATACATTAAAAAAAATATTCTTAAAGTTTCGTAGAATAATTTCTACCAAACGAACTTGAAATTATTTGTAACACAAGCTAAGAATAGTGTTGCGTATACTACAAACTAATACGGTGTTGCATATAGAACAAGCTAATTTTGGTGTAGCGTACAACAAAAGAAAACAATGAAACTAAAAATATTAATTCTCATAAAATCTTAGGTTGTTACAATGCTTCCTCGACCCTATTAACCTTTTTAAACACCCACATCCTATGTCTATAGTGATGAATGACATGTATATTAAAGAAAGATACTATTTAGTCACCTTTATTGGGGTAGAAATATACGTCTTTAATGATATTATGATTGAGTTAGTTTTTGTAACTGACCATTGACCCACATAAATCCCAACATCTATTTTCTACATGAGTATCATGCTACGTATAAAATAATTCCATTGGATAATCACACATAACAACACATGTCCTAGTTAGTAATGATAAGTCACATGAAGATCAAATTCAGGATAGTCACACACAAACAAGTACACAGATAGCTACTCACTCACCCCAATAAATTTTTTACCAGCACATGTTATTCCAACAAAAAAAATCACATTGTGATGCCATAATATATATATTTATATAATTGTCTTCGTCTGTTTGTCCCAAAATGAGAATGATCCATTTTCATAAATGTCATTAATGTTAGCAAAAATGTTTATCAAAGCTGTTGTCACACAAATCGAATTCGCACACCAACTAGAAATATGATCACACTTTATGGATTTATAATACCAAAAAACATATATTTTACTTTCGAAATGAATAAAATGTCCCACACAATAATACATTATTTTCCCATGATAATTTTCTATATTATCATTCAATACATGCACCTGAAATATTATCTTTATGAACAATTATAAAACAGAATTTGATAATTTATAACTCTAAATTAATTTGAGAACACATGTAGTATTAATAATACTTTTTATTCAGTTAAACCATATACTAATCATTGAAAATATCATAATTATTATATGATAATTTTATTTCTTTTTCAATTGATATTTTTTCTTAAAACTACCCTTTGATAATTTTTGTAATTATATTCCAATAATTTTTTTTACAAATAATCCTTCATAATTCAATAATATTCATTGAAAGCTATTTTTTGTTTATTTTTTAGAGTTATCACTTGATAATTTTTCACAATTATCATTTTAAAACTATAGAAACTTATCTTTTGATATAATTTTTTAAAATTATTTGTTAAAAAAGAAAAAAACTGATTTAACATACCTTTTTCCATTAAAAAACATCAGATTAAAATTATGCTCGTCGATATGAATCCAATGAAATCAATAACATGTAAATCCAAAAAATAATGGAGAGAATATTTGGTATTAATTATTATATGAATAATAAAAATGTAGATGATAGAGAGAGTATGAGATATGGGAGAGTCGTGATAAATAATTGGGTTCTTACTCATTCCATGTGCACCACCCTAATTACCATTTATATTAATATTTCATCAATTAATTTAGTAACATATATTAATTTAATCTCATATTTACTAATCTCTTATTAATTCGATGTGCCAACCCATAATCATATTGGGTATTTCATGGACCTATAACAGGAGCACGATTTATGTATTCGACATTGGTCTTAAAATGACCACCTTAATTTTAGGGCCATGTTGTTAGTGAAAACACTTCAATATAATTCGTATGAATGAGTTATGAATAATATGGTGTTTTGAAAAAAATATCATTCAAAATATAATATTAATAAAAAAATTGTTATTATTATTTAATATCTCATATTAATAAAAATTATTATAAAAAATTATATTATTAAATCACTTAAATCATTTCCACCATTAATATTATTTTCCGTATTTTGATAATAATAAATATAATAATAATAAACATTATTAATATTATTTATTATCTCACATTAGTTCCACCATTAATGTTTTTAAATGAAATATTCAGAAAAAATGGAGTAGTTAATAAATTTAGATCAACCACACAATTGCATTTATGTTGTATAATTAATAACATCATTATTATTTTATAGCCCTGAAATAAATATCCACCCATGTAGAAATGCCATTCAATAATTAAGTGAATTTAATTACACATGTATATTCAAATTTATTTTCTTTAACATAATAATATATATATATAACATTTTAAAAACGAATTATGATCATTAAAATTATATTAATTTCCCAATAATAATTTCAAATTCTAAATAACATAAATATTAGACGCTCATAAAATTCAAAACCATAATATGGTAAACCCCATGTTCTGGACCTGATGGTGGTTATAAATTTCACATACAATGCACCATTTAAGTGAAACTAATTAATTATTAAGAAAAATAGAAATAAGGAACTGAATAAATATAAAAGAGGGTTTTATAGCGTGTAATGTTTCCTAACCATCAATGTGAAAAATAAATACAATGCCTTGGTCAAATCACACCTTCCGGATCCAAATGGGTAATCAAATTTCTCATATTATATATTGTTTTCGAGATAATATATTATTTTAAAATATAATATAATTAAAATAATTAGATAATTTATTCTCATGAATGAGGAATCCAAACGTCCAATACATATATATTATACCTCACCATCATAGACACAACAACCCGGACCTAAAATTTTTCTCAATTTTCTCATACAACACACTATTTTAGAGATTATAAATCATTTGGAAGAAATTTTTAATTCATAAAATAATATATTTAATATATTTATTCCCTCTTTGTTGAGGGTTGGCAGGTCATGAAATCTCATACTAAATCATCATCTGACTCTGAAAATATTCCTAATAATATTCCAAGACTTTAAGTAAGATATAACCCTTATTCAAGATATTTATAACATATAATATGTTGGTTTTATTTAAATATTTTTTTTCACTAAAACACTTATATATTATCAACCAGATTTTTTCTATCACGGTTAAAATCAAGATATTATAATTTTCCACATTATTCGACTTCTCTTAACTGAGAAGTATCTTGAGTTGTCATTCTATTACACATATGAACACTATGATCGAACATCATACCCCAACTTTCAAATATACACATTATGAGAATCACTATAAACATAACAATCCAACTAGTCCATGGGATTACACAAATACTTCCTTCGGAGTATACCTGTAATATAATGTATAATCCTCTTTGCCCTAACTGTTGTTTCTACCCCTACACTATAGCCACAGTTTTAATTCATATATATATATATATATCTAACATTCTTAGTTAAACTAATTAATTCCAATAAATATATATAACACAACATGACAATATAGATATATCACACAGAACAAACAATCCCAAAAAGATATGTCAAATCATGGCCATTAATTAATGAACTATAATGCCATAAAATTTCATATATATATATATATATATATCTTGTGATACTATGTTCCTAGTCAGGATAAATAAAAATACTATAAATATCATTAATCACATATAACACCATGTATATATCACAAGATGAATTTAAAATATGGTTAAAAAATAAAATCTCCCATTTTTGGAATCGTAGAGGTCCACTATGTAGTGCTAGATAGGTACTAACATAGTTCCCCTACCAATTTCCCTTCAATCCTAACATCTATCTTCCCAAACCAAAATAAAGATAGGATAAGATATAAGTTAGCAAATAATGATGCTCAGATACAATTTTGTAACATCCTGACTTGAACCACCAAGTCTGAGCCATAATGCTACCCGACCTCATGAGCACCTCCCCATACTCAAGAGGTTTCTAACAATCAGCAAGGTTCTCAAGTGAATCCTTAGGAATAAAAAAATTATTAATGCCATATTATCTATAATAATTAATAAACCCAACAATAAACTATCTATGTTAATTTGGAAATAGAATGATGACATACATATAAGAGTTCCCAAAGAGGTAAACAAATATAGAGCATAAATAAGTTAAAAAAGCTAGATAAATGACAAAAACCCATATATAAGGTAATAGGATGTCTTTCATGGTTCACTGTAGATCCAAACTCCACCACTTGACTTTCCACCGTATGGTTTTTCTCTTCGGCATATCAATAGTCATGAAATCTACAAGAGTACCTAAATTCCCCAGTATAGTGTGAGTACAAGACCCAGTAGGACACCAATATGGAGTCATAAATATATATAATTGTTTATATTATGAAATACATAAATACCCAGTAAAAAATATGTGGTGAGTCATCATGCACTGACCAGGCCACCAAGTACACTGATTCCACCTACTTCAATTCATTTCATGTATGAATGTAAAGAATATATATACTATCACTAAGGAAAAAAGGATCACCCCACCCAATTTTTTATTGTTACAGTAATCCCACATGTTCATCAAGTGGATACCCAACCCACATAACCATTTAAAACACTAATTAACCATGTTTGTAGGAAGAAATGACTGGTATCTACATTAATGCGTCCCTGGAATACTTATCCTTTAAAAACACCCACAACCCAAGGCCATTATAATAAATTACCATTATATATTAACAATGAATCCATGGAAATCATAACCTTTTTAAAAAACCATGGAAGAATTACGAGTGAAGAAATTATCGGTATCATATGTCTAGCTACTATACATTACCCTCTTCTAGGGTATCCACCTATGCCTATAATGATATTTTGACAACCTTAGGCAAGCTAACTGGCCACTGAGCGACATAACTCTCAACCTCAAAGCTCTAACTAAGTATCTTCATACATGAAAAAAAAATTCAAATACTTTCTACAAAAAACAACACATGTCATAGAAATGAACGTTAAGTCACATTGAGAAAAAATGTTAGGATAATCACAGGAAAACTTATATTACTATGTATAATCACACACCCACAAGAAATTCATCACAAACAAGGGCTATTCCAACATAAACATCACATCCTAATATATATATATATATATATATACTCTCCTAAATTGTAAATAACCTCCTACCTCAAAGTCATCAACGTCAACAGTAATGTCTATAGAAGGTGTCATCACCCAAACTGTGTTCTCACACCAACCAAAAATATGATCACAAGTCAAGGAAGCCTAAAACCAAAAAGAATATATATTAATTTAAAATGAATTAAAATGTCACAGGAGATAATTATCTATCTCCTAGATAATTTCTATATTATTTTTCTAGATATGTGCCTACAATATTCTCTTTAAGAATAATTATAAAACCACATTTGATTTTTTATATATCTAAAATAATTTGAGAACAGATGTGATAATCATTATAATTTTTTTTGTATAACCATAGACTACTTTTTTAAAAATTCATAAATATCATCTAATAATTTAATATCATTATCACATGATATTTTTTTATGATTTCCTTTGGATAATTCATATAATTATATTCCAACAATTTTTCTTAAAAATTATACTACATAATTCAACAGTCATATTTTACATATTTATTATGATAGATATTCACAATTATCGGTTGACAATATTCCTCAATAATCATTTTCAAAAAAAATAAAATTTCCATTTTATATTTTTAATAATTTATCTTATGATATTTTTTTTATAATTACACATAAAAAAAATAAAAACAACTACATTAAACGTACCTTATTTCTATAAAAAATAAAATTTTTATTAATATTATTCTCATTAATAAAAATATAATAAAACTGATGGCATGTCAATACAATCAATAATGAAGAAGATATTGGGGGTTAATGTTTATAAGAATTAAAAATATATGATAGAGAGTGTAAGAGGGATGGGAGATATGTGTTAAATAATTGGATTCCTATCGATGTCAAAATCACCACCCCATATCCAACTTATAATAATTTTTCATCAATTAATTTTGACCTATTTACTAATTTTGTCAATTTTTATTACTATCTCCTATTAATTCCATTTGTCATCTCATCATCATATTTTTCTTTTTCCGGACATTTAACACAAGCTTGAATTAAATATTCAACATTTTTCTTAAAATGACAGCCTTAATGTTAGGGTCACACTTTCACAAACAGAGCGGCAATCCCACACCGTACGAATGAGTTATTTCCAAAATGGTGTTTTGGCAATAAATAAAATATTTCATTCACAACATAATATTCATAAAAACAATTATTATTATAAATAAATATCTCACAAAAATAATTTCTATTATGATGAAATATATAATTAAATAACATTCAACGTTTCCACCCTTTATATTATTTTTCATATTTAATATAAATAATAATAACTATAATATTTATTATTATTTTGAAATAACTCAGTTTAGTTCCAACATTCTGATTTTAATAAAAAAACTCCATTAAACACCAATTTTTTAATATATTTATATTAACTATACTGTTGCATTTAAATGGGATAATTAATAATATAATTGTTATTATATAACCCAAAAACCTATATCCACCCATGGAGAAACAAAGTTCATTAATATATTGAATTTAATTACACAAGTAATTTCCATTTTTTTTCTTTAACTAAATATAATTTACATAATAAATTAAAAACATATAATGATTATTATAATAATATTAATTATCCAATAAAAAATTTCAATTCAAAATTATATAATCGTTCGATGTTCAAAAAAATTATACCCCACCTAGAGTAACCCCCACATTGAAAACCCAATGGTGGTTTCAGATTTCTCACAAGATGCACTATTTGAGTGATATTAATTGTTAATTAATTAAAAATCATAATAAATTATTAATTTAACATAAAATAGTGTTTTATCTCATGGTATCTTTCCAAACACCTTATGTGCATAAAATTTATACCTCACGTAGGTTAAGTCACACATTCTAGAACAAACAACGGTCTCAAATTTAACATTTGATGAACCAATTGTGAGATATTAAATTATTATAAAATATAATATTATAATAATTATTATATAATGTATTTTTTTGGATGATCCATCCAAACATCTGATGCTTATAAATGGTATACCTCATCTAGGGTAAACACTACGTCCTAAACCTAAATGCAGTCTAGTTTTTCTCACACGAAGAACCATTTTAGTGTTATTAAATTATTTTAAACAAATTTTTTAATCATAATAGAATATATTTAATGTTTTTATACCCCAAATTCAGTGGGTTTGATGGTCTATAATCTCACACAAACATATCATTTGCCTCAGAAAATATTGCATATAATATTCCAAGGTGTTAAGTAGGCTTTTCCATTATTAAAGATCATTAAAAAATTTATTATGTTATCTTTATTTAAATATATTATTTTCACATAAAATTGATTGTAAATTATCAACCTATGGGTTATTTATTATCATTGTAAAAATAAAAATTTTACACTAACCATCATGGTATAATCTCCCCATTTACCATCTTAAACCCTCACTAGTAGTCGGCTGCCCCTAGAATAATGGGAGTCACTCATAATGCTATGTGAATACTCGGGTTTTGTTTGTATTAGTGAATTTTGTATGATAAGATAAATATAATATGGGAATTGAGAATAATATTGATGATCTAATGTGTAATTAATGTTAGAATAGGTTGATTGTACTTCTTTGTGTTTATCATGCATAATGTATTTTCTCATTGAAAGACACACATTAATACTATTTATAGAGTTGTATTGTGAGGAGTTAACTATTATAGTTATTTAGTATTTTATTTTAATATAATTTGATGTAATTGGAATAAATGTACATAAGATGTATATTTTTTTAATCAAATTTCTTTCAATTAATACAATATTTTTAGTGGTTGGTATTGAAAAATGTATTATTTATGGTAGAGTAACATTAAAAAGTACATGTTAGTAATTAAATTAGTTTGCAAGGTATTGATGTTGTTATATATTTTATGGAGATGTCAGCATTATGTTTGATTAGGATTGAAAATATGGGAAAAATTAATCTATGAATGATATGTATACATTAATTTGTGAAAGATGGATTTGGTAGGAATAAATTCCATTTATTTGATAATAATACATTGAAGGAGGAGCAATAAGAGATAAGAAGACAAGGATTACCAATCATATAAGACAAAATAACCAAAACTATGATGTGTAGGAATAATGGCGTATTATTGGTTAATTATATGATCTCCCATGAGTTTAAATAAAAAACATACACTACTACCTGAGTTTAACCTAATTTCATATAATATTATTCTTTTAAATCGTATTGGAATTTCATTGTAATTTTTATGAAATTTTAAGGATGAAATTTCATTGAACTGGATAATAATTTCAATGGAGGAGTAAATGGTGATATATTAGTTGTTATTTTAGAAATTCCTCTAATGATGTAAAATTAAATTTTAAATAGGGTAAATATAATGAGATAAATTAATTGATGATTTTGTTTATTTTCATTGATTAAATATCATGAAATTGGTCGGATGTAAAGATGTTGGTTTAGTCTAGAGATAAGAATTAATGTCTAAAATGTAATCTATGGGTGATTGTGTATTATTAGATTTTAGTAACTATTTTTGGAAAATTGGAAACTAGTACATTGTGTAGAGTGGGACATTATACATAGAATTTTGATGTGAGTATTATTTCATGTATTTAACCATGGTTGGTCATATTGAATAAATAATTTAGTATAGTAATTTTATGGTCTGAGAGTAGTGGAAGGGCAGTTGTGCTGGTGCCAAACATTAATTTTAAATATGATTAATGATAATTCAGGGATAAATATGAATGACAATCTCCAGATAATAGAATCAATGATTTAGATAAATAATAATGATCCCTAAACCCTTTATCCATAATCTTGAAGAAGATGATTGAAATTAATATATATTTAATTTATAATGAAATACAATACCTTTTTTATCAGTACTGTATTCATTGAAGATGTTTATTGTCCCTGGAGACCCTTTCTAATTTTCTCATTGTTCATTCAGGGATCCAAAAAAGAATCCCACTAGAGGTCATACACACGTTCTCCCACGGTATCCAATTGATTCCATAATATTTTTTCCTCCGAGTATGGTAAAGTGAATTTCTTATTTTGATTTATCATAAACGCATGTTCATAGATTTTGAATAATGTATATCATTCATGACTGGGATAGTGGAGAGTAGATAATATATAAATCCTCACTTGGAATTGATCATACATCACTTGTTTCACATACATGGTACAATAGTAATTCCTATCTATTTATTGACATATGGATTCAATTATTAAAATTAATTACATAAAAGAAATTAAAAATATTCATAACCTTCTAGAAAACCCATGGTACATAAAAACCAAAACCACATCCTTATTTTTGGTGTGACAACTTGCACAAAATGGAATAAAAAATGAAATCCCAAGACACATAATTATCACTTCATTATAATTATTTTTTTGTGCAAACTAGTTAATTAATTATCTATTATCATGCAAAGAATTATATTACTAGCAGACTGACCTAGGTCCCCTTTAAATCCACATCCATATATTGAACATTAGAATGAAGAAATAAATAATTTATTCTCTGAAATAAATATATTACTCAAAAATAGAAAATAAATATTTATTAAATGTTCAATATATAATATATATTTTTATCTACAATCTAATTAATAAATATTTATTTATTTTATGCGATCATTTAAACCTGAAAGAATTATTCTGCAATCTTGAAAATAATTTTCATTCCATTAATTATATACACATAGAATTAATGTGAAAAAACTAGAAACACTTATTGTGTGACCCTGTAGGATTAATTCTCGTTGGAATTAGGTGTGTTTGCCTAAATAGTAAGAGTATTGTCTATAAACATTTCATGGAATTTGTGAGAAATAACATAATGTTGAATCAATAAAATCTACATACAAACAATCCCTTTTTAATACAATCCGTCTGTATCAACATCTCATCAAACTAGTTTCATAACTGTTTCATCAACCATTAAATATATTATTTTGTTCTCTGACTACTAGAAACAAACAATTTGTTTAAACATAGAAAATAATTTTTATGTGACCATTCTATTTCAATAATAGTGTAGAGATATTGATATCCATAAATTCATTAGAAAAATAATTTCTTGACTTATCCATTAATAACATGTCCTTAATGATAAACCCAATGTACCCTACATTCTACAACCTGTCAATGTGACATTTTTTTTATTAAATCAAAATTTTCAAGACATGAAATTTATTAATGATAATGTAAAAGTATAATGACCATTTTAAACACTCAAATATAGTAATTTCTACGGACAGCAAAATATGCAGAATTATGGCTGGCAGTTCTGATCTCATAATCTCTTTTCTAGGAGATTACAATGTTTGTTCATCATGAGAAGAAGTGTCATCTTCTTATGAGTACACAACCTTGACGGACTCTATACTATATGTCCCATCATAGTATTTTATCTAACCGTAAAACTATATTTATGAATATTTTAATAGCACTTCAAGGATCTCATCATAGTAGGGAACTATTATGACCTTGTATGTGTGAAAAATACTCTAGGAAATTATTAAATTTTAGTTATGAAGAACCATGAAAAATATTTAATAATATGTTTAAAATATAAATAGACTAAATATATATTTTAAAAAAGTACTAACATATGGTTTTAGGAAACCAAATCTTACAAACTATCACTTGTACTAGAGAAAACATCATATGACATTCAGTCCACTGGAAATCACATGATGATTATCTTTCTGTTGATTCAGTGCTTTAGCCAAGGGGTCCTCTATGTTGTCTTATGTGCAAATACAGCTCACTATAACATCACCTCTCTGAGAAAAGTCCATCAAGAGGTGATATTTCATGTGTTTGTTCTTTATCTACTAATGTAACCATATCTATTTTTTAAGAGACACTGCTATTGTATTATCACAAAATAGTGTGAGGGGATCATTTATACTAGCTAAGACATTCAGCTCATGGATGAAGATCTGCATCAAAACTGATTCATTAGCTACCTCAAATTTTTTGATATACTTGGATTGTACAGTAGAATCTGTGAACACACTCTTCTTTGCGCTCATCCCGCTCAATGCACATCCATTAACTATTAATTTTTATCTTATTTTTGACTTAGTGTCATTTGTATCACTATGGAAATGATAATATTCATATCCTCTAATGAATAGTTCCTCATCTCCACTATAATCCATGAACATATCTTTAGTATTCCATAGAAACATTTGGATATCCTTTATTTCCATCTAATGGATGTCACCTCAGTAAATATGATATCTTCCTACTACACTCAATGCATATGTGGCATATATCCTAGTACATAGTGTGGAATTCAAGAATTACCCTTTCCATTATGTGTATGTGGTCCATTACATTCATTTTCTTTCCTCATGTGTCCCATGACACATTTTCTTAGAATGACAAATACCATGTGACACTAGAAACAATTGCCTCGTTGACTGTTCCATACCGAATCTCTTCAGTATCTTTTCAATTTATGTACTATGTCTTAGTCCCACCAATTTATTTTATCTATTAAGGTGGATCTTGAACCCCAAAATATATACCTCCTCTCCAAAGTCCTTTAGGGTGAAGCATCGATTCAACCATTCCTTAATATACTATAATATAGAATCTCATTTCCCTTATCTAATATGTCATCAATATATATTATTTGGAAAATAATTTCACTCCCACTAAACTATTTTTAGACACAAGGCTCACATTCATTCTTTATAAAACAAAATTATAATATAGCTTCTTCAAAACTAATGCTCCTTGACCTAGATGATTGAATTATTCCACAAATAAATTTATGCAACTTGCATTCCGTATTGTATATTTTTTGTGTCAAAATCCATTCATGTTGTGTTATGTAGACATATTCATGAAGGTTCCCATTAAGGAGTGTAATTTTTACATCCATTTGTTTAATCTCAATGTCTTGTTAAGATGAAATGGAAGGTAGAAGTCTAATGAATTTCATAATTGGAACTCGTGAAATGGTTTCGTTTTAGTAAATGCATTGATGTGGTTTGAACCCTTTTGAAACCTGTAATGACTCATAGGTACTGATTGGTCCCTCTATGTGTTGTTTATTCATGATTAAAAAATTTCATCCTATAATTATTACATCAACTAGAGGATCTAGCAAAACCCATATTCGGTTTGGTTACATGGAATCCATTTCTGAATTCGTGGATTCTTGCCACTGGTAAACATCTATCCCTCTTCATAATTCCTTGTAGGTTATAGGATTATTATTATCAACTAATAATGAATCACCATTATTAGTAACTAGAAATATGTCCCATTATAGTTCTCTAACCTCTCTTATACTCTTACGTAGATATTGTGTCGCTATAAAATTTCATTCTTTCGTGGGGCGTTGTTGAATTTTTTCCGGTACCAACTCCTTTGTACCTTCAACCTCAAATTCATCAAGGCCTATTCGCTCTGACTATATCATATATAGTTGTCATATCTCTCAAGGAATGTAGTTTTTTATTCCACTGTAACGTTTTTTATGTGGGGTTTTACAAGTAATATCTCATGGATTTTTCTGGTATCCTATAATTGTACACTTTGGGCCTCAGGGTCCAAGTTTTTTACCTAATGCGGCCTTATCAAATTATTCCCTTTCCCAAAAATGTAAATTTGATAACATTGATTTCTATCCACCCGAGTACTCATATGTAAAACCATTTATCTATTTAGTTTGTACTTGGTTTAGTATGTTCACTACTGTTTGTCACACATATCAACAAAAGGATAATGGAATACTTGCATTACTCATCATTGATCTCACCATGTCTAACAATCTGTTGTCACACCATTCACTCAAACCATTCCATTGGGGGTGCTAGGAGGAGTTAGTTGGGATAGGATCCCAAAACCCCAGAAATATTCAATGAAGTGCAGACTAAGATATTCTACACCTCGATATGATTGTTGTATCTTAATCATATTTCTAATATGTTTCTCAACATCATTAGTGTAATATTTAAATTCATCAATACAATATACATTATACCTAAATATATAGATATATCCATACCTACTAAAATAATTAGTAAATGTTATGTCTTAATAGTTACCCACCCCTTGATTCAACTCTAAATAGTCCCTATATATCAGTGTGAAATAATTCAATAATATCATTAGCCCATTCACATTTTCCACTAAATGAGTATTTTGGTCATTTTACCATGTAAACATTTGTTACATACACCAGGTGGTTTTAGTTTGATGGAATGTAAATATCCATTTTGATGTAACTTTTTCAAGCATCTATAATTTACATGAAATAGCTGGTGATGCTAGAGTTGGGATTTTTATTAGTGATGTAATGTACCTTGGTTATTGATTGCCTTTACTTGGATTGTGTCATCCCACATGAAAATACCATTGTATAAATGTACATACCCAAAAAATTATATCTTTATAAATTAAAAATCATTCATTTCCAAAATTAAAAACCTAGACATTTGTATCTAATATAGATACAGAAATAATGTTTTTAGTAACAGACGGAACATTATAATAACAGTTTATTTCCATGATCTTCCTAGTTGTCAACGTATGGTAGTTGTCCCCTACATATATAATAGATATACAGGCTCCATTGGATTCTGGTTGATCTACCTCCCCTTAGTCAATCCTCCTTAATCTAGTTGGTTTCTAAATTTGGATACATATGTGAGAACCAACATTTGAATCTAATACCCGATTTTTATAAGAAGATATATTTAATATGATAACAAACACCCATGAATTGTCCCCTCGCTTCATATGCTAGGTACATTTATTCTTCAGGTGCTCTTTCTCACACCTTGCGAAGAAAACAGCTTCTTATTCCCTTGTCCCCATTTTTTTCTACCTTTTCTGGGAAGGTTGTGAATATGTTCTGGGCTTAATGCTCTTTGCCTTCCCATTCCTCTTATTCTCCATTATATCATAAGATTTTTTCCTTCACATATTTTTCAACATGGATAATAGTTATAGGAATATCATATATATTCCTCTAAATGTTTTCCATATTGATATTAACCAAAACAATTACAGATGCTCTGAGGGAGTGATGCACGAATGAGATCAGTACCCAGTTATTTGGGGAGTTTAAAATATAGAACCTCCAGTAGCTCAATGTATCCAATAATAACTACTACATGATTTCTTGATGGGGTACACTCTCCATGAATACACTTAAAATGTTTTTTGGATATCTCAAACATTTCATGTCTTTCTCTCTCCTGGTAAAGAAACTAGAGATGCATGAGAATACTATACAAATCCATTTTTCATGAGACATCATGAGTACTCTAGACATTGATGAAAGAGTAATACATTTAATGAAAACCGGTAAATTAATAGGTTTCATGTGGACCATTAAATCCTCATCACTACCCTCTTGTGTATGAGGACAAGGTCAAGAAGACTCTAACATGTAAGACATTTATTCATAATGTAGAATAAACCAAAGGCATCTAAACTATTCCAAAAAGTTACTAACATTGAGGATGTTTTCATTATCTATAATTGATCATAGGTATAGTTTGGTTGAAAATATTTTCATTTTATTTTACAATTAAAAATGTATATTATTATTACATTCTTTATTACATTTTATGAGGAATAATAAATTTATTTTATTATGTATCCCACTATATTATAATTTCCCTATGGCCCTCACCATTGAACATGAAATGTTCAGTTTCCATGACATTCTAGTGGAATGGATCCATATTCCCCTTTAAATAAATCCTACAAGGGACAGTAAATGTATTTTAATGTATTTAGGTCAGAATGAATTTTCCAACTATAAGATTTTAGATCCATGATGCATTGAGTCGACTCCCCAATCCAAAAATCATTACTAGGATTTCCTCAAATCTTGCCTCAAATATTACACCATGTCTAGGAAAGGATACTATTCTTGATACAATATTGTTATATAAATCTGAAAACATTCATATTTGATTACTTTATAAAATAATGCACCCCTTTAATGGTTGGTCTAACAAATATTTTTATTGATTCTTTCCCTAAATCATATAACGTAAGGATTAGTTTGAGTTAGTATTTTTTCAAGGGATTTTATCTCTTATGAATATACTTCATTATTATCATTATCACATGATTGTTAACATTATGTGATTTATAAAAAATTCATTACCCTTTTATTGATAATATTTACACACAATATTGGGATATTTAATTCCATATTTCATTCTTGTGAGTTCATTAAATATTGGATCGCAACATCACATCCATAATGAAAAACCATGAAACTGACAAAAATAATGTAAAGTAAAGGGAATAGTCATTAGACATTTTAATTGATTGTTTATATAGATGTTTATAAAATAAACCAGACCTAGGGGAGAAACACCTTCGTGTATATATATTTCCACAAATCCACCTCTCTATCTCCTTGGATTGGTGTTACCTCCGATCCTGACTTGGACTACCTCTAATACCCTAAGAGGTCCATCCATTAAATAAGATTTTTAAACTCACAAGTAGGTGTGGGGTAAAAATTGGATTTCATAAAAGAATACATGGACACAAAGGCCCTACATATTAATTATGATAGATGTAATTGATGAAAACAATTATTTTAAAAAATAATTTAAAAGGAAACCAATCACAAACCATGGTCTTGTTCATGCTCATGATCACTCACATACATGAAACGAGTTATGAATTTAATAAAACTACCATTAAATTCATTAATAGTTATTATGAAGATAAATAATTCTCAAATCAATTAATTATTATAGTTAATTAATTGATCCTTTTATTTTAATCCTTTTCATAATTTCTATGTGATACTAATCATTGTACATAAATACACCATAGAGGTAACTTGAGGAATAACTATTTGAATCAACTAAACCCCTATTGTATTTTCATATTTTGTTACTCTTATTGAATATGGAATATAAGATATTTAAATTCATTGAGTAAAAACATATATTATGATTTTTACATGATATATAGTTCTGAACATTACACAAACATCAATGTTTTAATTTTATGTATTTTGGTAAAGTAACTAGATTGTAGTTATGTCTACAAAGCATGTACTTATATCCCTATTTTTTCAATTTACACACCTAGGGACTCATCGTGAGAAACATACTTCAAAAATTTCAATGTACATGAAATGTTCAGCGGGCAAGACACATTGTTGTTTCTGCATTACACAGTTAGTAGTTGTCTTAGTCGTGTATGTGATAAATGTTTTTCCCCTTAACCTGACGGGACTACAAGTCGTGTGCAGTGGGAAACATATCATCTATTATAATACGAATTTTCTCATCTATCCCAGTCAACAAATGGTCTAGAATTAACTACACTAAATGTAAATAATGCACACAAGCTTGAGTAATTGCTGAATTACTCCCTTTGCGCTTAAAATTACTCCATGATGTGTAATCATGATAACACAAAATAAATGGCATATAACATGGTGTGTAAATAAAAAAAACAGTGTGGACTTTCATGTAACAGGGGAAGAGTCATCAAGGATTCCTAATGAGTTCTTCGTTAAATATTTAATCCAGAAATGATTCGTTTCTGTTAATTCTGGGAGAAACAATAAATGAAGAACAGATCTCAAATCCATATTTCAAGAAAAATTAGCCATAAATTGAAAAAATAAATTATTAAACAAAAAATATACAAAAAATTATTTAAATAATTATAAACTATGATGAGCCCCCACTGATACAAATTGTAGGTTTGAGGCGTAGCTGAAGTGCGGTTGGGTTACCAACCAACAATAATTTTTATCATGATCAATTACTATTCCAGGATCAATATGACAATGAATTCCAATCTCGATAGAATAGGATCAATGATTTTGATTAAGAAGGACGTGGCCTAAAACCATTGGATACAATCTTTCACATCCTGTTTATAATTAATTTAAATATAGTTTCTATTGAAATAAAATAAATGTTTTCTTTGGTACATTCTTAATTGATGATGTTGATCATCTGAGATAACCTTTTTGGAATGTCTTGTTGCGATTAGGAGGATCAATACCAAAATCCCTAAAATGGTGATCCACGTGAACTCCAATGGTCTTTGAATGATGAAACTAACATTTCAGGTTCTAGTGCTATGAATATAATGTCTTTCATCAATCAATCAAGATAACATGTTCTTCGATTTTGAATATGGTAACTCATTCTTGAGAGGGAGATAAGAGAGGATTCCACAGAAAATTCATTACTAGGAATTTCTCTTTCATCACCGGTTTCACATACATGCCACAATAGATGTAAATGTCTATTTAATGACAGAGGGATTATGTTATTATATATAATTTAATAACAGTAATTAAATACATTCCTAAAAATTGAAAAAACACATGAAAAAATAGAAACAATCAAATTATTATTTTTGGTGCACTAATTTTTGCAAAATGAAATCATAAATGAATTCATGTTCCACATAATTAAAACATGGTCATTATTATTATGTTTTATGGTATCTTGTTAAATAATTATTTACAGTCTTGCAAATAATTATATTACAAACAGACAGATCCTGGTCTCCTAAAACTCCACTTCTATTTATTGAACACCTTACTAAATAAATAAATAATTTATTCTGTTAAATAAATATTTGATTTATAAAATATTCAATAAATATTTATTAAATGTTCAATAATATATATATATATATATATTCAAAATCCAGTGAATAAATTTCTGTATAATTTATGCAGTAAATTTAACATGAATTATATTATTACACTCTGTTGAGAATAATATTTATTCCATTAATTAAATTTATATAAAATTTAACAAAGACCATCAGAAATACTTAGTGTGTTAACCTCTAAGAGATTTATTCATTTTCATTAGGAGATAATTCCCAAAGAGAAAGATTACTATCTACAGAAGGTCAAGGATCCATGAGAATGAACCTAATTCTACAAGAATGATATCCGCATACGAATGCTCACTGTGTAATATAATCCCACTGTACCAATATATAAGCAAGATCGATTCCTGATAGTGCCATAAAAATTTATGATTGATATATCATTCTCTATATACCTAAAATAATCATTTCTATAAACTATAGCCATTGAATTTCATATGGTTGTCCTATTTCATCAAAAGACCAAGATATCAACATCCATAAATGGAAGCGACAAATCCTTCCATGAATTATACATTATTAACATGTCATTCGTGACACAACCAATATACCATACTTCATGTCAACTATATATATGACGAGTTTCATCAGTAAATTAAAGTGTGTGAGTCATGAAACATGTTAATGATAATCTTAATTTCATAGGACCATTACACATTCCTGTAGATAGGAATAACTTATTAAACCAAAACAAGAAAAATTCCTACTATGGGGTATGTTCTCATAATCTCTCATCTGGGAGATTACCATATGAGACCACTATGAGAATAAGTCTCGCCTTCATTGGAGTACTCACACATGATGGTTGATATACTATGAGTCCCATCATATTATGTCATCCAACCAGAGAACTATAATTACAAATATTTCCATAGAACTTCAAGTTTATCATCATAGTAGGGAACATCTATGACAGTTTCAATACATAAAATACTTCTGGAAATTATTACACTATATTCATTCAGATAAATGAACAATATGTAAGTAGATTTTTAATATTTAAATATATTAAAAATTCATGAAAAAAATGTTTAAACAGTTTGTTCCAGGACACCAACTCTTACATTAATAATTTCGAAAAAGGTATTTCACTTGAATTGGAAATTAAATTTAGAAATATTATCATTTCATGTACCTAAAAAATAATATCATCAATATTAATGAATTTTTTACACAAAAATTTTATTTCTATTAATATTATATTTCTCACATGGAATAAATTAATAGATTTAATGAAAAATTAACGAAATGTTAATCCTAAAAAATTATCTAGATCCAAAGGTGGATGATGTAAAAGGAATTTGTGGAAAGTAAAAATGAAATAATAAAATTTATTTAAAAATGAATAATTTTGTGGTTATTTATTTAAAAATCATAGAATTTATAATTATATGGATATCAAAAATAATTTTGAATAAAAATGACTATGATATTTATGGAACAATAGTTTTACTAGTTTTAAATGATTTAATCATGTTTTATATATTTTATGAGATTCTATTTTTTAATATTATAAATATTTTGTAGATATATTAATTTTTTAATATATAGTATAAAATGAAGAATAAAAAAAATTGTGTGATAGGATCAAATAATCTACAATTCTTGAATATAATTATTATCATTGAAAAATATCAATAATAATAAGAAACCAATTTATGAATCATGACCTGTAAAAACTGTTTTCTTGATAAAGAAAAATATGGATAAATTAGTAGTAGATGAGAAAGTTCTATGATTCATATATCCTTATAGCTATTTTAATGGCATATACGGAAAAAATATATAAAAAATTTAATAGTTTCCTAGAGTTTGAGATAGATATTGAAAGTAATCAATGTTGTTGATCATCTTTTATTTCAAGAATCGTGATGAGTGACGAATTACTACTATTTAATGACTTTATATTGATAAAATAAGATTAATGGGCTTGATGAATATAATTGGATATTTGTTCCATTCAAAAAAGATCATTAAAATGATAATAATTGATTCAGACATTAATACCTTTGTCCTTGATCATTCTTAAGTTGTTAGAGAATTCAGTTTCATGAAAAAGAAGCATTTTCAAAATATAGATACACTTCTAAATTAAGAGATGATTATTTTAAAAAACATATGATTAAAAATTATTGTAAATTTAAAGGAGAAAGAATAAATAAAAAGTCAACATAAAGTAATTATTTTGGTGATAATAAATTCATTTTAGGAGATAGACTATATGTATTCCCGTTACATTATTAATGAGTCACTTTTTTCTCTCACTCAAATCGAACACATTGAGTATATACCCACATGATTAGGCCCTGGGAAAATATTCTGTGATATGATCTCTTTTTTTATATAATTCATGTGGTATGACCACATTACCTGATTACTTTGTGTTATATTATTATAAATATATGATTAATTTTGAATTAAATATTATAGAATAATTTGTGAAAAAATTGTTCACATTAGTTGACCCCTTTTCAAGGGGACTAATACATCATATTGGGTATCTCAATTAATATTATTGACTCATTGTTCCAAAAATGATTGGATAATATTTTCCATAGTTATCTCTCATTGTGCAATATTAACTAAATATTTGATGAATTTTTTCAGTTTCCCAAAAAATTGAATATGAAGTCTATCTATACTAAATATTTTTTGAAAAGAGAAAAAAATATTACAAGAAATTAAACGAATACAATTTTGATCAACCACTAATTGATGGTAATTAATGTAGTAATTATTTTATTTTACATTTAATGAGTAATCATATTCTTGTAGATTTTTTGTCCTATGAATATAATAAGAATACATAGTCCCTTAAAAAGAAATAAGTTTAGAATTTTGGATATTAAAACACCCACCTTAAAACCCTCAACCGAAGAATAAATATATATTGTTATTTAATTAAAAAAATTATTAGCTGAATTAGATTACATAAGGTCATTAATGAGAAATATTATTTGTGAAATTCATCTGAAAATGGGATGAAATCATAAAAATAAATTATCATATCTAGCATTTTTTAAATAATTATAATTTAGATACCATGGAGAAATTTGAAATCGATCACTAGATTTAATTAAATGTATTAAATTAAATACATAAATATATGATTTTTATGAAAAAGTTATATTGTTATGAAAATTAACATTTAGTTCAGGATGATAAAAATAACCCCAATATGATTGTTTTGTGGGTTAGAAGTTACACTAAGAAATATGGTGATAAACAAGATGACAAAATGTCAAGTGGTTGGATAATAAATTTTCCAATGGAATCTTATTAAACGAATATTTAATCAACAAGAATTTATTCTTATGGAATGGTTATATTTTAATAATAATGGTACATATCTTTATCAACCATAAAGAAAGAGAAATATTGTTTACAGTAATGTTTTTTTCCTAAAAATTGATGGTTCTATATAGAATTAAAATCAAATATGGATAGAGATAAATGTTGATAAACACATAAAAACACAAAGTGTGTATATTAGAAGGAGTGACAAATTTTCTTTTCCAATAATATCCTAAAATAATGGTTTATTTACACAAATTAATCCATAATTACTAGATTGAGAATTTGCACTAAAAGTAAATCAATCAATGTTCATTGTATATTTTTGGGGGTGTGGATGGTTTGAAAATAAGTTAATTGATTTTTTTAGAACATTTGAAATAATGATTTTATAAAAGTACATGGTTATGGTGGCATTGGTGAACAAAAAAAACCATTAAATTATGTAACTCCATACACATCATTATATTTTAAAAAGATGGGAGCTCGTGTAAAAAATATAACAAAAGTGGTTCATGTGATGATTATATCAGGTATATATTTACCACAAATGATTCATATTATTTTAGTGAATGAATACATAATAAAATGTGTAAGAATAAATTATGATAAGTTGATTTTACATTAGGGTATAAAAAACAAATGTGAAGATAAAATTACACTTATGAATAATAGTGAGAAGGGTGTCACACAAAGAAAGTGTATATTCTTGTATTTTAGAAGAAATAGACTCATCATATATCATCACATTTAATACATGAATATAAATGTTTTAAGAACATGTCTAGAGTGAAAATAAAAATCAAACTACCAATGGAAGAAATGGATTCATTTTTTGGTTGAAAAATATGAAGAATAATATTAATTTCATTCTCAAGAAAATGTAACTCAATGATTTTGAGAATACATATATATTCTCTATATAATTTTTACATACATTAAAATAATTAATTTTCACTTTTTTAGATGGATTAATAGTATAAGAATATTTAGATAGAAAAAAGGTAATTTCTATTCATTGTTAGATAATGTGGCAAGTATTAATCTATATAAGGATAAATATAATTTGTGAATGAAGACCAATATACCAATTATATTTTATGTTTTAAAAAAAATCATAATTATTTTTAACCAAATTTTTTTGATAAGAAAGTATTTTTTTAGTAAAAAATAAAAACCATGTTTCTCTCACTAATGTATAGAGAGGAAGTCACTTAATTACCTAATCATCAATTTTTGTTTGTATAAATTTAATATAAAATTATATATTTTGAGTGTAGGGGTGTATATGAAATGATTTCTAATTATTTCAGTAATTTGGTAATTTCATTATTAATTAATTTAATTAATATTACGAATACCCCTCAAAATTGACCAATTAGAACCACAAAATATGTTCATGGAGTCCATTCTAAAGAAGACCTTACATGATGAATAAAAACTATACTATATTTCTTAATGTGGAGTTGATAAAATGAAAAAGGATATGGAATATTAATTTTTTATGTCAAAATGTAAATTTATATGTATTAATTGACATAAGGTATATTCATTGCACTTATACATCACTATTTTAGATGAATCAATTTTGGGCATTAAAGAGAATAATGTGTTCAATGGATTATAAAGAGAATTAAATTTGAAATTGGATAAGCCTTCATTAGTGTGAATCTATTTTTAGTTTAGTGTGTTTAATATAATTTAAAACTCTATTTTACTAGACCCTATAAGATATTATTATTGTTGGTATCAAATATTGACCTATATTATATATAACATTAATGAATAGATTAATCAATATTGTTTCCAAAAAATATATATCATATATACTTAGACTTGTTTAATATATTTCTCACTTCGTAATATAATAATTGATAACACCAATATATAATAGTTCATTGAATTTTTCACTAATAAATGTGCTCATAATATTGAATATTAAATTTTAATGTGTATTCTCAACAAATACAATGGGGGGTTGTTTTAATCATTTGATTATTATTAATTGTGAGTATTTTATTTTTCACCTATAGGAATTAAAAATCATCATATATCAATCATTGATTGAAATAGATAGGATGTTTGAAGAACCCATTGGAGAATAACCAGTTATATAACTATGTGTTTGAGAATAATTTGGATTATCTGTAGATTAATTGTTGTTTAAATGTGTCTAGTTTTAATATTTTTATTATTATGTATAAATAATTATGATAATATGGAACAAACCATTGTATTATGTTCAAAGGTTTGTGTTGAGATGATTAATGTGTTAGCGAATTAATGTATTTAGTTATAGCAGCATTGAAGATAATAATTTTGAGTTTAGAGGAGATGAATTTTTATTTAAGAGTTTATTTTTGTGAATAAATAAGGTATTCTTTTGTAAGTCAGCAATAATAAAATTATATTCTGTATCAAGAATGTTGAATAATTATTTTGGAATAATTGGAATGATTTTGAATAGATTTAAATAACATTAGATGATTGGACCATTTTTTTGATAGGCTTGATATGATATCAAGCGTAACATTGGTATAATTTTTTTTGAATTTGACATGTGATGTGTGATTAAAAAGGAACTATCTAACATAAATAATAATGAAATTATACTATTTTAAAATAATAATATAAATAAAGAGTTACATTATATGTTATACCTAGCTCACGAATCATTAAATAGGAAAAAAACTACACTTCTAATGAATAATAAGACTCTATGTATGAATAAAATTAGCCCCCATCAGATTAAATATATCAAATTCACTATTATATTAGAAAAAAAGTTCTACTAAAAAAATGTGGGTTTGAAAAGAATTGTTTGGTTATCTTTAGGTTAATTCAAGGATAATATTAAATTGAACTGAATAATAATTCTATTGGAGGATTAAATATAGAGATATCATTGGTTATTTGATAATATCCGTGAATTATTTAAATTGATATATTAAAAGGGAAAATATATTCAGATTAATAAGTAGATTATTTTATTTTTATCATGAAATAAATATCATGTAGGGTGATCTCGATTCTACCTCGAGCTAGAGAAAATTGTTTATTCAATAGAAAATATTAACATGCCACAATGTAATGTACATATGATTGAATATTTTGAGATGGATATCATTGAATCTATAAAATAATACACATATTCATCATATGGATTGATCCATGTAATAAAATTTTAAATAGTTTGTATGGAAGGAATTTTTTTTTGAAATTTGTCATCTTGAGTAAACACTATGGTAATATAATATTTTTGAAATATGAATTTAAATAAATATTTGGATTCCACATACTAGTTATATAATTTCATATATATGATGGATATATTTATACAATGAAGGATCAGTTTTACTATGATATAATTTTTTTCATGATACCAAACCAACATCGAAAGAATTAATGGTTTTGAAATTTTTTTTTAGAATTAGAGAATGAAAAATCCATCACAATTAATGAGATCATGAGTATGTTACAAGAATATTATTTATAATTCATTAATCATAATATAATAATATATATATCTGTGTGTGTTTTGGAATAATTTATATAGTGTTCATGTTTTAATTTATAGGTTTTCAGAAATAGATAATTACAAATAGACTATGTATATCAAAATAAATAATATTTCATAAATAATACTTTTATGTGTTTGAAATCAGTTATTCTTATTTCTGATATTCTAGGAATTTATATATTAGGGCATTGGATATATTTTCATGTCATATTTTTCTATTAATATTTATCTATATTGGAGAAAGAAGAAAACATGTTTTTTTATTCTAATATGATGATATAATATACTTGTATATTTTTATTATCATAAAAGAATAATAATTTAAAGAATAAATATATAAATAGATTAATAATTTCCCCATGAAGTTATTTTCTATTGAAGTAGATGTGTGATAAAGTAGAAGGGGAGGTATCCATACTATTATAAATATATCACAATGGGTGATGTTGATCCTTATAAAACAAGAATAATAATAAGAAGAGAATATTTTAAGTGAGAGAGACCAACCGGTATCACACTATTGGGAATCCTTTTTTTAGAATCTTAAGTAGGGTGAAGGTATTACTATTTTTGATTGTTATAAGGGTAAATGATTATTTATGAGGAAAAAGATAAAAATTATACAATCATTCAATGTACCAATTGATCATTTTAAATATGAAGGGAATAATATGACATGTATCCCAATGTTATTATCATCCATTTGTTTATAAAGACCACATATTGGGGGAAAAGATCTAACTATGAATGAAATGTCATCCTTGATTTGAGAGGGGACATTTTTAAGCGGGAATGATTAAACACTATTGTAATCTTATTAGATACATTATAACGAAACATTTTTGATACTATAAAACAATATAGATACACTAAATTATTTTCAATAATATTCATATTTTTATTAAAATTATATTTTTTATAATGTTCATATGTCTCCAACTCACCTAGAATTTATCAAGGACTACATACACCCATTGGGATGAATCCATGTAAAATTACTATGTGAAGTAATCACTTTACATTCAATATTTCATGAATTTTTCTTTTGTTTTCTGATTCATATGAAATTCATTCATCGAAAAATACATATAGGATAACGATAAATTATGTTATAAATTTAAATAAAAATGATAAAAATTAATCACCAGCTTTTCATTATGACTCTATGATCTTACATTACATATCATATAAAACAATAATCATTATCTATGGGGTTTTTTGTATTTTTTCTCAATCATAGTTTTAGAAAATATCAACATATGTCAAGTTTAACCCCCAAAACATTAATGGTGGAATATGATCACCACATATGTCCCATAATATAATAATGGAGAAAAATACCCTATGCAGTATAACATAACATCTCAAAATATATAAATAGATATCCAACTAATTAAAATGATTAATAATGTTATTATCGCACATCATATTATAAAAATCGATACATATTTGTTCTCTATTAACATGATTACATTTTTAAATTAAAGATGTCATAAATAACCCATGAGAATGAAGTAGGTTTCAAGAACATCACTATGGGGAAAAATTGAATACATATGATATATAGTGTAGATGAATTTATTCAGTGTTTTTTCCATGTTATCATATGATATAGTAAAATATATTAAAATAAATTAAAAAATCAAATATTAATATTTTTTTAAAAAAAGAAGGAAAATTATTTTCATTTTTTATAATTTTTATTTTGATTTGAAATTAATTATAAATAAATATTTCTTAGAAATGTAATAAAAATTTAAATACTTATTATTTTTAGAAACTAGTAAATCATTGATAGAAATAATTTTCGTAAAAAGTAAAAAAATTAGGAGAGAGTAACAATGTAGAAAATGTTAATGAATAGAGTCAAAAGATTCCATTGACATATTTATAAATTAATTTAAATGTAAAATTCAAAAGAAGATCACCATAATCATCCAAAAATCTGGATTTTAAATAGATAATACAACAATGACACATAATTTAGAATATGGAAGAAAAATAGATTCCAATTTATAATATGAGACAAATATAATCCCAAAAATAAGCCTTATTTTGGGTATCTTATGAACTAAAGAAATTTTACATTGTGGGAATATATTAAATCAAAAAATAAATAAACATAATAGATGAAAATATATGTGTTTTAGAGATAAATAAAAAATAAATTACCACTTTAAATATTTATACATATGAAATCATGATTTTAATAAGATAATGTATAATTTACCATTACCTTATTCCTAGCCCATATGAATCTAACATAACCTTATTTCAAAGAAAACATATAAATATAAGTCCATGATTTATAAAAATTTTAAAATCTATTATATTATATATAATGAAATTATAGTCATTTATTACACATATATTATTTGGTTATTGTCTATTTTCATCATCACCTGTTAGTAATTTAGAATATTTTTTAAATTATTCACAGAGGTGTTGTTGATCAGAGTTAATTGATAAAATGTTCCTAAAATGCGATTCTAAAATTAAATCTTATGTCAATATGAATTCATTGACAATGGGTTCATAAAATATAGATTTTATTCTTTATTATTCGATGTTATATATAAAACAAGGTACTTAATATATTCATGGAATGAAAACCTGGGGTGTTATATTAAAGGCCATGGGGGACATTATTTTTCCTCATATTAGTTTTCTACAATCCCCATTATCATGATTATATTATGTGTCATTCTATTATTCTTAATTCTATATCAGTTATTCATTTTATTTCTTTATTTTATTAAATTAATCAAAATACATCCATAAAAGTTTCTTTAAATATCAAATGTTTTATAATATAATGTTTTATTGATATTATTATTTATTATTTATGGTTTAAATGGAATCATTGAATTTTTTTTTTGTATTTACTATTTCTCAAAATTTTGATATGTGTTTTCATATTTACTATTTTATGAAATACATACTTCATTTCGAAATGAAAAATTCTAGAAAAATTTGAGAAAAATAAAATATATAAATTAGTAAATTTTCAGTAATAATGAAAAAAATTAAATTAGTGGTTGACCAAATATTTATGTTTTAATAAATAAAAAATTATATTCACTTTTTATGATTTCATATATATTTATTTTCGTAAAAATGATTTTTTATTTATTTTTTAGGTTGATTGATTTTGTTAAACCACTATGGATTTTTCATACCAATTTTAATAACTTTTTTACTGTTAAAATTATTTTTTAAAAACATTCATTTAGAGACTAATCATATTTGATATAGGGTTTATATAGCTATTCAACATCAAATTAATCATAAATAATTTCATGTAGTTGTATTAGATAATATTTAGAGACCATCATAAAACTTATTACCACCTAACATTTAGTTGTAGACCCCTCGCTGACTTGTGGGTCTCTAATAGTTCCTAAACATCATTTTCTATATGTTATTATGATTCAAATATTATCACATTAATCAAATATTTCATTATTAATATTTTTATATACATTTGTTATATTATTAGAGGATTTTTTCAGTTATATTTCATGGGATTCTTTGGTTACTATATTTTTCTTCATGAGTTTTTCATTCACGTTTTATTTTTAAATGTTTTGTGCTAGGTAATTATTGTACGTTTTCTAATGTTTAATGGGTCAATAATTTAATTGGATGATCTTGGGTTACTTTGTAAAACATTTATATTTATGAATATATATCTCTTTAAAATAAAGTTGTCACTATTCGATAAATTTTATAAAGCAAAACATCTAGTGAAAAATGAAACACGATAAATTATAACTAATTTTTTACAATTAGATGACAAAATAATAACTTATAATTTATGAAAAACATGTATAAAAATTTAATATAAGGATTATTATTTTTCAATTAATAATAAATACATTCTCTATTTTCAATAATTTTATATTGTGCATAAAAATATATTTTATTCGTAAAATTGTCTTCTATTAAAAATTATGAACAAAAAAAATTAATTTATTCCAATTTAATATATATTATTTAATATTTTTAATATCATTTTTTGTAATTTTTATTTCAATATTTTTTATGGATTGTTTTTTATTTTTTAAAAAATGATTTTTTAGTTAATAGTGAAAATTATTTTTTTAAACCCATATTTCATTCCTATAAATCATTTATATCTCAACTATCATTATATTTTTCATTTTAATTACATTATACTCATTCATATTGAAAATTATTTCTACCACACACACACACATATATATATATATATATTAATTCATGAAAAATGGATTCCCTATTTTTAAATAGGAATTTAAAATTTTGTATGTAGTTTGCTTTTGTTTTTTGTTACTAAGAATAATAACTATGGTTTATATTCATCTCCTCGGTAAGGGTAATATGGGAAGAAAATTTATAACTACATGATAAGATCTCAAAATCAGCCAAACACATCAATTTATATAATTTTTTTTGATTAAATCGTCAGCATCCATCATAACATCAAATATAAGGAATTTGGGGTTAGTTTTACATTGATAATGACTTTTATAATATTTTATGTTAACAATCTACCAAAATGTCAGTCTCTTGATTTTTATTTCACTTATATGTTCACAGAATGATAATTAAATTTAATGAATGTATATTGAATAATTTTTGATAATTAATAAAATTTTTAATGATTTTAATTTATTTTTTACTTTTTAATTATGGTATATGTATCTTATATTGTTTCGTAATGTTGACATAGTCAGTGTTCATGAAATATAATTATTGGATAAATAATTTTATAAAACCTAAAATAAAAATCATTGGATGAAATTTTGTTATAGTTATTTTTATGGTTAATTTTAATTATTAATATATATAGAAAGAGTCTATATTATATATAATTTTTTTTATTCCTAAAATTAATGTCAAATTAAATCAATAGTTCTGAAAATGACCTTAATGGTATATTATGTTATACAACACATTATTAAAATATATAAAAATCAAAAAAATACTTAAATATGAAAAGTGGAATGTTATATGGTTTAATATTTTATCCCTTTCCATTTTCATTCTAATATTTTCATTATAAGTAAATTTATAACAATTAATTATTGAAGATTATGTTCTTCCGGTTAAAGATAAAAATGATTAACGAGGGTTACATTAAAATTTTTAGATTTATATTGACCTAAAAATATTTCAAAATCATATTTTATTTGTTTATTATGGTCATAAATATTTTTTTAAATTAATTAAATCTGGAACCACATTTTCATTAATATGGCTTTATAATATTTTATCATCTTGAAAATTTAGAACAGTACCCCTTCTATCCCATATAAATGTTTAGCCTTCTTATATATCAATTTCCCATTTATAAGAACCAATATCATCCAATAACGTACCAATTCACTTATTGACACCCCTTTAAATAAATTACTGGTACTCATCTTCATATAATATCATTTAAAGGGTTCATAAGAATTTATCTATGTGATATGTGCCGATGAATAGGCAATCCTTTTACTAGACCTCATTCAATTTGATTCATATTATTGACTATTTAAAATGTTGTAATTATTCATAATGTTTTAATTTATGTATCCTTATTATAATAAAATAAAATTAAAACTATTTTAACACAATTATCTACCCTCATTCCCATCGAATGTGAAATGAAATTATTTTCGCACCGTATGTGTTGATTGCCTCCTCCATAGATTGAATTGTTTAATTTTCCATCGACATAATTAATTTTATTTTATTATTATGCATTTAATATTTAAATGTGTATCTTAATAATATAATTATTTTTCTGTAATTATAATTTGTTTTCTAAATTCTTATACTTCCATCCATTAAAAAATGATAATGTCGCTCGTGCATAGGTGTGGTTTAACACCTCATAAAAGATGAGTTATTTGTATTTAATTTTAATGTTACATTAAAAGTAAAATGTATATATTTAATTAATATATATTATATTTATGGTATAATAATTACTCTGTAATGTTGAATTATATTTACCTTTTTTCATTCTAGACATCAAAATGTGGAAATATCACTCATGCGTACATAGGGATTATTGTTTCCACAATGTGATGTGATTCATTTTTCATCACCACTTTATATAAATAATTATAAATTTTTTACATTAATATTAAATATGATTCTTATTTAATGATAGATATGATTCTTATGTTTTAACTATTATCAATTTACTTCGGCAAAAACCGTCAAACATAAAAATTCTTTAAAAAGGAAGTAGTTAACACAAAAAAAATGATGATTTCAGTAAGGAATTATTGATAAATAAGTGTTTAAATGATAAAATTTGATCAAATATAATTTTATATTTAATTAAATGGGGTATTATGGAATTATAATAACTTTTCATTAATTATATATGAGTTTAAGGAATAAATGATGAAACTTGAACAAGAGCTATGTGTTTCATGTCTAAATTTATTTTATTTAAGACATATTCCATATTAAAAACATATTTCTTTTGTTTAGTGTATATACAGCCTATAAATATTAATTATTATTAATAATATAAAAAAAAGGTATTTTCACATCCATATTTGTTTTTTCTATTTCATGTTGTTTTTATTCTGAGATTACCAATGTTATTAGGTTTTATTATCTCACATTTTCATCCATGAGACATATATTATGATATTTACCTTTATTATTTTGGAGGTATATAGAGTTAACCATTTACATTATATATCATGAATATACATAATTTCATAATATTTGTTATTTAATATTATATATTTCATTCCTTGGGTTTATAATTCAAAACTAAAAAAGATGTAAGTATTTTATCTTTCCATCTGATTTAAATTGATATTTTTTTAAATTAATATCCATAAGACATTATATTATAATTGTATAATAAACCCATATAGTTTTTCCGAACCATTGCTTTCTTATATAATAAGTAATTATTATCACCATTATTCTCTCATTAGAACACAAAATGCTTCATAAATGTTTCTAATCAAATACAACCTTATTATCCTATTTAGGTATATTTTTTATTTCATATAAATGTTTCATTAAATGTTTTATATAATGTTTTCAAACTATATTTCAATGATCTTTGAATGTAATTTTTATCCATGTATTAAATTTTATAATAAGTATTAAATAGAATCATGTTATCATTATTTGAACAAGGTATTTTTACCTAAAGTTAACATCATTCTTTTGATGATTACATCATGAATGAGTTTTGTGGTCATCATTAACACTCCATTATTTTAATCATACATTACATGTATTCAAGGATATTTTCAACGAATTTTATTCCTTTATAATTTATAACTTTTATGATTATAAAAAAAAATATGTCAAAATGGAAAGGTTTTTTTGCATAAGTTTTATTACCATGATAATTTAAATAATCTTTTCATCAAAATTAACAACATTTGGTGTTAATTATGATTTTATAGGGATATAATACAACAATAATTATTCATTATATGTATAGTTTATCATTATTATGATTAAATATTTTCAAACCAATGTTATTTTCCATGTGATCTACTATAATTAAATAATTAAAATTGTATGAAACCCATATCTTCACATGTTATAAATTGATTATATAATGAATGTATAATGATCTTGTAGAACACATATCATTAATTTTAATAATGCGATGTGTTGGACTATAATAATATGTCCCGTAAATAAATTTTAAAATGAATGATATATCATGAGAAAATATGAAATATTTTAGGGAGTGAACCTAGACTAGTAAGGGACTCTGTCAGCTATGATAGACATTGGAGTGAACATTGAATATAGATATAATGGAATAGAGAGTAAACTCAATCCGCTATGATTGTATTAGAAGTGATGGTTGACTAAAGAAATGATTTTCTTTTCATAGTTAAATGAAAAAAAATCTGTATTTTTCTAATGAAATGTTCTCATAGATAATGATTTATTATTGATGAATCGTAATCCTTATTTCTTATTCAATTAAATTTAAAAAACATTATTCCACGATTAATGATGAAATATATTTGAATTATTTTCCCTGATTGTTGTATGTTATGATAATCTTTTTATATTCTTTTGATTATCATATTCATTCTTATTAATATCATTTGATATATCCTTTATTTACCCTAACAATGATTATGATCTAACCTTTAATTAGAAATCTTTTTCCATAAGATACGCATAGAGTATTTATGTATGTTTTTTCTAAGAATGTTCTTATTTGTGATGAACATATTGGTATTTGTTGATCATATTTATTGAAATAATAGGACTATGTATATATCATCCAAATACGCTAAACCTATACAGTTGTGGTAAGGATTGAAATGTTATATAATTTATATTCCACAAATAAGATGTGATATTTAGATAAGAAATTAATCGATATCTATATTTGGTATCAGAGTATGTTTTATTTAATTTTGAGAGATTGGTATTATAAATCCTTATTCAAAATACTAGGAATAATTATATGTGTGGGATAACATCATGAATCGTTGTTAATGTATATATAATGTGGTTTTCCTTTCAATTCCTTGATGGGTAGATATTATAAGTGGATGCGGGTTTTTCATAGATTTGAATATGTGTAATAACCCTAAAATTTTTTGTCCCCTAATTATTGACCATCATTCTAGATCATTATGAATGTACCATTAGCCTTCACATAGTCCAACAATATCTATGAATATTCATTGGATATTTATCATTTAATTTAATAGAAATTATTATTAATTATATGATAGAACCTATGGAATCATATGTCATTACATAGTGATGGGGGATATACCAAAAGATATATTGGTTGATAAGACAATGGTTGACTGTAAGAATAGTTGAAAAGGTATAAATTATAGTTTTTTTGTGTATGTTTTTGTTAATTGAGTATATTTTAAAGTAAATTTATTGGAATACAATGCTTTGATTTTTATTTTTTAGTTAAATATCTATTTGAGGATAAATGATTTTATATATTCTATTATGTATTTTTAATGATATTAATTAACATTAAGGTTAATATGATCATTGTTGTTGACAAATCATTGTTCATTTGTGACAATTTTTTTGGAATTTTGATAATGTAAAATATATAGTATTGGTGACCATGAAAATGATTAGTGATTTGTTGAGAAATTTATTTATGATGAGGTCTATTATATTTTTTTTGTTAATGAATAAATTAAATAGTCTATGATTTTATTTGAGGAATAATTATGGGGTTAATTTTTAGAATCATATATATTTTTGTTGAGTTTTTTTATTATTTTAGTTATTTTTGGAATTTTTAGGTGAATGGATTGGGAGAATATGTGATAAATGTATTGAAATATTTTTATACCAAGTACTGAGATACATCATTTTGTTTAGTGATAAATGGAAATGTGTGTCATTGAAAAAATTCATTAGATCATTAAGATATTTGTTTTTTTAAATTGGTCATAAATATTTGGGAGGAGTCATAAGATATACTATTTATGGAATTTATTATGTTGAAAATTTGGTGTTATTATTAAGGTATTGTACATTAATGTGTTATATTTAAACATATAAGTTAAATTATAGTAACTATTTTTTGTTTTCGTAAAAATATTGGGACATAACGTATTTATTATCCTTTATTTCTAAATATTATGATATATGTGATTTTAATTATAATGCTTGAGGTTTGAAGAATTCTTGTTGATTTTACATTTCATGGATTGAAAAATTAGATAGAAGAATAACTTGATTGATGAACAACCGACCGAGGGAATTTAGATTATGAAATTTAAAATAATCAATTAATAATATTTTATTGTGTAATTAATATTAATTGAGATATCATCCAGAAAAATTATAAAAAGAAACTTATAAATCATTATTCATTTACCTTTATTATGATATATTAATGTTCTTTCAAACAGATGATGATATATAGTTTTATGATCATTAATATCCTCAATGCCATGTTTTATAAAATCACAAAATTAGCCCTCGTGTGGTTTTTTTCTCCTCTATTTCAACATTTTAAAATCCCATGCAATCTATCCTTATTTTGGAAACCTATTGCATTTTTTTCTGGTGACTTTTATATCTTCAACATCCCTCTATTGAAGGATGATTTATTATCTCTTTTTATATTGTGGGTGCTCAAAAAATATATTTTGAAATATTAAACATTTTATTGCAATGATTAAATTATTAAGGGAAAATTTTATTTAAGGAGTTAAAATGTTACACCTGGGTATTTTAGAATAAATTTCTATTTAAAATATAATTTAATGTTTTTGATATCTGGTATGACATTCAACATAAAGTGTAAAAAAAATGATATTTCATAACATAGATAATTTAATTTAGAGTATTAATAAGAATAAAAAGAATACAGAAATTATTTATAAAGGTTTTATATAATTATTTTTTTATTAATTTATCAAAGATATGTAGTAAAATTTTTGTAAACTCATTTGTGCTTCAAAATTTGTTCTCAACAAAAAAATATTATTTTTTAATTTTTGTGAGTATATATTATAATTAATTTATACCTTCTATATAAATATTATTTTAAATAATTATAATTAAAAAATAATCTTATCAATATTATCTTTGGGTAAATTTTTTGGATTCTTCTAAATTGATTTGTTTGAATAGTGATAAATACCAATTTTTATAATGCTTCTACATATTTCTATTTAAAACAATAATTGAAAAGTCCCATTTGGATTTCTATTTAGTCATAATGTAAAATATAGATAATTTTATTTATAATACTATAACTAATTATATTTTAGTCCAGAATATTAATGATTTTGATTAATGTTATTTTGTATGATAAATAATTAACTCGTCAAAAAAACACTTTTTTTTGTTCCATGAATTTATATTAAAATTTATTTTTATATGTTATAAATATTTTATCACGAAATATTGATAACATATTTTAAGTAATGGTATCGATTTTTTCATTAAATTCACTTTTATTTTGTTCGTTATGAAAAATATTTTAGTAAAATATTTTTAACATAAGTAAGGGGGAAATAGGTAAACAGGGGATAAAACTGTTATATGCACTCTCATAATCAACTATAAACATAATTTTATTTTATTTAATGATATTAATTAGGGATTAAACATCCTAAATTCTAATATTTTTCATTTTAATTTTATTTTCCATTGATAATGACATCAATAATGTTTTTTTAATGAAAATTCAAAAATGTCACTATCATGATTTTAATTTCACTTATATGTTCACATAGGGATAATATAATGTTATAAATGATTATAAATTTTTATTTTGAGATATATTAATTTATATTTATGTTATAAATCTATTTTTAACTTTTAATCATTTTTTTAATTTCCCTAAATGCTTACGTAATATCAATACGATTCTGTTGCATGTTGTAAAATATTTTATGTTATAAATCTATTTTATTAGTAGGGCTCCTTGACTATAAATTTTTTTTTCTTTATGCCAAAAAATTATTTCTTATTTTTATTCTTTTTTCGCATTGATAACATAACAACCCTTCTCATTATTTCACACATAAAACTGATTTATTACATAAATCATTCACCTGATAAAATGTAGAATATAGAGTGGTCGAGTTTACTTTTCAATTAGGAACATTACATAACAAATTAAAACATGAAATTCCCATATTTACTGAAATCATCTTCTATATTACCAAACATATTACATCGTACTTACCATTGCATGAGATAACCTGGGCACATGCATAGGAAATGGGTGAGGTATAAAACCCTGTATGGAAATAAAATAAAATAACATTAATAATATACTACATGTTATGAAATATTAATATCAATGGTGGACAATAAATAATGAACATAATGTGATGATATAGAATTATTATCATAACTTGGAAATGTGGCATAACATTTTACATGATATTAGCATGAGCCAAGGCTCATTGCACATGGAGAATGGGTAAAGACTAATTAAACGTAAATTATAATTTCTAATCCCTCATTTCATTTGATGTATCATGATACTTATCATTACCCAATTCATTGGAGCACTATTAGGTCCCACCCTTCTTTATCATTTCGATTCATGCATAAGTGTGCAACATGGATCATACAACATGGAGCCATTCAACATCTTAATTTATTCAAAGATAAAGGAAATTGTAATACATAGAGGAAACTATATAATATATATGTAAATGTGTGTATAGTTGAATACCCTTGATAGAGAAATGGGAATGGTATTCACTACATAATGACTTTGGATTTCAAAATGACGATGCAAATTCAACATCATTTTGGCATGACACAGAAATTCATAAAAATGGTTGATGAGAGATAAAGGGTCATGTCATCATTATTAAATTAAATGGATAGTATGTGGGTCATATAGATACATGTACCAATATATTTATTGGAATTAAGATGCATAATATAAAATAATTGCATGAATGTAAATGGGGAGAGAGAAATAACTTATGGAATTTCAGCATGGTAATTGGTGAACAGGGGAGGAATTAATTAGATAGAAATGGGTTAGTTATTTCTAAAACATGTGTAGGGTAGTAGGGGGTAGGTTTTGAATCATACCCAATTTCTTCTAATTAAAAATGAACTGGTATATAAATATAATGAAACTTGTACAAAAATGATAGAGGAAGAAATACCTTACTTTGATGTATGATCCCAAAGGCTTCAGAGATGATTGAGGGAAGATTATTGTAAGCTTGGGGGACATTTTTTAGGATTCTATGGATATACTATAAGAGTTTGGTCAAGCCTCTAATGTTTTTAGTTATGCGGAATGGGATATTGAGTGAGATTATATAGATAAGAAGTGGAAATTATTTATTATTTAGATTTTGGACACTGCACATTAAACTAATCAAAACCACAAATCATCTCATAGATTCTGCGCATTTTTTTTCAAAACATAAAGTGGAAAAAATTATTTTCTAAGATCAATGACCGAAAATATTTAAATATTTGTCTTTTTTATGTGGAGGTGTGTCACACTCTCTAGGAAATCTATTTAATTTGTTGAAATTTTTTATATGTCTTAGAGGGTCATCTAAGGCTTTGAAAAACAAATCAAACAAACCGAACATAACATTATCTTAATGTTTAAATCCATATTGGGCAAACATCCCATTTATAGTATGTTATTACATAGCTACTGTTTCATTTAGATTTCATAAAACACAATGTATATTTAAACGGTATTTAATTTTTACCAAAAAATTTGACATTCTTAGAAAATTATGAAAAATTCAACTTTGGATAATTTAAAAGTCATGATTCCCAAAATAATAGAAATTTTATCTATCTAAATCACTAAATATCTAAATTTTTACATTAATAATAAAAACATGCATTTGTCTAAAATTCTTATGTTTTGGCAAAAATAACTTTAAAACATTAATAAAAATTAAAATTGTATTCATAACAATTACATGATCATTTACATCTAATAAAATGTAATTTATTAATATTATTTTATTAAAATATAATTAAATTAAAATTCCATCAATACATCAAAATAGAGATCATAATTTAATATTAACTAGGAAAATATTATTTGTTCTTTTAAAACTATTTAAAAAGTAACGACAATAAAATGATTTTATATTCATCATTTGAAAAAAATTCACATAACCATGGTTCTATGGTCTTGTAACATAACCCCTTATAACAACATTCATAAGTCATAATGGTATGATGTGCGATGGTGATAGACTCTTGGGGTTCTCCAATAACATTTCATAAGTGGTAACCTATATTAAGTTTCACTTCTATCATTGGTGATTCCATTCAACCTTAATGTGTAAATGATATGCTTGGTCTTGGATAAGAGCGAAGCCCAGTGATGACATTTCCTTCCCAATATCTGAAAAATGGGCATGATACCAATCAATTCCACAAGTTGAGGCCATCAATTCCATTTTCTATGTAAATTGGATTTGTAAAAGACCTACATTTATAGTAATCATGTGGTCATTATTCAATGGCTATATTAGAAATGGTAACAATTCATAATGGAATTTTAAAATCCAATATCATAAAAACAAGGATGTGCATATGTATATAACCATTTTAGATAATAAGAAAATTAAATAGATCAAGAGAAATTTTCATTAATAAATTCTGTGGTCATTATAGATAATGATTTATTATTGAAGCTTATATACTATTATGTATTATATATTTTAATTAACAAAACATTATTCCACTAATCAGGATTATATTTTTTTGACTTTTGTGGTATGGACATTTAATGTAATTATATTTTCCCATTCCACTATTTTTATATTATTCTTACATATGATCATCGAATGATATCTCTTATGTTTACCATTACAAATAACTTGAGCTCACCCTTTGTTATTTTTAATTTTTCTCATGATATTATGAAATATTTTAAAAATAATGTGTCTGATGAGGGTCCAAATTTTCATTAACATACTGATATTTATTGTTAATCATTATTGAAAATAAAGGACTCGGTCTCTATTCTATAAATAAAATAACTCTTAATGATTTGTAATGGATCATAATGTTATGTAATCCATATTCATCTAATTAGATGTAAAATTTAAAAAATAAAATAGGGATTTATATATATATATTGTCTGGGTTTTAATAGATAAATTTTATTTCCACACATATATTATTGTCAATTATTCTGTTCATTATACATTTTTAATGATTCAAATCAGAAGTATAATTTTGTTATACCTAATGATTCATTTTCCTTAATTATGTAAATATAATTAATGGTTAATTTATTGTATGGTAATTTCCATTATATGTAACATTTTACATTCATTTCATGATGTGGTATTCCTTATATGGAAGTGTTTCCTGTTATATTTTCGGTGTGTGATCAATATATCCCTTTAATCTCATGTAGGATACTATATGGACTATTTGGTTTTATATATGACATGTGTTTTCAGATAATATTATTAATGGGAAGTCATAATTTTGGTTTAGTGTATGTCAAATGAATATATATATATATATATTTAGATATTAATAAAATATTTGATATGGGTGTGAAAATAAATGATATTTTAACAACAATACATGGGTTATATCATATAATGGAATTCTATTGTGATTATATTTTCATTATTGATATATTATTGAGTTTTTTTTTGATTGAGATGGTTTCAATATATAATTAAGTTATAGGACATTGATTTATATTATTCATCTAAATTCTCAAGTTAATGGTCATTTCTCGGTTAATGGTTCTATTTTCTTCCCATTGTAAGAATTTCACAAATTTATTGTGGAATAAATTGGACATTGGGATTCCCTTATAGTCATTATTAGATAATTTTTGTATTTTTATTTACACTCTGTGTATAGTAAAATAATTGGACTTTCCTTAGTTGGAAATGATTCATATCATTTGATGCACTGATGTAGAGATTGGTATTGTGAGATGATTTGATTAGATGAAAATGGACTGTATAATATTTTATTTATGATTTATACATAGAACCCAACCTAAGGGTATACATTTATTGTTTAGGTTCATACTAGATAAATGGATTTTTTTATATGATTATATAAATGTGTTATTTTAGTTTTATTCAATGTGATGTGAGTAAAACTATTTAAAAAAATTTATATTGGTTTTGTGTGGAAACTTCTTGCAAAGATTTTTAGTTTTTTCCAACATTCATTGGGTGAGAAATACTTTTGAATGGATAGATGAGTTTTCCATTTTCCCACCACAAATGGTATGAAAATTGAAATTCAGATGAACCAATTATTATATTAATAAATTTATTGGGTGATACTTCTTCGTGTATTATATTATCATCATTGTAAAATTATCTACTTCATATAGATTGAATTATTTTAATTTTTGATAAGATTTGTTAATTTCTATAATAAGGTTCATATTAAGATGAAATAAACAAAGGTACAGTTCATTACTGGAAATAATACGGGGTAACCCATGTGGTCTAGTTTTTTATGGGGACGATGGGATAGTTTATTATATGTATTTTAATTTAGAATAGTTTTAAAATATTATATTAAATTGGTGATTGATTTATTATGGTGAATAAAACATAGTTGAACCCAATGGATAATACCAATGGTATTTGGTTTCATATGCATCATTTGGATTATTTTCATTATTTTGATGTAATGTCATTCTAATTTCCATTGATATCATTTGTTATATTTTTGCAAGTTGTTCCTATTATGTACTTTTTACTCACTCTACCGTATGCTCACTTTTATTTCATTGTTATGTTTTTCTTACAGGATTTCATTATTTATGGTTCAATGTATAAATAAAATTGTGGATGCGACTAAGTTACTTTAATGTGTATTTGGTGGTTAAGGGGTATATGGTTATTATTATTTCATCTATTCTATGTTCTTCTGTTTTCAATGTGGGTTTCATTAAAAAATTATTAATTAATTTTTTTCCATTAATCATTGTATTTGGATACATACAATTAATTTAGTATAATATGTTGTTTAATAGGTGTATAAGTTTATGCTATTTTAAATATTTATATATATTAAATCAAAAAAGAAATTTTGATATCCTAAGAAGAGGTTAATTCCATTTTTTTAAGTGAATTATACCCTAGACACTTTATGTAAATCCTTATCATTATGTTGGTAACCATAGAAACGAATCTTTAGGGTCTCGTATATAGCCTAATGTATGATTTATAATTGGTTTGGTTTTTAGAAACAACATTCATGAATATAATATTTCAAAAATAGTTTACATATGTTTATTTATTAAATATTATACATTATAATCATATAGTAATTACAATGATAAAGGTTACTGTCTTCGTCCCTCTGACAAAGACCAATGTAAAAAATAATAAAAAGTATTGGTCATTAAAATATTATATACCAAAATTAAATCATATTCATTATAAGGATGATAATATAATTCATACATAATTGAGATTAAAATGGATTTCTGATGATTTTTTTTGTAATGTATTTTAAATAATTACCAAACTACATAATTAATTAAAAATACACAACAAATATTATCCCTAAAATTATAGTTTTTAAATGGTTTGTCAAGAAAATTCAATAATATTGAAAATTATAAAATTTCATCATATATCCCTCCTTAAATTAATAAATTATTTATAATTATAAAATGATTGAAACCAACCCAAAGATTATATCTAATGGATTCTTCTAGTAAGGTCAGAATAGTTAGTTATGAAAAAAAATAAAATGTATTCCACCTAGTTTTGGTATTTTATATTCCACAAAAAGTATTAAATAAATAATATTAAAATTACCTAACAACATTAAATTATATTCAAGATCTATAATAATGATTTCCATTAATGGATTTAAATAAATATTATACACATTTAATTTTATTACCAAATATCTCCTCATACTAGTCAAAGGGAACAATTTATATATATCGCAAAATAATTACGAACAAAATAAAACCAAATGTAATTTATTTTAACATTGAGAAAACACATTATAAAAAAACCCTTTCCCATTGGAAGAACAATATAGAAAATATAACTTTTCAATGATAATAAAACTTTTAATTAAGAATATAATGCATAAACTTTTATAATACAACCCTTTATCACTTATTTTTATATTGTTCAGTTTTCTTGATCAACCATAACAATTAAGATACTATAAAATCAATAAACTACACAAAAATTGGAATAATATTATGATATTATATATTACATTATCAAATTGTGGCCATTGATTTGCAATAGATGGAGTTTTTAGGCCTTAAAAATAGGTTAACCATATTCCCATTGTTTGATAAAATGGGGTTTGTAGCTAATATATATCGATGGATTGAAAAATTGATTCAATATTTTGTCAATTTTTCCAACTCATATCCTTGGTTTCATTATTTTATTGTCATAAGAATGTAAAATCAATTATTTTATAAAACCATATAGATAGGTTAACACTACAGAAACATATATTGAGAATGTGTTGTTTCCAACTATAATATATACTATTGTGATTAGGGGATATTGTTTAGCAATTACTATTTTAGTAATACACTATCTTTTTATGATGATATTGATGCTCACAAATTCCCTTGTTTGTTATTTAATGATTTTACTATGAGTATGTTTCAAGAAATTAATATTCTTTATATTGATATTTTTGAATAATATTAAAGCATTTTAATCAGCGTGGAATATTTGAAAAAGTGTCCAGAAATCATTTTAGCATGTTTTGAAAACACTGTTCATACCCTACATTGAAGAGCGTAGTGTAAGGATAAAATTATATGTTTACATTATGGGAGTTCAAAAAAGTAAGGTTAACCAAAAATTAGTTATTGGAAAAGAATGTTAAATGAAACTTGGAAATGGAAGGAACCTTAGGTTTTTTGTATCAAAAAATTATGGAAGGAATACCCTAAGTATGTATGGAACCTCACGTTTTAATCATAAAATTATAGACCATCAACCTTACTTTTATAATGAACCTTACGTTCTGTCGAAAAGTATGGATCATGTATCTTACGTTTTTCTAAAGAAGAAAGTATGGATAATATACCATTTGTTTGAATGTTGAAGAGAAAAGGTGTGGATGACCATCCTTACGTTTGATATCAAGTATATATTTTAAGAATAGACCATCAACCCAACATTTTGAATTAGATATTTAAAATACAACTTTATCGTGGATTGATCATTATGTAGAATATCATGTGGATTTCAAGCCAGATTCAAAGCCCCATTATAGAGAAAATATTTGGGAGATTTAAATATTTTTATATATGATTCAAAAGAACTATTTAAGAGAATGATTTGATGTCTATTATTATGGGATGTTAGGAATGCTCTGTTATTCAAACAATTTAATATCACGATTTATTAAGGCGACATTTATGGATCTATCTTTAATGGAAAATGCTCATCATTATTATATATATATATATGTTATTTTATAATTATGTAGAGGGATATGAATCATCATGAAGAAAAATATCAGAAGAACAAGCTCTCATATTTATCACGACTATAATTTTTACAAAGATATAAAAGCCACATATATCATCTACCAAGATCTATCGGACTCAGTTTTTCCTAATGAAAATGAAAATCATTAAAGATTTATTTTCTACCTTGAAGGTCTATCAAGAATCTATTGTTGGTAGAGTTGTAGATTTTATATCATGATCTATTTGAAACTAGATTGACTCAGAACGGATCTTACATGAAGAACATATTTTCTAAAGATGAAGGTACATATACTGTCAATTTTGTACTGCTGCAACCGTGAATAAAAACTGCAAAGTATTTTTAGGAATATACTATTTTCATTTTGAGTTCCTGGATTCTCATAATAAGATTTGTATTTTGTTCTGTGCAAGACCTAGAAGGCTTTGTATTAGCCTTTACATATAAAGGTGTCAACTATATGTACATAGATGTGGACTGTCTATTTATAAGAGGACCAAATAGTAAAATCACCATACTTGGAGAATAGGGAGTTGGTGGAGTGGAATATAGGCCATCTGTTCCCTCAACCAATATATATCCTTATGTCTGTTAATATGTTTAATTTCCAATGCATAAACATTCTGATAAAGATAAAGGAAATATTTGGTAATCATCACAATTCTCAATGAAATATTAAAAGACACAATTCACCCCCCCCCCCTCTTGTGCATATTTGGTGTAACCCAATCCAACAATTAGTATTTGATCTATGGATTTATTTTGATAAATATATTACATGTTGAATGTTTTTTTATGTATTATACTCATAGTAGAATGGCTGATACAATTGATAGATGCCTATATTTTGAGCTCCATACTTCAATGGTGAAAAATATGGATGTTGGAAGTCGAGGGTGATAATCTATATGAAAAATCTTGGATACACAATCTACTAAAAAATTCTTACTCCTTATGAAATTCCTGAAAAACCTAAAACATGGAGTGCAGCTACAAATAAAGAGAATGACATAAATTAAAAAGATATGAATGCTATCATCTTTGATCTATGTGTAGATGAATTCAATTTGGTATCTCAATGTCCTGCTACATATAAGATGTAGAAGACAATTATATATTCCTGTTATGGAAATGAAATAGATGAAAAATGAGTTACACCACAACAAAATTAAAATTCGATACATTAAAAATGATTGAGGGTGAAAGCATCACTCAAATAAATGGAAGGCTCACGGTGATTGTCAATAAAATCACAAAATTGGGAGATCCTACCAAAAAAGAAGATATAGACTTGAACGTTCTGAGAGAACTACCACCCAGATGGAATAGAATATCGGCTTCCATTTTGAAATTATCACCAATAAAAGATTAACCAATTTTAAAATTTATTGTCAATCAGATGATATATGAACCTGTGATGAAAGATGAAGAAAATGAGCACAATGTCTTGACCATGAGATAAAATAGTTCTTTGAATGTAACATCCCAAAAAAAGGTCATAAAAATAAAGCTAGAGATCAACAGAAAACAAGAATTTTTTGATTCATCTGATTTAGTTGTTGACCTCTCTCAGTTACCCAGAAATTCTGTTAATTCTACAAAAAGAATATGGGATTCATAAAATCCTTCAATAGAGATGATAATGGTCCAAAGGAAATAAAAATGACGGGTCACATAAGACATGATTATCCACTATTAAAAGGTGAAACGATAAAGAGGTATTTCAAAAACAATGATTTTGATCAAAAGGAAAAGAGAGGAATTAAAGAAACATAGAGTGTTTCTGAAGACCCCCTAAGATCATGAAGGATGACTTAGCAAAATGAATAATATAATAAAAAGCCAATATGTTCGTTATGGGGGAAGCTGATGAAGTAATATATTATTGCACATCAAATTCGGATTCTAGTTCTAGTTTTTCAAATGATAAACATACATCATACAACAATATGCTGAAAATGAAATATGATTCCTAATTTAATAAAAATAAATCACTAAAAAATATTCAAACTGCCATTTTTGGAGAAGGAGAAACTCTATTAAAACAACATCAAAAGTAAAATGAAATATATAACACATCAAACACAAATTTCATAGATAATGAAACATAAATGAATACATAGAAATCAAATTTACATACATTAAAAATTGAATATCTTGTTTTTAAAAAAGGAAAAAATTCACTATATGAAATTCATGGAATGAACGTGATTAAAAAGGAATGATATGGAATAGGCAGTAAAGTTAAGAAACCCAAACTATATAAGAACTAATTTGTTCCAAGAATAAAATGTATGATTTGAAACTACTGTGGAATAAAAGGTCACATATCAAAAAACTATAATTTCATGAATCCTCATGTAAATATGATTAAGAAATCCATTTTTCAAGTAGTTTATATAATTCTATAGATTATTGAAAAACAAATGCAAGTTTGGATTCCAAGATTATTTCTAGCTAACATAGCTGGACCCAATAGAATATGGGTAGCAAAACAAACCATTGTTTGAATATCATTGTAGGAAGTAGGTCACCGAAGCCGAATTGAAATATAGTATATGGACAGTGGCTGCTCGAGGCATATGAGTGAGATCTAATCAAAAATTGAAAATTTTACTCAAAAATTTAGAGGATTGGCCACATTTCGTGACAATGCCAATGGTCGTATAATTAGCATTGGAATTATTGGGGATCTGAAAGTTATCTTAATCAATAAAGTGCTATATGTTCAAGGATTGATGTACAACCTTATACGTATCTCTCAACAATGTGATAATGGTTGTTTTGTTGATTTTTCTAACAACTGTTGTTCTATTTGTAAAGATAAATATCATAAATTTAAGGCACCCAAAACTGATAATGATTATACTCTATACATAAGTTCCTTATGTAAACAAAAAAGAAAATTGTTTATCTACTAAGATAAATTAATCTTGGATATGGCATCAAATACTTTGTCATTGAAATATATATGAATTCATTAAATTATATAACAAACAACTAGTTTCTGATTTTACTAGTCTTAAATTTGACAGTGCCAGATTTTGTGATGCATGTCAACATGGAAAACATCAAAAATCATCCTATAAATATTTTCACAAAATTCTTACATCTAACCTTATAGAACATATCCACATGAATTTTTTTTCACCTTGAGGAATACCATGTTTGGTTAGTAAATAATATGTATATTATTTAGTTGATGATTATTCTAGATTAACTAGGATTTTTCTAAAATATAAGAATGAATATTTTTCAATATTTGAATTTTTTTTCAAGGATATTGAAAATTAAAAAGGCTTTAAAATAATTTCATTAAGAAGAGATCATGGTGGATAATTATAGAAATAGGAATTCAATTATTTTTGTTACATTTTAGTTATTAAACAAACCTATTCCACACCAAGAACTCCTAAATTGAATTGGATTGTTAAAAGAAGAAAAATATCTGTTTAAGAAATGTCTAGGACTGTGCTAAATGAATACATTCTTCTTACCTTTTTCTGGGAATAATTTTTACGCACAACCTGTTATATATTGAATAGAATATTAATTAGCCCTATTTTCAAAAATACACCCATTGATCTTTGAATAATATAAAACCATAAGTAATGTACTTTTGAGTTTATTTATTCAAGGTTTACACCTTGAACACCAAGGAAAATCTTGGTAAATTCGATCCAAAATCTGATGAAGTCATTTTCATAGGGTATTCTGCAATTTACAATGCTTATAGAATTTTTAGTAAAAAGTCCAGGATTTATAATGAATCAGTTCATGTGTAATTTGATGAGTCTAATCCCATTGAGAAAAGTAAATATCAAATTGACAAATCTGAATCTAATGATAACATGACACTTGAAAATATGGAAGATTATTTTGAAAAATATATAATTAAAATTTAGTCATGTTCAAAAGAACATGACACTCATGAACCTAAGAGTGTATTACCAAGATAATCTAATACCCTAAATAATCAACCTCTAGAAAATGTTATAGGATATCTAGACATAAATATAATGACTAGAATAAAAATAGGTAATCCATTTGAGTTTTCTGAATTTCTGTCACAATTAAAACATAATACATTAGAAGAAGCATTAGTTGGTGAAATTTGGATGATAACAACAATAATAACTAAACTAGTTCAAGAGAAATGGAGTTTGGAATTTAGTTAAAGACCACAAAACTATCTAGTTATATGAACTAATTGGGTCATTATAAATAAACAAGATGATCAGGGAATAATAAATAGATATACTTAAGACTATTTGATAATGGATATAATCAAGAAGAAGTTATATATTAGGATGTAACCTTTTCACCTGTAGCTAGATTAGAATCCATTAGAATCAATTAAGCCTATATATCACTTATGAACATTAAATTATTTCAAATGGATGTTAATTATGCATTTTTTAATGTTTATTTAATGGAAGAAGTTTATGTTGTGAAACCTCCTTGTTTTGAAAATTCTCAAAAACCATATTCTATTGATAATCTTACTAGATATATTTATGTCATAAAACAAGTTCCTAGAGCATGGCCTTAAAGATTATGTTAATCTATATTAAAAATTATTTTACTGTTGGAATGGTAGTTCCAACATTATTTATGAAAACTATAAAATCAAATAATTTATTGGTTAATAGTTATGTGGATGATTAATTTTTTGGATCGGAAAATAAAAACATTGTCATAAGTTTTGAAACATAATGCAATAAAGAATTTTAATTTAGTATGATGTAAAATTTTAATTTCATTTTAGTAACATATAATATATGAAAAATACTGTTGAAATGTTTTGAATCAATGAAAACACATTAATGATTTACTAATGAATTTTGGTCTTGAATACAAGATGATATATACAACTCCTATGTGTCTAATGTAATAAATTATTTTGATTAAATTGGAAAATAAGTTGACAACAAGTTATATAGAGTTATGATTAGTAGTTTATTATATATTACTATTAACAGAACAGATATAATATACTCAGTATGACTTTGTGTAATATTTCAATTTAATCCAAAAAAATCTCACTTAAGTTCTTTCAAAATATTTTTTAAATATTTAAATGGAAGTGACTTTCAATCACTTCTCTATTCAAAAAACATCTTATTTTTAATTTATTTTCATATTCAGGTAATGAAATTGAATGTTGTAGTATATAATGAAAAAACACCTCCGGATCTTTTCACTACTTAGGAAAATCATTAGATTCATGGTCTACTAAGAAACAACACTCAGTTGCCTGGTCAATAGTAGAGGCCTAATATGTGTCTGCTGGTAGTTGTTTTTCTCAAGTTAAGTAGATGAAAAACACTTTTATAGACTTTGGACTAAATCATAATAATAATCCTATTTATTATGATAATAAAAACATGATAAATATTTCAAAAAATCCGAATAATCACTCTAATACTAAGAATATTTATATCAGACATCATTTTCTAAGAGATATTTTTCTTAAATATGATATATTCATAGAATTTGTGAGTCCTAAAATTAAACTAAATGATATTTTTACTAAAAAAATTTCCACTAAATGTGTTGATTTTATTAAGGGGTATCTAGGTTTTTTTAATTTTATATTAAAATTTAATTTTAATTTTACTTATTTGATTATATTAATTCTTAATTTGTATTGTTCTTCACTATTTTAAATAAATAAATAATTTTTTTTAGAATATTTTAAAATTTCTTATATACTGTTATTTTTTATTTTGTGGAAGTTTATACATTATTTAACATAATGTAATGAATATTATGTATGTAATGACACATTAATAAATGTTTTCAGAACGCATTTCAAATTCCAAACCCGTCCATTTTTTTAAAACCATTCGACACACTGAAACCCTTACCACCTTTGTCTACAATTGATTGAACCTTCAAAACCCTAAACTTCCAGACCATCATGGAATTAAGACATAAATGGAAAATATAAAGAGAATCGATGAAGGATAATATATTAATTCCAAACATCATTGTTTTATAGGAAGTAAGATCTTACAGGGAAATCTAATTGATTTGGAATGGTTCTATCAGACCAATCTAACGTCGAAGTAGGCTATGCCATTTCAATATCTCGGAAAAAAATTCTGTGATGAAATAGTATAATTTTTCTATCAGGTAGAGTGGTGAAATTTCATTAAATCTATTCAGTTTAGTCTTGGAGATAGAGAGGACTCCATATTCAAGAAATTTGAAGATTGAGATTTTTCTATTTAGTATATGGAAATCACTAGAATATTAAATTACCCTCATGATGGAGGTTATCACATTGATTTTAAATACATTCATGTTAATGTACATATGTCAAAGGACATTTTGTCATTTTTATTTGGTTCTACGAATATCATAAATTTGTTAATAATTGATTTTGAGTCGGATTAGAAAATTCATGTTAATATTCTTTAAACAGGGATAGCCCCAAGGATGTCTGAAATGGAGAATATTTCATATCATGATATGTATTTTATGATTCCCTTTCTGAGTTAATTTGAGTTGAATATTCTTCATTATATGTTAAGGTATTTGAAATATTGTGTCAACTAGAGGATTGATTGAAAATATATCCCTATGAAAGGTTCATTTCAAAATTATTATTTATGTTTGATGGGGTGAGGTTAGTATATGCTATAATGCAATGCCATTATAGAAACATGTTCAATGATGGAACATTAAGAAAAATAATATTTTTCTGGAGCATTGTGAAAATAAATATTATGCATGTTGGTGATGATGTGTATCAAGAGTCTTCTCACGGAGAGAAAACATGGAAACAAATAAGGAATAGTATAATCAATGGTCAATGATCTTTCAAAAACATCAATATGAATTATATTTTAAGAAGTTATTGAACATCTAGATGAGGTAATTCAAGAAGGAATTCAAAGTAAAAGGCATAGTATGGATCAAGCTGGTGAGGAGCCTGTTCAAATAGATGTTGTTACGACTGAATATATTTTAATATAATATTTTTTAAGAAATTATTTTTCATAGTTTGAGGAAGAACCTAAAATCGAAGAGGATGTTGTACCTCAGGCAGAGGCAGAGCCTTGAGAATTTAAAGTGGCTTGAACTGAATCTATTCAAGAATAGTATTCATTGCGTTCTAATATTATTCAAGTGGAAACATTTCTAGAATAACCTGTTTTAGAGGATTTAAATGAATATTCTCATCAGGAGAAACAACCGAATGAATATGTGAATAGAGGAAAGATTGAATCATAATTTCATACAGATGTATTAAATGAAAACTTTTCTTTGGATGAGTCAGTTCATGACTCTGTGGAAACATAGGTTGAGAAACTTGTGGAGAAGGAAACCGATTAGAGATCAGATGATCAATCATTTCCTTTAATTTTCATAAATCGTGTTGATAATCAAACACATGTTGCCTCTAATTATGTAAACAATCTTGTGGAAGAGATAATCAAAATATTTATTAGAATTCATGCTCAAAATGATTCATTGTGAAGAGAATTAGAAAAGGAGGGATAGAGGTATCAGAAAAGGAACAATAGTTCAGTATCAAAAAGGGAAGTGTATGGTTTTAAGGAGATTTTAGCTGAAGAAGGAAAATTAAAATATAATGTTATACTAGAATCAGATCTAGTAGAATTGTAAACATTCATGGAGCTATAATTTTCAACATTCAAGGGCTTCCAATAAAGTACATAAGGTACATCACTTGATTTAATAAATAAATTCCTGGCCAATACAACTATAATGAACAATATTGTCAACAAGTTGTCAGAATTGGAGTGTAATAGAGCTCCTCTATCTATTTTGTTTTACAATTAGAAATTGTTTGTTGATCATGTTACATCACTTGAACCATGTATTATAACATTAATGGATAGATTCACTGATAAGGTAAATCAGTTTATTGAAAAGGAAAAACGATTTCATGAATTTTTCACATTAAACCTCATTGAAGATATTCATTTGACCCATGAATGAAGAGATATTATAATTATGTTAAGATATGGACTCATGAAGAGGTTGTAAATGCAGTTATCGATGAAGAAGGATGTTTTTTAGAGGCACTAAAAGTTTTTTTCAACCCTTTTATCATAGACACGATTCATGTATCAATTATGTCCTTAAATTTACAATAATATATTTTTCAATCACATTTTTTTCAGTTTTTTGTATTTTTACTATTCTTTCTATAATAGAATGCCAGAATCCATAATCATATATTGATATACAGTTTATGATAGTCTGTACTTATGTTCATTGGTACAAAAAATATGATATATTCTTTATTTTATTATTATTTTTTATATCACACATTAGGGGAGAAATTGAATAAAGAAAACATTTTATTTTATGAAAATGGAAAAATATTTTTCTCTTGGGGAGAAATTTGTATACAATTCATCATTTTATGTTGTATTTATGTTTTAACCTTATGGGAATAATTTGGATAAGCACAAAATATTATTTTCATTACCTTATAATGGAGGATAAAATAATAAATGAAATTTTAATGATATTAAAAAAATTTATATATCAGAGAACATTGTATAACACTTTATTTATTAAATGTTGAAATAATTTTGTTAATAGAAGGTATTATTTTTCCCTTGTAAAATTATAATTTATATGAAATTAATTTCCAATTTTATTTGATTGGTTTTATGATCAACAAATGGGGATATTTTTTAGAATGTGTTGATTTTAACAATAAACTATAATATTATGATTAGGGGATATTGTTGAGCATTTATTGATTCAACAATACTCTATATTTTTATGATTATTTTGTTGCTAAAAAATAACCTAGTTTGTTATTAAAAATATTTTTATTTGAGTATATTTCAATAAATTAATATTCATTATATTTCTATTTTGGAATAATATTAATCTGTTTCAATATTCATTGAATATTTAAAAGAGTGATCCAAAATCAATTTAGCATGTCTTCTAAACAATATTCATACCCTAAATTTAAGAGCATAGAATAAGTATAAAATTCTATGTTTACATTATGGGAGTTCAGAAATGTATAGTTAATCAACCATACGTAATCAAAAAAGTATGGTAAATGAACCATACTTTTAGAAGGTACCATATGTATTTTATATAATAAATGTATGGAATAAGAACCTCATATAGGTATGGAACTTAACATTTCCTTAATTAATTTATGGATAGTCAACTTTAATTTTATAATGAACCTTATGTTCAATATAAAATTATAGATAATGTATCTTATATTTTGCAAAAAAAAAGAATGTTTGGATAATATACAATATGTTTGATTGTTTGAATGAAAAGTGTGGATGATCAACCATAAATTTCAGATCAAACTTAAGTTTGAATATTATATCATCCATCCTATATTTAGCAATAGATAATTAAAATATGGATTTATCATGCAACGGTTTGTATGCAAGATATTAGGCTGATTACAATAATGATTCAGAGCCTGATAGTAAAGAATATCGTTGACTGATTTAAACCTATTTTTTTTATAAATCAAATGTTCAATTTAAGAGGAGGATTTTATGCCCATTATTAAGGTATGTTACGACTGCTCTGTTATACAAACATTCAAATTTCACAATTTTTAAGGCAACAAGTTTCGATCTAACAATTAATGGATAAATATTTTCTTTATTCTTTATATATATATTATTTAAAAATAATAGAGTGATCTGAATAATCAAAACAAAAAATATTAGAATAACAATCTCTCGAGTTATTCATGACTACAATATTTAGAGAGATATACATGTCACACAGATCTGATACCAATATCTCTCAGACTCTATTTTTTCTGAAGAAAAGGAAAATTGATAAAGATTATTTTTCTACATAGAAGATAAATAGTGAGTCTATTGTTGATAGAGTTAATAATTTTATTTTAAGATCTATATGATACTAGATCAATTAAGAACTAATATTACATGTAGAACATCTTTTATAAGGATGACGATCTATCTATTGTCAGTTGTGTACTGCTGCATCTGTAAATTAAAACAAGAAGTTTTTTTCAGACAAATACTCTTTTCATTTTGAGTAACCAACAACTCATACTAAGCTGTGTATATGTTTCTGTGCGTGAACCAGATGACTCTATTTTATCCTAATATTGTAAACTTTTCTACTACCTATACTCAGTTTTTCATGGAATATTGATAAGAGGACCAGATTGTAAAAGAACCAAGCTCAAGGAATAGAGAATTGGTGGAGTAGACTAGGGACACCTTGTTCCCCAAACCACAATATATATGTGAATTATTTAATCTATTTGTGGCATAAAAATTTTAATAATGATTAATTATAGATTTGGAAATCATCACGATTCTCAAATAATTTATAAAGCACACAATTCACCACAATCTTGTGCAGATTTGGTATAACCTGATCCAACAATATATAGTAATTACTTGTCTAAAATATGGCTATATATTAACGATGAAAAAAATTAATTTCACAAATATAGTTCAACTAATATAATAAAAAAACATTATCATTGTGGTTAAAAAGTATTGGCTGAAATATTATTTAAAATGTACTTCAACTATAACACCACAATCTTCCATTGTACCCTTCTCTTTGAATAGTACAGTAGTGTGTATTGTACACAACATTTATTTCAAACACACCACAACCAATCAAACTTGCCGTTATGAATTTTAATACCCACTTTATGAAATTTTATAAATTTTATCTTTCAAAATGGACTTCATTTTTGGATTTGGAAAATCTAAATTATCCTAAGGTGATTTTCTGGTATTTTTCTGAAAACATTCAATATTTGATAAATAATGAAAAACATTGAGTTACAGTTTAAAAACATATTATTATTTAATTAATTATTTATATTATTTAAAATAATTTTATGTCAAAATAGATACATAATACAAATATAATTTCAATGTAATTCATTTGAGTTAATGTATAATAATGTTAGATATATAAAAATTTTATAGAAATTTTCAACTTATTTAACCCACCTCCTAGAAGCATTTGAAAATTTACATAAAACATAATATTACCAATTCACTGACTTTAATTTCAGAAACCTAAGAGACATGGTTGAAATCAGTATGTAAAAATCTGGTTCAATAAGATGATAATAATTTTTGGTGAATGGTTACTTTTTTACTTTTATTTACCACTCTTAAAAGTAAATAGGGGAATTAAGGGTAAAAATGATATTATTATTACCCTAAAACAATTCCTAGTTCTATTGGATAGGTATTATTAGACCAAAAACAAACATTGGAATTAAATATTATTCTTTAGATGCACTTGGATTAGATTAGGACATTTATTATTATTTATTTCAATGAAGAGTTAAAAGAGTTATAATCAAATTTTAGTAACTAAAACATTTCTAATATAGGGTTACACATAAGATAAATTTAAGTATAAAGATTAATTAGTAAGATAATAATATTTCCTACATAATGATATTTTATTTATATTTTTTAGATATTAAATGATTTAATTTATATATGACACAATGATGATGGAGTAATTACCTAATTAATGAAATATTAAAATAATTGGTATTATAAATATCCAAATATATTTAATTTGATAATTTTTATAAAATAAACTAATTTTATAGGTTAATATTTTTTTCTTGGGTTGGTTAGATAAATGTTTTTTGATGTAATAATTCTGTTATGAATTTTGAAAATAAAAAATTTCAAATAATGTCAAAAATGACAAAAAATATTTTTGAAAAGAAATATTATATTATTAATTGATATTGTATTCCTAAAAATATAATGATTATTCAAAAGTCTTTTATAATGATATATATATCATTAATTAACCACTTGGGGTTCTCTTGGGAGTATATAGTATTTTTATTAACAATACAATATAAAAATACTAAGAGACATGGTAAACGTAAAACTATTTAACTAAGAGTTAAATATAAAAGATAAAGTTAATATAGTTACCCAAAAAAATATAAAACATATTTTTTCGATGCTGCTAACCCATAGCCAGCTTAGACATTATATTATCCATTTTAGAGCCTTTATAATCCTAAAATGATTTTATTATAAAATAATATTTCTAGCATTTCCTAAGGTTCCCTCACACATCATATAAAAGGGAACTCCACCTTCTCTCTAATTAACACATTTAATGCCATTTGGCTAGGAAAACCCCAGACTAAATAACTTCTCAATTATCCTCCATTCGTCCTAGAGGCCTTTTTTAGTAATAAATCCATCCTAAGGAGCACTTTTGATCATATCTAAAGGAATAACCTGAAGAAGAGGTATATATCTCACCAACTCTTTCAAGTTCCTTTCTTCTTCCACTTCCCCTTTCTTTGTTGTTTCGATTCAAAAATAATAACTCTCGTATCTTCTATATACTATGATGTTATTATAAGTATTTTACAACCAAATTCATTATTCTATCATTCCATTGAATGACATGTCTCCATACGTGTGTATGTATGGCTTACCTTCTCCACATCGTAGTGTAATTGTTATTCTATAAATTATTATTTAGATTGGTATAATAATGATGTATCATTCATGTAAATAATAAATATATCATGATAATAATTCGTTATGTATGATATAACATCCAATTATATATTATTTTAATATCAAAAGAATGATATTGTTGCTCGTACGTACTTACGGATTATCGTCTACACGAACGTGATGAGATTCATTCCCCATTGTACCCATTAAAGAATAATTTTTAGTTGATGATAAAAAATAATATTTAATGACTTGATAAAATTATAGATATGAATAATATACATCTTATCCATTTGAAATATTACTCTCATAAATAATAATATACAGTAAAACGAATCTGTTAACACCCAAAACTAAGATAATACTAAGATATTATTAACAAAGTATTTTAAAAAGATCATATATGATATCAGATTAATGTATATGATTATTTCATTATTTAATAAAAAAATTCAATAATATATAGGTGGTTAAATAACCCTCGACCAAGGAAAAGTACAAAGTAAGGGTTAATTTCACAATCTCTTTATTATCAGAGGTTGTTTATGCGTAATTATCTTCTGGGACATCTTTATCATCCACATCCATGTTTCTTAAAAATGAATTTCAAAACATTATTACTATTTAATAGATAATGGAGTAATTCCATTTATACATTTATTTGAACTTATATGTTTTTAAAGGAATCTTTCCTCCGTTTTCCAAACAAGGTATTTTATGCCCTTTTTGGCAAAATTAAGGTAAGAATGTTTTATTAACTTTTATGGCGGGTGCATATATTTTCTGTCATTATAAAATAGTCGAAGCTCCCCTTAAAAACTTATAAGATTATTTTTTAAATAAAGTTTTTCTTTATAATTATTTTAATCTTAAATGATTTCAGAATGGAAAGAGATATTTCTATAAAAAAGGTTTTGATTTCATCTATGTCAACATCCTTTGATGGATTTTAGGTTTATTTGAATTTGATTTATTATGATTCAAAACTTCCATATTGTATTGAATGTTGTGTGATATGTTTGACTATGGATTTTCTATTTTTATACCTTTAATTGTTCATGGTCAAAGTATTGACATTTCATATGCTCGTTTTAATACGAATGACTTTGTTAGATTTATAACTTTTCATATGAGGAATGTATTGGACTTTGTAAGTAATGGGGTGAGCCCTCTATAGCTCCTTGATGCATCGGTACGTCTCCTGAGACAAATAGATGTAGAATTGGTTGAGGACTTTCCCAATTTGAGATATCGTTTTGGCCAAGGCCTTAATAATGTTTTTATGTCTTGGCTGAGGCCATGACAAAATGCTTCAGAATGTTTGACATTATACATTCCATCATAATAGAAAAAATATTGATGGTTCATGTGGTCATTTCACTAGTATAATACCTATGATTTGGTTTTATTATGGCATTATTTACTCAACTAATATTCCTTCCAGAAGTGTATTCATGTTTATTATTTCTAACGGCATGTGGTTTCAATTATTCACCATACTTAATATTTATGTTATCTTATAGGGTATTTCATACCCTTACTGTGCATTTGAGTTAAACCCTTTCTTATGTTTCATTTTCACGGGATATGAAGAAGTTAGTTATGAGTGAATTTTATACATAATCTGGGATGCTTGGATGTTTCTAATAGAATATTTTAGTTTTGTATTTATTTTCAAAGTGTAATGTTTAACTTATGTATGAATCTTGTTTCCAATAATACTAAACTGATCGGTCGTTTGAGACATGATTTCCATGTGATCATTCCAATGTTATGTAATAATGCACCGAATATGGGTAACTAGGGTCGGGGCATTACAGTTGGTATCATAAGAATATTAGTACAAACCATGGAATCTAGATTTAGATAAACTATTATTAGAGCACATTACCCTAAGATAGGATTTGAGGATTTTTATAGAAGAAAATACAATAATTTTGGGTACGTAGAGATTTTTTGATTTTTCCATGAAATACATCCCTGTCTGGATACAAGATGGTAGAGGCAGCTCTGGCACAGATGTACCTAGGGGTAAAACCTAAAAAACCCACATTGAGCTAGACTCGAATGGTAACTGGTGCACTATAGCGGGCCTTGCTGCACTCTTGGTTACGACACTCCTGACAGAAATGCATACGATAATTCACGTTTTATTTACAACCCATTATAAAGGTTTTATTATTATATACTTCCTCAAAGAAATTTTTTTATGATTATTGATTATATCCAAAAAATGTAAAATTCTTGTTAAGTGTTTTAAAATTATGGATTTATGTATAGAGATTCATAAACTAATCTAGTGTATGAAAATGTTTAGAAATGGAGCCTAGTGAAATGAATGTAAACTGTATCAATGAATGCACTCCATGTAGGGATTTACATCATGTTCAAGATAATTATTGTGGAGCTGTTGATACAACTAGTGATGATCATCTTATCATCATACTGGGACAACTCACAAAGGTTATGATTAATTACCATACCCCTATGGAGCACCCTAATCCACAAAAGGGATTATATATGTTAGATCACTTCATGAGGAAAAAACCACCAACATTAAATCAGTGTACAAATCCATTACCACCCTAGCAATGGTTAATTCCTTAGTGAAAATATTCCACTCCTCGTGGAGTAGGGAAAGGTAAAAATCTGTCATGGCAACTTACTACCACAATGGAGATGCTGATAAATGGTGGCCATTGATTGAAAACAAAAAGGTAGATGATGAAGTATCAAATATGGAATAGAGGGAGTTTGAAAAAAATTTATTAGAAATACAATTTCCTCAAGACCGTCGAGCAGATATGAAAAGGCAATTTCTGAGATTGAGGCAAAAGGAGGATGAAAATGTCACAGAGTATGAAGCTAACATTACAAGGATAGAGAGGCATGGTTCAGATTATATATGTAACCAAAAAAGTAATATTGATAATTTATTTTATAATGTAAAATCAATTTCTCCATCGAGAATTAGTATCACGATCCTTCTCATCGTACGAAGATAGTGTCGCCTGTGCTATCAATATAGAAAATGAATTCTATAAGTCTTGTGACTTTAATTTAAATAATGAGATCAAGAGATATACTGAACACTCTAAGAATGGAAATAATGAAACAGGGAAGAAGAGAATAATTGAATTTCCTCCCTTTCAAAACTGTGGAAGGAAGAATCATGGTGCCTGTCTAAAAGGAAAATTAGTATGCTACAAATGTGGTCAGAAAGGCCATATCGTAGTTGATTGTAAGGGAAAGAAATACACTAATAATTTACAATGATACTATTACAGGGAGATGGAACATAATGCAAATTAATATCCTAAGCATCAAGGAATCTTACCTCAGAAAAGGCCAAGGTATCAAGGCCATGGTTATATGATCACTACTACTAAGGTTAAGGCCCTGAAAGACGTGGTTCCAGGTAAATTAATGTTTTCATCAAGTTTAGCAAATGGTTTTTTTATTTTGGATCATCTCATTGTTTCATATCTTCCCAGTTTTCTATGAAAATATGATATTTCCAATTTCATTTAAAAATAGAGTTGTAATTCAAAACTCTTAAGGGAAGTAACATTGCTACAATGTTTTAAGAATCAGTTCCCATTAGGAAATAAAAATTATCTTTATCCGTTGATCACATCGTCATACCCTTGTTTGAATTTAATGTAATCCTCAGTATGGATTTACCTTCGTATAGTGATGAAAAAAATTATTTTATGAAGAAGGAGGTTACTATTTTTGATGACAATGATAAGGAACACCTCATATTTAAAGAATAATCGTAACCATCTAATTATTATCTAGATCCACCCCCAGTAGCTCAAATAAATTCAATTATTGGGGAGGACAAGATTGAGATAACTGTGGGTGGGGAAAAGAATGTTCAAATAGAGGATGTACCTATTGTGCAGGAGTATATTGATGTATTTCCAGAGGATTTACCTTGACATTCTCCAGAAAAATAAATTGAGTTTTCTATTGATTTAATTCCATGATAAAGGCCCATATCGAAGACCCCTAATAGAATGGCCACTGTGGAATTAGTGTAACTAAATAATAAACTATAGGAATTTGGTAATAATGTATTTATTCTCCCCAGTGTTTCTCTATGTGGAGCCCATATTCTCTTTGTTAAGAAGACATATAGATCTATGTGGTTGTGCATTGACTACAAGGAGATTAATGATATAAAAATAAAGAACAAGTATCCCCTACCTCACATTGATTATTTATTTGACCAACATCATGGAGCTCAATAAATTTCAATTATTTTCCATCAATCTGGATATCATCAGTTGTGTGTGAAGAATGAATTCCTTCCGAAAATAGCATTTCAAACCAGTTTTGGGAATTACGGATTTACATTAATGTCGTTTGGATTGACTAAAGCATCCTCTATATTCATGGATATAATGAATAGAGTTTTCAACTAATATATTGATGACTTTTTAGAGCTATTTATTGATGATATCTTGGTACACTCAAAAATCTATTAAGATCATGAAAATCACTTGCGCATTATCCTGAAAACTCGTAGAAGACATGAATTACATGGGAAGTTTAGCAAGTGTGAATTCAATCATCAAGAGATTTATTTTCATGGCCATGTTGTCTCTAAGGATAGAATCTCTATTGATCCTTCTAAGACCAAGGCAATCCACGAATGGCCAGCACCAACGAGTATAATAGAGGTATGAAGTTTTATTGTTTTAGCAAGTTATTATCAGAATTTTGTCTAGAATTTTTCCGGATTGGCTAACCCATTAACCAAGATCACGCATAAAGTGGATAAATTTGTATGGAAAAATGATTATGAATAAGTTTTTGAAGAACTGAAGATAAGATTAGTCAATGCTCCTATATTGACTCTTATATTGGGGAATGATGGGTTTGTTATCTATACTGATGCATCGATGAAAGTACATGGTTGTGTCCTTATAAAGAATGATAGATTTATTTCCTATGCATCACGACAATTGAAAATTCATTAGCAAATCTATCTTACTCATGATATTGAGTTAGAAGTTGTAGTAACTGCTTTGAAGATATGGAGACATTATCTCTATGGTGAAAAATGGGAGATATATATTGATAATGTAATGCCCCGCACCAGTTACCCAGTGTCGGAGCATTATTATGTATCATTAGCATGATCACAAAAGATCAAGTCTCTAAAGACATATTAGTTTAGTTTTCTTAGAATCAATAGATATTATCATATCATTTACATTACATCATAAAGTGAAAAACTACAACAAAATTTGGTCTCAATAGGCCACACTGATATCCTTATAATTTCCCTGGAGGTCATTCATAAAATAATTTTCCACATCCTAGGAAAAATAAAACCTATAAAGGGGTGAGATTAGATGCTCCGGAAGGATTAAAATATAGTGGAAAATTTCAAAATTAAGAATACACATTTAGGGAAATTTATTACTAAAACAAAAGCCTTTTATAATTGAACTTCAGCATAATATGGTAAAGATATAGTGAAATAATTCCATTTACATATTCACATGGATAATTTACTAGTCAAATAATCACATGCAATATCAATAACAACTTTCAAAATAATGGAATTAATAATGTCAAACTATCATAACCACATAGTTAAGCCCTTGTGCCAAGACTACAAATAAGATTTTGTCAAGGACTTGTGCCAAGACACTAGTTGGTCTCATGAGACCTACCGATGCATCGATGACCTATAGAGGGCTCAACCAATCACTTAATAAGTCCAATGAATTCCTCATATGAAAAGCTAAAACATAACTTAAACATTAGTATTAAAACTAGCATATGAAATGTCAATACATTATCAAGAAAACATAAATGGTATAAAAATAGCACATCAACAGTCAATCATAACTCATTCAATACATTATAGAAGATTGAATTATAACAGATTATCCCCAATCTAGAATAATGAAGGATATTGACATAGAATAAAATAATCATCCCAACCATTTGAGAGAAATTTCACCCTTTTTCTTGAAAACATTTTAAAGTCACACTATATATCAAGAATCCATTTAATAAACAGATTTTAAAATCAAAGTGTCCTATACCACATTGAATCTTTTAAATGGAATTTTGATTTCAAAACATTAATTTCCATATATATAAATCCTTAAAACCATTTTTAATAACATTGACATTAATGAAGAAGGTTTAGAATAATAAATAATTAAAACATTTTATAATGATATTTTAGTTAGAGTTCCTAACCAAAAGGGAGACACATGCATAAAAATAATTAAATTAATAAAAACATTTTAATATCATGAGAATAAATAGATTCATGACATACTATGTCAATGTAAATTATATAAACTATATAAAGTTGATTTGGTTTATAACAACAAAGAAGTCTCAATGGAATGTAAATTGAGATAAATTATATTTTAAAGACTGTATCCTTTGGTTAGTGATAAATCAACGACATTATTATGTGTGAAAAATAAAAATACAATAAATATGATTATATATTCAGTGTAAATTAATCATTGGACATTCACACATATTCTTGTAAAAACAACACCAATGATTTGATATTTAACTCAACAAATAGAGATTGAGTTAAAATTACTCTTATCAAGTTAATATCTATGACTTGAGAATTTATCAATGGAGTGATTATGTGTATAACAATTATATCCACAGATAGGGGACTGGGGATTATTACATAAGAAAATGAATAGTGATTCCACACATAATATTGGAGTAAAATAATCAATTATTTATATGTAAAGCCGAATGAGTGTAAACTGAAATTTCAAATTCCCTTATCGATTTGGTAACCTACGAAACATACACCCATGAAAGAATGATCATACAATGATTATGTAAATATCCATAACATGAAGTATATTACACAATGAATTCAATCATGGGTAGTACAAACACCACATGCAAAAAATAGGTGGTGAACAATGGAAATCTCACATAATTAAAAGTGAGATAAAAAACCCCTTACTTTGTACTTTTTCCTTGGTCGAGGGTAGTTTATCCTGCTATATAATTGTGAAATAATTTTTATTGAATTATTCATTATTCCTATACATTAAAATGATATCACATATGATCCTTTAACATTGATTTCTTAAAAATATCTTAGTATTATTGTTGTTTTGGGTGTTAACATATTCTTTTTCCTTTATATTCTTTGTTATGTGAGCCATATTTGTTATGGATGGGATGTATATTATTCATATCTATAATGATGTCATGTCCCTAAACATTATTTTTAATCTTAAAAATATTTTTATTCTTGAATGGATATGATGGAGAATGAATCACACGGCGTTCATTGAGACGGTAATCCGTACGTACGCACGAGCGACGATATCATTCTTTTGATATTAAAATAATATATAATTGGATGGTATATCACATATACAAAATAATTGTCATGTTATATTTTATTATTTACATGAATTACACATAGTAATTATAAATGTACAAATATTAATGTATTGAATAACAATTACACCACGACATGGAGTCGGTAATCCGTACATGCGCAGGTATGTTGAAATGTCATTCCAATGGTGGATATAATAATGAATATGGATGTACCATATTTATAATAACATCACAGTATATATAATATACTGGATTTATTATTTCAGAATGGAAATAAAAAAGAAATAATAAGTGGAAAAATAAAAGAACTTGAAAGAAGGAAGTGAAATTATTACCTCTTCTTCGGGTTCTTCCTTTTTATTTGATCAATAGGGCTACTTATGATGGCTTTTGGACCAAAGCAGAGCCTCTAGGATGAATTGAGTGAAGTTGAGAGGTTATTTGGGTATGGTTTGGTCTATCCAAAATGCTTTGAAGGTGTTTATTAGAGAGAAGAGAGAGTTCCCTTTTATAAGAGGGGTGATGGGCACCATAGGAAATACTTAAAATATTATTTTATAATCAATTCATATTCATTTTATAATGGATCCAATGTGACTAATTTGACGTTATGGTGGGGATGAGTCGGAATACTTTAAACAAATATATTTTAGACATATTTTGGTCACTATATTAACCTAATCATTTATATTTAACTCTTAATTGAATAGATTGACATTAACCATGTCTCTTGGTATTTTTTTATTATATGGTTAATAAAATTACTATAACAAGAAAATTTAACCCCAAGTGATTCATTATTAATATATATGAACTTATCTAAGTCATTTTGCTGAACCATAGATTTTTAGGAATAGAATATCAATTAATAATATAATAATTGTTTTAAATACACCTTTATGTCAATTTTAACACTGTTTAATAATTTATTTAAAAGATCTAACAACTTTATTAATTAGAAATAAATACATTTAATCCATCCAATCATGTCATATTAACCTAAAAAAATTATTGGAATTCATAAAAAGTCTCAAATTACATTTATTTGGATATTTATAATATCAATTATTTTAATATATCATTAATTAGGTAATTAATGCATCACCATTGGGTAATAAATAAATTAAATTATTTAATGTCTAAAAATTAAAAATTAAATAACATTAAGTTGGAAGTATATTTACCTTTTAATTAATATTTATAATCTAATTTAACTTATGTATAACCCTATATTAAAAAAAATTACTTATTAAACCTTGATTTTGTGTCTTTGAAGTCTTCTTTGAATTAAATAAAAAAAATGTCCTAATCTAATCCAAGTGGACAAAAGAGGTTCATATTTTTTTCCTATGGTATTTTTTTTCGAATTATACTTAGCCAATAGAATTAGGAAATGTGTTAGTGTAATAATAATAACATTTTTACCCTAAATTACACAATTTACATTCAACCGTGGTAAATAAAAGTTAAAATGTACAATTCACCAAAAATTAATTATATCTCATTAAACCACATTTTACTCCTTGATTCTAACTGCATGACTCAGATTTTCCAAATTCCACACACATAAGTGGTGAAATTACTTTTTATGTGAATTTTCAAATTATCCTATGAGGTGGGTAAAAGACGGTGAAAAGTTCAATGAAATTTTTATATATCTAAAATTATTATAAACTGACTCCAATGAATTACATTGAAATTATATAGGTATTATGTATATATTTTGACCTTAATTAAATTTAAATAAAATAAATAATTATTTAAATAAAAATTTGCTTTTAAATTATAACTTAGGGTTTTTTCACTATTCATAAAAAATTTAATGTTTTCAGAAAAATACCAAAAATTCACCTTAAGAAAATTTGAATATTATGAATCCAAAAATGAAGTCCAATTATAATGATAAAATGTATAAAATTTCATGAAGTATGTATTACTATTCAAAATGGCTAGTTTTATTAGTTGTGGTGTGTTAGAACTTAAAGTTGTGTATAACAAACTCTATTTTATTATTAAAATAGATGCATACCATGGATGCTTGTGGTTTTACATTATCCACTCTATCAATAAATTGTGTCCTTGAAATTTATGCTTAGTATTGGAAACATGGGTTGGGCATTTCAAAATATCTTATTTTAAATCCCACATTGAAAAATGGATTAATGAGGAATCTGTTTAAAATAAAGAGTGGTAAGTATGAAGGTTACCGAAAATAACGCATACTAGGGTTCCATGTTGGAAAACATGGATATGGATGAGAAATATAACCATGAATATATGATGGAGAGTGGTAGATAACATGGATATGAAAAGGCCAACAATCACAAAGCAATAAATTTGTAACGATCTATGGTATCATCTAGGACAATGTTTTTTCCTAAGTTCTTTTTCTTAATGTAGTGGAATATATTTTTAAGATTTTATAACATCATAAGATGATATACTTAATTTTTATGTAGAGTTTCACCCTTTAGTAAATTTCTACTACTTACTATATTTTTTAAAAGATGAGTATTCAAGAAGGCTTGGTCACACTACAAGAGCTAGAATAAACCTCTATATAATCACATGATCCATGAAGGATAAAATATATATTTACCTTGTCTTTAGAGATTAATAAAAACAAAAATAGTTAATATAACGTATGATGATCCCCCAAAAGGATATTCCATTAGAGAAAGAAACACTTATCATAATTTCTTAAATTAAACCAACAATGACCCAAAGTTAAATAAATATCATTAAATAAACAGTTGTCCTTAAAATCCTTCAATATAATACAAAACAATATTGAAACCCAAAACATAGTTGAATATGGTTATGTTGTCTTCCATGTTAAATTGTATCTCCAAATGACATCAAATACTCTTATAGTGACATATATAAAAGTAGTTAACTTAATCATATATTCTCTATTATAGGTTAATCATTTCCATAAATAACCAAAATCACGTTAAATCCACCATAAAAACATAGATAAAAATCCATCATTACTCCTCAAATGAAATCTCATAGTATTCTATTTTCCATAGGCATATGGTGTTCCTAAGAGAGCGAACGTCTTCCAAAATAACAATTATCACTTAATCACCAAATCATTCTTATATACTAAGGGTATTCATTTGATAAGACATTAGATCTCAAATATATTTATTATTGATCAATACAATCATTTAACTACAAATAATTAGTCACACTTACCGGGGACTTCACATAGTCTAGTGGTAGGTGATAAATCCCAAACGCACTCTGGTTTTGGGTTCGATTCCCATAACTTTGTCTGATGCGACGGGTTTTCACATGGTCTATGTGTTTCCCTTTTTCAAACATTATAATTTATAACATTACGAAAATGAGATAAATTCCTCAAAATAACCATAACATAATATAACAACAAATGTTATGTCATACCTTTCAATTTTATCCCAAAATATAATAACTTGTAATTGCCTCTAATTCAAGGATCATATAAAACCAAATGGTTATTTATAACTATATCCACAAGATAAAATATAATTCTTCCTCAAATATCATTTTTACATGATAAATTTTAGGGTTACACATATAAGTAAAAATTCATCCAATGTAATCTCAACAACAAAGAGCACTAATAACTTTAAACAATTTTCTATCAATTTATTTCCACAATGGTTCATCTTTGACCAAGAGGATATCCTATAGAATAGGGCATTGACATGGGTGATACCAATGTCCCTTACATTTACGACAAATGACTGTAAATAGAATCTAAGGATCATTTTTATTTTCATCCATAGTAATCTTCAGTTTTCCTGTGTAATTCATTACTTTTACCACTATTTTCCACATATAAAGCATTTATTTGTTCTATTGAGACACGTTCCTGGATTTATCCTCCCACATTTCATGAATGATGGAAATTGAGGATTATTTTCACCATGGTCTCCACTGTTAGAGCTCTAATCATTCATCACGTTTCTCTACTTTTTTGAGTCTAGGTGTTCATTAATATGTATGTTGTTGATCATATTTTTGGGAAACTGATTTTTCATGAACACGATATATTTTACGCATATCAACATTCCATTTTGTTTCTCATTTCCACCAACATTCCCACCATGTACATCATATCCAAAGCTACTTTGACTTCCTTGGGATCTAGCCGTTGGCTAAAAATAGAAAGCATTGTGTGAGTAATAGTAGTCATAAAATCATTTAGAAAATATCATGACACCATATATTCAATTATAGACACCATAGGATTAACCAAGGTCATTTATTGTCATCTTAAATTAAAATACATCAAATATTTTTGTAAATAAAATGTAAATAATCCTAAGCGTATCCCTCATGAGTGTCTTAACTAATAGTGCAGCAATGCCTGTTTTCGTGCACCAGTTCTTGTTCGATTCTATATCAATGCAGTGTTTTCGAGTGTTAACCCTAGGTACATCTATGCCAGAGCTGCCTCAACCTGCTCATATCCAGACAAGGATGTATTTCTCAGAATACTCACAAAATCTCAACATTACCAAAATTCTAGGAAGTTCTTCTACACTAATCCTCAAAGTTTATCTTAATGCTATGTGATGTAATCAGAGTTTATCTAAATCTAGTTTCCAAGGATTGTACTAAACTTCTTCTGATACCAACTATTATGCCCCGACCCCAGTTACCCAAAGTTAGTGAATTATTGCGTATCATTAGCATTATCACAAAAGATCAAGTCTCGAAAGACCAGTTATTTTAGTAGCCTTGGAATCAAAAGATACATTCATAAATTTTACATTACATCATATGGATAAAAAATAAAACAAAATCGGATCTCCAAATACCTCACTCATATCATCATAATATCACAACAGGTCATTCATAAAATCCCTCTTCACATCCTGGGAAAAATAAAACATAGAAAGGGGTGGGCTCAAATGCTCAGTATGGATTAAAATATAGTGAAAAAATTCTTAAATAAGCATAAACATTTAAGGAAATGTATAACTAAAACAATACCCTTTTAAACTTGACCTTCAGAATAATATGAAAAATATCTAATTAAATAATTCAATTTATTTATTCACATGAATATTATACTAGTCGAATAATAACATGAAATATCAATTACCACTTTTATAATAATGGAATGCATAATTCGAGACTATCATATCCACATAGTCAAGGCCTTGTGCCAAGACTACAAATAATATTTTGTCAAGGCCTTGTACTTAGACACTCGTTTGTCTCATGATACCTATTGATGCATCGATGAGCTATAGCAAGCTCCACCGGTCACTTACTATGTCCATTTCATTCCTCATATGAAAAGTTAAAACATAACATAAACATTATTATTAAAACTAGCATATGAAATGTCATTACTTTATCCAGAAATCATGAATGGTATAAAAATAGCACATCGACAGTCAACCATAACTCTTTTAATATAGTATGAAAGATTTTATTGTAACATATTAACATCAATAGAGAATAATGTATGATATTGACGTAGTTTAAAATAATCATGAAAACTATTTGATTGAAATATCACACTTTTTCGTGAAGACATTTAAAAGTCTAACTATATATCAAGAAGCCATTTAAAATAGATTTTAAAATCATAGTGTCCCATAACACATTGGAAAATTTAAAAGTGATTTTTTATTTTAAAACTTTAATTTCCATATAAATAAATCCTTAATACCCTTTTTTAAGACATGGACATTAATGAGAATGATTTAGAATAATAAATCTTTAAAATCTTTTAAAATGATATTCTAGTTAGATTTTCTAACAAAAATAGAGAAACCTAAATACAAATAATTGACCTAATAAAAACATTGTAATATCATTAGAATAAATTTATTCATGATATACTATTTCAAAGTTTATTATATAACCCATATAAAATTGATTCGGTGTATAACAACAAAGAAGTCTCAATGGAATGTAAATTGAGATGAAATATCTTATAAAGACCGTATCCTTAGGTTAAGGATAAATCAACAACATTATTATTTGTGAAAAATAAAAATACACTCAATATGATTAGATATTTAGTTTAAATCAATCATAGGTCATTCACACATATTCTGCTAAAAACTACAAAAATGAATTTGTTATTTAACTCTACAAATGGAGAATGAGTTAAAATAACTCTTATCAAGTTCATATCGATGACATGAAAATTTATCAATGTAGTTATTATGTGTATCAAAAGTATATCCATAGAAAGGGGATTGGTAATTATGACATAAGAAAATGAATAGTGATTCAACACATAATATTGGACTAAAATAATCAATGAAGTATGCGTAAAGCCGAATGAGTGGAAATTTAATGTTTAAATTCCCTTATCGATTTGGTAACTTACAAAACATACACCCATGAAAGAAGGATAATAAAATGATGATGTTAATATCCATACAATTAATGTATATTACACAATGCATACAATCATGGGCAGTACACACCCCACATGTAATAAATAGGTAGTGAACACTTGAAATCTCATATAATTAAAAGTGAGATAAGAAACCTATTACTTTGTACCTTTTCCTTGATGGAGGGTAGGTTAACATCTTTTATAATGGTGAAATAATTTTTATTTAATTATAAAATAATCATATACATTAATATGATATCATATATGATCTTTTATAATTGATTTGTTAATAACATCTTAGAATTATTGTTGTTTCAGGAGTTAATAGATTCGTTTTACTTTATATTCTTTGTTATGTGATCCATATTTTTTATGGATGGGATGTATATTTTTAATATACTGAATTATATCATGTCTCTATACATTATTTTTAATCATCAAATTAAATTTAGTCTTGATTGGATACGATGGGGAATGAATCTCATCGCATTCGCGGAGACAGTAATCCATACGTATGCACGAGCGACAATATCATTATTTTGATATTAAAATAATATATAATTGGATGGTATATCATATATAAAGAATCATTATCTTTGTTAAATTTTATTATTTACATGATTTATACATCATTATTATACCCATCCAAATAATAATGTATTAAAAAACAATTACACCACAACGTGGAGACGGTAATCCGTACATATGCTCGTATGGTGACATGTAATTCAACGGATGGATAAAATAATCAATATTGATGTACCATATTTATAATAACATCATATTATATAGAATATACTAGAGTTATTATTTTATAATGGAAATAACATAGAACGAATAAGTGGAAGAAGAAAAGTACTTGGAAGAGGGTGGTGAAATTATTACCTCTTCCTCGTGTTCTTCTTTATGATTTGATCAAAAGGGTTACATAAGTTGGATTTATGACCAAAGGAGGGACTCTAGGATGATTTGAGGGAAGTTGAGAGGATATTTGGGCTGTGATTGGCCAAGAAAAAAGGCTTTTAAAGTGTGAATTAGAGAGAACGGTGAGTTCCCTTTTATAAGAGGGGTGAGGGGAACCATAGGAAAAACATAAAATATTATATTATAATAAATACATATTCACATTATAATGGCTCCAATATGACTTATTTAGATGATAAGTTGGGGTTGGGTCGAAATCCTTTCAACCAATAGATTTAGTCAGATTTGGGTCACTATATTAACCTTATCATTTATATTTAACTCTTAGTTGAATAATAACATGTCATTGTAACCTCTAAAATTAGTTGAATAATAACATGTCATTAGAAATATCCAAATCAGATTTGGGTCACTATATTAACCTTATGAATAATAACATGTCATTGTAACCTATAAAATTATTTTAATTCATAAAAAGTCTCAAATTACATTGATTTGGATATTTCTAATATCAATTATTTTAATATTTCATTAATTAGGTAATTACTGTATCACCATTTTTTCATAAATATATTAAATTATATAATGTCTAAAAATAAAAAATAAAATAAAATTATGTAGGAAATATTTTTATCATTATAATTAATATTTATAATTTAATTTATCTTATGTATAACCCTATATTAAAAATGTTTCAGATATTAAACATTGATTTTAACTCTTTTAACTCTTCTTCGTATTAAATAATAATAAATGTCCTGCTCTAATTCATGTTGACCAAAGAGGTTCATATCTTATTACTAAGGTTGTTTTTTGTCTAATTATATTTATCCAATATAATTATGGCACGTGTTAGGGTAATAATAATATCATTTTTACCCTTAATTACCCTATTTACTTTTAACCGTAGTAAATAAAAGTAAGAAGTTACTATTTACCCAAAATTATTTTTATCTTATTGAACCAAATTTTACTCCTTGATATTAACTGTGGGTCTTGTATGTTCAAAATTCCACTCACAGAAGTCGTAAAATTATGTTCTATGTGATTTTGCAAATTCTCTTAGCAGGTGGGTAAAAGACGATGATAAGATCAATAAAATTTTTATATATCTAAAATTATTTTAAGCCAAATACAATGAATTACATTGAACATATATAGTTATTATGTATCTATTTGAACATTAATTAAATTTAAATAAAATAAATAATTATTTAAATAAAAATTCGGTTATAAATTCTAACTCAGTGTTTTTTCACTATTCATCATAAATTTAATGTTTTTAGAAAAATATAAAAAATTCTCTCTAAGATAATTTCGATATTCTGAATCCTAAAATGAATTCCATTTTGAAAGATAAAATTTATAAAATATCACGAGGTGGGTATTACTATTCATAACAGCTAGTTTGATTAGTTGTGGTTCATTAGAACTCGAAGTTGCGTAAAACACACACTATTGTATTATTCAAATAGAAGCGTATCATGGATGTTTGGGGTGTTAAAGATCACAAGAGTTTGAAGTATATTTTTTCATAGAAAGAACTCAAAAAGAGTAAAAGAAAATGACTTGAACTACTCAAGCATTATGAATGCAGGATACAATACCACCTGGGGAAGGAAAATAAGGTGGTAGATTCTTTGAGCAGAATAGATCATGGAATTTTAAACAAGATGAGAGTTGAAAAGGATCCTATATACATCGATCTAGTAAATATGGATATGGGAATCACTATGGAACGTGAAAAATCAAAACATTTTCAAATGGTTTCCAACCCATATTTACTATAAAGCATAAAGTGTTATCAGACCAATTATGAAAAGTTTCAAAAGAAGATTAAAGATGATAATGATGGGAGATCGAGTGACTTTGTGAGTGAAGATGGAATTTTGAAATTTGTGAAGAGACACTATGTTCTCGTTATACCTGGTCTAATAAGAAAATTATTGGATGTTTATCATCACTACAAATTCTCTATACACCTTGGGATCACAAAAATTAATAGAGATTTGAAGGATCATTTTTTGTGGAAAAACATGAAGATGGAGATTTCGGATTTTGTGTAATGATATATGGTTTTTCAACAAGTGAAATCTAGAAGGCAACATCCTTAAAGAGTCTTGCAACCTCTTTTCATAACAGAGTGGAAATGGAATGATATCATGATGGACTTCGACATGGGACTACCATAGACTCCAAGATGAAACAATGCAATATGGTTCATTATTGATCGTCATACCAAGTCAGCACATTTTCTTGTTATTCGAGAAGATTTACCACATGAACTATTAAAAAGAATATATATTAATGATTTTGAAAGACTTCATGGAGTACCACATTTGATTTTTTCTGATATTGATCCCCATTTAACATCATGATTCTTGAAAAGTCTTCAGAAATCCCTGAATACTGAACCTCATTTGAGCACTTCCTAACACCCCTAAACTGATGGAAAATCAGAACAGACTATTTATACATTAGATGTCATGTTTATATAATGCTCACTTGACTTCCAAAGTATGTGGGATCAATATTTACCCCTAGTAGAATATTCCTAAAACAATTTCTTCCATTCAAGTATTCGAATGGCACCCTATGAGTCGTTATAAAGAAAGAGATGTCTCACACAAACCTGTTGGGATGATGTTGGTGAAAGAAAACTAGTAGGCCAAGAACATGTGGAAGAAATAATGGATAAGGTGAATGTTATCCAAACCCACATCAATGAAGCTCAAAAAAGTCGTAAGAGAAATGCCGATAACTTAAGGAATTATTTGCAATTTTAGGTAGGAGATCATGTTTTCTTGATGGAATCTCCATGGAAAGGTGTTATAAGTTTCAGTAATAAGGGTAAATTGAGTCCTAGGTACATTAGAACATTAAAAAATCTTGAATGAATTGGGGATGTAGCTTATCGTTTGGCAATGTCGCCAAGTCTCTCCAAAGTTCATGATGTGTTCAACGTATCACTGTTGAGAAAATACAGGCATGATCCAATGCATGTACTCATCTATGAGGAATTAGAGTTGACCTGATTTGTCTCCTTGAAAAGATCCTATCAAGGTTCTTGATATAAGAGAACAAGTGTTGGGAAACCAGATGAATCGTCTGGTAAAAGTTATATAGAGAAACCATAAGATATAAGCGGTAATGTGGGAACCCGAGGAACATATGATGATGAACCACCCAAGTATTTTTATGCAGTAATATTCGATATATTTCTAGGAAAAAATTATTTTAAGGAGGGGAGAATGTAACACCCCAAGCTTCCATGATATTCTTCTCTTTAATTAATACAATTCATGTGTTGTACACAAATTCGAGTTCTAACACACCACAACCAATCAAACTAGCAGTTATGCATAGAAATAAAGTATTTTTTAATTTTTATAAATTTTATCTTTAAAATGGACTTCATTTTTGGATTCGGAATATCGAAATTAGCCTATGGTGAGGTTTTTTTATTTTCCAAAATACATACCGATTTTTGTGAATAGTGAAAAACACTGAATTATAGTTTAAAACCATGTTTTTATCAAAATAATTATTTATATTATATAAATTTATTTTATTTCAAAATAGGTACATAATACCTATATATGTTCAATGTAATTCATTGGAGTCCATTTATACTTATTTTAGATATATAGAAATTTTATAGAACTTTTCACCGCCTTTTACCCACCATCTAGGAGCATTAGAAAATTTACATAAAACATAATTTTACCACTTCTGTAAGTTTAATTTCAAAAATAATAGAGAGGTGATTGATATCAGTATGTAAAATTTGGTTCAGTAAGATCAAAAAACATTTCTTTGAATACTATATTATTTTCTTTTATTTTCCACGATTAAACGTAAATTCGGTAATTAAGGGAAAAAATGTTTTTATTATTACCATAAAACATGTCCTAATTATATTGGATAATTATTTTTCTACCAAAAACAAAAATAATAATAAAATATTATCCTTTAGGTCCACTAGGATTGGATTAGTGCATTTATTATTATTTAATCCAAAGAAGATTTAAAAGAGTTAAAATCAATGTTTAATAAGTAAAACATTTTTTATATACCATTATACATAAGATAAATTAAAATATAAATATTAATTATAAATATAAAAATATTTCCTACATAATGTTATTTTATTTATATTTTTTAGACATTATAAAATTTATTTTATTTATGACACAATCATGATGCAGTAATTACCTAATTAATGAAATATCAAAATAATTGATATTATAAATAACCAAATAAAAGTGATTTGAGACATTTTAATGAATTAATATAATTTTCTATACTAATATAAATTCTAGGCGTTAGGGAGATATATATATATATAGATGTAATAATGCTGTTATGAATTTAGGAAAAAAACACCAAATAGTGTAAAAATTGACATAAATTATTTTTTAATACAAATATTATATTATTAATTGATATTTTATTCCTAAAAATATATTGTCTGGAAAGAAGGCTTATATAATGATAGGTCTATCATTAATTAACCACTTGAATTCTCATGAAAGCATATAGTAAATTTATTAACGATATAATATAAAAATAGAAAGAGACACGGTGAATGTCAAACTACTTAACTAAGAGTTAAATATAAAATATAAAGTAAACAGTGTGACCCAAACCTATATAAAACCTATTGGTTGAGATTTTTGTGACCCATCCCCACCTTATCCTTTAAATAATACATTTTTGAGCCATTATAAACCGAAAAATATTTTATTATAAAATAATATTTCTAGCCTTTCCTAAGGGGCCCCTAACCACTCTTATAAAAGGGCACTCCCCATTCTCTCTAATTCACAACTTCAATGCCATTTGACTCTACCACACCATTTCCAAATACCCTCTCAACTGACCTAACTTCATCCTAGAGGCCTTACATTAGTCATAAAGCCATCCTAATGAGCATTTTTAATCATATCACAAGTAAGAACCCGAAGAAGTGGTATATATCTCAGCACCTCATTCAAGATCTTTTCTTCTTCCACTTCCTCTTTCTTTGTTGCTTCCATTAAAAAATAATAACTCCAGTATATTTTATATATTCTGTTGTTATAATAAATATGGTACAACCAAACTTATTATTCTATCCATCCCTTGAATAACATGTCAGCATACGTGTGTACGTATGGCTTACCCTCTCCAAGTTGTGGTGTAATTGTTATTCAATACATTATTATTTTTATGTGTATAATAATGATGTGTAATTCATGTAAATAGTAAATATATTTTGATAATATTTATGTATATATATTATAACATCCAATTATATATTATTTTAACATCAAAAGAATTATAGTGTCGCTCTTGCATACGTACGGATTACCGTCTCCACAACCGTGGTGAGATTCATTCCCCATCATATCTATTCAAGACAACTTTCCATATGAGGATTAAAAATAATATATAAAGACTTGATATCATTCTGGAGATAAAAAAGATACATCCTATACATAACAATTATGAATCACACAATAAGTAATATAATGCAAAACAAATCTGTTAACACCTGAAACAACGATAATAATAAGATATTGTTAACAAAGCAATGCTAAATGATAATATATGATATCCTATTAATGTACATGATTATCGTTTAATATAATAACAATTATTTCTCCATTATAAATGAGTATATCCTACCATCGATCAAGGAAATGTACAAGTTAATTATTAATTTCACAATCTCTTCATTATCTGAGGTTGTTTATATGTAATTATCTACTGGGACAGCATTATCATCCACATCCATGTTTCTTAAAAATGTATTTCAAAACTTTTTTACTTTATACTAGAATATGGGGTAATTCCATTTATAACCTTATTTGAACTTATATATTTTGAATGGAATCCTTTTGTCGTTTTCTAAATAAGGTACGTTGAAGACCTTTTCAACAAAATTATAGTTAGATTGTTTTTTAACTTATATGACAGGTGCAGCTATTTTCCGCCGTTATAAAAATGTAGAATCATTCCATACAAGAATATGATGATATTTCTAATATAAATGTCTTCTTTATAATTATGTGAATCTTAAATGATTTCAAAATAAAAAGAGATATTTCTCTAAAAAGTTTTTGATTTCATCTATGTCAACATCATTTGATCGATTTTATTTTTATTTGAAGTTGATTTATTATGATACAAAACATCAATATTGTATTGAAGGATTGGTGATATTTTTAACTATGGATGTGATATTTTTATACCATTCATGGTTTATGGTTAAATTATGGACATTTCGTATTATTGTTTTAATATGAATGTTTATGTTATATTTCAACCTTTTTATATAAGGAATGTATTGGACTAAGAAAGTGACCTGTGGAGCCCGCTATATCTTCTCAATGCATCGGAAGGTCTCATTAGAAAACTTTATGTGGAATTGGCCGAGTCCTCTCCCAATATTATAAATGGTTTTGGTCGAGGCTATAATAATTTTTAGATGTCTTGGTCGAGGCCTTGACAAAATGTTTTAGAATTTCCGTCATTATAAATTCCATCATTATGAAAATAATATTGATGGTTCATGTGGTCATATGACAAGTTGAATATCCATGATTATGGTTTATTATGGAATTATTTACTTAGCTGATATTCCTACCATAAAATTATTCATGTTTATTTTTCGTAAAGGAATGGGGATTAAATTATTCACCATGATTAATATTTATATTATCATCCACTTTATTAATTTCCCGTACTGAGCATTTGAGGTCCCCTCTTTCTTATGTTTCATTTTCCCATGATATGAAGATGTTAGTTATCAGTGACTTGCAAGCATAATCTAGGAGGCTTGGATGTTTCTATTAGAATATTTTAATGTTGTATTTCATTTCAAGCTATAATGTTGAAGTTATGTATGAATGTTGTTTCCAATAATACTAAACTGATCTGTCTTTCAAGACATGATTTCATTGTGATCATGTATATTTTATGTAATAATGCACCAAATATGGGTAACTCGGGTCGCAGAGTTACATCAACAACTATATTATATAGAATTTTATTTCTTTTTTTATAATTAAAATATTAAATGGTAAATATAATTATTATTATTTATATATATATATAATTAATTTTATATATTAATAAATAATTATATATTCTTCAATATGTATATATTTATGTATATATTTGTTTCATCATATAAACTACATGTATACATATATCTAACCATTCACCCACTTATACATATATATATATACATACACCCATACATTCATATTATCATATATATATATATATATTCATAAATATATATTTATATTATACACATAGATTGTATTTACACTTTTATAATTTTAGTATATATATATCATTACAAAAATTATATCTAGATAACTGGGACTAATTATATATTGATGTAATTATATTAGTAATTGAAATATAATGTTAAATTAAAATTGAAAATAAAATTATATATATAATATACATTTATATGAATTCACACACAAACAAACACACACAAACATAAGTATATATATATATATATATATATATTTATTCTTAGTCTAGTGGTTGGAGTGCCACTATAACAAGATAGTGGCGGGAGGTTCAAAATGGATCCCAGGGTTTTATTTTTTTATGAAATTTTTATATCCATGGTTTCAAAACCATGGTAATTGGTTATGTTCTCAGTAATAATATATTTATCAACACATTAAGATGGGTGAATTTATGTAATAAATATACCATATAATTTTCATAATTATGGGAATTTTTTTTATAGAAGTCATAGCATCTAAAATACTATGAAAAAACAGTGTAAAAAATACAATATAAAAAAAATAAGAAGCTAAACAACTATGAAATGATACAAATGAAACCAAATAGATATTAAGAACTTTTTCATTGAATAAATTGAATTTTTTTTTATATAATATAATAACTCAACTAAATGATATTATCTCAAATATTCCAAATTCTCTTATACTATTCACTTTTATAAATAATGTACAAGATGTTCAGAACTTAGAGCCATCGAATACAAGAAATAATCTATAAACATATTCAAAAAATTCCTTCATAATATTCATGTTCTATTCCATGATATTCTTAAAAAAACTATTAGCTGAATGTATGGTTATCCCCTGGCTCATATTTGATCAGTACAATCAGTGTCAATCAAACAAAAAAACATCATAAAACATCATAGTTCGGAGGATATCATGTCTATATCCCAAGAAACACTTTCGTCATAAATATCAAATGGCATACCTATATATATCCCTATAATATATTCGATCATAAAAATCTAAAGAAATGATTAAAAAAATAAATCATAAATCATTTATAATAAAACACCTCAGATAATGTATGTTATATTTAAATAGAATAAAAAATATTACGATTTAAAACTCTAAAATCATTTATGTAATGCATATCTTGAAGTAAACTGTCAACAATTATAATTTCAAAACTACCTTCATATCATGTAATCTCATTATCCATTTCTGGATTATTGTGTATCATACATCCAGTGGTAACATAAATTTTCATTGGGTTAATTTATAAAAGAATAAATGAATATATATCCTTCACTGGATGAATTCAATGTGACCATAAAAATATATATAATATAAAATAATTCATTTATATGACTAGATTAAATATAAATTGGATGATTAAAAATACATAAAAACAATACATATAAATACAAATTGTTTTCAAAAATTCAATATGAATAGTGATTTTATATTAAGAAATACTAATATGAAATTATTCATTAAAATAAACAATCTACCTCATCTTGAATATCACAATAGATATAATAAAAAATGATTATATTGGATGTTTGACAATAATTAAATGAGAAAAATACATATAAATTAGGATTATAATTCTTCATAGTATAATATATGTAATATTAAATAGATCCCATTTATTTAGAACACATCTACAACAATATTTTATTATCGAAAATTCTCCACTATCACAAAGGAAAAATTACAACAAAAACACCCTAATGTTTCCCACAAAGTTTCAATCATCATCACAATTGTCCCCCTATGTGATTTTCAAAATGTAAAAAATAAGAATATTGAAACAAAATAACATGTCATATTATGAAATAAAATAAAAATATATTATATTAATAAATATATATAATTTAAAAGATGAAAATTATGAAAATTTCTAATAGTTCTGTAAACATTATACTCCCTTACTATATGAAATGAATATATGGAATTTATTATCTCTCTTACTCAATAATATTGATATATCATTTTAATCCTTAAATTAAACTCCTTTTGTAATGCACTTCTTATACTATAACTCTATTTTTTTATCATTCCTCTATTTTTAAATGAAAATTCCTTGTAGTATTAAAAATAATTCCATAAAATAATATAGAAAAGTATATCCAAGGGGTTAAATAAAAAATTAAAAATACCTTTTTAAAATTTATTTTCTAATAATAATTTATGGTAATATTGTTAATAAAAATGTTCCAAATTTTTTATTAAATACAAATACATGATTTCCCAAGAGAGTTGAATAACATAGAAACATATTAACCATAGATAGAAAAAAACCATTTCTAAAGAGGTAATTAAATAAATGTTGGAAAAATATAATTACAAATACAGTATGCACACAATGGTCTATACATACGAAACATATAGATAATAAAATATTTATTGACAATAGTGATTATATAAAAGTGTAAAAAATTTCCTAAAAGTAATATTATAATTCATAATTGTAAAAAAATGTATTAGTGGTATTATCATAACGATAAATCATAAAAAGTTAATAGTATCTTCAAGAACACATTCACCACTAGGATAATTGAAAAAATAAACTTTTATGCACTATATTTTTCGACAATTTTGAAGAAAAGACATAAAATTTCATTTTAATGATTAATTTTTAATATATAACATAAATATATTAACATCTAGTATAATTATAATATATGAACATTATCCACAATTATAGTGGAGTTTATCAATTATGTGAGAGGGTTAAAAATAAGATAAAAGAATATTAACTCAATATGGATCATACCCATCTTCTTTTTAATGGGTTAAAATATATTGGAATATAATGTTTGGGTAAAAAATTTAGAAATCCAATCTATTTTATTGATAAACCTCAGAATAATATCTACATTATTTCATTCTTATGAAGGTGGTCATTCCTAATATATCTATTTTGGAGCATTAATTATGTCTTGGGTCTTTATAAAAATTAATAACTCTATTGTTAATATAAATAATCAATGTTTGATTAAAAACAATTCCGAAATTAGTTATTGCATGATGTATCCACAACCACTACATATAGAAACAACCCTCTTCCAAGTATTTGAAAACAGCAGTGGAATGTGGAACAAAATGTTTCTTATTTTGGGACTATGTGACTAATCCTTCTCTAAAAAGACCAAAAGTTATATATGTACTCTTATCATCCATTCTACATAATCAATAATCAATATTTATATAACATTTAAGTATAAACACTAATCTAAAAGAATAAAATACACAAAGATCGATTATTTTCATAAGATAAAAAAGATTTTGTTTACTTTCTAACTATGGGAGTTGTACGGATTGTTATCGATTCTCATAGAGAATAACAATGTACATGGTGTTTAGTGAACTATTATTTTGGTAAATTAATATTATAATCATATCTATAAAAAATTTCTAAAAAAATGATACTCATATTCATTGATAACAAAATTTGAAGATGAAATTAATAGATCACTATTACAGAAAATCTTACAAAAAAATATTCTGTAAATAACTAATATATATATCCATAGTCATTATATTTCTTTATAGTCTCAATGTAATATTGAAGCTGAGGAATTAATTAATTTCACCCACATACTTATCTAAAATTCAATTTAAAAAATTACTGAAAACTTTTCCACCAATATTCGTTTGATTTAGACAAAGATAAATCCATCCACATTGACATTCATGATTGTTGTGTTGATGAAAAAATTATAAACTGCGAGGGATATATAATTAATTTAAAAAAAAATTACAAAAAAATCATAAAATCATTCCAATTAATTTCTAGATGATATTTTAGGTCCATAAATTACTTTAGTAAGCATAAAAACAATTTTTTTTGAATATATATAATCAAAAACTAGATTTTATCTAATACAAACTTCCTATAGTCTATTACAATTCAGGAATTTACCCATTAAATCCATTTTATATTCTATAAATATTAGATATGTTTGGAAGACTAATTTATTCTAGTGGATTCTAGTATAGCAACTAGATAAATCTTTCTCCAATTATAAATTCCAAATTTTTATTACATCCCATTGTAACTAGACAGTATTTATTTTAAATAATTAATCAATTACCATACAACTGGTTTCAAATGGCCCATTTTAATCCTATAATTAAACATCAAACATAAATTTAACTGAATTCCAAACCATTTTCCTTAAAAATTGATTAAGCACTTATTACATAGATATTATCTACCTTCCATCACCCAAGTAATCCTCTATCATTTTAGATTTAAATTTATAATAAACATAACACATATCACATTCATTTCAAATAATAATTCTTTGTAATAGCCCGAACCCCTCCAGTCCATTCCTTTGTTGAAATCGATGTGGTCAACACAACGTGCGTTATAATGTTAATTTTTAATACTGTTGATAACGTAAAAATATGTTCAATACTAATGATGATGACATAAATTGTGTGATTAATGAAACTAAAAAGATAATAATCATGATAAAATGATTTAATGGGTGTTATTATTATTAATGATGAGAAGTGGGAAGGTGTGTAACACATTAGACATTGATAAATGAAACAAGCGTTTTATTATTAATTGATTAGTTGTTGAAATTAAATTTTAATAATAATAATGGGTGTTGTGTTATTAATATTATTCGTAATATTAATAATAATGAGAAATTAATGAAATGAGTCATGGTATTTATTACAAACAAATAAATGAAGATGGACAGTGGAAGCATGGTTATGTGTTAATAAAATTAAAGTTGAGTTAGTTATTATAATTATGTTAAAAATTAATAATAATGGTGGTGTAAAATTTTTTTGGGTTTATTAAATTGAATGGTTTTAATTTAATAAAAGTGGTTTCAATTTAATCAGTGTGATATAAAAATAAATACAATTAAATAATTAAATTGACTGATGGTATGTGACATTGACGTGGCATGGCCAGATTAATATATCCAATGGGTTGGTTTAACGTGGTCAATGCGATGAGAATAAATAATATTATTATTAAAAATATTAATGGTGATGAGTTAATAAAATAAGTTGATGAATTGTTATTATTATTAAAAATCAATAAATAAAAATGATGGCCTAAAACTATGTGCAAGATGTTAATGAAATTAAATGTATTAAAAAGGAGTTGAATATGTATGTTAGATTAATTTTGTTTTGACATTTAATTCAATTAAATGAAATGGTTTTGAGTCGCATGGAATGGTTTTAGATTAATATGATAATATTTATTGTAATCTAATTTAATGGGATTAAATTATAACAATAATGATGGATATTCTTAATATTAATTTTATTAATAATAACATTGAAGTGAGATTGGAGAGAGAATATAAAGTGATGGAATAATAATGAAAATAATAAAAACCATAAAGGAATGAAGGTTGGCCGTGTTGGGCATGGAATGAGGAAGGGAGGCTCCACTTTTGGTGTAGTATTAATTATTATTATGATAATAATTTTGGAAATAAGGTCAAATAAAACAAACGTGAAATCTTATGATGTGATGGGCGTGAGAGGGGAAATAAAGGGGCATAAATAGAATTGTGATTTGAGAGAGAAAATTTAAAATATAATAATGATTAAATGATAACAATGATAATATAAAAGAGGAGTCAATCATGGGGGCTTATGCGCTTCACAGTAAGAGAGGTTGAGCGTGGGTTCTGGTTTGAGGTGGAAAGAAAATAAGTGTTAAATTAAATTAAATAATATAATAATCATGTTTTTGTTTTGGGTTATATAATCGTTATTCGACAGTAACTTATTCATATGGTGTCGGAATGATGAACCATCAGCGGCTGTATAATCCTGAAATTAAGACGGTCATTTTAAGGCCAATGATGAATACCTTTTCATGACTCGTGCCTCAGGTCAACGAAACACCAAATATTAATATAATTATTATTATCATTAAATGCATGGAAACTACGTGATGTGTCGTGTGTTGACCACTCAAAACGCGTAACGAGTGTATGGTCACACCGTGTATTCATTAATACACGTTGAATACCGTTTTACCTATTCTTTTCTTATATAAGAAAGGGCCACGTATTATTTCTAGACTAATTTCTTCTTCTTCATACAATGATTCTCTTGGACGATCGGAAAGTCTTCCTCTTCTAACTTCTTCTCTTGGACTCCGATCGTCGAGCCATCAGTGACTGCGGGATAGTGTTAGAAAGGAGAACATTGTACAACCTATTCCATTCCCTCTTCTTCAAACTCCCCTCCACAGTTTCCAACCGAGGAGACTGCTAATAATTGATGGGAACAATGGTCTTTGACGAACGACTCTAAAATGGTATGTTAAAACTATGTTCTTGTATTCTCTTTCTGATCATACATCTCTCATTTTCATTCCATGCTACGACTTGTGATCTCCGTATTGAAGGGGTTTCTTGTGTTGTTGATTCTGTGGTGCCGCGACGTCCTTGGTGGGTGTAGTTGTTCTGGGAGAAGCCATGTGATCGTGGTAGTTGTTTTTGTAGAAGGACATTGAATACTGTTGAGGTAGTGATCTTACCTTCATCTCTATAAATTTTACATCATGCGGGGTGGGTGTCCTCTTGTTTACGTGAAACACATTTGAATAAATTTAATAAAGATAATAATTGGATTATATAACGGGGATGGGAATTTTGTGAATACAGTTACATGATTTATATCCTGTGATATTAGGTTGTGAATTGAATGAGCTTCTGCCTACTAAAAATCATGGTCATTGGGGGCCATTGCTTACACAATTAAAATTTTCCCTCTCCTTCTGGATTTTCATATGGATGAAAATGCTATTGAATGTGGAAATTGGTTAATCATGTAATATTGGCTGATTAAAAACCTGGAACACTTGTGGGATCATCCCCGGTTGAACAAATTGAAATAATGAACATCTGGGTGCTAGTTAGGGATTATTTATGTGAAGGTGGTGTTTTGTTGGTTGTTGTAGATTAGATGAGTAGCGGGGCTGCGGTAGGCTTGGTTGAGGGTTGATGTGAATTCTATGTTGGTGATGGGTGGTGGGGTTATGATAAATGCTATCAAAGGGATGATGATGTACGAGTTTTGGTGTGATTGTGGTTATGGTGGTTGGTAGCGGGGCTTCAGGGATGGGGTTGAATGCGAACGGACTATGGGTTGTGAATAATAAATTAAATTTGGAAGATTTAATGAATGATGGGTCTTGGTAATGGAATGAGAATAATGATCAATTTGGTTGGTTGGTTAATAAGAAGGGACTTGTGTTGTGTTGCTTGTGTTTTCCTAACATGATTTCTGGATGGTAGGGATATGTTTTATGAATTCTTGATCCAATTTGGTTGTTGATAGTTTCCCGGTAGTTAAGAAACTAATACGAAAAGTTGCTGAAACATGAAAACATTATGTGGGGTTTTCGGATTGTTTGTTGTGTGCATACTCTCGAAGTAGCAGTGCCAAGGCACTTGCTCAGATCATTGTTTAGAAGCCATATGATGGGCTGAGTGGTTGTTATACTTATATAAATCTGTATGTTTTATTTTTCTTTACACATCCCATCCAATTTGAGCACTTAGTGCCGAACACCCCCATTTCATGGGGGAGGGTGTTTTTCCCAACAATTACCTTAGTTGTTGGTTATTAGCTCCTTTATTCTATCTTTCCGGAATAGCCCAGGTATCTTCAAGCAGGCTGTGATGGCCTGAGGTCCATTATTAGACCAAGAACCTTCAGGCGTGGTAGTTTGGTGGTAATGGCCCAGGTGTGTTCGGGCAGGTGCTTTCCCAAGTGTCTTCGGGATGAGGACCAGGTGGTTTCGGGCATGGCATTGGATCTTCTAGCCCAATTGTCTTCAGGCGTGGTAGTGGTTGTTCAAGCCTAGGTGTTTGTAGGCGTGGTCACTTGTGACAGTTGTGGCCCAGGTGTTTGTGGGTGGGGTTTGGCAGTGGGACTGCATGCGGATGTAGCCACGGTGTGTGCGGGCGAGATGAGGCAGTGGGAATGCGGTGAGAATGGCAGGATTGGTCCGATGCATAGGATGTCTTCAATAACCAGTGGGAAGGTGGTGTGGGGTACCTAAACTTTGATAAAATTACTACTATACTCTATTGACTTGTGTAACTTGGTGAGTGTGACAGGTGAGGTTGGGTGGATAGAATTCCTTGACAGGTTTTGGATTCTTCTATTGTTCCCACGGGACATTAGGATATCTCCCCACTTGTGCATGAGAGCTTTCGGTTTCCATACTTAGTATACTTGTATTCTCACCCTATGATTACTTTCAAGTTTCCAGGAGGACTACCAGGGCCGTGTGGGACCCTACTAGTCGGGACAGTTGGAGTTTTTGTAGTTTTTTGTACTCTTTTTTCTTTTGGTATTGTACCTTTTGAGCTTTCTTGTAATTGTACCTTGTTTCACAACTATTTAAACATTCATGTGGAATTGGTTTGGGTATATTTCATTACACATGTTCTTTTCCTTTTTTTGGTTGACTTTTCCTATTTCCTGAACATAAATAATAAAAAGTGTAATATCTCCCATATTTTTAAAAACTTATACCCATTGTGCTAGTCTCCACCTCGGGGCCTACTGGAGGCAGGACTCAGGGGTCATTATCTCCCTTTCACGATTGCCAGCTCAGGAGGGGCATCTTTGGTGGGAGGGGGTCATGACAGAATGGTATCAGAGGCTGATGGTTGAGATATAGGATGGAGTCTGGAGTTAGGCACAGTGAGGATTGCATGGGATGTTAGGGAAACAATGTTGGTTAATCTTGGTGTGTGACATAGGCCAGGGTAGACCGACTAGGGCACGGGATTTTAGGGGCCCCCATGATCCGTTGCAAGGACACTGAGCTTACTGAATGACCAAGTGAAACTACATTTTCTACAAGGTAGAGACCCTAGGGAAGGTACATGCATCATCATGATTGTGTTTTACTTGATTTGGGTGTTCTAGGAATGAAATTGAAATAAAAATGATAAAATGAAACCTTGAGAAAATTTCCTTACAACATGGGCTTAGGCGTTCCTTGTTTACCGAAAAACTATGGCACTTGGATGTGAACAGAGAGGCAAAGGGGTGGGACGCGGATAATTTCATGCAACATAAGCGGCAACCCTATCTAGGCTAGAGATTGAGAGAGATGTTTTCGGTATTACTTAAATGCTCTTTTTTATGTTTTTCTTAAATTCAGGATCATCACACTCCCTTTTTGAAACTCATTCTCACCCATACTTTGGACCAGGATCATGTTTTTCATTAGTCTATAATGATAAGTTGTTTCCCTCATTCCTTTAAATGTGTGTGAAGAGTCCTAACATGTGGGGAGAGGATGACCTGATCCCGAATCGAGATGCATTAATGTGGATGCAATTAAACACGTGCAGGTGAGTCAGTGCCACCTAAAACAGATAATATCTCGACATGGGAGAAGGAATTCTTCAAGCCATGTGTTCGGGCAATTTATTGTTGTTTTGTAAGGTGTTGGGGGTACTTTATTTTTGGAAAATCCTAATATATCGATTTCATAATACCTAATTCCTAATTGAGACGCATTAATGTGGATGCGAATAAACCTGTGCAGGTGAGTCAGTGCCGCCTAAAGCAGATAATATCTCGGTATGGGATATGTAATTCCTAACTCATATAATTTGGGTTTTCTGTTGTTTCCTGTTATGACAAGATCCCTGAGAGGTAACTTGAGGGGTGGTTTTTCGGATCTATTCTATTTCTGGGTTGGTTTTTAGTTCTAGAGGATGAGAATGTTTTGAGAGGTATCTGATGTAATGGCCCGGACCCCTCTAGTCCAGTCCTTTGTTGAAATCGATGTGGTCAACATGACACACGTAATAATGTTAATTTTTAATACTGATGATAACATAAAAATATGTTAAATAATAATGATGATGACATAAATTGTGTGATTAATTAAACTAAAAAGTCAATAATCATGATAAAATGATTTAATGGGTGTTATTATTATTAATAATTAGATGTGGGAAGGTGTATGACCCATTAGACGTTGATAAATGAAACATGCGGTTTATTATTAATTGAGTAATTGTTGAAAATAAAATTGAATAACAATAATGGGTGTTGTATTATTAATATTATTCATAATATTAATAATAATGAGAAATTAATGAAATGAGTCATGGTATTTACTGCAAACAAATAAATAATGATGCACAATAGAAGCATGGTGGTGCGTTAATAAAATTAATGGTGAGTTAGTTATTATTATTATGTTAAATAATAATAATAATTGTGGTGTAAAAATATGTTGGGTTTATTAAATTGTATGGTTCTAATTTAATAAAAGTTGATTCAATTTAATGAGTGTGAAAAAAAAAAGAATTAAATAATTAAATTGACGGATGTTATCCGACATTGACGTGGCAAAGTCAGATTCAGATATGCAATGGGGCGGTTTAACATGGTCAATGCGATAAGCGTAAATATTATCATTATTAAAAATAATAACGGTGATGAGTTAATAAAATAAGTAGATGAATTGTTATTATTATTGAAAAACAATAAATAACAACGATAGTGTAAAACTATGTGCGAGAGGTTAATGAAATTAAATTTATTAAAAAGGGGTTCAATATGTATGTTATATTAATTTTGTTTTGTCATTTAATTCAATTAAATGAAATGGTTTTGAGTCACATTGAATGGTTTTAGACTATTATGAGAATAATCATGGTAATTTAATTTAATGGGAATAATTTAGAACAATAATGATGTGTATTATTAATATTAATTTTATTAATAATTACATTGAAGTGAGATTGGAGAGAGAATATAATGTGACGGAATAACAAAGAAAATAATTAAAACCATAATGGAATGAAGGTTGGGGCGTGTTGGGCATGGAATGTGGAAGGGTGGCGCCACGTTTGGTGTAGTATTAATTATTATTATGATAATAATTTTGGAAATAAGGTCAAATAAAACAAAGGTGAAATATTATGATGTGTTGGGAGTGAGAGGGGAAATAAAGGGGCATAAATAGAAATGTGATTGGAGAATGATAATTTAAAATATAAAAATTATTAAATGATAATAATGATAATATAAAAGAGGAGTCAATCATGGGGGCTTATGCGCTTCACATTAAGAGAGGTTGTGAGTGGCTTCTTATTTGAGGGGGAAAGAAAATAAGTGTTTGATTAAATTAAATAATATAATAATCATGTTTTTGTTTTGGGTTATATAATCTTTATTCGACAGTAACTTCTTCATATGTTGTTGGAATGATGAACCGTTAGTGACAGTATAATCCTAAAATTAACACGGTCATTTTATGACCAATGATGAATACCTTTTCATGACTCATTCCTCAGGTCAATGAGACCCCCAATATTAACAGATTTATTATTATCATTAAATGCATGGAAACTGTGTGACATGTCGTGTGTTGACCAGTCAAAATGCTTAACGGGTGTACAATCACACCGTGTATTCATTAATAAACGTTGCATACCATTTTACCTATTCGTTGCCTATATAATAAAGGGTCGCGGATTATTTCTAGACCAATATCTTCATCCTTGCACGATGACGCTCTTGGACGATCGAAAAGTCTTCCTACTATAACTTCTTCATCCCGACAGCGATCTTTGATCCGTCAGTGACTGCGGGATCGTGTCAACGAGGAGAACATCGTCCACCCTATTCGGTTCCCTCTTCTTCGAACTCCACTCTATAGTTTCCAACTGAGGAGACTGATGATAATTTAAGGGAATGACGTTCTTTGATGAACGACTCTAAAAATGTATGTTAAACCTATATTCGTGTATTCTCTTTCCGATCCTACTTCTCTCATTCTCTTTCCATGCTACAACATGTGATCTTTGTGTTGAGGGGGTTTCTTGTTTTGCTGATTCGGTGGTGTCGCGACGTCCTTGTTGGGTGCAATCGTTTTGGGAGAAGCCTTATGATCGTGGTGGTCGTATTCGTAGAAGGACATTAGAACCTGTTGAGGTATGTATATTACCTTCGTCTCTATAAATTTTTCATCATGTTGGGTTAGTGTCCTCTTTTTTACATCAAACACATTTGAATATATTTAATAAAGATAATAACTATCTTATATAACGGGGATGGGAAATTTATGAATGCAGTTAAATTTTTTATATCCTGTGATATTATGTTGTGAATTGAATGTGCTTCTGCCTACTGAAAATCAAAGTTGTTGGGGGCATTTTCTTACGCAATTAAATGTTTCCTTCTCCTTCTGGATTTTCTTATGGATGAAAATGTTATTGAATGTCGAAATTTGTTAATCACATAAGGTTGGATGATTAAATACCTGGAACCCTTTTGTGATCACACCCGGTTGAATAAAATGAAATAATAAACATGTGTGTGCTGGTTATGGTTTATTTATGTGAAGGGGGTGTTTTGTGGGTTTTTGTGGATTGGGTGAGCAGTGGGGTTGTGGTTGGCTTGGTTGTGGGTTGGTGTGAATGCTATGTTGGTGATGGGTGGGGTGGTTGTGATAAATGGTACCAAAGGGATGATGATGTACGGGTTTCGGTTTTATTGTGGTTATGGTGGTTGGCAGCGGGGCTGCAGGGATGGGTTTGAATGTGAACGAAATATGGGTTGTGAATAATAAATCAAATGTGGAAGAGTTAATGAATGGTGTGTCTTGGTAACGAAATGAGAATAAAAATCAATGGGGTTGGTTGGTTAATTTGAAGGGTCTTGTTTGTGTTGCTTGTGTTTTCCTAACATTATTTCTGGATGGAAGGGATATGTTTTATGAAATCTTGATCCAATTTGTTTGTTGATAGTTTTCCGATAGTTAAGAAACTGATTAATAAAGCTGTTGAAACATGAAAAAATTAAATGGGGTTTTGGGATTGTGTGTTTTGTGCATACTCTCGAAGTAGCAGTGCCAAGGCACATGCTTAGATCTTTGTGTAGAATCATTAGGATGGGTTGAGTGGTTGTTATAATTATATAAATATGTATGTTTTATGTTTCTTTACGCACCCCACCATAGTTGAACACTCAGTTCCGAACACCCCCATTTCATGGGGGAGGGTGTTTTTCCCAACACTTCCCTTAGTGGTTGGATATTAGCTCCTTTATGCTCCCTTTCCGGAATAGCCCAATTATCTTCAGGTAGGATGTGATGTACTAAGGTCCATTATTATCCCAAGAACCTTTGGGCGAGGTAGTGTTGTGGTTATGGCACAGGTGTGTGTTGTTAGGTGGTTTCCCATGTGTCTTCGAGATGAGGCCCAGGTGTTTTTGGTCGTAGCAGTTGATCTTCTAGCCCAGGTGTCTTCGGGCATGGCGGTGGTTGTTTTATCCTAGTTGTTTGCAGGCGTGGTTACGTGTCACAGCTTTTGCTCAGGTGTTTGTAGGAGGGGTTTGGTAGTGGGACTGCGTGAGGATGTGGCCCAGGTGTGTGTGGGTGGGATGAGGTAGCAGGACCGCGGTGAGAATGGCGGGATTGGTCTGATGGGTAGGATTTCATCAATAACCAGTGGGAAGGTGGTGTGGGGTACCCATACTTTTATAACATTACTACTATACTCTATTGATAACATTATTACTATACTCTATTGACTTGTGTTACATGGTGAGTGTGACTGGTGAGGTTGGGTGGATATAATTCCTTGACAGGTTTTGGTTTCTTCTGTTGTTCTCACGGGACATTAGGAAGTATCCCTACTTGTGCACGAGAGCTTTAGGATTCCCTACTAAGTATACTTGAATACTCAACCTACGTTTACTTTCATGTTTCCAGGAGAACTACCAGGGTCGTGCGGGACCCTGCTAGTCGGGACAATTGGAGTAGTTGTTGTTTGTTGTACTCTTGTTTCTTTTGGTATTGTACTTTTTGAGCTTTCTTGTACTTGTACTTTGTTTCAGAACTATTCAAACATGCAGGTGGAATTGGATTGGGTTTATTTCTATACACTTGTTATTTTAATTTTTGGTGGTTTACTTGTCCTATTTCCCGATCATAAATAATAAAAAGGGTAATGCCTCCCATGTTTGTAAAAACTCATACCCTTGGTGCTAGTCACCACCCTGGGGCCTACTGGAGGCAGGACTCGGGGGTCATTATCTCCCTTTCACCATTTCCAACTCAGGAGGGGCATCATTTGTGGGAGGGGTCGTGACATTCTTGTTCTAATATTTTCGAATTATCTTATCATATGGATGAATATTTATGATCATATGGTTTCTAGTTCAAGAGGAATGGTGTTAATCATCAATTTCATGATTAATGTTCATTTGTAATGAATCTTACAAGGTAATTTCCATTGCATGATATTCATTATACATAATGAAAATATTGAAGGATTCAATATCATTATCTATTCTATTTTTATAATGTGGTAATTTTATCTTTGTAATGACCCAATCATCTATAAATAAAATTCCCCTTATGATTTAAATTAAATTTTATATTACATATTATGTTTATAGAAACCATGTGATCGTTTTTTGTTTTATTATATCCTATCATATTTTAAAAACCATTAAACATATTTAAAATTTATATTATGTCCATTTAAAATTTATTTCATGATTAATAAAAATATATAATTTAAAAAAATATTGTTGACAACGAAAGTAGATGTGATGGTCTCAACCAATATTATAATAACATTTTAAGATCATTTATTAGAGCTTCTAGGGATAAATAATCATTGTAATTTTTTCATTATCATTCTCAAATTCATATACAACCACATAATCATAATCTAAGATGTTTACAAGAGATGTTCAAGATCCTCGAGATCACCAACAAAAACATGTAAATAGAACCTCCCCCTGATTGTCTCACAATCGTGGACTTAACATATAGATATTTTTATTATGTATTAAATGGATATGTATCGAGGCATTAAAAATATGAATATTTATATATAATTTTTTATATAATAATGGTTATTTTTATTTTTAAATCAATTTCGATTTTCATATAATATAACAGAAATCATATTTTTGGGCAATATTAAATTTGAATTAAAGTATTTCCATTCAAAACTAAAATAATTTAGAAAAAATTTATAATTTTTAAAATATTATTATTAAATAAATATTATCAAATATAAATGTACATATAATTTTTATTATGTAAAATATATTTTTTATATGGGTTTGAAGACTAATATTGCCAAAATACCCAAAATTTATCAATAAACATTATTTTTTATATTAAAATTGAAAATAAACATATTTAGAACATAATTTTGATAAAATTATTTCTATTTTTTCAATGAGAATGTTGATATTATCCATTGGTTATTTTTTTAAATTTTCTGAGACAATAAAAAAATTTAAGTAAAAAATAAATATCGTGGAAATATATGTCATGTATTATGACATCATAATGACCCATAAATGATGTAATAATAACTGTAAATGGTATACAAAAAAATTGTTTTCCCTTTAAAATAATTTTATATTATGTATATTTGATTACTATTGAAAAGCCATTATGAATCTTCAAAATCCTATTATATATTTTATAGTTTTAAAATCATTTATTTATGAGTATGACTGACATCCACATCACCATGGGTAATATTTTAATAATTTGGGACCTTGGACTTCAAAAAATTGAAAAAAACTCCCCTTTTGAATAAACCTTGTTTAAATCCTTGGGAATGTTTGTTTTTTTGGTTATATAGATCTCAAAACATAATATTCAGAAATGATAAAGAATTCTACATACATTTCCAATATATACCCACCCAATAATCCATTTACATTCACTACAAATAATTGGATAATGTAATTACTCTTTCCTACCCTATATATAGTATTCCAAAGAATACCCAATGTTCTTAAGAAGCTCCTCCCAATCTTTTCGATTCACACTCTCATGTAAGGGTCATTTTCTTTCTTTTCATTATCTATTGACCTTTACTACATTATACCCATTTCCTCTAATTAATATAGATGAGATTTGTTCTTACATATCTCCCATACATCAATGATGACTAAAAAATTATATGATTCCTCTTAAAACCTCATTAATCCCTTCAATGAACATTTATTCACCCATGTTATGATACTAAAATTTCACCAAAATATTCAAGGACAAACAAAATTTTAGTGAAAACCGATATCCAATTCTATCAAGGATGTTCACATTTATGATCATGTATGCTTGATTATTACAAACATGTAATTATTCCCCTCTTCTTAATTTTTCTACAAAATAAGATGATGAATGAATCAATGTAGTGTAGTCTATATGGAACACATAATCATAAGGCAAAAATGTAAGTGGTTGGTGTGCCCAATATTATATAGCACTCCAATGTATTGGATATTGTATTAGACTTATGTGAAATCAAGAAAGGGATAAGGGAGTGAAACTACTCCACCATGGCCCTTTTGTCATCATTATTTCTTGTTAGTTATCTTGATCCTATATTTTTAGTGCAGCGTTTTATGTTTTTGACACATTTTCCATTTTTCCATTATTTTATCATGATACATCGTGCTTTAGTGTTCATTTTTATGGTTATTGCCAGTTTTATGTCCCATTGATATTATAATTATTTAAAATGTATTACATTATTCATGTTATTACATGTTTATGTCCTTAATATGATTTATATATCACCCCATTATTTTTTATGTCCCCAGGTTATCCTTTAAAGTGATTAGTACAACGAATAATTTGATAATGTTTAGTTGGTTTTCAATAAATTAGACGTGTTCCAAATTTTAGATGGTTTTATAATGTAGATAATTCCCAAATAGAATTGTATTCATTATATTTTGGGTTGAATATGTGTACTTTTATATAATAAATCATGAATTAATGTGTAAAAAAAGATGGTTGTCATAGTTTGTATCAAATGAATGTTTATTTATTTTTGGGATTTTGATTAGAACAATCTTGTTAAGTTATTACTGATAAGACTAAGTTAAATAAAACTCCCCTAAATTTTGGTTTGTATTGATAGATTGAATTTTAAATAAAATAATAACATAGTTGGATACTACAAGTGGGTGTGGTTCTAGCATAGATTCACATAGTGGTAAAAACTGAAAACCCCACATTGAGATAGATTCCATCAGTAAGTGGTGTATAAAAACAGAAATTTCTATACAGCTATTTTAACATTCATGAGAGATTGTATTTTTTAAATTCATAACCCCATTATAAACCATTCGTATGGGAATAAAAAATTCTCATAAGAGTCTTTGTTACGAAATAGATCATTGATATCGTAGATTGAAGACTAAAAATTCATATGTTAATGAAAAACACATAATTTATAAGTCAAACATTTTATGTCATTGGATTCCCATTTATGAATTTAATAGTTCAATAATACACATCCATAATTTTAAATTTATTCTGTGTTATGGATGGAAATTGGAATAGTTGGGTAAAAAATATTTTATGGAAAATGTGATGACTTTCCCCAATGAGATTCCGAGACCAATAGGACAGAGAATCTCACACATTATGAAGATAAATTCTCAACTAAATTATATTCTTAATAGAACTCTATATCCAGAGTAGCACCCAAATCACCTTAAGAAAAATAATTCTATAATTGAAATATTTATGGAACAAAAGCCTCCTAATTTTAAAATATATTGTAATACCTTAATAATGGAAGAATGGATCAACTATAATGATAATATATTCTTCATAGATCAATGTTTTATTCAATATAAGGTTCTACTGGATATTTATAATATAGAGGGAGATGCTTATATGTTATTTAAATTGATCTAGAATCTGAATCTTGATTATGAGAATGATGCAATGGAGTAGATGGAATTCCAAAAATAAATGATAAATATTTTCCATGCAACTTATTATTAAAATGGGAAGTGATTTCATTTCTGTTAAGAAAATAGATGAAGAATATATTGAGTGATATGAGGAGGAATTAATAATACATTCATGATACTCCTACTACTTTTTCATTAATAGTGAATGCAATGCGGATCAATTTTTTTTCTGATAAAACCTAATATACTAAAATCCCTTTAATCTGATACTTTGATAGATATGAAGAAATTGTCTGATGTTCTCTCAACATTGAGATGGGTATCAATGAATCATAAGGGTGTCATAGGTATTATATTTGGAAAGAGGTCTTTAATTATAGTGGTGTTATTGGTTAATATATGGCGCTATGAAATTTAAACATTCCACATGTCAAAAGTGCAGAAAGAAGCGCCATGAAAATTATCTTAGGGGAACAAGGAAACACAAAATGTATGGGGAGGATGAAAACCTAGAAAGTGATTCATAATATGTAAAACAAACTAAATAATTGATGTAAATGAATTCTACGGTCAACATTCAACACATTTTTCATTGATTCTACTTCAAGGAAGAAAAAAACTATTCAAAACAACTTACTAAGCCATGGGTTTTCACAGACATCCAAAACCTCCAAGGTAGTATGGGAGGTGTTATAAAATCACAATAGATTATATAAATACATAAAATTATGGGATAAAAATTACTCTAGTTTTTAATTAAAGAATATTTAATATACATTTTGATACTACTTTAACACATTACTTCATATCATGAATGTTTAGTAGAACTATTCATACAACACCACAATGCATGGAAGATGATTTGTGGTAGAAAATGGAAAGTATGGAATTTATTTCCTGCCAAATATATAACTCATCCCCTATCAATATTTGTTTTATAAACGTCCTTGGGAAATGTTTGAAACTCACTTTAGGTGAATTAGATATAATTATAATTATGGATTGACTTCCATAGTATATATCCAACACGAATTTCCACATGAAGGAAATAAATCTCTAAATCATGAAACTGTCTTCATTTCAATACCAATTCAAGGAGATATAAGAATCTTATTTTGAAAAAATATCTAATGAATTGATGTTTTTTCCATATATGAAATCATCCTTAACTAAAATGAGTAATTCTAAAATAAAATATCATTCTTCAAACTATTCACATTGTGAGAGAATATGCTAAAAAGTTTCTCGATGAATTTCATGGTCTTCCTCCCAACCAACATATTAGATTTTCAATTCAGATTATAAATGGGGTATTACCATTATACAAGACACCATATAGAATGTTTGTTGTCAAATATTAGGATATAAAGAAATAAATACATGTTAATATAGTCAAAGGGTTCATACGTCTAAGTGCTTCACCTTAGGGTACACCTATACAATTCATTAAGAAGTATTAGTTAAAGAATATCAACATTAATTATCATGATCTCACCAAGATCACAATAATGAAAAACTGTTATGTGTCATGTGTTGATGACTTTTTCAATCAGTTTTGTGAAGCACAATACTTCTCCATGGTGGATCTGTGGATATGGTATTACTAATTTTGGGTGAATAAGCATAGCATCCACATGAAAACATTTAATACAAGGTGAGGGAACTAGGGGTTCATAGTAATGCCATTTGGAATCAGTAATGCTCTAGAAAATCACCATAGACACGATGAATAGATTCTTTAGAGATTACCATGGCCAGATTTTGGTAGTCTTTAAAGGTAATCTTCTAATACACATCAAATCCAATGATGAGTTTGATGATCATCTTATCACTATGACAAATTCCATATGAAAAGATAATCATTATGTCAAGTACGAAAAATGTGATTTATGGTTGAGGGAATTCAAATTCTTCTATTATATTATCAAATGTAATAGGGTTTTAATATACCCTTCAAAAAAATGTAATTAATTGAAGGATGAGGCCATCATATATGATATATTAAAATAGTGTCCTTAGATTAATTGGGTACTATCAATGTTTTTAAAAAAAATTATAATGATTTTAAAACTATTTAAGCACAAAAACATGGAAGGGAGTTAGGTTTTTCTAGAATGATAAATGAAATGGGAGCAAAATGGAGTTGGAAAAAGAGTTTTATAGTTTCACCTATAAAATAATTATGCACACGTGGAGAATGTTTCATGGTATTTAATGATGTATTGATGTATGTAATGGGTTTTGTGTTAACAAAGAATGAAAAAGTGATAATATATGCCTCAAGGAAATATAATGTTCATGAACAGAACTACCCTATACAAGATCTCGAGTTGGCATTATTGATCTTAACATTGAAAAATAGTGATTTTATCACTTTGGTGATATGTGTTAAATATATACAGATCACAAGACCCTCATGTATATATTCACACATAAGGATATGAACATGTTCCATAAATTATGGTCAGTTCTAATCAAGGAGTATGACTTATCAATTCACTAACATCACGGGATAGTGAATTATGTATATGATTCTCTATATAAAAATGAATTTTTTTAACATTATTTATAATTGAAAAGGATCATGTCTTATTATATTTTAATATAATAGAAATGGGAATCATAAATGAAGGAACGTCATCAACACTTTCAAAAATGATTTCTCACCTATCCCTTAAGGAGAGGTTAGAGATAAGAAAAGGGATTATATGTGAATTAATAAGTAATGGATTCTATAAAGAAGCTATACTCTAAGATTTCATTGGTAATGAATATGTTTCTATGATATTTGGGTCACGACTATGTGTACCAACAAATCAGGAGTTAAATAAGGTGTTGTTGGATGATGTTCATAGCTCAACCTTCTTCATTCATCCCAAGAGCACAATGTTGTTTTGATATCTCTAAGAAAACTATTTTATTGGACAATACGATGATGTCGATTGTGGAATAATGTTCAGTATGTCTTGAATGTCCTCATGTGAAGGAAGAAATGAAAACATCAATGGGGAAGATGAATCCATTACCCATATATACATGTAAATGGGAAAACATCACTATGGAAGTTTTCACTACTCTTCCAAATACAAAAAGAGGAAATAATATGATATGGGTTGTGGTGGAACATCTTATAATTTCTTCTCACTTCATTGAAATTATAGATGAATTATTAATTGATAAACTATAAAGGATATACATTAGAGTAGTTTGAAGGATAGATGGAACACCACTGTTGATTATATCAGATTGAGACCCAATATTTACTACCATGTTATTGAAGAGTCTCCAACATTCTCTAAAAAGCTAGTTCACCTTCATCATGTCATATGACCCCAGAAATGATGGTCAATCTTAGTGGACCATCCAAACACCTAAGTAAAAATTGACTTCATGATCAATTGAACTCAATGGAGGATAGTACAAAAATCATACTCTGGTCATTTTCTCATATAATAACAGTTACCAGTCATGCATCCAAACGTCTCCAAGTAAATTACTCGATGGGAAGAGGTTATGAACACTTTTATTCTTGGATTCATTTTGAGACCTAATTCCAGTAGGTTCTAAATTTGGTGAGAAAATGTTTTAAAAGGTGAAGAAAATTCAGCAGCACATCAAGGATTCTCATAGTCAATAGCAGAGGTATGATTACAATCTTTGACGAGGCATAGAGTTTCGTTTTATAACATGATATTAATATTCATATATCCATGGAACAAAGTCATTATATTTGGTAGGAAATGATTAATTAGTACATGATACATCAATCACTTTGAGATCTGTGATAACATTGGAGTGGTATCGAATTAACTCGAACTCCCACATAACCTATATCAAGATCAGGTTGTATTCCATGTAATACAATTGAGGAATTACATACCAAAACCCTCACATGTAATCAATTAAGATATTGTAATATTGGAGAATAATCTATAATTTTAGGATAACATAGTTTAGATCCTGAATCCTATAGACAATGTTATATGAAATATAAAAACTCACATGGTCAATGTGATGTGGAGAAATGTTTTTTGAGGAAATGAAATGTGAACTGGGTGTGGAGATGAAATATAATCACCCTCATCTATTTTTTTTTGAATTAAATATTTCAAGGATGAAACTTTGGAATGGAGGAATATTGTGATAACCTATACATTTATTAATAACATTCCCCCTATTATTTAAATTGACTGTGTTATTATATTTTACGGTTATAAAAAACATGACCTTATCTTGTTTTATTTTATACTAGTATATTTAAATGATAATTAAGCATCTTTAACACTGATAATATAGTCATTGAATAGTGATCACATTATTAGTATATATATAGGGTTTTATCAAATCTAATAGACATAAAAAAGGATGTGATGTCCAAAAACATTATTATTCTACCATATAAATACAATTTATAATATATTCTATGGGATATGAAGACAATGGGATTTTACCATAACAAATACCAAGGTGGGATACAATAACATAGGTGTGATTGAAACTCTTTATGGGATAACTATAATCTTACTGCTATCACTACACAAACCATTTATGTTGAACCTCCCCATGAAAGTCCCACCATCACACACATTACACTTAGGAGATTTTCTATTGTATTAGATGGATATATCGCATGACCCTAAAAATATGAATATGTAAATATTACATTAAATATAATAATGGTTTTTTTTATTTTGTAAATGATTTTTATTTACCAATATTAAAACAAAAATTATATTTTTGTGTTATATTCAATTTCAATTAATTCTTTAATACTGATGAATTATTGGATTTTTGGAAAAAATAATATTTTTTAATAAAATTATTAATTAATAATTTTTATTAAATATAAATTATCCAAAAAAATTATGAAGATAATTGTATTTTTAATAAAAGTTTGAACACTCTTATTTTCAAAAAAAACCCCTCTATTTGTCCATAAATATTAATTATTATTTTAAAAGTGATAATTTAATAATGTATAAAATTATTTTTGTAAAAATAATAATTTTTTGGAATTGGAATGTTGAAATTTTACGATGGTGATTTTTTCATAATTTTCTGAGGTAGTAGAATTCTAAAGAAGAAATTAAATTCTATATATATATATATACAGTGTGTATTATGACAACATAATGTTCCAAAAATGACATAAATAATACCATATAGTCTATCCATTACCAAATCTATCATTCCTATTAATTTAATGTTATTTTTTTTTTTGATTAATTTTATGAAGCGTTTATGAATCCTACAAATACTATATTATGTTATAAGGTTTTGAATTCATTTCATTAGGAGTATGACTCCCCCTCACATCACCATGTGTAATATTATAACAATTTTGGCACTTTTATTTATCAAATAATGAAAACCAATCTCATTTGGAAGAAACTATTGTCAAAACCATGTGAAGGTGTGTGGTATTTCTTATATAATGTCCATAACCTATGTTAATGAAAAGATAAATAATTCCACACTCATTTTATATGTAAACCCAAAAAAATCACATTTATCCCCACTCAAAATACTTGGATAACTTCCCTACTCTTCTATCCCCACTATATATTCATCCCAAGGTGACCATAATATTTTTTGAAGCTCCTCCCAAGCATTTGGAGTCACACTCTCATGGTAAGGGTTCAATTATTTTTCTTCATTATTAATGTATCTTCATTATTTTATGCTATTTTCTCAAATTACTATTGGGGTTGTATGTTTTTATATCCCCTTATACCCCCTAATATTCCCAAATGGTTTCATACTCGTTACACTCTCATCATTCCATTCAATGAACATTTTTACTCCTCTATTATATTAACAAATTTTCATTTTGATTTTATATTCCCAACAAAAGTTTAGTGATTAACCAGAACCAATTCCAATACATGGTGTTCACCATTATGAACATATAATTATAAAATGTGATTTAAATTTATTAATTACACATTCCTTTATTTTGGAAAACAATATGATCATGAATTAATTCATGTTGTATAATCTATATGGAACACATAAGCATGAGAATAAAATGAATGTGACAGATGCTCCAATAATAATATACTACTCTAACATATAGTGTAATTCTTTATTTTCATGATATTTAATTAAACGTAATAGAGTGTGAACCTAATCCACCACGGGAAATTTCCCATCATGATTTTATGGGCTTTATCCGAGACATATATTTATGATGTAGTGTGTTTTGTTGTTTCCATATTTCTCATGTTTTTGTATTGTTATTCATCTATATCTTGCCTAATTGTTCATGTTTATGATTATAACCCCTTATATGTCTCACTAATACGCATATTGTCTTTCACATATTACTTTATTCATGTTATTCCATTTTTATTCCATTACTGAGCTTTATATATCAGCACTTTCTTTTGTATGTCCTCAGGTTATCACATTAATTATTATGTATGAAGGCATAATTTGATCAATTTAAGGAATTTTATAATTAATATGATGTAATACATGTTTTATGTTGTAATGAAATATACCTAATTTCAAAAGAAACTAGAATTATCTATATTCTATTTTAATTTCCTGTACATTATGTAATAAATCATAAATTAATGTGTCATATGTAGAAGGGTTTTCATAATCTTCACATAAATATTGGAATCATAAAATCTAAAAGAATTATTTAATTATCTATAAATTCAAGTCATATGTAAACATTATATTCCATATCAATGGTGAAGTAACCAATAATGAACCTTTCAATACACTTCAATAAAATTTATTAAAATTTTATTTTTTAATATTTATACTTCATATTAAAAAATATTAAAAATAATGATGTTTTAGATTTTTTTCATTCTAAAATGTATTTTATTTAAAAACAAGTGATGTCAAACTAGATTGTTAGTTCTAAAAAAATTACTAATGACTTAAACATAAAAAATATTAGTTACATAATTATAACACAAAACGCCTTATAAATTTATTGAATGGGGTATATTCATCATATCCACCGAAACATTATTTTATAGATTCATTCCTATCAAATTCTTTTTTAAAATGCATTTTTTTATGATTTGTTTTTCGAATTTGGTATTTAATAACTCTTTATTTTGATAAATTTATATAGTTAGAATTGATATGGTTTTTATATTTTCTATATAATTAAATATCTTTTAAATATCTAGTGGGAATTAGATTTAGGAGTAAGAAAATAATATAATATTTTACAAAGTAATCATTACCTACAAAAAATAAATATTATTTTACACTGATACTCTATGTTGTTATCAACCTGAAAGTGTATAGATTTAATAATTATACATCTCTAAAAGTTATGAATTCACTATCATTATTAAATATCTACTTGTTTTCTACCATATTTTAATGGATCATATAATCTTGATGAACAATTCTACTATTCATAATGATCCTTCAAAAGTACATTCCAAGAATGATTCTATATAGTCTAAAAATTTTAATGTCATACCCTTTATTATGTAATCCATGGAATATGATTAATAACAAAAAGAACAGGATATTTCAAGAATGAATTGTCCTCTATGTAAATAACGTAAAGTTTATCATGTATATTATTTTATTAAATGTTAAATCCTTATATAATTATGATGGAAAATTCTACATTACCAAATTTTATGATTTAACATTAATAAAATAATTATATTACAGAATGATATTTTAAATAATTCACAAAACTTAATGTAAATTAGAAACAAGATTGTCTCTAATAAAAGATACATCTCTAATATTTTTTTTCTACATTATTCTTCTAAAAGTTACTTATCCATAATTAAAATTTTATATTCTTAGGATTATAGAAATGACTATAGACATATTTGGAGAATAATAATTATACATATACCGAGTATTTCAGCTAATGGTACTCATTATGTTCTTTTGATATAAATTATAGTAAATGATTTTTATCCATCTATATTAAGGTCTATTAATGTTATCAATGTAAATATTATGAACCCAAATTTATCCAATCATAATGTTTTGATAAACATTATTTGTTTCCAAATATAGTACCTAAATGTTATAAATTACTAATCCATATTCAAATTAAATTATCTATTAAAGTAACCACTATTTTTTAACTTAGTAAAAATGGGTTCATATTTTGAATTAATATAATTCAACCAGAAATGAATCATTCAGATCTAAAACCATTTCATGAATATATTTTAGAGGATATCAAATTTCATGATATTTTAATAAATTTATCCATACCAAAGATAAAATAAATTTGATTATTTTTAATTATTTCAATTTTTGTTGTCATAATAATGATGTTTTATTGATCATGAGTTGTAACATAGATAATATTAGCATCTAACTCAAATGCATGTCTTTAAATTAAATTACCAGCCTTACAATGATAATCCTTATTCAAATAATATTCCTTCATTATCATTTTATCTTTATTATCCAGTAATTTCGCATATCTATCAATCTAATTAAATAATAGTGTTCCATTCTCATCGCTACTTAATGAAAAATAAAAAAATAAAAAAATATAATTTATTTGAAAATTCTAAAGATCACATTACCATGGTGCATATATAAATCAACCATTACTAAAAAATCACTTGTTATCTTTTTTAATTCACCATTATATTTCAATGAACTATAAGAACTGAAGAAAGATTCAACAACCCTATAGGTGTTTGTATCCTTAAACACCATCATTTGTTTCATTTTTGAATTTGTCTAGAATATAAGTAATTATTTAAATTTAATATATATTTTAGATGTTAGAGTGACCTAATAATTTCATATGTATATATAACATATTACAATATAAACATTTATTTTATTATAAAAATATGTGCTTAATGATATTAAAGATAAAATATCTTTCGAAACATGGAAATATGTACCGCTAGTTCTTATGTGAACAACATCATTTCACTCTATATTATTCACAACTATAAACATTATTAGAAATATCATACATTATTTTTTTCATAATATATGCGAAATAAACATAAGAAATGACTATATTAAGTTCTCGATAAAATAAAACATGGGATATAAATTGTCAGATCACGAGAATAGTGGCATAATGACATGAGCATAACATATGAAAATCATACCATTCATATCATAAATCAAAATAATGATTAATGGAAATAATATTGGATGTTCAAAAGTATTTAATTATAAGCGAATCAAATAATATTATACATTAGATCCTAAAATTTGGGTAAGATCGGTATTTGCTGCAGACATATGAGCATAAAAAATTGTATTCATAGAAGTTACGTATCACATAAAAGGATATAATAGTGGAAGGGTATAACTCCCTTGTCCAACATAGTAGTAATGGTTCACCCCCAAAACCATATTACTGGACAAAGTCCCTTTCTGATCTGTGTCCACTCCCTATTCTAGTCCAATCCATCTCATGAGATATTAATTCATTCACAATGCATTGGAGGGAGATATTGGTCTAACCCATCACATAATAAAAAACATACATATATGTGCCATGAGAAAAAAAATCATCATATCATAAACAATGAAATAATATAGGTTTCATTAACATTTCATCATTTCAAAACTATTAAAAATAGATAGGTTTTATAATATTTTCATCATTTCTTCATAGAATAACTCAATGTAAAATAAGAGGGTTTCATAATCATTTTATCATGGTATAATGTGTGGATGAGAAATAGATTTAATAAACATAAATTCATTATATACCATTTAGGGAAAGAATTATAATTGTATCCATTATTTATATCTATAGTATAGCATATGATAAATAAAATAATTCCTTCTTAGATTGAAAATTTTTTTGAATTGTAAAAAAACATGGAACATTTATTGGTGAAAATAAATTTTCTTTGAAATAAATTGTTAAAAATAAAATTTCATAAGATATTTTGGAATTATATTTCCATTAAAATAAACAAGAAAAATTATAATGTAATATTTAAAAAATTGATAGTAAATTATTATTTATAATTACATATATTCCATACACAATAAAATAAATATTCCATTCATGTTTTATTTATATGAAAAATGAGAATTGATTATAAAAAAACACAAATACATCATTATAATTTTTTTGAAAAAAATATAAAAATGTGTAAATTTTTATTTAACAAATATTTAGAAATAAGATAAAATTTTAAAAAACGTTTACCAAACATTTAATTATATGGAATAAAATCTCCCATGTAGATAAATAATGAATACTTATCTTAGATATAGTCTTTGAAAATCTTGAGTAAATAATTGGATTAAAAGAAAGGGTTACATTTTATTATAATTAAATAACTATGTTATAATAATTTAAATTATTTTATTTATATATTTATCCTTATATTTTTTTATTAGGAACAAAAGCATAAAAATAAGAATAAATTATGAGATTTTGACATTAAATATTTACCAATTTTATAAAGACCCATACTTTACATACATTTTTATTACTTCAGAATTAGGGCATACTTATTACAACATATAAAAAACCACGGTAGGACCGTATAGGTATAGTGTATTTAGAAATTGGGAAACATAAACAACTAGTTCATAAAGCATCTACATTGTCTCCCACTTATTTCATAATATATAGAGTCCCTTTTGGAATATCCTACTTAATACCCTTCATCTTGACTTGGGGAAAAGAAAACATCATAAAGGGTGTGCTCAAATTCTCAGTAAGGGTAAAAAAAAGAAATATCAATCATATCATATTCATAAGAACATAACATTTTGAAAATCATAACCTGCACAGGAGATCATATTATCATAACATGGGATAAATCATGGTAGAGAAATGTAATCCCAATAATCATAACATAAAACATGAAACTTTGTGTAATACACACATAATAATAGAGAATAATTTTTTTGTAGTCAGGACTCATTTCCAAGACTATTTTAGCGGAAAAAGTCCATTTTTGAACCGAGTTCACTCCTCGTTTTTGTCCTTTATCACTGAACCGGATTAACCTGTCATTCCAGCCTTGTCTATCTCATGAAATATAAATCTTTACCCAATTCATTGGAGTTAAATATATGTCCCACCCATCTCATAACGATTCCATTCTTATGTGTTCCACAAGATAATAAATCATACATCATAGCATAACCCATGTAATAAAATTGGGATTCTTAAACATCATGAAATTATAACATAATCCATATAAGATAAAATGACATCATAAAAATAATTCCATCATAACATACAAAAATAAATGTAAAAATAGGGATAGAAATAGAACCCTATGATATCTTATATGGAAAATAATTTTGATAAAACACTTAAACTTTATTCTTGAGGAAAATATCCTTTCTACTTCAATAAAATTTTTCCTTTCTTAACATGTCATCCAATTGTAAACTAAAATTAGTTGATCAAAAATAAAAATGAAAACCTATAAAGTAAGATTCATGTAAATAATGTTCTATGAAATCATAAAAATCCATTCATGTTGTATAAGATAATAAAATATTTTTCTCATACATTGGCCGAAAAAGTCAAAAAGTACCTCGTACTAAAAATGACCAAAGATTCCTTTCATATCTTTTACTAAAAACTCACCAATGATTTACATTGGATTTAAGAAATTTTAGGAGGATATAAATAATATTACATATTAAGGAAACATGGATGTGGATGATAAATACACCCCAGTAAATACCAAATTATAAACAATCTCTGATAAAAAAGAGATTGTGGGATTTTCCCTTACCTTAGGTCTGATATGCTTCGTATGTATCTGAACCTCTTGTATAATGATTTAAATAATGTCATTGACCTATTATAGAATCATATTAGTTTTTATGAGTTAATACATGGTCATAGTTTTATCTTCTTATTTGTAATATTTGATTTCTACTTTTTATGCAGGTGTTCATTGCTTTATATTCTTAGGCATGTCTTGTCGAATAAATTCTTATTCTTCGTTTTAGGTTATATATACCTCATATCCAGAATTTTAACAGTGTAAAATATATCATATTAATTCATTCAATTCATTTTTATATTCATTATTCTACGAGGAACATATAGAACGAGTCGCACAACATCGTGGACACGATAGGTCGTACCTACGCACGAGCGATGATATCATTCCCATGATTGTGGAATTGTGTTTAAGTGTATGTATAATATCTCAGAATAAATATAACTTTAAAATAATCATATATATTTATTATTTACACCATTATTCCAATCCTTGTAAGGTGGGGGTGGAAAACAGATTATACCACGGCGTGGAGACGGTATTCCGTATGTACGCACACACGTTTATTTCATTTTCTGTAGGATGGATAAAAACTGAAAGAGGGTTGTTTCTTATTTATATAACATGTCATTATATTATTTATACTGATGTTTTTATTTAATAATGAATCAACTAAATATGATGAATTAGAAGAAGAAATAAATTTGAAACAATCGGTAACAGAAATTACCTCTTCTTGGATGTGCCTCTTCTTAGCCTCCTCTTAGGGCACTAAAGATGATCTTCGAAGAGGTCCATGACCTCTGGGATGTTTCTAGAGAGTGGAGAAGAGAAATTGTCAGGGTTTGTTCTAGATTTAAGGGTCATGGAGGTGTGAGAAAGAAAGGGAGGAGGTTCCCTTTTATAAGGGACGAGAGGGGCACCTTAAGAAATAGTTATAATATTATTTTATTATAAAGTCATATTCAATTTTTAATAGCTCCAAATTAATTTATTTCGATGCTAAGGTGGTGATGGTTGTATATCAACTCATCCAATATAATTTATACAAGTTTAGGTTATTATTTTAACCTTATCATTTAGATATAACTTTAAGTTAAATAATTTTACTTTTACTGTGTCTTCTAGTTTTCTTACACTATATGGTTAATAAAAATTCTATAAAAAGCCAAAAGAACCCCAAGTGGTTAATTATTAATATATATAACCATATCTATGTCATTGGTCTGATACTTATATTTTTAGGAATAAAATTAAAATTAATAATATAATATTTGTTTTAAAAACTATATTATGTCAATTATGACATATTTGGTAATTGATTTTTTGTGATAACCATAAAAAATTGATTAGTTAGAAAAAAGTCAATTAAATCAATAATAACATGTCATATTAACCTGTAAAATTATTTAAATTTATAAAAAGTCTCAAATTACATTTATTTGGGTATTTATAATATCAATTTTGTTAATATTTCATAAAAAGGTAATTAGTGCATCATCATTGTCTCATAAGTAAATTAAATTATATAATGTCTAAAAATTATAAATAAAATACCATTACGTAGGAAATATTTTTATCTTTCTAATGAATATTTATAGTCGAAATTATCATATGTATAACCCTATATTAAAAATGTTTTAGTAATTGAACATTGATTTTAACTGTTTTAACTCTTCTTTAAATAAAATATGAATAAATGTACTAATATAATCCATGTGGAGCTAAATGGTCATATTATTTTCCTATGGTTGTTATTTGGTCTAATTAAACTTATACAATAGAATTAGGACATGTTTTAGGGTAATAATAATATCATTTTTACCCTTAATTACCGTATTTACTTTTAGCAGTGGTAAAAAAAAGTAAAAACTTACTTTTCATCATAAATTATTTTTATCATATTGAACCACATTTTACTCCTTGATATTAATAGTCTTTATTTAATTTTTGAAATTCCACTCAAATAAGCGGTAAAATTGTGTTTTATGTAAATTTTCAAATTCTCTTAGAAGATGGGTAAAAGACGGTGAAAAGTTCAATAAAATTTTTATATATCTAAATTTTTTATAAAATGACTCAAATGAACTACATTTAACTTATATAGGTATTACGTATCAATTTGTGACCTAAAATAAATTTAACATATTTAAATAAAATTTTGTTTTTTTAAATAGTACCTAGTGTATTCACTATTCATCAAAAATTGAATGTTTTCAGAAAAATAAAAAAAATTCAACCTAGGATAATTTCGACATTCCGAATCTAAAAATGAAGTCGATTTTGAAAGATAAAATTTATAAAATTTCAGAAATCGGGTATTATTATTCATAATGTCTAGTTTATATAATATTTTAATAACATATCGTTGTTTAGTGAAACTCAGTATTGCGTACAACACACACTATCAAGGAAGGTTGCTCTTGTGTATAATGCAAGCCAAGATATTTTTGTGTGTAGTAAAAGATTCCATTATATAAAATTATACATAATTTCAAAAATATTTCTCATAAAATATTGGGTGTTACATTCTACCCCACGTAAAATGAATGTCTCCCTCGAAATATGTCACTTTGAAACAAATAGATGAGGATAACTCTCCCTAATCATTTCCTCAAGTTCCCATGTAGCTTCTTCTAATTTTTGGTTCGTCCATAAAACTTTCACCAAGCATTTGGTTTTGTTCCATAGGAATTTTTTGCTACGATCCAGAATCTCTATCGGTTGTTATTCATAAGAAAGATCTTACTCCAACGGTACAGCTTCTGAGCTGAGTACATGTGAAGGATCGGGTATGTACTTTCTCTAGAGAGATACATGGAACACATCATGAAATTGAAATAGATTCTGTGTATGCTCCAATCAGTAAGCTTCCTTCCCAACACAATCCATTATTTCAAAAGGACCAATATACCTAGAGCTTAGCTTGCCCTACTTTCCAAATCTCATTACTCTCTTCCCTGGAGATATTCATAATAACACATTACACCCACTTCAAAATCAGGGTCTTTTTGTCGGTTATCGACATCAATTTTTTTTGACTCTGAGCTGCAATTTTGTGTTGTTGTATAGATCTTACCTTTTCTTCCATCTCATCAACAAGATCTAGTCCTAAGAGCTTTCTTTCGCCAACTTCAACCCAACAAGTTGGAGTCCTGCATTTCATTCCATAGAGTGCATCATATAGAGCCATCTGAATACTATAGTGAAATCTATTATTATAAGAAAATTATAACAAAGGTAGGTGTTGATCCCAACCACCTTTGAAATACATAGATAAAGATCTTAATATATCTTCTAGAGTTTGAATTTTTCTCTCAGACAGATCGTCTGTCTGAGGATGATAAGCAGTGCTGAAACACAACTATGTATCTAGAGTATGCTGTATACCCTGCCCAAACATCGAGATAATCCCCGGATCCCGATCAGATATAATGTAATGTGATACTCCATGTAATCTCATCAATTCCTTCACATATATCATGGAAAACATATCCAGAGAGAAATCTTCTCTAATAGCAATGAAGTGTGCTAACTTCATAAGACGATCAACTACAACCCAGATAAAATTATTGCCTTTGTATGTTTAAGGAAGTCCAGTGAAAAAATCCATAGTGATGTTTTCCCATTTCCATTTGGGTATGGGTAATTGTTGTAACATCCTCTTATACTTCTGTCTCTCAGCATTAACATGTTGACAAACCAAGCATCAAGAGACATATCCAGCAACATCTTTTTCCATTCCATCCCACCAGAAGTACTCTTTCAGGTCCCTATACATCTTCGGGCTTCCATGATGAATCGTGAATGAAGAAATATGAACCTCATACAGTAGCTCCTTTAATTATGGGATGAGAGGAACACAAACCTGATTCCGAGACCTTATTATCCCATCACAATCATGGTTGAATTTAGGAACATTTCTCACCTTCTTTTGTAACTCTACATCTTATTTTTTTGTATCTTTAATCATCACATGTATAGATGGTTTATCATTCATTTGAGAAAGATAATATTTTTCCCCTTCCATTATAATTCCAAGATCTATCCTTTGTAATTCAACAAATATTAGATCTTTTGTGATCCTCATCATGGATAAGTAGGCATGGTCTTGTCGACATAATGTATCGTCCACCTTGTTTGCTTTCCCATGGTGATAATGAATTGAGCAGTCATAGTCCTTAATCAATTCCAACCATCTTCTTTGGCGCATATTTATCTCCTTTTGTGTAAAAATATACTTTAAACATTTATGATCAGTTTAAATGTCACACCATTCACCATAAAGATACTAACTCCAAATATTTAATGCAAATATTACCGAAGGTAACTCCAAATCATGAGTTGGGTAATTTTCCCCATGTATTTTCAACTGTCGTGAGGCATAAGCTATCACCATATCATTTTCCATGAGAGCAAACCCCAATCCCTTCTTCGATGCATCACTGTTGATCACAAACCTTTCTCCACTACAAGGTAGTGTGAGCACCGGTGCACTGGATGACCTTTTTTTCGACTCCTTGAAATTCACTTCACACTCCTCCTTCCACACAATCATAACTCCTTTTCGAGTCAACCTGGAGAGTGGATTAGATAATCATGAAAAATAATTCACAAAAGATCGATAATATCTAGCCAAACCAAGAAGAATTCGAATCTCAGTTACTATTGTTGGTCTCGACCATCTTTCGATACTCTGTTTTTGCTGGATCCACATATATCCCCTCTTTTTATATTATGTTACCCAAAAATAAAACTTTTTGAAACCAATATTGACACTAGGTAAATTTGGCATATAGCTTCTCCTTTCTCAGGGTATTCAATAAAATTCTCAAGTGATATTCATGTTCTTCCTTTATCTTTGAATAGACAACAATATCTTCTATAAAGACTACCAAAATTTGATCAAGATAGTCTCTAAAGACTCTATTCAACAGATCCATGAAGATAGCAGGGGAATTAGTAAGACCAAATGGCATCACTATAAATTCATAGTTTCCATACCTTGTACGAAAAGCCGTCATTGGTATATCCTCCATTTTGACCCTTAATTTATGATACTCTGAATGAAGATCAATCTTGGATAAGTATTGAGCTCCACGTAGTTGGTCAAATAAGTCATCAATGCATGGGAGATTATATTTGTTCTTGATAGTGATCTTGTTAATTTCATGATAATCAATGAAGAGTCTCATTGATCCATCTTTCTTCTTAACAAAAAGAACAGGTGCTTCCCAATGTGACACACTAGGGAGTATGAATCCCTTATCAAGATTCTCTTGGAGTCTCTTCTTCAATTCCTACAACTCAATTGGGGAGATTATATAAGGTGTCTTTGAAATGGGCATAGAACCAGGTATGAGTTCACTTGAAAACTCAACTTCACGATTTGGTGGAAGACTTGGAAATTCCTTAGGAGAGACATCATCAAACTCTCGTACAATAGGCATATTCTTAATTGTGAGTTTCTCGCCAACCATTTTAGAAAAAAACCTTTATTTAGTGGAATCAAGACCCATAAGATGGATGAAATTTCCACTGGAAGGTTATGTTCATCCTTGCAACGATAGACGATCATAGATTGATCTGGAATATGAAATGTGACTTCCCTTCTTTGGATGTTGATATGAGCTAAAAATATATAAAGCCAATCCATGCCAAGAATCATATAAAATTACACTATAGGAATGATCAAAAGATTTGTAGGTTGCACATTCCCAAAAACATCAATCGGAGAAGAATTATAAACATTTGATGCGATTGTTGTGCCTTTAGGGGTTGTCACAGATAACTCAACATCTAATTGCTGAGGTAATACAGAGATACCCTTAGAAAATTCTTCAGAAATAAATGAGTGGGTGGATTCAGAATCAAATAAAGCATTTTCTTCTTTATATTGGATGGTAAGTGTACCTTTCACCACTTCATTATCATACCCCACATCGCTGATAGAATTTGCATGTGAATTGCCTTTATATTTAGCCTTAAGAGTTCTTTGACATCGATCATCATCAAGAACCCTTGTTTTAGGGCATTGATTAGAATAATACCCCATTTCCTTGCGCTTATAACATTGAAGTGCAGGAGGTGCACTATGTGTAGACATTTCACTATTTTCATCACTAGACATCGTGTTCCCATCATTGTGGCATTCAAATGCCCGATGACCATATTTTCCACATTTGAATCATTTACTTATCCCTTTAAGAAAACTCCATCCTTGTTGTTTTCCACACTTTGAGCATAAGGGAAAAATCATCTTATTTTTAGTGTGATCTTTAGATTTTCCTTTTGAATTCCAATTTCCTCTTCATATCAAACACATATGACTGATGGGTTACTCAAATATCCATCTCAAACTTGAGGGCACATCGAATATTTTATTCGTAGTTATTTAAGTCCCTTATGTATAATGCCCTTCGAAGACTTGTTTTTAAGCCACTAAATAATCGATCGATCTTACTCTCAGGTTGTATAATAATCCTAGAAGCGTACCTTGCAAGTCTTGTAAAATTTTCTTCATAGGTATCGATCGATTCATCATCGTCTTTCTTTAGTTCAAGAAAATCCTTCTCCATCTTTGTTCAATGAATATGAGGGAAGTACTTATTGAAAAATAAGTTCTTGAACTCGTCCAATTCTGTGGACCCAATTTCATCCCTTTGCCTTGTATTCTTAATAAGATTCCACCATTGATCGGATTCACCTTCCAAACGATATACTGTTGAGATGATTTTATCATGTTCAGAACATTGAAGAACTAAAAATATCTGTTCAGTAAAATGGATCCATTGTTCAACAACTAATGGATTAGTAGACCCGCTGAATGAGGGTGGACGCTGCCTCATGAAGGATTCAACAGAATGTTATCCTTCCTTTGCATGTTTAGAAGTCCTGCATGATTCATAGCTTGAGAATGTTTTCTGATCATGGATACAAGATTTTTCATTCTATCTCACATAACGTTTGGTTGCTCAGGGGTACAATCATTGCATTGCCCACCACATTCAGCATTAACATTGTTCCTTCGGGTTTCATGCATTGACTAAAACCAAGAATAGTTTGAGAAACACTAATAATAATAGTAAAACCACATAATCAAGAATAAAATTTAACACTTTAGGTCTTATCATAGGTTATTCATGGCCATTTCTAAAACACTATGATTTTTTCCTATGCTTAGACATATCTTTAGGGTTCTTACTAAGGATTTCACATCCTAAATTCCAACGGTTGACTATAACCTCCATCAAATACGAACTATAAAGACCCATACTTTACATACATTGCTATTACTTCAGAATTGAAGCATAATTATTACAACATAATACAAAACCAAGGTAGGAACATATAGTTATAGTGTATTTAGAAATTATGAAACATAAACTACTGGTTCATAAAGCATCTACATTTTCTCCTGTTTATTTCATCATATCTACAGTCCCTTTTTATAAATTGTTCTTAATACCCTTCTTCCGGACCTGGGGAAAAGAAAACATATGAAAGGGTGAGCTCAAATGATCAGTAAGGGAAACCAAAAGAAATATCAATCATATCATATTCAGGAGATCATAACCTTTTGAAAATCATAACTAGAAAAAGAGATCATATTATCATAACACGGGATAAATCATGGTAGTGAAAATTAATCCCAATAATCATAACATAAAACATGAAACTTTGTGTCATACACACATAATAATAGAGAATTATTTCTTAGTAGTCCAGACTCATTGCCAAGACTATCTTAGCAGGAAAAATACATTTCTGAACCGAGTTCACTCCTCGTTTTAGTCATGTATCACTGAACTAGATTAACCGGACGTTCTAGCCATGTCTATATCATGAGATATAAATCATTACCCAATTCATTGGTGGGATATATGGGTCCCACCCATCTCATAATGATACCATTCTTATGTGTGCCACAAGATCTTAAATCATACATCATAGCATAACCCATGTAATAAAAATGGGATTCTTAAACATCATGCCATCATAACATAATCCATATAAGATAAAAGAACATCAGAATAATAATTCCATCATAACAAAATAAAATCATTGTAAAAATAGGTATATAAATAGAACCCTATATTATCTTATATGAAAAATAATTTTGATAAAACACTTGAATTCCATTCTTGAGGAAAATATCCTTTCTACTTCAAAATTCTTTTTCCTTTGTTATCATGTCATACAACTGTAAAATAAAAGAAGTTGATAAAAAATAAACTTGAAAACCTGTAAAGGAAGATTCATGGAAATAATTTTCTATGAAATCATAAAAATCCATTCATGTCGTATAAGTTAAAAAACAATTTTCTCGTACTTTGGCTGGAAATGTCTAAAATTACCTCGTACTAAAAAAGACCAAAGATTCCATTCCTATCTTTTACTAAAAACACACCAATGAATAATATTGGATTTAATCAATTTAAGGAGGATATAAATAATATTAATATTGATGAATCAAGGATGTGGATGATAAATACACCCTAGTAAATACAATAGTATAAGGAATCTCGGATAAAAATGAGATTGTGAGATTTTCACTTTCCTTAGGTCAGATATGCTTCATATGTATCCATACCTCCTATAAAGTGATTTAAATAATTTTATTGACTTATTAAAGAATAATATTCATTGTTATGACATCATAAATGGTCATATTCTTATCTTATTATTAGTAATATTTGATTGCTACATGTTATTCGGGTGTTCATTGCTTTTTGTTCTTATGCATGTCTTATCGAATAAATTATTATTCTTCATTTTAGGTTATATAAAACTCATTTCAATAATGTTATTAGTGTAACATATTTCATATTTATTCATTCAATTCATTTATATATTCATTATTCAATGAGGATCATTTAGAACGAGTCTCATCACATCGTGGCGACAGTAGGCCATACGTATGCACGAGCGATGATATCATTCTCATGATCGTGGAATTGTATTTAAGTGTATGTATACTATTTCATAATCAATATCACATTAAAATAATCATATATATTTATTCTTTACACCATTATACCCATCCAAGTATGGTGGTGGTGGAAAATAGATTACACCACGACGTGGAGACTGTATTCTGTACGTACGCACGCGCGGTGATTTCGTTTTACAAAGGATGGATAGATTTTGAAATATGGTTGTTTAATATTTATAATATCATATAAGTATATGAGTGATACTGATTTTATTACTTCATAATGAAACATATAATTAATAGGATGTAGAAGGAGAAATAAATTTGAAACAATCGGTAACAGACATTACCTCTTCATTGAAGTGCCTCTTCTTAACCTCCTCTTAGGGCACTAAAGTGGGTCTTTAAAGAAGACCAGAACATCTAGGATGTTTCTCAAGAAGTGGGTAATATAAATTGGCAGGGTTTTTCATATCTTGAAGGCTCAATGTGGTGTGAGGAAGAGAGGGAGGATGTTCCCTTTTATATGGGAGGAGAGGGGCACCTTAGGAAAAACATAAAATATTTTTTTATTATAAAGTCATATTTGGTTTTTAATAGTTCCAAATTTATTTTTTTCGAAGATAAGGTGGGGATGGGTCTAAATCCTCTCATACAATAGAACATAGAGAAGTTTAGGTTACTAATTAAACCTTATCATTTAGCTTTAAAATTATGTTAAATAATTTTACTTTTACTGTGTCTTCTAGTTTTCTTACACTATGTGGTTAATAAACATACAATAACAATACAAAAGAACCCCAAGTGGTTCATTATTAATATATATAACCATATCTAAGTAATTTGGCCTAGCAATTGATTTTTATGAATAAAATAACAATTAATAATATAATATTTGTTTTAAAAACAAATTTATGTCTATTTTGACACTATTTGGTAATTGATTTTTTTTTTGTGAAAATCATAACAGCTTGATTAGTTCAAAAAAAGTCAATTAAATCTATACTAACATGTAATTTTAACCAATAAAATTATTTAAATTCATAAAAAGTCTCAAATTACATTTATTTGGATATTTATAATATCAATTATGTTAATATTTCATTAATAAGGTAATTAATTCAACATCAATGTGTCATAAATAAATTAAATTATTTAATGTTTAGAAAATCTAAATAAAATACCATTATGTAGGAAATATTTTTATCTTTATAATGAATATTTATAGAAGAAAATATATTATGCATAACCCTATATTAATAATGTTTTAGTTATTAAACTCTGTTTTTAACTATTTTAACTCTTCTTTAAATAAAATAATAATAAATATCCTAATCTAATCCTAGTGGACCTAAAATGTCATATTTTTTTCCTATGGTTGTTATTATGTCGAAGTAAATTTATAAAATAGAATTAGGAAATTTTTAGGGAAATAATAATATCATTTTTACCCTTAATTACCCTATTTACTTTTAACCGTGGTAAAAAAAGTATAAAGTTACTATTCACCAAAAATTGATTTTATCTTATTGAACCACATTTTACTCCTTCATATTAACGGTGTCTCTCATATTTTTGAAATTCCACTCACAGAAGCGGTAAAATTAGGTTTCTTGTAAATTTTCAAATTCTCTTAGGAGGTGGGTAAAAGACGGTGAAAAGTTCAATAATATTTTTATTTATCTAATATTTTTATAAAATGACTAATATTAATTACATTGAACATATATAGGTATTAAGTATCAATTTTGACCTAAAAAATTTTAAATTATTTAAATAAAAAGCCGGTTTTTTAAATAGTAACCTAGTGTTTTCACTATTCATCAAAAATTGAACATTTTCAGAAAAATATCAAAAAATCACACTAGGGTAATTTAGATATTATGAATCTAAATTTGAAGTACATTTTAAAAGATAATATTTATAAAATTTTAATTTTTGGGCATTAATATTCATAATAGAGAGTTTATATAATATTTTAATAACATATTGTTGTTTACTGAAACTCGTATTGCATACAACACACACTATCAGGGAAGGTTGCTCTTGGGTATAATGCAACCCAAGACAGTGTTGTGTGTAGTGAAAGATCCCTTTATATAAAATTATACATAAAAAAAATATTTCTCATAAAATCTTGGATGTTACAGTTTGTATGGGTGAGGCATAGAATTTAGGTTTTACAAAGTGGAAAACAACCCAGAGACATGTTGGGGATAACGCATGGATTTCATCCTATCGCAAGTGGTACACTCATAGTTGAAGAATATAGATTGTGTGATTATTATTCATGGTTATATTCCCATGGAAATTTCATGATACCACCAATATGTGGTGGAACGGTTCATAATAAGGATGTATGATGGATGGTTGGGTGATGTGGATGAGATAGATGGGATTTAACCGACATGAAGATGATGGTGTTTTTGTGATTGTACCTCTGATAGGTTTCTAATGTATCCCAATGGAGGATAATCAATGTCCACAATGTTCGGTGGGGTGATGGGACACGTGATGAGGTGGACCATGCGAATGGACACATAGATGGTACATAGAGGCTGTAGAAACTCTAGGTTGTTGCATGACCATATTGAAACAAAAATCCTAATGGAAGAGACTTGGATGAAACATGAGTGATTGGATTGAACCATAGGGAGTCTACCTATGTATCCTCATGGCATGGAATCTTAGTCCATGTATTTCACAATGGGGGAATGGTATCAGTGTGTAAATGAAGGACACTGACCCGAATATGATATTGGGGATTACACGTGGTCAGCAGCCCAAGAGATGTTTTGACTCCCAAGGGGAAGACAAGAGGGTTGGATCCCAATAAGAGAGAATAAAATGGCTTACTGTATATTTGGATTGAACCTCAGGAAGGCTTCCTACATACAATTTCAATGTGATGGGGGTCAAAACCCATGTAGTTTGTATAGGTTTTCCTGGGTTAGGGTTGAACCTCAGGGAGTATTTCTTCATTGAATGCTGAGAAGATAGAGATCAAAAACCACATGGTTTGAATATTTATAGTTTAACACCATAATATACAAGAGGGTCATATAGTTTAACATCATGAAGGAAAAGGGTGAATCGATTGGTGTGGTTTAGGAATGATGGGTCATGATCTTTAACCTTAGGGAGGATTCCTACATACCATTCCAATAAGGGGAATATGATCAATGTCCACATAGTACATATGGGGGTCTTGGGGATTACACGCTATGGAGGCCCCAAAAAGATGTCGTGGTAAATGTTAACTCTAATCTCACATGATTCATTCTTAGTGTGAGAATGAAGGGGCAACAAAAAACATGACGATCATTTCACAAATGTGTGTCCACGATGGGTTGTTATTGGGGGTAATGTATGTAAGTAGCCCAGGTGCCGCTATAGAGCGGAAATTGAAAATGGGGATTACACATCGATACTAAGTGGGTACCACTAAGGAGTAGCAATGGGGAATGTGGCTCATGCATAGAAGCTTCATGGGTGCCGCTAAGGAGTAGAAGTAGTGAATGTGGATTACACATAGAAGAATCCTTCATTCCTCTAAGGTGCAGTAATGGTGATTGGGGTTTACCCAGGAGCAGCAATGGGGAATGGGGATTATGCATAGAAGCATCCTAAGTGCTGCTATGGAGAGGAAAATGTGAATGGAGATTATGCAAAGAAGTTTCTTGGGTGGTGCTAAGGAGCAGTGATGGTGAATGGTGATTATGTATAGATGTTTTCCATATGCCACTAATGAGCACCAATGGTGAATGGGACTTATGATGAAATGCTTCTTGAGTGCCTCTAAAGATAAGTAATGGTGAATTAGGAATATGCATAGAATATTCTCTAGTTCCACTAAGGATAAGCGATGGTGTTTGTGAATTAGGCATGTATGCTTCTTGGATGCTGCTAAGGAGCAATAATGGTGAATGAGGCATACACATATAAGCTTCCCTTGTGTGGCTATGGAGCAGAAATGGTGAATGGGGATTAAGAATTGAAGCAACCCATTATATCTTCGTCATGTATGGACATGAGGGCATCCAAACTCACTAGTGGGTTGTGGAATATAATTGGGGATTAATCTTATGTTCTAGTTCACAAGAGGAATAATTCCAAGGGTGTTGTAATCAGTCCAAACTAATAGAGATGAAAATTATGACTCACATTCCCAACCTTCGAACCACAATGGGAGAGGCATGAAAAAGGGGGATAACTACTGACTATATATGAATCACATCATCCACATTGTTTTAGCCTAATATGGAATCAAACAAACGAGGGCCAACTGCTAACCATATTTGAAACACGGGGCCAAACTCATTGTGTAGTCCGAATGTCATTTGGGGCGTTCGCCTAATATAGTAGGTGAGACGAAGAGGCATTGGAAAAGGGCATTAAGGAGTGCTTTCAGACAAGAAGGAGTATGCTGATCAGAATGAAGGACACACGAAGCATGATGTGGTGTGATGAAATGATTGGTCAGTTTCAAACATGCATAAAATTATTGCATTGGAATGGTCTCATGAGGTAGCTTATTCTTATCATATAACACATATCTTATTTGGATGTAGAGTCAAAATATTATTTAATGATAGGGAATTAAACAGTTTGAATTCATGCAATATGAACAATTGGCATCTAATTTTTCGATCTTAATGAATCTCTTATTGAGAAAAAGAGGCATCCTATATTTTTCACATAGTGAGTAATAAAGTTTATAGTTATTTAGATAGGAATGGTAGGAATAAGATGCAGAGAAATGGTTAGTTTTGGGACTTATCCAAGATCATAACTTTCAGTAGATCCTAGCATTGCAGTCTGGTGATGAGGTTTGGATGAGTTACTTGAGTAATGGATCAACTCAAGGTAATAAGGGAATTTATTATGAGAATCTAAACTCACGACATGTGAAATTGATCAAGTGGAATATGTAGAGCCAATGTATTTCATGGAATGTGGATGAGTATCTAGAATCATGGTTTTCCATAGGTGGAAGGTGGGTGCACATAAGGGCACAGTGGAAAAGTTCATCATCCCAGAATGAAACGTTCGCTATGTGACTCTCCCTATTTCGTTGTAGAAAGTGGATGTTGTTATGGAACTATCTAAGAGGGTCGAGACCACATCCTGGTACTAACCCCATGCGGGGGTGTGGGGATGTAGCAACGGAAGTATGGACCAGCATGCGCATGCTTGTTTAATGAAAAATTGATTTTTTTTAGGAAATATTACAAATTTTTGATTCAATATTGGGATCTTTAACGCACATACAACAGGTAGAAAAGAAGTTGGGTGATAGAAAAACCATTTTGGGACCACGTGGAGACAGACCCATATGGGACATTTTATAATATGTATTAGATGGGTGATTCCCTTATTCCGTGTGGGTGTGGAAGAGGCATTATTTTTTGTATAACTGTGGCTGCTGACCTCTAGAGACTTCTCGTGGGGTGGATGATGCACTTGTATTTATTAGTGAGATCATTGGCTGTGAAACTTAATATTTTGTGCATGGAAGAGACAATCTATGTGACCTGCAGTGGGTGTGCATGGAAAGTGGCGTTTGACATCACATTAGGCATGTAAGATTCTTCGGCACAGATGTCGATCTTATGCACACATCTCTAATCATTCATGCACATAACATTGATATTTTTTGGATGGACAAAGAGGAATATGGCATTGCTTTATGATCCTAAAAGGTATTCGCGATAGGTTGTGCCCAAGATTCGGTTATTCCTCAAAAGACACCATTCATGCGTTTAAACACCAATTATTGTTCCTCAAATTTTGATTATTTCATGTCAAACCAAATTTTTTTCCAAAATTGCCCTAACTATTCATTTTAGGCACCCTAAATTCAAATGTCCATAACTTATAATACGTAACTCTATTTGGGATCTATGTCTAGTGAAATAGAATCCATCGGAGCAATATATGCTATGAGATAATTAATAGAAGCATTCAGTGAATGAAATGGATGCATTTTCTAGTTCAAATAATTTAGAAATAAATATTCTAAATAAAATTCTCTCTATAGATACAATATATATGGTTTTTCCTAATTAAAAAAATTTCTTTAAAAATGTACATCATCAATGTTATAAACATGAGATGCAATCAACATATACTTTTTTAATGAATATTTATAAAATACATCATGCACTTGACAAAAACATGGAGAAAATCCATTTTTTGATAAAATCTCATAACATTCTCTAATATTTCATATGGTTTAATTAATAACATACTTCGATTCCATTTTTAACCATAAAGTAAATTAATATTCAATGGAGATACATTAAAAAAATGATCACCTACCTAAAAATAATTTTCTTTAATGATGTTATGTGCATAGCTTATATACATGATCTGATCCGTCCTCATATGTTACTTAATCATATTATCCATATCACCCATTTCCCACTCAAACTATAGTTTTGGAAAGCTTCCTTTATTAATATTTATCCCAACAAGCTAGAGTCTGTCACCACATTCCATATAATACCTATAAACTTTTCTATTTATGTACTGGAATAAAATAATTTATTATATGAAAAAGCAACCAAATAATATATTAGTCAAATAATACTTAATAATACATTAAAAATTATTTCATCAAATAATCCAATTTTTTGGATAATTCATTTTTTTAATCCATAATATTATGGAGGAAAGGTATTTTTGAAATTTTATTCAATACGAAATAACTTATTAATTTTATTCTATACATTAGAGTTCAATTTGGGATAAAAAAATAAATACAATAGAAATAGGCAATACTTGTGATCTAATTATCTCATTAGCATAATTTTGCTAATGATGATTCAAAGCAATATATTCATTAAAGATAAACAATTAAAATATTAATTTAATTGATTAAAAAATTACCCATATGACATTATAACATTGAGATTTATTTAGAAACCCCACCATGAAATCCATATATATATTATCCAACATCCATTTTAGAACTAGAAAAGACATAATCATACCTTTTGGTAACATTTATTTACATTAAACATGATTCAAATTTAAATATTTCACAGAAAAATAGGAAACAAATTTATTCATTCCATCATACTTGAAATTTTATTGGAGGTCTATATACAATTGTTTTCCAAAATTAATTCAAAATAGATAACTTTAGAGTTAGTCAAAAGTTATTATTTTAATTGGTTGTCACATGAAATACAAAACTTATTTATCAATCATAAATACCTTCTTTAAAAATATATAATAAAATAAATTTCCTATCATTAATTAATTTTACCTTTTCCTATAACGTTGGCATTCATTTCTAGCTTAATTAACAATATCAAGCACAAATGATTATACTAACACCAGAGAAAAAAATAGGGTGTTCTAACATTCATAATTTCAAATCCAAAATCCATCAAATCATTATCTAAAGGGTTGTCTTCAAAATGTAACATGGTTGATGTATCATTATATTTCTTCTTGAAATCATCAGTTACTCTATTTTCATTACCAAGATGTTAACTAATTGTGAAGTCACAAAAATTATCAACTGTAGCCAACTCCAATGTCACTTGTGTAACAATTTGAACCAAAATTTATACATCTATCACTGAAGATCAATATAGTTTTCACACTCCACTCTAAATAAATTTTTTCATTATATTATTAATGAAAACAGTACTACCACTAGTTAATGGTATTTTATAGTATGATTTTTATCATTGGGATTTTATAGACATCCATCATAAGAAACTAAAATAAAATTATTTTTTTTTAAAACACCCCTTCCCATCAATAAAGTATCACTATAGATAAAAACAACCATTTCAGGAGGGCAGTGCCAAAAATGCAGCATTTGATAATATTGATTTCCATTAATGGAAATATTCATTTCCTTTATTTTTATAAATTATCCTAACCCCATTTCTGGTTAACCTTTATAGTGAGCTAGATAACGATGTAATTTTTTAAAAAATACATCTTGTAATAGACAACTTATCCATCAAAATATGAATCTTGATAAATTTTTTATGAGTTTTCTATTCATCAATCCCATTAGTGTTAGAAGAATCAACAGTAATACCATATTTATTTATGATATTTCCATGGAATAAATTCCTCTCTAACCAAAAATCATAATTATTAATATTTCAGACCCCTAATAGTTGTGTTGTCACTAATATGTTGGACATTATGTAGGCTGAGCCTATAAGTTTTCTCGGTAGGAAAATACCAGGTCTCTTGTTTCCATTTGACAGATGAATATTAATCATTTTGTGAGAATAAACTACAATTAAACATCACTGAAACAATATACTAACCATCCTAACCTCCCAAAGGGAAACTCACTTAATTATTCAAGACATATAATATAATTTAATGTAAATAACATTGATGATAGGGTACCCTACACCACTTTAAATATGATTAGATCCTATCACACCCTAATGACAGAAATCTTGTTTCTCCCACCTCTTTTGAATGTACCAGAACCCATCCCTCCAGATGATGCATGTTCCCCACACCACATTACATACTTCACACACAATCCTATCCCACGCATCACAAAAAATAACGGCTTCACATACCTGGTCCACATATCACATCAAATCTCATCACATATCATCCCGAAGTCACCTAGGAAAGCACATAACATATCATCTTGAAGAAACCAGGGATACCACAATACAACTCATCCTAAAGGCACTTGTGACACCACATCATAGCTCACCCAAAGGTCCTTAGTCCATCATCACCTATAAGATGGATCATGGATGATTCAATGGTCATTCATCAATCCTACCATCAGGGTGTTGGGAAATATACTTCCCCACCATGTGACAATGCGGGTGTGCAGAAAATAGTGATGAACATGGGTGGGGTTTGTATAAAAATAACTAGGGAAATACAAATATATATATTGTACTAATAACTCAATATCGACCAATGGGTTCTCAAACAAACAACATACTAAAAATACTATCACCTTTGATTACACCGCTAAATTCATTTATTAGTATCTTCAATGTCCTTTTTATAAGGTTATGTGATGTGATAATATATAGTTTCTTCACATTTACTCCATGTTTAACACTCATTAATTTTATTATTTGGTATCAAGAAAATTTAATCACACAACCCATAATTTAATTTTCCATTAACAAATTTCCAACCAATGAATGAAACCAACACATTCTAATAAAACTATTATTAAACATTCATTTATTCATTCCACCACTACTCTGGAATGTAGCACAATGAAACAACATATCAAAAATGACTCAAAATACCCAAAATTCCACCACCCCACTACCCAAAATCATGGAAAACAAACCACATATTTCCCCACACCCCAACCACAAATCACCGACCCACAAACACAATAACACATCCTAACACATCCATATCCATTTATCGATTTTAAAAGTGGATTTTATCACATACCACATTAATTTAGGAGTATCATCACACCAAAGAAAAACACGGGGAAACCATTTAGTTAGATAAGTGTAGGTAGTTAACCAATATCCATTTACTGTTATATCATGAAAATTACAACAGAATAATTAATTACAATGCATACATCAAACACATATAATTCTCCCAAAAACCAAATTTTTTAGCATGACATCGGGCACATAAAATTCATAATTTCAAAAATAAAATCAAATATATAAAATCATGCCCATTAAACCCCATTTTCACTTTATATTAAATTAATAAATTCCTTGTATTGGTTAAATTGACACAACCATAACCCATATGTTAACAAAAGTAATCCCCTCTCCCATGATACAAAATAAGAGGAAATGATGAAATACGTAGCATAAAGAATCATTTTAACTCACTATGCACCACAGGGAAAATAAGAAACTACCAAGACCACATAGTTGCACACGAAAAATGAATATCAAACTACATCACACCAGATGGTGGTAAATAAACATCGAAAATGAACCCCAAATAAATTAAATACCACAGTAGAGGATCATCGAACTATAATGGAATGATAAATCTTAGAACAAGAGGAGAAATCACAATTGATCGAATATAGAAGCCCATGGAATGATACCCATTGAAATAAATCTCCAATCACTGAAGGAAAAGGTTGATGTATAACTGAAAGGAGAGAAGAGCGGTTTGGCAATAGGGTTTGAGAAATAACTCGAGTTGCTGAAATCATTAAAACTATATTGCATTGGGGAATAAAATTATTTGTTATAACCTTTCTGATTCTATATTCTTAGTATTCTAGGTTCTAAAGAAACATGTCACAATTTTTATTATTTAACCCCAATAACAACACATCATTAACTAGCCCTAGATAAGGTGTGAATCCAACTATTATTTTATTTAAAACCCTTACACATCTTGTATTTCCAATAGTAGTTATTCTACACCTCCTACATCCACCAAAAACTCCCAAAACAACCCTAAACAACACCAACAGTCCAAAGTAAAATAGAATTATACCAAGATGGTACATAAGGTTGCATCAGATAAATCTCAAATAAACCATTGACAATCCAAAACCATGACCAAAAGGAATGGATTCTGAATATCCACCCCATGAGATACCTCTCAAGTGTCACATCATGTATCAAATGCAACCACCAGTCGAACAATCCAAACCAAATGACTACAAAACACACTGCATAGCCACATCACTGTAACCACTACTATAATCCATGTCCTCTAAAACAACCCATTTTCAATAAATCCATTGAAAAACCAACAAACATCATCATCCCAAAACATGAATGATGGAACCTCATCCTCCATGTCATGATACTAAACTTTTTGGTCAGCACTGAATCACTCGAATGAGTTTAATCGAATCTCAATTTATGTGGACCTAAAAGGAATCAGTTCCCCGCATTATTATATGTCAGGAAAATATCCCACAGCATAGAAGAAAAACATTACAAATAATGGAGAATAACTCATCCCATAAAAATATGTTCAAAAATCACATCAAAAATGAAATCATAGGAAATAAAAACTCAAAATAACTCCTAGTGCTATTATCACATCAGAGTATCTCACTCCCAAGAACTATCCTACATTACACAATGGATTCACAACACACAACCCATGGGTATGGTCCATCCTTATAGCACCTTATTGTGACATTCATGGATCTCCATTGGATGCTCCATGAATGTCGCATAATCCTTGATATCAAACTCTTCCTAGTCAAGGACAGGGGAGACATCATGAAGATACCTACAAAGATGAGAGATATTAAAGGAGACATGGATCCATTAGAACTATGATGGAAACATCAATTGTTATGATTCTTCTCAAAATATCCCCAACACCTCAAGTATCCCAACAAATTGGGGAGAAATTTTAATCCATCTACCAAACCTCTTCTTCCCTTGATGAGGGGAATCCTTCAATATCATGAGGTCTACAACCTAAAAATGTAGATAACACCTCCTATGATCAGTAAAAAACTTATTATCAGATTGAATTTATTTAATCGTCTCATGAACCAGATGAAAGTTTTCTGTTCTACTCTAAACCACATTAGGACCAAGAAATGATGTCTCATCGACCTCCATTCAGCACCACAGTGGACGAAACAGTCACCAGTATAGGGCCTCAAATATGTCCATTCCAAGGGAAAAGTGATATCCATTATAATAAGAAAAAAATATAAAATCATATTTTTGTACCCAAGACCAACCAAGGCCTAATACTCAAACTCGAAACATATCCTCCAATGTTTTTATAGTCAGTTCTATCTACCCATTTATCTATGGGAGTAAATATGTGAAGATACATAATTGAGTTATGAAATTATACTACAATCCCCTCCAGACTCATGAGGTAAAATATGAATCCAAATCTGACATAATATACCTTATAAATCTAGGATACTACACCATCCCATCTATATATATCATATCCAAAGAATCCAATGTTTCTGACTCCATAATCTCTATGAAGTGTGCTGAATTTTTCATCCAATCCATGACGACCTAGATTTCATCAAAACCTACCTAATCATTGTGTAACCCTATGATGAAATCCATCGATATACCATCACATTACTAATAATGAACATGCATGGTCTACAAAAAAATTCTGAAAACATGATGTTTGTCCTTTACCTACTAGAAAACCAGACCCTGAGCCACAAACTCCACCACTACCTGCTTCATTCCTGGCCACAAAAACTATTCCCTCATTCTATGGTATATCAATGAAACTCATGGGTGTAGTTACATATAAGAGAAATTAAAATTAATAAATCCCTAGAATGTTGAAACCAGAACAAAAGTCAGTTCATGAAACCACATCTCCTTTCAACCATACTCAAGCCATCTCTCTGGAGCATCCCTGTGGATGACATAATCACACATCATTTCTACCTCTAAGTCTCCCCACTGCGACTCCTACACCTCCTACATCAGATAAGACTATACCTTCATCTAAAATAAGAAAAAACTCTACCACCATCCACCCTTGCATCTATTTTAATGGTATATAACTCCTCTATTTCACTTTAAGTGACAATTGATTCATGAACAACATCCTAATATGACATTCTAAAAAAACCATTAGCAATGACATTCCCTTTCCCTGATATGTTTGATATCTCAAAATCATAGTCCTACAAGAACTCCTTAATCATATGATATTTCAATTTCAGATCAGAATAAGATAACACATATCTCAATCTCTTGTGATCCCTGAAGACCACAAAATGCTCCCCAACAAGGTAATGTTGCCACAACTTTAGCACTGATAGAACTGATGTTTTCTCTAGATCAAGGATGGTAGAGTTACTCTCATGGGGTCATATCTTAATAGAATCATAATATATTATTTCATTCTTCTACATCAATAATCACCCTAATATCATATGGGAAGAATCACAAAACACCTTATACATTCTTCCTCTTGAAACTAGAGCATTAGAGAACTAACCAACATCCCCTTCATGTAACTGAACACTGCCTGACTTTGATAACTCCACTAAAAGATTGGTACTTCATAGTAAAATATTTTCATGGAGATTGAAATCGATATAAATCATGTATAAATCACCAATAATAGAGTGAAAGGCCCTGGAAACTACAGACCACTTCTGCACTCTTGGGTGTTTCCCACAAAACAGCTGCTTCATCATTCGATGGGTCTACTATCACACCTTACTGAGACACCATATACCTAAAGAAATGTACCTCTCATTTACAAAATATACACTTGGACAACATTACAGAGAGCTTGTGGAACCAAATATCCTATATTATAGCTCAGAGATGCTATATATGATACTCTTCAGACATTGAGTAGATTGAGATATCATCGATGAGTATGACAATGAACCGATTCAAGAACTCATGGACCACAGAGTTCATAAGACCCATGAACATGGATTTTTTGTTTTTAACATTGAATGGAATGACAATAAACTCAATGTTCCCAAACATAGACCCGAATTCATTCTTCAGGATGTTACCTACCTTCACCATCAACTAGTGATATCTAGATGACAAATCAATCATAGAAAATATAATTTATCCTATTTAATGTTAAAAAATATTATCAATCCTTGGAATAAAGTAATGAATCTTGATTTTCCCAGATTCAACATCTGATAGTCTATACACAACCTTATAAAATCACCTTCCTTCCTAGAAAACAACACTAGCGCACCCCACTACGAAAAACTAGGACAGATGTCACCCTTATGAATCAGATCATTAGTATTAATCCTAAACTACATAATCTAAGAATGTTACATTTGATAAGGATCAATTAAAATGAAAGAATATTCGGGATTCATGTCTGTCCTAAACTCTACATCTTGTTGAGGGGGTATCATCACAACCTCCTTAGGGAAAACATCTAATAACCTCCCAAGGAACCTAGGAACATCTACAATCTCAACATACACTGCTTCCATTGAAAACACATCCCACGAGGTTGGGTGGGTCTTTACACACGTACATCCCACCTAAAAACTCTTCTCATTGAAGAAAACATCACGTTGAATATCCACATCAACAAAACATCGATATACTCTTGAAGTAATAAATAATATCACCAAATGAACAAAACCGTTCAATGATAGGATGACATTATATGGATGATTTTTTAGTAAGAAAAGATCCCAATGGGACCAATCCGACCCCATCCCTGGTCTACACCCCCCATAACACATCAAACAAGATGGTCTGGCCTCTGACTGGCGTATTCAACCATAGGGGAACATGAAGCCTCTATATATCAACTCCTAGATAATTTGCATGAGTGGGTGCAATAAAGGAGTTCCAAGTGACTAAATAAAATAAGGCACAATCAAGAGTACTAATCAAACGGATCCTACCACTAACAATGTCAAACCCCTTTAGAAATGATACCTCCACTATATGAAACTAACCATGCCCAACTCCTATACCTCTCTAATGAAAAACACTTCAATGATTATGCTTGGTTCATGGTCCCTGAACATGAGAAACATCTTGAGGTCAAAATATACATACCCCATCTACCCTTGGTGGAGCATATACATGATTCCCAAAATGATGACACATCCTAAAGGGAATCGTTTGATTAGGTAGTCATTTAATCTATCCACCTCCAACAAATTATGGTTGAGTAGACACTGCAAACATGTCCTCAATATGGATATGAACCTCATAAAATAAGAACAATAACCCCAACCCCACAAGAATGGAATTAGTTATATAGTGTAGAAAGGGTACATATTGAGGTCGACTCCCAACTAGTGAAAACATATTGGTCCTCACGCTTGAGACCTATCACTAAAAACTCTACCTCTTGAAGAAATCTTCTAGTTCCCTTCACATGGAAAAAAATATTGCATGTTCATTCTCTAGATCATCTATTCCTTCTTCTGAACCACTAGGAATGTTTTAAAAGTTAAATAAGTACATGTATATTGTATAAAAGTATGATGAACCTCTTTAAGATGTCTTTTATAAGACACCTCGTCTAGAAAAATAACTGTAAAAAATGTAGAAGGTACCCGAACCTGATTCCCAAGTACCACATTGAAATTCTCCCCTCCTGAAGAGAAACAATTTCCTTCATCTTCACTACCTTCATATTTGAGAAAAAAAACCCATCCCATAAATCCTTTTAGAAGACAACCCACAAAACATATTACTCATTTTAATCTCCAAGATATAGAATCCATCATTGACTAGTAGTTCATTGTAACTAACTGATTACCAAAAAGGACTTAGTAATCCATAGTGGATCGAATCAAACATAAAGAGATCTCAAGATCACCTAACCAACTCTATATGTCCACATCTGAAACACTTCCCGAAAACATCTCAAAATCATGTCGTGGAAAATTATGTTGCGCCATATACCTCTGAACAGCCTCTTCAACATTATCAACCCTCCATCAATCAACTAGGTCAGAATGCTAAACCTTAATTTTCCACGTAATATGATGATGATAACTATGAGGAATAATTGAAAAGAAAACAAATAACTTCTTAATAAAAATACAGTGGGTTTTCATTATGATATATTATAATTACATTAATATATTATATTCATTTAATCCATTTTGACATCCCCCATACAACCCAATACAATCAAGAAAACAAGTCATCATGATACATGTACCACCTCTAGGTCTCTACCCTACAAGCGGTGTAGCCTCACATGGTTATTTGGTGGGCATAGAGTCATTACATCAGATAATAGGGATCCATAAAATCCCATGTCCTAAAAGAAATTCTGAGGCCTATGCCCCACACCAAGATCATGTAATATTAATTCCCTAAAATTCCATCTAATCCTCATTGTTCCTAACTCCGAACTATATTCCATCTCTCAAATATTAGCCTCAGATTCCATAATATCATGACCCCAACTATCAAAGGATTCCCCTCCAAGTATGGAAATGATGAAAATGATATAATGACCCTTGGGTCCTGTACCAAGTAGGCCCCATGTTGGAAACTAGCTCTGAGGGTATAAAAATATCATGTTTGGGAAGAAAAACCCTCTATAATAATATAGGATTGAGATATAACATGAATCATTTACAAAAAAGTGAATGACATAATATATAGATAAATCCTAAACAATCCCAAATTCATGATTAAATTGATCTGATGTGGACAATATTCTCAAATGTAAATACCCATTAGTAAAGCTAAAGTTGTGGCACAATAAATGTTAGGGGTCCTAACTTTTAATTTTTTGCACAGTCCATGTAATCCCCCTAGAAACCTGAAAATAGTTTTATATATGATGGGTGAGAATACAAGTATACTCAATAGTAGATGTTCAAGTGTCTTTTCACATGTGAATGATGTAAACTATTGATCTTATAAGAAAACAGGAAAACAAAAATGAACCTACATAGGTATACTAACCATCCCAATCTCACTAAGGGACTCTAACCAAATAACCTAAGACATGTAATATAATATTATGTAAAGCACAATGATTATAGGGTACCCCACACGACTTTACCAAATATTAGATTATCTTACACCACAATGTAAGACATCCTATAACTCCAAACCCTCCTGAATATATCATAGCCCATCCTTCATGCACAATCAAGGGATACACACCACAATACATCACACTCTCACAAACCTGGGCCACACACCAAATCATATCCTTCCCACACACAATATGGAAACACATGACAACACATATCATCATATCTCATATTAAAGAAACCTTCTAAGTGAAGTCATAACTCATCATGAAGACACTTTGGACACCACATCAGAACACTTTTCGAAGACACGTTGGACTGAACATCACAACTCTCTGAATGAATCATGGTCCATCATCACCTATTAGAGGGAGAAGGATGAGTTAGTGGCCAACCATCCATCCTAGCATTGGGATATCGGTAATGTTACCCCACATGACAATGTGGGTGTTCATCACATTGTCCTCAATGTGGGTGTGGTGTATATATATATAACAAATGATATAAATGTATATTTATAACAGTAAACACTCACGGTGAACCTATGGGTTCTCAAAAAAACAACTAACTCACAATAATATCACCTTTAATGCCACATCTAAATGAATTTATTTGTATCTATAATAGCCATTTTGGAGTTGAAGATCCCAGATAATCTAATGTGGCATCATATCTTCTCCACATTCAACACCTATTCTTTTTTTATTTATAATTAACATCATTTATTCACAGAACCCATATTTTCATTTTCCAGGATCATATTTCCATCCAATTAACAAACTAACCAATTCCCATTTAAATGATTTTAAAAATTCATTTATTCATTCTACCACTACTCGGGCATCTAGAATAATGAAACCACATATAAAAAATGGATCAAAGAGTCTTGTTATCCCTCTGTGCAATGTATTTCAATGAAAAAACAAACTAGATTCTACTATTTCACAAGAAACAAGTGGACCAACCTACACCAAAATAAAGGGTTATCAAAAATGCAACCCAAATGAACCACCAACCATAGAATCCTCGCTGTAGTGGAACCCTGAAAATGAATTGAACTAAATGAGTCATAATGAGATGAGAACTCAACATGGATCGAAGACGGAAGCCTAAGGATTAATCCCAATTGAATGAAATATCCAAACGCTGAAGGATAAGGACATTAGATTCCTTGAACAAGAGAAGATCCACTTGACATAGGTTTTGAGAAATTACCTGAGTAGAAAAAATCATCAAAAAATCAACATAATAGAATTACATGATGTTTAATCCACTTTTACGTTGTCCACTCCTGAGATTATAGGTTCCAATAAAAATCTCATTTTCATTTTTATTCTTTAACCATAAAAACAAATCATTATGAACTGGTTTTGGGAAAGCTGTAAAACTACATTCACATCATGTAATACACTTACAAGATGTGTATTTCTGGCACCATATATGATTCACCTCCAGCTTCCACTAATAACTTCCAAAACCTCACTTAGACACCTCAATCACTCCAAAATAACAATGATACAGACCAAGAAGTCATTTACCATTTCAATAAACAGTTCCCTCATTTCAAAAACAAAGAAAAGGATAATTTTCATTTTCATACATTATTATTTTTTACATTCATGATTCAATGTGAAATTAATGAATTGATTCCAAAATACAAATAAAAACTCATTTCAAATTATCATTCTTTTTTATTGTATTCTGTTATAGCATGATAAACTCAAATACAACCCATACCTATTATAACATCAAATTATATAATGGGAAAGAAAATATGTTTTGATGGGTAATATATTAAACATATAATAGTTTAATGATATTTTGAAATCCTTGCTTCTTTAATACCTCCAGTGTGTGTTTTATCTAATAGACATAATTTATTTTCGTGAGGGGAAATTTTATTTTTTTCATAAATGTTTTCTAATATTAATGAAAATGTTGGCCATTAATCAAATAAATCAATACCACATTCAGAAAATTTTGTTAATGTAAAATTAAAAAAGATCATTTGATGTCCAAAATCATCCAAAGTGGTTGAAAAGGATTTTATAACCCTCTTATTCATATATTCTTACTATATAAAATAATTTATTTTCTCTTAATTGTACATGAATATGTATGATGGACTATATCATTATAAATAGAACACCTTATTTCTAACTTATAAAAAATTTCATTCCGTTACTAAGATGTTTTTCTATAAAATCATGAGACATTTTCCAAAACATACTACATAAAAAGAACTCTGTAAATTTCATAATAAATTAAAAGGGAGTTATTTAACTTACCATGGAAAACTGTAAACATTATTTATATACCTTTATATTTATTCATAGTATTCATCCCATTAATCATCCACACAGACAACATTTTCTAGTTATTTTCATAAAACACTTGATCATCTAATAATCACATTTCCACCTTCTTGCAACATTTAACACGATTCCTAGATAATTTAAACTCATCACTGTTCCATAACATGGGATATAATGGATTCAATCATGAGTAAATCACATTAATATTATGATAAACATATTCATGTAAAATTTTGTGTTCACCAATGAAAATTGGGTGAATCTTTCTTTTTACATGGCCACTAAATCTTCCTCCTACCTAATTTCTATGAATTTATTTTCTATCCTATTTAAAAAAATAGTAAATTTTTTGAAAGAATATATTCTTAAATTTATCACATTTCATGGGGTCAATCTCTTTCTTTTGTATTCTTAACCATTTTCCTTTTTTGATCAACATCAACAAAAAAATAGTAAATATAAAGAGTAACATCATGATGTTATGAAAAATTCATGACTAAAAATAAATTTTATAGTTATTTAATTAATACATCATCTACCACTATGATTAATTATCCACCGAATATTAGTGGGTGATTTCTTATCTGATGATCTCCTATACAGATTCCTCTATGGGAGATCTAGTTTCTCCATAGCATGGATACCCCCACAATTTATATCATATTTCAAAAAAACATCATACAATAAACTTTTTAACATACCATTACATGTTTGGATAAATAATCTTAATTTATTATTAATATTCCTTAATTAAATTTTTAGAGCTATAATAATGTTTGGTAATTTTTCTTTCAAAATGAAAAATCATCATTTCTAGCCTAATTAGATTTTAATTGAAGTATTTGTTTCCAAATTTTATAATCTGAACGTGAAAAAATGATGTTATTTTTATATTTAGAATGTCAAAATAATTAGTTGGTGAATTATGGGGATTTTTCTAGAAAATATTATTTTTTCAGTGAATAGTGAAAATTCTGATTTTATATAAAACTATATTCTCATTTCTAGAATTTAAAAAGTCACATTTCTATTTAATATGTGTAAAAACAATCAATAATTCAATTATATTAGTAATTATTAAATTATTGTCTTTTGAAATAACTTTATACATGAATGTTTTATAGAAATAATTTTATAATTAATAATACAATTTATTGAAATTTCTATTTTCATCACATTTTTTATATTAATTTTTAATTAAAAATATACCCTTACCTCAAGTAAATTTTATAAAATGGATTCTTCATTTTGAATCAACATAATTCAGAATTTTTAATAAGAAATGCATAAAATTTTTCATTATGAAGAGTTAACATAGTAAAAAAATTATTAACACTATTAATGTAAAACCATGTTTAGAAGTTTAAAACTACTAAGATAAGAGTTAAAATATCAATAAATATTGTCCAATTTCTATTTTATAGACATATTTCAACCATATATCATTTATTATTTATAAATTACAATTTCTCAAAAAAAATTTCTTGTTTATGAAATTAAAATATATTTTCCTTTTTTTATATATTTTCCTCTCCACCACTTATAAAATGACACCCCTTCTCCTCGGTTAACCACACATCAATATACTTTTAGTTCATATATTTCCTAACCAAGTAGAATTATTAAATTCCCAAACATAACATAGAGTCCCTGGTTTGACTATAAAACTTCTTAGCTAAGCATTAGTTATAATCTTGAATAGGTTGTCCAAATAAGAGGTATAGTAATTAACCAAGAATTTTCATTTTTTTATTCTTAAATTTCCATGAAATATTCTATAAAATTTTTGAATAATAAAACTAGTATATTTAAATTTGAGGGATTTTATTACCCAGAATCATTTTATTTTGTATTTTCAAAATAAACTTTTAAAGGGTATCTGTGAACCCTAACAAATTACACCAATTAAAAACAAAAAAGTTAATTAATCCAAGATAGTGACTATATGAAATATCTTCCCCAACAACTAGAATGTTATTTCCAGCCGGGATCGTCCAATGGCCACTCAGATAGTGTCCCATTCAGGGTTTTATGCCCCTTGTAATGATGGAATATTCTATACCCTCTCATTCATCCATATTAAGATTGGGAATCTATGGTGAATTCAACATGATCTGAATCCTCATCTGGATTTGTACTTGTAGAGTATCTTGGTGATTTATAATTCCATAAAAATGAGATATTTAATAACATAAAATCCTGATCATAGTCAATCACAAAGAGAAAATAGAGGAAAACCCACCAAAATATGCTAGTGATTTCTCACCCACACATCCCAAAGAAACATGTAGGAAACCACTCCGATCTACCTCAGAGAGAGTGGTAGAGTCCTAGAGAAATAGACAAGGAAGGATAAGCTATTATACTTGACAGATCATATCTCTCAAGCCCCGCAACACTAATGACCATAACTCAATTCATTAAACAAACATCATAGAACACAAAAATCCCAAACAAAACTCATCCATCCACATCGGATCATTAAACATTTAACAAAAAATCCCATAAATAATGCACATCAGACACAAGAATATGGAACCCAAATCACATCAACCCTCTATAGGATCCTAAATTCCTACAACCACATGATTTAATCTAGTAATCTTCCATGTAGGAACCACTCAGCTTGAACAAAATGAGGAATCTATAAACATACCTAGATTACTTATTTTCCCAACCTCGATCAATTTATACATGATATATACTTTTGGTGAGATCCAAAATGAACAAAAAAAATTTCACTCACCAGTTAAATCCATGATCACTGAAGGGAACCACATATCTATAATTGACAGAACCACAAACCTCTCGAAGCTATCACATCTTCACCATGATTCAATGCCACTGCTCTTGTAATTTAATGAAAAACATGTGCCACCGAAATCCTAGTTGAAACCATTGTGTAATAAGATCATGACTGAGACATGAAATCTAAAGGCCAAACCCTCATCACCAGACCTGAAAGACATCATTGTGATGTTGTCACTATTATAGTGAATGAGAATCCATCTTGATGAACCTGCATCCGTCAAAGAGAGACACCACCATTAGCCACTATACAATGTCTGGGAGAGCGGGGGACCAGTCACCATCACTGAGGAGGAGTGCCGCCACCAAAGACATAACCCCAAGGTACCGATTTTATGGAATTTTATTATATAAAGGGAACAACCTATACCCCTCTCATAATTAATCAAATTTAAAATAAAATAGTCATATGATTGTAGGGAAGACTACAGACTTGTGATATGATGTAATTCATTTTCCATCACCGCCTCACGTGGTTGGTTGTAATGACAAATTTAATGTATATAAATTATATTCATGAAATATTTGTAATTATGTAAATTGTATATATCATATATTTTCTAATCAATGAATTCATTGAAAAATGATATAATTATTTATGGTATGTGTGGACTACAACATCCATGATGTAGCGTGTTTTGTTTTCACCACACCATCACAAAGCCAATACACAGAAGTTTGTTTAAATAATATATTAGTAATTTATAATATTTATATCATTAGATTACGATAAAATAACACTTACCATATTTCCATTAAAATCATTGGAAAATATAAACATCACTCATGCATAAGTATGGCCTACCATCTCCTGAATTGTTACATTGTAAATTATTCCCTACCAACATTTTTTATCTATTTAAAAAACAATATTTAATGCATAAAAATTATAATTATTTCATTATTATTATAAAAATGATGTAATAAAATTTTTTACCATTTTAATCCAACCAGTGTCATTTTAAACAAATGAACCAACTATTTTCAAAATGCCTGTTGTGAACTAAGTTGGTAACATAATAAATTACAACATGGTAATAAAAATATAAAAATAATAATAAATATAGAAAATTATAATATTAAAATAAATAATTATCCTATGTTTTTTATTCAGGATGATAATGAATATTTGTCTTAGTTCTAGCTTGAGGTAATGAATTTCATATCAATTTCCACTCAATTGAGACATATTTGATATTATCACATATTTTCCTTAATGTGGTTTATATACGTCCCCATTTATGTATTTAACGTTATTATATACTAATTCCTGATTAATAAATTTTGAATTCATGTTTTGTTGTCCTAGGGGTTAAAATTTGAATGTTATCAAAGAGGTAATAATATATTTTATATTCTAATTTTCCAGATTACTCTTATTTCATATTAAAAATCATAGAATACATCCCAATTAAACACTATATATTTTCATATCCTATGTAAATTTATGTATTTCGTAAATTTTATTCCAAATTTCTCTCTCATTTACACTTGAGTCATGTAAATAAACATTTATGAGAAAATCTTATAATATTTCACTTTATAAATTTTAACAGTTTTTCATCCATGTACATATTTTTAAAATAATTTTTAACATGTCCTTTTTATTAATTAAATGCTTTATTATTGATATTTTAATTTACAATTAACTTTTTACATTTTATTATTTAATTATTTATACAATTTACTAAAATGTTTATTTACATATATCATTATAAAAAATTAAATGAAATATTTTCTATTAAAATCTATGGAATTAACAATCTTCCTCTCTTTCATAACCATTTTAAACCAATTAGTTTGTTATAAATTTATTATGTGGGTTTTCAAGGAAAAATATTTAATGAATTAATAATTTCAAAAAAATTTAAAAATTTTATTATATTATTTAATATAACTTATTTTAATTATTTGAAGGTCGTATTTAATCTCTCATAAAATACTGTGGTCATGAAATTTCTCTTGAATCAAATAATTTATTTTGATCATTTCTCATCTAACATTAAATTTCTCTTATATATTTATATTTCATGGATCATGGATATGATTTTAGATTAAATTATATTTAATTTTTATATATTTTTTTACTATGAATATTTTCCAATAGATTTGAATCAAAATTGTTTAACCATTATTCTTTTTTGAATATGGATATTGGATGATGAATCGTATGTTTTATGAATTGAATTTTTCATTAAATATATTATGAATGAATTAGATATGTAGTAATGGGTGGGACATTGATGTTTATTTCAATTTTATAAATTGATATGTCTCATGAGGAAAACCCATTTAATAGCCATATTTAAATTGGTTTTTCGATTATAACTACTTATAGTTAAAATTGGTTTGGACCAAGGCCATGATGATAGATATTATTGGATGTATAATATAATGACTAACAAGAGAATGAATTTCCTTCACAGAAAATTTAGTTATAATTATCCATTAAAAATATTTGATTTGATATTATCCACAGATGAATTTCATTCTCAAATTTTTAATTAAGTATATTTTATTTTAGTTATTTATTATTCTATATAGATTATTCATTCTTGATTCATGATAGATTTTATTATATGTAATTCATACTTTTCTTCTCAGATGAGTCATTAATTTTTCCTCATTACATAATGATGGATTTTATTAAAACCATCATGATTAGAATATCTTTTTGGCCTATAAATTTTATATTTCCACTATAAAATGGGATTAATTTTTTTAGATCCTTATTCAAAACTACAAAAAGAATCAGAAATTTTGGGATAATAATATTTGTATCTTATACCAATGTAAAAATATTTTAACGAAATTTTTTACAAGAGTTTTGGTTATTATATTTTGTATCTGACAATGTTTAATTGATACCATCAGAATTATATTTTACATCAACCTGTATAACATGGTTATAATGATAATCGAATATAGTACTTTTAAAATTTTATATTGTTTGGGGTTTTATTTTATGGATCAATATTAATGATGCTCATTATCTAAAATAGTTGTCTCTATTGTTAAGAGATTGTTCCTATTGGAATAAAGGTAATCAACACCTGTTGACACATTAGAGAATTCCCTATTGTGAATGAAAATATACATTGTATTTCTACTGAGTACATCATGTCTATATTAAGTAATCATACTCATGAAATGAAAAAAACCATTCCTGAATGGATTATAATGTTCTTAAATAGTGGTATTCTCCTTTTTCAAATCCCTATTCAAGATATAATGATAAATATTTTAGTGAAACTATTCATATATTGGTTGTTGGCCAATTAATGAAGTCATCTAAAATGATATTCTTCATATTGGGATTTAATAAATATTAAATGAGTTATTTTGGTAGTGTACTATTTGAATGAAGATATATATATTAATAAATTTCATTGATTCAAAAAATAAAATTGGATAAAAAAGTTGAAATCATGGAATGGAGAACATTTAAATATATTTTAATTGTGAAATAATTCCCTTGATAACAACAAGATAAAGCGGAAAAGAAGTTCCTCACTTTAAATAAATTGGGAGAAGAATGTTCGGAAATGTATGATGTTAAAATTTAAATATTATATTTTAAATATTTGTACTACATGGGTAATTTAGATCGAAATATTGACCATTTGTTTTATCATCATATGATGAGTCTCTGAAGTTCACTAGTTTATCAATCATTTTTATTGTATGATTATATAATATAATGAGAAATTATGATATAGAATGAATTTTTGAGAACCTATAGATTCAAGTGATGTAAATAAAAAAAATTTGAATGAGAAATAAGAAAAATGGAATGATTCAATGATTAATAAGAGAATGATGCAATTTCCATCATGTAAAAATGGGGTAAATAAGAATTCAGGAAAATGCATGAAGTGTGTGGGAGATTGATACTTGTTTAAATAAAAGGGTTATTTAGAAAATGACTGTAAAATAAAAGAATACCATTGTTGTCCATTGCCTCAACTGTAATAAAATTGGAGATTATACAAAACTAATTTCCAATTAATCAAGGGAATCTAATGTAGAAGAGGCCATCAGTGAATTCAAATATAATGTGGTCACTACAGATGAGGATAATGTTTATAAATATGTGGTAGTGTGTACTATAATCATAGACTAAACTTTAGAGAAATCATTATTTGATTCTATATATTTTTATTATTTTATATATTCCTAGTTTATCAATACAATTAAATATTTCCCTAAATAATTAATAAGGGAGGTTTTTGTCAAAAATCATAGTCTAAATCACACAGAAATAAGGATGTGTTTTCCAGATACCATTATGAAAGAAACTTTCATTATTTGTGAAATTTATTTTATAGTTATGATTCATGTTTATATTATAAAATGAATGGGTTTTCATCCCATTTACGATGACAAAAATTATTGCAATGAAAATGAAATTTTTATTCATGATGAATATACAGAATTATTTATCTTTATATGGGAGACATCATCATCTCTTTCTTGTCTAGAACCACCCCCAGTTTCTCCCCAAAATTTGAATCTTTAGAAAAAATATTAGTCAGAAACTATTTATTGATATTGTAATCTTCAAAATCAAAATGTACATATTTTTCAAGAATGAATCAATGTATTTCCAATGTAATTACATGGACATCCAATGCCACTACTACAAAACCCACATTTAACAGTGATTTAATTTTTCATTTCTAGAAAAAATGTTGATTAATGAAATATTTATCAGTGCAAAGGAAAGCACTGAAATTTTTAACCTTTATCCGGGATTTGTTTTCTTTATTAAAAGGAACCTTTCTGAGTTATTTTTTATTTAGTATAATCTTCTTCCATTATCAGCACAATATTTTAAGTCTTGGAAATGGGCACCCTCTATCAGTGCTTTATTTTTAGCACTAATAAGGTCCAAATAAATAAAAATAATAATTTAATAACTTAATAATAATAAATGGGTTTATTAATAAAATATTAAAACACTTAGTATTTAAAAAAAATATTTGATAAAAATTAAAAAAATTATTTTATATTTTTAATAATGAAATTTTTTATTATTTATATAATTATGATTAATAATGTTATTAAATTGTATATATTATATGTATCGACATATATTAACATATATAAAAATAATTTTGACATTACCTAATATTAATGTGCATTACAGTAAATAATAATATTTTTACTTAATAATTGACTATGAATTAAAAATATTGAATAATTGCAAAGTAGGAAACATATAATTGAATGTCGTCTTATTTTTCAATTTAACAGTGATCAAATGTGTGTTATATTGATTTCACATATATATAATTAATGCATTTTTATAAAAAATGAACAGACATGAAACTTATATATTTTTTTGGTATTGTTGATGTGTACTTAATTTTAAATAATTCAATTTCACTCATTTTTTACATATATGCATGCAAATAAAATTTTATATTCATTAATAAGGATACAATATAATTTAAAAAATATATTTATAAATAAAAATATTTATCGATGTACATTTTCTGTATTTATAAAATTCTTTATTATATTTACAAATAAAAAATAATTTTTAATGTATTTATATAATTATAAATAAATAATTATATATATATATATAGAATTGTTAAAATTATATAAAATTAACTTAAATAATGAATTTATTTAATATATTTTTATATATTTATTAAACGTATATATGTATAATTATATAAATATATATAATGACTTTAATATTTTTTTCTAGAAATATTTCTAGAATAATAAATAAATAATTAAAACTTTATAATAAATATATTTAAAAATTATTATATTTACTATATTTATATTTATATTTATTTATAATTTATATATAAATAAGTTTAATTTAATATTTATAATTGTAATGATAAATCCTATATGAGGGCATAAGTAATAAACCACGATAAAATCACCTTTATTAGCACTTTTTCACAAATATTGACATCACATTTAATAGCACTATAATTTTATGTAACATAAACAGTACTTTTATCAGCACATTACTAATTACCTCTTATAAACTAAATTTCATCAACAATTTTTTGTAATCGATAATAAAAGTGTCCCTATCATAATAAAAATCCTAAAAATTTGTGAACATGTGATATCAAAAGCCTTCCACCGATTCCACCCTCTGCCGACACAACTTATTGGTGATTCAAACCTCAAATAAAACCACTCAACTACCTCTTGAACATATCCTCTGATATCCAATATTTGATTGATATTAGATAATTTGAAGAGGTGTTTAAATTTTCATCAACCAAGCAAGATATACCTTCAAATTTTCATTATGTATTTTTGGTTTATTATTTTTCTTTTTTCATTCACAAGGTTGTTATTTTTGTTCCAATGATTGTATACTTGAGAGGTTCAACAGTATATTTTCTCAGTATCCAATTTGTATTCATCTCTTTATCACTCATGCAGATTTTATTGTTTCTGGACTCGACGCTAACACATGGAGTCACATGGAGTATAGGTGGTTGTTATATTTTATTTACATTTCCAAAATTGATCATCAAAATCTATAATACATAATTTTCACTAATTATTTTATAATTGGTATTCCGTATATGTAAAATTATAAAAACTGAAACTTGGTATTTTTTGTGTGAGGTGGTTTAAGGTAGGATAATGGATGTATTTTATACTATACTGATTTACATGTTCTTTTTTATAATTATTTGGGTTGGTGTTGGAATCTAATGTATCGATTCATAATTGATATTTTTATTATAATTTTCTTCTTAATAGATTTATTTATTTTTTGTGCCAAATCTATCCCACTATATTATTTTTCATGCCCTAGTGATTATTACCATTCTGAGGAGGAACAAGATTATCTCTGGGAAACTATCATCGACCTACATGGGTGTTTGATATATGGTTGTCTGGGGTTTGATTTGGAAACTAATTCTATTGATAATTTTGTTATACCTTTTCTCAATAATTGATCTTATTATGTCTCTAAACATTTAAAAAAATATCTTTTATCCTTCTTCGTCTTTAGATTAGTCCAACATTATTTATAATTACTACAATAATATATGATATATTGTACATTGATGTTATGAGCTATTTTCAAACTACATTCTAATTATTCATCAAAATTCTAATCCCCCTCCCTCAATAATTTGAAAAAATATATCCTTTCGAAATTACCTTTTTCTAGTTATACCACATTTTTTCAAAACTGTATACCACTATAAGAAATTAAAATTTCTTTCTTGAAAATGTATATTTTCAAGAATTCTTCCCACCTTTATGAGTATTTATTCTCCAAACAACATGTGGATTTATATGGAATCACTATTATACCTAGATATACGACATATAGAAATATATTATTTCAATCCTTTTTATTATAAAAAAAATATGGCATATAACGAATCTCCCACACTCCATGATATAGATTTACATTCCATCCCCATCATTTGAAAATATTATTCAATTTTCAATGGGAGTAAAACCGTTGTTCAAACTTCCTTTTGAAATCTTTAAATGTCTTCCCTCGCAAACATGGTTTGGGAAATAAATATCCATTAATTCCATGACTCTTTTATAAACTATGGAAAACTTCAACTCACTAATCATCAATATGTAAACATTGATCATTCTTAATATAGGCAATTAATATGTTCTTTCATCTCTTGGAACTCAATATATTATGTCATCCAAATTGAAAAAAACATTCTATCTATACATAAATCATTTTTTATATATTGATTATGTCAGTTTCTCATTTTTTACTTTAATTTTTACCAAGATTTTAGTTCATGTTTCAATTAATAAATCACCTTTGTCAATTTACAAACATTATTCTCCTATTAAATAATTATAAAACTACCTATTTTTATGATTCAAACATTCTATTCTTATAATCCATTAGTAAATGTTATTTTTTCATCTTGTCAGAGTACCTTAAATTTTAATATGATCGGTTGGTTTAGTGAAATGAAAATACAATATTGTTAAGTGTTTTTCAAATTTTGATAAACCATTAATTTAAAATATTCTAATTATTTTAGATACTACATCACTTCTTCCAATACATTTTTTATCTTATAATTTATTGAATGAGATTTTATTATTCTTGTTTATCATATTTTAACTTAATATTACTCCATAACATGAAATATTATAATTTCATTTAAATAAAGTATTTAAGAAATTTTTGATGTTGATAAATTATTTTCATAAATTAAATTATCCATTTTCATCCTCATAATAAATTCATTAAAATATTAAAATTTTGATATTCACTTATAATCATTGCCAATAACATTAACTTTTGATAATGAATCAATTTTTTTTATTTATATATTTTATAAAACTAACATATTATTAACCCAATAGAATGGAAGTCATTTAAAAATGGTTACATGCTAATCATTTGAAAAATTAATATGAATATGGAGTTAATGAGTTAATCCAGTTTGAAAGAGTGGATACAAAAAAATCTATAATCTTTTATCCAGGTTTAAGTTGTTTTTGTTCGGGTAAATTTAGCCCATCAAAGTTGGAAGAACATTTTATTTTTAATAGAATAGATCAAAGCTCTAAATATTAGAACAAACATGGGGAAAACTAAATGTGGCCCTCCTTTGGGATGATACTACAGTTTAAGAATCATTTGTTATGAATACCTTTGTAAAAGATTATGGACATAAAATGTATGAAATGACAATTCCAATTAAATATGACATTCGTGATTATTCCAATTATTTGGAGGAGTTAAATAGTTTCTCCTTAAATCCATTTTATATTATTTGTACTAAATACACAATATTTGTATCTATATTTCTATTATCTATTTTGAAATATTAAATCTGATGGAGTGAAACTAGCTTTACAGAATGACATTTTCATTTGAAAGATATGCTACCAAATGAAAATGAACTTCTATTAATAACATATTACACTAAAGGAATGTTATGTTCCCAGGGAATAATCTCTAAAAAACACATTATTGTACAAATTATTTAATATTGGTTCGTAAAGACCATGAATCCATCCTAATATTCCCTATGTATGGAAAAAATAAATAAAAGAAAAATGAATCATTTCCTTCAAAAAATTTCTACTATAATCCTATCATTCCATGGTTTCGATGGCTACATGGATGTTAGAAAATCCAGAGACAATTATCATGGAATGAAGATACATTAATTAAATATGGTAATCTATGTCATTTAGAAGATTCCCCTTCGTGGAAGAAAATTCATTACGATTTTCATAAATTTGGAGAAGATCCATGAAACGTCTGCCTTTCATTATCTATAGAAGGAACATATACTTTTAGTGTATAGAGAAATACTCATAGTTCATGGCCCATCATGATGGAAAATTATATCCTTCCACCATGTGTTTTTATGATTCACAAATAAATTATGTTGTCTCTACATATATTTAGACAAAAGAAACTCGGTAATAATATCGATTTCAATTCTGGCCCATTAATCGAAAATAAGAAATTAATGTGGGATACATGTGTTACAATGTTATATTCTTATAGATGTAAAATATAAAAATTGAGGTCCATGATTTACATAATGATACATGACATACACACTTATGTAAATTTACCAGGATATAACATTAAAATAATGTTGTGTTGTACCTTTTCTGAAAGATGTGCATACTCAGTTCAGTTGGAACATTCCATGAAGGATTTGTTTTTATTATATCAGAAATCTTTACATCCACAACATAAATACATATCGTCGACGACATAATTTTATGGGAATATCAATAAAGGTACAACACCATCTCTATTATGGGGGATAAACTATAAAAACGTAAAAAATATTGACACTATTTTTGGGAATCCATTTTGGAGAAACCTTAAATAATATTGTTGGAAGAGGAGATCAATTTTCCATGAATTACCATACTGGAATTTTTTTATGTCATATATTTTAATAATTTCATTCGTGTAGAAAAATGTAACTGATAGTGTTTTTTACATGTTTCTAAATTATCATGAAAAAATGAATTATGGAATAAAGGCTTGGTTAGAACTGATTGAAATAGAGATAAGGTAAGGTTCAGAACTGATGAAGTATAAAATATGGAATTTTCGTCCCCCAGCTGCTTACAATCTATCTAGATAGGAAAAATTGAAATTATTTATTTTGCAATACTAGTGTAAAATTTCCACAAGGGTATTCAAGAAATATATCAGGAATGTTGTGTTAATTGCAAATTTGAAGATGCAAGGACTAAAATCATAACCATACCATGTTTTGATATAAGATTTCATGCATGTTACTTTTCATTGAATTCATCTAGAAAATGTATGACATATGAAAACAAGAATCTTCTTATTTTTCAAATCCATAAGTAGTAATGTTGTAGACCTAGTGACATTCCCCATCATGAAAAAGGAGATTGATGTCATGTTATGTGAATTAGAGATGTTCTTCCCAACATCGTTGATTTATATAATGGTCCAATAGATTGTTCAATTGGTCATAGAAGTTAAACTATGTGGTCTTGTCTATTATATATGGATATACCACATTGAACAATATATGAATATTTTTAAAGGGTTTTTAAAGAATTGAAATTCGAAAGATGTTAGTTTGGAAAAATGTTATATTTTTTAGGAAGCTATGAAATTTTTCATTCAATTACCTATCAAATTTTGAAATCATCAATCTCCCAACATAACATCACAATAAATGCCTTATGGTTGAAGGTATTTATAGATGAGATGTTATTATATTTTCCAAATAGAACAAGGGAATGAACTTATTTAGAAATTACATAATTGTAATGATGTTGACCCATACATTTAATCCCACAAATAAATTCATAGATATTTGAATCCATCACGGCCTGAAAGAAGTATTTCAAATAAACATACTCAAAAGTTTATATTATTATTTTGAAATCAAATTTATAAGTAGTTATCCAAAAGTATAAATTAAATTTTTGAATGACTTCAATGTCCAGATAGAGTACAAAATGAAATGTTATATCATCCACTATTTTTTTAATCAGTGGATATATTTTCTTTATTATATAGTGTTAAGACTTTAGTATGATTAAAAATTGTAGAGTTAAGCTTCTAGATAAAGTGATGTACATATATGGTTCCATGTATAGAAATCCAAATTATGAAAATATTTCATAATTTGGAATTATTTAATAGATTTTTGAGTTAGATTATTCCACATTTCAAGTTTCGCATATCCATTGAAAATGGGTTGACCATATCAATGGTGTGAATTTTGTTAATATGGTCTTTGTGAAGGTGAATTTCAGAGTGGATGCTGAAAAGAAAAACCATTCATAATTCCATCACAAGTAGTTCAATGATTTTATGGATTTGATATATTAAACAATATTTTTTTATTATCATACTGGTGGAAAAATAAAATGTGGATTCATGTAAAACATCATTCTAGGATGACCCTATTATTGGGGCATCGTAATCAGATAATGTTTTTTCCAATTTATACAATGTTTTTAACATTATAGTGAACCCCAATATGGGTTTATAGATTCATGATAATGGAATCCAATCCTTGAATTCTTTAAACAATAAAAATGTTTCAATGAAAATGTAAAATTTATTTTAATATAAATTTGTTTCCTCTTACTTTTATATTTCTTCAACTGTATTAAAATAATATAAATTAAATGTTTGAATTCACTAGTATAGAATGTCTTCGACACGTGTAAGAAGATGAAAGTATAATTAAGGGAACCATTTTGAATTATATAAAAGTAATTTTATGATATAATTTCTATTTTTTACCATTAAAATTATATAATTATACATTGATTTAATTTTTATTATTCCTTGCAATGTTTTTTTTATTTTAGAAAATATCTATCAATGTGTCGTGCCTTTGTAGGAAGTGAAATGGTGTTTTCTCAGCTCAATCACATAGTTAATCACTTTTTTTCATTTGAAATTCCTTATCTATATAATTAACATACTTTTTTATATTTATAATTAATTTATTTCTATTTTTAAATAAATAAATAATAATTTTTTCATATATAGGTGCATTCTTCTATTTGATTTAGGTTCTCAATCAAACTCTCAAGCTTCTTCTCCATGATAACATTTTCACCCCAACAATGTCACATTCATCATTTTAATTCATGTTCATTACACAACATTTATGGGAAGAGAAATGGCTATACTGCTACACAATAATAGAGCTAATATTGATGTTTTAACATTAATATCATTTTCCTGTAGAATTAATATATTTCATTATATTTATGTTTAATTTATTTAAATTAAATATTACTCACATAATAATTATTTTCTTATATAGGTGGATAACTTTTTTGAAGTGGGGTTTCTCTATTAAACATTCATGTTTCTATTCCCGTAATACCTCTTCACCCATTCTATGTGCATTTACCAATTTCTTTCAAGTTACCTATAATAAATTTTTAGGAAGAGAAACGACACTGCCTATTCATAAATACAAAGGCAATATTTATGTCTTAATTGTAAAATCAATATCCATAGATTTAATGTATTAATTCATATTTGTGATTAATTTATTTCTTTCAAATATTTCTCACTTATTAATTGTTTTCTTATATATATGGATTATTTTGATTTAGTTTGGGAGCTCTATCTAACATCAATGCTTCTTCTTCATTAAAACCTTTTCACCCCTCCAATGGTGAATTTATACTTTTCGTTCATGTCACCTCCATTAACTTTGTAGGAGTGAAAGGATGCTTCCATCGCTCAATTACAGAAGTAATCATGATTTTTGTACAGTAAATTCCTTGTCTGTTGAATTATGGTATTGTTTCATATTTATGTATAATTTATTTCCTTTTATTTTTACTCACATAATAATTATTTTCCTATAAAGTGGAATATATTTCTTGTGATGGGTTGTTCTATCCATGATTCATGACCTTTGGAACCAATAAATCCTCAAATGTCTTCTCCATAAAAAGCATTCACCCCTACAGTTTTGATAATTATATATTTCCTACAAATTCCCTCCACTACTAAATCATAGAGGTAATCCTAATAATTTAATTGTAAAATAAATTTCCATTTATTTAATTTTTTATTTAATATTTATATTATATTTAATTTTTTATTAATTACTCATAATAATAATTTTCTTTTAGCGGTGGATTCTTTTTTTTGAGTTGATGTTCTTTGCTCGAAACATCTCATGCAGTTTTGACAGTTTGTCAATGCCAATGAAATTCGAGGTAACATTGATAGATATGATTATTATTGAGACATTGGGATATTTATGGTTAATCCAAACATCATTTTTACACATAGGTGACCGATATAGCTCCACATACATCCGTATACTTTAAAATGATGACAAATTTAGTAAATAGACAACCAACTCGATGTGTCTGTAATCCATTTAAAATCTACATTTGACATTAAAAGTATTCACTCAGTAAAATGTTAAATAAAAATATTTATTGTCTTGATAAATTATCAAAACAATTCTTAAAACAATAATGATGTTTATGAATTATTCTCATATGAAAATGATACATGATGTCATATGTATGAGGCAAATTGTGTGTCTCATGTTTAAAATGAAATTATATAAAAAATACAAGTGAAGTACTCAAAACAATGAAAACACATTAATATTGTTTTTATACAGTAGGAAAAAAATAAATAATTGATTTGAAAGATGTATGAAGCATCTACACATCAATCCAATACATGGTGTGACCAATATGACTCTATGTGAATATTTATTTAAAATTGAAAACATGTTTTGTAAAACAACTGACCAACTCAAAACTAGTAAAACATATTTATTTTGTTATAATAATTTAAGAAAATGTCCAAAATGTCATTTTTGATTTCTAGGAATCTTCTGCACCTCAATACGGTACAATGTGTGACAAGTATGACTCTATGTTTGTCTTTAAATTTAAAATTTATAATTTTGTTAATTTTTTTCATTGTATAATTTCTAAAAGTAGAATTCTTTTCATATAGTTGCATTCTATTTCACTAGAAGAGGTAATTTGTTTCCAAATACCATGAGTCAGTTGATGATTAAAATATATAGTAACATTGATATTTTTGAATATTTGTAATAATTTTATTAATTTAATTTTAGGAACCAATGTTTGAAATGTCTATAATATAGTTTTTTATTCTTTTTTTATAAATTAAATTTCATTTAAATCCAGAATTGGGAGTTTTGTTGTTGTTATATGATGTGTTTATGGGGATGTGGTGTGCTATTACAACACTCTACAGTATATCCATTTTTCAGTTCTTTTAAAATTATTCATAAAGGCCTCAGTTATCTGTGCTTTTAAAAGCGTAGATAAAGTTCAACTTTGTCAGTGCTCATAGATGTGATGATAAAATTTCCTTGTTCATCACATCAATAAGAACTGATAAGTAGACCTTTGTTAATTCTTTTATATGTGTTGCTAAGTGTCTCTATTAGTGGGGCTAAATTAACGGGCTGGTAAATATTTATGTTATTAGTGTATTTTTAGCACTAATAAAATCCCATGGCTTTAAATCTTTCTCATGTAGTTAGGGTGTTTGAAGATGTAATGAAAACTATTTCTAGCATTGTTAAAGGCATGTTATTCTGTAGAATAGATACTGATGTTGACTTTTTTATTGATTTAATTTTTGATTCCATACCCATATCAAAATCTCTATTTATAATATCCATTATTAAATTACTGATGTTAATGAAAAAACTAGAGGAGTTGTGTGGTAATGGATTTATACATGTTATTTTTTCACCTTATGGGAGCCATATTATTTTTCTTATGAAAATAATGGATCTTTGTGTCTATGAATTTTTTATATAAAACTAATTTATAATAGAATATGTAAAGTACACTCTTCCTGAGATCGATGACTTATTTGTTCAATATCATATATCTAAATATTTCTCACAGATTATCCTATATTTTAGTTATCATCAATTTTATGTAAGGAAAGAATCTATTCTAAAAACAACATTTTTAAGTGGATTGTAAATTAAATATTTATATAAATGTCATTTGTGATGATTAATTAACCATCTGTTTTTATCAACAAAATTACTTAAGTATTCAATGATTTTCTTAATAATTTTTTTATTAATTAATTATTTCTTGGAATAATCAAATATCTATGAGTACCATATGAATAACAAGAGGAATATTGTTTAGACTCTCAATTTAAAAAAAATTCATGGAAATTTTCTAAGTGTGAAGTTTGGATTCATAATGTTTTTTCAAAGGATATATTCTCTCCATGGATATAAAATTAGTTAGTCCAATAAAGAATAAATCATTCAAATAATGTATTATACTAACAAAACATAAATTATGTATATATATTAATTAGTTTGGTAGGTAACCATTTAAATTATGTTAAAAAATCCCCTGATTGGATAACCCATTAGCTATGAAAAAATAAAATGGAGTAAAGTTCACATGGACAAGCGAATGTGAAGAATATTTTTAGGAATTAAAGAGGACATTGGATATTTCTTCAAATTTTCTATATAATCATAAAATTATAGATTTTTTTATATTATGATGCATCAATGATGGGACATGGTTTATTCCTTATATAAAATGATATAGTTATTTCCAATGAAGCTTGAATGTCATTGACTCACAAATAGAACAATACAACTTATGATATTTAGTTAAAAGACCTGATTATTTCATCAAAACATATGGAGAAATTATTAATATGGTGAAATAAGTGAGATATACAAAGATCATAATAGATTGTAGGACATATCTTCATAGAAACGGCTCAACATGAGGAAAAAATAACTTGAGATACTCAAGGATTATAATTTCTCTATAGAATACAACCTACATAAGGAAAATAAAGAAGCATATTCATTTACAGGAATGTCCATGGAATTATTTCCAATATAAGGACTACTAAGCATCATATTGTCAAGGAATTATTGAAGATAGTTCTTGTAATTATTAAGGAAAGTAATAATCAATTATTTTTCAAATGATTTGTAATACATCATTATTAGAAAAGAAATAATGTCATTATCCAAATAGTGATAATTTTTAAAATAATATTAATTTTTTCAATGATGGTAAATTGGAAAACATCGTATTTAATGTTGGTATTTATAAATTTGGTGAGAGGCTACTTGTTCAATATATACCTGATTTAAACTAGAATTTTTATATTACTCCCATATATTGAATTTCTCAACATACCTCAGAAGAAATATTATGTATAGTGATTTTATGGAATATAATTTTTCTGATAACATGAAGCTAAAAATTGAAAACTGTGTATCCATATTCTTGGTTTTCACTTATTAAAGGTTTAGATACAACATCATACATGATTAAAGAATTCTATAACCATTTATATATTGAAATGTGATGAGATTGCTGTCGTATTTTTTACAATATTACCAAATAATCCAAGATGGAATAATGAAATATGGGTTATTGTTGATCACCATAGAAATAATACATATTTCCTCTCTATAATATTAGGTTTACCTTTTGAATTCCATGAACATATATTGAAAAATAATTTTCTAAGCCATCATGGAAAATATCATTCAGTTGAGTTGGATCTGAATCTATGCATTACATGAATATTTTGGAAATTTATTGAAAAATATATTGATATTGCGATTTATTTCTATGATTCATATCATCTTCAAATAAATAATTAATCTAAGTGGACTAATAAAAAATTGTAAGACATGTTTTTGTGGTCCTCACACCCCTTTAATAGTTTTTGGGATCAATATTTATCAAAGATAGAGTTTTATTAATTACAATATCTTTCATTTAGTTATTCAAATGGCTTCAAATGATGAATTATATAGAAAGAGATTTCACACACCAATTTTTTGATATTATGTTGGTGAAAGGAAGATTATAAGTCCAGAACATTATTAATAGACAATTTAAAAGGTAAAGTATAATACAACTCATATTAATGAATCTAAAAGTAGGAAAAAGAGTTATGATGATAATTTATGGAAATATTTATAGTTCCAATTGGGTTATAATGTATTTTATAATTTATCACCATGTAAATGAGTTAAAATATTCAACAATAAGGGAAAATAATGCCCTTTTAACATCATAACTTTTGATATTTTTTAATGAATTTATCTATTCCTTAGGGAATAGAAATTCAACCAAGACTCTCTAATATAAATTATTTTTTCCACATCTCCTTGCTAAGGAAGTACATGCCCAACCAAATGAATGTACTGACCTATGATGAAATAGTACTGGAACGTGATCAATCATACGTGGAATAACTTATCGATATTCAAGAAACAAGAGAGAATGAGTTCAAGAATCAGATGGCTCAACTTATAAATTTACTTTAGATAACTTTTAAAATAGAGGAAGCAAAGTGGAAACATTATAATTATATGTAGAACCACCTACCATTTTTAGAAATTTATATAAATCATATTTTTGAGTAATATGTTTTTATAGGAGGGAATTATAAGGCTCGTACATTAACCATTACATACTCTATTTGATTCTATAAGAATTCAATTTTTTTACATTCCCAAATATATTTCTATTTTATATTTTTAATAAATGGGGTCATTATTATTACAATAAAAAAAAATGGATACTAATAAAACAATATCCATTTTTTATAATATAAATCTGTTTAATAAAACATGCTTTCCTCACAACATTCATCTTTGCTTCTTTTTTACCCTTCACACCCTTAATCTGTATAAAAAACATTTGTTAACATGATATTAGCACAAAAATATAATTAAGGGAAATAAAATGATGAATGGAAACTGTTAGTCAATTAATAATTTAGAAACATATGATATTATTTTAAAAAAATACATAGTTATCAACCCTAAAGTATCATATATGTTGTAAAAACAAGATATATCCATAAAACATAGAAAACATCAATAAAACAATAAACCTAATTTGCGGAATTGCATAATTGATCATTATATCCCTTGTGGATACTATGTTGTTTATAACCCTAATATATATACCTTAGAATGTAACCCTCGCAACAACATTATTATATAATTAATACGACTCCATTTGGTTTTAATCACTACTGTTACACATGGAATAACAATTCAAATCAACTTCTCACAAGTATGTAATCAATGCATTAGATGGAGATATTTGTACCACATTTCGTCATATGAAATACCCAGGAACCATAAGATAATAAAAAATCAATAATACATTCATCCTAAAATATCAATAATTATGAATTTTTTAAAAATGTAAATTTGAATGTTTATTTTTAAAGAAAATCCCCTTACCTCAGATTCATCTTACATATAACATATCAAAACATCTTTTATAATGGTCTAAAGGATGTTATGAATATTTTAAAAAACATTATTAATATCTATAATGATTATTTCCACCCATTTATTAATAATATGTAGTTATTTTCATTATTTTAATTGTATTTCATTTATGGCTTCCATGGTTGGATCATTTTGATCTTCTTTTTAAACTAATGAAAAACTCCAAAAGTGGAATGAAAATAAAAAAATATGTTTCCCTAATTTTAAATGATACCATATATCATTTTTTTATATGAGGATGATTCATTAGATAAAACATTAATGGTAAATGTTTGGTCTATTTTTGAAGGGCTTTTCTGACCATGTAAAACTAGTTTCACATTATCTAATATTATGTATATTAATTAGTTACATAACAATTAAAATGTTATAATACCCATAATTAATTATTTTTAATCCATAATAATGGGTTTATGAATATATGGACCCTGCCTTAAACATTACATAATCATGAATTAGATGAATAATTCAAATTGAGGATCTTTTCAGGTTTTGAGTTTTAGATAATTACTCCATAACTATTAAAATACATATAAAACATTACATGGTAGAAACATCTACTATTTTTACATTTTTTTCATAAAATAAAATCTTTGGAAAAAAAGGTTTCTTCTATAGTCCAATTTTTTAGACAGCATGACTTTTCCTTGATCCCATCCATGACCTTATTAATCATTAAGTGCTGTGAAAAGCATTTCAAAACATGGGATGAGCATAAAAAAGAACAGTAAGGGTTATAAAACAATTAATGAAAACATTAGTTCATCGATACTTACAAAAAATATGTTCATTAACACACCTAATGAAAACATAAGATTTACAATGTAAACACAAATAATAATGGTAACATGTGTCATCCATAAAATACTTATGTTGTATCTTTCACAACTACGAAGGTAGTTACATTTGGAATACCCATCTGAGTAAATTCCATAATTATATTAGGATAAACATTTATGTTTACCTCCATCACATTTTTCAATGCATTAGAGAGATATCTCAATCTCACCCGCCCTATGTTTGTCACGGAACCACCCAAATACGTAACAATGCCCAATAACCATAACATATTCATAACACATAGAACTAATATAAATGAAGGATAAAATTTCTACATTTAAATCACTATATATAATTAAAATATATTCAAATAACAAATATATTATCAAAACCATTCTCAATACCAAAATATGTAATAGAGTATATGGTTTTATTTTCCATTAAAAACCATTAAAGCTTGTTAAGGAAGCCAAAAGAAAAAATAAATCCCGTGGTGGCGGAAAAAAGTTGTGGTCACCGATTATGTTAAAAGAAACATTTTTTTCATTCAGAAAAAAACATAAGAGATAAAATATTCATTTAGAATAAATAAAAATGTTAAATGGGTATATAAATCGTATAAAAGAAGGTCGTGTATAAAAAAATATGCATCAAATGAAAGTAGATTGAGATGAAATCCCTTAACTCATGTCCAACATGAATCGTTCATTCATTAATATCCAGAATAATAAACTAAAGTTATGTTCTACTTTATTAGGATGATTTTTAAATTTTATCATTCCTTTTAAATCACTTATTATTATTTTATAACAATTATGTAACCATTTATGTTAATAATGGTCGTTTAGATGATATTTGGTTCTTGAGTCAAAAATTGACCTCTTGTAATTAAAATATGATCTTGTGTTCAAAATTTCATTATAACCAAAAATATAATCATTATTGGGATATCATATATATCATATATACCTAATATATACATTTATTTATAATAGTACATAACATTTGGAGATAATAAATGAAATGCACCGTTCCTGAAGATGGTAGGTCGTACGTACGCATGGACACTAATTTCATTTATATTTCATATTTATTGGAATGAAAACATAATGATACATATTTATATTATCATTCAAATATAATATCATATATATAATCTCAGTAACCCCTTACTTTATACATTCCATGTATGGAATTAACGAGTCATATCACTTTGAGGGGGCGGTAGTCCGCACTTCGCTAAATGATATTATCTTATTTACATGAAATGGAATTCATAATGGAAGTCTATAAATGAAAAATATATAAGCATAGAAACAATATAAATATAATATATATCATATATAAATAATTTTCCACCATAATTTCCACCATAAGAGGTTTTAGGAGAATATTGAACAATCATTGTTTCGTGAGGCATTAGTTTGTCATCTAGAGAAATCATATGTTCGTTAACAATAAAATCGTGGTGTTTATAAGTGTAGTTATAATCCTTGTCATAAACACAACATAGTATTTCTAGGATACTTGTATTGTTATAAAACAATGGAATAAAAAGATTTTATGGGGTTGGAAAAGTAAAATAAAACAAAAGAACATAAGAGAAGATGTTACCTTTAAATCGGAAAACTCCATTTGCTTTGAACCTAAAGGGTTTCTTGAAGTGAATTATGGATATGGTAAGGCCTCTAGGAGGGAGAGAGGGTTCTTGAGAGCTTATTTGGTCAGATGTTGGTCTATAAAATGGTCTTGAGGGATGTGAGTAATGGGTTAGAGGTGAGGTATTTTTTATAAGGGAGAGGAGGGGCTCTTTAGTAAACTGTGAAAATATTTTCTTAATATAATGATTTTAAGTTTCTAAAGGTCCAAAACATATTAATGTCTATGATAACATGACTAATGGTCGAAATTAAATCATCCAAAATTAATTGGATAGGTTTTGGATATCATTTTAGTATTTATAATATTATTTGTTTAAATCATTTATTAATGAGGTAAACACTCCATCATTATTATGTCATAATGAATTTAATTTATTTTATATATAAAAATTATAAATAAAATACAATAATTTAGTAAATATTTTTAGCATTGTAATGAATATTTATAGACAAATATATCAATTATATATCCCGACATTAAAATATTTTTTGCAAAAAAATACATGTTAATGATGTTTTTTATTTTTACTTTAAATAAACTGTTATTAATACCATTATCTTACCCAAGTGGCATTAGAAGGCCAAAAGTAAATCCCAATGATTGTATTGGTTGTCCATTACTCATCCAATAATTTTAGTACAAGTGTTAAAGTAATTTATTATTATTATAATATTGTATTTACATTAAATTACCTTATTTACCTTTAACCATGGTAAAAAAAATTCAAAAGATAATATTCTCCAAACAATATTTTCATATTATTGAACTAAATTTTACATACTAATAACAACCATTTTTTTGGATTTTTGAAATTGAATTCACTGATTTTTTAAAATTCCATTTAAATGAAATGGTTTCTTTTTAAGTACTACTCTATGTTTTGAGTATTCCTCAAAAATTGTGGTTTTTTCCGAAAAAATGACATAAAATCCACCTAAGCTATATTTGATATTAAGAATTAAAAAAGGATGGCTATATTAACAAATTTCGTACATCGTAGTTTCATTAATTAATTTAAAATTATTTCCCATGGACAAAACCAAAAAAGTGTTTTTATGAAATAATAACTATCAAAAGATTGACACTTTTTTATGTCCATTTTCAAAGTTAAATTACATGAAATGACGAAAATTTGATTATATGGTAATAAAATAATCTATTTAAACTTTTAAACCAATAAAAAATATAATATGACCATATAAATAAATTACATTAAAAATCATTTTTTATTTAAAATACTGTAATCTCTAATATTCATAAAAAATGAATTTTATCAGAAAAATACCAGAAATTTACCCAACATAAATTTTGATGTATTGATTCTAATAGAGAACATTCTTTCATCAAATATAGCATATAAAATTGACCAAAACTAGATTTAAAGAAGGTTATCCATTAAAAGGAAGTAAATATTCCTTTTAAAGAATATTAGAGTATTTATGTTTAAAATTATATTAATTCACATTTTAAGCCTCTAACATTTATTGGATAAATGTAAAAACATTTAAAAAACATTTACAATAATATTTTAGTTCATTCTATTCATTCCCTTTATTATATTTTCTACGCGTCAACCACCATTTAAAATAATAATATTTTATTATTTTTTTCAGTACGACTCACCCTTGTGTGCAACATAAGATTTCAATTTAATATGATGTTAGGTATGAGGTACGCTATTTTTATTAACTTATACAATAAGTGGGATTCTTTATACCTCATATCATTTTCAAATCCCCACATTTCCTATTAAATTATATATTTTTTTTACAAAAACAATGCTTGGTGAATTACATTATTCTGCAGCACTTTCTCTCATCGGTCAAAAACATGGACCTATTGTTCCTCATAAGAGAGATTCACTTACTACTGAACTATCTCTGGGATCAAAAAATTTGATGGATCTGGAATATATGTTATCAACATTGAAACATGAATAACATTGTGCACCTAGGATAAACATGGAGGTAAATCCACTTTGTATGAAAGTGATCCAACTTTTTCCAAGATTTCGTAATCTGTAATGATCATCCATCTCAACATTCCCTTCTTACCAAAATGCATTACACTATTACATAGAAAAACATTTAGAAAGACATGATAACTTACCTCAATAGAATTATTTCTCCACCATATATCCACATAACATTTCTGCCCACTATGAGTAGTTCTCATGTGCTTCTGAATAAACTCTACTTTTCTACCATCTCTTCTACCAATTCGGGTCCCATCAACATCCTTTCACCTACATCATCCCAAAAAAGATTTAGTTTGACACTACATTCCATATAATGCCTCAAATGGAGGAATCTATACACTGGAATGAAAAAATGTAATTATATGAAAAATCATCTAATGAATGATATTGGTCCCAACATCCCTGGTAATCTGGTGAACAAACATGTAGCATATCCTCCAAGGTCTGAATTGTTCATTATGACTGCCAATCTGATTGAGGATGAAAAGGTGTACTAAAATTTAATTTAGTACCCAATGACATCTAAAGGCAAGTCCAAAAATAAAATGTGAACCTGGAATCATGATCATTTTCAATAGAGATGTGATCTCCATGAAACCTTATTATCTCTTTAACATACAACCAATAAAGTAGTTCTATAGTTAAAGTATCTCGAATAGGAATGAAATGATAAGATTTATTCAATCGATTAGAAATAACATAGATTTCATTATTATCTCGATATATATTTGGTAATCTCACAACAATTTCAATGGATATATTTCCCAATTTCCACTCATGCACAGGTGAATACTGGAGAATCGTATTTGGTAACTACTACTCTTCATTAACCTGTTGACAATTCAAACACCTTATAGTAAAATCAAGAAAGATCTATTTTCATTCCATCTCACCAGTAATACTCTTGAATATCTCATTACATAGTAGTACTATCATGATGAACTGAAAATATAGAACAATGATCTTCACATAACAACTCATTCTTCAACTCTACCATTTTCTTTAACTAATTGGCTTCCTTTTGAGATTGATTAATTCTGTCTGATAGAGATGATCTCACTGACACATGAAACAAAACATTGGAATTTCCTACACCAAACATCAAATCAAAAACTAAAGGATCTCATTCCAAATGTAGTATGTTTAATTAAGAATTATTATTTACTCAAAGCAACAACCACTTTATTTTCTTTTCATCAATGATAATGGATCGTGAAATTATAATCCTTGATTAATTCCAATAATATACTATGCATCATGTTCAATTCCTTTTGAGTGAATATGTACTTCAAACTTTTGGGTTCAATATATATTTTTTATTTAAACTCATACAAATTATGCCTCCAAATTTTTAAAGAAAAAATAACAGTAGGTAATTCCAAATCATGTGTAGGGTAATTTAACTCATGAGGTTTCAACAGAATTGTAGCATAAGAAATTTCCATATAATTTTTCAAAAAGTCACATCGATGTCTTTTTAATGAATAATAATTGTAGATAATAAGGACACCATTTCTGGAAGGTAGTGCCAAAACTGGAGCATTCACCGATCTTTATTTGAATTCCTAAAAACAATCATCACGTTTTTTTTGTCCAAATGAACTAAACACTTTTTTGATTTAACATAGTCATTGGACTGGATAAGCATATAAAATTGTCAACATACGTCTAGTAAAAACCATACAAACCAAGAAAACTAGGGATTTTGGTTATATTTATGGGTCTTGGCCATTCTTTAACAACTTTTGTTTTATAAGGATCAACAGTTATGCCATTTCTTGAAACAATGTAACCACAGAATGAAATTTCTTGTAACCAAAACTCACACTTATTGAATTTCCCATAAATTTTATTTTCTTTTAAGGTTTGTAAGTCAACCATTAAATAACTTCTATGAGGCTCATTACATTTAGAATAATCCAAAATATCATCAATGAACACAACCACAAACTTATCAAAGAACTCACTGAAAATTCTATTCATAACATCCTTCAATATAGTCGGTTCATTGGTTAACACAAAAGTCATAACTAGAAATTCATAATGGACATATATATTATGAAACGTAGTCTTCAGAATGTCTGCATCCTTTAATATCAACTAATGGTACCCCGACCTAAAATAAATCTTCCAAAAATACTGATCTCCAGGGAGTTGATCAAACAAATCATTAATATGAGGCAAAGGATTCATGTTTCTAAAAATGATGTTATTCAATTCTCTATAATCAATGAAACATCTCATCAAATATTTATTCTTTATAACAAATAAGACAAGATCACCCCATGTTGGTGTTCTAGTTCAACTGAATTCTTAATCTAATGACCCATACAATTGATTATTTAACTCTAAAAGTTCAATATGAGTCAGTTGATAAGGGGGTTTTGAAATTGGCTTAGCATTAAGAACTATATAAACTATAAATTCAAGATCCCGATCAGGTATAATAACAGATAACTGGTCTGGAAAAACATCCAGATACCCATTTAACACTGGCACATCATTAATATGAATAGTTCCGTTTTTTTAAACAATATAATAAAGGTAACATTAATTTTAATTTTTGAAAAGTTTCTCAACTTCCGGATATTTTGTCAAAAGGAAGGGTTCATTCTTGTACACAAACTGAAAATATCTCTGAAAAAACATATTAAGATTTGAAATCAATCATAGAATAATAATCAAAAATCAAATCCATACCCAAAATAACATCAAACAACACATTGGAATAACATGAACAAACAAATAATGTACTGGATACTACATCATTTGATGTCCCAACATCTACTGATGTTGTTTAAAAGGATTCCACAACCCCTTTCTTCTTGTAGTCGGGTTGCCTTCCCTCAGTTGAGATCCATATTGGACACTAATTTTCAAAATAACCCATTTCATTGTACATAAAACATATTCCTGATTGTAAATCCTATTTTTTCTATACCGTTACCGAGACCTTTATTAGTACAATTATGAGCTTTATGTCCCATTTTACGACATGAGTAGCACTTACTATAATTCAAAAGACATTCTGCAACATGATTTTTATAACAATTTTCACAAAGCATAGACTTTAGTTTCTTACCATCATACTTTTTTGAAGACCCCCACCCTTTCATCTACCACCTTGACCTCTTATTCTATTGTTTTTCAAAGAAGACACGATCATAAGAAAACTCCCTTTCCACCTTCTCTGCATATCGCACTTCATTTTAATAACTTTTGAACTCATGAGAAGATAAATACCTTCGATATGTTGAATTTAATCCCGAGTAAAAATGGTTGATTTTACTATCAATATCTCATATGAAATTTAGAACTTACCTTTCTAGTCGTGTGAATTTTTCATCATAAGAACCCACTGAGTCATCTGCCTACGTCAATTCTTGGAATTGTGTTATCATCCTAAGTCGAACCACCTTAGGAAATTATTTCTCAAGAAACATACTTTTGAATTCATCCCAATCAAGAGTATCAATCTCCTCATTATCCCTGATATTTTTCACCGTCGACCACTACAAATGACATTCACCTTCAAAATGGTAAACAAAGAGACTAACCTTTTGATGTTCTGAACACCCCATGACATCAAGAATATTCTCCAGCGCCATAATCATACCTTTAGCTAGCACATGGTTTGATGATCCTTTGAAATATGGGGGTTGTTACCTCACGAAATGATCCACTACTGACATTTTCCTCTGTGGTTGGTCGGGCTGATCTCATGCATGGATACCACCAACATTTATAGCCTGTGTGAACTGTTCCATCGCTACAATAAACTGTTCAGTTCTGATTTTGACCATCTCAGGTTACAGATTTGGAAGGCATTCTTCCTCATGATTTTTTCGTAACATAGCAACCATGTTTCCTCTATGGAAAACCATTCTAAAAACAGAAATATATTATCCAAAGTGAAATCGTAATCTATAAATTCTATATCACATAAATCATACCACAAATTAATTATTGAACATTAATTTAAAAATATTCTAACTCCTAACATTGTCTAAACTGACCTCTGATCCCAACTATAAGGACCCGACCTTAACCATTACATAATCTTGAATTAAATGAATAATTAACATTTATTATTTTTTAGGATTACAGTTTTAGATAATTAGGGCATAACTATTACATTACATCTCAAAAACTACAAGGTAGACACTTTTACTCAATTACGATTTTTTAATAAAATTAAAACTATAGAAAAAAAGTGTCATGTCTATTCCCATGTTTTAGACAACATGGCTTTTACTTGATCCTATCTGTGACCCTATTCATCTTTATGCCTAGTGAAAAACATTTCAAATATCATAAAAAGCTTAGTAAGGGTTATAAAATAAAGAAAGAAAACAGTTGTAGAGAACCCAAACATGACGTACATGGAAATCACACTACTTTTGCGGAATACAGAATACATAACAAAAAACAGACAACATAGGACCGTACTAGTTTAGTGTCTTTGGAAACATAAAACATAATCTTCTAATCTTTGTGAAATATCTTCAACATATTCCATAAAGATAATCCCTTTTTTTTCTTACCTAAATCCTTTCTTTAAATTTTGGGGAAAAGAAAACATATAAAAGGGTGAGCTCAAATGCTCAGTAAGGGTAAGAATGGATAAAATAAAACAAATCATATAAATTTGAACTTAAAAACATGAATATAATGTTTAAACATCAAAATCCTGAGCAATGACATAAAACATGGCAGTAAATAAGGAATAAATCATAATGGAAAATCATTCATAAAAAAATAGTATGGTTATAAAACATGTAATTATGGAAAACCATTAAGCACATGATATGATTTCCATAGTAGCCAAGGCATTGCTGCCACAACCATCTAAGTGGACAAAGACCCTTTCTGAATCGATTTCACACCTTGTTTCAGTCCTGTATCACTGAATCGGTTTAACTAACCATTCCAGCCATGTCTATCTCATTAGATATAAATCATTACCCAATACATTGGAGGGATATATAGGTACAAACCATCTCATACTGAAATCATTCTTACTTGTGCCAAAAAATTTACATTAATCATTCATCATAACCCAAAGAATAAAACTAGTTTCATAAACATCGTCCCATCATCACATAATCTATAAAAAACAATAGGATATCATTTCATCATAAGAAAATGAAACCATATAAATCATAGAGACATTATACTTGAAACATAAACATATGAAATAATTTCATTTAGGTATAAATTGGTTTTGATAAAACAACAGAGATAAATTCTTGAGGAAAATATCCTTTCTTCTTCAAAATCATTTTCTTCTCACAAAATGACAAGAAATTTTAAAGAAAATGGATTTTGTTGAAAATAGTCCTGAAATTTTGTAGCGTAAGCTTAATTAAAATGAGGCATTATAAAATAGTAATGATCTGTTCATGTCATATAAGTTAAAAAAACATTCTCCTTGTACTTTTGTCAGAAAATTCAAAAAGTTCCTCGTGTGGTAAACAAAAGTAAGATTCCTTTCATTACATGTGGTAAATTTCGAAAATAGGTATAAAGGACATTAAAAATAAATGTAAACATTTTTTTAAATCATGGGCATGGATTATGACAATAACCCAAGTAAATACTTACGAATAAACAATCAGAGATAAAAAAGAGATTGGAAAATTTATCCCTTATCTTATGTCCAATTTATTCCATATGTGTCTAAGACTCTTGTATAGTGGTTTTAACCATATTATTAACTTGTAACTGAACCATAATAATATTTATGATATCATATATGATTCACTTGCGACTTTATATTATCTGTTCATTTGTCAAGTACATGTTAAAGAAACGTTTTGGGTAAAATCGTTTCATTTATCATCCGTGTTTTGACTTGTAATTATTATTATGATTACCTAGATCATGATTACTTTATTCTAGAATATAAAACATGATTTTCATATAATATATAATTAGAATATACATATATATATAATATATCGATTAATGGAAAAAATACACCGTTCATGGAGACGGTAGGTCGTACGTACACATGAACACAATTTTTCGTTTCATTGTTGAATTGAATGGAATTAAGTAGATGAAATAAATATATATATAGATAAATCCAGTATAATTACAGTTTCATATATTTCATGATTACTTATTACATATAATTTATAATCATTCTTGAATTGTTAACATGGAAAATTAATCTCATCGTGTTGTGGAGACGGTAATCCGTACATACGCACACTGATGATATCAATCCCATATTTATTGAATTGAATTGGAGTGGGTGATATAATATCTTAGAATACGTATAATGTTATAATAATCAAATATAGTTATTCTTTTCACCATTATACCCATCCAAGTAAGGTGGTGGTGAAAAAATTGATTACACCACAGTGTGGAGATGGTATTTCGTACGTAGGCACGGACGGTGATTTCATTTCCCATAGGCTGGACAAAAGATGAAACAGGGTTGTTTCTTATTTATAAAAAAATATCAGTATATAATTAATTATGATTTTATTACTTTATAGTCAAACAACTAAAGAAGAGGAAGTAGAAGAAGAATGAAACTTGAAAGAGTCGGTAGAAGAGATTACCTCTTCCCCGACGCACCTCCTTTAAACTTATTCTTAGGGAACTTGACATAGTATTTTGAGAAGAACATAACCTCTATGATATAACTAGAGAGGTTTATAAGAGGAATTTTCTGGGTTTGGCCGAGCTTCAAGGCTCAAAATGGTATGAAGAGAAGGGGAAGGGGTTCCCTTTTTATGAGGGATGAGAGGGGAACCTTTCGAAAAAGATAAAATATTATTTTATAATATAGTCATATTAGGTTATTAATAGCTCCAAATTGATTTATTTCAAATATAAGGTGGGTATGGGTCTAAATCCTCTCAAATAATTGGTTTTAGACAAGTTTAGGTTACTATTTAATCATTATCATTTAGATTTAACTCTAAGTTAAATAATATAACTTTTACCATGTCTTTTTGTTTTCTTACACTATATGGTTAATAAATGTAATATAACAACCAAATGAACCCCAAGTGGTTCATTATTAACATATATATTCTTATATAATTAATTTGGCTGATAATTAGATTTTTAGGAATAAAATCAAACTATATAATATAATATTTGTTTTAAAAACTATCTTATGTTAAGTTTTACACTATTTGGTAATTGATTTTTGAGAAAATAATAACAACATTATTTGTTAGGAAAAATATAATTAAATCAATACTAACATGTCATATTAACCATTAAAATTAATTTAATTCATAAAAAGTCTGAAATTCCATTTATTTGGGTATTTATAACATCAATTATGTTAATATTTCATTAATAAAGTTATTACTGCATCATCATTGTGTCATAAATAAATTTGATTATATAATGTCTAAAAATTATATTTAAAATATAATTATGTAGGAAATATTTTTAGATTTATAATGAATATTTATAGTATAATTACTCTTATGTATAACCCCATATTAAAAAAAATTAGTTATTAAACATTGATTTTAACTATTTTAATTTTCATTATATAAAATATTAATAAATGTCCTCATCTAATCCAATTTTACCTAAAGGGTAATATTTTATCACTAAGGGTGTTTTTGGTCGAACTACACTTATCCAATGGAATTAGAACATGTGTTAGGGTAATAATAAGAACATTTTTACCCTTAATTACCCTATTTACTTTTAAATGTGGTAAATAAAAGTTAAAAGTTACTATTAATAAAATTATTTTTTTCTTATTGAAGCAAATTTTACTCCTTGATATTAATTATGTCTCTCATATTTTTGAAATTCCCCTCACATAAGTGGTAAAATTAAGTTTTATTTAAATTTTCAAACACTCCTAGAAGGTGGGTAAAAGACGGTGAAAAGTTCAATAATTTTTTTATATATCTAAAATTATTATAAAATGACTCCAATTAATTAAATTGATCTTAAATAGGTATTACGTATCAATTTTAACTTAAAATAAATTTAAATATAGTAAATAATTATTTATATAAAAAGTTGGTTTTTATATTGTAACCTAGTGTTTTCACTAATTGTTAAAAATTGAATGTTTTCCAAAAAATACCAAAAAATTACCGTAGGATAATTTCGATATTCCAAATCAAAAAATGAAGCCCATTTTGAATAATAAAATATCAAAAAGTGGGTATTAATATTCATAACGACTATTTCAATATAATATTATAATAATATCTCGTTTAGTGAAACATGGTATTGCGTACAACACACGCTATCGAGGAAGGTCGTGAATGTGTGTAATGCAAGCCAAGTCAGGGATGCATTTAGTGCAAGCTCCTTTTGGTGTAGCGTAAAAAAACATGACAACGATGAAATTAAAAAGAATATTTTTCATAAAATCTCAAGGTGTTACATTATACCCCCCTTAAAATGAATTTTTCCCTCGAAAGTCGTCGAGGTTTTTAATGGTTTATTACATGAGTGTTTCATTCATACAAACCCACATAGAAAAAATGAATACTAAAACTTCATTTAAAAAATGGAAGATAGAATTACAACAGTTACCCGAAGTAACATAGCACTAGGTTTCCACATAGGACAACATAGGTCAAAATATGGATATGGAAGAGAAAAATAACCATGAACTTCTGATGAATTGTAGTAGAGGACATGGCTATGAAAAATCCAACTATCACAAAGCCATAAATTTGTGGTGATCTAAGGTACCATCTAATTCATCAGATATAAGGGCACTAGGAAAACATTTTTGGTTTTCAATATCATTTCCCAAAAGTTGAAGAAATAGGAAGTAGAAGAAATTCTTTCTTGATTTTGGTGAAATCTCAATGGTGTTCAGGTCTAGAACAAATTACACATCACCTATTAAATAAATGACATTTAATTTGTCATTATTGAAGTGTTAGCATATCATGTGATGAAATTATATGTCATTCCATCTATCTCAAACATAAGGTTAGCAGAATTTATAAGTCCATCTTATGGTGAGAATAATTGTATATGGTTCTAAAAATGGGCTTATAATTTATCTATCATACAACTTAATAATATAAAACTAGTTTATACTAACCAAGGACATCATGTAGGCTATATTTAGCTGATAAAGGCATGTCACACTTCAGTTGTGGGTACGATTCCCGCAACCTTGTCCGATGCGACAGGTTCTCTCCCATCCTGCATGTTGTCTTTTTTTTCTTCTAAAACATCACTATTATAAAATTACAGAAATAATATCAAAAAATGTTCTAGCCTTAAACAATACAATTTGATGTCTAACATAATCAATTCCTATCTATAGACTTATCCAAAATACATCTATCCAATCTTATAATATATAGAAATTGATTATAGTAATGTCATCAAACAAGCATGTGAATACCATCATTTATCCCCCATATATCATAAGATATATCATGTTGACCACATTCCAAACATGTGAATACCTTAATATTGTATTCTCTTGCAACATGAATTACCATAGAACCATAGTGAAAACATGAATGCTGTCAAAAGGTAACTCTTTCCACATACCAAAATCCCAAAATTTCTATATTCTTAAACCAATATATAACTTTTTCCGTATATTAGTCATGAGCTCATCTCATTTTTTCTTTATTGTTTCGTTATACGCATATCATCTTATTTGTATAAATATTTCAATCACTTCTCATGGTTACTGGTACCATACAATCATTGAAAACCATAATAAACCAATACATATATATTCCAATATTCCCCAATACATTGAGATTCCCCAACATTATTTTGGAATCCCATTAAATAAACACATAATCATTCGACTACATCATTTTCATACTCAACATCACCAATAGTGATCACTTGTGACTTCCCTTTATCCATTTCATTAAGTTGTGGTTGATTTAAATCATTATTAATCCCTTGGATTAGGAAATTTGTTAGTAAAATGCCCCATTTCCTTTCACTTGAAGCATTGAAGTGTTGGTGATGTGTTCTATACAGACATTTTTTTATTCACATCATTAGCAAACGTTTTTCCATTACTTCGACACTCAGGTTCTCGATGACCTTCTTTTCTCCACCATGATCCCTTCCACACATTGAGCATAAAGAAACATTTATCTTCTTTTCACCATTATTCTGAAATTTCTCCTTGAAATCCATCTTTCGTTTCTTGTCAAAACCATTAGATGGATATGTAACACCAAATTCCATTTCTACCATTATAGCACAATGAAAAATTTCTTAACATCTACTAATGTCTGTTATAACTAATACCCTTCGACGACTTGGTTTTATGCCACTAAAGAATTGATCAACTTTACTTTCAGTTTGGATGATAATGCCATATGCCTACCTTGAAAGCCTTGTAAAATTAGCTTCATATATACCTACAGATTCATCATCCATTTTCATAAGCTCCAGGAAATCATTTTCCATCATTGTTCGAAGAATACGAGGGAAGTACTTATTGAAAATTATGTTCTTGAACTCATCCCATTCCATGGATTCAATTTCATCTCGGGGCCTCATTTTCTTAATTAGAGTCCACCATTGATCTGCTTCACCTTCTAAATGGTAAATAGCCAGAATGACTTTTTCTTATTCCAAATAATTAAGTATGGAAAATATCTTTTCAAGGATACTGATCCATTTTTCACCAACAAGTGGATCAAACGACCCACTAAAAGAAGGTGGATGTTGCCTCATGAAGGACTCAATAAAATATTTTTCTTTTATATTCTCATTTGGAAGTCCAGAATTATTCATAGCGTGTGTAAGTATAGCAATAAGATATTGCACTCCATATCCCACCACATTCAGTTGTTCAGGTGGACAATCATTGCATTTTCCATTACATTGATCAACACGGTTTCTTCGGGTTCCATCGATCATCTAAAAACCAAAAAGAACAGTGTGAGAGGCAAAAATAATTCTATGAAAACAACATAATAATGGGGGAGTACCTTAATTATAAAAGATCTTATGATTAATTCTATGATTGTTACCATAATTCTAGAACTATATTCTATACTTATACATAACCTTAGGGACATCCCTAGACATACCATAGAAATATCTCTTGGGGTCTCACTAATGTACTCGCATCCAAGTTTCCAACGGTTATCTAATCCTTTCCTCTGATACCAACTGTAGAGACCCCAAACATGACGTACATGGAAATTACATTACTTTTGCGGAATATATAATATTTATCAAAAATAGACACCAAAGGACCGTAATAGTTTAGTGTCTTTGGAAACATGGAACATAATCTTCAAATCTTGGTGAAAGATCTTCAACATATCCCATAAAGATCTTCACTTATTTTTCATACCTAAAACATTTATTTAAATACTAGGGAAAAGAAAACATATAAAAGGTTGAGTTCAAATGATTAGTAAATGTAGGCATGGAGAAAATAAAACAAATCATATAAATTTGAATAAAAAACATGAACATATTGTTTAAACATCAAAATCTTGAGCAATGACATAAAACATGGTAGTAAATAAGTAATATATCATAATGGAACATTAATCACAATAAAATAGAAGGGGAATAAAACATGTATTTGTGGAAATCCATTAAGCACATGATATGATTTCCATAGTAGCCAAGGCATTGCTGCCAAGACCATCTTAGTGGACAAATCCCCTTTCTAAATCGAGTTCACTCCTTGTTCCAGTACTGTATCACTGAACCGGATTAACTTACAGTTCCATCCATGTCTATCTCAAGGGATATAAATCTTTACCCAATGGATTTGAGGGAGATATAGGTCCCACCCATCTCATAATGAAATCATTCTTACTTGTGCCAAAAAATATACATAAATCATTCATCATAACCCAATGAATAAAATGGGTTTCATAAACATCATCCCATCATCACATAATCCATGTAAAACAATTGCATATCATTTCATCATAAGAAAAATGAAACCATGTAAATCATAGAGACATTATACTTGAAACATACACATATGAAATAATTTCATCTTAGATTGAATATGGGTTTGATAAAATTGTTAAGTTAAATTCTTTAGCAAAATATCCATTCTTCTTCAAAATCATTTCATTTTCATAAAATGACATGAAATTTTAAATGAAAATGATTTTGTTGAAAATAGTCATGAAATCATGTAGAGTAAGCTTAATGAAAATGCGGTGATATAAAAAGGTAAAAATTTGTTCATGTCATATAAGTTAAAAAAAGCATTATCCTCGTACTTTTTTCGGAAAAGTCAAAAAGTTCCTCGTGTGGTAAAAAAAGTATGATTCCATTCATAACATCTGATAAATTCCAAAAATGGGTAAAAAGGACATTAAAAATATATGAAATCATTTTTAGAAAACATGGGCATGGATGATAACTATAACCCCAGAAAATACTTATGAATACACAACCTCGGATAAAAATGAGATCGGAAAAGTTATCCCTTATGTTATGTCGAATTTCTTTCGTATGTGTCTGATACTCTTGTGTATTGGGTTTAAACATATTATTAACTTGTAACAAAACCATAATAATATTTATGATATCAATTATGATTCACTTACGACTTTATAGTATTAGATCATTTGTCAATTCTATGTTAAAGCAGCATTTTGGGTAAAATCATTTCATTTATCATCCGTGTTTTGACTTGTAATTATTATTATGATTACTTAGATCATGATTACATAATTTCAGAGTATAAAAAATAATTTATATATACTATATATTCATAATATACATATATATAATATATCGATAAATGGAATGCAATACATTGTTCGTGGAGACGGTAGGCCGTACGTACGCTTGAACGCTATTTTTCGTTTCCTTATTGACTTGAATGGAATTAAGTAGATGACATACATATATATATACATAAATACAGTAGCATTATTATGTCATATATTTCATGATTACTTATTATATATACATTATAATCATTCTTGAATTGTTAACGTGGAAAATGAATCTCATCGCGTCATAGAGACGGTAATCCGTACGTACGCATGAGCGATGATATCCTTCCCAAATTTTTTGAATGGAATTAGAGTGGTTGATATATTATCATAGAATCGGTATGATGTTATAATAATCATATATTATTATTCTATATTTCTGTAAAGACTCGTAAAAATCAAGGGAACTTTTTTATTAATTTTCTTTGGGATTTTACAAGAACGCAGTTTTAGACGACACTTGATTCCGAGACCCGGTGTTCCCGGAATTTCTATCCGAAGTTAGGCTCAGGTACGTTCAGTGAACGAACGAGCGGGAATTTATATCTTATGAACCGGTGCTCAGAATCGAATTCTGGGGGCACCGATGGAACCACAACGCTGGTATTTTCTTAGGAACGCTTAATCCGGAGTTGCGTTTACATGAGAGAAGTTGATAAAAATTGTGGAAGTTAAAAATAAAAATTTAACAACAATTTTTATTTTTTATTTTTACTCTAAGTGTTTAATCCTTTGGATGGAAGTTGGGTAACTACCCAACCTCCCTTTGGAGGTTATGAGGTTGGTGGGGCCCAAACGAACCCCACCCCTTTATATCCTCTAACCTCCTCAAATCCCATTAATTTTTTTAACTTAAGTTTATTAACTTATGAAATTAATATGGTGAGTTACATGTAATATTTTGAAATTCAAACAATTGAATTTCAAAATCCTTGTTGTGTGAATAAAATATGTTGAGAACATATATTATTTGGGGTTGGTGTTGGATTGTTTGAGAGCTTTTTGGAGAAAAATCTAAGGAACATCTTCTTCTTCGACGAAGAACGCGAAGAACGAACGATCTCCGACGTGGAGCGCCGAGCCCTCGAAGACTGTCTTCCGCGACACCGACCCGTGATGCGACGCCTTCTTCCATGACATTCTTCTTCTATGTCATCTCTTCCGCGACAGTTTTTCATGACGAAATCTCTGTCAATGTATTTGAATCCTCGCTTCGCGACGTCAGCGTTCTTTTTCCGCGACGCCCGACCTCCGTGACACTCGTTTTCCACAGCTCGTTGACGTGCACCATTCTTGAAACCGAGGTAGGGGTTTTATTTATTTATTTTGTTCGTGAATACCAACTTGACTATCTTCGTGGATTAAAACAAATTGTTATCGAATAACGCAAGGCGGCTGGACCGCACAAACAAGGTCGACCCTCCTCTTTATTTCATGTTTGTTCCTTTGTGGTTTGGTACGGAAAGGTGTGGTACCAGCGCACCACGTGGAATCATGCGAAAGGAAATGTGATGCGCCGTCTCGCCGCACCGTGGAAAGAAGATCAAGGACGTGACGTCGTCGTACCGCGTCAGAGACACCCGAAAATACTGCGGCCGGAACCGATGCCGTGGCGGAGGGGCGCGGTGCCGTTGCACCGTGCCGGAAGACAAGGGTCGTGGACGGTTCCGGGCAACGGATGAGCAAGGTGACCGGCGGCCGGACCGGGCGGCCGGCATCAGAGCTGGAAGGGGACCGACCATCGCCGGTCCCGTTGAGCATGAACCGGCCGGCCAGGTCGGGCCGTCTAGACAGGGAGGATCTAGGGAATTAATTCCCCCAACCGGACTTCAAACGGCCTCCATAAATGGGGGGGCACAGTTACACAATTGGGGCAGCCCCCCCCCCCCCTTTCCAACGGCGCGGCCTTCGGCCGAGCAGGCAGCGCCCTGGGCGCGCTGTGCCCAGCCGGGCCGGCTGCCTGGCCGGACCGCCAGTCCAGGCCGCACCCAGTCCGGGCCGGGCTGTCCCGGACCGGGGCGGGTCGACCCGGTTCGGGCCGATAGGGGGGTCTCGGGCCGGGTCGGTCCGGGCCCAAAACCCCCGTTTTCGGACCGCCTTCAGTCTTTTGCCCATAACATGGGATACAGACCTACAATCGACGCACCGTCATTTGAGATGAGATACTTGAATCGAACGAGTAACAATGTAGTCTTCCTTGTTCTGAATTTTTTTCTCAATATCTTCATTAGATTGATGATGAATGGTTGTGAAGAAATATAATTAGTTTCTGAACAACTTTTGATGGCCTTTATATAAGATAAATGTGAACCCAGGATCACAGTTAGATAAAATGGGGGGTGTAACTCCATGTTACCAAATAATCTCATAAAGGTACGATCATGAATGTTGATCTAATGATATATTATATAGTATAAGAAGGAAATGTAAAGATATATTCGGAATATCAACAATAACCCAAATCACATAATTACATCATGAATTATTTGGTAGTCCCACCCTGAAATCTACCGAAATATATTTTCAATTTTGCTATGGAAGTTGAAAAGGATGAAGCATCCCCTTTGGTAGATTTCATACTTTTCAAACATGTGGACAATTAAAACATTTCATAGTAATAATAACAATATCTCTTTTCATTCCATCCCAAAATTAATATTCATAAAGGACTTTGTAGATCATAGTGCTTCTAGGATGAACTCAAAATTGGGAACTATAAGCATCCAATAATTATTATTTCTTAATCTTGGAATCATAATGCACATGTAATCTCTCTCCAAATCTCAGGACAAATATTTATCTATATTAAATTCAGGTAACATAAAATTTATTTCCAATTCCACCTTTTTAGTAATACAGATTTATCATTATATGCTTTTTATTTCTATTTGAGGGAGATGACTGCACGAATGCCTAAAACAAAATAGTGAAATTTCCTACACCAATATCTTTCAAGACAAAGTTTATCAAATAACTGACTAAGGGCTCATGTTCCAAATGTAACATGGGTAGCATTATTTTTTTGATTCATATAATCTGCCACATTTTTTTCTTTTATAGGGTGTTAACTAATCTTTAAATAAAAATACTTTTTCAGTTCCAACCAATATCTCTTTCTCATTTTCAATTCCATATAAGTAAATTTATACTTAATAATTTTATGTTTAGTATATATTTCACATTTGGATCCATATAAATTATGCCTCCAAATATTCAATGAAAAAACAAAATATTCTAATTCAAAATCATATGTGGGATAATTTAGCTCGTGAGGTTTTAGTTGCCTCGATGAAAAAATAATTTCCGGATCATTTTACATTAGAAACCAACCAATTTCCTTCAATAAAGAATCACAATAGATGAAAAAATAAACATCTATGGATGGGAGGTCCAAAACAAGAGAATTCACAAATCTACACATCAGTTCTTGGAATCAAAAATAATATTCTTCTATCTAAATATTCAACCGCATTATGTGTTTACATTGTTAGTGGGATAGATAATCATGAAATATTATAATCAAACCATTGGAAATGTTATACTAATCCAATAAAACTATGATTCGTAGAATCATTTTTTAGTGTTGGACATTTATGAACCACTCTTGTGGGAGGATCAATTTTTAGGCCATTATTAGTAAAAATGTTCACAAGGATATAAATATGTTGAAACCAAAAATCAAATTTTATAAATTTTTATATAACTTATTATCATTTAGAGATTATAGAATAATCCTTAAATATTTTTCATTCTCTTCATAAATTTCATAAAACATAAGAATATCGGCAATTAAAACAAAAGTAACCTTATCCAAACATTCTAGGAATTTTATTTTCCTAATATCCATAAATTCAATAGGGGAATTTCTCAAACCGAATGGTATAAAAACAAAATCATAATGGCCATATCTACTAAAAAATGACTTTTTTGAAATTCCATTCGCCTTCAGCTTCAGCTGATTGTTCCTAGATCATAAGTTAATCATCGGAAAATAATGTTCTTCCTTTTGCATATAAAATAAGTATTTGACATGAGGAAATTTATACTTATTAATAATAGTAATGTTATTTATTACTCTATAATCAATTAAATGTCTCACAGATCTTTCATTCTTTTTAATGAAAAAACAAGAGCACCACATGGAGAGGATCGATGATTAATTAATTATCTATCAAGAAACTCATACAACTTCTTTTTCAATTATAAAATTCCATATTTAGCTATTCTATATAAGTATTTTGATGTTGTACTCATATTAGAAAAAATTCAATAGTAAATTCTACTTCCAGATAAAGAATAAAATCAGGTAACACATCATAAAAAACATCCATTTATTCCTTAACAACTGACACATCATAGATCTAAATAACTCTATAATTTTCAACAGTGTTTATCATATAACATTAATTTTTATCTATTTACAGTTCCACAACATCCTTGTATGTTATCAATGGAATGAGTTCATTATGGCCTATAAACTAAAATTATTTCTAAAATAAAACATTATCTCTATAATAAATTTTATAATGGAAAAAGGAAATCCAATAAATACCTATAATAATATCAACCTCTACTTGGTAAAAACAATAAGGATTCATGGAAAATTCATTCCATTTCCAAAAAACTAATAGTCTTATTATTCCTTTTTTCAGGAAAATTCCCCACTTATATTTTAAACATATATTCTAGTTTCATTTCTTGAGGTGAACACTCAAATTTACATGGCAATTATTTAGAAATAAAATAATTTGTAGGAAAGGTTTAAATAACATTTGAAAAATAGAGAGTAAACAAAAAATATGACATGATACTAGTTAATTGGATGGACCACCATTTGTTGAGGTAGTTTTAAAGGATTTCAATGAACCTTTTATCGAATAATATGGCTGCTTTCCATCATTAAAATCATTCTTAGTATATTTATTTCCATAATTCACCATCGCACCCCATTAAAACGCTTTATAGTTTTCATATCATAGTTAAACATAATATAATTTTCATTGAAATCTCATTCCACATGTCTAAAATATACCACATAAAAAACTCTCATATTTTTAAATTCAATCTCTAGGGTTTTTTACCATAGTTTTAAAATTTTTTAAATTTGGTTGTATTTCCTTTTTATTTAATTGATTGATTATTACCTATTGCCTTCCATCATGAACTATTCTTCTACTTATTTTAAAAGTAATCCTAATCATCAGAAAAATCAATATAAACCATTATAGCATATCAAAACAAGCTTATCATATCTTTTAAATTCATATGAGTCCAATTACCTTTGATATATTGGATTTAATCTGGGGTAAAAATGATTGATTTTATTATCAAGATCCTAAATAATATTTGGAGCATACCTTTAAAAATGACTGAATTATCCTTCATACAACGACAATGAAGCTTCCTCATTTTTTCAATTCAATGATTTTGTTTTCTATCCTTCGAATAACCACAATAAGAATATATTTTTCGAGGAACATATTCTTAAATTGACCCCATTACATAGAATGAATCTCCTTTTTATCCCTGATATTCTCCACCATTGTTCAACGTTTGTGAGATTCTCTTTAAAAATGTTAAATACCAAGACTAAACATTTTATTATCTGAATACATCATGACATTGAAAATAATTTATAGGGATTTAATCAATACTTTATCCACCCCTGGGTCAGAATATCCACAAAATTTAGTAGTAGGTTGGATCATAAAATGGTCTACTATCATCATGTTCCTTTTTGATAGCTCTAGACGTTCTCTTTCCCCAATGCAACAACCATATATATTTGTTTGAACATATCAATTATTTCCTCATACTTCGCGGTTCCAATTCCAAATATTCCATGCTAAAAATTCTAAAGGATATCATTTTATCGAGGTCTATGTACTTTTGATTTCCTACATTGTCTATAGAAAATCATTCTAAAGAGACAAATGATAGAAGAATTTACATGGAAATCTTTAAATGGTATATAATTTATTTTTAACAATGATGTGAAAAAATTTATAGTATTCTATTAACATCATCCTAACCGTAATAGTTTTCTAAACCTTTATCTATGACCAACTATAAGGTCCCATCCTTATACATTACATTGTTTAGTTAATTCAACTATAATTTACATTATTAATCTCTAAAATATATTTTGGATTTAGGTTTTTAGGTAATTAGGTCATAATTCATACCGAAATACAACGTGTATACTACTAAAATAATATCTAATTTTCCAATACACAGTTTATTTTAATAAAACATGTAATCTTCACAAAATTTTCCATTGTTTCATCATTACTCTTAACCATCCATTATCCATATAAAAACATTTTTAAACATAGAAAAACTAAAAAAGGCTTAGTAAGGGGAATAAAAATAAAGGCAAAAATATTTTTTCCATTAATAATAATTTATAAATGAAGTCAAATTCCCAAAGATATACTTCTCACTAAAAAAGTATCATTTATTGTGTGAAAACATGAGTTTTCCTAAAACATAAAAAACATAAATAAACCCATAATGATAACAAGGGGATTTAAGTACATAAAATTATTATTCATTATAGCTACCAAATTATTTTTATCCCTTACAGAAACCTTTAAATGTAACCCTCAAATCTACCTGATGATGTAACCCATATGGATACCTTACAGTGTAACCAATACAGTTACACTTTTAATTACCATTACGGTCATCCTCAAGCAAAAAAATACACAATTAATTTGAGGGAGGTATAGGTTCCAAAAATCCAAAAAAAATTCCAACCACCACAACATAATCATAAAAATTAATAAATTCATCGTTGAAAAAAATTCATTTTTATTTTTTTAAAAATAAAAAATTAAAAGGGGATTTTTTTTAAAAATTCCATAACCAAAGGTTCTTCATTCATAAAACATGTTAAAATCCCCTTTATAATAGTTTAAAATGTTTTATTAATATCCTAAAATACTATATTCGTATCTATAATATATTATATGATATTTTTATAATATATTTACCCTTATTTGTTAATGATTTTTTGTTATTTCCATTATTTTTAGTGCATTTATTTAATTGTTTTCATGGTTGGATTATTATAGATCATCATGTAAAGTGGAATAAAAAATTCATATTTGGGAAAAAAATTATTAATAGGTTTCCATAATTTTAAATTATATCATATACTATTTTTATATTAGAATTATTCATTATAAAAACAATAGTGAAATATGTTTGGTAATATTTTGGGGGGTTTTTCTAACCATCGCAAACTAGTTTCCCTTTTTTTGTTATTTATAAAATTTACAGCCAAAAAATTAAAAATGATATATTATAAATAATTAAAAAAATTAACTTTAATAATGGTTTTATGACTAGACTTTTAGGATGTAATGGAAAATGAAAAGTCTTCATCATTTAATGCGAGAAATCAACACATCACGAGAGATATTTTTCTTTATTAGAACAGAAAGGGAGAAAAAGAAAATTGATGATAGTTTTTTCCATTATCACAATAACATTAATGTATGCAAAAGATATGGGAGTTATCATGTCACATGGATAAGGTGTGTTGAGGAGAGGAAAATGGAAATTAAATAAATTGGAATGAAATTAAAAGCAATAGAATGAGGTTTTGACAACGTGAATTATTTTCTTTAAGTTCATCTTTGATGATATTGATTTTGGTATTTTATTTATAAAAAGGATCCTAGACCTAGAAGAGAGTCTTGATATGGGTATTTGGAGTATTTTGGATATAAATCATGAATTTTTAGGTGTGAGGAGAAGAGGATGTGAGGGGTGAATTATTTATTATTTTATACACTTTTTTATTATTTTGGATCAATAATATGAATAGTTTATATTATTGTGACAAAATGAAGTAACTAATTAAATTCAGTTTGAAATAAAGGATTTTACATCATTCATATATCACCCATGACTCAATAATTTATATATTTATCTTATATCATAAATTATCACATTTCAGTATTCAACAAAAATTCAACTATTTTTTAAAAATACCAAAAACGTCACTAAAACAATTTTTTCAAAATTAGAAAAAAATAACTCCATGATGATAAAATAATTTTCTATATAGGTGAAATTACATTTTTAATTAAAATCATCATTTATTTTAAAAATACTGATTTTATAATTATAACTAATTTTATGAAACATTGAAGAAATAATTAAGATCTGATAAAATTAACATATGATCACAAGAAAAAAAATATTATTTTTTGAATATATTTTATGATGGAAACATTTAAATTAATTCAATTTATTAATTATAAAATTTCAAATAAACATTTATGTTTTAGTAAAATACCACAACATAAATTATCATTTTCAAAACATTTATTTAATTCGTCCATGATATAAATATATATTATTTTCCCATATAAAATACAGAAAATTTATTTATACTATAGTTGGTGGGGTTAATATTCCATTACTATAGATGTTGTAATTGCTATGAATACCAATTATTCTATTATAAATTTCAAACTAATTAAACTATTTAATTGAGAAATGAAAACAAATTATGTTATAAGTACTGGCGTAGTTGAAGGAGTATCGTAAAAACCCATGTAATGTTATAGATTAATAATTTTCCGGTCTAAGTGACATTCATTAATTATATTTTAAAATGTTATGAAAATATTAGTCAATTTCTTATTCAAAAGGAAAAATATAAATATTTCTAAAGAAATTGGATTCTTATTAATAGAATATTTCTAAATTATATAATTCTTATTTGAATAAAATAACTTAATATTTGATATCAATGTTTCAATATAATCTTCTTGTAATATATTTATATTTTAAAAAAAATCAACATTCCAATAATTTTTAAAATACTGAATTAATATTAATAACATCATTTTCATTTCATGAATTCACCTGGACATATTTATAATAAAATTAGTTAATGGAATTATTCAATTAATTAAATTATTAATAATGTAATTATGGAAAATTTGATGAAATTTATAATTTAATTTGTCCAAATATGTTTTCAAACATAGAAGGGATTTTTTTGATAACCCATTTTTCATTACGTTTCTAGGTTTAATTTAAATTTATATTCAGAAAAATATATGTACTAAATTTTATAACATGGATTACATATTTTGAATCATTAAAATAAATATTATTTAATAATTTGATCTTAAATTTTGGTCATAATGAATACCACAAAGGGTTAAATGAGTTACGATTGTTAATGTTATAACTGCTTAATCGAGGTTAAACCAATTATATGTGTTTAAAAAGGATGAAAAACTTTTTTAATATATATTGGATGGCCATATTTTAACATTATATCATTTAATATTAAAAATTATTTTATTATGTGTCCATTTGGATTTACTAACACATTAATATATATATATATTCCAAATAAGTCCTCTCCCAGACATATAAAATGACACCCCTCTCCTCTCATATCCTTGCTTAATGAAATTTTTTCTTCAACCCATACACAAGAAAAATACATCCCTTACATTTCCCCACCTTCCCTATAGTCTATTTTCTATCTTAAAAACGTTTTATGATGTATTCATGTATAAACATAAAGAGTATTTTTGAAGAGCAGGTATAGATCTTTTACAACTACTTCCATTTCAATTTTAATTAGACATCCTTTAAATACTCTTATATCATTACAAGAATAAACCTAATATATTACATATATTTATGTTTTATTTTTTTAATGGAATAACCTATATGAATATTCCCTTCTCACAATTTTGAAAGGAACTAGTCATTTAGGCATGTAGAAAACTACTGCCTTAAGAACTGATGTCCTTCATTTTACATCACCGCCTCTCATGTTTCATAATAATGATTGATTTAATATATATATATGATATTTAAAACATATAAAACATTTTAAAAATGTAATATGAGATATATTTTATTAACATTAAATTTGATAAAAAATGATAATGATATTCATTTACACGAGTGGACTACCCCCTGTATGATGTGATTTGATTATTAATCAGTCGTCCCATTATATGGTTGGTAAATAAATATTTTTCATTAATTAAATAATATGGTATTTATGATATAATATTAAATCATTTAAAAATAAATTATACTTACCATCATTCATCATGGTCATTGAAAAATGGACATGTCACTCAAGAGTATGATTTATAAATTTAATTTAATTTTAAAAGAAATAATTAATAATAGTTAAGAATAATTAATAATATTAAAACAAATAGATGGTAGTCCTTATGAATGCATGAGGGACAATTTTATTCATCACTTAAAATGAGGGAATAAGGTATGTATTATTTTATATTTCAGTAATTATAAATTTTCATGAATATTATTATATATAAATTAAATCAATCATAAAAATCCTCCTTCTACGATGGTGAGAAAATATTATAAAAATTGATTAGTATATGTGGTAATATACAACAATGCACAAGTGATTCATTCATTTCCCATAGGATTGAAATTTTGTTGAAAATGTGTTTCACCATACTCATAATACATTTATGCATATATATGTTACTGATTTTATTATCTCATCATTGTTGAATAATATTATAATGATTGAGAAAAACAATTAAGTGAAAATTCTTATTTAGGAACAATATCACTTCATCAGACAACCTCTTCAGGTTTATACCTAATGCCTTACAGTGATATTTTTTTTGGAAAATGTGGTCTTGTATTATATTAGGAGGGATTTTAGAATTGAATTTTAGTATGTATTTGATGATCTAGACTTCTGAAAAGGATTGAAAAAGAGAGGATCGGAGGGTCTCCTATATTAGTGGGGGGAGGTCATTGTTGTCATTAATTAACTTATTAAATTAATGTAAATTATTTTTCTTATAGTAGTGAAACTAAATTTATAGATTTATGATATATAATTTGTAGAGTTTAAATAACTCATATAATAATATTTTTACATTCATAGGTTATTTTTCATGATTATCTATTTTTAAAACCCACATTATCCTTTTTTAAGATTACCGCAAAATCCGTGTTCTTTATTAATTATTGATCTATAAAATATATATAATTAAATATGTTATCGATAAATAGATTAGAGATTATATATTCAACTATATAACAATAATATTCCCGAATATAGGAATTTTCTGATTGTATATATTATAAAAAAATATTCCTTATTATAAATCATCATTAATGTTATTTTAGAAACAATTAAACTAATTTGTATTTTTTGTTTTAATGGTAAAACTTTAATTATGATATAAGTATTTAGTATATCCATAATATGTAATATTTCAATATAGAATTACTTTTAATCGATAACTCACCAGAAAATGATACTATTAATGTCTTTAAAATTATTAATATGATTATTCCAACTACTTTCACAAGACCAATGTTAGTGTGGCATAATCATTTAGGGTAATTATTTCACCCGTAAAATATAAAAATAAATTAGCATGATAAAGAAATTATTTATATTTAATATAAAAATTTATCAATGAATGTAAAGTATTTTTATGCATTTAAAAAAATTATGATATATAAATAACATAGAATGAGTGTTTTTTATATTCTTCATTTAAATTTATATTGATGTCATTATCATAGGAAAGTGGAAATAAATTATCAAATTTTAGGATAATTTACTCTAAATGTCTAAAACATTATCCAATAATAAAAATACATGTTATAGTTAGTGTTTTAGGCCTTATCAATTTAATTTTAACAATATTTACAAGATTTAACCTTACCGAGGTGAGAAATATTTACTCATGTTACTATTTATAATGAAAAAAAATATGATTACATTATTACCAAATATTACTTTTTATAATTCATAATAGGGAATAAATTTTATCAAATTTAACTCATCTATATTGTATAAATTAATTTAAAATATATTTATAAATTTTAAATGAAACATGTTTTTTATGAAAAATTCCTTTTCATGTATAAAATGTTTTGACACCAAATTTAAACTTATTGATTATTTAGATACCATTTATGGATTATTTTTTAATAAAAATTAACTAGATAAATATAAAAAAATTCCTAAAATAGAATGTTATTTTTTAACTAATTGAAGAGAAAATATATTTTTCATTAAACATATACATTTTCATAATTCAATAAAAAATCAATCTTTTGGAAAATTATCAAAAATTAATCTTAATATAATTACGACATAAAAAATTATAAAATAAATTCAATATATAAAACAAAATTTCTATAAATTTTAAATCATTTAGAAAAACTATATTAGGAATGAACTGCAGATTTATTTATATATATTAATTTTTACTTTTGACTGAAAAACTACCTAATATTTTTTTAATGAATATATATCTATAAGATATAATTAATTAAAAGTAATAATAAAATATAATATTTTTTTTAATATTTATAGGTTCTAAAAAAGAATCATACCCATGTCATATTGTTATTATTTTTCTCAAAACACTAATACTAATAAAATTAAGGTGTAATCTAAGAGGCGATATCAGAGGATGATGTATAAGTACTAATAAACCTATTTAAAGATTATTTCATCTTCTACCACATTGAAATGTACTTTTTACAACTATAAAATTATGAAATTATAATTATTACTTCCTGATTTTTTTTATTTATGTACAAACTCTTTTCAGTATCTTCTCTAACATATGGGAAATGAAAACATCAAACAACAATACAAGAATGATACCACCTCCATGAATTGATGTGTTTAATTTTACCTCACCTCCCCACAAGACTAGTTATAATGAAGTAATTTATGAATATATTATATTATTATGAGATTATTATGATTCAAAAATGATAATACACTACTTACATTCTTACACTATCCATATTTTGAAAATTAATATTTTATCCCATTCGTATATGTCAAAGAACAACACCACGAAGAGATGTGATTTCATTTTCATTACTACCTCTCATAGTTGGTTTTCAGTACGGAAATAATATATATATATATATGTCATTTATAACATAATTACGATCATATAAATGTAAAATTATATATACCTTATTTCTCATTAATTATATTGATAATGAGAAATGTCACTCATGTATGCCTGCAAAGTAGAACCTCAATTATATGATATATTTCATTTTTAGTTCCACTATACATGGAAGGTAGTACAAATAATTATTATTTTTAAATATAATAATTTTTCATGATTATTATCTTTGTTATTATTGAACCATGATTTCTTTTACCATATTCAACCTACAATTGTCATAGTGGTCATATAAACCAATCATCCTCAAAATTATGAAGATGAACTTAATGATTTCTAAATCTAAATATTACATGATAATAAATAACATAAAGGATCAAAGATTATTGAATAAACATGAAAAATTATATTATGTAAGTATAAAACTTATATAATTTTGTTACGCTGTAGGGTAGAAATATACAAAAGGATTTGGGGCACTCGGTCAAAGAATTTGTTTTTAAAGCCTTGTTTTAATGGTTTCTTTGAAAATATTTTTCATCCATGTTATGTTTCTCTTGAAATGATTCAGTGAGGATTTTTGTATGAATAAAATACTAATAACGTTAATTTTAAAATATTTTTTACTTTCATGATAGATGAATAAAATATAACCCCCTCATCATTTTTTATATGGGTAATTTTAAATTTTTTACAAAAGTATAATATTTTTTTGATGTATGCAACTTAACAACAGTTTCTATTGGCCATAATACTATTAATTATTGATATTATTCTAAAATATTAAATGATTTAAAAAGAATTTTATATTCCAACTCTTATGGGAATATTTATCTTCTAAAATATTATATAAGGAAATACTTATTTCTTATATAAATTATGATATGTCTAAAAGTGTTATTGGTTTTAGGATTTAATGATAAAATAAATGATATTTATTGATTATATATATATTTGTTTTATTTATTCTATTTTTATTTTAAATTATTGATGAATAATGGATGTGCCTAATATAGCTCCCCGATGAATTGGGCAAAGTGACAGAGCTTACCATTGATATGTCACTACTAAGAGATGTAGGAATTACCTTTCTATGATATTCCAATTTATGGGTCCTCATAAATGTGAATTTCGGGATAATATCCCAGGGATCATATATTATATGATTTCAATGGTATATGAATGATGTATTATTATTTCAATTTGTTTTAAAATATATATATGCTACTTATGATACATTATAAAATTTTAGAAACATAACTGACCATATTTTCTTTCATAGAATGGTATTTATGAAAATAAATGATTCCCATGAAAACCATAAGATTATGAATTTTATTTTGTGATTTTATATGAATTTTTAATGATATAAGTTAATAAAATAAGTTTTTTTCATGGAAAACTAAATTGGTATTTGAGATTAAATACTTATTATAGATAAATATTTATATTTCTTGTTTATTTTTAGGATTACAAAAGAACTAACATGTTTAATTTTATTATGTAACTTATTTAGACTAGGTTTTCTCAAAACAATTAATTATTTTTTATAGTTCATATGGATGAGGGGGTATATTGAAATATTTAGAGTTCAATTTATGGGATTTACTTAGAATGAGACATGTGATTATTCATGGTAACATTTTTTCTAGAAAAAATGGAAAGAGTGGTGAAATTTTCTCAATGTAATGTAATGGAATTCCTAAATCAGAAAAAATCAAAACCTAAAAAGTTATTTGGGATGTAATTGATGAAATATACTTTCTAAATAATGTTACTTTTTGTAGGGATATGTGTGGGTTCTTATAGTTAGTAATGAATTAGATATAAATAAAGGATTAGATGAGGTTAAAAGATACAATTATGTAAATATAATTTAGCGATATATTATCAAGATTTATATTTTGAGAATAATCATGTTGGATCTTCTAATTTATGTTTAATAGTAGTGGATTTCTAATGATTAAGTATTGTATATGTGGTATAAATGATTCCTAAGGAAACTTTCATTATGAACCTACAACCTAGAATAGTTGTAATTGGATGTTAGTGGTTTTTATATATTTTTAACATAGTTTATGAAGGAAATAAACAATGGTACCATGGAATGGGAAAAACCAAATTTTCTAAATAATAATATATTAATAGTATATAATATCATAAATACCACCCTATTGGTTTTAGTGGATCCTCATACCCAATGAATGATGATTAAAAAATTAAATATTTGGGGAAGATATTTGACATTTCTGGATGATTGTATCATTATATAGTAACCCATTATATTTACCATTTTGATGTTGAATCTAGTCAATGGTATTCATTGATTAAGAACACTAATGAAAAGAAAGAAATCGATTCCATGGAAGGTAATGAATTTAAATAGTTATTACATGTAAAGTATTATATTAATGATATTTTATTAGGAATTAGATGAAATTTCCAGGAATAAATTCAAAGGGAGGAAGAATATTTTATTTTATTATAAGATAATTTTACCATATTTTCTAGATAAGTACCATATTTTTTTGGAATATGATTGGAAATTTGATCTATTTTTCCCAGGATTAAATACATGTTCAAAAATGTATTTAGTTACTCATTAGATAATTAGTTTTAAGGAAAATTAATATTGTTTAGAGAAACATGATATTAAATTTCTTTACATCTATTCCAATAATAATATGAATTAGTATATGCACTAGTATATAGAGAAGAATTCATTGAATTAAGATAAAGGTAAGAAAATTGAATTTACCTCCTTTGATATGTGTCATATAAAGCATTATGTGTAATTATGTATGAGATATATAATGTGTTATTAATGTGGAATGCTGGGATACATGTTTTTTTATTATAAAAAAGATAATTTTTAATAGTCATTGTATTAAACATAAATAGATACTTAAAATATTTAATTTTCTTATGTTGGTCAATTATCAAAATGTGTGTCCACAAGAAAGTATGAATAATGGTGATCAATAGGTGTTATACCCAAAAGTAATCCATGATCCTTCAAGGAATATATCATATTAAATGTAAATTTTCTCAAACTACACATATATAATAAAGTGTAATATTATATAGTTTTTTTCAAACCCATAGAGTAAACTCAAAAAACATGAAGCCCAGTGGTAAGATCATTTTTGTGAATTCCTGAAGAATATAATATTTGTTTTGAAATAATTACCCATATGTTCGATAAGAATTTACATAGGTAAAAAGAAGGGTTATATGTCAATTTTAAGGACAGTGTAAAGGGTAATCCTAAATATAAAATAGGATAGACCTATGAAATAGGCTATGAGTTAATGAAAAAGCCACAAATTGATCTTTGTCCAACACATTGGATCAACCAATGCTAGAAAATAATAATTTATACATAGTAATTCAAAATATAATCAGGTGATGCTTGGATTCTAGTAATATTGAATTATAGTTTATTTCCCATTCACTAAAGTCCTCCAACAAGGTTATAGTCACTCAAATTGCACCTCTATTGGTTAGAAATAGTGAAATAGAATGAGAATAATTTTTTTAATCCTAGTTAATAGGCATAGGGTTACCATATTTCATGTTTAGATAATCATTTAGTTCAATCATCCCTACTCTAAATCCATAACCCTATGTGGATTATCCATACAGGATGGATTTGAATAATAATAAATAAATGGAAGGAAAATAATTAACATATCAAATAATCGATATAAATCATATCCAATGATATTTGAAATCATGTAAATGTAATTAAATACTAAGATGGATGTATACATAATCTAGAATTCAATGACTATAAATGTTTTAAGGAAATTGGGAATAGAAATGGAACATTGGAATAACAATGATTAAAAAATGTATCAGGTAATTAAAAGTGGGAACACAAATTTTTGTATAATAAAAATATAAATCAATTTTTATATATAGAATATAAAATGAAATAAAAAATGATGATGAAAAGGGAATAGTAAAATTCATCTTAGGACCAAAACATCTCCTACAGTTTGAGGGAGATGAACTATTTTTTGAGCCAGAATAAGTTTACAATTTGTAAATGGGTCATTTTGTGTACTACTTAAAGTAGATTGTACATCAAAACATACAGGAAATATAACTATTTTTCACATTCTCTACTTCACATCATCTACATCCTCTGACTATTTTGAATCTTCATAGAATTTTTTTATTGAATCTTCTGTGGAAAATATGTTTGGAACATCTCATGTTGTGTAATCTGTTCCATCCTTGTAATCTTCATATTTTTTATTTGAATAATAGATGACGTGAAACCAAGATACACATTTTTTTCTTGGTTCACACACATTATTTGTGAACCACAACTTCTAATTCCAGTTGGTAGGTGGTCTCTTCCAGGATAACACATCATATACATTAAATTCATGATGTATTACGTTCAATATTTCTTTTTTTTCAACATTCTTAATTTGAGTATTAAATTCCAACATCCTATTAAAAATAATCTTAAAATATTGTATATAAATATAAATAGGAATGACCATTAATTAATTTTATCCCCAATGTATATACATATTCAGGTTATCAAATTCCCCAAAAATTGAAAATTTTATTGTTCTCAAGACGAAAGAATCTCAATATGAATTTCAAATCAAAACATCTTTTAATAGGAAACATGTGTTAAAATAGTAAAAATAAGAATAAGTGAATGTAAAAATGTATGTCCTCCATAAATAATCACACAGAAAAAATCATTAATGCCTTTTAATCATTTTATTTATTCCATATATTTCTTCCCTTAATTATAATTTCAAAACATTTCATCTGAAGCAATATCCTATTTTTGAATTTACTCCACAATGAATTTTCTCTAATGTGACAATGTATATTAAAAATAGAGTTATTCTTGTAATCTAAATACATTTTCCTAACTGAAGGATTGAATTTATAATGTATTCTCCAAATTCTAAAGGAAAATCCAAAATTAATCAAAAGGGATTTTGAAAAAATATTCTACTATATTTGAAGATTACGTTAGATTAGTATGTAGTCAAAACAATTCTTGAAAAAGAGTGTAACTATGATGTATAATGCATGATAACATTGAATAGGGCAATGATGTATCCTCCTAGAATAAATATCTCCATGATCCAACAAAAAAATGTGGTCCTTTGAATATATCATGTAATTATCAATACTGTTCCTTTTCATTTGCAAATATTTTTATTTATTTTTTGAATATCATTTTAAATCTTGATCTCACATCCATTACCTAATAATATATTATACATTGTTTGATTCATCAGCCAGGTAATGGAAATTTTTGACCTCCCTAATACACAACCAATTTATATTATTTTATTTAATTTAATTTTATCCGTATTTCATTTTTTATTGGAGTAGGGAAAGTATAAAAAATATAGAAGTAATTAAATACTACATCATAACAATAAAATTTTTGTTTCAGCATATTTCTTCTCAATATATATATATATCAACTTCATCTTTAGGGATAATTCCACCACAAATTTTTAATGAATGGTCATGTGTGAAACCAATACTAGTGTGTGAGGTGATACGAAGCTTCCAATCGATGCATCATAACAAGGTTATTCGGGGATAGTGTGTAAAAAATTAGTACATGTGTACTTGTGGGTCTTAAGAAAACTCATGATTTTTCCCCCTAATCATTTTAGAAGTGTAATTTTTCAATCACATCATCAATAAGAATATAATTAAAGTTATGATAGCTTTACATATCTCAAGTATCCATCCTAAAAATATTCTCAGAAAAGAATATGATATTGTGGATCCAGAATTATCATAGTAATGGGAGTGAAAAAATAACTAGCAATCACCTAGGAAGTAATATATATAAATAATGAAAAATATAGTAATAACAAGAATATTTAATTATAATTAAATTACTCCACTCATACATCATGCTAAAAATTATTTAGAAGACAAAAAAAATGGATTTCAACAATATATTGCCTAATATTCCCATTTATTTAAATGGTTTTAATGAGATTTTAATTTTAAATAATTATTTTAATGAAACATGTCACCTAAATGAGTAAAAACATGAAATTATCCAATTTTATCGATAATATATCTCATGAAAATATACCCTAGACATACAAAAAAATTTACACACTGTTCTTTGGGAAAAAATGGGAAAGAAAGATAGTATATCATATATATAATCGAAATGATATTTTATGAACTGAAAATATTAAATCTAGACCTCCCGATTTTGAAATTCACTTCATGAGGAATCTTTTTCGATGTTGATTCACAATTTTTCTACCTCAAAATATATTTAGAAACAATATACATGCACTAGGTAATCTATTTGTGTGAAAGGGTAAACAAATTGTGAAGAAGAAAATTATTAAGATCATATAGTAAAAAACAAGAGATAATAACTCATACAAAGACAAAAATGAATTACAATAACGATTGGGAAAACTAAAAATTCTTAAATTATTGAAAATAAAAATAAAATCCCCAATCACACAAATAAAAATAAAAAACCAAAACAAAAATATTTTTCCCTAATATAAAGCTTTGGAAATATCGTCATCATCCTAATGGATTGAAAAAGGAATCAGTCAATGTAATCCTTGTTATCAAATGTATAAATTCTCCTATAATAACTATTGATAGTTTCATTATGCTCATGGGGGTTCCTAGCAGGATTGAACACCTCATGAAGGTACTGACCATGAATCTCTTGTGGAATGAATAACTTCTTTTCTCATTATGGAGGCTCCTACGGAGTATGTATCTATATCTTGAGATCATCAACCAATATCTATAGTTGAAACATGTAATGATAGATCTCATGAAAATTATCATATCATGGTTTAATAGGCTCATTAAATATCATATTATATATAACAATACAAGATATAGCTAAAAAAACGCAGTAGTAAAATAAAAAGAATCCAAAAAGTAGTGAATCCAAAAAACTATACCCCATCTATATATATATATATATATATGAAATTACAGTTCAATTAAAATTAGATAAAATGGGAATATAACAAATAAGGACTCCCAGAATGAGTATAATACTGTAACAGAACATGATATATCTATACAAGAAAATACAATGTGGTGGATCTTCGCATCAAGAGTACCCTATCGAATAGTGGGTTTATATAGCTGGACCAACCTATCAATGTCATATTTGTATGTTGGTAATGGTTGATCAACCATTATATCAGGTTTTATAGTGATAGACGATGTATCAGTCGAGTATATAAGAGGTGAGGTCTAAATCCATCCTAAGGTTCTATTTTTGGCAGTTGCATCAATCATGGTCACCTAAGATGAAGATGGTTAGGTGGGAAGCTTTCCACATTAGAAATTTTTTACATGGTATTCTTACTCTATAACACATTTAGTGAGGTCGAATGGTATATATGCCAAAGAAATAGGTGGTGTGGGTAAATTAGTTGATGAAATAAAAGTATATGGTAATGAGTGGGAAGATTATTAAAATGGTGGTGGGGTGAATATAACATTGAGACAGTGACAAAAGTTTTTTTTGATTCTTCATGATATCCCTAAAAATTATAAATTAGTTAGTTAAAATTGGTGGGTGGGTGAATATTTAAAAGGTGTATTCATGATGGTGGTGAATTATATAGAATTTTATGTTTTAAAGGGTGTAGAAACAATGGTATCAACATAGGTAGAGGTAGGGGAGGTGGTAGAGGTGTCTTAGGGATCGGTTGTGGTATGGAAATCCTGAGCTATCAGAAGGGACAAGGGATAGTCGTCTTTGTACTCTAATGCCAACTAATATAAACCATAAACCATACTCAGTAAAACCATATTGTGGAGAAATATGAGTTTAATAGGCTTCATCCTTTAATGTTATGAGAAAATTTGAGCTACATCTAAGGAGATGAGATGGAAATCTTCGGGACTAATTAAACTACTCCCCAGCCTCATTAGAGTACCCTTGGCCCACTATACCTATGTCTAATGGTAAATTGTGAACTGTCGGTCCATGTTGATCACTAGGTCACCCATGTATGAATTTAGATTGAGTACCTCCATTTGAATGATTCTCCCATGATCATCCTCTCAAGATATCGTATCTTGTGTGAGAGCCTGGTGCAAAATCTACATGGCGACAACCTGTACAAGGGTTATTTTCATCATGAAAGATTCATGGAAGCTCTGAGGGTCTTGTACTATTAGTGAACAATACCCTAATACAATGTACATGGATGGGTAGAGTCTCGTGGGAGGTTAAACATTTGAGGTGATAAAATACATGGTGTAGATACAGTGTCTGACACTCATGTTTCCATGGGTCATCACTGAAGTCCATCCAAATAAATAAAAGTTTATATGGGAAATGTTGATATCCAAAGTTGTGAGTAACTTGAGTAAGAGCTCCTAGAAAGCCTCTTCACAGACCTACGTGATGATCAATATATATATATGATCTGAAATCTCAAGTAACCCCTCATGCGCATGAATGTGCTTAAGAAACAATAGGACCAATGTATTATTTCACATCAAAATCTAATCGTAGAGATTGAATAACAGAATGTGATTTTTAAAGTCATGAAAGAGAAGGGATGGGTGATGGTGTTAGTGTGGGGTAGAACCCAAGGATGAGACAAAGGTGTACTGGGATGACTATGAAGCTGGTGGGGTGACATAATTTGATGTGTATTTTGATAATGATGGATCATTGTGTTGTGCAGGTAGTGAAACTTCCTAGAACAGGGGTGGAAGTGTATGGTCTCCATGAGAAGCTCATTCAGTGCATGCCCTTGTAGTTATAGAGAAGTGAGATGGAAGAGGTAGGGGAAGTTATATGAATTGGAAAGGTTTTATGAGGTTAATTGATGGGTTTTATTGTGAGGGAGAAGAGAAGAGGGAGTGGCACGATGTGGGGCTTGTGTGAATGTGGAGTTGGGGGTGCGTGTGTGGTATAACATCCTGAACCTCAGGTTTAATGTTTTTAAAAAGGTTATAATTTTTATCCATCATAAATTCTTTAAATGATGGATAATTATTATTATTATTTATTATTCCAGTATTTATTTTCACACATCATGTATAAAATGAACATTAAATGTTATGTGTTAATTTTTTTATAATATAGAAAATTATATCTTGTGAAAGAGAACTATCCCTAACAAAATGAAATTTTTTATTTTCAAAAAATCAATTTCTCCCTTACATTGGTTGCCTCCCAGTCAGCCAATTATTTATTGTCTAGATCTTGAGATGATATCATTTATATGATCTAAAATGATTCGAGACACTCCTTGTAGAATATATCTTGAAAAATTGGGAAAAAGAGTGGGAAAAAATAACTTGTAAGGGGTGCAGTTTAATTTCCGTTCTTGTGATCAAATGATCACTTTTTAGTAGGAGGTAATTTCCTATTATCATCCTTACTAGTCACATGATCATCTTTCTTATCAGTATGATATATATATTGCCAATCCATTTACTCTCCTTTTTTCTTAGTAGTATTAACAACATCCATCATAAAGTTTTCTTCACAAACACTAAAAATAATATTCATAAAAATTAACATCCCTTTGTTAAAATATATGAATTATTTTTTAGTGGTGAAAAATGTAATTTCTCTAAATAAGGGTATATTTCCATCATTCTGCATATATAGGATAGGAAAATTAATTTTCAACATTTTACGAATACATCATTGAGAAGTCATAGAGGATTCTTGTTATAGTAGTCCAAATGTCTGAGTGGCCCTATTCATGGTTTTAATTAACAAATACCTACTTATTTGAATAAACTCATAGGACTGATATTTATAATTTTATTAAAGACAGAAATATATTTTTCAAAATACAATGTTACAATAGTGCAAAAAATTCATAAAATGTAGGGGATTCATATTTTTTCCAAAAGATTACGGAGAATAAGTATAGAAAATTCATTATTTAGGTAGATAAATCATAATAGTCTAATTTTGTTTTTTCTTCATGGAACATTCTCAAATAATATTTCATAAGAAGAAACATTATAAATGTCTCCATCAAATGTAAAATTGATGTTTAGTGGTTTAAAATTCTAAATAAATTCATCATATTTTCACTATTTCATATCTTGTTTTATTCTTTTGTGAAAGGGAATTCGTTCCTTATATGGTAGTGGTGAATAATATACATTTTAGTATTTAGATATTCCTTAGACGGTTAATTTTCCCGATTATTATATAAACTGAGTTCCCTAATGACAAGTTGTATCCGATTATTGAAACCAATTTTTCTCACCTATGCATGGATTTTAAATGTCTTGAATATTCCTTCTCAAGAAAACTATTTTATTAGATTCCCCTTAATATGATCATTTTGGTTACTAGGAAATTAACATTTATGTTTATCAAAAAATGACTTAGGGATCTGTCACACATAATACTCATGGTTTTATAGTTTATCTATATGGTTTTTAATTTTATTCCCTTGGGTTGTAATCATTTTGTATGGTTTCTCCAAGATGGTAGTGAGTATGTTTTCAATATTGGATTAGCAAATCTGGCCATTGGTGGTGGTCATAAAATAGAATCATTGAATTAATACTTCTGAGTTGGTGTTAATTTTCGAGCTCTCAGAAAATGTTGTTTAAATTATTTACGTTCTTGAGGACCTATAACTTGAGGTGAGTACCTAGGTGTTCCATGAAACATGGGTGGTTCCAGATAACACCTCCACTCAAAATAACTTTTATTTGGTATTCATAAATACTATTCTGGACATTGTAGGTAACAGTTCTTCTTTTTTAGTTGGTGTTGCTAGTAATTTTAATTTTATTTATTGTAATTATCAAAATTAAAATCATAAAAATAGGGTTCCTCTATATCCTCCATACATTTCTGATAAGGGTGTTGGCCTCCCACATTATCAGAAGATTTAATATCTTTGAAAGGATAAGGTGGGGAGGTTGGGATGTTCAAAAATTAAATGATTCCATTTTCATAGTAATGGATTGGAAATAGATTTTCAGGATGTTAATCTACTCCAGAAGATGGATTCCTCATTGATGTGTTCAAAATTCAATTTTCTAGTCAATAGAATTGTGTTAAATGTCATTTAAAATCTCTCTTCAGAATTCGGGTGTCCTTAGTACGATCCATCCATTAATATAAATGTCTATAATAATGTGGGAGATAAGATTATGTACTTTTTCGAAATTATGAGGTTTTATTCACACATCTAGACTATGATGTTGTAACATATTCGGTAGATCCTTAAAACTATCATAGGCATCCCATAATTTTTATCTATCTCCCAGATTAAAATTATGAACCTCATTTTACTACATCTAGGATCATCCTAGTGTGGTATTTATCATGAATTTTATGGTCTAGTCCATCTCTAGTCATGATGGACATACAATCTTGGCATTTTATCCAATCCTTTTATATATCATGAGTGATTAAAGAGAAAAATAATAGTCATATTTAAATAGAAAAAACATTCTAGATGAAGGAGTTAGTAAAAACCTCTCTGAAATTATAAATGTGATCATGGGGGTATTCACATTGAATCCCATGTAATTTCCCCATGTTCTGGATGATATTGATGATTCTAAATTATATTTAGAAAGTGTTTTCATGTATTGGTGGGTGAAGATTGTTGGGAGTAACACAACTAATGGATGGAAATCATCAGTACATTATGATGTTCTCATGTGGTTCTGGTTGATCACAATAATTGATAGTTGGCCCGTATTGAGGGTTCTAAAGGATTAGAAATTCAAGATCAATGAGAACACCCATTGTTAATATTCAGAGTTCACATAAGGTTCAATAAATATAAAGATAATAAAAGAAAAAAGTTATTATGTTCCAAAGTGTCATGAATGAGAAAAAGGTCCTTGAATAATATACTAATTTCAAAATAATAGATGTTTGGTTCCTTTCCGTAAGTAGAATATTGTTGAAAGAGGGGTGAAGAGGGAAAAAGGTAAGAAAGGTGAAGTGTTGAAGTAATCTGAGGATCATCTTGTAGGTCACTATGCCTAATCATAAAAATCCTCGATAATTAAACCATAATATTATACACCTTATTGGTTTGGTTCATTCAGCCAGACAAGGAGCATATTAAATATTTATTTTCCGAAACTACACATAGAAACTATGGAATTGTAAGTTGTCGTATGGGGTCAAAACCCATGATATTGAAATCTAGAAAATAATTCCTATCTTCTAAAACATTTATTGGATTCCTAATATTTACTCTCTTTGGTTGGGATTGACTAAAAATAAGAATCTTGTATTTTATGACATATTATAGAAAGTGTTCAATGTCAATTACAAGGAAATGGAATGGTGTATTCCTAAATATTACATGGGATATACCTCTAGAATATGTTTTGAATTGGTGAGAAAGACACCAATTGATATTATTCCAACCAATTGGATCAACCAAATATTTTAAAGACTCATTGGTCTAGAGTAATTGACAACCTAAGAGAATGAATCATGGCTTTTAGTTTGGAACAATTTTATAATATTGGTCTTACTAAGGTCTTTTCCAACATGGTAATGGTTATTCTACTTGAACTAATGATGTTGAAATGTTTTTTTAAACCAGGTAATTAAACCTACGTTTACCCATTTTGATGTTTAGATATTCATTAAGTTGAACCAACACTAATATTGACCCTTACCACAAAGAGGATTAGATGTTCATGAAATATTTTAATAAAAATAAGGAAACATATTGATAGATGATTGGAATATCAAATAATCTACTGAAATAATTGAAACTCACAATTGAAATCAAGTTAAATAATTAAATAAATACATTTTTTATTAATGAATAAAGAATGCATTGGAAATAGATGTTTCCAATAAAACAATAGAGGAAAAAGAATGATTGATAAAAAATTATTGAAAATCATATATTGGAAATGAAACCAGAAACAGCTAAATCTAAGGAATAAATAATGTTGTAGTAGAATACATAATTTAAAACTATGTAAAAATTATTAAGTACCGAAGGAATGAAGAAAAGGAATTCACTGTCTGATAAGTCATCTATATGTCAAGGGTGGTGAAATATTTATAGAGATTGAATATAACACAACCTATAAATGGTAGATATAATGTACAACTTTAAGTGGGTTATTCTTCAATTCATATAATATATGTACTGGTTTATTCATTGTGCACTTAATATCTTCCAAGTCCTCTAAAAATTTTTGATGTTCACTATTTTTTAGGCTTAAATCATCATTCGCAACTAGGATTCGGACTTATCTCATCATGTAATGTGTTCATGGATTTTAATATTTATATTTGGAATTAAAATAAATCAACACCTATAATTTGTATACACATAGTGTACTTGGTTTGTGCCTTGGGTTTGGGATTCAATATTGTTACTTCAACTATAGGTATTTTATTCAAGAAGTACATCTTATGTACTTAATATTAAGGACATATAATGTGAAATTTTGATTTTTTTCACACATTCTTTATTTGAGTATTGATTTCCAAATTCCTATTAAAACCCATCAAAACCCAATGTATATAGAATAATACATGATTAATCAATAATGAATTGTAACCACAATGTATATACAAATTCATCTTATTAACATGACTATAAGAAAAATGTCATGGAAATGTAATTTTCATTTTTAGGCAACAAAATCAACTTGTGATAGGTATATTACTTGTTTACTATATGTATGTAACTGTCTTTTTATATTCATGAAATATATATTCTTTTATTTCAGAAATATTTTCTATTAATATAGAAATATCACATCAAAGAAATTTATAAAATAATTTTGGTAAAAACATATTATGGAAATTACAAAGATACATAGATTTATGGTAATCATCCAATCATCATATGTTAATACTATTTTCATGAAAATATATGTGTTCTTACCTTAGTGACGTTTTATGTTTTTCATGACAGGGATTCCACTTCTGTTTATCATGTTATGAGATATTATAGAGATAAACAAATCATATTCAACAATCAAAGTGAATTAAATATTTTTTTAAAATAATGGGATCTTAAATTTAATAACATATAAATATAATAAGATACCAATTAAATAAGGGGTTGAAATATTTCATTCACGTATTATTTAAAATAATGGGAAAGTTGAAAGAAATGATTTACAGTTTTAAATTAATATAATGATAATTTTACAAATGATTTTACAACATGGATTCTATAGAATTGTTATAAATTAAAATATAGTTATCTTATTCATCTTCTTTGGGACATAACTTTGGGTTACTCATATTCTATTCATTAATAATATGTATGGTTCTGTGAGACATTTCATAGATTATAGAGAACTCAAAAACATCAGTGTTAAGAACACATATCCTTTACCACACATTGATAACTTATTTGATCAGATATAAGTAGTGATATATATTTTAACGAGTGATCTCAGGTCTAGGTATCATTAGGTATGTAAAGACGCAGAAATGTCAAGGAAATTTTTTTCTTAATTACTATTCAATTTTACGAGTCTATGGTTTCTGACGGCACTTGATTCCAAGTCCATGTGTGCCCAGAATCAATTTCTAAAGATTTTTTTGGGAATGTTCAATAAATTTACATGCAGGTTTTTCTCTCTTTTGAACTGGTTCTTGGAATTGAAATTTGAGGACCCCAATGAACTCGCAGCGCTGGTATTCACTTATGGGGTCCTTTACCATAGTTGCATTTTATACGAGATGAGAGTTAATATTTGGGGATTTAGAATAAAATAAATAAAATTTGTAGTACCCAATTTTATTTATGGATGGTGGTTATTTTTTTCCGAGGGGAGTTGGAGGTGGGGCCCACACCCACATAACCTCCCATGAAGGGATTTAGTGTGGTGGGATCCATATGTTCCCTAAAGCATTCATCTCCCCATAAATCCACTAAACTCCCTTAAAACCCCTTTAATTAATTTGATAATTCCTCTATTTTAAATTCAAACTCTCTACCACCCTCTCATTAAGTTTTCCAATTCAATTAATTAATATCCTTATTAATTAATTGTAACATCTCTTCTTTTAGAATTATATTTAATTGGTTGTATTTTCATTAAAGTTGGAGAAGTCTAATTTAATATTTTCATTGAAAATATTTTTAGTGTGGGAACCTGTGGAGAATTAGAAGAGATTTGTTCTTCAACAAAGAACACCATCCTTCCAATAAAGAACACCTGAAGAATGATGATTTCCTCCTTTGATATTCGGCCAAGCCAATGGAAAAGGAGTAACCTACATAGAACGATGACGACACTTCATCCTCAGCTCCTTCCTTGACGTCAATGAGTTGACGCCATTACCCCTTGATTTGCCTTCTGTGATGCCCGACTACCACAAATTTTTATTTCGAGGTAGGGGTTTGTAATATTTGAAGTGAAGCTTTTGTACCCCATTCTTCATTGAGAATCATATTCAGTATTCGGGCAACTACTACCACCAAACGTGGAGGGCTCGGGATGAATGCACCTAGCCCGAAGACCCTCCGTAGTATCTTTTGTTTGTGATGTAGAACATGTTGGAATGCTGATGAGGTGTGAAGGCCGCAGCCGCGTGCCAGTTGCACTGCAGAAAAATTGCGGCCCACAACTATGGGTTTCTCGAACGAAGGAGAACAGGCTGGCTAAAGCCAGCCACGCTGAATGGAGACGACGACGCCACAAGGGGGAACCTCACTATGGAGAACCGCGGCGTATCCTATGTGGGCTACTTTGGAAGTGAACCGGTCGACTCTCCAGCCGGCTGAGATGAAGGAGTTGCGGGATCCGCAGGTGCCGCACCGAAGGACTGTGGCTCTCCTGAGCACGTTGCTCGCTCCCGGAAGGCTGGATGGCTTCTCTCAGATGGACATGAGGGCAGCGCCTCTTGGAGCCTCTGTTTCAGGCACTGCCACTTACAGCCCTTGGCTCCCAGGGCCGAGCCGCTCGGCCAACCGGGCCGAGCCGCAGCCAACCAGGCCAGGCCGCACAATGCAGGGCCACGCCGCACCGCACAGTGTCAGGCAGCACCGTGCTGGGTCGGGCCACGCCCAATCGGGCTGGGCTGGGTCATGCCCCACTAGGCCAGTCCAAACCTCTGTCGGTTCGGACCCGCCAAACCAGATTCGGCCGACCCACTAGCCCACTGGGCTTGACGGGCTAACCCTGTTATGCTTTAATGTGAATAACATAATGACTGCATGTCCGATCGACGAGCATTCTGTGGCATTGGGACCCTTGTGATGATGCAGTCCTTTTTCGATACTCTATGTGATTTTTGGAAAACTTTGGAAAACTGACGGGTTTTGAAATGACAGTATTTCCAACCAGGACCCTGGAATGGAAAATCCAATATCTCTTAGACTGGGCATCCATTTTATGCACCTTCTATCATGTTGGGTTACTTTAGATGAGATGGAACATAGCGGTACATCAACACTATAATTCATGATAGTTTATGTATCGGCCCCTTGGCTCGAGGAGTGGTACCTCCCGAAATTGAGCATACTGTGTTCGGGAACCCTAGAGTTGGATGTGACTGCGAGGACCATCGTACTGAGATCCTCTGTGGGATCGATGACGATGACTACAATACTTGGATCTTTCGTGGGTTCTGAATTGATGAATATTGTACTTGGATCCTCTGTGGGTTCAGAAGCGATGACTACTGTACTTGGATCCTCCGTGGGTTCGGCAGCGACGACTTCTGTACTAGGATCCTATGTGGGTTTGGTAGAGGAGATGATTCAGAGGATACATCAAATCATCTCCACCCATCTTCATGAGTTGTATACCTATGTGAGCTGAGTCTTGACATTCAATCATTCCCAACAGTGTGATTGACTTCATTCCAGTGTGGATTGGGTTGTTCTTTTGCTCGATAGATTGAGCTGAACAGGAATTGATGACATAGGTGTATGTATGTGTATATATCTATCTAGAGTTGGCTGATACTTTATGACAATATCATTCCTTTTTTTACCCATCGTGGATTCTGGGAGACCATCGGGGGTCTCGGGGTCACTATTGAGTATTGTTATTCTCACTCCTGCATGGGCTATGCCCGAACTATGGTGCATTTGATGTAGATGACGGACATCACTGATCGTGGTAGATACTTGTGAAGATTGATGGTACCCGGTATTGTACCAATCGGTGGGACGTACACGGAGCAGACTGACGAACCTGAGGTGCTGAGGAGACCATCTATACCCACCATTCAGTTGGGACTCTAGGAGGAAGACTCAATGGTTTCTTCATTACTTTACTGATGTTGTACTAGTCTTTCAGTTGTAATGTACTCACTGTTGGGCTTGTATTTTTGGCCCCTTTCTTTTCAGCACTTACTTTTGTGTACAGTTATACTTTTTCATACATCAGTTGTGTACTCTATTGTGTTTTTTTAACTTATATAAAAAAAATTCCATCATAGTATATAGATTTACTCCTTTGGTGCTAGTGGCCAGCCCATGGCTTATGGAAGGAGGTATTGTGGTAGTCACGACACTGGCACTGAGACCAGGCCATGAAAAATTGGTATCAATGGAGTCGGTTCTACCGCAGAACTTAGTTATCTGATCTATCTTAATGTGAAGCTATAGTGTTATGAGTTTTGAATGTGGTTTTCAGTCCAAGGAGTCCAGTTTTGGTGCGGCGGCCGACGTATCCTGACACCAGGACCCTGACATCTAATTTCTGACCTAGTGTATGAAAACACTGATTGTGTGTGTGTTTCCTCTGAAAGGTTTTCCTTGTGATTACATTGTGTCATCTCACTAGGTATAGTGTTTTGACATTTCGCACCTGTTTCTTTTCACGACGTCCCCACAAAGGTATCTAGCTAGGGTTTCGAGCCACCAATACTAACTACCCTAGAAACAGAGAGTGCACATTGGCTGAGTTCGTTGTACAAGTTTCACCGACAGAGGCCGCCCATGTTCTATGGAGAAACTAACCCACATGCAGTCGAGGATTGGCTGGAGGCTACCATCAGGGTTTTTATATTAGTAGGTACACCAACTGATCTTATGGTGATCCTTGATGTGAGTCTCATGCATGTAGAAGTAGGTAGATGGTGGATATTGATGCTCCAAGTGCACGACAAGGCATCTATACTTTGGATAGACATCGAGAGTCTCTTCCGCTCGTAGATTGTTCTCGCTGCCCTTCGTGCGGTGCAGATCCATGAGTTACTTCATCTACAAAAGGGCACCATGAAAGCAGTTATGTACTCAATGTGGTTTACTGAACTATCATGCTACTCCGTGGTTAGGGTACAAGACCCATTCTTCAGGCCCCAAACCTTCGAGCAGGGACTCAATCACGATATCAGAGCTTTGATGATTCCCCTCAGCATCCCAACATAGGAGGGGGTGTTGGAGCAAGCTCATATTGTGGAGTGTTTTCTCACTAAGCAGAAACTAGTGGCGAGACCCACCACAGGGTGACACGTAGAAGATTCTTCTACAACTGACAGTAGACAGATTTCATAAGGGTCTAATGGAACCAGGCCATCAGGTGGGAAAACTTTTGATAAGGGTTCGTCTATTTGGGGAACACGAAATAGAGCCACCCATTGAAGGGGCAGATAGTTCTATTCAAGCGATGAGTAGGGCCACATGGATCGGGACTACACGACCCTCCATGAAGATGAGAAGAAAATAGTGGAGAGACCTCCTAGGCAGAGTTAGAGGTTTGACCGTGGCGGTCCACTGGGAGTAGGCAGAAGAGGCAGAGTAGTTGGCCAAGTATCAGGTGGTGGAAGTCGTTTCGAGGATCTGCCACCACCACTACCATGAGATCCGCCCCGACCACAGGGAGTTGGCGGACATTGGATGGCTCAGCTCCAGGTAGTCGAGGCCTATGACCACGGCGCACCTGAGATTATTCAAGGTAATATATGTGTCTACCATTAATTATAGATACAAGAGTGAGTTGTTTTTTATTATCGCTGCCCTTTTTTGGAGCTCGGAGATTCTGAAGGAGCCGTTGGCTCGATCCTTACGGCTACAGACTCTTACGGGAGTAGACTCAATGATTACGCACTGGTTCCAGCAGCCTGAGTTTATTCTAGGAGGAGAGTGATTCAGTTGGGATCTTCATGTAGTGGCATTGATGCCTTACGACATCATCTTTTGTATGGACTAGATATCTACAGATCGTGGTCAGATCGACTATAGTAGGCGCAAAGTGCGGTGTGTCTGCATGGATGGGAGCAGGTTCACCTTCACTAGGGAGAAGGGAGGCTTTGCAGTGCAGGATGGACTTACGTAGAGGTGAGGGAAGTCGACCATTCTTCAGTTGGATAGTCTCATCCTCGGAGCGGTTGATGTGTGGAGTCTGAGTTTTTCTGTTGTGGTGGACCAGGATCTATATATTTTTCTTGGTGACGTTCCAAGAATACCTCCTCATAGAAAGGTAGACTTGTACATAGGCATGTACCTTGGGACATCACCGATATCTAATCCAACACATCGGATGGCTCCCTCAAAGCTTCTTGAGCTGTGGGTATAGCTAGAGGACTTTCAAGGGAAGGGATTTATCCGACCTAGTGTTTCACCCTGGGCATCTCCGATTTTGATCGTCCGGAACGCAAATGGGAGCATGTGACTTTGTGTCGACTACCATCGCCTAAATTAGGGGACCATGAAGAACAAGTACCCACTCCCTAGGATTGACAACCACGTTGATCAGCTCAAGGGATCACGATGGTTCTAGAAGATAGACCTCAAGTCATGCTATCACAACCTCAGAGTTCGAGACTAGGATGTGCAGAAGATGACCATCATGTGTCAGTATGGCCACTATGTGTTCTTGGTTATGCCTTTTGGCATAACCAATGCACCAGGAGTGTTCAATACTCTCATGAACATGATCTTCCAGCATTACCTCGGTCGTTTTGTCGGAGTCTTCATCGGCAACATACTGATTTACTGGACGACTAAAGAGGAGCACGCATACCACCTGCAGGTTTTACTAGATACACTCTAAGAGCACCAGATTTATGTTAAGTTCTTGAAGCTCTAGTTCTGGATTTGAGAGATTCATTTTATAGGACATGTCATCTTGGAGGATGGAGTTGCAGTGGATCTAGTGAAGATCGAGGACGTTATTGCTTGGGATACACCTAGGAGTGTAATGGAGGAGAGGTGTTTTTAGGGTCTGGCTGGGTACTATCAGAGATTTTTTGCAAACTTTTCCAGAGTGGCAGCACTGCTTTCGGTCTTGACAAAGAAGGGGAAAGCCTTTGTGTGGTCAGATAGATTTTAGTAGAGCATTCAAAAGCTGAGTAGAGGTCGACTAATGCACCCATATTGAGGATACAAGAGGAGGGTGTTGGGTACATAGTGTACTTCGACACATCAGGTACCATACTTGGGCATGTACTAATGCAAGAGAGTGTAGTGATCACATATGGTTCATAGAAGTTGAGATAGCACGAGACAAACTATGCTACCCATGACCTTGAGTTAGCAGTAGTGGTCTTCTCCTTGAAGATGTGGTGGCACTATCTGATGGGCGAGGGCTTTATAGTCTACTATGACCACCAGAGTCTCAGGTATATCGTCTCGTAGAAGGATCTGATCCTAAGACAGTGGCTATGGCTTTAGTTCCTCTAGGAAAATGACTTTGAGATAGTATATACTCTTTGGATGGGGAACATTGTACATGATGGTCTCAGCAAACGATCAGGCATTCCGATACTTGGAGAGGCGACGTAGTAGCTACTCTTGTTGCAGATAACCATTGTGGATAGAGAAGGATCAGCCATTCTGCAGTCACTCAAAGTCACTCCTCCACTCCTTCAGATAATCATAGAGGCACAGTGTAGGGACATTGACTGTGATACGCTACTTGCTCAGATATCTACAAGGCAGGTGCCTGATGTATTTTCTAAATGAGGGGAGCACATCATCCTCTTCAGGTGACATACTATGGAAGCAGTTTCACTGCATGAGGAACTGCTAAGGGAGTTTCACACATCCCCTATAATGGTACATCCAGGAGTGACAAAGATATACTAGGACCACATACTACAGAACTGGTGGCTGGTTATGAAGAATGTTGTAGCAGAGTTCGTTTCATAATGCCTCACTTTTCAGTAAGTGAAGGCAGAGTACCTGGTTCCAGCGGGCTTGGTTCATCCCGTAGATGTCCCAGAGTGGAACTTGGATGAGATATCCATGGATTTTGTGACATGGATTCCACGTACATCCAGAGGACACAACTCTATTTGGGTGATTATAGACCGACTCACCATGTCGGCCCACTTCCTACCGGTCAGAGAGTAGGGCTCAGTAGAGAGCATGGGATGCCTCTACATTCGGGAGATTGTACGAATTCAAGGAGTGGCATTATCAAGAGATTCCGATCAAGTTGCTATTTTCACTTCCCGGCTATGGATGGTGTTACATGAGGCATTTGGTACACATGTATATCAATGAACTGCCTTCCATCCTCAGACGGATGACCAGAATGAGAGGAAAGTTCAGAAATTCGAGGAAATGCTCTGTGCATGTGTCCATGACTTTGGCTGCAGTTGGGATGATCACCTACCCTAGATGGAGTTTGCGTACAACAACAGCTATAACTGGACCATTAGGATGTCACCTTAAGAGGAACTGTACAACCGACCTTGCAGATCCCCTCTATGCTAGACTGACTCAGGAGAGTCAGCCCTTGTAGGATGAGAGATGGTTCAGGCTATGACAGACAAGGTGCAGATCATCTAGAAGCAGATGAAGACTGTACAAAGTTGATAGAAGTCCTATATTGATAGGAGAAGTAGACCACTAGAGTTCGAGGATGGCAAGCACGTCTTCGTACGTGTAACACCTCAATGAGGTCTACTGAGATTTGGTTGGGGTAGCATGTGATCTCTGCATTTCAACAGAACATTCTATGTCCTCATCAGAGTAGGTGAGGTGGCATACTGCCTAACCCTTCCACCTCAATTTGCATCGGGTGCATGACGTCGTCCGTGTATCTCAGCTGAGGAGATATGTGCACGACCCATCCCACATCATCGACCATGGGGAGGCAGACATATATGATGAGATGAAATTCTCGGAGGTCCTGGTGGAGATCGAGGATCGACAAGAGCGGGTCCTACGTGGGTGGTCGATTCATCTAGAGTGCATTCGCTGGCAGCACGGAAACCATGAAGAGAGAACTTCAGAGAGGGAGGCTCAGATTCTTTTACATTACCCCCTATTGTTTCTCTAGTGTGGGTTGTAGCTTTGTGGGGACATAAATCCCTGTGGTGGGAGTAATTTAAAGACCCGGAAATTTTACGGAATGTTTTTTCTTAAATACATTGGAATTTTAAGAGTCTATGGTTTCTGACAGCACATGATTCCGAGGCCCGGTGTGCCCGAAATCAATTTCAGAAGTTTTGTTCGGGTATGTTCAGTAAACGTACATGCATGTTTTTCATTCTTTTGCACCAGTGTTTGGAATTGAAATCTGAGGACACCGATGAACTCGCAAAGCTGGTATTCGCTTAAGGGGACCATTACCACAGTTGTGTTTTATGCTGGTTGAGGGTTAATATTTGGGGATTTAGTATAAAAAAATGTATTACACAATTTTATTTATGGATGGTTGTTATTTCCACCCAAGGGGATTTGGAGGTGGGGCCCACAACCACATAACCTCCCATGAGAATATTTAGATTGGTGGGACCCAGATGTGCCCTAAACCTTTCATCTCCCCATAACACCCCATAACTCCCTTAAGCCCACTTTAATTATTTTGTTAACTCCTCTCTTTTAATTTTAAAGTATCCACCTCCCTCTCAATATATTTTCCAGCTTAATTAATTAATATCCTTATTAATTAATTGGAACAACTCTTCTTTTTGAATTATTTTTAATTGGAAGGAATTTAATTAAAGTTGGATAAGTCTAAATTAATATTTTCATAGATAATATTTTTGATGGGGGAACCTCTGGGGAATTAGAAGAGCTTAGTTCATCGATGAAGGACATCGTCCTTCCAACGAAGAACAACCGGAGAATGATGATCGTCTCCTTCGATCTTTGGACAAGCCAAAGGAGAAGGAACCACCCACAAGGAACAACAACGATGCACCATCCATGGCTCCTTCTTCCCTAACGTCAATGAGTTGACACCGTCTCCCCACAACGCCATCTTCAGCGACGCCTGACTACCGCAAACCATATTTCGATGTAGGGGTTTGTACAATTAGAACTTAATATTTTGTACCCTATTCTTCGTTGAGAATCATAGATTGAATTCGGCCAACTATTACCTCCTAATGAGGACGGATCGGGCCGAACACACATAGCATGATGACCCTTTGTTGTCTCATTTGATTGCGATGGAGACCATGTTGGAATACTGGCAATGAGTGATGGCGGTGACCACGTTCCGGTCACGCTATAGAAGAACCGCAACCCGCAACCATGGGCTGCTCGGCCGAAGGAGAACAGGCAGGCTAAAGCTAGTCAAAACAAAGTGAGACTGTGGTACCACAAGGGGGCGCCGCACGTCAAAGAACTACGACCCACACTCTGCAGCCACTTCGGCGGCGAACCGGGCAGCTCTCCAGCTAGCCGGGATGAAAGAGCGCATCACCTGCATGTGCCACGCCGAAGGTCCGAAGCCCGCCCGAGTGCATCGTTCACGCCTGGATGGCCATCCGGATTCTGCTAGACGGATAGGAGGGTGGTGCCGCTTGGCACCGCCGAAAGTGGAGACTGGGGGGCCGCACCCTCCAACATTGCTCGGCCACCCAGGCAGATCCTCTTGGCCAGCCGGATCGAGCCACGACAAGCTGGGCTGGGCCGCGTCACGCTATGTCATGTCGCTCCCCCTCGGGCCAGGCCGCGCCCCACCAATTTGGGATACCCGCTTTAGTAGACCAGTCCTAACCTCTACCAGGTCGGACCCGCCGAACCAGGTCAGGCCGACCCGCCAGCCCTCTGGCCTTCATGGGTCAGGACCTTTAAGCATAAATGTGAATAACTTAATGACCGTGTGTCCGATCGATGCGCTGTCTGCGGCATTGGGACCCTCTCAACAAATCCATCCTTTTTCAATACTCTAACTATGTTTTGAAAAACTTTGGAAAGATTCCGGGATTTGGAACGAGCGAATTTCCATCAGGGATCCTGGAATGGAAAAGCCAATATCTCTCAGACCTGGTGCCCGTTTGACGCGCCGTCTGTCGTTTTGGGTTCCTTTTGATGAGACGGGACTTTAGGGTACATAAAATATATACTTCGTGATTATTGATATATTCAACCCATGGATCGAGGAGTGGACCCTCCCAGAATCGAGCATGTTGTGTGCTGTAACCCTAGAGCTGGTTATAACTATGACGACTACCGTACTGGGATCCTTTGTGGGTTCGATGACGATGGAAACTGTACGTGTATCCTTTGTGGGTTTGGCAGCGATGACTACTGTACATGGATCCTCCATGGGTTCGGTATTGATGACTACTATACTTGGATCCTCCATGAGTTTGGTAGCAATGACTTCTATATAAGGATCCTACGTGGGTTCGGTAGAGGAGATGATTCAGAGGCTACATCTAATCTTCTCTACCCCTCTTCGTGAGTAGTATACCTGTGTGAGCTGTGTCTTGACATTCCTTCATTACCATTGGTGTGATTGAATTATTTTTTGTGTGGAAACTTTTGTTCTTGGGCTCGAGAGTTGGAGCTGAATTGTACATGATGACTTAGGTATATGTATGGTCATATACCTAAGTAAAGTTGGTTGATACTTCATGATTTTATTTTTTACTTTGTGGTTTATCCTTTGGGGATTCTGGGAGACCATCAGGGGTATCAAGGTCCCTACTAAGTATCGTTATGCTCACCCATGTGCGGGCTATGCATGCACTATGTTTTGTTGGCTGCAGACTACGGACAACACTGATCATGGTTGAGACTTGTGGAGCTGGACGGTACCCGGAGGTGGACCACTCGGTAGGACGTACATGGAGAGGACGGATGAACCAAAATTGTTGAGGAGACCATATGTACCCACCATTCAAGTGGGATTCCCGGAGGATGACTTAGTGGTTTCTTCTTTATTTTACTTCTATTGTACTAGTCTTTTAGTTGTACAGTACTCACTGTTGGGCATGTATTTCCGGCCCCTTTCCCTTCAGCACTTGCTTTTCTATACAGTTTTACTTGTGCATACTTCAATTGCGTACATTGTTTTGTTTTTTAACTTATATAAAGACAATTCCTTCCAAGTACAGGGATTTACGCCATTGGTGCAAATCACCATCC